>JAQOTA010000050.1:2753102-4129653 GCA_029532415.1 Marasmius tenuissimus | reverse complement strand
CCTTCTCCTTCCCCTTTCCCTTCGCTTTCCCACTTATTTTGTCATCTTTCCCCACATCCTTGACCGTTGCTGTAGCTTTGAGGACAGCGTCTGCCTGAATCTCTACAACAGCATCATCCGTCTCCCTTGCTTTAGCCTCCTCTTTCTTCGTTGCGTTCTTCTTCAGCTTGTTTTTCGACTTAGTCATCAGCGAGCTGTCCTTGTCGACGATGACCTCGTTGTTCTTTCGGTGTGCTTTTGCTGAAGACGTGGTGGCTAGCCATGGGTTGGAGTTTGTGGGGGTTTCCGTTGGTTGTAAAGATTCTGAGGAGAGGAGAGGTCTCTTTGTTGACGCTGAGGGCGTCGCTTCCATGAAAGTGGTCGTAAAGGTGGGTGAGGGGGGCGTGGATGTGATAGAAGCAGATTTCAAAGTTGAACTGACGTCCGAAGGGGCCTTTTCGACCGTCGGGCGGGAGGCGGTCTGGAGCTCGTATCAGTACTGGGAGGACATGACAAGTCAGATGTGTAGAAAGAACTTACTGTGGATATGGTACCTGGACGGAAAACCATCCTACCGCCGGAACGTGATACTAGAATGCCACCACCTTCAGCGTTTGCGTCGTCTATACCGTCGTCGCCTTCGCCTTCGATACCTGCCTCCTCACCCATCTCCCGTATGAAGTCGTCAGCCATCGCACGAGCCTCTTGTCGTTTCCTTGCCTCGGCATCTTTCATGAACTTCATATCAAATATCGACCCGCCCTTCTTTTGCTTCACACCATCATCGCCCTGTTGTTCCTCCTCGTCTCGAAGCGCTCTCAGCTCGTCGAACGCTCCGCTGAGTCCTCCCTCCCCATCCTCGTCACTGTCGCTACCGCTGTCATCATCCTTATCATCATCATCCTTGCCGGCAATCTTCCTCCGTAACGTCTCTCCCCTAGCCAACATATCCTCCATCTCCTGCCTCCCGCTCCTCACAGGGCCATCCTCATCCCCCTCATCCTCATCATACCCTCCCCTCTTCATCATCTTTTTCGCCCACTTGCCCGTATTCTTGTGTCGTAAGGTCGCCCTCTCTCGTGCCCTCTCCGTCTCATGTCTCAATCGTGCTTCCTCCTCGTCCACATCCTCCATATCCATGTCCACGTCTCCTTTCTCCCGTTCCTTCCGCTTGAGTCGCCGGTAAACTTTACTCTTGATCTTTTTGACCCTCTTCGCTTTGACCTCAGCACGGAACATCAGCTCACGCATCTTCCGCAGCTCGTTCCGCCGTTGCTGAACTTCCTCGATGGAAAGCGGTTGTGCTTTAAGCAGATTTTCCTCAGTTTGGAGAACGGAGGAATCTGTGGCTAGGTTTGCGGAGGCGAGAAGAGAGGAGATGGTCGATTCGAGAGCGGTAGTTGGCTGTATGAAGTAGGCATGCGAGTCAGTATGTTTTGTAGTGTTAAGAAGTGAGAGTCTGGCATCACCTTGAACTTGGCCGCCAACTCCAAATTAGAGGTCCTCCCTTGAGTTTCCTTGTGTTGCAACGGGAAGCTCAAATGCTCTGCTTCTTGGATCCTCTTCATCGCTGCGCTCCATTTCTGCACTTCCGTTTTGGTCTGCTCATACGCTGCCTCGCGATCTATCCGCTCTTGAGCCCGTTGCGGGAGGGGAGCGGAAAGGGTTTGTGTGGTTTTCTTGCCCTTGCCCTTTGAGGTAGAAGAATGAAGAGCTTTAAGGGACTTTTCAAACGATGGAGTAGTAGTGCCGGAGTTGGAGAGTGGGGCGAGGAGATCGGTCAGAGTAAGGCCTGTACAATTGGACCAAATATTCAGCGGTAGTTACAATCACCTTCGCTTGAGTAGCATTACCTGCAGATTTGGTTCTGAATTCGTTTTCTTCCCCGGCTTCGGTCTGTTCCTTGAGTATTCGTCGCTTTTTGGGTTGGGTGGTTGCCGTAGGTTCCCCAGAATGTTCTTCTCCGTCATCAGCCCTTCGCTTCTTGGATGTTGTCGAAGAGGGATCTAGGGAAGAGACAAAGTTTTGAAGGTCATCGAGGGCGTCTGCTGCGTCGTCCTCCGCATCTGAGAGAGATATTGAGATATTCTCGTCGTCCTCTTCGTCCTCATCCTCGTCGTCCTCGTCTTGACCGTCATCACTTCCGTCCTCATCGCTGTCCTGAGGTTTCTGCTTGTGAGAGGAAGCTTTCGAGAGTTTAGTAGTGTCCTCATCCTCGTCCTGGGGCTCGCCGCGACCGTCGAGAACGTCAAGTACGTCGATGAATTCATCGTCCTCTCCAGATTCCTCTTCCTCCTCGCTTGACTCAGAACCATCCGCAACAGGTTTTCGCCTTCCAAAATCTCCGTTCTCTTCCTCGTCTTCATTGAGATCGACTTCTGCAAAGCGAACCTTGCTCTTCTGTTTCTTCTCCTTCTTCGATTTGGAGCCCTTCTTCTGTACAGAACGAGAGAAAACGATTCGATCGTCAAATTTACAGAGACATACGAAAAAGTTATCTCTTACCTTGCCTCCAAAAAAACCAGCAAATCTCTCCTCGTCGCTCTCTTCAAAAGCAGCATCACTGTCGATTTCTTCATCATCGTCTGTGTCGACCGTATCTCCCTCTCCTAAGAGCCTAGCCTTCATCCGAAGGTCGTCCATATCCATATCCTGCTCTCCGTCCCCACCAAAACCGAAGCCAGCACCGAGTTCTTCATCCTTGTCGAGGTCTAAAGCGACCTTTGACCGCCGAGCCGTCCTGGTGTCCGACTCTTGTTCTGGAGCGTATTCATATATGTCATCGTCAAAACGATCCGCGCTTTTTCCTTCTCCTGATTTCGCGGCCTTGCGAGCTTGACGCTTAGCGTACCCCGATGCGTTATGTTTATTAGGCCCCTTTGGATGCCGAGATTTTGAGGACGTGAATACGGAAGTTGTGGGTTTGCGGCCCATGGGAACGTGGAAGAAGGGAGGGGTGATGAATCGGGGTTCACTCCTCCAAAATTTTGTGATCTCAAATAGACGCCCGAGTTCAAGCGCCCATCTTACGCCACCACTGCCCACCAGACTCAGAGTGACTGGTCTGGGGCCTGGGGTCTGGGTCTAAACTACATGATCATTTCGAGGGCGATAATTGTTGTTCGAATCGTGGCGTGGAAATGTTTTTGCAAGTATGTAGGTATCGGATACGCATGGGAACAAGTAGGTAGCACCAGAACGGAAAGGCTAGATAGCTACATGGAGGTTATTATCGATTATCGAAGTAGTTCGTTTACGGATATGAAGAGCAAAATCGACAGCGACAGCATAAAGAATAGAGTCTGAATCTGAGGTGGTAAGATGACATGGATAGTGCAGCTATATTGACGAATGTGAGATGTGACTGTAGTATTACGACGCGACGACTTGTGTGTGATGGAATGAAGATGAATGATGCAAGACAGCCCGAGATAGACCAGAAAGGCGAAATAGAAATAACAAAGGGCGAAGAATGAGAGAGAATTAATAATAAGCAGTTCCCTGAGGAGCATGATCTTGTGAATACACACCATATTGGCCCATCTGCGACATATCCATGTAGGGTGGATATCCATATGCATCAGGGTAGTAGTACTGATAAGGATTATAGCCCATTGCAGGAGGCTCCGCCAGGTGACGCGAGTGCTCTTCGCCTGAAGGATCTCCGTTATATTCGGGTGCAGGAGGGAAGTACTGTTGAGATGGTTCAAAGGAAACAGCATCGGTTCTCAATGATGATTTCGGTCCCTTCTGGGCGCCAGGAGAGCGAATCTCTATCCGTGATGATTGTCGAGGGAATGAGAAGAAGGTCTGGCCCGTAGAATAGTCAATGAACCCGCTCTGTTGGGGTGGTGGTGGAGAGGACGATTGATGGATGAACTCTGATGAAAGCGTTGATCGGTGGTGCACATGTCCCGGAACGAAAGGGGGAGGTTGGGGGCGATGGAACACGGACGGGGCTGGTAGGTAGACAGGCCGTCCAGTGGCGACCTCGTAAGTCATACCAACAGCGTTGACTGCAATACCGGGAGGTAGAGACTGGGGGAAGCCATATGGTGAACCAAATGCAGGGGAACCCTGGGGTATGGGAGGAGTAAAGCTCGTCTGGATGGGAGGCAGTTCGGGACGCGAATCGTCTCCAGGAGCGGGATTGCGTAACACGGCCTCCTCCATCTGAGAACGACGATGGGGATCCGATTCTTGTGGCTCAATCGTTACTTGCTCTAGTTTCTGCTGAGCAGTGAGGTCCAAGAGAGGTTGGGCGGAAGAAGAGGAGATATGGGTGTTATTAGGAGGTACAGTTGCGCTTATTGTCGGATCGGATGATGGTTCCGGAAGGGGTATGGGCTTGGAGGAAACCAACCGGGGCCTGACTGTGAACACGTCCTCTATTGAAGGCTCGGAGTCTGGGAGCTGGGTTTGTGTCACGGGTTTCTCCTCAGAGCGTTTCGGGAGTCGCACTTGGATATGCTTGTTTCCGCCGTAATCGGATCCATGGACACTGCCGGTGGAGGTAACCGCAGGTTTAGGGCTAGGCATTGAAGCGGGTTCCTTCAAAGGGAGCTTCGCTGTTCGATGACGTGCGCCCGGTAGCTTTACACGAACCGTTCCCGCGTGACCAGGACGAGGCTTTGAGGATGAATCAAAGTAGAGAAAGACTTCTGATTGTTTCGTCCACATATGATCCGGCTTCATGGCGTACCAGATACGGGGGGTACCAGAAGGCGAATGTGGTCGAATTGGAATTCTTCCACCGCGGCCACGCATAGCGAATCCACCACGACCGCGAGGAGGCCCACCTCTGGGTGACTGAAGACGGGGTTCGGCGTTTTGAACCCGCCGCCGCTCCTCGTTTCGTTTCATCTCCTCAAAGCCATCGTGTGTCCAAGCGCGCTCCACGGGAGGGGCTTCATCACTTTCGGGAACATCTTCGCTAGGCTGGTCGGGCATTCGGAACGCATTGCGGATTCCAAGTTTTCCTCGCATAAATCCCCTTCCACGTGCTCGGCCCTGCCACCGTCCTCTCCACCAGCCACTCAAGCTTCTCAGATCCTTATCCAGTAGTCTGTCATCGTGACCCCAAAACTCCCCCACTGTAGGAACATATGATGGATCATTGTCTAGTCTCTGCTGATAAGCTTGCCGAGCTGTTTGTCCGGCGCCTCGTCGAGGCATGGACCTCGCAGGAGGGCCACGGGGTGAGTCGGGAGGTGGCGAGGGGACTGATTCTGCTTTCTCTGGAACAATTTCAGAAATAGAAGCTTGTTTTCGGGAAGACGCGTCCTTTTTTAAACTTTTTTTGGATTTTCGTGAGGAGATGGGAACTGGGACGACATGGCTGTCGAGTTCAGAAAATTCGATGACGGGTAGATCTGCAGGACCATTAGCTGTCTCATCAGCAACCATCTCAGACCAGTTTCCTGAACTGGCAAAGAATGAGCTGTGACCATTAATCCCGTCGGTGGACTTTGACTTGGGTTGTGCCTCCTGGGGACTTTCGCTGGTACTGGGTGTAAGAGGGTGGGGCGATCCATCGACGATGTCTTCCGGTTCGCTTTCAGAGTCCGATGAAGCCAACGAGGAGTCATCTTCGGATTCTGAGTCTGTCCTGGCCTCCCTCTCAATCTCATCATCACTGTCCATCGTCCCCTTCGCTCTGCCCCTACGCCTAATCAATCTCGTCTTCTTGCGCTGAGTTGTTCCGCGCGCCATGCTCTTTGAAGATATGGATTTGTTGACTGTTTGGGTAGGCGAAGATGAGGTTATTGGGGCAGGCATATGACAACTGAGGATGGTTTTAGTGAAAATGTCAAAAGGGCGCAAAGGATTATCGGACCTTACTTGATAGTGGAATGAAAGAGACGATGATTTCAAAAAAGAAAGATATAGAGAAAGTTGAGACGAATGCTGCGAGTGATGGGGGTTGAGGAAAGGGAGGAAGAAAATGAGTGAGTTGGTCGTGAGCAACGTCGAGCACAGCGGCACCGAATCATGACAAAGAGTCGAGCTCGGCATCTGCGGCTAGCATTTTCAAACTCCGCATGAGTGCTAATGCGGCGTAATGAGGCGTCATGCCAGGGACCGGTCTCCGGGTTTAGTCGTTACCGACACAGCTGAATTTATCTTTTGAAGCTCACCTCTTCTTGAACTGTCGCTCCCTTCACGAATATTCGACGCACTTCAATGGACCCACTCGATCCCACGTCTTTCAATCATAGATTGGAAAGACTTAAATCAGGTCGCCAGTACCATTTCGTTGACCAACTCCCTGACAATTACAATCCTGCAAGGACACCAACACTCCTCTGCATCCATGGCTTTCCCGATTTCTGGTATACATGATACTCGGTGCTTTGAGACGCTTATATATCAAGTTTATCTATGCAGGTATGGATGGAGGTATCAAATTCGCCCATGGGTCAAACGGGGCTGTCGTGTAGTGGTGCCCGACATGCTGGGGTACGGCGATACCGACAAACCGGAAGACCCGTCAGAATATACAACGAAGAAGCTTTGCAGGGATCTCAGCGAGCTGTTGGACTTACTTGGTATCAAGAGAGTTGTCGGTCCAGCCCCTCTCCAGAGAACAGTGAATACGATTTGGTCTAACCAGTTAGGCTAGGTTGTTATTGGACACGACTGGGGCGCCTATACTGCCGCTCGCTTCGCACTTTGGCATCCTGAACGTTTACTGGCCTTGGTGATGTGAGTATCTCGTATATCAGACCCTCAATAGTTCCCGTAATAATAATATACGAATCCAGATTATCTGTCGCATACACCCCTCCTTCCCCGGTTTACATGCCAATTGAGGAAGTGGCGAAACGCGCTCCGGACCTCGCGTACATGGTATTCTTCAATGACAGGCGATCCACCAAGATTATAGAGTCCAACGTAAGACATTCTGAACAGGACGTGTTTTCAAGATTCTAATGAAAAGAATCATAGATCGACACTTTCACTCGAATGACTTACAGACACCCACGAGCAAAGTCAAGCTTCTCTTTGGCGAGCATAGGAAGTACTGGCCTTTCAGATCCATTTAAGGACCTCAATATACCAAACGAGGATCTCGTTATGAGTTCGCAGGTGTGTTCACCGTCACACTTTCGAGCTTTCAATTTCATCTCCGTCCGAAACACACAGGAGTTTGAAATTGTTCGAAACACGCTACAGAAGGGGATGAATGGACCCTTGAACTATTACAGGACCTGGAAACACCGTCACGACGAGGAACTGGGTGAATGCATGACTGACCCAACTTCTTTTGTTCGCGTATTGAACTCCTTTTCTTACAGATGCTGGTCTACCCTCAAATTTGCGACCTGACCTGCCCGTTCTCTTCATGTGGGGCACGCGCGACACAACAACGACGACTTTTGTGATCGAAAAAGCTCACAAGTTCATTCCCCGGATCCAGGATGTAGCTTTGGAAGGGCGTGGTCACTGGCTCATGGTCGAAGCCAAAGATGAGGTCGCTGAGAAGGTGTTATCATGGTTAGAAGGATTGATGGAGAGTCCACGACGAGGAAAGCTCTGAATCTTGGATCGTCGCGTCGTTTGTGTCGACATGTTGTGTAATTGTATCACTCGAAAAGATGTATATAGTCAAAAGAAAAAGGAATCGTGATATTATGTGCGGTATTGTATCATAGCTACTGGGCCAATTCATGAGCTGGACCGCTGTGCAGAGAAGATGCTCCAGACAGGTCGGTGCATACTTGATCTTGTTCGATCCCCGACCATCGCAGATTTGAACACGCCTCACCCATTACCCTCAGCACATCTCCAGAAGAACCCATCAACCGTAACCGGCTGATATTTGGTAGTGACCCCCGAACGGGTGCAGGATAACGTCGACCCGTGGGGGCCACCCGTATCGCGTGAAGCAAGGAAGGAGAGGTGTCCGCTGAATATCGAAACACCAGTTCCAAATCCGTGACTTGAAGAGGGAAAAATCGAAATGTGTTGGGCACGAAGAAGGATTCCATCAAGTAGTTTTCGAGCTCGACACTGATCCTTCGGAGGTGTGGCAACTGGAAGGGCGAAGTCGAGTGTGATATGTGGTAGAGAACAGTGTTGATGTCGTAGATCATAGGAAGCCCCCTATGCATTGAAGGTGAAGGAAGGATGGATTCGCGTGCGTGTTGGAATGTGATCGATCTACACAAGAGACCATGGGCGTAACTGTTCAAGAAATATGTTTTTCCCAGCAAAAGAGAAACGAACGTCTTCGCGTGCGAAGGGCTGATGATGAAGACATCCCTTGATTCTATCTCGCAAAATAGAGCTGCCCAACGTTTGCTGACCAGATGAGAAGACTTGATCACCTTTGCCCTGTCGCGGATTGAGAGTGGAGATAACCACAGATGCTGCATGATGTCCTTGACGATATCAAGAGGAACGCTGATTCCGTCAGTCATCTTGATGATTGAGTTTTTGGGTTTTAGCTGAACTGCGAGCTGCCTTTTAAAACCTACCTCCTGTCTCCTATTTTCGAGGACTTCTGACGTTGAATCAGGCGTGTCTTACCGGTGGGTAAGCGCTGCACGTTGAACACTGACGTACTCAAGCTCTGCATCGAAGATATTACTCCTGACTCACTCGTGCGGTTGAACTGCTTCCAGTCATGGGATAAAAATGCCAGTGATATACATGCGGAGTACAAGAATGAGTGGATTACCGAGGGACAAATGTAATAAAACTAACCAACAAAGCAGAGCGACTATAACTTTTTAATCCGGTCTAGGGACCATGCAGGATCGAGGCTGCTTGAACACCAGGCCTCGCGGGGCTGATACTCATAGCATCAAATGACGATGTGATCCCGAGCTTTCCGGTCCCATCTTGTCCCACACTGACGGACATATTGTCCTCAGCTCCAGGATTTTCATCGGCATCTGTACTGTCGTCGTCCTCATCCTCTTCATCCTCCTCATCCTCGTCTTCATCGTCTATTGCGACGTCTTTCCACGCCCTATACTTGTCCTCAATGAACCGGTTTGATCTCGGCAAGGCGTACGGATCGAAAGGGAAGAACGTATTGAGCTCTGCGTTGAGCTCACCATCAACCCCTCCTAACAACGATTTCCTCGCACTAGTACCTTCCTCCCCGTCACCGCCGCGTTTGTTCGATTCCAAGATGGAATAACAATACGTAAAATCGGTTGCATGGGCGATCCGAGCAAACTGGCCTGCGACAGCAGGGGAACAAGCTCGAAGGGGGTTCAAGACCGATGTGACGACTCGCTTCACGACATTCAGCTGCGGCAACCATTTCTGACCAGGTCCAGGTCCCGCGCTACTGGACGATGTAGGATCTCGGAAGGCGGTCATGCTGGGGTTGGATGAAGGAGGTAACGCATCGCTATCATCATCATCTACCAACAAGTCTCTCCACCTGAAGCAGAAGATGAGAAACACCGCTTGAGCGACAGCATGGAATACGCTGTTCTGTGTTCCTATCGCGCTCAGTGTACTGCTGCTGGCGCTGAGCCCAGAAGATGAAGACAGTAACAACAATCGCTCGACGGCGTCCAGATGCGCTTCGAGCCATTCGCACAGCACTCCCACTACACGCCTTGCACTGGCACCGTCAACGACACGCGCACGGCTCACGAAAGAACCTATGTACGACGCAGCCGCTGCACGTGTTATAGCGGGGGGCAGAGTCCCGGTAGTAGTCGAGGTCTTGCTATCTGGGTCGACGGAGAGACCATGGGGGGAACTGGATGGTGAATACAGCGCCCGCTCGACTAACATCCCCATGAAGATATCGGCAAACTCGACGTCGAGTGAGGTATACCAAAAGAGGAGGAATTGAGTATACCGGGATTTGAAGGTACGGAGGATAAGGCGGTCAAAGATGGATAGAAGGGTATGGAAGTGTGCTTGCATTCGGGAGCGGGAGGGGACCGCATCAGATGCGATGCCCGATGGAGCAGTAATGGGAGTTAATGGTGGGTCCTTCGTAATTGGAGTAAGAGTTGGTGTCGGTGATCGGGATTGGGACAGGAATTCGGGTCGGATAGTTGGTGGGGGCGTGCCTAAACCAATGCTCACTGCGCTTGGTAGATCTAGTGACGGCAGCTCAGGCAGCGGGGTTGGAGGGGTGTTAAGAGGGAGTGTGGTGGATGAGGACGAAGGCGGTAATAATGAAGACTTTAATCCAGAAAATCGTTCTAGATGCTCGAATACAAGCGTCAGGATAGCATCAAGCTTCTTGACCATCTCTGCTATGTGTTTAACATCCATAGGTAGCTCTGCTTTTGGTTTATCGTTATCCAGGTCGTCCCCACCTTCTGAAGACAGGTCGCTAAAGCCATCGTCGTCGTCCTCCGAATCATCCGAGTCCGATTCAGCGTCCGAGGTTTCTTGGCCGATTGCCGTGTCCAGATCAATGTCAAATATTTCGGAGGACAATTGTGTTGCCTCTGCCTCGTTACCCATTTCCGCTTCGATATCATCAATTTCGCATTGTATCTCGACCTTAGCTCCTCGGTCAGCATATACATTAGACGGAAGATACACGGAGCGACTCACGTCAATCTGAATCGCCCTGTCTACCACGAGTTCGATGATACCGTCAGATAGTTCTGGACAATACCAACAAACTTTCAGGAGGTTCTTAATATAGGTTGATTGTGATCGTGTATTTTGGCGTTTATGGGGGAAGTTTCGAGCAAGCAGAGGCATAAGGGTTGACGGAAGGGTAGGAATAAGGGAAAGCAGATGCCGCAGGAGATAATGAAGTCGGTCGTAGATCATTCGGCGAGTGAGAGGTGGTTCTCCGAGGTGCGATATGGTGGATGATGGTGCGTCCGCTGATGCAAAGCTCTGGAAAGCAGACTCTAAATGTTTGGGTCAATCGACAGTTGGCTACGGATCCCAATTGGAAACGCACGATAAACAAAACCTTGCGTGATCTTGCTGAGGACCATTGAAAGGTATTCCGGTCGAGCGGAGAGAAGGACCCCAATGAAGACTGTGTAGGATTTGACAGTAGCTGTGTCCATTGTAGTCCACGGCATGTTGACAATCGACTCCACCAGTGCGGCATGCGTGCGTTCGAGTCTCGATACGACGTGTGATAGAGCCATTATCCACAATCTGAGCTGAGCTGGTTGAGGAAAGGGGAGTTCGTTGGACGATCGTTTTGGATTGAACTGGTTCACAAGTTCATCGAAAGGTTCGGTATTCCCCTACGAAGATCAATGATGAAATTGGGAACATCGAAGCATGAAAATGGTGACACACGAGCAATTTTTGCTGGAGAGCGTTGTTGACGAACGACAGAAACATATCCTTCCTCGTCTTCTCATCTTGTTTTATTCGGGAATTCGTGGCTATCGGTCGTCTGATGAGAAGAGTTGCATTTGTGGCACTGGTGCTTGAGGAAGTGGAGGCTTTTCTGGGAAGTTGTGCTTTCTGAGGATCTTTAGGATCCATGAGCCTTGGTTTCAGAGACTGAGGACCAGATTTTGGATGTCGTTTATTGTCGAATTGGGAGAAGCGTGAGTGAACGTCCATGGTGGTGTAATTGACCCATCCACAGTCAGCGTCAAAGGCGTAGTGTGCCAGCCGGTACCGGGTGCCGCTCAAAATTTTTTGACGGCATATTACATAAGCCCTATACGGTCATTATCGGGGCATCCGACTTTTGTTCGAAGTTCTCGACCGAGGGTTTGCAGATAAAAATCCAAATCCCTTTGCCCAGCCGGAGTTCCAGCCCTTCCTTTCAATCCTTCCCTTGAACCGCCATGTCGACCTCCACATTTTCATCCGCTCACAGACTCTACGTGAAATCCCTTTACAAGAGGTATCTTACCAATGCACTCGATTGGACTGTCAACAGAGATCTCTGGCGCAAGGAAGCCCTCCTCATTCGTGCAGAATTTGAAAGGAATCGGTCGGTCTTGCATGAAACCGCGGTCTTGCACAGTTTCTGATGCCTCTGTCTCAACTTCCAGCAACATCCACGACCCGAGGCAGCTAGCGACGATTCTGGAACGAGCAGAGGCTCAACTGAACCACATCAAGCATCCAGACCCGGTTATCGGTGCGTTTGGCGCAAATGCCCACGTTGTATTTACCAAGCTCACCACTCATGTAGTGCCTGTCTTCCCCGGTGGTACCAAATGGTGTGTATCCTAATCCGTGCTCTACAACCAAGAAACTGACATTGTCTGCGCCAGGGAACGCAACATTCCTGTAAGCTATCGCAATCTCAGTCTCAATCACGACAACCTGACCACCTCAACAGCCCCGAATGGGTCCATTGTACGACCATGAAGCTGCCCCGGCTCACTGAAGCGAATTCGGACGCTCCACAGACGTGTCCTTGCCAACAATCTAGATGTTGACCCCCAAAGCCGTCGAAACTCGAGGCCCAGCAGCACAGGGACGCGACCAGTCAGCAACACTCCTAGGAAAACAGTCCCCTCGCCAGAGATCTGTCACGTCCGCCCAAGTCGTACTTTATTCGTTTAACATTCACCCGCCCTAAGGAGCGCTTGATGCGTTGAGTTGTATATATTTGCAATGTAGCTTCAATAGAACTCGTTCGTTTTTATCTGCTTCATGAGCCTAGAGCGACCTGTTGGACAAGAAAAAAGTAGCGCGACATTATTTTTCACATGGCAAAATCCTTGGGGATCTGCCGCTGCGGGTCTATTTCTGCGCCCACAGCACGTGCGGCGTCAAATAGTAATACTACCCCAGCCTTTCCTCCTCTCCTCGACGACGTTGGCACAACGTCCACGACGGCAACGACATGAATTACTTGCGAGGCGCTGTCAATGCTATCAGTGCTCCGTATCAGTACTACAAGGATCTGCCTCCCATCAATCCCTCTACCCTCACAGGTGCTATAGACGTCATTGTCATTCAGCGACCTACCGACAACGGATCTACAGAACTTGCTTGCTCTCCCTTCCATGTCAGATTCGGAAAATTACAGGTTCTACGTCCATCCGAGAAGAAGGTCAGCGTATCCGTAAATGGCCGTCCTATTCCGTTCGACATGAAGATTGGAGAAGCCGGAGAGGCTTTCTTCATCTTCGAAACCGACGACGATGTTCCGGACGACCTCGTCACATCACCTCTTCTCAAAGCAACGGACGAAGCTCTTCCAGGAGATGATTTGGACTTGGATTCTGGTAAACAGGCTGAGGGAGTTCAGGACGAGCAACTCGAGTCAGATTATCTCGATCTCGATGCTACAGATCAGGACGGGCAAGCTCCGTACGCCCATGACCCGTCGACCTCATCGTCCAAGTCGTCATCAAGGCAGAAGGATAGGGAGGAGGAATATCCGGAAGATGAGACTGAAGCCCAGAAGGAGCAGGACGAAAGAGCAGATGCTGCATTGAAACGCAGAACTGGAAAGGAGGTACACGTTCCTCAAGTTATGCATCACGACGGTGAGCACCTACATGCATCATTCCGGCAATCTCTGATTGCCTTCTTTTTCTCGTCAGGCGTAGCAATAGACTCCGAAGGCTACCATTCACAACCACGACACAAGCATTTTCCCTCTCACGAAAACCATTACGAATCATACTACCATGGACGCGAACGATCCGACCGCACGATCCGAGGGTCCGACGTCAACGATAGAGACTCGGACTCGAGCTCAGAAGGCAATGACATTGAACAGACCCATGCAAATACGACGGCCGCAGTACCTTTCCCTTCCTACCGCGCAACGTCCGAGCCACCTCCCGAATTAGATGCCGTCGATTACGATCCCCCCAGCGATATCTATGCTTTTACGCCTTCGCCGTCAACACCCATTCACGGCAGTACGACAGATCTCAATGTGCAACCCGCATCCCCCGAAGACCCTAATGAGGAGTTACGCGCGTTAATGACGCCCAAACCTCGCCACAAGGGTCCCGCTGGGATGCAGCTACAGTTGCCTCCACAAGAATACTCATGGGAGTGGGGTGGTTTCCCTACACCGTCACCTATGAAGGCATCGTTTTTTGCGTTTGGCAAGGGCGGTCGGCCTGTCGTAAGTCTTGTCGGGGGTGCAACAGCCGGCCCAAGTAGAGTTGGAGGGCATCATGCCAGTAGTTCCGTGTCCGGGAGCGCATCGACATGGGCGAGGAGTAATACCCTCGACTTCGCTGGTGTGGATAAGGGCAAGGGAAAGTTGCAGGATTTGTTTGGTCATGAAGGAACATCTCTAGATACGGTTGAAGAGAGCGGAAATGGGGAAGAGGAGGATGCAGGTGCAAATGAGCCTGATGTGAGCGAGGCACAAAGTGGGAGGAGTAGGAGTGTTCCGCCAGGCCTAGAGAGTTCTCCATCGAGCGTCAAACGGCGAAGGAGCTACAGTCCTGGAATGAGGAGGAGGACGAGGGACGAAGACAGAAGCGGGGAGGGTTCTGCGCAAGGAGGGAAGAGCAAAGGCAAGCGGAGGGCCAGCGATAGCGTAGGATCAAGTGCTGTGAGTGGTGGATTTGGTGCTGGTGGACTCTTGAGTGTAAGCCGGTCGGACCCGACGAAATTCCGTGTGTTCATCGAGGGGAAGATGATGGAATTTGAGTTAAGTCTGGTGGAAAGGAATGCAGTTGATGATGATTGTGATGAAGATGAGGATGGCGAGGACGAGGAACCACGAGGCCGGCAACTATCAGGTAAAGGTGGTCGAAAGCCGAAGTTACGTGTCTTTTCACCCGATGGGCGATGGAGCGGGATAGACGAATTCGAGATGACTTGGTTATTTGACAAAGGGAAAGTTGACTTCGAGAAGTTTTTGGGCGATGAGAACGTAGTTCGGGATCCTCGACTAGTGATAAGGTGGTCAGGAGAAAAGTGCGTCGGTTCTTACTCTACTTTCCTCTTATTTTTTAACAGACCGCTCTAGGTACATCTCGAGGCGAGACCAGTCTCCACTAATGGATGCACTAGTCCTTTGGCGTGATGCGTGCATCAAAGCGCGAGAAACTGGATGGACACGACCTTCTTCACCATTATCAGACGAAGAGGTCACCACCCCAACCTCCACGACTCCATCCACAACAACATTGCCGACTTCTGTTTCCTCCATCTCTGTAGCATCTGAAGCGAACGAGAAGAGATCCATCGAGCGCTCACATTCCGAACCCCCGGAAACCCTGAAGATAACTCAGGGAGCTCGAGACGAAGTTAATACTCCAACGAAGAAACCACCCACCTCATCTTCATGGGTCCAATGGTGGAGCAGGAGCAAGAAGGACGAAGATCTATTGACCAAACCGGCCGCTTTGACTTCGCCACAGCGACCTGAACTCAAGGAGGCCTATTCTGCACCACCATTTACTGTGAGGTCGATCTCCGGTTCTGGTATTCTCATGCTGAGGGTCCATCTCTTCTGACAGGATTTGAATGCAATCTCCAAGGCCCAACCCCGTCTTCAACCCACGGAATCTGCCCCCGCCCTGCCGTCTACCCCGGTGCAAAAGCCTACGACTCCTGAACCGACAGTAATCGTAACCACGACTCCGAAGAAGTATGTGAAGACTTTGAGGTTGTCGTCTGACCAGCTGGTACAGTCCTCGGGTCAACCTTGTTGGAGAAATTCTAATTCGCTACGGACAGAAATCCCTTAACCTCAAACCTGGGCCCAATACGATCACCTTCTCGCTCTCTATGACCGGAGCTGTAGCTTGTACAGCCCGAATATTCGTCTGGGATTCAACGGACCAGGTGGTCATTTCTGATATCGACGGCACCATAACCAAGTGCGTTTTCCTCCTGCCTTCTCTGCTATCACCACAAACCGACTTTGAACCATCATTAGGTCCGATGGTTTGGGACATGTGTTCGCGATGCTTGGTCGCGACTGGACGCACCTTGGAGTCGCCAAATTATACACTGATATCTGTCGCAACGGATACAAGATGCTCTATTTGACCTCTCGTGCTATTGGGCAAGCGGACGCGACAAGAGGATACCTCAAAGGGATCAAGCAGAACGACTATCAGCTGCCTGAAGGTCCGGTTATCATGAGCCCAGACCGATTGATGACTTCTCTTCATCGGTAAGTTGCTTGGCTTCCTGAACCCCACTCCAATAGTTATCTGACGAGCCGGATTTAGGGAGGTGATCATGCGCAAGCCGGAAGTGTTCAAGATGGCGTGTTTGCGAGATATTCAGAGATTGTTCGGCGATACGGCGAGAAAACCTTTTTACGCTGGCTTTGGGAACCGAATCACCGACGCATTGTCTTATCGGAGCGTGAACGTGCCGAGCTCAAGGATTTTCACGATTGACTCGACGGGTGAAGTCAAGCTTGAGTTGCTGGAATTGGCTGGATACAAGTCATCGTAAGTTCGCCTGTCTATTATTCACAAATGGGAGACACTGACGAGCTCTCTATCGTAGATATATTCACATGACTGACCTGGTCGACCAAATGTTCCCGCCAATCAATCGGAAGTGGGCACCGGAGTTCACAGACTTCAACTATTGGAAGGTTCCCATGCAGGAGTTCCCCCTTCCTGATTTGTTCCCTCCCTCTCCTGCCCTGAGTGCGAGATCCGACACGTCAAATCGGAGCACACTCGCAAGGTTGAGGAATTTCAGCCTTGTCGGGAGTCGTCAGGCGAGCAATCTTCCACCGAGATTTGCCAAAGGTGATGCACAGAACAAGGGCACGGGGGACATTAGCGATTACAGGGACTCTGACCTGCGGCAGATGTCGTCTTTCGAGAGGCTCAGGGATACCTTGGGCTTCTCCCCCTCGAGAAGTGTCAGCCCCGAACGGCCTTCTTCGAGTTCGAGTATGTGGGATTCAGAGGATGAAGATGAGGATAGGGCTGGGGGACGACGCGAAAGACGGCGGAGTATGACCAGCATGCCTGGGTCGCTTGAGGACATGCAGTTTGGAATGGACGACGATGAAGAGGACGTTCAGGACGATGGAGATTACGATGGAGATGAGGCTCACGACGATATAGACGAGGAAGTTGTGGCTGAGGAAGCCTTTGACGAAGACATACTTGCTGCTGGAGAGATGAAGAATGTACCATTCTTGTAACAAGTCGATTCGTCAACTTTAGTCGGGGATACGTATCTACTGTAATCAGACGCTATGTCACTAATTTATGCAACTGGAGCTTGTACAGTGCAAACTTGATCTCAGCGGCTGTATACTGTACTACTTGAATCTGGAGTGCTCGCCGCTATGGGACCAAGAGATTTAGAAGCCCCCTTGTCAGTATGTACTCGCATGTCGAGTATTACTCATTGCCGCATCTTACTGAGGGTTTGGCGCTACAAGGAGAGTGGCTGGTAACATCTGAAGCAATTGAGTAGTACTGCTATTATTGAAGTATATTAAGAGCCTGAGGTAGAACAGAAAGAGAACGCATATTCGGGCATAGGCATAGGCTAGTTATATATAATAGATCCAAGGTAGTGAGGGAGATGACACGGAGGTTGACCGTACACAAGGAGAGGGTAGCTTTTTAGAGAACGAGCGCAAAGGCACCAACAAGGGCACCGACGAAAGAAAGCTCGATTTTGCTGCCGCTGTTTCTGGCTTGTGCAGATGCACTAGCCCCCGCACCGGTGGCCGATTTGGAGGCAGAGCCGGACCCTGAACCAGAGGCCTTGGCCCTCGCAGACGCAGCGGAAGCCTTGGCCACTTCAGGGATGGTGACGGTGGCAGAAGCAACGTTGGTGATGACCGGCGCGGATGCTGTGATAGATACCCTCGAGGGGGGTGGGACGGATATGGAGGAGTAACCGCAAAGGCTGATGATACCTGCCAGCAGAGTTAGTGCCACGATTCAAAGGAGCAAAAAGAGAATATCCACTTACTTCCGATATTTTCTTCCATATAACGGGCCTCCGTTAGGGCTTCATCGGTTCCGATGTTTCTAGTACACAAGAGGCAGTCACCGAGGGCGTTGATACTGTCGGGGGTGCACAGGCACTTAAGGGTGTCGACGCCACTGGCATGGCAGGACTGCAGCCACCACGCATAAGTCGCTGCGAGTAAGAGGTTCGTACAAAAGAAAACGTACGTTGGTTACTGTCTGTGCGTTGTAACACTCGTTCGAGCACGTAGGCAAAGGAGTGGAACCTCCGGAAGGGGCAGAAGCGGTTCCGGATGGCGTTGTCGATGCACTCTCACCGGCGACGGTTGTACTGTCTGAGTGCTCAGAGTTTTCTTGCCTTCCGACAAGAGCACTGGCGGCTGCTGTTGAACGCGTCAATACCGGCGCAACAGTCACAGAGGCAGGGACGCGAACGCACCAGACGAAGTCAGCAAAGCAACGGCGAAGAGGGCGAAACGCATGTTGGTCAGGAATGATAAAAAGAGGGAAGATTTGAAAGAATGAAAGGCTTGTACTTGGACGAAGCTGAGGAAACAACCATCCATTCGCAGGCTTTATAACATCCTTCCACACTCAAATCAGGGACCTCCTGTGAGTCCCTCACGGAGCAGTTAGCGGTGCCCTGATCGACACCAATTCCGTCGATGATTGTGACCAATAACGGGTCCTTTATTGTCGTTGTGTCGATTTGAACAGCTATTTCGAAAGCGAACTTAGGCGGAGCCTGACCGCGAGTGGGCCGTCGGTCAAGCAAGACCACACACCCCGGGTTCCAAAAAGCAAACGGTACAGCGAGTCGGAGTCCAATGTCGTTTTAATAATATCGCTGACCTGCAGCGTGCAGTTATAGGAGGTCTAGGAGGTCTGGGAGATCCAGGAGGGTTGGTCGATCATCACTGCCTTGCGTACGTTGCCCAAGGCTGGTGCGGTGTCCAGGGGAGTGTGGCCCCCTCCCGCTGGTTTGCTTTGAGGACCTTGTATTGCAAGTTGCGGCTTCAGTCGAATAGGCAGCGTAGCACCAGGCCAAGCTAGAGACAAGTTGATTCTGATTCTGAAGAGGTTAAGCCCGAAGAGACCGAATCACCGTTCGACCCGAGTGCCGGGCGGTTCTCCACGTGACAGGTTGAGTCAGCATTTCATGGCCTAAACCAGCAATCGCTCACACACCCTGCCTCTCACCATAACCCCCACCTGGTCACCGACGTTGTTGGAATAACTCCACAATCTGCGATACTAGATTCACCGGACCCATCGGTAGGTTTGTGCAGACTATTTTTATCACCCAAATGCCTTTTATATGTTACTGCAAAACTAGTTTAAGGACCTCAGTTGACGTATATTCCTTGTATTAAGACGACTTGAAGGACGTTTGAGAGAAACATGGCATATTCTCAACCTTTCCCCCTCGCCCAACCTCCTACGAAGGCTTCACAACAGACCTTCGCGCCCGACTTGGCCGTTCGATTGATCTGCCCTGAATGCAGGGACCCCAATCCCAACATTGTTGAAGAGTTTGGTTCCGGCGACCTTGTATGCGGATCGTGTGGATTGGTTCTCGGTGACCGGGTAGTGGACACCCGTAGTGAATGGCGGGTGAGGATTTTTTAGAGCTCTGTTCCACTGCGCTTCCATTAACCAACTACAGACGTTTGCCAATGATGAAGGCGACGACCCCAGTCGTGTTGGTGCTGCTTCTGACCCTCTCATGGAGGGTATCAATCAGCTCAACACTGTGATCAGCTTCCAAGACGGTGGATCAGGTCTTGCTCGTGAACTCCAGCGCGCTGCCTCGCGCTCACAAAACACCCGTTCCGAACGTAACCTCCTCACCGCCTTCCGTGACATCTCCAATTGGTGTGACCAGTTTTCACTGCCCAAAACCATCAGCGACATTGCCAAACAGCTCTACAAACGCTCTGATGAAGAAAAGCTCCTTCGAGGCAAACCTCTCGAGGCCATCATTGCTGCTTGCATCTTCATCGCGTGCAGACAAGCCCACGTTCCGCGAACGTTCAGGGAGATTTGCACACTGACTCATGTGACGAAGAAGGCACTTGGCCAATGCTACAAAGCCCTCGAACAGGCTTTCAACCTCACTCCGGGCGCATCTGCTCACTCATCTGCCCCCGCACCGTCTGCCGGCCCAGAGACGCTGGTCTCACGTTATTGCAACCACCTCGACCTTCCTCCATACGTGCAATCTTACTGCGCAGATGTGATTGTTGCGGCCCGCGAAAACGGTATAGCCGATGGACGAAGCCCAGTGTCGATTGCTGGCGGTGCTATCTACTTCACGTCACATCTACTCGCCAAGGGCAAGTCATTGAAGGAGATTGGGGATGTTGCGGGTGTCAGTGAAGGCACCATCAAGCTTGTTTATCGGTTGTACTTCGCAGAGAAGGACAAGTTGATCAAGAAGAAGTGGATCGAGGAAGGAAGGGCAGATCCTGCGCGCCTTCCTCCAGACTACGGTCGGTGATACCCTCTCTGGGGTTCCTTACGAGTTAAATTATGCTTTTTCGCGCACAATATGTGCCTATTCACGTTCACTCTCAGCGACACATACACATACATTCACACATATGCAGCCCACTAACTTAAATCATGCACATAATCAACCCTCAGTATGCATTCCATGCAATAAAAATCGTCATGTACGTAGGATAGATAGGACAAGCAGTAATCAAGAATGAAGCAGTGATTACTTCCTCTTGCCAGTCTTTCCGGGTTTCCCTGTTGATTTTCTCCCAAGCGCGACGCCACCCTCACCTTTACTAGCAAATCGAACAGCCTTCCGAACATTGAGTACGCTCTCTTCGGATGTGGGATTCTTGCGCATCTTCTTAGCATCACTGTCCATACGGGAGAGCAGCGCTAGTGAAGCTTTCGCCTCGTCTTTCACCGACTTTTCATTGGGCTCAAACTAGAAAACAGGACAAGGTCAGACACTCGGAGAGTACTGGCTGCTGGGAACGCACCTTCCGCTTGATTCCTCGTAATTTCTTTTCGCCCTCTAATTTCTTATCGAATTTACCCATGCTGGCCGTACTTATACGCGACTGTGCCAGGTTGCGGTCTATCTCGTTTTTACGCGCACCGCGAGCCTCAGCAGCCTGCTCCGCTCGTGCAACGTTTCCAAGACGTTGCTTTTCGTTTTTCGCGACTCGTGCTTTCCGTGCATCTCGAGCAGCTTTTCTTGGATCGTGATCCGCATCTAAACAGAACAGACGTCTTGGAGAAAGTTCACGATGGGGGAAAAATACGATGAGTCCATACCGGCGTTAAGTTTGACTTCGGTCGCCCATTGCTCTTCCAATTGTTTGTTCTTCCCGTCCTTGCCCCATCGGTTGACCCATTCTTGCCTCTCCTCATCCCATACCTTCTTCTCCCTCTTCGTTTTCTGTATCCCTTTCGCCTTTGCGAATTGTTCCCATTTCGTTAAAGGCTTCGGCTTTGGTAGTGGTTTTGCACGGGGTAATTGTGTCGTAGGCGGGGGTAGCTGGGCCAGAGGACCATCGGGGGACGAGGTCGTTGGAAGGCTGAAAAGTTTTGCGAGCAAAGTTTGTACACCATCCCGTGCGAGTGATTGTAAGTGCTCTTCAAGGTTAGAGCTGATGATCTATGAGCCGATTGCCTCGGGAGAAAAGAGTGATTTGAACTTGCTTGTAGGTCTCCTCCTCGATTGGATTGGGGTCTGTTACTGTCAGAAAACCTGCATCGACGATGATGGGTGTTTCCTTTTCAACTGTTACTGCTTGACTGGCAAAGACTGTGAGGATACGTTTGAGAGACGATATACAAAACGCACTGTTTTGCAGCATGAGATGCCAATATATCCGAGACGTCCATGACGGGAGGTGAGGAAGAGTATACAATTGGGAAAAAGTAACCGACAGAGAAATTTCGTTGCCGGCGGTTAGGCAGCGAAATTTTGATTACCTAATAAGGACTTCATCTTCCAACGACACGGTCACCTCACAAATCCTAGATTCAACATGGACAAGGCAGCCGCTTCCAGCAGTACACCGCAGACACAGGCGAATGGCAATGGAGGGAACATGATCGAGGTTCTTCACAATCTTTTGCGAACGCAAACGGGTGAACAAATGTCGAACCACAAGGTCGCTCATCTGCTACTCAGTAACATGGAGACTTTGGTCAAACAAGGGAAACTCAACCCAACACAAATACAACAGGCGCGTTAGGAACCTCTTTCTCTCGAACTTTGAAAACTAATACTTCGATTCAGTTGAAACAATTTGCAGAACAACATAGACAAGCGGCAGGTCCTTCCACAAGTGCCTCACCCACACCCGCGGGAACACCGACAAAGGTTCGGTTCTTTGAGTTCTATTGAGACAAAGGCTCATTATGAATACGCCTGAAGCCAGCCGCCACACCCGCAGCAACGACACCCGTGCCAGCCGCAGGTTTAAAACCCCAAACTGGTGGGGAATCCACTCTTGCCACATTGGCAACGGCAACGACACCAACGACAGAAGCTCCGTATTCAATCAACGCAACATTGAACACTACCAATCCCGGACCCGTTCAGTGGCCTGCGGCACGTCCTACGCTTTCAGGTGGTGTTCCCAGTGGCCGAGTTTTAGGTGCGTATATACTGTGACTCCACCTTCATTACACGTGTTGAGAATGTCTATGCAGGAACGCCGACACAGATAGCCCGAACGGAGGATTCAGCTATGTTAGCTTTGGACGACAATAGGTCGCGTCGGAAGAGTACACCAGGAGATCAGAGCATGCGAAGATCGATACAGGAATTAGTGGCCAGTATCGACCCCAATGTGAAGATTGAGCCCGAGGTTGAAGACGTGCGTTGTTCAAGGACCTCGCTATCAGGTTAGACTTGCTCACACATCCCTTTCCCCAGCTGCTTCTGTCGATCGCGGATGAATTCATTGACTCGGTTACCAACTTCTCTTGTCGGCTTGCTAGACATCGGGGTAGCGACATCCTGGAAGTCAAGGATCTGCAGCTACACCTTGGTAAGAACAAGACCATGCCAAGTCTATCGCATACTCATTTTTTTCCAGAGAGGAACCATAACATTCGTATCCCGGGTTTCGCATCTGACGATACGCGACTATCGCTCTCACAGTCGACTGTCGCCCCCGTCGCCCAAGCAGCTTCTGGGAAGAAAAATGCACAGGGGCCGCATATGACACTCAGAAGTCAAAGATTACAGCAGGTGCAGCACGCTAAGCGAGAGGCAAAGTTGATGTGAATGACTTGCTGCGTCTTCCTACTTTCTTCCAGGTGATCGAGGCTTCGGTGTGGTGTACGATAGACACAACTTGGGAAATGGACCTCTTTTATACAACTACAATACATCTGTTGTAACTTATCAGTGTCACTGCTTTCAGAATTGTACATGTTTCCTGAGTATGGTCCTTTCATATCACACAAGGGCAGCATACTGCAATTTTCGCCCCAGCGCTCTCCACCCTGTCTTCGCCCCTTCTTTCTGGGACACTTGTCGCGGAAAGTCTGAGAGAATCTTTGCTATCCAGTTGGGATCCGTGAGGGGAGTTAGATCGTCGCGTTTAGGGAGCAGCTAGAGAGGCGGTCAGTTGGACACTAAGATGAGGTTCGGTGTGCACCCACGTTCTTAACCCGATCGTATGGTGCCTCCCATCCTGTAGTCTCGCGGACTACAAGAGGCGGGTTAGAGGAAAATGAATGATATAGTCTGGTATCGAACGTCCGAAAGAGAACGTTGTCAACCCGTAGTGTGAATCTTGACAAGATAAAGATGCATGTAGGCATTACACGCTGCAAGGGGAATGATCAACCTCGCCAAACCCACCGAAGACACGCGTCAAAGACGACTCACGATCCTGATAATTAGGCCCGATGACCCATTGTCATGCAGCTCGTCCTCGAAGAGAGGGATCTCCGCGTAAAAGAGGATGGGATCTGGGCGCGTCAATTCTGCAAGTGGAATTTGCTGAGAGGCATCCTCTGGATCGGAGGGTGACCACTTTGGTATGAAAGGCGAAGTACTGCTTTGCTCTTCCTCTTCTTCCGAATTGTCAGGAGGATCGGTCCGGGTGTGACCAGGATATGTTGTTGTGTAGGTCCAATCGTAAGGTTTGGTGGGCACAGTTTTTGGCATGGGTAATAGAGATGAGGGGCTTGTTCTTACTCGTTTTTGAGTTCATCAATCCGTACCAGAAAAAGAGTACTCACCGACTTTGCAGCCAAGCATCCGCGTAATTTACTTTGACGCCTCCATCGCCAGGTTCCAGTTCCCCATTCTTGACCTCCCTCAAAGCATCCTCTGTCCTAAACTGATACGTCCAGCCCGATGCACGGTGATGTAGTTTCAGCGTATTGTTTCCGAATGTCATTTCAGGCAGTGGTATTGACAGGGACGCATTGAGGGCCTCGCATTCATGGTGGTTTGAGATCGGGTTCGTAGATGCAGTGATATACCAGTCTCCAATTCGAATTGAACGTGAGTTGGGTGACTCAAAGAGCTTGTGTTCAGGAAGTGAAATAGCGGCAGAAGACATAACGTCTATGTACGATGGCGAAGACGAAGGCAGTTTGTCGATTGACCGTCGTGGTCGTTGAAATGAGCGCCCGTAGTCACTCATTTTGATTTGGTTTTGATTTCCTTTCCTGTCAACTTTTCGCTTCCACCAATTCCAGTGGACCACAATCATGAATTCACGACCAACAACACCAGATGCTCCTCCAGAGAACCTTTGGTCTTCCATTCTCGACAGCATCTCCTCTACGCGTTCTATACCTTCCAAGCAAGTCCTCATTCTAGGGAAACCATCCACTGGCAAATCAACGTTGACTGCTGCGTTACTGCAAAAAACTGTCGTGGACGAAGTGAGAGATGATCAGAAGATTGATTTTACCTTGGGTTATGACTATGCTGATGTGAGAGACGACGCCGATGAAGGTCAGTCGCTCAGGTTCTGCGTTGATGGAGGTCCTTTTCCCAACTGAGGAACCTCGTTACAGATACTCTTGCACGATTATCCGCATATACAGTACCCTCAGCGGATCCAGCATACACAAGACTTCTCCCTCATTTCCTCCCTCCTCGAACTTCGATACCCCATACCCTCATCATGATTGTTTTAGATTGGACACGACCGTGGACATTTGTCGACGAACTAGAAACGTGGTTGGGGTGGGTCGAGGATTGGGTGAATGGAGATGCTGTCCGAGAACTTGAGGTTGTTCGAGAGGAGAACCGTGAGCGGTGTACGTTCAGTGGCTACCCCTTGCTCTCCATGTTGTTGTTAGTGCTGATTATTATCGTCAGGGCTCCACCACCTGCTTCACTACACAGAACCGTCGGCAGATCCCATACCGGCAACCTCTACCGCGTCGAACACGGTATTGCCTCTGTCAACAGGTGCATTCACCCATAACTCAGCAGGATTGCCTATTGTCGTCGCATGTACGAAGGCCGACCAAATTGATGAGGGTCATGATCTCGTTGCTGGTGCATCAGGGATGGGCGGAATGGTGAAAGGCAAAGGTGACGAATGGGAAGAGAGAACAGATGGGGTCATGCAAATCTTGCGTACTATCTGCCTCAAATGTGAGTTTCCTATTTTTCTCCTCGAACTCCTGAGATAGCTTAAGCTACGGTCAGATGGCGCATCATTATTCTACACCACTCCGTTGCCACAAACTCTTCAAGTTCTTCGACAATACGTTCTACATGCTCTGTTCGTTCCTCCCGCGCCATCACCTGGTATTCAAGCTGGCACCGAACCCCCAGCACCTGTTCGCAATCCTTTCCCATTCAACGAAAAGCCAAACACGCTCGACAGAGATCGCGTTGTTGTGCCAGCCGGTTGGGATAGTTGGGGAAAGATCACAGTCTTGAGAGAATTCGAGCCAAAGACCTGGGGCGAAGCTTGGGAGTACGACCTCGAATCCGACGCGGCAGGCGATGGTGTAGGTGCCAAACGCATGTTCAGCGCTCTAGTCCCTGATCAAGGTCCTAAAGTAAGCCCGTTGTCGTCCGGCTCTACAACTAATAGCTATTCCTAACTTTTCAAAAAGCCTGCAGCATTACCGCCCTTCAACAACCCTGTTCCAGAACAACAATTCCTTGCGAAGAATTACGACGAAAACTCGAAGAAAGCAGACCGAGATCCGAGAGGAGCCTTCAGGAATCCTACGGATACGGATAGCGCTGCAGGAGTCGTCGGTCCACTAGGGAGTACGAGCTTCAACCTTCCCAATGTTGAGCGCGCGATGGTCGAAATGGAGAGTGGGAGTGGAGGTCCCGGTCTGGGAGACTCCCGAAAAGGAGGTCGCCCAGGCAATGTTAAGACGGCAAGGCCTCCCTCGTCACCAACACAGGTTCCCCACTCACCAAGTCCCACCGGTCAATCACAACATGAGGTCCTCCACCACTTCTTCCAAAGTCTTCTGAGCAACAAGGATCGACCAAGTGCAGGTACAGCGGCTCGGGCACCCCGACTGAATGGATCTACAAACAGTCAAGTTGAGGATGGAAGTGCCTAGATGGCTCCGTTTTTTGTTTCTCGTATAGTATTGAGTTATAAGTACCTACATAGCTGGCCGATTGGATTAATGCGTTGCACCTGTTTGGGTTTTGTACTGTACGCGAACTCTCACGTGACTTGGATATTTGTATCGGTGTTTGTTGCTGTCCGCGTCAGGGTTGGCTGTGTGGGCTGTGTGTCCCACCTTCGACTGGACCCACCATCATAAGTCGGCGTGGACCGCTGCGAGCCGCTGCGGCGACATTTACCCAATTGTTCTCGAAATATTCATTCATTATTCACTCATCCTCGTTTCACTCGGCATCATCTCAGCCTTCAACGAAGCCATGGGGAAATGGTGCGCCGCCTGCATTAAATATGATTGGCAAATGATCTAAACAATGCAACAGGACTCCAGAGTATCACGATGATGTTCTGGGTGCAAAATTCAAGACGCTTGTGTACGTTTTACCACTTTTGCTGGAGATCTCTTGAACTGAAGCACGTGAAACTACTTCTCCCTCGCAGCACTGGTGCCATAGCGAGAGCCGCATTAGAAAAGAACGAGCCGACGATCAGTTATGAACGTTTTGTGGAGGAGCTTGATACAGGTGATTCATTTACTTCGTCCATTATTGATTGTCTGGTGAAGGTATTTATGAGCACATTCCAACTTTGGTTACTCCATGTCTTTCTGACGTCTACTTTCACAGGAAATTGCAGACCGCAGTTCTCGTCCTCGACAGGAACCTCAAGTCATTTCTCGGCCAGCTACGAGAGCCCTGCATAGTCTAATAGCAGCTTCGCACCAGGCGGGCTCGCGCTACGACAGCCGACGGCCTCACAGAATTGTTGGCCTTAGTGATTTCCTGACTTCCGATCCAGAGGCCAATTCATCTGGAGACGAACGTTTGGACTCGGCTGCTGAGGGAGCTCGCGTCAACTCAGAACTGTACGAAGCCTACAACACCGATTCAAGCCATATGGTCTTTCCCTTCATCAGACAATCGAGCCCAGATCACACCTCGAATCGAGGAGGATCTTCTAGTCGCCAAAACTCTATTACCATACCCACATCATCATCATCGCGCGTCATAACGAGCTCCTCCCTAACGAGACAACCGTCTGTTCGGAGGGCCCGTCGTTCTCGAACTGCTGTCGACTTCAACGAATTCACAAGTCGGCGACGGTCCAACCATCGTGATGCTCTACTGAATCGTTCGGAGGAGCCCACGACCTCGAACACTCCCTCCGAGTCTGCCTATGATAGTCGACGGCATCCCGCTCGCCGATTCTTCCCCGTTAGCCGCCGGTACGACGATTTTGGCAGTAACTCAGAAGACGCAGAATCGCGAGATTATCTGTTGTCTTTACCAAGCTGGTTGCTCCACCCCCCTCCTCTTCGCGACGAGTTCGGAGAACAAGACACCCCAATCGTACCTGGCGTTATACCCTCACCTCCGTCGATTTTGTCGCGACACGCCTCTCCTGAAGCTGACGAGGAAAGACGAGTGGTAATCCCACATTCCCTACCTACACCCGAAAATGAACGTGAGGGGTCACTGGCTGCGTACCCCACTCCGGGCTATAGCTCTACAGGTGAAGAACATCTGTAGAAAAGATTGTAGGCTTATCCAAATTAAGTTTACATCAACTGATAAACGATCTCACATACTGTATCTATACCTTTGTTCTTTTGTGCATGTAGCAAGAATCTAGTTGTTGAGGAATATAATCATTACGGTGACCGGGGGCAGGCACCGTGCGCGATCTAGTGCACACCGTGTGGCTTGCTCTTGTGAGATCCCTTTGTTAAGCCTGGCCAGCGGCAGATTGTCTTTGTGACTTATTGAGGAGACAACCTATCCTTTTGCGCAGGTAACAAGCATCTTACAAGGGTCATGGCCAGGCCACACGGTTTGCACTGGGTGCCTCACTGCCTATCCCGGTGTGATGGGCACGCCACGGCACGGAGTCCGGACTAATGACCATGTGGCGGTCACGTGTCTGTTCAAACAACGCGACAGAACAATAACGCGCTTTCCAGGGCCGTATCTGCTTTTCGCCACCATCTAGCTCTGAGGCCTGGGCCATGGGCGTACCAGGTCTGTGGACGGTATGCTCAAGCTCTTTCCTCTTTGACAAACAGCTCAGTTAATACTCCCAATAGGAGCTCGAACCTTGCCAAACAGTCACTACACTCACTGCACTCTCCCTCACGAAATTCAACTCTCCAAGTCGCGGATTTCGCGTCGGTATCGATGCGTCCATTTGGTTTTTTCACGCCGAATACGGGAAAGAGGGAGAAAATCCAGAACTACGCACTCTGTTTTTCCGGTGTGCCCAACTCACGAGCCATGGCTTTTTGCCCCTGTTCATCTTCGATGGACCTAAACGGCCAGACTTCAAGCGCGGGAAGAAGATCAATAAGTCTTCAAACAAGTTGGTGAACGGGATGAAAGAGATTCTGGACGCTTTTGGTTTTGAGCATCGGACGGTGCGCATCGTGTGTTGTTATTATGTGTTCCTACAAGCGCTAACAAATTCGTAGGCACCAGGTGAAGCTGAAGCTGAACTCGCCTTGTTAAATCGCATTGGCGTCATTGATGGCATCTTGTCGGACGATGTGGACAACTTCCTCTTCGGAGCTCGAACCGTCATTCGAAACCATTCCTCCACCCATGCGTCTGCTGCAGCCTCCAGCTCCAACGAGAAAGTCAAGGCTGTCGTTTACGACCTTCCCCATCCCAAACTCTCCTATCTGGAACCAGCAGACCTCATCTTCGTTGCGCTTTGCTCGGGAGGAGACTACGACAGCACGGGCTTGCCTTCTTGTGGCATCAAAATCGCACTCGGCCTAGCCAGAGCTGGGTTCGGGAAGAGTCTGTACAAAGCCGCTACTACTATGGACAAAGACTCTCAGCGATTCCAAGATTTCCTTGTGAGCTGGCGCTCGGGCCTTGCACATGAATTAGCTACCAACTCGACGGGTTTTCTTCCTATGAAGAAACCATCGGTTGCGGGCAAGATCCCACGAACCTTCCCCCGGATTGACGTCTTATTCTCATACATTCATCCCATCACCAGTGAGACCTTAGGGCGACTGGACCGCTACGATGACCTCTTGATCGGCCATGGGAAATTGGACGGTTGGTTAAAGAAGGACCCTTCCCTGCTGCGACTTGCCGAAAGATGCGAGTTCTATTTCGAGTGGGGGTTCATGGAGAGTATAATCAAGCGTTTTCGGACGGTCATCTTCCACGGAGTTGTACTCCGTATCTTGCGACGTGCTATATTAGAGCGGGAACATGGCGACGACCGAGGGCAGTCTCCCGTCTTGGACTGGGATTTCATCAATAAGCACTTCACCTCCAACATGCAAGTAGAGACATCGAGTGAATCGTTTCCGAACTTGGCGAACAGGATTCGTTCAACACGTCAGCATGCCTCAACCTCGGAGACGCTGGAGTACAGACTAGAGATAGAACCCTCCATCCTGGTCAAGCTTACCGCAAGCGGCGTTAAAGGCATCCGTCGACCTGATGAGGACGAGTGGGCTTACCTCGACGAGCAGGAAGACGGGTCAGACAGCGAGCCTTGTAACGCTCGTGGTTCGCCGAAGAAGAAGGACCCTCCTAGTCCCCACGACAAGCTTCGTATATGGATACCCGCCGAAATCCTATGCCAGGCTGCTCCATATTTGATTGAGGAGTATGACCAGAGGAAGAAGAAATCAAAGAAGCGTAAGCCTCCTGCCACGACTTCCCCTTCAAAGCCGAAGCCGAAGGCGAACTCCAAGGACTCGTGTGCTATCGAAGATATTCCTCCGCTCGAGAAGGAGAACCGCGTTGATCCTGTTCAAGCAAAGCCCCAACCCAAGAAGGACAGAGCGAAGGCCAAGGTTCCTGTTTCCAGTGCCAGCGACCCTCCTCCCCCGGTTCCGGGCAGAAGTGCGAAGAATAGATTACTTGCTGCTCTGGATGGGGATCCATGTTCTTCCGATGAAGATTGCGACTACAACGCATTGTGGGGTGTTGGGCCGTCGCGGCCTCCCCCGGTTGCGAGCAAGCCTGGACCACTCGGGACGGCCTCTCTCGACGAGCAGCGGACTGGAAAGGCTCAGCCCCCATCCACGAATGCGAAACCCGTCATCAAAGACCTCACCAAAGGGCGTTCAAAGAACCCGACCGCTCGCCGCCCGACCTCGTCTAACACTATGGGAATGACGTCAATCAGCAATGGAGGGATCGACTCGTTCTACAGTTCACACAAGCCAGTCGCTTCCGCCGTTACCGCCAAAGCCAAGGGCAAGGCCAAAGCTGTTCCCGTGCCTTCCGCTTCAGATAAATATCGAGCATTGTGCAATCAGCTCGACGATAAGTCTGAACAAGAAGGTGATTCTACGTTACCGGATGAGGATGCACTCTTTGATTATCTCGCTAAAGCAACCTCGAATCGACCCAAGCCGCATCCCGCCTCATCGTCAGATATAATGCACTACGGTTACGATCCCTTTGTTCCCCCTGCCGGGCCACCAGACACGCCGTCCCCTATCAAACCAACAACCTCGACCAGACGGAGACCATCAATCTCATCTGACGATAGTTTACCCTCGTCTGCTGTTCCCAAAGAGAAGGAACGGCTGAATAAATCCCCTCGCAAGTCTAGAGAGCACACTTCGCCTCGAAAGGCTCTGTTGGGCCGTGATGAACGACAACGACCCATACGCACCATTTCTGACATCACGCATCCTTCTCGATCCAGGCGGGCGTGTTCACCCACTCCTGGCACAAGAAGCGTACCTGCATTGGGACTGAAGTCGATGCGATCGTCGAAGCCGTTACCCTTAATTAACATCTCATCAGGCGAGTCTAGTACCGATACCGACGAGGAAACCAAGGTCACCGCGAAGCCTGCAAAGACGATGCCACCAGCGGGGCCTCTGGAGGCGGCACGTGCAAGAATCCGGCCAAAGGTCTGTAACCCATCGTTTGCTACGTGCGGAGGAACCCTCTCATTCGTTTTCCTCAACAGAAAGTCATCGAAGTTATCGATTTGACCTGATTTATCATAACTTTACTTTGCCATTCATTTTCACGATATTTATGTATCTCATCTTCCTTACCCTCGATCTCTTCCATTAACTTTATACAATGTATTTCCTGTGTGTAGTAGAAACCAGTGGCATTTGAGCGCCTGGTCACCCTTTGAACCTCGCGACAAGGATTGGCGCCTAATTTCTTCACTCTCGCGGTGATGACCCTCAAGAATGTGTGGCTCGATGCTGATCCCGTTGAGTATCTTGCTGCACTATTCACCATCATCGCCTACCTCTATCTTCCCTCTACATAGGGCCACGATGACGCTACCGCGATAATGCTTGCCGTGCATTGCGAAAACATTCACCTCTTGGGGATCTCCACGGTACAGTGAACGTGCCAATCTGTTGAAATTTGGCTCAACAACCGATTCAACCCACAGACTCACGGAAATACGGATAGTACTTGCACTGGTCAGCACTTGAACGTAATTCTTGCAGTCGATACCTAAGCATCGGGACAACAGCTATCAACGCGGCGCGCTGTCTTCTCGCTTTCGGGGCTCCTACACACCTTCGAGTATATCCTGGCGCCTCCAAACCGTTGATTGTGCCCACAAGGCATGATCCAGAGATTCATGGACCCGATGGCCTCGGTGGGGTTGAGGGTCTGCCCGGTGCGGGCGACCCCGCTGTGCTGGCTTTGATCGCACGGGATGGAGAGGGATCGCCCATACGAGCACTGGATGGAATGTCCAGACATATCAAGGCAAACTGGAAGGGAGGATTAGGATCGAAGACCACTATCATCTCCAGCGGTCCCATGACAAACCTCGCGCTTTTTGTGTCAGTATACCCTGAATTATTAGAGGCCATAGAAGAATTTGTGTTCATGGGCGGAGGCGTTGGTCTGGGAAATCGCTCCTCTGTAGCGGGTGAGTACATGTCATGTACTCTTCCATTCTTCAAGTTGCCCACTTGAATCTTACAGAGTTCAATATCCTTTGCGATCGTTCGTTTATCTACGTTTAAGTTTTCCTGCACGATCACGAACATGATCCTCTTCTCCAGCCCATGCTACACAAATAGTGCTCAACGCTAATGTCCCCACTGTGATGATTCCCCTCAACGTCACCCACACAGCGATCGTCACGAAGGAAATTCGCGAGAAGCTGCTTGCTACCAACTCCAAAACCACTCCCTTGAGACACACACTCTCAACACTCATCAACTTCTTCGCCGAGTCTTACAAGTCTACCTTCGGTTTCGTCGACGGCCCTCCCCTCCATGACGCACTGACAGTGGCCTACGTTGCCGACCCACAGTTGTTCAAGGCGAAGAGATACAGAGTTGATGTTGAATTAGCTCCCAGTCATACCATAGGCGAAACGGTCGTCGACATCTGGGACTATCAAAAGGCTTCGGATGACACCTGGGGACCTGGCGGAAAGAATTGTATCGTTACCGAATCATTGGACGTGAGTGATTTGACTTGCGTATATCTCACACCCACTTACTTGATGTTGTGTTCAGGTGAAAGAGTTGTTCAAACTCCTCCTCGAGTGCGTGTCGCGTTGCGACGCGGTTTCCCCGTTGAACAAATAGGAAGGAGAATTTCAAATCGAAATCATTATCGTCATTAACTCGTTACCGGGGATTCCCGTACTAAAACATGTAGAAACATACAAATTCGCAGATACATGATGTGTGCAGATATCGTCCATCGTGTGAGAAAGAGAAAACAAGAGAAAAGTGTAAGAAATAATAAATCATAAAAATGCTTCTAATCCAACATTACATCTACACGTTATCGATAAAACGACTGTGTCGCGCAGGCACACCGCCATCCACAAAGATCTTGCTGAGCGGCCTAGCTGTCGTCACGTTATTACGTCTGCGCTTGCCATCCCTCATGCTCCGTATTGCTTGATCCAGGTCACCACGACCAACAGAACCTTTGGGTGATAACAACCGTGAGCCCTGTGATGGCGGCGGAGCATTGGGCGACTCCTTGACGGTCTGTAGCGTGCAAGGTCAGAGCAGAGGTCTTTCTCCATACGCATCTTGAACATACCTGCTCTTGACTGGCTTCCGTTACGGAAGGCTCCTTGATACCGGGCTTGGACTTCTCCAATGCCGCCTGTGCGTCGTGCACCTCCAAGGAAGATTTCTGGAGCGATAAGGAAAAGGCCAGAATGAGGCTGAAGAACTCCTCAGGTTTGGGAGCGTCGGGAGATTCGGGATTCTCCCCATAATACAGCATGAGAGAGCTCAGCTCATTGTCAACTGCCGCGGCCATATTCTTCAGCGCTTCAACCGTTGGTGTCACCTCGATGACAAAAGGCTATCCAGGAAGAAAATCAGTGCCCCTGGTGAAGGATCCAGTTTTTGTGGTCTATTACCTGCATAACGTTGACGAACCTATCGTTTGATATGCCGCTCTTCCGCTGTCTTGCCTGAGTGACTTCAGTCTGAACTTGCTTCAAGCCACTCGCCAGGGTATTGACAGTCTGCAGAGTCGTCTGCACTGAGGTTCGAGAGGCAGCTTCAAGATGGGGGAGGTCGTCGATGAATGGCAATAGGTCGGGATTGCTCCTCAACAAGACTTTCGCAATGTAATGAAGCAGAGTAGGACACTCTTTGTCACCCTTGACAGTCTTGGTTTCCTTCATCTGTGTATGATTGTTAGTAGCGGGCGGGCAGAAGTCGGCATGTTCGGTACCTTGAGCAATGCCTCGAGTTGGAAGCCACGCGCACCTCCCCGGAAGGTGGAACCATTCAAGGCATTTCCAACGGTGAGGACGACTTTAAGAACATCCTTGAACCTCTGGGAGGAGCGAAGTTCGCGACAGGCATTTCGAAGGAGATTGAGCTCGGGACGGATCTCTTCGACATCGACCTCTAGCTTTCGGCGGTATACCATAGCATCGAGTCGCTCGGCCAGCCTTGGTATAGTGATAATCTGGCTGAAGTATTGATCGGCTTTAGCCAGTTTACTGACATCACCAAAGTCTTTAATCCGCGTGATTTCCTCCGTCGTAGGCAATTGCTTGCTTATAGCCTTCAGGTCGTCAACCGTCAGTTGATCATCCCGAACCTCAAGCAGAGCAAGGCGAATGTCGACCAGCCCGAGTTTGATGCGAGACAGCATGATGGCTTGAACAGATGAGCGACATGTACGAGTACGAAGCGGGACGCCCTTACCTATATTGTTTGCGCGAGTGATATCCAGAAGAGTCGTCACGTTCTGCTTCTTTGGAGGTGAGGTCACCGACATGAGCGAGGTGCTTGAAGGTGTGTTATCTATCGCGAACGTAGCTTCCAGGTCATTAAGGTCAAATGATGCGTCTAAATCAACCTCATTCCAGACGGAATTAGTGATAGCTGGATTGGACAGTTTATTCCAGAAGAATGGCTTGAGGCGTTTACCAGGCTTAGTGACCTTGCGTGAAACCCCGAAAGACGGAGGGAGAGGTGGCGGAGGGCCTGCACCAGGAGGTGGAGGCGGTGGAGGCGGTACACCTGGAGGTGGCGGGGGCGGAGGCGGCGGAGGTGCACCCCCGGAAGGAGGAGGAGGAGGGGGTGGAGGGGGAGGGGGAGGTCCAGTCGACCCAGCAGGCGGAGGTGGAGGCGGGGGAGGCGGGGGCGGTGATGGACCAGAAAGGGATGTCACTGAGGGAGAACGAGCAGGAGGTGGGGGTGGAGGTGGAGGGGGTGGTGGACCTGCCTTCGGCGATATTGGTGATAAATCTGATACAGTCGTTGATTGGCGCCTGGCTGGTGGAGGAGGAGGAGGAGGCGGAGCTCGTAACTTGGCTTCTTTTTCATTCTTGGGTTTCGCCGCGAGTTTCTTCTTCAACTCAGCGACCTCGACGACCAGCGAATTGATTTGGTCATCTTTCTGGGAAAGACTCTCGATTGTCCGTGCTGCCATTTGTTCTGCATCCATCTCTGCTAAACGGCTCTCTTCGCGAGTTTCTTCCCTGGAAAGGAAGCGATTGTAAACCGACTCGAGGGCACGCTTGAGATATGTAATCTCCTTCTCTCTTATACCGAGAGTGGTCTCCAGCTCGCCATTCTGATCGTGTCATATCGTAAACTTGGACTACACGACGTAGAAGTGAGATGTAACGAACCTTGATTTTCAGTTTAGCTATTTCATCCATCAACGTGTTCCATTTCGTTCGATCGCGTTCTCGTTTGGCCTTCTCATCCTATGCCGAAGAGTTCAAGGACCGTCTAAATTACAAAGTGAATGGAGAGCTTACCGCATCCCTTCCTTCACTCGGATGCTGAGATTTGAGCCGATCGAGTTCGGACTGGAGCGACAACACTTGCTTCTCCTTCTGAACTAGACGTTGAACGAGACCATGGAAGTTCTCGGGCTTGCCCTGTCCAGAATGACCAGTAGCAGTCGGAAGAGATTTGAAGGTGTTCAACTCTGCAACCTGTTGGTTCAACTCGTTCCGAAGGGAGGTCCTCTTTGGATGTGTTCGTATAAGCCTGATCTTGTTTGAGCGTAGCAGCACATACCTCGTCACTCAACTCCTCAACTTTGCTCCTCAAAGCCTCAAGCTCCTCCTCTACGACATTGAGGGCGGAAGCTTCAGAAGCCGCTTTGACGTCTAGTTCCTGACCGGTGATATGTTGAACGGACGCTGTGAAGCGCTTCATGAAAAGGAACCAATTGTCATCACTTTGGGAGATTCCTCATCAGTATTCCCTTTGTTGAGGAGTCAGGTGAAGACTCACAAGCTATCTAGCATAACAGCCTGCTCAACAAAGCGGTCCAATACGGTGAAGAGGTCGGATTTGAGTTCCCTGGAACGGCATGTTCAGTTGAATGTCACGACGAGGCGACCCACAAAGCTCACAAGCCTATATCCTTGTGTAGAATCTTTCCGTAATGGTTTAGGATATCGACCATGATAGGATAAAGTTCTCCGTGCTGTCTTGCGAGACGAACTACTTCCTCAAGCGCGACCTCGGATGATGGCCGCTCACCAGAAGGATCGCCAGCCACCATCGATCGAGCTCTATCCCGCATATCTTCCTCGTCCTCGAACTTGTACTCCGTATATATATTCAACTGATTGACAAGAAGCTCTGGGGGTTGAATGTATCGGAGAGCCTTTAATCAAGGTAAGGTGAGGAGACAATTGTCTGGTCGTTCAAAGGAAACCACGCACCACTATCACTTCATTCAGGCCTCGCCTTCCAAACTCTTCTCGTAGGATAACGCGGTCTTCAAGTGAGTCCGGGACGCTTGTGATGGCATTGATAAGGGCCATAGAAGCAGTCCGAGCTTCCCAGATACCCTCTTCTTCGCTACCAAACTCGAAGCCATCTTGAGCCACCTCCCCATCGTGCGAGACTTCTGGGAGCCTCAGAGATGCGATGAGCGACTCAAAACGAAAGTTCTCGTCGTACACGACTCGGTAGTCGGACAAGGCCGAAAGAACAACTTTGTAGCCATCACGGTTATGGAGGAAGCATATTCCGGCCAGCAGTTCTGTCACAAAAGTCCGTAGTTTGAGGGATCCGCCGTGCAACGAATAGGTGATATGTGTGATGATGATAGGTTGCTGAAGGACCCGATCAAACTACAGGGCGATAATAAGTGAAACGAGTTCCTAAAGTCGAGTATGCAAACTCACCTCTGTGTTGAGGAGTACCTTAATGCACTTGATAACCTCAAACAGATTACTCTCTTCGATTTCAGTCAATGACCGCCGTTTCCCACCCTTCCCAACCATGCTGGCCAGGAGAGTTCCCAAGGTCTCCAGTCCCTTTTCCGGGCCCATGAAGTCTTGGATCCAACCAACCTTGACGGTAGATAGATGAACTCGTAGGGATATGAGATGTTTCAGGAGCTTCTTGTCCGTCGTCTTGTAGGTCCGTAAGCCATCTATGTACCACTTCGGTGAACCCTCAATGTTATTGCCTCCGGAAGAAGCGAACCAATTGCTCCACAAACCCCCAGTAGTCTGAGGTTGTAGGGCTTGTGGTTCCTCCACAACCTGTCCCTTCATGATTCCATTACTGCTTGCCTCTGCGCTACCGTCCTCTTGTATAGCTCCCCACATAGACAAACGTTTCATGAGTCCGTCCCCTGTCAATTGTGGTACAAGTCGTGTCAGACCAGCTGCGCTAGCCGGCCCGTATGACTTCGCATATCGCCCGGGGCTCGTTTGAGTAACGGTGTTGATACCGGCAGTGGTTTGTTGACGATGCTGGCGCAGCAAATAACGCTTCCGGTCATCTGGCAAATTTCGCATTGCTTGTCTACTCTCAGGCTTGAGTTTCATAGCATCCTGGGAGGTTTTCGTCAGCGAAGAACGGAGGTGTGGCGAGACCATACACGCACCATCATGTCATTGAACGCATTCTCGTCAACCTCCGATTCCTCCCCAGCGTCCGATTCTGAGTCCGAGGGCCGCAGAGACGAAGATTGCCGTTCCATGAGGCGAGGTTCGCTAACGCTCTTCCTGTTACTGTTGGTCTCGGGAGAGAAAACGACGCTATTTCTGTTCCCGCCGCCAAGCCAACCATCGAACATACTCGAGAGTCGATGCTGGGACATGGAACCTTTCCAATCTCCACTAGAATTGGGACTGTGTGTTGGTGTGGCTCCCTGTCCAACCTTAGCTGTTCCTTCTTCTTCTTCCTCTTCGTCGTCTTCTTGCAACGCCGCCAACCGCCTGATCGTATCCTGCGACGGTAATGTGGAAGCCGAAGAAACATTCCTGGATTTGGACCTGCGGTACCATTCATCTGGTACACAAAACCTGAACCTGCGAGTGGCCGAAGAACTGAATGGGTTTGCGCAAAAGGGTGAACGAACGATGGGGAATATCAAGGAAGAGGAGGGTAGCCTCGAGTGCTCTGGAAGAATATGTCATTCATTGAGTCGAATGTGGCAGCCTTGAGAGACCTACTTTCGGTGTCGTCTTCGCTCCAGACTTCCTCGAGGACGTACTCGATGTTTCCGCCGCCAGGCACAGGTAACGATCTCGTAAGTCCAAGCTCTTCGATGACCAGATTGACAATGTCAAAGACTGTGGTCTCTTGCGATATGAAGCATGTGTAAAGGAAAGTGTCGTGTATTTCGGGAACACGAACAAAGGATAGATTCAGAGAGAGAGAAGGATTAAGGGAAACAAGCCTGAGAACAGGATTATGCAGGTGGGATGTCAGTGGAAATGAAGAAAAGTGTCTCTGACTCGACGGCTTGACTTGTGTGGAATTGAGCAAAGGAGCCACTGGTGCACTCGGTTCGACGGTCCCTACAGACGTCCAATGTCAGTATACAGATCAGATGAGATCGAATGGTCGTACCATTACCGAGGGCATCGAGCTCTTGCTCTTCCCATGGTCGTCCGTTGTACTCGACTCTAATTTTCTGCAATGCCCAGCCTCTGTCTTCCAGGTCCCCCAACACTTCGGCCTTCACTTCGTCCTTCCCGGCTAGGATATCAATGACATCCTGGGCAGTGGCTCGCTGCCCGACTTCCGCGAAATGTAGAGAGCCGCTGACCAGGATCACTGGGACTATCAAGACCTCGGACGTCATACGGACTTGTTGATTTGAATTATCGGCGTCCAGATGGTGGCGAAAAAAGGGAGAGTTATGAACGGGAGGAGCAAAATCAAGACGAGATACCCATCGAGTTGCGCGAAAAAGAGTTTGCGAGCAAGTTGGGCTGAAACTACAGCGGATTGACTGAACAAGCTCAAGCCGCTCAGGTAGCCATGTTTTCCACGTGCGGCGATCGGTTGCTGTGACGCTTGTAGTACGTACTGCGTGCGCTAAAACTCTCGCAAAACGCGGAACTCAGTTATCAAGCTAATACAACAAATGTTACCACTACTCTACACGGTATATATACAAAAACAAGAGATTTAGCAAAGCGAGCAAAGCTGGTCAAAAACGGAGTGTAGCACGTTTGTAGTTTCTAATTATGCGAATGACGAAGACTCGTCAGCATCGACTGATGGGTGTACCATATAATAGACCTTGACGTTCTCTCCTTCTGCAGCACTCGAGGATGTCTGCACGTTTTGCGAGGACTCGTCCACCGACGGTAAAGATTCTTGAACGTCACCTCTGACTTCGAGGAGATAGTTATCCTGAAAAGAACATTACTCAACGCATTCGCTGGGTCGAAGAGTAAGGAAGGGTCATACCTTCACAAGCTTTTTCAAGACCTTCGTTACGAGCTCTTTTTCGTATTCCAACTCGTCGAGATCTTGCATCTCGTCCTCTTTCGACTCCAGATACCAGTCGATAAGTTCATCCCTGTCCACACCCTGTCCTTTTTCGCGCTCCACCTCCGATAGATGGTGAATGATGAGGCTCCTCAAGGTCATGAACTTGTCATGGGTGATCACCATTCTTCTCTTCGTACCAGCTGCCGGTGCCGGTTCTGGAGCTTCAGGTGCATGAGACGAAGAAGACGCAACTGGTGCCCCATCGGTATGGGCAACTGTCGTCGATCCACTGTCTATCGGGTCTGTTGTGTCCATATCTGCTCCAGACATCTCCACATCCTGCGACTCTTCCTCAGCCTCGTCGGATCGTTGAGGCACGTCGTTGCGTTCTCCACGAAGCTCCTCTTCGTCGAAATCAATGTCGTCTTGTTCGACGTGGATAATTGATTGACAGAGTAGAGAATAGGCCTCTCGAACGAATGCGGGTTTAATCTGCAGCGGGATGAGTCCCTCGTCATCTCGCCAAGGGTATAGGGACTGACCTCATGAGTGCAATGGGCCCTTGCTAGTGCTTCGCTCAACCGGACCATACTCTCCAATTGACGAACAGTGATGCGATAAGAATTTCTTCCTGCACCTACGGCATCATCTTGACGAAGGATTCGATACTTATCGACGAGGACATCTGCAGCCTCGGGAGTGAACTGTGTATTGTGTTTCGTCAGAACCACGAGTCCACATCGTGAGCAAACGTACCTTGGGGTTGAATGTGCGGGCGTAGCGAATATATCTCTGAAGTGCTTCGGTGCTGTACAGAGGGTTGATAGCCTCGTCCTGGTGTCTGTGTACATCGACAATATGCCGGGCGATATTCTCATCCGTCTTCTCGTCGCACTCGTCGAGCACGACGAAGAAAAGGTCGAAACGACTCATGATTGGAGCAGTCATCTGTACGTTGGCCCTCAGCGACTTTTTCCTGTCATACCTGCCTCCAATGGGATTCGCTGCAGCAAGGATCGAGGTCCTAGCATTGAGGGTAGCGTGGATTCCGGCCTTCGCAATGGAGATTGTCTGTTGTTCCATAGCTTCGTGAATGGCGACTTGATCGGCGATATCCATTTTGTCGAATTCGTCGATAGCGCAAATGCCATTATCCGCCAACATCAGAGCACCGGCTTCAATAGTGAAGTCGCCTGTTTCTTCGTCCTTCACTACAGCTGCTGTCAAACCAGCTGCTGAGGAAGCCTTGCCAGAGGTGTAGACTGCACGCGGCAAGAACGAGCATATGTACCTGGTGTACGGTGTGAATAATGCACGAACAGAGAAACGGACAAGCTTACTTCAAGAATTGTGACTTCGATGTCGAAGGGTCTCCCACAATGCAGATGTTGATGTCTCCACGAAGATGCATGCCTTCGGGGGTTTCCTTGTGAACACCTCCTAGAAGCTGCAAGAGTAGTCCTTTCTTGACGATCTCATGTCCATAAACGGTGGGCGCGATGCTTTGGACAAGTCGGTCAACGATGTCGTCCGCTTGAACCATTGCTGTGAGTTCGTGGTACTCCGGGTCGGTAAGAGATTCTATAATGGCCTGTTGATTGTTTTCACCCCCTTCCTGTTCTCCTCGTATGTTGTTTCCAGACTGAAGGCCGCGGTCAGAATTTCAAGCAACATAGGAAAGACAGGAAGCTTACCCTGGCATCGGCCTCGTGTGCCATGCAAGCGAGGAAAGCCGTCTTGTACTGAAGATCCCTCACTCCGAGCGACTTGAGTCCCGTCACTCCGCCTGCAATACCACCGGTGGACCCATCTGCAGCTGCTCGATTTGCTTGTCGTTGTACCTCGGCTTTTTTGCCACCAGGAAGCCCGAGTTGGCTTACATCTGGAACCACTATGAATGTGCCAGTAAAGACAAATTTATCACCGGCCTTGGCCCTCTCCACGAGTTCTGAGCGTAGAATCACGTCGAGGGAGCGAGGCATAGACCCTGTGGGGATTTCTGAAGGATTCTCTTGTATCCTGACCTTCTGCCAGTCCGAGAACTTCGACGCGTCGATTTGTAGTTGCCATGCAGTCCGATTACCGCATTTCGGATTGGGACAGAGGGAAGGCTATTACGTTGGTTGAACATCTGATGTCGGCACTTCGATGAAATCGCACAAGACTCACTTCAGTATACTTGAATTGTTGTTCAATGTCGTTGATAAGGCCCCCGCACACCTCGCAAATAAAACTCCCGAAGAGGAGTTCAGGGCGTACTTCGCTAGTGCGCGTAACAGTGCCACTGATGCTCATCAATGTTCCAATGTTATCGGTTCTGAGGTTCCTGATCCCGAGGACCAACGGGAGATGATAGAAGGCGACATCAAACTCGCGTGTTTGTAGATTTGTCGAATCCGTCCTCGCTGCAGTGGGGTTGACCTTGAGGTACTCGGGCTCGAACTCTGCGACAAGATTGAGGACGGCCCGTCGAAGGTAGGGGATGAAGCGATAGTAGTTCCGCTGAATCACCGTGGCAAGCTCATCGTCCTTCGCGAGAATGTGGCCGAAGTCGACATAAAGCGTGCAAAGTTCATTCTGGCGCATCTCGTGGATTTGCTGGATATAGAACAATTCCCCGTCTTGAGTCTCTGGTGCTCCTCCGTCAGACTGTGGGGTCGCGGCAAGGGCAACATCTTCTGTGAAACTGATATACAGAAGAGATGAGTTCCCAAGATAGATGAAGAGCGTAGGGGTAACGCACGTTCTCAGAAATTGTTCGAACGTCTCTGTCACTGTCTCCCCGATTGAGTCTCTCACTAAGGGTATATCACTGTTCTGCTGTCCCCTGGCAATCCTTCTCTGCCGACGAGTTGCTGCTGCTTGTTGCCCATCACCCTCGTCGTCGCCCAGAGCCAAAGCGTTTGAGGTGGGGCGACGCGGTGTTCCACTTCGTGACGAGCTTCCATTAACGACAGAGTGGCGATCTGTGCCATTCGGAGCACTGCTTGGAGGAAGAGAAGGACGAGGCGGAGACGAGGCGTCTGAAAGCATGGTAACGGTGATCAGAAAAAAGACGAAAGACGCGACACGATGAGGATGTCACGCGCGTTGTCACAATCACGCGAAGCGGACTTTAGGGCAGGCGTTCGCGTGTCCATCATGCCAGCGAGCGCTTTTGCCATATTCCTCTCACAACATGGAAGAACTCGAGGCCCTCGAGCCTTCATACGTTCAAGACGTCCTTTCTCGTCCACCTTTTGTCACTATTGATGGCGTCATCAACGTCCGCGACCTCGGCGGTTATTCGACTTCTTTCACAAACAAGATGACCAGACCCCGTATGGCTTTTCGTAGCGCAGAGCTTGCGGGAGTGACCGACAGAGGTACACCTACTCTTTACTCTGCGGTACAGCTTTAACTTCCACGCAGGCAAGCAGCAAATGAAAGACCTGGGCATCACGACAGTTTTCGATTTGAGATCAGACACGGAGATCGAGAAATACAACAGCTCTTCACCATCAATCGATGGGGTAAACGTTGTTCGAACACCTGTCTTCAGTAAGGAGGATTACAGCCCTGAGATGATGGCCAAGTAAGTACGTGAACGCTTTACTCTCCAGGTGTGAACTCCGTTGATCATTCTAACATTAGGCGGTACCAACTGTATGCAAGTGGAAAGACAGAAGCATTCATGGAACTATATTCACAAATACTTGACCACGGAGGGGTAGCATTCGGATCTATACTACGACATGTGCGCGATAGACCGAACGAGGGGTTCATGTTTCATTGCACAGCCGGAAAAGATCGAACTGGGGTGATTGCAGCCATCATACTCAAGGTGCTTACTTCCCCATATCTGGTCCTTACCTCTCTTCAACGCATTGACATCTCCAAAATAGCTTGCCGGAGTCGACGATCAGAGCATAGCCGAGGACTATGCTCTGACCCGAGTGGGTCGCGAACCAGCAAGAGCGAAGATCCTAGAACGCCTTGCGAAAGAGCCGTTATTTGCCTCTAACAACGAAGCGGCTCTCAACATGTTCACCTGCAGGTGAGAATCCTTTAGCTGGAGAGACACCATCTTCTCACCTTCCAACGTCATGGCAGGTTAGAAACCATGACTGCATTCCTCGGTCTACTGCAAGATAAATACGGCGGCGTCGAGGAATATCTCAAGAATTTCCTGAACTTAAGTGACAGTGACATTCAAGTGATTAGAAGAAATATCCTTTCGCCCGGCGTATCTAGTCAAATGTAGACCTCGAATGCACTGTCCAAGTATTACCTGGGTATCGATATTGGATACCATAACAGATTATCCGTGACTACAGTACAGAAGGTCCTTGGTCCATTGTCCATTGTCATATCCACAGATCGTAAGCATCATTCCTTCCTCGTAAGGCTGATCGTCCGTTTCTGTTTCTGAACCTGTTGCGTGAGAACGGCGGCAGGATTGACTGCAGTAGAAGGTCCAGTTCCCGTATTATTTCCTGCTCTCGCCCTTGGGTTCAAGGGGGAAAGCGCTCCTGCCCGAGGGGAGAATGGCGCGCTCGGGAGTTGAGCAGAACCGGAGCTTACATTGGTCGACGTGACTGAAACCTCGTTGGTGACCTTTCTTCGCAAGCCCGGACGCGCTGGTGTAGCCCGACCTGCTTTGTCTCCTTGATCACTTTGTCGGTCAAACTCGTAAAAGCCCGCAAACGAAGAGGTATCCGTCCCCAAAGCCTGTCGGCGGGCCTTCTCATGTCTAGATTGAACGGACCTGAAGTGTTGAAGGAGTTCCTGCCATTTGATGTCGTCCCTGACAAGCTTGGACCGAGGGGATAGCGCCCCCACAGCACTGAGAGGGAGACAGAGGTCAATCAAGACGTCACTCTCGATGAAATAGAGTTACCCACGGCTTCGGTGCGATATGCAGAAATCCTGCAGAGTTCACGGCATTCAACCGATTTCGGAGCGAGATAAAGGCTGAGCTTTGTGGGAGCAGCATGAGCAGGCCGTACAGGCATTTGAATAGATACGGGTAGCGCTCCGGCTCCAGCAATTGTAGGCGAATATCTAAGACGAGCATTGGTTGAGTGATAGCCAAGAAAAGGTGACCCAATCTCTTACAGGTAAAAACGGGTGACTCGATGAGCTGAACCAACTTGTCAATTTGTACGAGCATTTGCACGGTTATCTCCAGATCCGCACTAGACAAGTGAAGGTTCAGTAATCCGAAGGAACTAAGGAAGGAAAGTTGAGGTACAATATGTAGAGGAGGTTCGAGGCGTGTTCGTAAGCTTGTGCTAAAAGACACAGCGAGAAGACCGCCACGGCGTTGTGGCACCATGACCGATAGAGCGTGGTGAACAAGGCCTGACCCTCTTGCTGAATGATTGGCTGAGTACGTCCATCCACATGCGATGTTACCATCCTGCTCACCCGTGTTTCCAAGCTCTTCAATCGCTTTCTGAAATCCGCAAGCTCCGGAGATGTGATGAGAATCATGTTCAATTTCTGCACGATCACGCTGGCGAACTCAAGGTCCTAAAGACTACATCAGACTTGGGATTGAACGGTGGAACGAAACATACCTCTTCCTTCTCTAAAATTTCAGCGAAGGTGCGATATATTCTTTCGGTGTTGAGGTTTAGGCAAAGTTGTCGAATGATCAGGCTTCCTCTGGTCTCAAGCAAGCGCCTGTCCGTGCCGAATAGCTCGAGAAGGTTCATCATAAAAGCCTTGAAATAAGTTTCTTCCGAACTGGAGGATATTTGCGCAAGCAATTGCAGATCGTGTTTGATGACCTGAAACAGATTCATATCAGTCATGTAATTCACCAGGAGTTGTACGAAAGGAATACCTCCTCCGAGCTATCAGATAGAGTCTTTAGGAGAGCAGGGAATGTACCGTCGTCTATGGCCAGAATCTACATGACGGGTAAACGAGCTGGCGCTGTATCAGAGCGGTTCACCGACCTTCTTGGGTGCCTTCTGATGCAGCATAATCAACCACTTGAGGGCCGCAACCCTAGTCTCCTCAAATTCGCTGAGGAACTGAACAGTAAGTTCATTCACGGTCGCTTGATACTCGATAGGATCAGGGTCCTCAATATTTGACGATTGTAGTGCATGTGAGTGTGCAGAATGGCTGAGGAAGGATATGGGGGAGTGGGATCGACTGCCATCAGTCACGGGGACTTCAGATCTCGAGGGTGCACTTATATCTGTACCGCTGCCTCGAGGTCGTATCATTGTGGGACTAAGAGCAGGAGCCTCTGCGGGCGATTCTGGTGAAGGTGCCTCCTTCGTCTCCTTCCCCGTTGCTTGGCGTGATGAATTCCCGGTAGGAGTGGGAGAGGCTTGAGCGCGGGACGAAGATGTCTTCTCCTGCGCTTTTGCCTTATCTACAGGGGAAGGCAAGTTCTGTATCACTCCAAGAAGAGACTTATTCGTCCGAATAGCTGCTGCTTGTATCATTGGATCGTGGTGAGCGAGGTTTGGTAAGATAGCCGGGATGAGTCGTGGGGTAAAGGGAACTAGAACCTCAGATGCGAAGGTAAGGAATTCCGCGAGCCAACGAAGCGCGGTTGACTGCTGGATCTCAGCATCTAAATGTTCGTCAGTTCGGTTGAATACTGCACTTCGCTGGACCTACGTTCTCCGTCTAGTTGCTGTATCAATATCTCGATGATGGCGGCATAGTCTATCTTAACCCCTTGGCCAGGGACCCAAGCTGAACGGAACTATGTAAATATTCTTCGCGGACGATGACACTCACATACCACCAGGATCTCGAATGTCAACTTCGGAAGTATGATCGTCCTTGGGCTCGCTGTCGTAAGATGGTTGCGAGTCCTTCTCATTCAGGAAAACCGCCTGCTCGGACTGGTCATGGGGTATTTCGGTGTCTGGTCGGGGTACGGACTCCCCATCCTCGTTACGTTTGTTCGGTTTAACATCATCGATTCGCGATTTGAGGGAACAAATTTCACGTATCTCTCGCAAAAAGTCTGCAAGCAAGATTTCGGTCGCCACTTTCACGTCGTCCGTGGGATCCGATAGATACTTCCTGAAACCCGCATCAGCGATGAAAACGAACTTGAGACCAGCGGTACCCACAAAAGCCCATCCAAGAACTCCGGGAGGTAGGATATGAGTTCCAGCTCGGGTACTGAGTCCAAGACGGTGATCCAAGACACTAGATAGCTCCGCGTAAACGGACTGACTACATATATCCTTTCGCGAAGAAGGGGAATGAAATGTGCCAGGGAAAACGCTTTCTTCGGTGACGAATGGACATCGTCGCCCGGAACAGGATGGGGAACTAGGACACCATGGATGTCGTCGCGAAGTTTTTCGGTTTCGGGATAGATGGGAATATACACCGACGCTGATTCTGCCACAATGTCCTTCAACAACCTGTCCAGCAGTTCCGCTCCATTCTTGACCGAGAGCTCGGAATCGGCAGCTAACTACGCTCTGTATCAGCTTGGGTGTATGATAGCTAAGAGAAAAAACACGCACCTTGCTCAAAGCATCAAATATCTCGTTGAAATAGACTAAAATTTCGCCCTTCGAAACCTTGGCTATGTTGTACAGACACTCCGCGGAGAAATAACGTATCCTGTTCTCGGGATCCACGAAACAATCCAACAGAGGATGGATGAACTTCTCCATGTATGGAGCCACCTCGACCCCCAGAGCTATCGCCGTTCCCGCCAATCCAATCAAACCACCATTCCGCACGTGTAGAGGGTTGGAGGGGTTGCTGAGCATTTCAATTAATTGGTCGATGATTTGTCCAATGCGTTTGTCATCTCCTTGCTGGTGGCATTCTCGTATCTGTCTGATGAGAAAGGTTGAATAGCATGCGAATTGGGAACCAAGAAGACACTCACTTCTCAAGTTCGAGCGCAGCTGCCTTTCGTTTCTCGTAGATTTTATCGACCAGCTGCTTCGACACAGTGGAATCTGCCAGAAAATTGTATGGATACTCCGTAAACATCAGTTGTGGACTCACCCATAGCCGAAGAACCTTAGCAGAACATGAGCTTTGAGGGGTGGGTTGACTAGCGGGAGTGACGGCGCGAACAAGTCCAGAGATTGCATGTAACACAGCCACACAGCCTCACCGATACCGAATGACGCATCGCGGTCAGCGGGTCTCTGAGTTCATGCCACTGTATCATATCAACATGCATTGAAAGTTAAATGGTACAGATAAGTACTCGAGTCATTCCACTCCAGAGCTCAAGGCGTATAGTACCTGTCTCAGAGCTAGGGTATAGACTAGTACGACAAAGATCGTCGAGCTGGGCTCCAGTGGAGTTGTGGGAAAGGGCAACTCCGGGTATCAAACAGATGTAGCACCGTCTTCCACTTGTACCATTTCTACATGATCTGCTTTCTTGACAATTGCCACCGTGTGCTTTGCGAGAGATGCTTTGACAGGGTTTGGACTCTGAAGGAGATCGTCAGCTTCAAATTGGAAGAACGCCGTAAAAGTGGGTCCGACCTCAAAGATTTCGTCAAGCTCTTCGCTGCGGAGAGGGTCAAGCCTCGCACGTCAGGTATAGCTCTATAGACTCACAGCGTGCGTCCCTTGGTTTCAACCGCGAAGAACCAAATCATAACACACTCGAATAGATCCCAGCAGACGTACACGATGTAATACTGGCAGGAGGATTGAGATCGAATATTCTTCCGAAGGTTGTAAGACGGAACTTACTTTCCACGAAATATTCTGTAAAGCGATAGGGCCTGCGTATTGTCCGACAAGACCTGCGCAGCTCACGGCAAGAGAATACCTAGGTCGCGTCTTGATTAGTAGAATTTTTCGAGGACACATGTTCCGTACATGGCCATTCCCTTTGCACTGGTAGGGGCCATCAACAAGAAAGCCGAACGGCAAAAAAGAGGAGCACATACCGAGCGTTATAGGCAAGACATTCGGTGGGGTACAGAGCCTGCAGTGGAGTATACGCAAGACTGTAGACGAAACCGAACAAAACTGTATCCTGTGTATGAGTACGCTTCGGACTCAATGAGGAACTAGTAAGCTACGTACAGATGAATGCAATCGCTGCGTTCGCGCCCGCAGGATTGCGACTACCTTCCAATCCAAACTTTGCCGTGCACCCTTTCGTGCGATTATTCAGTCTTTCGGCGCCCCGGAATCAAAGTGCAAAGTTCCTTACCAGTTACGATAACAAGAGTGGAAGCACTGGCCAACGTTCCCCAGAACCACATCTTACGTCGTCCGACTGGCAAGAGGAATATGTATTCAGAGTGGTCACCGGCACAAAACAAATACGTACCAGTATCCGCCAGACTAGTCCCAATCGACGCTCCAAAAGCTGATATGATCGTGTTCACGAAATTGAGCACCAGTCGACGATCTTGGGATGTCACTCCGGCGTTTCCGAAAAGTACGGTCAGGAAATATCTGAAGATGGCGGTATAACCGGTATGAATCATCAGGCGTTCCAAAGTTGCATAGATTACTCACCCTAAGCCATTTCCAGACCACTGTCCAAAGAAACCCATCATCAACATCATATATGTTCGGTAGCGGGCATTGCGGGTATTGAAGAGCTCAGAGTAATCCCACCTAACGAGGGTCAAGCAGTTATATTGGCTAAGTCTCGAAGAGGACTCACCATCGTTTGTCCGACGCGTCGGTTTTGATGGACTCCTCGAATTCTTTCCATTGCAGTTGGACCAAAGGTGAGTTCTCGTCGCCATTGCCATGGTACTTGGCTAGAATTCGACGGGCTTCGTCTTTCCTGTTGACTGACATCAGCCACCTGGGCGACTTTAAAAAGATGATGGTCCTTGTCAGCGACTCTGGTCTTGTCGAAGGAGGTACAGAGTTACCTCCGGTAGGAACCACACAAAGATGACCAAAATTCCTGCGGGAACCAGCTGAATGGCTAGGGGAGCACGCCATGATGTCGTGGACTGCAATTTCCCGGTTCCGATAGCGATACCGGCTGGAAGACAAGTTGAGCTCATGTCCAATGAAAGTATAGTATGAATCGAGCTCACTGCAGAGGATCGATCCAGCATAATAGAAGGCTGTTGGCGGTATGTAAGTCGACTAGCACAAGAGCAAGAGGCCTACTTACTGTTGTAGCTGCAATGGATATAAGCCAGTGTTCCCATTGATAAGCAAGGTCACTTACAGACCAGTGAGACGTCCCCTCCACTGTGTCCCCAGTGTTAGTTATTGTAACAAGTCGGTCAAGGTATCACTCACTTGTGGTGGGGAGAGTTCTACAACGTAAGATGGACAGGCCGTCGCAGCGATAGAAACTCCGAAGCCGAGAACAAACCGACCACCCAGAAGATACGAGCGTGTTTGTGCTAGCGTGATTGCTATTGCTCCTACTTTGGAGGTCAGCATAACAACATGGAGATATATGACGAAGTCCCGTCCCTATGATAATGATACTGGCGCCAGTGAACTGTGCAGAGACTGAATCAGAAAGGGCAGTATACATCTTAGAGAGAAACTTTAGATACCATTCCACCGCGACGACCGAAACGACCATCAGCTAGAGGGCCGGCGAACAGGACACCAACGATACTCCCTTATCACATAGAGGTGAGGTTCATACGTTGGCATTTACGTGGAAGCGTCTCACCGATGTTGTACTGGGATCAAAGAGAAAAATGAATATCAGACAACTGGCTATATCCCAGCGGTGGTGCTCACAATTCCAAAGATCAATGCAGTTGGCGTGCCAACTCCACCCCCTTCATCGGACGGAATTCCAAAATAATTAAGGTATTGACTGTGATCCCAGTCAGCGGACGAGATTGCGGTAGAGCGCGTAAGCTGGAATACCTCATTCCATTCACGGCACCCATCACCTGGACAGGGGGTGCGACGGGAACAAATCATGAGAAAGTGCATGAGAAAAATAGTCGCGATTAAACTCACTTGTCCGTCAAAACCATTTGACATACTCCCCATAAACGCAACGAGCAAGACGAGAAACAGTTGGATTGAGGCAGGGCTAGTCGCGCTCAGCTTTGGTCCTGAAGCGAGCGCAAGTGCATAGTCGGCGTTTGTCACTTCTACAACTTGGGCATCCTTGAGTTCCTTTCCTTCTTGAGCACTCACGGAGTGCTTCTCGATGCTGTTCTCGTCGACGAGTGCCGGATTTTGTTCTTGAGAGGTCATAGTTGAAGGACAAAGAATGAACTCCTGTTGAGAATGCGGCTTTTAAATCAACGGGACTTCGCTGCACATGGTTTAGCTTCGAGAACCAGGGAGTGCACACTACGGGGTCTGGATCTTATACATTCAGCCTAATCGCGCTATCGTACTTAGTCAGATGCGGGTCCGACCCATGGATATGGGACATCAGGTTGACGTTGGTGAAGACTAGAGCGGTTGAGTTTGTTCGAGTATTCCCCGGGGATACGCCAAAGAGTAGGACAGAAATAGTAGTGCCAGTTGAAGTTCAAGGTGTGGGAGCGCGGGAGTGGTGCTGGGGGGCCTGTGGGCCGTGGCCCGTCGTTTCCTTCGGCCCGTTAGGCCGAGTGGGATATTTTCAGTTTTTGGCAGTTTTTGGCAGTTGGCCTGAAGAGTGCGCTCGTATATCGCACCTTGTACCACTACCCTCCTACCTGAGCTAGGCGAAACCCCGCCCCTGCACCCGGTGCCTCTCCCGAGTCTCCTGTATCTCGTGTTCCAAAACATGCACCACATCACGACGCAGTTTTCCTCAGTTCGAAGTGCTAGTAGCCATGTGTGCTCTACTACACGGGTGGATATGTAAGTCTTCTGTTCAAGTCAGCTTTACGCTCATTCGGAGCGACATTGTTTCTGTTATGACTGCACTCGTCGTTGTCACAGATGGAGAGGCTGCTGGACATTGCAGGAAGGACATGTTTTTTGAGCGGCGATGTGAATTCTGAGCCGTTTGGATGATTGTAGATTCTGACGGGAACGGCTCACGCGGAAAGTTCTGCCAGTCTGACCATCGAAGGCATTGCTACCGCGAGAAGATATTGACCTGCAGACCGGAAAACCTCGATGGTTGAACACTGAGGACAGGTGGCATGAAACGGCGGTACGCACCTGGTAGTGCCCTCAACGTCCCATTGCTAGCTTCACACTCTCGAGCCCTTCTAGACCTATCCTTACAGATGGTGAAAACGAAGATGACGCGGAAGATTGACAAAAATCTTCGATTGGAGCATTGAGAATTGGTACTAGCATATCCCTACCTGACGGCGACAAGCATGTATGTACATACTGGCAGTGGCTTGTCACAGTCAGACCAGTTACAGGCCCAGATTGGTCCATCTATTGTGTTGCCCGTTTGATTAGGGTATTCGAACGCAAAGGAATAAGAAATGAATGAGCTGCTCGTCATCACAGGCGAAGGGCACGATGGGTGCTTTACCGGTAATCCTTCGAAACGGAAACTACAAGTGGCGACAACTACAAGCAATGACAAACAAAGCTCGACCGGGAAGCTCATGCCGGAAATTGATGATTGCTCGCAAGCTTGCAATCATCAGTACTTGCTCGGTCATGGCCTCAGAAACCGCTCTTTCCCTAACGCTCTGGCTGCGCGAAAACGATGGATTCCTTGAAGATAAGGTAAGCTTTTGTCCAGGTCCGTTTTCTGCATCTGTTATATCCACAAAGCTCATGAACAAGATGATCAGAGCCATTTGGATTCTCGGTTATTGCGAAGGAAGCGATTGCACCAGATACGACGATCGTGGCTTGCCCTCTGGCACTTGCTATCACCAAAAACTCGGCAAAATCTGCTCTTCTCAATCTACTGGAGCCCAGCGACAAACATATTCTCGATGAATGGAACGAACGCCAATGCATATCCTGTTATATGTGCATGCATCTCATTCATGGAGCTGAGTCTAAGTAAGAGGACATCCTTGACCGGTATCAATTTGGCTGATATTCTGTGGTCTGGATTATCCAAGGTATCTCCAGCACGGTTCCTATATTCGTATGCTTCCACCTAGGGAAAAAATGCGAACAGGGGTACATTTTACCCCAGAAGAACGCGAGCTGTTCCGAGGCACTAACCTTCACGGGGCTATCTCGGATCGAGAGAGGGAATGTCGCGATGAATGGACGCAGTGCGCTCGAGTCATCTCTGCAGTAAATTCAGTCTGGGGTGATGCCTTCACTTGGTAGGTATCTACCCGATGTCATACATCAATCACGAAGCTCACCACCGTAGGGAAACGTATCTCACGGCCACTACCCATATCTCGTCTCGAGCATTTCCTTCCAGTTTGTTATCTGAAAACCCTACGCTGACCGCGTCGCCCTCCACTGAACCCGTTCTTCTCCCTGGCATCGACTCTCTTAATCATGCTCGAGGGAAACCTGTCTCTTGGGTTGTCACATATCCGAAAGACGATGATCCTCGCGTCAAAACTCCAACTATCTCCCTTGTGATCCACTATCCAGCCTCCTCGTCCGATGAAATCCATAACAACTACGGTGCTAAGCCAAACTCGGAGCTGATCCTTGGCTACGGATTTTCCATCTCAGAAAATCCTGATGATACAATCCTGCTGAAAGTGGGTGGCGGAGGGCCTGACGCCCGACGATGGGAGGTTGGTCGAAAAGCTCGAGGTGCAGATGGGCTCTGGAACGAGATTCTTTCATTCATGGTGCCCAAATTGGAGGAGGCATCATACGAAGATCATCTCGATGCTGCCGGAATGTTGACTGATATGGTTGAGCAACTCATTTCACGTCTTCCGCCTCTCGGTAAACGCGACTTTGACCCAGACGCGGTTCGCCCTGAAGTGGTCAAGATGTTTCAGGATTATATCGAAGGTGATTAGCTCGCATTATCAATACGAGCCGTCCGCTAATTTGTGAAAAAGGCCAGCGCGATATCTTGGATTCGTTACTGGCATACGCGGAAGGTAAACGTCAACACGCCGTAGAGTGGGCTGCGAAGGAAGGGGTCGAGTTAGTCTTCGAAGACTGATCACGACTGCTTGTCCAGTGGTCATCCTCAGTATAAGAATAATACTCCCACTAGATTCTTCCCTCTCTATCCAGTGAAACATATGGATTGGGGACGGAAGTGTACAGACATATGATAATTTAAAGTAAACGTGAAATAACGTGATTCAGATCCTTCCGTATCGTCATTAATGCCCACCAGCTAGTAGAAACCCATGTTAATGTCATTCTTTTGACCAGTCAAGACGATAATGCTTACCTTTAGGGGCGTAAGTTTTTTCCAGTGTTGGGTCGACTTCGTACAGCTCCTCCTTCGGCACGTCTCTTCTGAAGATCTTGGACTGAATGAACCAGGGGATTTGTCGTAAGCCCCAGGCGGCATGGTGTCGCGTAGGAATCTCAAACACCTGGTCGAGCTCCTCCAAACTAAGTGCTTTGGTTTCGGGAACGAAACAAAGCGCCAAGCTACGAGAAAAATGGTGAGTTAGAATCCTCATGTCAATAGCGCGAAGCAGACTCACAAAAAGCCAACAAAGTTCCATGTGGCGTACCAGTAGAACGCGCCCTGGATAGTGAATGCTTTTTGGAGGGGAGGCCATGTCAAACCGAGAACGCCGTTGAACAGCCAACACACGGCAGTAGCGAAACTCATTCCCACTGGACGGATATACAGCGGGAAGGCTTCGGCAGAGTACTAGGGAAGTATGGGTTAGACCGATCTCATGCAAAATCGAGTACGAGACTTACCGTGAACGGTACGGGACCTTCTCCGGGAGAGTATGCCATACAGAAGAGGTAAACCCCAAGCAGGATACCTGCCACACGACCTTTGTCGGTTGGGTTCTCGGGATTGACATAAAACATCGATCCCGTGAAGAACAGACACAATCCCATTATAGGGAACGTGGTGAGCAGCAGCGCGCGACGACCAAAGGTGTCAATAGTGAACATTCCGGGGATGGCGAACACAAAGTTAAGCATTCCGAAACCCCAAGAGCCAATGATTGAGCTCAGATCACCGAGACCTGCGTCACGGAAGATTTGAGAGCTACAAGATGAACGAAGGTGAAATCCATGAGATCTCTGAATGGACATAAGAGGAAGAAACATACGAGAAATATGCAATGACGTTGATACCACAGAATTGCTGCATAAACATGACGATGAAAGCACCGAGGGTTGCGCGACGGACACGAGGTTTTGTAAAAAGCTCGAGGTATTTGTTGCCCGTATGGATAGACTTCTCCGCCTCTAACGCGACAGAGATGTAGAATAGATCACGAGCGGCTTGGAGGGGAGTGTGTCGAAGCCTCAGTAGAGAGTTGTATGCATCTCGGGGTCGATTCTTGAGGAGAAGCCAACGAGGCGACTGCAGATAAGCGTGTCAGTTGAAGCTGAGCATAGACCGAAGAGCGAGACTTCTGACCTCTGGAACAAAAATAACCTGAGCGAACACAATGATCGGAGGCACACAACCACTTCCGAGCATAAGTCGCCAGTTCAGACCTCGAATGTTGGCTGTATCTTTGACATGGTAGAACATGAGATTGCAGACGTAACCAATCATGATCCCGAATGCTGTCCACATTTGCCACTATAAAGCAAGGTTTTTTAGTCGTAAGCCAGAGCTTCGAGGCAAATATCTCATACCATCATGACGAGCGCGCCACGGATCGCCGGCGGAACGGACTCTGCAGCAAAAATTGGGACGGTACTGAACAATCGGTCAAGACAGCTGGTTCAGCCAACACAGCGTAGACTCCACTCACGAGCTTTTAGGTCCTATACCAATACTCAGAATGACACGCGCTGCGAACAAGTTTTGCCAGCTCTAAAAACGAATATTGAGCCATCGCTAAGGTGAGACCGAGACATCAGCAGACGAAGACTAACGTTTGTGCAAGCCGCCCAGACACAAGGGAAAGTAGCGAAAATCAAGGTGACGAGGATAGTTCCTTTTCGCCCAAGGAAGTGATTCAGTGGATCGGTGAGCCAGCAAGCAAAAAGAGCACAGGCGAAATAGGGTGCCGCGTTGACCTGTAGAGGGTAATAAGATCCCGAATTCCAGAGGAAGTCTACTGTCGACTCACCAATCCTACAATCCAAACGTCACTGTCCGAGTTACCGCCAACACCAAATTGTTCGGGCCAGAAAAGGTTGGCACCGTTGATGAGAGACTGATCCTGTCCTTGCACAACAGCAGCCATACTACAGGCCACGACGAGCAGCCAAAGTTGCCGTGGGAGGTGCCACTGGTGATGGGTAAGTGTTAAAGCGGAATCGAATACATCAACGCAAAACGTACCTTATGTGTCCACTCTCTCCTCAGGGCGACTTTTTCTTCCTCCGTAAGTGAGCTGATCCCCTCAAAGTGTGCGGGATCGCGAGAAACAAGGGCACCCTTTCGCAGAACTTCTTGGATATCCTCCAACCCGTTGTCCCTCGCAAACTTGTCCGCCATCTCGAGTATTTGCTTGTCGTTCAAGCCTGCAAGAGGGTTGGCGAGCTTGCGATGCGCCGAAGCATTAGTGTTTTCGACATGACTGGCTTGTGCACGCTTCTCGTAGTCCACAGAGTTTGTCGAGCTATCCTCGGGCGTGTGAGAGGACGCCAAGTTCTTCTCGGGCGCCGACATTCTTCAAAGTCTCGAATGCTAGAGGGCCAGATAGCCTAAGCGCCGTGGGAGTCAGGGGGCAAGAACGAGAAGTTACGACCCCATTTTCGTGAAGCGATTGCTTTTATACAGCGCCAAATCCACAGGCGGTATCTGCTCCGAGTCCTACGCAATGAAATATTCTTGGCGGGGAGATGAGGGGCTCCGGAAGTGGGGAACTGTTTCATCATGATTTTGGGGTGAATGCGGGGTCGACGTAACCGACGTCCTGACAGCTTTGGCTCGTTCAGTTTTCTTCCTGGACGTTGCTCTGAGAAACGTATTTGTCAGTTGAAAGAGACATAAATCGAAGACAGCCCGGCCTCAAGAATACTTGCTCAATTCTCCGTGCGACGTACCCACGGGCGGCAGCGGGAGTTACACATGATGAAAGTTCTTGGACAACCGCTTTTCGCACTCGCCGAGCGCAAAAGAAGCTCCACAAAACAGCCAACCCTTTCAGGCGACGTTGATACAGGTTCCAGAAATAGGATGACGCCGGTCCCGAGAAACCATGGCGGACTTGGAGAACCGGTGCCTACTATGAGGTCTGCTGTTGAACGCTCGTTCGAAGGCTCCGTTGGCTGCTACACCTGTTGAAAGACCTCACATTGAATTAGGAGACGCAAATTAGCGATCCGTACGACAGGCAATACTGAATAACTCTCTTGGGACGATGGAACGATTCCACTTTCTCCGGGTCTTGGCCGGATTTGTTTTGCGTCAGTTGTCTTGGAAGTTCTTCTTCGGCAGTCCAGCTCAGTCCAGCTTCAAGAGCGTGCATATGGATTAGTGGAGCGGCAATTGGTCTATTTGAACCATCTGATTGAAGCCGATTGATCCTACTCTGAGATGATGGAGGAGTGAGTTGCGTATTCCGTAAATACAAGTCTTGTAGGTCCTTGGCACACCTAAGTAGTAGATTTACGCGTCCGCATAGAAATTGAAAGGTAGAACTGCACGTCGGCCTGTTCATTTCTTTCTTTCAGGTTCGACGTGGGTTGTGCAAGCGAGCGGCAAGGGCCTGGGATATGATAGAAATGTGAAGACTGGTGTCATCGAACATGGTGGAAGATACTGAGTGAAGCAGGCGCTAATGAAGGCCTTGAACGAAAGGTCCCACGGATCAATGAAAACAGCAACGCTCGCTAGGAACGCAATCAGCAGATTGTTTATAAGTCGCTCTACACTTCATGCTACAAATTCACTACGTATCGCTACAATACTCCTCTAAGTAACTCATCTCATAAATAAACCCGTCGCAGGTCCGTAGCTGCTGTTATCCGTTTACAGATAGGACATAACTTGGTAGATCCAAGGCATCGCAGCCAACAATCTCGACAGCATGTGTGCCAGCAACCGGTAGACACGGTGGGTTCGTTGTAAGGATCGATACATATTCGGCACAGAAGGGAGGTTGATGACGCCACACGGGTGGATTCCTGTCCTTGCTAGATCAGAATTGAGAACGCGGTAATACGGAGAACATACCAGCTGTGTGATTTTGTTCTCAAGAGCAGCAATCAATGCAGAGGAGTTTCCTTTTCTGCGTGCAGCGAGGATGGCAAGATCCATCTTATCAGCTTCGCCTAAACCCATGATTTCGTCCATCCTAGCTTTCAGGTGTGTGTCGTCGACCTCAGAGACTTTCTTCAGAATTTTTCCTTCAGCGACCAAGTCGCGGAGAGTCGTATCCGAAGGCTGTTGGTCCTCGGCTACACCATCGCGCACTCCCTCAACTTCTTCAGGCAGCCGTGAATTGTGCTCAGGTAGGGGAAGTATGTCACCTTCGGTGAATTGAGCATCGCCGTATACTACAGCATCGTCACCATCAACGTCGACTTCATCGTCCACGTCCTGGGCATTCCTATCTCGCGTATGAAAGCCAGTACCTTGGAACCAGATCAACATGGAGGAACATTCGTCGCGAACCTCCAACTCACCTCGAACATCACCAATGTACCCGACAGCCTCACCATCTACGTCGACCATCATGTCATCGTCCCCCAGCCCGCTCCCACTAGCAACTTCTTGGTCGATTATCGACTGTCGCTCTCTCTCCTCCGCCAGCCTTCCGGCTTCGTGTGCCAGGCACGCATCGACATGAGCGTCGATGATATCTTGATCGCCTCCCACCGATATTAAACACACAGGGCAAACGATTTCTCCTCCCCTTCCACCTCCAATTAAGCCCGTGGACCCTTCCTCCTCGTCTCTGGTCATTTCCCGGAGCTTCACATGGCGTTGTTTACGATTTCGCTTGATAGCCTGAATCGTCTTGGTGGTCGTTGAAGTCGAACCTCCGACACCAGTATGGATTGTTTGCCGGGCGCGTGCAGCTGATCTTCGGGTGCTCGTACTTGAAAGAGTTTCTTCTAAGGGGACGTAGAAGCCAAGATCGAAGCCCGAGGTAGTGGTTAACGGTTCCGTTGAACCAACAGTGTTCATGATGTCTTGTACACGGCTAGACTCGAGTTCTGCATGCTTTCCAAGGAGGCGAAGGGGTATTGGCTCATGGCAAATAGGACATTCTCGGGTCTCCGCACGATGTCTAGCTAGTTGACAGAGCATTTGAGCAATTCAAAGATATGAGAGCTTGTACAGAACCCACATTTTTTAGGTACAGGTTGTGCATCAGGGGTAGGGGAATCTGTTGTCGCAACGCTCCTGGACCTTGACCTCGACGGACCTGCTACTGCGTTGGTCTCGTCATCGAAGGGTATTGATTCTTCACGGGCTCGCTTTCGTGTCCTAAATTATAGGCAGAAGTAAGGGATGTTAATTTCAAATTAGGAAGGAGACCATGATTGCACACCTGGTAGTGGGTCCAGCTTTCTCCTTGCCTTTCGCCATAACGATGAGACTCGTACCAATTTTTAAACCGCTCAATAATAAATTTGGAATCCCCTGAGGTATCTAGAGTAGGTTTGAGCGTTGTGGGCGTAATGAATGCGGATGGATTGAGAAAATCTGGTTGGATGAGGTTCAATATCCGGACCGGTCATTATTCGTGACTCCGGGATGCCGGCCGGAGGAGCATGGAACGGCTCGGGGTTCGACAGACAAAGCTCTTTACACAACCACCACCATGCCTTCAGAAGACACCAAAGTATGTGCTACTGGCCTCGCAAAGCTTTGGCTGTAACTCACCCTTACTCCTAGGAAAGAATTGCTAAGGTTGTGGATGTCACCCGGGTGAGTCTCTTCCATAGTGAAGCCCAACTTGCTCTCATTCCACTTTCTAGACCGTCATGCACTATGGCTGGATACCTCTTATCATATACGTCGGTTTCACAAGGAGTAACCCCCAGCCATCCCTCATCAAGTGCGTGCCCTTCTTGTCGAATTTATTTCACTGTGATTGACACGTCTTCCAGGTTGATTAGCCCATTGGCATAAAAGAGGCTCCACGTCCTCCAGCTCCTCACTGTGTTTCTATACATCTACACCTACTTGTGCACGCATAATCACATAATTTGACACACTCCTCAATTCCCTCGCTTGAAGATACGAAACCTCCCAAATTAAGCTGCAAACCGGTCGGCTGGAAGCTCTGACGAGAACTTGTGAGTTTCTGAGGTGAGCAGCCTCGTTACGAGCTCCATTCCTATCTCCATGATGCATTTGTCGTGGTGGTACAAGTTCAAAGTACCCTGAACGTTTTGTTGAGGAGTGTAACCAATCCAGCATTTGGTTTATCTCTCGACTGGAATGTAGACGTGACATAGGCCAGATCTGACTGCTTCTCATCCTTTCGACCGCTGCTCAGACGTGTTGCTTATTTCGTTCTACCAGGTCTCTGTCTCTGCTTTCCCCAACTGATTTCTCCTTCGCCCGACAGTGACGGGCCATTTGAACATTTGTACGTCAGTGATGAGAGGTTAGCCTGGGGCTCTGCTCTCGAGAGCCGCTCATCAGGTTCGAATTGCACCCTCGAACGACGAGCGTGGCTTCGTTTTGTTACATGAATGAATAGAATGTTATTCGTAGAAGATCATTGACCCAGTTCTCTGACTATCCCAACATGACACGAGTTTTCATTCTGGTGGACTGAGAATGCACTGTTGTATGTATGGTATCAACGTCAAAAATTTTTGATGGCATTTGGGTCGCGCGGCAATCGCCGCTCAGTGTGCTCACTTTTCACCTCCATCGCCAAAATGCCTTTGGGACTACCATCGTCGGCAATACATATTCAGACGCCTTCCACAACCCAAAATACTCCGTGTGTATATGCCCTTGGAAAAAATATGTTCACTGTAGCTGACGTGCTTGTAGCCGAACGCCCACCAGCATTACTATCCACCCCGTTGCTCTCTTCTCCATCCTCGATCACTACCTGCGACGAAAAGATGACCAGCCCCGTGTAATAGGTACCCTTCTGGGCACACGAACCACCTCTTCCTCGGATTCCTCCACAAGTGAAAACGAAATTCATGTTCACAGTTCTTTCGCCGTTTTACACAGCGAAAACTCTGAACAGGTCGCTGTCGATATGGAATACCATCGAACCATGTACGAGCTACACACCAAGGTCCACCCCAAAGATGTCATCGTTGGATGGTACTCTACTGGAGGAGAAGGGAATCTCAACACGTATTCCGCGTTGATTCAGAATTTTTACGGTCAGGAAACAACGCCGAACATGGCTGTCCACGTTAACTTGAGTACGGGGCTGGAAGAAGGCTCTCAAGCCGGAGTGAAAGGATATGTTAGGTGAGTTACCCAGTCGATTAGATCGATTGAACTTTTTGAACTGACCTGATTGCATCTTTTTTCCCTTCAAGTTCCCCAGTCGGTGTCTTCCCTAAACCTGAAAACTGTGTTTTCGTACCCATACCGGTTCACCTCCAATTCGAAAGAAGCGGCGTAGATCTCCTCACATCGACCGCTCAGCTTCCTTCTTCTATTTCCTCTCAACCCATTTCTGAGCTAGAATCGCTCGAGTCATCACTGCAGAATGTGTCCGAAATGTTGGACCGCGTTCTTGGCTATGTTCGATCGGTGCTTTCAGGCGAGGTCAAAGGAGACCCAGCACTCGGGAGGTACCTCATGGATACCCTTGGCACGAGCACGGACGATTTGGAAAAGGGAGGATTTACCTCAAGGCTGCAGGATACGCTCACGTTCTCGTATCTCTCGAACTTGGTGCGCTCTCAGGCAGAGGTATCGTCGCGGCTGGCCCTTGTAACATCGTAGACCGGTTGAAGGATTGTGACGACATGGCACATCGAATTGTAGTATGTACCACAGAAATAACGGTGATCTTACCCTCGCCGACCCAGGCTTGCAATCATTCAGTCTGAGATCCCGGTTACGGGATATGGAAGAAGGGAGATGGAGAGAGCAGTATTCCATTGGTTGTTGTCGCACATCGCGTTCATAGGCTACGGACTACGCCCCCAGATAAGTCTACCTCCAGGCTTGAAGCTGATGATAATGCCCGTCCTCCGGCCCCCTTCAGCAAGTTCCCCGTGGCCAATAGCACGAGGGATGCACGAGGATGTCCGAACATTACGTGCTAATAGGAATCTCACTGATCCCTCAACGTTTGCGTGCTCGATATGTGGATCTCTAGCTGTTGAATATGCGCGAGTGTTGGAGATCATGTCTGGTGGCTAAAATCTCTCCTAGTGGCCAGGTATTCGCAGGGCCCTTCTCATCCTCATCTTCTTCGGTGAGGTCATCCAGGGTTCCAGTATACAAATTTTCGCACTCCGTAACAGCGGCTGCAATCATGGGGCGCGCCGTGTACAGAAGTAGGTGCTGAGCGTTGTATGGCCCAATGTCGTTGAGACGAACGGAAGCGGAGAGGAGGCTGCGCGCGTGGAGGAATATGTGAAGATATTGCGAGCGAGCTAGACAAACTCTTCAGGAGGTTGAAACACACCGAATGGAGCTGAACACACCTAAAGTTAGCCCGAGGGCAGCGGTCAGGATCCCCCAGCAGACCGGGAGATGTCCATGGGTGTCTTCTCGCCTAATTAGGAGCTTGTATCGAGCGACCAATGAGGGCATGGGGTCGTCTTTTGCCCTATGTGAGAAAGCCTTCGAGTAGAGAGTGAGCAATGCGACCCCCTGGGATCGAGAGGCCCGTCGTGCGACGTGATTGAGGGTCATCGTTTCATAAAGGCTATCGAGGCTTGTGAGCGTTTCCAGGATTTCATCTTCGCTGCAGGGATGAGATTGATAGCTGGCGACAGTACGGTGAGCATCCGAGACGAATGGTAGGGCACTCCTCGCGTAGGAGGGTATGCTGTCCTCCAGAAAGGTTATTGTAGACTTGAAGGCATGGGTGAGATAAGACTCTAACCCGGCCGAGGCTACGAACGAGCCAGTGGGGAGGTTGCTGTCGGCGAGCAGCAGAAGGAGATAGGTCTCTTCGTCGTCAACTGCTGTCATCCCACCCTGGCTATGGCCCAGCGCTGAGCGTCCGGATAGTGTCGGTGAAAGTCGTGAGGAACACGAGCCCCTAGAAGAGATAAGAGCAGGCAGGCATCGCAATGAATTTTGCCGGGTGGTCAAGCCGGCGGCAGGTTCTAATTACTGCCGGAATGGCTATCGACGCTGGATTTGATGTCATTTCACCAATGACAATAGGTTCTGTGCAAAACTAAACCTTGGACGTCTAGGACGTCTAGGACGCTTGAACGCTCTAGGTTAATCGCGCCAGAGATGGAGGTTGACGAGGAGATACGCCGGTTACAGCAGATTCTATACAACGACTCGCAATATAGTGGCCTTCTTCAGCAGACGGGAGATGACGCACAAAGTTGGCTCGACTTACTGCAGCTCGTAAGTCTAAGATCATTAGCCTGCTCTTACTACGGATTAGTGAAGGATCTTTTCTTTGGTCGGTAGCTTGTCGATCACCCCAAAGTCTCTCAGAAACTACGTTCCTCCATTCTGGTCACGATTCTACGACTCGTCAAAACTTCGGGACTGCATCCCAAATGCCTTGCGCTGCGAAACGTACGACAACTTGGCGACCATCCTGTTGCGGGCGGCGCCTTCGGAGATGTTTGGAAAGGGCTCATAGGAGACTCACATGAGGTCGTATGCCTTAAAGTGGTCAAGGTCTATCTCGCCTCCGATGTCCAGCAACTACTCAAAGTAAGTGTGCAACGTTCACCAGATCCCTGTGGTCAAAGACCAAGTTTCAAGTAGGATTATCTGCGAGAGGCAATTGTTTGGAAGCAACTGAAGCATCCAAACTTGCTACCTTTCTTGGGAATATACTATCTCGACAATAGCCGGCGGAAATTCTGTTTGGTGTCTCCTTGGATGGAGAGAGGAAATCTGGTCCAGTTCATGAAGGCCAGCGATCCTGATGATGTCCCGCGTCACTCCCTGGTAATGTTCGCTATTTTCCATCAACAGATGACACCCTCCTGAGCTTTTTTAGGCATACGACATTGCAGCCGGGCTGGCATATTTGCATAGCAAAAAGGTCGTTCATGGTGATTTGAAAGGCGTAAGTAAACTTCTAGCACGGCCTCCTGATACTTCCTGAGTCCTTTTGCTAGGTCAATGTACTCGTAACGCCAGAACGACGAGCATGCATAGGCGACTTCGGACTGTCCCGCGTTGCAGATGCGTCCAATGGACTGATGTCGATGAACTCCACGACTCGTCCAGCCGGCACCGCCAGGTGGCTGGCTCCTGAACTAGTTATGGGCAATGCACGCACTTCCGAACAAAGTGATATCTATGCCTACGGAGGAGTTTGTTACGAGGCACGTCGCACTAAAGGATCCGGTGTTGTGCGCCGGTCTGACGACAATGTTGAACCTAAAATATCTCCAGATTTTTGCGGGGCATGTTCCGTTCTTTGAGCTACCAAATGATGCGGCTGTCGTGCTCCATGTCTTGCAGGGCGCACGTCCAACACGTCCCACGGATGAAGTGGATTTGCACGACGGAATCTGGATGATCATGGAGGCTTGTTGGAATGCAGACCCTTCGTCGCGTCTCAGTGCGGGAGACGTATTGGCTCTGCTCGTAGACCTAGATACCCTTGGGACGATGGAGCCTGCCCCCGACTGGAACGATAATTTCACCGAAGAAATTTGGAATAACCTCCGACGTTCTACGTATGATTCTAAATCCGTCGATGACTTAATGGATTCCTTTGAGCTGGGTTCAGACACCAAGAAACACATAGGCCGAACGGAAAGAAGAGAACGACAGGTGAGTTTCTCCATTTAATCAACCAGGTGTTTCCTCTGAGTCCGAGTCGCAAATAGCACAACGTTATGGGCGAGGCAGGGTATCGAGACCCAGTGCCCAGGCTTGAGGAGTCTCCAGAACATTCACCCCCACCTTCAGATATCTACCCTTCTTCCTCTCCTTCGGGCCCTTCCCTGAACGTGGAGGAGGAAGAGGATGTTTCAGTACTTGTGGGAAAGCTTTCATTACAGGATCCCAACACCTCAGACTCCGAGTCGCCGAGGCAACGCTCTGCGTCTCCCCCGATAATATCGATGCAAGAGGATATGAAACGGATGTTCGAGGAGTGTGAAATTGGGAGAAGCAGCGCTATATCCTTGGCACAAGCGTTGTCGGCCCCCGTCCCCGAAGCTCCAGAGGAGAAACGAAAATGGAGGTCATTTCTCAAGGTCGGTAGAATACTAGACGGAAGTTGATACCTCGTTGACTCAAACTCTACTCCCTCAAGGAATATTACTCGAGATGCCTCTCGTCACGGGAAATCATCTCTTCCCAGATCCAATGGGCAACCGCGACTGCCCACCACTCTCGACGAGCTGATCCAGAAGGCTTAGATAACACCCAGGAAGAGGAACTTTTAGCTGACCTTTTAGCCGTCAATGAGACGTTGGGAAGTGTCTTGGAGCGATACGACAGTACACCTGAGATCTAGAGGGATGTTCCCAGTGTCAGACTGCCCGCAATGTGATCTAACAAATCGATACTGAATGCTCGTTTGGCCCTTTTTCGAACGACTTGTGAAGCAAAGGAAGGAAGATGCGAGCATTTCTTACATAGGGATTAGATATGTGCTGGGTGTCTACCAGCGTATGTAGATCCTCCGTTCCTGTGTTCGGGTAGGTTAACAGGACACGTCTATGTTAGGCGAAACCAGCGAGAGACGGTTACGAGAGCCCCGCTGTTTCAGCCCATTCCTTACTCCCCATCTGTACCAATCTCGAACAAGCTCGTGCAAATGCAAAAACCTCTTCCTCGCCCGTGAATATCGAGCTGCCCCCGATGATTTGCTCGTTCACGCCCTGAAAGAATGCGGTTAGTAGTGGCTCACATTGGTACAGGGAGAAAATTACTCACCAGATCGTCCATGACACTTCTCATATGGTCTGATATGGGCTTAGAACCGTCGCTTTCATCGGAGAAGATCTGGTACACCGGGACCTCGGAAGACACAAATAGTTTCGTCTTGTTGATATTCGGTTGAGCGTCGCATGAATACTAATTGGTTACGGTCACTCACCTTGCTTTCGTAACATGCGTCAATGAAAGTGATGAACCTCCTCGCCATATCCTTCTGGTCCATCCCCATCTTCGGTATGTCTGTCACGAAAACCGTTCCAAAGGTCTTGGTAACCTCGAGATAGTCTGCTGCACTCAGGGGTTTCCCGCATAATTGCTCAAACTTGAATTTCGCGACTTGACTTGTGCTTTGGGGCACAAGAAGTTCACGCCCCCAGATCTTCAGTGGCCTGTTCTGGACAACTTCTTCATCCTTTGTGATAGAGGCGAAGATTTTGTCAACTTCTCGGCGAGTTTCTGGGGTAAGAGGGTCGTAATAGACTTTGGACAAAGCCCGCGGAATGCGCCTGTAGTCCGTCCCGGAGTCTAGGTCGGTGACGAGGAATTGTGATTTGAGTAGTTCGATTGCAGGTACAAAGGACGACCGCTGAATGCCGTTCTTGTAAAGCTCGTCCGGATGCCGACTATTCGCACATTGAGATATCGAATTCCGGAAGAAAAAGTTAGGAACGCACTTCGAGGTCATGACACAGACACCTCCATAATTCAACAAACTTTCCAACAGCCTCCGTAAGATCATTGCATCCGCAATGTCCGTAACTTGAAACTCGTCAAAGCACAGAACGTATGCTTCCCTGGCCAAGTCTCGTGCAACCGGGACAATTGGATCGCCTCCTTTGTATCCCATGGCTAATTTAGCAGCGTGGAGACGTTTGTGTACATCTATCATGAATGCATGGAAGTGAACGCGTCGCTTGCGTGTCACATTCGGGGGCAATGTAGTGTAGAACATGTCCATGAGCATGGTCTTCCCTGTCCCAACGTCGCCATAAAGATACAGGCCTTTCGGTGCATTGGGAGGGGGCGAAGTAGGGGTAGGGGTTGTCGATTGAAAGATCCGAGAGAACTGAAACGACGAGTAATGGATGAGAAACAGTAAGAAGTGGTGTATTGCACACGTACTATAGAAGATGGTGAATCCTCGGGTATTGAAGGAGGTGTATAGTCCAGTAGTTGGTCGTGGAGATCTTGGAGTTTCTGTATTATTCGGGTCTGGTGCTGGTCCCCTCGAAGAGTTCCTGAGTTGATTAAATTGTGGTACTGTTGTAGAGGTCCTAAGTGTGAGGTGGGAAGAAAAATGAGTATCTTTTAGTACACAGCTCAAGCAAATGATAGAAAGACCGCACTGAGGTATTGCGAATCGTCAAAAACAGTAGCTGAAGGTGTGCCTTTTCCAGTCAACGATGGTCCTGGCTCTTCAGACGACTTCGTATGTTGAGCTGCGATAGAGACATTGGTCCTGAGTCGAGTCGAAGAGGTATGGCGAGGGCTGCGAAGGCGATATTGGGGGTATACAGAGCGCCTAAGGGTTGCTCTGGTGAGGGAAGAGGAACAGTTCATCGGCTGTTTCCGACCCCGTGCCGGTGTTGTTCGCGCGCCCCTCAGACCTCCCCCAAACCAGTGCTACTCACATATCTCTCTCGCAACCTCCGGTTGCAAAGTGCAAACTCGAAATCTTTCAGCCGCCGAGCTCACCGTGCGCGGGAAAGCTTCACTGCAATCATTCCACAAAGAAGACCTGCCAATGGCTGCCAGTACCCACTGCCAAGGACCAGGGTGCAATTTCGACCTTGGAGCGGAATCAATGTGGTTTTTCGATAGCTCACCCAACGCCGCCACTTACGATCGATAATTCATGGGCAAAGTAGTGTAGGATAACGGCAAGGAAATCTACGGTCACCACAGGGGTCACCGGGTACCCCGAAACGCTCCTTCAGACGAAAAAATGATCCCCAATATGTCCGTCGACGTGTTGAGGTAGCTTTCTATGAGGGTCACCCGAGGCGAGGTTTCACACCGACCGACACGGGGCCAGAACGCCACCAGAATCTCCGAAAAGACAACTCTGGACTTGGTGGGCCATCTCTCACCCATTCGTTAACTTTCGTTGAATGAAAATGATACTGAATACGAGCTTGGCATGATGGTCTATGGTACGAAATCAGATCCTGAATATTTCCAGGTTATCTTTCTTCAACAGCGACGGCAACTCTTCTCGTGAGACTTCTTGATCGAAAGGGGTGAATAAGCGGCGGTATGTACAGAACTCCCAATCGACTTCGTACTACTTACGACCCGACTGGCCACTAGTTTCCCCCCACCCACTCCCAGTTTGCCATCTTTTCACACTAGATTAAGCACGAGTCATCGAAAGGCAGTAGGTGTCGTATCGCGGCGAATTATAATGATTGACATTCCCCTTCGAGCAACGAGGTTGTGGAGCCCTTGGGAATCAAGGGGATTATTTTTGAATAGAAGAGGGCTAATGTTACGCTCGATGGTTGATGGCAAGCCAAGCAAGGGAGAGCAAGGACGTTCAAACACCGTCCATCTATGCCACCGTCCAGAGATCGATGACGACTGAGCTAACGTACCATTGATTCATCTCGTATGATGCGTCCCTTGCACACCCATTGACAGCTTCCAAGCAAGATTTCGTGACCTCGGTAAGTTGGTTGCTCTATCTCTCGGGACGACATTCAATAGTATTCCTCACCAGGTTCTCTATGTCAGCATCTATAGCAATAGACTGTCGAGTAAGTGAATCGGTTTACGTGCTTTAATAACGGGAAGTGAGTTAAGTCATGATCAATTAATCTACTAATACCAGGACGATGAACTCACTGCCCAAGTCCGCCGGGGCCGGGATCGTAGGCTTGAGACTCATCCCGGCCGTATGTGCGAGGGGGAAATGAACTCCCACTAGCCTATCAAGCGGAGCTGAGAGAGGGACGGAACGGACCATAGACGTATCACTCGCAGGCTTGTGGATCAGCAGCAGCACATCGACGCCCTCCCCGTCTTTGGAGAGGTGAGTGGCAACAGGGAATAGAATAATATTTATTGGATTGAAACTCGAACAACCAGCAGTCGTCTTCAAGTCCCTCCGATCATCATGATTTCTCTCTTCACCGTCACTTCCCTTGCCACCCTTGCGGTGGCCACACCCTCTGGAGAGGCAGCGGTAGTCGCCTCACCGATGAAGGAATTGTCAGAGACATCCTCATACGACGAGAAAAAACGAAAATACCTTGATTTAATGATCAAACCGTTTTACAGTGTCCTTCAACGATGTCTTCCGTGTACTTCTCTCTAAAACATCTGTAGGTCAATCGGTACGCCTGTTCAAAGATTGGACACTCCTACCCGAAAGAACGATTGGTTGGGAGTCGCTTTGAGCTCGATCAGCCCAGCAACAATGTCGAAGCAGTGGTCGGAGTGGAAGGCCAACAAGCAGTCTTGGTGTTGCGCAAGGAAACTTGTCCCAGGCCTGTCGGCTTTTATACACTCGACCACGTAGATGCCGAACAGATCAGGTTGGCACGGCTTTGAAGACGAAAATAGCAGTTGCCTTGGAAGATGCCACCAGACTTGGTTTTTTCCCTGTTCAATGAAAACGGGTCGCCGGTGGGCGGCACATTCATAGCTTCTGTGTTCCGCTGAGAAAAATCATATTCCCCGCCAGACTCGGGTCCTCAAGTTCGTAATGATATCCTCACGTATCTGAATGTACCGGAAGCTTCAGCTTGGTGATTTCAAGACGGCGGGACCATTCAACCTCGTTCTTGGTGACGTTCGAGGTAACCATCAGTCCACCAGTACACAGTACATATGTCGAAATTGTGATGGCACACTCGATTACTGCCAAATGGCACAAGTAAGAGAAATGACCACGAGAACAATGATGTAACGATAAGAGCCTGAAAGCCCAAACGCATCGAGGTAGACTTAATGAAGAGGCGCAGACTCAAACCCATAACAACTCCATTAATGCCGCTGAATCCGGCGGTCAAAGCAAATCGAGTAAGCTGTTATACTCAAAGATTCAGTTGTTTCAGGTACTTCAAAGACGCTGTCAAATTTGTACCAGTGTAGGTATGGGATCCGGGACGTATGTATTCGGTGGATGTGTCCCCGATTTTAATCGTGATACAGTGATACTCGTAAAGGGGTAAAAACTGTCGAATAAAAGTGCTCAGTGTTCTAGATTTCGTTGGAAAGTGAGACGTGGGTGCAGAGATAGTCGTCAAGTCTGTAGTACTCCTTCCCCGTAAAGCAAGCACTGTCTACCGCTCAGCCTAACATCATTCTAAGTATGAGCACTGTGATGGTTGCCGAGTATCACGGTGCCACCGGCGAAATTCTGATCGGCGAATCCCGAATTCAAGCGCCCATATGTCAGTGACGTAATACTGTGAACGTTGTCCTCAGTACGCGCATGCTGCAAGCTAATCATCACCTTCATTTCAGTTGACCAGCAATCGTTTCCAACTTAGTTGGCTCATGTGCACGAAAACGGATACTAATGGCAAACTTGCCCATTGAACAGCTATCACTCCCAACCCGCACGAAGCTTCGCTCGACACAAATACTGACTTCCCTTCCTCAAATCGTTTCGGAGCTCTTTCAAAATTCACTCGATGCTGGTGCTAAGAACATCGAGGTAGGAGTGGACTGCGAAGAATGGATGTGCTGGGTTATGGATGATGGGCACGGGATCTCCAAAGATGGGTTGTCCCTATTGAGTTCAGCTGGACGCTATGGTCAGTAAATCATTACGCTTGAGTGCTGCGCGCTGAAAAGTGGATGCCCTCATAACAGGAAGCTCGAAAGCGTATGACCCTGATACACTGAACGTCCTCTCAACCTTTGGCTTTCGTGGCGAAGGTGAGAAGCTTGTGCTACCACCCTAAAGCAGCGATTGACCGAAGCCTACCGTTGTTCAAGCGTTGGCATCTGCGGCTGATTTAGGCTGTCTCGAGATATCGTCTCGAACGTCAAGGTCGAAGGAGACTTGGTCTCTTATCGTGAAGGCAAGCATAACATACTCAATCTATGGACACCATTGGCTATCATCTGATACCCTCCACAGGAAGGAAGAACGTTATATCTCGGAGGCGCTGTACGTTGGAAACGAGATGGACATGGCACTACAGTTTGTGTGCGAGACGCTTTCTACAACGTGTGTCGTAGAATATCCTCACCCAATACACGAGGTCTGATCAATAATGCACAGTTACCTGTCCGCCGACTCTCACACCCTTCTTCCACCCGCTCATTCGAGATTATACGTAGGGAGCTAGAGACCTACGCGCTTGTTTTCCCAAGCGTTTCATTCAACTTACGTCTGAAATCTGAAACTGCTGCGAAGGAAAGCACCGTTAGGATACCCAAAGTACGATAAGCCACGCTACGCATCCGCGTTCAATTCATTTATCGGTCGGATTTAGAGTGCTTCTTCGCTGGACGTTTTCCGCCATCTTTATGGCAAGGCACTGTGCGAGGTGCGTATATGCTTCTCTTTTCCTCTTGGACGAGTCTCAAGAGGTTGGTAGCACGTTCACGAGGTGAACACTTCGCAAAACGACATGGGACTAGAGGGGTTCATAAGCCTGGACGGCGCACTTTCAAGAGTATGGTGCCGTTAGGGTCGATTGTTTCTAACGGCTGACATTTCTCCGGACAGGCTTATCAGTTTCTATGTTAGTGCACTAAGGCACTAGCTCCCTACTACCATCTGACTTGCATATATCAGACGTCAACCGTCACCCTATAGAGCAAAGCGACCTGCAACGCATGGTAGAGTCTCGATTCGCGTCCAGCTCATTCGCCAAGCATGTACGTTGGGTCCTTCCTCCAGCTTCCTTCCGTCAGAGTCTAACCTATATCCAGGCGTACGATGAATCCGGGGAGAGTTCACTACGCCCATGTGAGGCACTTTCCTTGTCAATAGACTCCGTCGACCGCAATTTCTGATCGGACTCTAGCCACCAGACGATCTCCACGCAAGGCAGAGAAGAAGGCCGTTTATGTTCTGAATCTGATTGTCCCGCCTGACAAAGTCGACAATCTCTTCGAGCCCAAAAAGAGTGTTATCCATCTAAGAGTGAGTTACGACCTTTGGAGATGAGCAACATCTGTGAACGTTTCATCGAACTAGGAGCAAAACACCGTTGAGTCACTCCTCACATCAGCTGTGGATTCATTTCTGGTCCAATATGGATTTCGTGTACCGACCCAACGGACACGGGGAAATGAAAGTGTTTCTCCTTCGCCCCACAAACGGAGGAAGCTTCATTTGGCGGACGACTCGGGCTATGCTGAAGATTTCTCTGGGGAGATTAGTCCATATGACTGGAAAACCAGGCCAGAGGTACCAAAGATAGACGAACTCTACATAGGCGATGTATGTCCTGTTCGGTCATTCTACCTTTTTAGCGGGACGCTGAAATCTCTTAGGCCCCGGGGAGGCCTGAGCTTGGGAACGAGATCATATGGACTGATGCCACTACCAGTCAGACGTTTGTTGTTGATCGAAGGACCGGACACTCGATATTGCAGGGCGATCCCCGTGTCAATCCTGGTACTTCCGAGGCTGAGACACATCGAGAAAGACGAACCCTACCACTATCCAGAGTGGATGCTTTCTCTAGTAATGTGGAGACCCCTGATTGGATCCGGAAGGCGCTCGAGGTTGGCCGATTTCCTTCGATCGCTTAACCGAGGTATCTCACACTGCATCCGGTCTAGGCCAATGAATGTTACACAATAGGAGAGAAGAAGGTTCGGTCTATCGATCATGCATCCCGTCGCGAAGAGGGCGAACATGGTCTCGTTATCGAGAGGCATTCCCACTGGCAGGCTCGCCGACCAGATTCATATAGCTTTCGGGAGGTCCAATCGTACGTGGAACGTAGCGATCAGACGTCGAAGCACAGCTTCACCCGTGAAAATCTTCACGAAGCCGTGGTCATCAGTCAAGTGGACCGTAAGTTCGTGGCCTGTGTACTCAGCGGCGGCGAGGAAGAAACGGAGGATACAGGCCGAACGACTCTCGTGTTAATCGACCAGGTATGCCTCCTCCGCTCACACCCAAGTGCCTATGTTGATGCAAAATACGAAAGCATGCGGCGGACGAACGCGTTCGTGTGGAACTGTTCCTTAGAGACCTCTGCCTTGGCTTTCTGCGGAACATCGACGCTGGACCCGGAGAGAGAGATAATGCAGTTGAGACCCGTCATCTGACGCCTCCAGTCCTAATATTACTGACACGGCCAGAGGTGCGGCGGCTATTGAGTTCACAAGAGGTCCGGGATTTATTTTGGAGTTGGGGCATCTCCTTCTCGAAACCTCAGATCGAGGCTCTCGATCACGGAGAAGCGGCGGGTGGCGTGGATGGAGATGACAGCGGCAGCTACGCTCAGATCGCAGTCGAATACATACCAGAAATTGTTGCAGATAAGGTATCTGCTCATTGTTTGTTCTTCTTTCTCCTTCTGCTCGCTCATTCACTTCGACTCGGTTACCAATTTAGCTTCTATCTGCTGAGGAACTACGTGATATGGTGAAGAGCTTTCTCGCACAGGTCGACTCTGACCATCTTCTTGATGTTTTGCGGCACCGGATCCCGGTTTCTGAGTCAGAGCAGAGGAAAGAGAGTAATTGGCTGAAGGCTTTGCGTTGGTGTCCATCGCATCTGCTGGAATTGGTGAACTCAAAGGCTTGCAGAGGTTGGTCTTTCACTCATGGAGTTCAAGAAGAAGAAGATGCAACGTTATCACACAGGTGCTATCATGTTCAATGACCCGCTTAACAACGAGCAGTGCGAACGTTTAGTTCAGCAGTTATCCGAGACCGCGCTTCCATTCCAATGTGCCCATGGAAGGTTTGTCCCTTCAATATGTTCCTCCCATCACGGTGATTTCTCAATAGAAAGAAACAGACCTTCCTTAGTTCCGTTGACCAATTTTGGGCAGCTGGCAGGGGACAGGGGGAAATATCGACATTCCCAGGTCAACTGGTCCGCGCTGGAAGAACAGACATAACTCGATTAGGGTTATCCATTGTTTAGTGACAATAGACTTTTAATTGTTATTGTCCGGAATCCTTCGTCGGTCACGTATCTGGTGATCGCTAGTCTTGACCGTCTCTACTAGCATCCGGTTCCATCTCGCTCGTTGGGGACTCCTGTGTTTCCCTAAGCTGTTTTTCAGAGATCGTGACCCTGGGATTCGAGTGAGGGGAATCCTGGATTGACAGTTTCTAAGGTTTATTTGCCTCTACGTATAGTGTCTTAGGGGACCCGGTATTGCCTGGGACCTTCTCCCTCACTTCTCCCGCGAGTCCGCTAAGCTTCGTGATTCTGCCAAGCAGTTAACGCCGAGCTCTGCGCAGTTGCAAGTCCTCATACCGACGAGTACTTCGGTCAATTCCCGCCAAATAATTGATACGAAGATGACGACCATCAGGGTCGGTGGAGCCATTCTGCATGGCCTGACTCATAAACCAAGACGTGTAACTTCGCGGAAACGTTGGCATTGTGCGCCACAATTTCGCCGGCGTACGGATTTGTTCGACCTACAGAGCGACCCTGAAGATGGAAGAATCTCAAGTCATTATACGAGAAACACGAGTCTCGTATCCTCAGGCCTCGACTCCGGGCCCAAATATGTTGATTTTTCTGCTTGCTTTAGCATGCACAAGCACCCATGAGCGCTTCGCGATGGACATCGCGTGACGTCATTTTAAGTTCCAGCGGAGTCTGGATTTGATGTCTCGACGTCATAGGGACACTGGGGCTGTATAAAGATCGCGTTGCCCTGCTAACCTGCTTTTTCTCAACTTACTGCTCGACCCAACAACCACAGTCACTTCACATCGCTCTCAACTCACACAACCAACATGACTCGCACTTTGACCAAAGTTTCCTACAAGCCTGACTCCCAATCTACTGAAGAATATATGATAATTGTCAACCCAGAGGAGGTTCGTCACACGAGCTGTTTCAGTACTGCGATCTGGACTGATCTTTGTTTCTGAATTGTTTCTGAACACAGTACAACAAATGGAAAGATGGAGGTGAGTAACTTTACGCTCGATTGTACTGGATGGTGCTGATATTGCTCTCAGACACGTGAATATTCTTGTTTTTACATCTTCGATGCAATGGAAGGAACTGATTTCTTGGTCGATTTCACAGCACGATACCCATCGCTGAGGTTGTCGACTGTAAGAACCCCTTTATATCGCTTTGCACTTCAACTCATGATACACGATACAGCTTTCCAAATATTCCACACCACACAAGGAACCCAAGGCATCCTTGGTCATGCCTCCAAACAACAGCTCGAGAACACCTTTGGGACGAGCAAGGATATCGACGTAGTTCAGCAAATTCTGGAGAAGGGCAAGTCGCAGACCGGAACCATTAATACATCAAACTTTGGGACGACCAACGCTGCGAAGGGAAGTGCCGTCATCGATAGCAGAGGAAAGGGTTTAAGCGGAATTTGAAGGAGCACCATGAGAGGCAACAAACAAACGGCTAATGTATCATTATTATTGTACATCTGAATACGAGGGGATGTCGGTTGCTCAAAGACAATGAATGCAAGAATCTGCTCTTCTGCAGCACGGGTCGAAGCGAAACCGTTCGCTACTTCGTCATTCATCGTCTTCCGAAAGAATCATACGTGGCGGCGGCCTCCTGAGACTGACTGCTGTAACCTCGACCTCATCCTCATCGGAATGAATCGCATTCGAGGTACCTTCTGGCGGCTCTGATGATTGCGGTGTTCTCTTTGGTATGGGGTTGGGCTTCGGTCTGGATCGTTCCGGTTGCGGAGAAACCTCTTTCGACAGCGAAGTCGGCCGTGGGGGGACGTGATTACTGTCGTCTGAGCCAAATTCGATATCCGGGGCCTCCTCCTCATTATTGTCTGGCGCCCCATCTTCAACCGAATCATCGCGCTTCCTTCTCTTTTTCTTTTCCGTCTTGTCCGCCTTGTCGCCTGCTTTTCGTCGACGTTTCTTTGTACCAGTGGAACGCATTGTACCACTTTTACCCTCCCCGAGAGAGGCAGCCGTACTGGCCGCTTTGTCTCTTCTCGCCTTCTCCAGAACCATGAAATCATCGAGGTTGTGCTCATACTCCTCATCGCTATCCACGATGAATTGCGCCGACTTGTACTTCACCTCCTCCTTCTCCTTCTTCTGCTTCCGCTTCCTTCGTCTTTCCTTTCCGCTCTCGTTCCCAGAATCGGTGGCAGCCGCTTCGTCTTCAGAGGTATCCGGACGCACTCGCCGTCTCCTACGGCGTTTCTTTGTAAGTAACTGGGACGCTTTCTTTCCTTCGAGGTCAAAGGGTTTCTCCAGAAATTGGGTAATGACGTTGTAGGTGGCTTGGAGATCGTTGGGGAGAATGGCCTTGGGCACAAACCATTCAGGCTCGTCCGCGTCTAGGGCAATATCGTTGTCAATGGAAGCTACGGGACGCAGAGAACGAAATGTCTACCTTCATCGAGGATGGAGAACTTCGAGAGCCTAAAAAGGAGTTTGAGGTGGGAGTTCTTGGTTGCAGCTTCGGCATGTTCGTCGCTGGTATATGGTATGACTATCGCCACAAATTTAAGTAACATCTCCGATGAGACCGTAGGCTCACTCACGATAGTCCGTCAACTTTTCCTTAGCTTCGTCCGATGCTTCTCCCATTCTTGCAGCCGCAGCGCTGGAGGCGGCCTTTTCGTCGTCATCCTCCTCGTTTGAGCTATCGCCTTTCGCATCGGTCTCCTCGATTATTCTCTGCCTCTGTCCAATCGCAGTGCTCAAGATCTGCAAGAGATTTAGCCCGGCTACGCGCAAAGACGCAAAGGAAAACTTGCCTCTTGCAGCCACTTGACGAGATCCGCCTTATCATCCTCAACGAGAGCAGCGATGGCTATACCAAGTTGATCACTCCAGGAATAACCCTTCTTGACCTCCACTTCTGGCGGGAACCTGGTATCCTCGACAGTCGCTTTCTGCCTCTTGAGTTTCTTCTCTGGTTCCCAACTCGAATACTGCTTCCAGTTCCCGCGGTTCTTAGGGAAGAATGCCTATGAAGGAGGTCAGTTTCTGCACGGTGTGATCCGGAGTGTACTGAGAAAGCACACCTCGATGGCAAGGAATGTATCTTCCTGCATTGCCTTGAAGAACCGACGCAGGATATAGTTTATCAGAGAAACAAGGTCCTTGTGGGGTTGGTCTCGAGGTAGCGACCGTTGGTCATTCAGGATAGTTTTGAAAAGAGTCAACGTCGAAACCTAAATTCTCTCGGTCAAACCGTATGGAATGGAACGAAATGCAAGCTGACCTTGAAGAACAGCCCTTCCGCTTTGGCTCGGACCGCTTGTCTGTGCATCAAGCTCACGACTCGCTTCATGTTTTCGGACGAGGGAAATTCCTTGTATCGAGAGAGGTATGCCAACAGTGTATGTGTTATGTCAGTTTGCGCAAGTTTCTATTCGCAAACTACGATTCAATGGCTAAATCAGGAAAACGGAGGAGTTGGGTCATACCATCTCGAAAGTTTCAAGTGTAAACATCGTTTCATGGACGACGTCTTCCTCCGGCTGGGGTAAATCCTCCTCTTCCGGTACTTCGCCATCACCTGTATCGTGTCGGTGAAGGTTAGGAGGACAGCAGCAAAGTACTGTAGAATGCGAACCCACCCTTCTTCTTTCTTTTCTTCATCTTCTTCCGTATATACATGTCTCCGGTGCTCTTCTTCACATACCGCTCCAACACTTTGAAGAGAACATAACCCATGTTTATACTCGAAGTGAGATATGCAAGAGATTGCGTCCCTTCCTTGTAGGTCCGAAGACTTTCGAAGGCGATATCTAGGACTTCTCCACTGTAGACCAATTGATGCTGGAGGACATCAGCTGCTTCTTGGAGATCTTCGTCAATGTCACTGGTAGACATGGCCTCTATCAGCGTCAGCAATTGTGTGAGGCACTCTGTCCCGGCTTGCAGCTCCGTCCATGATTTTGGCTGCGAGAGTGGGTATAAGGATTCCTCGACAGTAGATATCAAGTCGGGTCATACCTTCTCTTCAACAGCACCACGCATCCGCTTTAGCACCCACACGATCCAGTGCTGCTCGACCACTTCAGCAACTAGACCAAACTTCCACTTCTCCAAACCCGCTTGTGCAGCAGCATCGGTCTTATCTGTTTGCAGCTTCTGGCTGTACATCGTGCGCATGGTGAGGAAAAATTCGAGGAACCATTTGGTCACGAAGAGGAGTCGCAAGTTGTCTTTCTCGGTGATCTTGGGTTTCTCCGACCGTATGTCCTTCAAGAGCGTCGATAAGAATGCTGAGGGTGCACCGTCAGCCGCTAAGAGCATGCACGGATAGAACACAACGCACGATTGAAACATGAGTCAAGGAAATCTGAGGCAAACGTCTGGAGCGCAAGCCGTGCCTCTACCGTGAGATGGTCTTCTTTGCTCAACTCGTCCACTGTCTGTGATTTCTTCGCTTTTTGACGTTTCGACATATCCCATATACTACCGAGTTCCCGGTTGATACCTTGTTGATGGTGGACAACGAACGGGGCAACAGGCTTCTTCGCAGGTTCAGGGCCTGCTTCAGTTTCGCCTTCAGTGGACTTCCGGACCTTCTTGTTTGGATTGAGCTGGACAGAAATAGTCGTTCCGAAACGAGAATGTCTTGTGGGCGCGTGGCGAGCAAATCTCTGCTTAGCCTTTTCTTCCTCCCTTATCAGTTTCTTCAACGTATCTGCCGGTTTCTGGATGGCGGTTAGCCTACAACCTTTGTAGTACGGTGGCAGCTCACCTGTTTCTGGTCGACGGCCAACGTGGGCGGTTTGACACCGCGAAGCAGAAGGTAAAGTATTTCGAGAATCAACGTATTTACGTTATCGAACAAGGGGTCCTTGTCCACATTCGCTGCGATAGTGAGCAATAGCTCCAAGGTGTGCGTTTCCGATAGTGCACGGACGAGCTTCGATTGAAGTCCAGAGAATTCAGCCTGGTCCGAGCTGACATTCACATTGGGAGGCGGATCTTTGATGAACGCGAGATTCCTGAACAGATGTAGAATGACGTTCACAATCTGCGCGTCTCTTTCCGAACGTTCCTTGTGAGGTTTGACCAAAGGCGGGATCATAATGCCAAATAAAGCCTGAATGACGCCTGGTTTCAGTAGGGCAGCCTTGTAGTGGAGGTGACTATGTAGAAGCTGAGTGTAATCCGTTCGTTGGTCCAACTCGTCGTCCAATTCCTTCAGTTCTTCCGCCAAATCTATTGGCCATGTCATAGCAGTGATCAGGTCTGCTGCTGCAATGGCCCGCTTGTCCTCCACCATGCCCTTGCCCGCGGTTACCAGTAATACCGGGATCAAGTCATTCATCAGAACGCGAGATTCCCAAAAGATGCGCGCGATTCTACGTTCATCGTCCGTATCATCTTTCCTCCAAAGCTTCTTCAAGTCTTTCAGACAGCCGCTAGCCTCATCTCCCAGTCTGTATTCGTCTCCTTCCCAACCACCCAAGGCATGCACGACCCGCCGAACAATTGGCTCGAAAAACTTTCGTACGGGGTCTTCTGTCTCTTGTTCTTGTTCTTCTCCTTCATGTTCTTCCTTCTCTTGTTCTGAGTCCTCAGAGCTAATTTCGATGACGTCTGAGTCAACCATAATGCTCGGAGGAGTAGAAGGGCGACAGGTATGAGGGTGAGATGATGGAAGAGCGCGTTCAAGTGGTTGATGTGTCACGTTCACGAGATGTCACACCCTTGTGACGCGACATTCGAAAAAGACGCGTTCTCATAACCAATATCAAGTCAAAGCACCACGTATTTTACATTCCTTCTGAGAATAGCTATATCTACACGTCTACAGAAACGTCCTACGGTTTGGATGGTCTACATCCTAAATACTCCGTAACCCTTTCCATCTCCGTCCCAGGTTGTAACTCCGTTTGCACCACGTCCACCACCATGTCTGTGGGGCCCTCTGGCTGCAAGAGCAAGCCCAAGGCCTACAACATCACGCGTATCTGTAGGTTTGATGATACCATCGTCCCACAGACGTGCAGACGAGTACATTGCGGTCGCCTGCTCTTCGATCTCAGCCTTCAACGATGCGTGTTGAGATGGATCCCTTGCGTTTCCAGCGGTTAGACCAGGACATATCGAGTAAAAGGAGAGGAATACATACTTAGAAACACTGGTCATGACTTGAGATAGTTGTCCTGATCCCATGACTGACACTTTGGCGTTCTGTCAAACAGTAAGTTTGGTGCTAAGCTCTGACAACGGGAAGAATGAACTATGCGCACCGGCCACATCCACAGGAACCTGGGAGAATACTGCGGAGACGTGAGAAGAAACATGAAACATAGAGAAGAAGTCAACGTACAGCACGGCCGGCCATTCCTATGAAAATATCTCATACGATTAGTACACCAGGAACCGAATATACAGGTCCAACGCACCGTAGTTGCCAGCACCAAAGCTTCCACCCACGATCACGGTTAACTTAGGGACATCCGCACAGGCTACGGCGCGGACCATCTTGGCACCTACATTAGCACGAAGGAGGTGAGAATTCGCAGGTAATGCGTAGAATGGAACACAAACCATCCTTGGCAATTCCGCCCTTTTCTGATTTGGATCCCACCATATAGCCTGTTCGTCCAGGATAAGCACATGAGTTCTCAGGATAAATGAGGGTGCGCACCAGTCACATTGACGAGAAAGAGCAAGGGAATTTGGCGTTGAGAACAGAGTTGTATGAAATGAGTTGCTTTTAGTGCAGAGGGAGAAAACAGGATTCCGTTGTTTGCGATGATCCCCACTGGGTAGCCATGGATATGGGCAAATCCCTGCAAATCAGAGTCTGTCAGATCTTTTAAAAGATCATGCCACGAATGAGCACAATCGTACGGTTACTATTGTAGGACCGTATTCTTTCTTGAACTCCCTGAATCGGCTGCCATCGACTATTCTTGAAATGACATCCCGCATGTCGAATGCTTGTCGTACATCGGTGCCGACTATACCATGTAAATCTGTGGCGGAATAAAGGGGGTCTTCTGCTGGAATTTGGGGCTAGAGAGGGTCGGTTTCTTGTTTTCAAGCCGGGATTCGGAGCTAGGATACGCACCTGGGATACACTGTATCCAGCGCTGCCCAGGTCACCCACGATACCACGAACGATGGCAATAGCGTGCTCATCGTCTCTTGCCAGATGATCCGTTACACCGCTTTCACTCGAATGCATCTTCCCGCCTCCCAAGGTCTCGTCGTCAACCTCCTCACCAGTCGCTGCTTTGACTAATGGGGGTCCGGCGAGGAAAATGCGGCCTTGGTTGCGAACAATCACGTTCTCATCAGCCATGGCCGGTACGTACGCTCCTCCTGAAGAAGTGAATCCCATTAACCTGTTCGGATAGAATCTAGCCGTGGACACGAACCGGCAACTGAGATTCCGTGGACGGACGATATTTGAGGTATCCCTAAAGCCGACATTTGTGCCTATATCAGCATCCGGGTTGTGAGTGGGCATGGTTCCACGACTGAAGCGGAATTGTTTCACCATATTGTAGAATATACGTCCAAAATGTTCCTTGTCCGGGAAAACGTTGGCCTGATGGGGTAGAGCGGCACCGCCGGATTCAACTACCTCATGGAGAGCAGTCAGAAGTCGTACACTTTTGTGCTAGAATGGCGCGTACCTATGTAGATACATGGAAGCCCATGTTCCCGGGCGATCTCCTGTGCACGCAGCTGTTTCTTAACCTGAGCGGGAAACGACCAAGCTTAGATCTCTCCGGCAACCATCATTTCCGTAGCACATACCGTCAATGGGTAGTACGATCCACCCTTCACCGTCGCGTCGTTGACAATCACCATGCACTCTCGACCCGAAACCCTGCCGATACCTGTAATTAGTCCAGCTCCGGGTATATGTTCGCCGTAGACATTGTGAGCTGCCAAAGAGGAAAGCTCGAGGAAGGGTGTGTGGGGATCAAGTAGAAGCGAGAGCCTACACAGATCTGGAATTAGTTTCTGCATTCCGACGCGAGTTGAATGGTCTACGGACCGTTCTCGAGGGAGCCTTTTCCCTTTACTTCGCATTCTTTCTGCAGCCTTCGCTCCACCTCCCAGTCGCGCCTCAGCTGTCTTTGCTTCAAATTCCGCGACTAGTGAATCCATAGATTCGGCTTTTGCTTGGAACTCGGGCGAGGAGGTCGAAATTAGATTAGGCAGGACTGAAGCATGATAGGCTCTTGTGGTTGTGCGCCATTGTGCAACATTTCTGAGCAACGAGCTCCGTATCATCATCCGCATCTTCCAGAGTAAGAGCAACCTCGACAGGGAGATTTAGGAAAGGAAGAGGAGGAAGAAGAGTTGGGCAAGCTCCGACCCGCGTCCCCGCTTCCCCATTGGCATCTCTGCGCACGGACCACCAAGCGATCAATTTGACATCGTCATTGTCAAGCATTGTCAGTGCTCGGCTGTAAGCCTATACTCAGTCAAAGCTCAAGCACTCAAGTTACACAACATTGAAAGGCAATGAATTCCATATGAATCGGAGTAGCAGTGTAACTATGAAGTATTATCCCAGCATTTAATCTAGAAATCCTTCCATTCATCATCGTCGTCCCAATCACTCTTCTTCTTGGCGGCGGGCGCCTGCTGGGCTTTTTGCGAGTTGGACGACCCCATGGACAGAGAATGAGCCCCATTCTGCTGGTTGCGGTCATGGCGATCGACGTCCTTGAAGAAATCGTCGTCGTCTCCCGCGTAGAGCGCTGAGGTCTCTGCTTCATGTTCCATCGCAAGATGCCCATATCCATCGCTCCTCGGACCGCCAGATACAGCTCCTCTGACCTGTCCCACAGCACCACCGACAGTCCCAGCAACATCGACGCCGAACTGGCGTTGCGACCACTGGTTGGCACTTGATCCCGCTTCCATTGCACGCTTCTGGGCCTCCGTAAGGTATCCTCTCACGTTGGATTGGAAGTTGGGATCATTAACCCTCTCCATCCCCGGTTGAATGACATTCTCGTTGACTGCGCGACCGGCTCCCACCACGGCACTAGAAAACAAGGACCACCCCTTGCTGAATGCAGCCATGGGGTTCTCTTGAAAATCGCCGAGCGATGGCGCCGCCCTCGATGACATTCCATACGAGGGATGGTCGGAGGTCTCAGGAGTCGGTGTGCTGCCGAAACCTTGATAGCGACCACCTTGCGATGGGGGTAAATCAGCTGGCCGGCTGGCATTAAGCGACCCGAGTGACGCGAAATAGTTTTCATTAGCTGTTTTCTGGTCGATGGAGGCGGGGTCCGGTGTTCCACGAGGTGAAGCATTTCCGAAAGAAGCTGGGGAGGAGGAATCGCTACGGAGAGAGCTTCCCGTCATCGCACGACCCGACGCACGCGATTTTCGCAATCCCTGTGCCGAGGAAGGACGACTGGGGGTCCCAGAGTTTGTTTGGGCGGATTCGGGAGCAGCAGACGGAGACCACGGCTTTCCAGCCAGCTCAGCATCCAACTGTGTACAATTTTCAATATATTGACGCGTGGAGAGCCTGGTGACGCACCTTTTCACGGTACTGCGTGGCAGCCCAACAGTGATAGGTATCATACGAGCTCAAAGATTCGCTGTATCCTCCTTGTTCGACAGGCGTGTAAGCTTTCATGAAATCCCTGAACGGTTTGTTTCCGCCAATCTGACTTTTGGTAAGGACGAGCAGTCTCAAGTTGAGTGTAGGTTACTACCTGCATTCTCTTGACTTGTTCATCCTGCCAAGTGTCCATCGATACCGAGCGCACAAAACTTGGAACGTAGTTTAATTGTCAAAACCTTGCAAAAGCGAGCTGACATGACAACACACCTGATATGAACCCCAAAACCTCTATGAACCCCGGCGCATTGCAGACAGAGAAAGATTGCAAAGCTGGATTATATTCAGATGAATCTGCAAACGAAATCGATGCCGCGAAGTACCTCAGAGACGCCCTTCAGAAAGAAATTCAATGTGGTTCCAGCGTAGAATCAGAGTAAACTCACCATTGAGGATTCAAATTCTGGCAATCACAACAAATCTTGTTCTTGAGATCCTCGCGTTTCGACAGGTCCATGAGAATTTTCTTGTGATCCATGGTCAGACCCAAATATCGACGGAAGATGGACTAAGGTAGATGTGCTCTTCTGTCAAGAGGTGGTGGGAGTACAAGTGAGAGCGTGTTCAGATGGAGGTTCGGTGATTCATCAATACAATCTTCATCAACCAACGAGACCACAGCCTGCTAATACAAACAGTTTCATGTTTTCGAGTCTCCGATCAATGAATTGCACAAGTATGGGAGCAGTTGAGGTTTCTCATAGGCCAGCGATTTTCACAGAATGGTTGTGAATTACGGGTGCCCACAGTTACCCATCCGGGCCATCCCATGGCCAAGGTTGGCCAAGCCGGAAGAAGGAGAGGCGCAGTGATTAGATTGAGGTGCGTATCTTATCTGATTGATCTGCCTTGCTCCGAGTCCCCGAGCCGGTGCTCGCAGCCACATCGATTCTCTGTACAATCACGTACCATTCTCGAACAGATGGTGATCAAACTTCCTTGCCTCTGACCGCGGTGAATGCTGAGCTCTTAGCATGAATATTTCCCTCCGGCGTCGCTGGGTGGTTTGTGTGCCGGTACCGGCTCGGGTTGCCGATCTCCGGTGCCCACGCACACAAGGAAATTACCCATGATCCTCCTGCAAGCGTGAAGAGCGAGCTACGGAGCCCGCGATTTGGGCACACAAGCCCGCACATGCTGGTAACAGAGCTCCAATTGACGACGATATCAGTAGTTGTAGTTAACCATCTCCGAGTCCACCGAGTTTGTGGTCATACCCTGCGTGTGGCTGTGCACCTGGTGAACGATGAAGATCGTTAAGGTCCGTCTGAGTCTTCGCAATGTCTTCGCGTTCTCTCCTCCGCTTCTAGTCTGAGTGCCTTCTTCAGGTCTTCTGTCAATGCTAAATCAATAAGCAGTTCATTTCGGAGAGTTCCATATTGTTCTGCAAAGTCAAGCCCTGCAGATTGACTTTGATTGGCAGTACCACTGTGTCGGGTCGTCTGTATTTGACGCTCTCTTGACGAAAGGAAACATAAAGCTTGAAGAAATCCCACCTCCAGCAATTTTGGGTCCCTTCCCTTCCCAGTCCTAAATCATTTCGCCCACCTTTTTCGTTCTTGCTCATCTTGAGCCTTGTCTTTTTACTACTTTGAGGTACGTTTACCGGTTCCTTGGGCTTTCATTTCGCTGACAACCGCTCCTTGGGTTCCAGTTTATATCTGGTTTGAACCATGATTCAGTTTATCAGCAACGCACCTCGTCAATCCGGCCTAGAAGTGAGGCATCATACCTCAGATGGGCCCGAACAGTGGAGCCAGTGGGTTGGCCGAAAGTGCGTCTCAACCTAATCTTTACTCAGAGCATATTCCTTATTTTTGGTTCTTATGCCCAGGCGCTATTCCTTGGAAGTGATACAGCACCCACTCAGAGCCCGAATGTGTGGGTTCGGCGACAAAGTCTGTTCCAATTTGTCCAAGACTTCGGTCTGCTCTTTACTCAACGCGTCGCGTCACATCTTTAGGATCGACGACCGCTGGCACCGGCTGCAGTAGCGAAGATGGTGGTCCAGCGCGATGACAATAGTATTGTGGACGTGGAGTGCGTACATTGAGCTCTAACTTTATCGTTTACTTGAATCTCTAACTTGTCGACAGCGACGTAGATTGTTCGTTTTTTGTGGTGACTGTCGATTTGTGGTCTGCGGACGGCAAACAAGAAATGAACCTCGTCTTACACCCATCCTCGGCTGACCGCTACATACCTACTCATACGACCAAGCCCCGCCGAAGAGGAGCCAGCGTCTCTGCGCAACAACGGGGGTCCGGTCACCAAACGCCAGTTTCAAGGTCAACGCCCACACCGTCCCATTACCGCTCGAATGATGACACTGTACGTCTGTCGGAACCTGGACTGCTTTTGTCATCTCTCAATTGCTTTCTCCAGGGGAATGGTTCCACAACCTCGATCCTGACACCCTCTGGCACAGGGTTCATTCCCGAGAATAACAATCAGGGATTCTATAGTCCCCAGAATTCATCGACCGTTCCAGATACTCCCACATCTTACTCACCAACGACAAATCATCCAACCTGGGGTTATCCTTCACCTGGCCAGGTTGACCGCAATACTCAGTATCCTCCACCAGTTTTACCGTCCATCAACGCATTCAATCGCTCAGACAACAATAACACCCAGGGGACAGGAACCAATACTAACGAACCCTGGGCTCAACCGGACCTATCTTGTTTACCCGCACTGGACGGGTTCCCCAACCAATCCATTGACCCATCCCTTCGTTCCTCGAATGGTGGCCGCGATACCTCTGCCTGGCCTGCTCAACAGCAACCCCAAAGCTATGCGCAGGATGGGTTTATTCCACAATACGATGCCTCGATGTATGCCCAATACCCCCAACAACCCGCACATCAGGCATACTACCAAACGTCTTCTGCTCCGCAACAAAACCCGCCGATACCAACTCATACCTATCCGCTCCCTCGCCATACATACACCCGCACGCTGGTTGGACCTTTATCGGCAAACGCAACTAGGCTTTTGGACGAACACCGCAAGCCTGGGATTTTCTTCCTCTTTCAGGATCTATCCGTGCGAACAGAAGGCAAGTGTGATCATTGAAACGTTGATTGACGAACAAACTCATCTCTTTCAATCGCTTGACGACATGCTGACGGTGTTGTGATCCAGGAACATTCCGTCTACGTATGCGACTGATGAACGTTGGGGCGTAAGTACTGAACTAAAACAATTCTCGCCTAGTGAACATGAAAGCTGACTGGGCCACGAATGTCTTTTCCAGACCTCCAGCTCCAGAGCCAGGCTCCCTCCGAATTCACACCGAGTTTTCTCCTGTGCTAGCTCAAACGTTTACGGAGCCCTTCACGGTTTTTTCAGCCAAGCGTTTTCCAGGAGTGCCAGGTATGTACTTTGCCTTCACCTCTATCTAAGATACACATTCTATCACACTCTATCACACCTTTCTCCGCCTGACACGTACTGATAACTGGTCCCCTTTACAGATACCACTGCCCTCTCGATCGCGTTCGGAAACCAAGGGCAGAAACTCCCCCTGGTATGCATTCCCTACGCATGATCCCGGCCTCGACTAAAGCCTCCTGCACATTTAGCGCAACCGTAATGGATCGTCGGGCAAACGCCGCCGAAGAGACGATTCTGATTCGGAGGATTCTGATGGAGCTTGATCTTATTGCTGAGAACTCTAGACGTAGATATGCGCACAACGCCAGTCCAACCGAAGGAGATTGTATTTTATTCTTATCAGCTCGAGTTTCATTGCACCAATTACATATGTATGTTCCTAGTCTGCCTGTTAATTGCTGTCTTGTAATGTAAAGATTTCCTAACCACGAACCGCTTTGTGTACTACTACTCTCTATTGCCGAATGTGTTGAACCGCATGTTGTAAAAGTTCTTTCCGAGTCTGCGAAGGAGACGTTTGCTCTGTGTCCGGACGAGTTCGCACACGCGAGGACATTCCCCTGTAATCTTTGCTAGAAGCTCCTGCGCCATATCCCACTCCTTGGTGGGATCCATGTCAGGAGGAGAGGTCCCAACAGGAGTAACGATCCGGCCGTGTCGAAGGGAATTAAAAGCCCATATCAGGGACCGGACACCAACGGGATGTATACGCCAAACATTCCATGCCGGTGAGACTTGGAACAATGCATGTAGCGGCTCAGCAAAGTCCTTTCCGAAGTCGTCGTTGTTGTACTCCAGCTGGAGAAGCCCATCGAGTCGACGCTCGTTTCGGCGGTGCATACGTTCTCGATGCGTTCCCAATTGGTTACGAGTATCTGAGGTGACCGTCATGACCTCCTCCGAATCACTGTCCTCTTCGAAATAAAGGGGAGACGAGGGGGATGTGTCACGTTCGAGGTGCATTGCTAGCGCGTGCTCCTGATAAGGGAAGATAACCTTCTCGGCGACCTGGAAGGCACGATAAACCTCTCCGGCGCGAAGCAAAGCAACGAGCAGGTGGTTCCAGTTATTCGAGTCGAAATATAGCCCTTTGCTTTGGAATGTCTTCCAAACTTCCGCGACCTCTACGTGCTTGCCCGCTGTTGACATCCCATCCAAGTAGATGGAAAGGGGAACGGAGAGGAGATTGGTACGGAGCCTATCTATGCTGTTATCGGTGGGATCGTTCGGGGCGAAGTTCCCCAGAAGTGACTGGGTCATTTCCTCCACGCCAAGTTGGTAAATGCGGTTCCAGCAAGCCTCAACTCCCTCGGAGTTGCCCATACGACGATAGGCATCCATGAGAGTGGTTTGCATTCCTAGTGTCACCTCGCCACCTTGGTCGAGCATATCTTGTAAGATACGCTCAATGTCTTCCCCACGCTCCAAACGAGAATAGCCGTTAAGTAACGGTCCGTAGACGTGCTCCAGCGCCGTCACCGCTCTTTGTCGGCCAGCGAATCGAGGTGTCGACCAAGGCTGCTGGGTAGTTGGCATGATGGTCTTGATATATTCCTCCGCCATTTGAACACCGATCTCGGATTTGCCCTTCACGAAACAGTTGACGAGGACACTGTAGGAGGTCGCGTCGGGGGTGATTCCCCTCCTGAGCATCTCGTCAAAGATCTCTCTTGCGCCTTTGCTGTCACTACGTCGCAAGAGCGCCGCCATCATGATAGTCATGATATACACGTTGACGTGTACATTGGACTCCCAAATCGAAGCTTTCTCCTCAATCTCCTGAAAGATCTCCCTGGCGTAATCCAGTCGCCCGCCGTCGCATGCTGACTGTATGAGCAAGGCATACGTGAAAGCGTCCGGATGTACCCCGGTGACTTTGGCTGCTTCCTCGAGCTTGCGAAACAGCTTGTTCACGACGCGGAACGGTGCGCCGATCACAACGTACGCCTTAAGGACGGTATTGTAGACCTCAATGGTGAGACGGAGATTAGGGTGAGGCCGGAACTGTATGTAATCGAAGACCTTGATGACACCTCTCCACGAGCCTGCTTCGACGTGAGCGTTCATCAACGCAGAGACCATTTGAAGGGTGGGTGAGATACCCTCCCGAATTGCGCGTTTGTACATGGCCTCGGCCCCGACAGGATCTCGACGATGAGCTAGAAGGCTGATGAGATTAACGTATGTGACATTGTCGAGGGGAATCCCGCTGGACCGCATACGGGTTAGAACGGTAGAGATGGAGTCCAGGTCGCCCCGCGAAGCAAAAGCTTGCACCAACATGGTGTAAACGTGAGCATCTGGCTTGAGGCCTTGTCGGGAAATTTCGTCCATCCATACATTCAACCCCTCAACATCTCCTTTTCGGGCATAGCTGTAGATCACTACAGAGTAATGGAACAACTGAGGGTCGTTCATGCGTCTGGATCCTACATGCTCTCGAGGGAAGAAATCGTTGAAGAGCTGTTCCACCTTCTGGCTGTCCCCCTGAGTGGCATACGCTTGCATCAACATCGCGATGTCGCCTTCGTTCCGCCAACTCTGGTTCATCAAACGGCTGTAGAAATCCTCAGCACGGACTGTGTCTCCATCGTGTCCGTATACGAAGAGTCCGGTCTGAAGGTAAAATCTGAATGTTGACCTCATAGGAATGGACGCGAAGAGAAGCTTGGCGGGGCCCATAATACCCTCTGAAACGAGTGATCGCACTAAGGATAGCTGAAGATTGAGCATGGTCTGAATTCCCTGCCGCTGTAGTTCGTGATGGATATCGAGGCCAGATAAGGGTAGATGGTTGAAGCAGTACGATTCAATCAACACCTCCCCAAGTATCTTTCGATGATCGACACTGGCGCCCGCAATGACTCTGCCAGCAAGTAATGCAACAGGATTCTGAATCTGAGATGCGATCTGCTGAACTGCTTTTCGGAGTTGACGTCCTTGGTTGCCAGTTTCTCCGCGGTAGTGTAAAGTAGACCATCTGGACAAGTGGGATCCCAGGCTGAACCAATGGGACGCAACAAAATCCACCACGCGAGTGCTGCCGTGATACCTATGAATGGCAAGAACAAGACTTCGAAAGACGCGAAGTGTTCTCCACCGATCCCCGGGTTCTATTAGGAGGTGTTTTGTCGATTCGACTATTTTGATGGCTTCCTCATAGGCGCCCATCAACGCGTGAGCCCTGGAAAGCATACAAAGCCTCCTGTAGTTATGTCGGGAATGAGGTACAACCCTGTCTTCGAGAGCTGTTGTGATGCGGGAGAAACGTGTTCCCCACTGGTGAAGCACATCCAGGGGAGTCGAGCTGTCATAATGCTTCTCAGCAAGTGGGAGAGATCGTTCCAACAATGTAAGAAGCTCTTGAGCGGATAACACAGATGACCCATGCTCCGATTCAACGGCGTCGTAGGCAGCAAGAGCGTCATCCATATCGAACGATTCTGTAGGGGTTCTCAGCATGGCTCGGAATTGTCGGACAGCAGTCAATTTCCTGTTGTACAATGGATGGGGAGGAATGGAAGAATTGGATCTCTGGAACCGCTCGGAGCTGCTGCTGCCAGCGGGAATCGAATCAGGTTTCTGAGCATCTGCCATTTGTGATGCCTGCCGAGTTTGTTGCCTATGAGTCTGTACCGGATGACTGAGTAGACGCGGTTGCGGCAACCGGGAATGGGATGGATGGCGGTTCAAAGAGGCGGTTCGTGTTCTTTGGAATGATGTTGTGTGCCGAGGAATCCTAGCTCGAGATGAATCCGACATGACTGCGCGGGCCCGTTCTGTTCGAAAACAAGAATCAGAAATTTACTCTGATACAGACTCGGGAGGCGACTCACTATGGGAAGGAAAAACAGCACGTCCAGACTCATAAGTCCACTCAACAAACGGTTCACCGGCGCGCTCCGTTTCATCCGAAGCTCGTTCCTTTCCCTTCGACTCTCCACGTCGGGGTTGGGGATTGAAGAAGCCTGCTGCAAACGGGCGGGAAGCTGGGGACTTCACTATTTTGGATACTGAGCGCAGGGGAACTGTTTGCTCCAAAGTAGAACGGCCACATAGCACGGTATTGAATATCACCGCTGCAACAGGTTCAAGCATGTAAATCCCGTTCTCTGCTCGAACGAGGATCTCTGAAATGACATGAGTTGAGCAACGAATGTGTACAGATGACAACGCACCTGACTCTGAAGAGTAACGAAGGGCAGTTGACCGGACACTTGCTTTCAATCTGGTGCTGGACTTAAGCTCTAGCTAGCTGACAGTGACACGGTTGGTCGGAAAAAATCAGTGAACGAGATTCGGTGGTCACGCGACGGTCCGGGGTCACCCACTTTACTTGTAACCCTAACCCTGGTCCAGGCCTAGACTGTGCTTTGGTGAATGAGTACCCCGCCCCTCCAAAATTGACCGAGTCATGTTATAAAAGATGAAGCAACCGTCCTCAAGTCTTCTCCAGGGACTCACGCCGAAATCGCAACATATCTCAAAATAGCAACTTCCAGCACATTCCAGTTGTATCTCCGTAATTCTGAAGGCACAACCCTTCGGCTCCGGTATCCAACAGCCATCATATTTTAGCCTGGAATCGTGCGTTTCATCGATATACTCATCTTTTTCATCGGATACACTCAAACATGAGTCAGTCCAACGTCAACCAACGTTCACCTGCCCCGGCGCACGAAGTAGTGATCGCAACGACTGAGGAAGAAATTCAACAGTGCCTTCAAGTCCGGATAGACGTCTTTCACCATGAACAAGGGTTCCCACTGGATACAGAGATCGATCAGTGCGTTCTTTTCAAATGTTCTATTCTGCCTAAGAACCCTGCGGCAGGCTCAATCCTGAATTATCACCAACACTCTTGCTTGTTTAGGTACGATTCCGATCCCACTGTCAAACACTTTCTGCTCCGCTTGACACCCTCACTCGTTCCAATCGGTGTCATTCGCGGCACGAAGACCCTCAAAGATGGTCACAGTCTTCACACCTACAAACTCAGCCGACTCGCCATCTTGAAACCATATCGCCAATACAAACTAGGTCGGAAGCTTGTTGAAGCCCTCCATGACTGGATTAGATTCGACGCCAAAGCGTTCCATCAAACTTTAATTGATCAAGGAACATATGGGGGGCCACCGCCACCGCATTTTGTGAAAGTGATCGCTCACTCTCAGATCCCTGCTAAAGGGTTTTACGAAAAGTATGTCATATCAATTCTCGACCCGACCTCACGAGTACCTCGACAACTAATGATGCTTCTCCCGTGTGTTCCATCCCAGGTTTGGTTACATGCCTGAAGTGAGTAAAGCTCGTGATTCTGCGCTCTCTCAAACACCGACGGGAAACCTCGCCCAAAATCTACACTAATCTCTCTATCGCGATCTCGGGGCTTACGGCGTTTCCTTCTTCTACAGGGCTCCGAATTTGACGAAGATGGCGATCCACATCAATTAATGGTACTCCAACTACCACTAGAGCAGTAAATACGATAATAACTTCAGTGACTATGTACATGGTGAGGTGGGGTTCTACGCCATCGGCGTGCTGTACAGCAAAAGGGAACGGAGAGCTAGAAATACAACATAGAACAGTCTCGATCTCGAGTTGATACACAAGTCCATCGGTGTATAATTGTTCGAGGCATTAAAAAATAAACAACAGGTAGCATGATCGAGAAAGGAGAGCAAACGTCGTTCGAAGGACGACGGCAGACGAACAGGAAAGCATTCATAGAAGCAAAGCTGGCAATCGCAGCACACGGAGAAAAGAAATATTGGTCGTGAAAGGTCGTAAGGCGAAAACAACAAAATCCCAAAGAACGTAGTCAAGGAATGGAAACTAGATCGAGCGATTATGCTCTACGACGGGGGAACCCAACTGGGGGTGGACCACCGTCACTCTCACTCTCAGACTCTACTTTGACCGTAGGGAACAGCGGGCTCCCGGGAAGGATGCTGAAACTGATACTAGTCCCGTACCCAGTGGTCCCCTCCTCATACAACCTCCTCGCAGTCTCATACTCCATCTTCTCATGCTCAGCCTGGGCGAGGAACGGCTAGTGGATGTGAAGAGCGATCAGCGAACAGTTACCTTGTTAACATGACATATATCGTACCTTGCGCTCGTCGTCGGTCATCGAACGCCACTTGGCTGCGGCCAGCACACTCTGCTTAGTGGTCTCGGTCTCATCGCCAAACACCTCCTGGACCATGCGGGGATCAGATCTGATTCGTTGCAAGAACATGAAATACGCGCTAAGAGGTTTCTTAGGCGCATTCGGGTCCTTGATGTTGCTCTTCCTCGACTTGCCGGCCTTCCTCTGCGCAGCCCGGAAAGCGTTCTCGCGCTTTATATCGTCGGGGGTGAGGGTGCGCATGTAGGCGGCGTGTTCCTTCTCTCTCGCCTCCTTCATGGCCTGAGAACGCTGCTTATAGGGCTAGGGGAAACAGAGTCAGCAAAAGTGCCGCCTTCGGCAAAAGTAAAAACCTACTTCTTTCTCCTCTGAGCTGAGAGAGGCATACTCTTGTCCGGCCTCCTTCGCCGCCTGGGCGACATTTAGCTTACGTGTATTCAATGCTTGCTGTCGCTGAATCCAGTCGGTAAAATACAACTGCCACGCCGATGGCGCTAGTTTAGGAGGGCGCAATGTCGACTTGAGGGGTACTAAAGATTCGGAAACGGAAGAGGAGGAACCGGCGTGAGTAAATCGAGAAATGTCACATTAAGTCAGAAGAGCATCCGGGGAAAGGGAAAGTGAAAGAATTCAATGGGCTATGACATACCTGAATCAGTTGACTTGTCCTTGTCCGGGCTTTGTGAGTCCTCGACTGCGGAGGGAATGGACAGCTTTCGTCGTCGACGAACTGTTGCGTCGCGATCGTCGTGAAGACTGACGGACTCGGCCCGACGACTAGCCATGCTAGATGTAGAGCGGGTCTGGAGGTGGCTGGGTGCACTAGAAGACTGGAAAGAATGGACCGAGGTGATAGAGGGACGTGAATTGGGTATCCGAACGCGCTGGGTATGATCGGAAGATAATGGAGAGTGCCTTCGCAAAGGCGATCGAGAAGTAGAAGATGGTGGCGAGCGGGCCGATACGCTGCTGGCTGGGGTATCAAAGAGGCCAGATACCCATTCCGGCGTTTGAATTGACATCTCGGTGGGTGATATGGAGGTGATAGATGAGATGGAATCAGTACGATGCCTCTCGTACATAGGCATACCTCCTTCGTCGTAAGACGACGATGCAGAGTTGGGAAGTGGATGAAGAGATGCGAACTCGCTGGGTGAAAGACCATGGTCTTGTGGAAAGTGTGATGATGATTCCCCGAAGGCGAAGAAGGATGGTGAACCATGACTGTGATTATGATTGTCATGGGTGGGTGAAGTAGCGATGGGTATCGGGCCGATGGGGGAGGGTATGGGGAGAGACTCTGGTTCGTGAATCCAGTTGTTGAACAATGGACTAACATCATCTCCCGAGGAAAACAAGCCGGAAGCAGACTCCAATGGGGAAGACTCTAGCTGATACGAAGGACTGTAGTCGTAATTGCCCGGAAAGGTAAAGGTGTTAGGCTTCATTTCCTGATCGAAATTGTCCCAGACCATGGGCACAGGCTCGTCCATATCAAGAGGGCCAAACAGCATCTGGTCGTCGGGGGGAGTGAAGGTGAACTCGGAGAGCATCCTGGGCTGTGTAATTGTCGAGGGCATGGAGAAGCGACGAAGAAAGGAATATTGGCGACGAGCAGAAGAGAGAAAAAGAAAGTGGGCAGGACGAATATGGGGGCTGATTATAAGGCGCATAGCTATATATTCTGTAGATGTTGACTCGTCATGAGTTTGGCAGGATCCTATGGATGACTGGGAATCTTGGGATTCCTCTACTCGAATAAAATAAGTATATTGTTGATTACCACATTTAATCATTTACTTTCCTTTCTTTTTTAGTACGGTGATGTTGATCCCAGATGAGATTGAGATGGCAGATGCAACAGGTCCATATGTCGTCGCATTCACGAATAGAAAAGCACATGCCGTCTGACTCCGGCATTCTCAATTAGGCAGGTACTACCCACAGGCCCGGGTCGTATCGACACCGCGGAACCTTGTTTCGTTCTAAAGACTCGAGATTACAGGACTCTACAGGACAACGATTTCCGGTGAAGCGTATTTCGGATTGTTGTAGATACTCTTCCCCGCCTGTCGTACCGCAGCCAATAGGGTCAATCCATCACTCCTGGTTCGCAACGATTGATAATGCTGCGAGACTCACCTCCCAACCCTTTACGTCCTTCATGATTTCTCGCTCTCTAGCTAGTGCTGCCTCTCGTCGACGGTATGCGTCTCGGTCACCCTCTGCCATAAGAAGCGGGACTAAATGGATTCGTGACCAAACCTTCTCGCGCTGCAGTTCTCTAGAAAATCGGAGAGGAAAACGGGTCAGCACACGTTCACTCTTCCTTTCCCACTGCGGACCGGTCCCCAAGCCCAGTGACTTGAGTAACTGTTTTAGGCTGATAAGCCAATGAGCGGCCGGATCCACGCGATGGCTGCTTAGCCACGTTTAATCAAGAGCGGGGCACAAATGACCACGTTCTGCGTCCAGCTGACGCGCAGGGGACACAGAGTTTGTCGGTGGAATTACAGACAACATACCGTCTCTCCAAAGCACCCTGACCATATCGATAGAAGCCAAAAGCAGACACGGCCGCTACTCCGCCGAGAATGGCCCATCCACCAGGACCTCGGAACGGTAAATTTCTCTTGTATTTGATAGGCTCGAAGCCTCCCGGAGGAGGCATATCCCTGGAATGAAGAGAACGTTGTGAGGATTCGAGGGCCAAAGCGAGGCGGAAATTACACACTGTCTATAGGTAGCCACTGCAGATAGTAGATACATAAGCCATCTTTTATCAGTAACATGACCTTTGCGCGACGAGGATGAGACTTACTTGCTGGTGCTGGCTGACGACGATGGAGGTGAATGTGAGAGGGAAAAGAGTCACGTGTGTTCGGGACTGAGTGCGCTACGGCTGGCGTGGCTGGGCAGCTCAGCCTGTGGGTAACTATTGCTTTGCCAAAGTTGGGTCGATATGTTATTTCAACAGTTTTGACTTGACGCTAAGCCGACGCTGAGCTGTCCGTCGCTGTCCGCGCTTGTCTCTCTTCAACCACCATCATGTCCCGCAATCCTTCCCCAGGACCATTGTCTCATCCCATTCCTCCTCCTTCTGCTGCTCCTTCTGCTCGACAAAAGTCCAAAAACATTCCCATGGGTATAACCGCAGGTGCTGAAGATGTGAAATACCAGGCCAAGTACAAGGAACTCAAGAGAAAAGTCAAAGAAATTGAACAGGTCCGTCACTCTTCCTATCTGTCGCTGCAACCTCTGGCTCATCCTGTTTGCAATTCATCTCGTTTCTCGTTTTTCTCTTCAAATTCGCTCCAGGACAATGACAAGCTTCATTTCAAAGTTCTGCAAGCAAAACGGAACATTCAGCGAATGAAGGTTGAACGCGCGTCAGTATTTCGAACTCGAACAATGTCGTCTTCCGTCTATCTAAACTCTTAATGTGATAGAATCCTCTACGAACGCCTTGCTGCTTTTCCACCGTCTCCAGAGCTACATGACCGCCAAAGTCTACCCCCAATGAACCCTATCCCGCTACCACCTCCTAGCATTCCACATCCCGGTCATCCCGACCCCAACTACATACGAACGAGAGTGCCAGCTGGTCCTGACGGCCGTCCAGTTACCGTTATGGACGCCACTATTGGGCCAGGTGTCGCACCTCCGTTACCTTTGCATAATTCACGCCAACCTTCTGGTGGTTCGGATGCCCGTCAATTACCGCCTTTGCCACTGCCTCCAATGCAAGCTTTAGACGCCCCAACAAGTCCGATTTCACGTTCTCAGCATGACAGTCCTTCCATGCATCATGAACGCACTTCGTCGCGTTCTCACTCGTCTTCCCGTTCGCGGCATCCGCCGCCACCTCAGGGCTATCATCATCTTCCGCCTCACCCACAATACGATACTGTACCACCCATGCATCATCATACTTTACATAGTCCGCCACTGTCTGAACGTCGGCGACACGACATTCATGACATGGAAGGTTCGCGTGCACCGCCACCCCCCCTCTCACCTCAAGAGACATCGAGATCATCCTCGGCATCTAATCGCGATCGCGTCCATAACCATCAGCGTCTAGGACCGGGAACTTACATCAATCGCGATGATCAGGCAGCTAGGGATCGTGAACAGCGTGATTACGAGCGGGAGCGCGAGTGGGAGCTCGAACAACGCGAGCGCGAGCGCGATGTCGGTTTCAGAGACAGCAACAGCCGTTCTACAGCCGTTCACCCGTCATCACACCATCATTCGCACTCCCCGCCCGCTGTCCATCGTTCTTCGCGCCGTGAGCCCCCACCTCACCCTTCGCACCATTCTCGTATGAGGGAAGAAGTGTACTATCAGGATATTCCAGCGGGGAGCGGGAAACATTCACGATCTGATACCCCAGGATCAGGCGCCTCGGGGCACGGCCCTGCCTCGGACTCCCCGAGAGGTGCAGGAAGTCAATATCCCCCTTATGAACTCGATCGTCAACAACGTCCGTACAAGCTGCAGCCCGTAAGCGAGCCGATGGTACATCCCGAAGACCGCTCCCCATCACAATCCAGAGGAGATCGGAACGGTGGTTCTATGTATACCACTTCTGATTCCGACCACCGAAAGGGGAAAATGGTCCTGAACGAAGCAGGAGGTACCATGGACGTTGATAACTCTGCGTACCCTGCCGAGGATAGTCCTACGGGATCCGGCTCTGCCAGTTATCCCCACCATCAGGATAGGGATAGGGGTCTCAAACGTTACCATCGAGGAGGGAGTGATAGCCAAGAAGACGTGCGAATGGGACCATGAGAAAAAGTGATCAAATCACAAAGTATACGGGACCAGTGCCCACCCGGAAAATTCGAAAATCTCGGACCAGTAGATCCTCAAATGACCCTTCCGAACTCCTCTCCTCTACTCTTCTACTTGTTCACAGTCTTTCTGTCATTGTTGCCTCCTAACTAAGTCTTTTGTTTCCTTTCAATTACTTTATAGTTTTCCTTCTTGCCCGCTATCTTAGCTCCTTTACTCACGCTGTGCCCTACTTAGCTATCTCTTGGAGTTGTTCTTGCATGTAGCTTATGTTGTACATTGTAAATTCACGGCTTGGTGTTCTGCCTAGTCGCCTCCTCCCATCTATCGTCGATTGTCGCCAAGTCGTCGGCCAGATCAAATGGGTTTTCGAACCCTCCGTCGACGGATAATTAGAGTTAGCATCAGTAATCAGGTCAGCTTCCGCGCACCACCGGGTTCACCGCCCAAAAACAAACTTGGATTGAATGGGATAAGTGTCGCTGATAAGTTGGGATGGACCTGGACCGAAAATCCCTCGATTCGGCGAAAACATATAAATGAAACACGCTCTCATGACCTACTTTTTCACGATGCTCTATGCATCTGATACGTGGCGTTTCCGCGACGTGGAACCTGAGCAAGGGACAGTGGGCTTGGCCGAAGCTCGACGTACTTGCGCGGCCACCATCATGAGACAGCGTGTATTCGGGCATTCGGAGTGGGAGCCTCGCGAGTTTATCGCGTTCCAATCGTGACGATTGTGAGAGGATTTTGGGCTCTAGTACTTACCTAGAATCATTCAGGTGGTCGTCGCGCTCATAGTGGAAGCTACGGACTAATCGTTCAGGCTATCTTGTGATCACTATACTAATACTTACAATCGTCCCATTCGGCAAGGGTCCTGATTCCGCAGAAGACGGATAGATTGCGTGGATGCCATTGTACCACCTCCTCTTGGACATCTCGGGGGTTAAGTTCCGTGTATTGAGCCCAGAAGAGCCGCAGATCTCTCATTGACCACGCAATCGACGTTTCGACCGGCGTTCGCGTCAAAAACCGTGAAAACCTAACAAGTCGGGATTGATAAGGCAAGATGGAGTGGCTTTTTATACCGCCGGAACTTAGAAAAGACCTTTGACTTGAAGAATCCAGGTTCCTCACAGTCGAATGATACCGTGACCGCCGTGAAACAGTCTCGACGTCGTCTAATGCAGTACTCAAGAATGATGGCGCCCGAAAGTCACTTGTACTAAGAACGGGTATTATTGATACATATAAGGCAAGGGAGATAACTACCCCCGACATGATAGAGTGGTATAACATAGAGTATAATATAGTCGTAGCATAGCAAGTTGGGGACTCGTAGTTTGGATGGATTAACACTGCTTCTTCCGAAGTACTTATCGGAACCGGACTGGGTATCGGTCGAGCTAGGTCAGCCCGAACATGTGGCGTCGATCCTGCATCCTCCTTCCAGATGGGTAACTCTCTCCCTAGACCCAGGGCCACTCCTTCCCATATACTCCTCATACTCCGAGAGGGGCCACCCTTGGGCCTTACCAAATGCATTCTTGTCCAACGTCACCGGTGACCGGTGACCTCAAGCCTCCGCCCAGCTGGACGTGGAACGTTCAAACGAATCGGGAAGCCTTGACTGAGTCGACACACCAGAGACCCCGTCGAACCCGTCGTGCGCAGTCATTGAAGCCCATGTTTCCTGTCCGGCCCAAAGAAGCTGAATGTGATGCGTATCCGGGCGAGATATAACGTATTTACGAGGTGTCGATAGGTCTACGACATGATGAAGCTTGTTCAATTTGATGCGGTATGCGAGCTCGAGCATGATTTCCTCCGAGTCGTAATCGACCGATGGTGACTGATAGTTGAGGAAGTGGTCCATGAATGAGGGTATCCGGTTCAACGGAATGGTTTCCACGCGAAGCTTTCGACGAAGAGTGAACAGGGCCTCTCGCTTGGAAGGGGACTTGAGGGTCAAGGCTGGGACCATACGTCGAGGATGTGTGCTGCTCGTGGTGTCAGGCGCTGTCGGTATGGTGCTGCGCGTTGCATAGCGACGCTGGCTCTGAATCCTATCAGTAAGAGTTGACGACGGTGTAGAGCGACGACTACGTGGGGTAGAGGGCCGTGAGGGCGTTTGCTCCTCGAAGGATGTTAACATTCTTCGAGCAGTATATCGCTTACTCGCTCTCGGTTTGGTCCCCGTGGCGTCATGACCCTTGGAGGGCTGGGGAGTGTGGGGACGAGTAGATGGGCTATGAGAGGGACAGGGGAAATTATTTCATATCAATTCACGTCCTGACGTCCTATGTGATATCGAAAAGTGGGGGTGGCAATCTCACCTGGTCGACACTTGCTTCTTGGGTTTACCGAAGGACATCGCGCTCGCGGGGGAGACCGGGAATATTTCGAGAGTCATCAGGATAGAGATATGTCGATTGGGGGCGGTTAGTGGGTATGTGGAAATAGTAAAGTTGCCCCGTTGAAAAGGAAACTGTATAGGGGCTCAAAGCTGTAACAAATCCGAACCCGCTCCCCGATGCGGTGTTCCACCTTCCCGATCGAGTCGAGCAATGAATCGAATCGAAAATAAACTGTAACATCTCCTAACGACAGACACGATAGACCTTTCAGTGCGACATTGGACAGACGTTTGAAAGAGCGGGGGTCTTACACAGGCCAGCATCGGACGATGAGCGCATCTCATCGGCGGTCTTACGGTCCCCGTCTCGGAATCAATCCAGTGCGAAGTGTTACATCCAGAAACATACATCCGCGGTGCTAGTGTAAAATTTTCGCGTCGATCGCAGCAAGTGTATGTCCATTAACCTATGCTTCAGTTGTCTTTTTGGGCGAACAATGGTCCAAAGGAAAAGGGACTGTGAGAGATTTCACCGGTCGTCGAGTCATACGGCTCGTATCGATTTAATATGACAGGAGTAGTCGACAGCAAAGAGTATTCAGCATCTGCTCATTTGATCATTTTCGGGAGTCGTTGACGAGAAGGGTATGTCGATACTAGTGATATAGAATGGAATCCCCTGGCTATGAAAGTAAGCAAGGTGGTCTATTCGTCATGAGATAGCTTCTTACCGCACGTATATACACACTGCCTAGGTGGCAAATTCACGGGTCCACATGAAGCCGCTGGCTAGAAGCAACTATCAAAGAGGCCGGCGGGAGTCTGGCAATCAGAAAGCAAGCTGGAAGATTTTTCTGACGGTATGGGCGAGTACCAGAAAGGGGCCTTGCGAGGATTGAATCAGGTGAATCCCAGGTGAAGTCGGGTTCCGAGCAAATCCCAGGTTCATTCGTGTAAGAAAACAATGAAGTCACAATTTCCCGGAGACGTTATGGAGGTGATCTTCACTCTATTGTGCTTTGATCAGTACGTTACAGCAAATAATTCGAGAACAATGGGACCCACAGTGACCAGTGACTGGCGGTGAGTCGTCGTCGTCGGTTAGGCGCACCATTGTTCGCCGGAGATCGGCCCGGGCCAGAAACATTATGAAAGTTTCAGAGCTGTGTCTTAGTGGCGCATATGAAAGGTCGAGCTTCGGGTCGAGCAGGGATTTCCGACTTGGTCAAAGTTTGTGGAGTGCAAAAATGTCGCAAGTTATATGAATGTATAGGAAGATTACAGGATATGAAGGAAAGAACGCCCGCCTGACAGCACCTCTGTATTCTCTTTCACCGGTAGACATGGTCGGCTGGGAGGTAGAACCAAAATCAGCACGGGGCTCATGGGTAAAGTGTGATGTCGCGGGCTCACAATGCAAGTTGGCTGCAATCTCGGCCTCTGCCCTATCACCATTCGCTAGGAGCTTCTCCTTGTTATACAAGAGTTCTTCGCGCGTTTCGGTAGAGAATTCCTGATTTTGCGCTATTAAAGGAGGTTTAATAAGACACCACCGTTCGTACCCCAAATATGCGAACAAACTCACTTTCCACAATAGCATCGACTGGGCAGGCCTCCTGACAGAATCCACAGTATATGCATTTAGTCATATCGATATCTGTTATTCGCTCATTTGAGTGCTAGTATGAAAGTGTTGCTAGAATACGACGCACCGTATTTGGTGGTACGTCTCGACCCGTCCATACGTGCTTCACTTTCGATGGTAATAGCTTGAGCAGGACAGATGGCTTCGCAGAGCTTGCAGGCTGGAATGAAAGATCGTTGTCAACGTTCGTTAATTTCGCACCCTTTTCTCCTTTAATTCTCACCTATGCAGCGTTCTTCACCGCTCGGGTATCGACGTAGTGCATGTTCTCCTCGGAAACGGGGTGAGAGCGGACCTTTCTCGAAAGGGTACATGATTGTGTAGGGTTCCCTGAAGAAGTTTTCGACAACGATCCACATTCCTGTCCCAGGAGGTGCTCAGCACAATGGAGCATGACAAACACGACGCGTTTTGCTCACCTCGCATAATTTCGGTGATGAAGAAAAAGTGAACGGCTTTGTCTATTGCCGTAGCCCCTCGCTTGTATCTGGCGACATCCTGATCATGGCTGGCATACAAAGGCTTCTGTGTTTTTCGTTGGTGAAGCAATTTCATGTCACTGTGGAGGTTGTGGTCGTGGTCATGGTGTTCAGCACGAGTGCATTGGGAAGTCGACAGGAACCGCTGAGCAGTCAGGGCTGATCTGAAGGGAGATAAATAGAGAAGATTTGTTCTAAAAAGAGGGCGTGCTAGCTGCTGCCGGGCTAGCGACATGGTGGGTGTTCAGTGGACAACGGACTCCAACTTTTTGTGACGGACCAGGCCGGACATCCGCCAGCCAATCACAACGTCAGCAACTCAAAGCGCCCTAACCCCAAGTAAACCTAACCCCAGTGGCCATCAAACGCGCTCCTCGACTCGCTCACTCACTGGTTTCCTTCCACCATGGCGTCCTCAGCAAAAGCAAAGTCCAAACCATCGCCTCTCTCAGATCAGGGTAATTCTCAGCTTATAATACTATGTCGCGTTCCTGTTTTACGAAATTTCAGCCAGAGATCCAACAAAACTATAATCGATTCACAACTGAACTTCAGGCTTTGGCAAGGAAGATTGGAGAGCTCGAGTCAGAGTCAGAAGAACATGGGTGCGTGAACAAGCTTTCTTGGGGACGCATCGGTTCTCATACTCTATATAGCCTCGTCTTGACCACACTGGAAGAAACTTTGGTCGCAGAGCCCGATCGGAAATGTTTTCGTCTGATCGGAGGTGTGTTGGTAGAGAGAACCGTCAAAGACGTTGTCCCTGCGCTTCAGACGAATCGCGATGGGGTGAGTAGCCTAACAGGTCATCGTGTGCAACGTTGAGTGCTCATTGTATCACCAAACAGATTCGCAAAGCGGTGGAGAGTCTTGCTGAACAATACAAGACCAAAGAAAAAGATTTTGATACTTTCAAGCAGGATTATAACATTCGGCTGGTATCAAGAGGATAGCTTGTATGAATCACTAGTTCGAAGGGGCTCGAAGTCGAGACTGTTGGCCAAGAAGTGCAGTATGTTACATGGCGATATGTAACATACTTTTCCTGCCAGAGTGCGCTGTTCCTTTCAAAAATCATTCTCCTTGCTTTGTTCTAAGCTTGCTCTGGCAGCAGAATGAATGATGAACGTTAGATATTGTCACTTTGGCTTTGGTGGTTGAACCTCGGAGAATGATCATGAGCGCTGTGTTCCTGAAATCAGCCACGTTTTGTTGAGATCGTCCGGTCACGGCAGGCCGATGATTTTGCGGCTGTTGCAATCGCATGTGGTTGCCGGACTGGGCAGTGATTAGCATCTACTCTCTTTTTTTCGCTCTTCCCACCACCACTCCTCCGTGTCTGCGGTGCGCGTATAGCTTGCCAGCCTTCTCTCGAAGCCTCGCAAACCCTTCCACTCATTTGAAGTAACCCTCTCGTTTATAACATATTTCATCTCCGGACTCCAATATGTTTTTTGCGTCATTTCTCCTCCTTGCCCTCGCAACTCTGTCAGTTGCTATGTCCCCAACCCACATACAGCACCGTCACTCCAGAAGAGCTAGCATAACTCAGATGACCACATTTCTCAGTTCTCACAACCTCTCACGAATGCTTCATGGCGCCAGACCGCTCACATGGTCCTCTTCATTAGCATCGAAAGCAGAGGAATGGGCGAACAGCTGCCAGTTCCGGCACACAGATGGGGTCTTGATGGATGAACCCTATGGAGAAAACATCATGGCCGGAACTGGTCGTTTCACTGTGGATGCTGCAGTTCAGGCTGTTATTGATACCAAATGTACGTGTTGAGTTCTTTCGAGAAGCTTTGCTTGGAGACTGACAGCTGTAAAATCGCGCCAATCTCAGCCGAATCTTCAGGCGAACCTTTCTACAATCAGTGGACCCAGGTCGTGTGGAAGGACACCAAGGAACTTGGATGCGCGGTCTCGACTTGTGACAACATCTTTGATTCTGCTTATGGTTCAGCCACTATCATGGTGTGCTTGTATTACCCTGCCGGGAACGTTGTCGGTGCATTCAAGTGCGTGGCCTTTATCATTACATCCTGATTATCTCCCTCATGGCATCCAAAAGGGAAAACGTCGAAGTCTAAGAACCGAAGAATATCCATTTCCCCCCCTGTTTCGACACCATCACTGTCACTCTTGTAAACATATCTCACAGTCCGCTGGGTAGACTGATTGCACGCAATTGCTTGATGTCCTCGCGGGCTTGGAGGTGCGATTGTGTTCATTTCTTTGTATCGTCGGGTATTTGCTTCCTTTTTCGGTGTTGTTCAGTGTCTTTTGCTTTCTCCGGTCATAGCTCTAGAGCGAGCTCTACGACATAGCTGTTTCGTCAAGTGTTGTTACTAAACTCATTGCACATACGATATGTCCATATACCTACATCCGTTGTCCCAACTCTTCCGTTTCGCAGGGTCGGCGATCTTCTTATGGTGTCCTTGTACGACAATCGTACTTATGGGAATTGGAATTTGCCGATTTATTTCATGCGAGGTTTCTAACGCGAGTCATTCGTACGGAAAGTATACTGATCATGGTGCGAGACCGTTTACTGGAAGACAAGGAACTATCACACTGGCTGTGGACAATAGTAGGAATACACTAAGAGGGCCTGGGTGCTACATCGCCCCCGACACGACCCTGGCAGTTTTCTTCCCCGCTGCCGACGACCTATTTGTCGTCGATGAGGCTGACTCCGAGGTCCCAGCAGGCGGTTTGGACGAAGTATGAGGAGGCTTTGTGGCCTTCATGGTTGTAGCTGAAACCGTCCCAGATCGGGCTCTGAACCTGGGACATACAATTTCATTCTCCTTTGACTTTCCCCCTGCGCGTCCCTCACCGCCAGCTTCAGGTGCCGGTGGTAAAGGTGGTGGTGGAGGACTGTTCACGCGTGGAGCCCCATCCCCCAGCGTTCTAGGGCCACCGCTCTTCTTAGTGGCGTCGGGACGGGCGGTAGAACTCGAGGACCGAGATGGCCTAAGGCTGGACTGAGCTGGAAGCGAGGGTCCCCGAGAGGCCGCGTCCGTTTGCGAGGTCTTGGACAGCGCCCGCGCTGGAGGAGGAACGTACTTCATCGTTGGCATAGACCGCTTGGACTTCAGGATAGCAGGCGCGGAGACATTACGTGTCGACCTCCACGATAGAGCCTCTGAGTCTTTCGAGTTCGTACGGGCCGGTGGCCTGTTATTGCCGGGTGGGAATGGCTTCGACTGGGTCGGACGTCGAGTCGTGTCTCTAGAGCCATCAAGTCTGGAGTCATCGCTTGGATTGTCTCCCGTTTGAACCTCGCTGGGTGGCTCCACATACTGAGTCCGCGACTCTAACGAAACTGTTGGCGGAACATTCGAGACCGAGACCTGCTCCCGCAAGGGCTCTTCGCTTGACGACTGCATAGCAACAGAAGGCCGTCTCGCTCGGGTACGTGACTCGTTGATCCTGGAATTGAAATCACTTTCTGGCACTTGTGGAGACCGAGGCTGCATCGAAGAATCGTAAGAGGGTAAATGTCTGGGGGCAATGTTCATTACGTGTGGGGGTGGGGGGTTGCTGTGGAAGCCTTCCTCAGAAGTGCGGATAATCGGAAGTCGAAGATGCTGTCGAGGAAGTGAGCCAAACATGCCGTGCGAGGGAGGATCCAGATCTACTCGACGCATATGAAGGTGGTAATTCCCACGATTAGGATCAACAGAATGCTGTTGGTTAAGAACGGGCATTGAGGTGACTGGTCGTATCTGCCTATGTGTTTGATGTATGGGCGCTGCCAAACGTTCAGGCGGCATCTCCATGCGTACCACTCGACGCTGGGGTGGTACGAACCATCCGTCGTGGACCGACTCGGACATGCCGTCAATGTACTGAGACTGAGGAGCCATCCACTCATCATAGTGGGTCGGACGGTGTCGAGGCGCACTGGACTGAAAGGTAGGCGCGCCAGTAACGCCCATACTGTGGTTGCTGATTGGTCCCATCCCAGTCGGATGAAGTATAGAAGGAGTAGTGACCCCAGTGTCAGATCGATGAATAAGACCGATGTGGCGCAAGTCACCACAGGCTTCATGAACTCGCTGCCAATAATCGATGAGAGCGTCCATACGTTGCGTTGATTGAAGAGCTCGTGGAGTAGAATTATGAATGTCATGAGGTCCCATGTTCGACGAAAACCGACCAGTCCCAGTTGGAAGCTGCCCCACAGGGACGGTGTTCGCCTCAATAGGGCCGGTGGCTGGGCCTAAATCCCGTTTTGGGTCAATAGAATAGCAATTTCCTAGGTGAAACGTCGCACCTTTCAGAACACGGTTTTCGTTATGTCTATCCACTGAATGAGAGATGGTCTGGACCGAGTGTGTATTTCCATCATCTGAAATGAAGGAAGCTGGGTCCTGCTGACGTGAATCAGTGCTTGCAATGACAGGGCGCGTGTCGACTACAATTTTTGGAGGTATCTTTAAACGTGGAACTCGATTCGTATGGTCGGAGTGAGAATCACTGGGAGGTATGGGGAACTGGGTTGAGATGTGGAGAGCGGAAGGCTGTTCCTTTACAAGATCGACACCCTTTACCCCAGAATCTGAAGAGGAATCCAAAGCTGCGCGATTCCCAGATACCAAATCCGATGGTGGAAGAAATCCCAGCTTCAGTTGGACGGGGCCCAAATCGGTTCCCGGGTTTGTCGTGTTGCCTGACGTATTTACGCTCTCAGAAATTCGATTCTGGGATTGCGATCTGTCCTTCAACACTGCATGCGGAGTAGGGATGGAATGACTGGCTCTTGGCGCCCACCTGCTGCTGCTGAGCCCACGACCATCGATGGGTATTCCGGCGACCCCCAGTCCGTTGCCTGTTAGAGGAGGACTATACCCACGTAACCCAACGTTTTTCTCACCAACCGTGCTTTCCGCAGTCTTGCAATCCTCTACGTCCGATATGGCTACGCTACTCCTCCTTGATTGCCGTTTCTTTCGTCGCCGTGAGCAAGAGCGGGAGGGTCGAAGGCCAGTGATAGAGTCGCTTTCGCGGCTCGAATCGCGTCGCCGGCGATTGCGTGAGCGACGCGAACTCGGCATTCCGAGAATGGTTTGAGGGTGGGAATCCGGTGTAGATGTATGCGGCTCGTTGAGACCGGGACTTCGGCGAACTGGTGCCACATCTTGGTGAGAGTTTGGGATGCTGGATGCAGTGGGCTCAAGAGCTAACGAAGTCGCCGAGGAGGTTTCGTCGCGTCCCTGGGACTAGCAGATGAGGTAGGGATAAGGGGGAAATCGATAATTGATTCCGTACCGCGACCGCTCTATCCGCACTTTTCAAATCATTGCGATCCAATTTCAGGCCAACACACTCCTCGCTGTTGTTGGTTTCTCTGAGTGTAATGCGAGAGAGTGCGTTCGAGAGATTCATCTTCAAAGCGAATGTCGACGTTCAGCACGGGAATGGAGCCAGTACTTGACTATATGCTGCACTCACGATAGTGGGACTGGATGATACTTCGGCTTCGGAGGATCTTGTCCCTAAGAGATCTCTTGTAACCTCTGCTGAGGTATCGAAAGTATCGGGAATGATGGAGTCAGACAGAGGTAAAGATACGTTAGCAGAGCCTATCGAGGTGTCCCGGTCATCGTTGGAACCGTTCGATTCATCGCTGGCCTGTCAAGAGTCTCGCAATCGAGTAGAGTCAAACAGGTACTGCAGTACGCACGATACGCGAACGCTTGGTGGTGTCTTGTGCAGACGCTGAGAGCAAGGGAATCTCCTGGTTGCCAGTCATCGAGAGGAGGATCTGCGAGTCTACTGATCACTCACTACAGGCTGCGTACTCTCTAGATGCACATTTTGAGAGGCAGAAGAGAAGTAAGATTCGGTCCTGATATAGTCTTCTTCGTATGGTTCTTCAGCAACATGATCAGGGTGTGGGTCCTTGCCATCGACCGTATCGACACCATGATCCGGACAACGGGGAAGCTCGTTCTGCAAACGAAGGTTGCCCATCGTCCACTAGCGATCAGGTCAGTCGAGGGTTGGTGGTAGTGGTGGTGGTGGTGGTGGAATGAAAACCAGTGAGACCTATCAGTGGCCAAATCGTGACGCGAAAAGAAGCCACTAAGAAGCCTTATTGAGAATCGGACACCAGAACTAACCGAAGCTCATCGTTACGCATGGACCATTTAATCGATAGAAGGCTCCAGGTAGGTCAAAGCTCCAAGAGTGCTTGGTCACATGAAATTTGGGTAGGAAACTATGGCGGAGGAACATGCAAGATTCCGAAGTGAGAATGTGCCCTCAACGCAACGAGGAGGAACAGAGATGCCACAAGCACTTCATGTACTCATGCACTAGCTTGCAATGAACTTGAGGATCCTATAGCTGGTGATTGAGGCCTATAAGTCCTTGAAATCGCTCGAAACCAACTTGAGACCCTAATCTACACGGAAATCAAAGAGGAAGTGGATGAGTCAAAGGTGCTCAGTAATCGCCTAAGCGCCCGCCAGCACAGATCTTCCGAAGTGGGCCAATTGAAAATTACCAGTACAGAGCCTTTCCTTTCAATTATCACAAGCAGGTCTTGTTGCCCCAAAATTCTGTTCAATACTTGCCCTCAGTCGTTCATCCTCTCATTTACGCATCATGGACTCACACCCGGACCCAACTCCCGTGTTTGACTCGATGGACATCGACCTACTGATCAAGGTCTTGTCGCACACGGTCTTCAGTACGTGGCAGATGTTCACGGTGAAAAGTTGACTCCAACACCCTACTCCCAGGCCCATTCTTCGTCTTTTTCGTCCCAGTGTTCTATTTCTTCCAAGGAGCGAAACTCACAGATCCCATAATCGTCACGTCGGCCGTTTATTATGTCGTTCTCTGCATGATATGTCAGTCTCTCGAAACACCTTCAAGCTCATCGTTGACTGTTCCATCATCTAGGGTTCGCCAAATGGAGCTCTCGACTATGGAGAAATCAGGGCAGCTTGCTCTTTGCGCCCCCTCGGTTCGACTGGGGGGAGCAGATTGTGGTCATCACAGGAGGCGCGTCGCGGAGTTCTCTGCCTGGTTCCAATCGTACTGACCTCAATCGAAAGGTGCTTCCGGTGTCGGTGAACTTCTGGCGAACACTCTTGCGGTTCGTAATGTTACGGTTGTTGTCTTGGACATCAAGCCCATCGTTACGGAAAATTGTATGTGGATCACACCTCGTACTGCATTATCTTTCTCAATCCATCATTGTCAGATAATATTACCTACTACAAGTGCGATGTATCAAAATGGGAAGAAGTTGAGGCCGTCAAGCAGAAGATTGTTGAGGAGGTAGGCGAGTCGTTGACGCTGGCGTTCTACGTGCTGACTCGGCCTTCAGCTCGGGCAACCAACAATCTTGGTCAACAACGCGGGTGTCGTTCAAGGGAAATTGATCACAGATTTGACCCCTCAGGACATCAACCAGTGCGTATCTGACCTGTTGAACGACGCGGTTTCTGATGGGCGTTTTCCAGAACATTTGGCGTCAACACCATCTCGCATTTCTTGACACTGAAAGCCTTCCTTCCCGAAATGATTAAGAACAATGCCGGCCATGTTGTAGGTGCATTCTTGACACTTCGGGAAACCTTAATGAAACGAGATGTAGATCACCGTTTCGTCGTGTATGGGAATTGCGGGAGTCGCCCAAATGAGTACGTCTTCATTTCCCCTAAACTAGACACGTACTAACACTGCCCGAAGCCGACTACTGTGCCTCAAAAGCTGCTCTCAATGTCATGCACGAATGCCTTCGGTATGAGCTCGATAAACTGTGGGTATACGTTCCTACCTTCCTGTTGACATCTAGACGACTAACTTTCTCTCCAGTCACAAGGCGCCTGGCGTTCGTACTACCCTCATTTGCCCAGGTCACATTGAGACGCCGCTGTTCTCCAAAATGAACTACCCCAAGACCCCATTCCACAAGTTCTTCATGCCTACCATTGCCCCGATCGCAGTGGTAAAAGCAATTATACAGGCTCTAGACGATCAACACTCACAGACAGTTCATTTGCCAATCTACGTGAGCTCAATGCCATATCTCCAGCATCTTCCCAGCTACCTGAGGGACCTCGCGCAATGGGTAAGTCCTGTCGAACACACGCTTGTTCTGATGGAGTCGTTGACTTGTTGCTGTGCAGGCGAGCCGAGGAGACTATGCAATGGTGGGCTTCAAGAAAAGCTCTGGTATTCGGGAGGATGAAGTAGAGTCCAAGAAATCAGAGTAGTTTGAGGTGCCATGTAGATGGAACGACTCAAGTCCACTGGCTTAGGTGTACCGTGTCAAGGCAATCAAATATTTATAGGTTTATCAGAGTTTATCCCAGTAATCAAGTTCTTGTCAGTCAAGTAACAATTTCAACGAGGAACCAAAGCCGCAGGCCCGATTGAAGCATGTGCCGGCGGGATGGTGGTGCCACACAACAACAGCCAAACAATCGACTTTGTTGACTGCCCACATCCATTCTCACTGCCACAATTAACGGCAATGGTCTGAATTCTGAAGGCCGACCACTGTTACCCTCCTACTCCCGAGATACAGCAACGTCCTACTGGCGCTACCTTTTATTCTCTCTTCCTCTACAATTTCAAACCGTTTTCAAACAAAAACGACGGCTTTCCTCTCCATCGTCGGCACCCACCTCACCGCCCGTGATAATTTCCACTTCTTTCTTCCCTTTTGACCACCATGTTACTCGCCCAGGGCACGCAGCTGGTGGATCTGACCGTCGCTTCATACGAAACAAAATCACTATCCTTCTCTCAGCGTTCAGACGCGTCTTTGTCGCGGTGGCCGCTACCGCGTCGCCTGTCGTCGTGGGAAACGACCCGATTGGCTACTGTCGCTCAACCACCATCACCTTCAACGTTGGATGAGGAGTTTGCTAGAGTAAAAACTGGGGCAGAGGTGAGTTCGAGATTCTGTTTGGCGCGTGCAAGGCTCATCAGTTCACCTGACGTTCCTCTCCCGCAGGCTCCATCGATATCAACCACCACTCAGCTGGACATCAAGATCCACCGGTCTCAGGAAGACTTTCTTTCAGGCTCATACGTTTACGAACTCCATCCAGACCTTCAGAAACTATGCGAAGGTGACGAAAGTGACGATGACTTGGGGTATGATCCCGAGTTGGTCTCGGACATGCCAGTTGTCCAGGTGAGACGAATAAAACCACCTTAGCGACAATGTTATGTTGATCTCTTCATAAAGTTATCATCCTTGCAGCAGGACGTGGCATCATCAGAGGACTCTACTTACTCCGAGTGGGATGAGGAGAACGAGAATGTGGGTGTCGCCTTATGAACACGATATCAGACGACTGATATCTTGACAGGACGTTCTCCATTTCCTCTACAGTCTGAAGCATTGCATCCTCATAGAATCAATGGACCCCAAAAATGCCCCACACATTGTCATCACTCCATGCGAAGACACCTGGGACGACCAAACCGTTGCCTGGTTGAACCGGGTTGATGTGCAATCCCCTGGCCATCTCCATGTTCCTCCGACGGACGTTTCAGAATACGTTGTTCATCCTGACCATGACTATCGCACATCCCATGATACTGCTAAGGAATCAAAGCCTTCCCCGGTGTTCAACCGAAACAAGTTTGAAGACTTGGTGCGTATATATACTCAAGTTGGAGGTAAATCTATTCTCACAACTCATTCCCAGATCAACCGCTCGTCCGCAGAACGGCTCATTATGTTCGAAGTAATTCTGGCTGTGCGAAGGCAATTGTTCAAGACTGTGGTTCGTATCTGTCGTAGTATGCTGTTTTTTTCTGACACCCTTTCCACAACAGGTATTCGAGGCCAGCGAGGTGGCTTTGTCACTCAGACAGCACTACGACACGCACGCCGTCTTCGAAAAGTTCGAGAAACGCTTCTGTTGGACGGATCCCGCTGAGGTCAGGATTACATTCTGCTTGACTTCTTGCCGTCCTCATTTCTTCCTATCATTGCAGTCACTCTTGTCTTATTATCGAGGATGTCATGGAACAGTCTTCGTCGACTCAGCTGCCCCTTTCCTCGTCCCTCACATCGTCATATCGGCTCCCCCTCCCGAAAATCCCTGGTACAAGTGGTCGAACCAAGTAAACAGCCCTCAGGATTGTGGTTTTGGCCAGCTACTTGTCGTCCCAGCCTGTGGGATTGAGTTTATCAATGAACCAGAAGACGCCTGCGGCGACTGGGCTTCGGAAGTGTGCGAAGACGTCGAATGCTATGGTGATTCATTCACGAGTACGATCGAATCGTACCGCATGTTCATGGTGGGCGACCCCGAGGACGACGAAGACCATTCTCCCGGACCTGAAACGCCTACTGACGAACAGGAGGAGGATGACTTCAAATCCAGCTTTGATCGTGCCCTTCGTTTCAAGCTTGAACGAAGTATGGATGCGGGACCGTCAACGTACCCGCCACCGTCGTCATGTCCTGACGACGTTGCTCTCGCCCGGTATCGGACAGGCGTCTCGCTCGGCGAGTTTGATAGCGTCGAAAATGGTGACTTCGACACTCTATATGACTCAAGTGCGGTGGAAGCTATCCCCCGTCCTAGTTGCCAACCACAAGCTTTCTCATCTACCTGCGCCAACTGGTCGAGTTTAGAGGACGATGGTGACAGTGACGAGGAAGGCCTACCTCCGCTTGACGAGTGGTACCAGTCTGTCTTACGACGCACGGACTCAATGCCCTCACCGATCGAAAGCTAGAGACTACGTACCTGCCTCCTCTCAGCTGCGTTGCCGTTGGCTTCTGCGGATGCAAAAGATTCTTTGACGTGGGCTACCCTCCTCCTTCACGCGTCGCTATGTGATCGTGAGCACTCCCTGTCCTCGTTTGCTGGCATCATATATCATTATCCACTTGGACTCTTCTCTGCGTCATCCCCACCGCTGTTGTATAAGTAGCATCTGTCCCTTTCGCATCTCTGCACATCTACTGTATCAATACTATCGTATCGCATTATCTAGTTTATCGCATGGGCTCGTTTAGTCTCTTTCCTCCGTACATGTTCTGTTTTCGTTTCGACATACCGACCAGTCATACTTTGCGCTACCTCTTTGCAATTCATCTCACTTCTTAGCAGTATTTGATCCGGGTGTTTTGTTCCTTGTCTTGGGCCTATAGAGTCTCGGAGGTTCATAAGATTACTAGCTTTTTAGTGGCGCGACACTGCATGTCGCTCTCTAGTCTCCCGCCGGTCCAGGTGAGCATACTAGTTATTGATGGACTAAAGCCGGTCCTGTACAGTTTTACAAGGTTGACTCGAGGTACGAACCGAGGACCTGGATGGGGACAAGCACTCCTGATAGTCTCTCTTGATCCAGACGCTCTGCATTCTTCGGTAGATCTGTGTGACGAGGCGGCTGTAGTAAGTTCGCGCGCCTTTCATATTTCCCGAAGTAGAAGCCCGGCGCTCGGGAAACCCCAGACGTCCTAGTTTGTTTTTTTGTGTTCTGTCTTGAACTGTGAGAGCCTAGTTGGTAGAAATACTTGAGTATCTTTCAAGCACATGCTTGGACATATTAGTGAGTGGTATGGTAGGCAACTTTTGAGACCGGCGCGCGGACTCAAAGTTAGATTCAAATTCAATGGCTCCGGGTCGTCTAGTAGGTTCAAGTGGACAGGTTGCGTTCAATCTCCCGGGACCTATTTGCTCGCTAAGCTGTACTTTTCTTTTTTAGTACAAACTTAGACCAGATCTAATTCGTTCAATCTCAAAGCCTGAATCCGGCAAATCCAGGACAATCCGGAAGCTAGTGCACTCGGCGTTTTCAACATCTACGAGCGTCAAGGAGCTACAGCAAGCAAGCTAGGGGGATCGATCTGCCGGATGTCTAGTGTCATGACTTTCGTGCCCTCTGATGGGGGTTGCTGTAGTACCGTCGCGGGTGCTGACCCTCAACAGGAAGGGATCGATGCGAGTATCGCTACCGATTCCGGACAGCGAAACAACATTAGCAACAACACCAAGCCTGTGATTCTGTCAAAGGTCGACGCCCACCAACTTTCTACCTTTCGTAGAATGTGGCGTCATGCGGGCCCCCCAACAAGTAGTTACCCGATTCAGGGAATTAGGCTGTAACGGACTACTCCCCTGTGGACATCAGTCGAGTCCGGAACAGGTTAGCGTATAACAGTCGTCCAAGACAATAGGGATTAAAGTTCGTGTCACTCGGAGCTGAAGCCCTGAGGCGACCGACAAAGGCGGGCGGGGCCGAATCCTGCCAGCGGGTGAACCAAGGAGACCAAAGAGATCCACTACAAGGCCTAAATGGCCACATACACCCTATTGCAAGTTATACAAAAAAATGCGAGCGGTAAATACGTGGTTTACGAGATGTAGTCATACAGTGCCAGAATAATCGGAAAGGATCCAGTTGGAGCGAGTAACAGGACCTGGTTCGGACCCTCTGAGGCAAATCCGGAAGGAGGGGTATGCAAATGATCGAGGAGTACAGAAAGAATGTTCAAAGACGGGGCTACAGGGAGGTAATCGGAATAGGGATGTGGGCAGCACGGTTTTGGGATCGTTAAGCCAAGATAACGCTGGCTTCCGGAGGAAAGGAGAGGTAATTTGCAAGTGAAGGTCCGAGTCGCAACGACTGTGCACTTTTAACATGCTCTCAATAGCGTCTGCGCCCGAACAGCGTATCGCTTATCAACCAAGAGGTTGGCCGTTTTGAATGTTGAGCTGTACATATGATTAATTTTGTTCTCTTCGAGGACTCGAGAGAACCGATTGACAAGGCCATGTTTGTCTGTAAACCGGAGCATTCAGGTCACGAATGACTACGACGAGCGCCATTTGTAGATGACTCACCAAGTCCGAACTTCCTGAGATCGAGCTGCAGGCACTTCAACATACTGCTCCCCAGGCTCTGGTCGAGATCGTCGTCCGATTCTTCGACGTCTTCTCTGGAGTCCCTTCCTTCAACGATACGCTGGTCAGCAGCTTCCAATTCCCCACCACATATGACCATATAACGGTCTTTTGCGGGGAATAGCATGGCCAACAGCTCAGTATCAGTAGTGAGCGACGAGCCTTCTGGCGTACGTGTGATGGAAAAAAACGGGACCCTTGGTGGTGGGGTTTCAGGTTTCGCTCTCCTGAAACGCTCAGGTGACAACGACATGGTGTTGAGCTTTGGCGCTTTCACAGCAGCAGTGGGTGTACGAGACAAGAACTCCGGTTCCGTTTGTATAGGCGACAATGGGGACAAAGGGCCACCGAATCCCATCAAATGTTTTGAATACGGACGTTGTCCAGACAAAACTGGAAGTGTTTTACCGGAAGCTTGTATATCAGGGACACCGGATAGATCGGTGGAAGAACGCGACGAGGGGGATGTCAAGGACGTCAACAGAGAGGACGTTGAGAGGCTGGGAGAGTGAGAGAAGTAACCGTCTTCACGATCTTCGTCGTCGCTCACGAACGGTGAGGATTGGTCGTCGGCCTGAGATTGAGTGCTCGGACTATGACGCACTGCTGAACGGTCGATCGTTTCGTGCTGGTTAGCCTTGTTATCCCGAGAAGGACATGGTATGAGATCGGGATAGGCAACCAGCTTGATTATTTTTGATGACCAATAGTCAACACTGTCGTCTGCCAGACCAACACAAGTGAGATCCGAGTCGAGTAGATGTACTTCTCCCGACAAGGGTGAACTTGTTTTTGCCTTGTTGGGCGTTCTCGTGAAGTATTCCGGAGAAGCTTCTGTTCGAGGACAAGGTTCGCTGGGCGTCCGTGCACGCGGAGAACTCGGGGAACCGGAATTTGGAGCGCTTCGTGAACGAGTCAGGACTGAGCCAAGGGCGACGGCCGGCGTCGAGGGAACAATGTCCATTATGGACTTACATTCAGCCTCTAAAACGGGATTAGGAGTCAAAGGGGGCGACATAGGAATCGTAAGGGATGAGAGGGAATTTTCGTCTATGGCATAGAGATCAAAACCTGCGTTCGCAAGTAGAGATAGCGTTTCGGTGAGGCGTGATTCTTTGACCTGCCGTCATCATAGATTTATTAGGTACGTATTGAGCGAAAATAGCTACAACTCACAAATATGAAGTCACTCAGGTACGACGACTGATATAGAATGGATATCCCAGCCGCCGCGAGCGGTGCAGAGAGCTCGTTGACCCTCGCCCCAGAGGTATCTGTCGAGAGTAAAGAATGAAATTGGAATGGAGGGGGTTGATTTTCTCACCAAGAGAATCGCTGTGGGAGTCTACCTGCAGGACACTCCACTGTTCATAGGAAACCTCGACGGGCATGAAATCAGTTCGTGTACCCTTGACTCTACTCGAGAATGACCCAGAACGTGAACGCTGCTTTTGCCTATCCTTCCTAGCTATCTCTTCAAACTCTGCGAGGGTGTGCGATTCAGCAAAAATGGACAGTTCGATCTCATTGCTAGAGATGTTGAGGAACTTGGCAGGACTGGGCTGGAGAATCTGTCTGATAATTTGCGAAGAAAGGCTCGGAACTCTGTTTCGAGGTATAGAGATAAGAGTTAAAGAAACAGGAAGTAATTGGAGAGTTGTTTGCATGGGGGCATTCGAGAAGAAAAGTAATACCGGCGTGGGGGATACAATTTATAAAGGTCATCGGTCATGGCGCATTTTCACCGCAAGGAGTCATTGCGCCTCGGTCCGATCATCGGCAAGGCCATTAGGAACTCTAGCGCACATTCTGACCGGAATCACTGGGAGCTCTCAGCTCTGAACAGTACTCCATTCTCATGACCGACCCTATGTATTCCCGTATCCGCAAATCACTGTCTAACTGTTGCTTTTTCGCTCCACTTGGTCGACTCTCCGACCCTTTCCGTCCTCATTCAGTCCATGAATTCCCATCCCGATGCAGCTAGAAGGTTCTGCGGCCTGGTGTTCGCTCTGGATTCCTTCTTCTTCATTGATGACTCGCACGCGGGGAAAAATATCCCGAGTTTAAAGCAATCACCATCATCTGATGCACGAACTGCAGTCAATTGCGCAGTGCAAGGGGAGAGTTCCAGTGATGGTAACAATCTAAACACTTATCTCGTCGCCTTTCCTGGCATTGAACCCTGATCGCCTCTGAGCATCGCCATGATCGCATTTCTGCACCTACTCGGTCCTCAACAACGAGATACCGATAAGTTTAGGAGCGCCGGTCAACGATGCGGTAACCGATACGGCATTTTTCGCTGGTGCATCGCACTATACTCACCCTGCACGATTGAAAAAGGCTAATGTGCATGCCAGAAACGTAAGAAAGCTGAAGGTGCGTATCGAGAAGAGATCCCGAGGATCCAGGATCCAACGAAAGTTGGGTGCCAATATTCCATAAGAAGTGCTGGCGAGAACAGTACGTGAAACAGCGAGGCCGGTAAGATTACAATCCGTAAGTCTACTGACACAGGGGGCAGGTCCTAAATACCTCTTGCCGTTCCCTTGTTCCTCCTTCCTAACCTGTTGTAAGGATTGAAAGAGTGCTTCTTCCACGAAGCATGGGTAGCCGGACTGGGACCGTCCCGCTTTTTTGAAGCCGACGGTGTGCCATAGAAGGCGGCAGGTGTGATGGCGGAGGGTTTCGGAGTAGTCGTCGATGGTGTTGCGGGGGAAGGTTGAGGGCGAGTAACAGTCGGTGATTTCGAGCTTTCTTCTTTGGGCGGTTCGTCGTCATCGGAGGCATAATCTGCCAACCCCGACAGTGCTGCATTAGCCATAACGCCCTGAATCTTTTTCTTCAGCGTATTGGCCTGGGGATCAGCATTCTCCAGCTTAGGTCGCTTGGCATCGGAGGGACTGGCGCTGGCCTCGCCAGTAGAGCTGGGTAGAACGGGTCCGATGAACGGTCTTAAAACCTTCTCCCCCCGGTCTTCATCCTCAGCCTGATCTCGCGTCCTCTTCTTCATTGCCGCAGCAAGGTTCGATTTCGGCCGTTGTACTGACGAGAACGCGACGGAATCCAGCTTCTGGCCCTTGTTCTTCAGGTAGAAGAGCATGTACGCGTTCTTTACCCGAACTGGAGGAGACCCTAGCGGCGTGACTGACTCGTCGTTCATCTCATGCCACTTGTTGTCCCGACTCCTCACATAGGCATAGTAATGCCCCGAGTTCGGTCCACCTCCTGCGTGACATATCACTCCGTAAAGCGTATAACGTGGGCCAAACTGGCCATCGCTCATATAGGGTTCGAGGGAGAGCTGTTCGTCGTAATCGACAGGATGACCAATTTTATGGCCCATTGGAGAGAATCGTTTGAGATGGACGGTCAACACGGCCGGAGCGTCGTGTATGGTAAACCGCTTCTCTGCGTTCACGGGTTTCTTGCACCTTGAGAGAAGAGTGGGTTTAGAACGGAAGTCCATGATTGACTATACTTGTAACATACTTTTCGCACTTGTACTTGTCTGCCCCCTTTAAATAGTCGGGAGCCACGAACTTCTTCAAAGCAACGTTGAGGTGCGGTGTGTGGTGTATGTCAAGACTGAGGTCCAGTATACTGTCGAAAGTATCGCTGTTGTATCCACAGTCTCGACATGTTACACGCGAACGTAACCGTCCTCCAAACACTTTGTGAACCCATGTTGTTTCGGTAAGCTTGTGTTCCATTTTCCTGATAGGTTCAGTGAGAAAGAGATCAGCATAAACAGAAGTGAGCTTACGGAGGGTAACCAGCCAAACATGATTTCTGTAGAGCATCGATGGCGTATCTCAAGAATTCATGCGAGTCCTCTTGTCTGCCTCTACGCATGTGCTTGGCAATTACTGAAACACAGAACAATTCAGATAGTCAATCGATAACGAAAAAATGTTGCTACTCACACTGCAACTTGCCGGTTATGACCTGTGGCGAAAAGGGTGTATCATTGCTGAAAGACCTCCTTGCAACTGTCCGAAGGCCGCAGGTCATGCAGAATCCTCGGTTCTTACCTGAACGTACGAAAACAGACTTTAGAGGGATGACGGATACGAAGTGATCTGGAACTACGTACAATCCCTCTGTGTATGTGTCATCAGTATGTTGAGAAGCGGGGGCGTATGTAGAAGACATTGAAGAGCGCTATTTAGGAAACAGGTATTGCCATTGTTGAACAATCCCGAACCTAATGATGCTATCTTCGGCCACGCAAGGTCGACATCTCCAGAGTATAAAGAAGTGGCTTTGGTGGGAGTCTTCATTGGAGTTTTCGCGGGAGAGGATGTAGAAACGTCGGAATGGGGTTTGGATATCGCTGAAGGACGGGGAGACGCATCGGAAATCTTGGAGGAAACCTAATAACGTATATCAGACCTCCTCAATCGCAATGTGAAGACTTGACTGACCTCTACTTTCGAACTCGAAGCCTGCTGTGTTGGATTAATGGGTTCATATCTCCCTTCCGCAACAGCCAGTGTTCCCGATGAGGACCCCTCCACAAACTCGATCGGTGGGGGTAGAAGGCTATTGAAAGTCTCTAGGTCCTTTGTCGGTCGATACTGTCCCGGTTCTGGATCCTTTGCAGAGAGAGTGGGCTGTGTTGGGGGGTATCTGGGCGACGCCAGCATGTTATAGGAGGAACAGGATGAGCTTTGACTCTTCAGGTGTCGATAAGTGGCTCTAAGGGTCCAGCGAAGCCGATGGTGATGAGAGAAAATAGGTATGGTGAGGTCACGGAATCGCAATGCCACTGCGGGCTGCTGAGTGTGTCTGACAGTGAACTGAGTAAACAAAAAATTGTCACACACGGTCACGCGTCAAACGCGTCTTAGACGCGCGTACCTTGATTATCGAGTTCGAGAGTCGGGGGTACCGTGCTCATGATCATATGTCAAAAGGAATGTGTTGGCTATTGATACAGTCTGATAGCATTACAGGAGATGCATCTGCCTATGAAAGTACAGTATAGGTATTACATGATTACTAGGATAATAGAAGACGTGGTGGTAGCAGTCCTGCTGCATTAGACCCTATAGCCATGGCTCGTCATACCGTCGTGGGGAAGGTACGAGTACGCTGCGGGGTACATATTCTCTGCGCCGCCGAGAGACCACGAAGCGGGATCAAACGATGTCATAAACAATTTATCTGAGCTGTTATCCGTGTTGTCGAAAGAGGGTAAAGTGAGCCGTGAATGGGAGGAATGTTCCGGGGTAGGACAAAGAGATGGGGCTGAACCAGAAGCAGAGGGTGATGAAGAAGAGGAAGCCAATCCGGGGGTATTTACACGCGAAGGTGCTAGTGAATACATATTGTTGGGAAGTGGATTCGTATAGATTGAGTTGTTGAAAGTAGAAGTGTGGTACGAGGGATGAGGGTGGTTGGCATATGAAATGACTTGAGGATAAGAACCTGCAATGGAGAAGGATTAGCGTGGCCAACGTTACACAACCGGGAAGCTCACCCCGAGATGCGACGCCATGGTGTGCGGGAGGTGGAGCAGGAGTAAAGAACACAGGCTCAGGCTTGACGGTGATTGGCTTGCTGGAGCCTGCAGAGCCCTTGGGCCTGGAGACACGCTTGCGAGCACTGTAGGTGTCGAGGTCCAAATCCTCCGTATTCCAGCCGTGCTTTCTGAGATGAGCTGCGAAAGCTGAGCGACGCTTGATTCTGTACGACCTCGGATGAGTCTAAGCCGGGTCCACGCGATGACTGAACTTACCGTGAGCTACAGGTACTGACGGGACAGTTGTAGTTGTCGGCATTCTTATGAGTTTCTTTGCGGTGCCTCGTACAAGAAGATGGGTCCCCGAAAGCTTTGGTACAACCGTCTTCCCCGCAGACGTAAGGCTTCATCCCAGTGCTAAAAATTCGGTCAGGACGGTGGCATAGAGGAAGACGAGGGCACTTACTGAACGTTCTTGTGTGTTTTGAGACCCGATGCTTGAGAGAAAGCCTTGAAGCAAACCCGACAAACGTGTGGCCTATGAATACAAGATGAGTCGAAACGACAGACAAATGTGGATGAGATCCTACCTTTCTCCACCGTGAATACCACGCCGATGGCGCGTCAAATCTCCCTTCCTCGAGAAGGTCTTAGCGCAGGTTGGGCATACATGCTGCTGAACTAGGTATAAGTTATTGGATCGTGGGCGTTAAAACTGAATTACACTCACATCGGATGCGGCCATCGTCGTCAATTTGAGATCGTAGGGTGAGAAAACAAGGAGGAAACGATGAACTCGAGATAAAATTCCTGCTTAACGCTGGCCGGCAACGTTGCGGAGAAGTCCCTGGTGGTACTCGAAAAGAGAAGAGGATGAAAAAGGTGGGGCCCAAAAGATTGCCAGAGCTTTAAAGCCTTGACCCGTTCCGAGTCGTTTTGGTTTTGTGGCAAAGGTGCCTTTATCTTTGTTGACGGAAGAAAGCTTATTGTTCTGTGAACAAGCGAAGGGCTACTGATCGACCGTTATTCCTTCTGGAAAGTCGTAACGCCGGGAACATAGGTAGAAAACAGAGGAAAAGAGCGAGGGTACAGTGCCCTCTCGGAAGTTTTTCTCGTGACGCAACGTCGCAAGAAGGAAAAGAACAAAAAGGCCGGAAGGTTTCCCGATAGAAAAGTCTCACCCAAATGCGGCCAACAAAGGACCTCCAATGGTGCTTTGAACCGTAACACCGAAGCACAAGGCACCAATACACGTGCAAAGCAAAATCCAATATTCAGCGATTTCCTTTATTCTTCATTGAAGGTATCCATCAAAGACCTTCTAGAATCTATCAGACGTCGCCCGCACAAAGATTGGAATCAGGGAGATTGGTTATCAGTTTCCCAGACCCGGTCCGTCGATTCTCTGTGTAATCCTTTCTTTCATCCAGGGCGCGACAGCTTCCAAATCACTCCAAGTAAAGGATGCGTACTGCTGGCGTCCGGGACCTACGAGATCAAGGTCTTGGAGCGGTGGGCTTCCCTCGGAGGGTGGATGCGACCTTGGTGCACCCAGCTGGGTGAGGATCCTAAGTAAGCCCGGGAAGGACGTTAATCTAGGAAGTTTGAGTATCCGCGACGGAACTCACATCATCCCTCCGATCCATTGGAAGCCATCCTCCTCAAGGTCGAGCCACCGCTTGTCAGAGCCACCGGGGGTATACCATGGGTAGTTAGCGTGAGATAGAGCTGGAAGAGGGTGGGTCATCTGCGCGAGATCAACATCGAGTGATTGAGCTGCCCTGAATGAGTAACAAAGCGCCTTTGGAGTGGATGAAGCGAGAGCTCACGGTCATTCCCGGCGTTGGATAACAAAGGATATACTCCGTGATCAGCGACAGCATACTGTTCTGCTGGCTGTGTTCGGTAGGTCTCTGCTCCAGGAGGGTGCAAAAAGATCTGGGCGTTAGGATTCATTGTAAGGGTGCGTCTCAGGGTGCGATTGAGAACACCGAACGCGATTATTCTAGCATCTGCAAGTTGGACCACAAGCTTAATAAAGGTCAGTTCAAGGTATAGGAGAAAAAAGTATAATAGCCTGCTTACTCTAATACGGGTTTCCATATCTATGAGGTCGTTTTCCAGCCTAGGCCGACCTTCAGCATGGGTTGAGATGCATCAAGAGCGTTGGATAGTACTTCATTTGGTTGAAAATGACCAAGGGATTGAAATTTCGCGTCGACGCCTCCAAGAGATTGGCATGTCGTTTTCGATGGAGCACGATATATCTGAACGGGTATATGAGCGACCTGGAGTGTGACTACAGCAAATTGCACGAACTTTGTCCAAGTTTCGTCCACAGTGCAAGAGGTTCGACCGCGGTGCCAGACGCGATACAGGACTCTAAATACCACAAAAGTATGAGTCTGAGGATTGGTTCACAACGTTTGACGATATATAGGCACGTACTGCATGAAGCTGGCCTTCCAAGTCGCTTCCTGGCTACTCCATCGCCTCCAACTAGGCAAGAACCGTCGGTAAAAGCATTCCTTCCATTCTTCCTCCTTCAACTTGGGCAGAGTCGCGTCAAACAAGATGAAGGACGGCGATGTAAGGGCTAAAATCTCGATCCAATTTTGTCGTGGAACAATTCGTCTGACGCTGAGATTCTTGAGCGCCGTATGATATGTTTGTGATGATAGTAGCCTTCGTATCGGGTTTCTCCACGGATTCAGAGACGGGGATGAGACGACAGCGTTTAGGCGTCGAGAAACCTGCGCAACGACGATGAGAGTGTCAAGGTCCAACTCGCTAAAGATATCGCTAATAAGTTCGACAGGCAGGGATTCCAAGGTACACATGGCGCTAATGAGAGAGTGAACCGAATGTGCATGACGTCCATTTCTAAGCTAAGTATGAGTATCCTTATTCACGGCCCCTTTACTTATGCTCATACGACTCTTCCTGTGCTTGTAATATTCAGAATTCAGTGTCAAAATAAATCTATTCCACCGGTACAGTAATCGACATCGAGCCCCCAGCAAATCATAATCTCGACTTGATAGGGCTAATATCGGCAGTGGCAGATTGTTTGGTCTCTTGACGGCCATCCTCCCACCAGACGACTGTCACAGTTATGTCGTCTCTGTATCTTCTGGAATACGGGGCAGGAATGCTCATCATTCTCCTTAAAGTGAACTCATCTCCGCCACCCAAAGCATTTCTGATCAAATGGGCACTGACATTATCGTCGACGAATGCCCATGTCCCATCCTCCTCCTTCGGTCGTTTCTCCTTCCCATCGATCCCTGCGTTTCCGGTCACTGTTGGAACCAAAGCTGGGAGATCGCGTTTCGAAACGTTGCCTTTTAGGCCGGCCAGAAATCCTCCGACGAGACTCACTACTTCCTCAGAGCTACGGGGATCCCCAATGAGCAACCAAAGGAATGAAATAAGTGGTTGGCTGCACACCTTAATGCATCCCATAACCCATCTGTCGCAATCACAAGGAATTGCAGAGGCGAATCACCGGAATGTTGAGAGAATAGTTTCCGGTGAGTTACTACTGGTTTGGCGGTGACGTATGGAGGCGTTTTCAGTGTGATGGGAGGCTTCCTCAAAGGCATATTGTTCCCGGCCATGAAAACCTGGTTCAAGCTGCCGAGGAGTTCAGCAACGTTGAGAGTACACTTTAGAAGGGACTTGCATTTCTTGAATCTCGGCGGGCCATTTGTACCGAGCATCACCAAATGCCCTCGACGGTTCCAGCCCACCCAAGATACGGCCTCGTCGAATCACGTCTTCGGCTTCTTCTTTCGGATGCTCTGAAATGATGCTGTCCAAGCAAGGCAAAGATGAAATGAGTTAACGAGGTAGGCATTGATAGGTCAAGTCACGTACCGTTGGGCCTCATTAGGATTGCGTCCTGTTTGGTCTTCGCTCAAGGCATCGACAGACCATACGTCTTTCCCATCAACTCCTGTCTTGAGGGCGCCTGCGACAGCTCGACTGTCACCGGAGCAAGCGACAAACAGATCCTGCCGGGCCGTGTCGAAAATGGCCATCAGAGCGCAACTACCTGAGACGTATGAAGATATGGCTGTGCTAAAAAAGACGATGACATACCTGATATCGCTGGAAGCATAGTCTTCAGAGCCAAAGGGTGCTTGCTAAGGTCCGGTACCTGATCTAGTTTGGGCTGGGATTGCAGTGCCTCTTTGAGAAGAGCAAGAGGCGCGTTCAAAAGTTCTCGATCCAGTGTTGTAAACGCCTTCTCAATGGCAACAGAAACCCGCTGGGTGTACTCCGTTTCCGGTGGCGGTTTTGATTGTGGTGTGGGCCATACGAGGGATGAGATGCTGCGAGTAATGCCGCTGTTGGATAAGGGCTTATGAACATCCAATGCTAGCTGTGAAAGCTCGAGGGCGACTGCTCTGATCAAAACTCGGGACAAAAGTTGCGAAGTTTCTGGCCCCCTATGTCCATCAAATACAGAGAAGAATAGATAGTCCCCAGGAGTATCCTGGTGCGAATGGCTGTCCTGCTGGATGATTTGGTGGGAGTGGGCGTCCTCAATAGGATCGTTGGAGGGTAAAGACGCGGTCGAACGATGCCAGATGACACCACAGGGTCTATGAACCGTTTCAGAGGTCGCATTCTTGCTTAGACGTTCATTTATGGTTGCCATTGGGAGGAGAGGAAATTGTTTGCTGGTCATTGCTGGTTTGCCGTCTTCTCCAATGACTTTTACTGGTAAGTCGAAATTCTGACGCGTCCAGGTTGTATAAAGATAGTACGCTGATCCACCTGCTGCCACTGTGGCTGAGACAGGCTTCCAAGCGCGTCGCAGCATTTGGCAACGCTAAAAGTCAATTTCGAGCTGAGCTGAAGTGAGCTGGTCGTGGGTGAAGGCGAGGAATGAATAGACGCCCGAGACACAGCCATCCAGGACTAGCGTTGCCGTCACCGTTAGCGCACAACCTCCACAGACTAAGACGGCAAACATGGCGGGCGTGAGCCTGGCCCTCAGCAAAACGTCTCCCTACCTCCCACCCGAATTGGTGGCGCTCATTCTGCGCTCTTGTGGTGCCAGAGAACAGGCAGTACTTTGCAGGACTACGAAAGGGTTCCAAGCTGTCGTACAACGCCCCCTTTATGAAACCATTCAGTTAGGTTCGCCCCGTCAAGCGGAGAGTTTTTCACAAACGATCTTGAAGACAAACAAGAACCTCCCAACCCTTGTGAAACATCTGAAAATCGTGATTATATCTACCTTCAAGTGAGTTGTGTCGTACTGAGCTCACATCCGAGATCTGAACTTCTTTATCACATCACAGCACAAAATACGACTCTAAATCGTTTGTAGCATTACTCAACTTGCTGCTACTACGACTACAGGGTCTTCAATCACTTCGCATCTTCATCGAGTTAGCTGACAAGAGCTACTTGCACCGGGCACTCTCGAACTGTACTTTCCCTAAACTCCACACATTTCAATTCGGACAGACAGGAGAACACAACGCTATCGGCGTGCTTCAGTTTCTCGAACGACATCCCTCGTTGAAACATTTGACTCTCGATACAGATGAGTGCACTCATGCTATAGCGGACCACCCTGAAATCAGCGGTGACGCTATAGTGCTGGGAGAGTTGCATTCGTATTCAGGCCCTCTCAACTTCCTGAAGTTCTTCGCCAAGAATGCATCGTCACTGTCATCCGTTTTCGTCAAGTTGAAGATCAGAGCTGGCATAGATCCGCCCACAATTCCCGCTGATCAAATTGCTGCCCTCGAAAATATTCGGGAAATGGGCAGAGGCGTCTCGTTGGCGTTCGAGACCTCTGTGTATCTCAGCAGGGTCCTTCAATGGACTACAGCCGCGCTCCCCAAGCTTCAAAGCCTTTCATTCTACTGCAAAAATGGCGAAGGACTGGTGAGATCGTACCCTGATTGTCTATCGGACTCACGAGAGCTGACCACCTTCCTCCAGCGGCTGAGGGGTGGTCTTGGGGTCTCACAAGATGCTATTGAACTCAATACCTCTTTGTTCGCAAGGTTCAAGGTTATTCGGAAATTCATCTACCACGACTCCCTCGTTATCAAGGCTGCGAAATCACCATTGAACGCTGCTGAGGACGCGAAAGCCCTGGGTAAAATATGTTCCACCCTCACGGAAATCGCCGTCGGTGTGTCATTCACAACATTCAACCAAAGGATCTGGACTCAGTTTTTTCGCACAGACGGCTGCTATTTTGTTCGCAAGGACGTGGAAGGTTGGGCACTCCAAGAATGAACTATTTTCGACCTCTAAAGATGCGGATACCTTCCACGAAACCTTTAGAGGATGTACATTAACAGGACGTGTCACGAAATATCACATCTCTTTCAAAGAAATGTCACGATCAGGTGTGATCAATCTCTTTGCGCGATTCTATAGCCAGCCCCGCTTTCCTTCGTCAAGTCGTCTCGGTGCGAACAAGGATGATTGTATTCAGATGATCAACATGCATAGAAAGACGTCAGAAGAACATATGGAATTTACATCGCAGCATACTTTAATGCTTCCCGCGCCGTCGCACTTCTTGGGCATGTTCCCGGGGCAGTTATCTGGGAAAAACACCGTAGTCTGGAAGTATAATCGTCAGATCGGGTGGCAGGACGCCGATCACAATCCGCGTGCACATGCTCTGGTAGCAGCCCTTGGCTCGGTCGGTTTGGCAAGGGCGACACTCGTCGCAATTCCGGCAACGGAGAGTAGCGAAGAAAGCAGCAGTAAGCTTGAACTGTATCTTGTGTGCTTGACCTGGATGTAGTTCGAGCGTGTTACTGGACTGAGGTGTGCCCGATTTCTGGTCTTATGTGGTTTGCCTGATCTCGATGTACAGTAACCGTGCTGCCTGACTCAATCTCAAGTGCTTGGCTTCATTACGGCCAAGACGGAGGTTGAACACAATACAAGTTTGGACAGCTCCACGTCGGGTTTTGCGTTGAGTGTTCTGCTCTGGACGGGCTATTCCTTGACTGTTTCCCAGTCCCGCCATTAATCGCTTCGTCGGCTCTCCACACTGAATAACTCGCCGCCCCTCGTTTACCTGATAGGTCGTACCAAGAACAACGTCGAAAATGCGGCTCAATTGACTACAATACTCGATCAGTTGGATCGGCTGATGTCACTGGCCCGGCCTCTTTATCAGCGGTTGATACTTTCGTGGACGTGGTCAGCCTGGGGTCTCGCACGATGCTGTAGCGCACGAAATCTCTTTGTGCAAGGCTTGAGAACTTTCGGGGATTCGCCTGCCACGACTCCCCGTGGTTGCCTTCTTGTTCGGAAGGACATGGACGGCTGGGTACTTTGAACTTTGTGAATATTCGATCCTTGAGGATTAATACCTTCCATAGGAAGAATTTCGCGGTTGTACACTTTTGACACGATTCACAAAATATCAAACTTGGCTCAAGAAATATTACAATCAGGTTTTATCGATTTCTTTGCGCGATCTGATGGTCAGCCACACTCGTCCCTCGTCAAGTCGCCTCGATTTGGGGAAGCTGATTATGTTCAGGCCGTTCAGCATGCCTAGAAAGACGTCAAGTCCCATTTTCACAAACAGCAGAACAAGGCACTTACGTCGCAGCAAACTGAGATACTCCCGGCGCCGTCGCACCTGTTAGGCATGTTTCCGGGGCAGTCATCTGGGAAGAAAACCGTTGTCTGAAAGTATCACCGTCAGATCAGACGGTATCAAACGCCAACTACGATACACGTACGCATGCACGAGCAGCAGCCCTTGGTTCAGTAGGTTTGGCAATAGCAACGGTTGTCGCAATCCCGGCGATAGAGAGAGCAGCGAAGAAGGCGGCGGTGAGTTTGAAATGCATCTTGTGTGTTATTGGTCTGAGGTGTGTTCGATTTATGGTCTTTTATACGTTTCTCTTGACCTCGAGAAGCAGTGACCATGCTACACAATTCGAGCTCAAGCGTTCGGTTATTACGACTACAACGGAGGTTGACCCACCTATAATTTCCGTACAGCTTGGGTAGCTCCACGTCGGGTTTTGCGTTGTTCTGCTCCAAGCCAAGCGGGATAAACCTGGATTGTTTCCCCACCATTGATCGCCTCACTGCTTCACCCTGAGTGGCTCCATTGGCCGTCCACTCTGATTGAGCAACCCACCACTCTTCGGCGACCCGATACTGGTCGTACCCTAGGAAATGCGGACGATCGACTCTCGGTTGGCTAGATCTACTGGTACTGGCCCAACCTCTTCGCAACAGCTCACCTTTCCATGGGTGTAAAAATGTGATTAGTCCTATACTTCCAGTCTTCATTGAATGCTCCGAAGCGATACTATTGAACGCCCATAGATCGGATATCAACGACAACGATTCTTCATCGAGCATCAAATTAACTTCAAAACGTTCGATTTCTTGGCTTTTACACAACACTAATTACGATCTACTCCATTCTTTATAATCATCGCAACAGCTCTGAGGCTGATTTAGCATTGCTAAATGAACATCATCAACCTGCTGACCTCAGGACAAATGATGAAGAAGGAATACTTACATCGCAGCAAATGGTGATGCTCCCAGCCCCATTGCATGCGTTAGGCATATTGCCAGGGCAGTTGTCTGGGAAGAACACCGTCGTCTGAAAGTATAGGTGGGCAGGTCAGCCTCCACTCGTCAATTCAAAGGCTTCGACACGTACGCAAGCCTGTGCGGCTCTAGGAGCAGCTGGACCAGCCATGGCGACACTGGCAACGGCAGAGAGCGTAGCAAAGACGGTAGCAAAGAGGGCAACGGTAGACTTGAACTGCATCTTGGAAAGGTAGGATAGGACTCAAAACTGAGGAGGGAGAACATGTTCTAAAGTTCTTTTATACGTTTTCTGAGCTGTAGTGCTAGTCACGCTACACATTCACTTGGTTAGTCTCTTTCCGACCTTCGTCTACAACGGCATCCAAGATGTTTCAATTATGCTCGGGCGCATCACTCCCAGCCACTCCTCCCATTGGTTCACTCTTACTGGGGTGGCTCCATCTCGGGTTTCGCGCCCTCAGAATCAACCTTCGTACCCACAGACGCTGAATTATTAGGTGATCCCGGTCTCTATGGACTGAGTTCATGAACACCTTTTGACCTGCGGAAGCTCCGGGTGTCGCGCTCGGCTGCTGACTCGAGGACAGTCCCGATGGCGCTGCATTCGGTCGTCGAATCAAATATACTCTGCTACAGCCTGAGCCAGGGAAGTCGGATCATATCCCCAGAGATGAATAATTCGATCGTCACGAAGTATCTGGCCGCTGTGACGGGCCCAAGAACATCTTAATTCTCTAACCATCCATTTAGATTAATACATCCCGCTGGTAGGGCCAGCAGTCTATTCAGAGTCTTTCCTACTATCATACCGCCTGGATGCAATTTCATTTGGGCAGCGTCGGATGACCTGATGATTACCAGGTGAGGCAGGGACGACCAAGGGATTACGAACAACATGTGAAACCCTTCGCTGCACGAAATATTCTACTTCCTACACGTCAGGCGCCCCGGCTCAGCTTGTTCTCATCAAAACATTCAGCGGCCAGGAGAAGCAGTTGTGGTCAAGCATGCGATCGTACGAAGTGGGTTGACTTCGTGAACCTAGTGATAAGTTCTCACGCCACAGTCGAATGTCGAAGACATGTAAGTGCAAGCGACTGACGACAGTGTTTAGGAATTCAAAGTGGACAACAACAAACTCTACATAGCAAAGTACAACACGACAAGTATGGGAGTAATAGATGTTTCTAGATGCTATGCGTGTCTGGCAACGATCCAGCCTTTCTTGATCCCATATTCAACGATCTCACCGGCACACAGAGGATTGATATTAGGCTCATGCCTTGCATTAGGCTTGGGTCGTTTCTTCCCCGACCCTTTGGCCAAAGTCCTCGCTCGAGCAGATGCGTTTGACAGACAATCCCTTGGCCACTGCTCGAGGTCGAGGAGGCAGTCGTAGCATTCTTTCTCCGAGAAATAAGCAGCCGATCATTGCGAGCCGAGCTGTACTTGTCCCTTTTGGGAACAGTCGGGCTAACAGATGATGGAGCTACTATACTGGCATCAACCTGAAAAGAGCATTCAAAGACCTTACCGTAACGTTCGTCAATGGGTTCAACGCCGAAAATGCGGTCACGTCTCATACTTCTAGTCCTCATCGAATTCTCCGAAGGACTAGTGAGCACCCAAAGATATCGAATATCAAAACCAACGGTCCTTTATCAGCTTGACAGTCAAAACTTTCAATTTCTTGGCCTTCACACGATACAAAGTACGACTTGCTCCTTTCTTTACATTCATTTAAGTGACAGTTTTGACGCTAATTTAGCAAGTCTAGACGAATATCAGCCTTCTGACCTTCGGAAGAATAATGAAATAGAAATACTCACATCGCAGCAAAGGGTGATGCTTCCAGCCCCATTGCACGCGTTAGGCATGTCAGGAGGGCAGTTGTCTGGGAAGAACACCGTCGTCTGAAAATATGAATAGGCAGGTCAGCCATTACTCGATAATTATGGGGCTCGAGACGTACGCAAGCTTGTGCGGCTCTAGGAGCAGCAGGACCAGCCAAAGCAACGCTAGTAAGAGCAGAGAGCGTCGCAAAGACGGTAGCAAAGAGAGCAACAGTGGATCTGAATTGCATCTTCAATGGAAAGGTAGGACGGGACTGAAAACTGAGGAAAGAGGACATGTTCTAAAGTTCTTTTATACTTTTTCTGAGCTGCAGTACCAGTCATGCTACGCATCCACTTGGTTATTCCTTTGCCGAACTTCATCTAGAACGGCGTCCAAAATGTTTCAACTACGCTCGGGCGCATCACTGCCAGCCACTCCTCCCATTGGTTCACCCCTATTGGGTGGCTCCATCTCGGGTTTCGCGCCGTCAAAATCAATCTTTCTATCCACAGACGCTGAATTATTAGGTGATCCCGGTTTCTATGAACTAGGTTTAAAAACTCCTCTTGACCTGCGGAAGCTCCACGCGTCGCGCTCGGCTGTTGACTCGAGGACGGTCCCAGTACATTTTTCTGATTTAGACGACACTGTATTTGGCCGTCAGACTAAAAATACTCTGCTACAGCGAGAAAAAGTAGATCATATCCCCAGAGGTGAATAATTCGATCATGGAGTATCTGGCCGCCGGGACGATGGACCCAATAATAGCATCTTAGTCCTTGACCTTCTGGCCATTCTGGCCATTCTGATTAACAAATCCCGCTGGAGGGCTTGCAAGTCGAGCAAAGGCTTTCTTACAGTCTACCATACCACCCGAAGCAATTCTATCAGGCCAACGTCGGATAACCTGATGAGTACCGGTTGAGGTAGGGACGACAAAGGGATTACGAACAAGATATGAAACTCTGCGTCGACCAAGATATTCTTTCGCTTACCTATTAGTGCTCCAGGTCTAGCTTGTTCTCTGCGAAGCATTCAGTGACTAGGAGAAGTGAAAACGGCGGTCAATCAGGCAGTCGTACAAAGTGGCTTGAAACTACGTGAACTTAGTGTTAAGTTCTCACGCCACAGTCGAAAAGTTGGAACTATCAAGCCTCAAGTACATAGCGACTGACGACAGTTTTTAGGTACTCACAGTGAACAACAACGAACTATACATAGCAAAGTACAACAGGACGAGTATGGGAGTAATAGATGTTTCTAGATGCTATGCGTGTCTGGCAACGATCCAGCCTTTCTTGATCCCATATTCAACGATCTCACCGGCACACAGAGGATTGATATTGGGCTCATGCCCCGCATTAGGCTTGGGTCGTTTCTTCCCTGACCCTTTGGCAAAAGCCCTTGCTCGAGCAGATGCGTTTGACAGACAATCCCTTAGCCACTGCTCGAGGTCGAGGAGGCAGTCATAGCACTCTTTCTCCGAAAAATAGGCAGCTGACGAGTGGGAACCGAGCTGAAGTTGTCCCTTTTTGGGGGCGGTGGGGGGTTTGAGGCGTTTAGCTTTCAGAAGTTTCACTAGTAGATAATGAAGCCACTATACTGGCGTTAACGTACAACCGGACGAAAAGAGCGTTGAAAACCCTTACCATAACGTTCGTCAATGGGTTAAACGCCTCCCAATGATCCCGGTGCTGCTCTTTCATGAGACGATAGACGTCAAACTGATAGTCGCCTATTGATTTCTCAGATTCGAAGAAGGTGGATAAGATGACGACTGCTTACGGACCTTGACCCATGAATATCTCGTCATCCAGAGCTGTCCAATGTACCATTTCCCCTCCGGCACCATCCCCCGCATCCATCCTCGCAAGCCCCAAGTCGATAAGGGTAACTTGGATGCCGTGAACTGGATCATCCATCCGTGCCTTGGGCGGTCGAACTTTGGCAACCTGGTTGACCCTTTCCTGCATCGGCATCACCGACGGGACAGGGACAGATTTGAGCAGTATCTGCCCCCAATGTAAATCCCTGTGCTAGATAGCGGATGCATTCAGTCGTATCATGAGGTACGCTGCGAAAACGAAGAGAAAAACTTTACCTCGAAGGATACAAGTTGCTCTGCATGAGCAAGGGCCTTGGTAACTTGCCAAAACACGCTAGCTGCTTGGCGCCAGCCAGTTTTGGTCGCATTAGTAAACTTGAATGACTCTAGGTCTGGACCGCCATTCGGTAGGGCGATGATGACATACGCCTGAGAGACGCCGAATGTGTCTGCAAAACAATCAATCGTCTAGCTCATGAGGATCTAGTATGCACTCACCCGGTCGGACGCTCTCCGAGTTGTTTTTCTCCAAATAATCATCCCAGAGTTCAAGGAGAAGTTGAGGATATCTGCCCTTCACAACGTACGTCCTCAAAAGCTTGACGAATCTCGCGTCTACCTCACCCATAGCACGAGTAACGATAATCTCTTTGAGAACATCCTTCGCTTCACTCGGGAACGGACCATCATCCTCTGAGGCAGGTATCGGTCCATCAACCGTTTCGTCTCTTATTGGAATCACTTTGAGAACAACATCTCCAATGCCAAAGACTTCCGAATAACTGGCTTCCCCGACCTTCCGAAACTTGTGCCTGTCCAGATTTGTTCCTGGACGGGAGGAAGAACGTACAACCTCATCGTACGGAAAGGTGTCTATGAATGCGGAGAATTCATACAGGCCGGATTTTACTTGTTGACATTCCTCTAAGAGCGGGCGAAGATATTCAGGAAACGAAGGAGGTGGATCTGAATCGACTGAAGACCCCAAACTCAGGCCAGACAATTCGAGGACGACATCGAGGTCCGAGTCTGATACTGGAGATGGAGGACTAGGGGGAGTGAAGAGTGTTTTGCGGTGCGGTCGCAGAGGCGTGAGCTGGCGGGGCTTCACGATAGGAGAAAGGGTATGTTGGTACTTGGGGGGTGTCGCGGGTGGCAAAGTTGGGGGATCTGGTGATACAGGTCGCGCATCCTTCTTCATCAGTTTCGCAAGCGGGGACGAAGGGGGTGGGATTAAAACCTCCACTTTCACTGACTTCGTGGAGGGACGAGGAGGCAAGCGCGTGCTGTTACTGGCCTTGCCTGTCCGTCGGGGGGACCCGTATATCTCCTCGTCCTCAGACGATGAGTCGTCATCCGAAAGTATGATAACGGGGTTTTTCCTCGTCGGCTTCTTGGCTTGTCGGGGCAGCTGGATTTCTGCATCACTATCAGAGCAGGAAGGAGATTCGAGGTTGTCGTCGGGTGCTTCAGCACGCTGAGAGGACACTCGACGTTCGTGGCTCACGGTGTGCCCATCATCATCCATCAGAATGATATCCGTGTCCACGAACGGCTTGATGCTGCGGCTCAGAGGAGTAGTATGGGCGGGGGGAATGCGAGCGGATCTCTGGATGATTGCAGGAGAGTTGGGTAAATTGGGGGAGTATGTCGCAAAAGGTGCTCTGGAAGGTGTCGCGGGTAGGTCGCTATCTATAGCTTTGGCCGAGGGCTTCTGGGCTAGCGCAGGATGGGATTGGGTTATCGTTTTGAGCATAGCTTTCTGGCGTAACGGGGACTGTTTCTTCGTGATTAGTTTGGGTGATATGTGCTTCGGCCTCTTGACCACATTGTTCTCTCTGTTCTTCATCTTCGACGCCATTGGAGCGAGCTGGGTGGGAGGCATGTCGTCGAATATGCTGGGTGCGGGCGCACGCCTAGTGCGTGTTATTGCGCCTTCTTCTGAGACGTTGACGATCCGCTGTGACCGTTTTCCATAGGTATTAACACGTTTTGTACGAGTTCCAATCATCTCAATGAATTGGAATCCAAGCAGCAAGACGACCGCTGCAGCAAGACCGGCGATAGAAAGCGTAGAAATCGTGGTGGGCGGCTATAGATGAGGATGAGCGACACGCATACCAGAAAGAAAGAGTAATGAGCTCGTACGACGTGTGATTTGATTCTTGCTGTAACGGCGTCCGCAGATGGATGGTGGTGGTGGGACTCACCTTGTCGAATCGAAACAAGCGCTCGAGCTGGAGGGTGGTTCAACAACGCGTTGATCACGTGGCCGAGGCCTGTGGGTAAGCGCTCGATCAGAGCCGCTTGTACCTGAGCCTCTCTTCCTCGATCGCGTCTTCACCTCCATTCATGGCTCTCCCCATTTCGCTACGCTCGTCTGCCACCCCGCCGGAAATTGAACTCATTGCCTCTCAACAACTCATAGAGATTGTACCTCTAATCGCGATGGAAAAGACCGCCTTCATATCCGTAAACCACGATCTCCTTCTCTATTGGACTCTCCACGCTCAACTGGACTCATACAGGGTGCATACGGTCCACTCCGACCTCCAATGAAATCCACAATCCCTTTATGGATGGCAGTAAACTTGAAACTCAAAAAGAAATGTCACATCATCACTCCCCCTTGGCTAACAGTCGGTATGAACACTTGTCCCTCTCACCACTCCGATAGTTTGAACAGACATAGAATTTCTTCAGAATCGACTAAGTGAAGAGAACTCCAATCCAGCGTTCAGCAAGATGCCTTTCAGGTACTCAGAAATCGCGAAAACTCTTTTAGACGTGTATGTCGAACATCCCTTTCCTCCCCTCCCCAGCGAGGATTAAATATCGAGCACAGGGCACCCGACGACCTAGAAAACACAGACAAGATTCGATCGCTCCTGAAAGACCTCCGAGAGGCGCGTCAGGCGAAGTGTAGAGATGGGTTGGCTGTTCTAGACCGAGGGGAGACCAGTGTACGTGCCTCATACTCCTACCCCATTCTCAAATAGACTCACCAAGTCATATAGCTTTCCAACCTATGCGCGATGGAGATCAACGAAATACGACCCTTCTTTATCCACGCAAAAGGCATCATCTCCCAACTATACCGGGAGGAGACAGCAGACAATCAAGACGATCCAGACAGCATGTCCATGTCCATGTCGTAGTATACTGAGTACACTGGGAGGTATTTACTGTGATGTTGTATGATTTGTATCGAAGAAGTAGATGGTCGTAATAGATGTATCAAGCATGTATCGTTATCGTTATTCTCGCCTCGCGTTATTCTCATCCAATTTCTCCATGACCGCGTCAAGTTTCTGTCGGAGGTCTCGGATTTCATTCATCAAAAGCGTATCGCTCGACTAAAGGCACATCAGTGCTGTAAGTACCAGAGAAGAAGAACAGACGCACCAGCGCAGTATTGGGAAACACCTTAATCAGCTCCATGAAAGGAACTTTGCTTATCGCGAGACCGTTCTCCTCCTCCACCTCAGGGTCCCTGCTCTCCGGATAATTCGCATCTCCCTGATCGTCCCCATGCAACCACTTCATGACCCAGTCTTCTTCGCTCTTCAGCGAAGTCTCAAAGAGAGCGATCATGGTCAAGGGGACAAAAAAGATGACACTCATGACAATTCGGTTGAGCTGCACGAGGCGCAGTCAGACTCTCCAAGCAAGTACGCGAGAGTACAGCAGTTCCCACTCACCTTCGCGTATGATTTGTGGTTCAGTCTAAATGGCCAGCATCTACAAACGCGTATTCTCGCTGATAAGATGTTGGGGGTCGAGAATAGAAATAGGAAATATTCCTCACTCGAAAGGCGAGACGAACACAATTTCGATGAGATTGAACGGTGCCGGATAGACATACGAGTCCGGTGCCCGAATCATACCCACCGTTTTACCAGCAAAGAATGCGAGGTATTGCGCTTCAGCGTCATCCACGACCTGAACATTTATGTGTTTCAGTAGCGGAAGAAACGGGTTGATGTGAATGAGCGAGGGGGACTCACATCCGAGTAGGCCGACGAGAACAACGAGATGAGCACGTTCAGAAGGATTATAGCCGTTACGACGTTCCAGCTATCACAAAAAGCCTTTAGGGATGATAAAATTGGTGGGAAGGGAAACCGTACTCACAGATAGTACATCAAAAGTCCGGACGGACTATACGAGAACGGTCCATGTCAGAGACCCTTGCACGAAAGTAGCCGGAACTCACCTCGAGGAATATCTCTCAAAGTCTGGCGCCCTGTTCAACCGTCAGCCACGTAAAGAAGAATAGATAAGTATACTGGAGTCTCACTGTAAAAGGGCTTGAACAAGGGCATGAATGACCTAGGACACATTAGAACACAGACGCTGACAAAACCAAGAAAGACGCGGAACGACTCACCGCATCAGGCCTCTCAGTCGTTCCATCTGCAGCATCCAACGCATACATGGCTTGAACAAACCCCAACGCCAAGATCGAGAGCAACTATACAAATGAGGCGCGTCGTCACTAAAACCGCGGGTTTCGCATAACAAGTGGTTTTTCCTTACCGCAAAGAATATTCCTGATTCTCGCAACATGCGCGCAACGCAGATTTGCATCATCCCCACGTACCTAACTCGGTGCAATCAGACAAGACAGAGAGAGAGGGGGGGGATAAGACTGACTTGTATCCATCAAACACGGTGATGAGTTCTATCAGTGACTTGGTTTTCAGCCGGTATAACCAATTCAAATACTCGTGTACTCACTCATCCTGCAAATATTGTGGTCAGCACACTGTTTTTTGGTTGTTTTTTTTTTTTCGCCAAAACCCACCATATAAAAGGAGACACGAAACTAAGCACTTGAAAGCTGACAACCCTCAATCTCGCCGAATTCTCTCCATCATGATGCGTTAAACCAGCTACACGGATCGTAAAAGCAGCAATGAGAAGAGAATCCGTCACGAGGGCTATCATATTCCAAAACGTGAAGGCCTTCCAAGTCACAAATTGCAAAAGCTTGAAGAACTACACTCATAAAACTGAGCAAGAAGTTTCATGAGGACCCTTTCAACAAGATATCATACCTTGTACATGTCTGCGAAGACGAAAAGGGTGAGAATGTCATGGTTGCATCAAGTCGTCGAGCGGGAACTGACCTTCAATGAATATCGAGAGTCCAACCACGTAGAGGGCTATCTCCCATTCGTCCAGTGAGCTCGCATAGCTCGGGTCCCGCAATCTCTCAACAGGCTGTCTCACTAAGAGTGAACATGAGTCTGATGACACACAACGAACAACGCGTGCGCCGAGTCCGTACCTGCTTGAGAGTAAATGACGAGAAAAGCAAACCAAACAATCACGCGGAAGATATTTTGATACCTATTTTGTTTCGGATTCAGTCACGTCTACCTCTCTGGATAAAAAGATATGCAACTGGGCACGAACCTCGGAACAGACAAACGCGAAGGGTCAAGATGACCCAAAAACCCTCCAGAATGAGTTTCTGCGTAGGGAACGTCTAGAAAAAACCAGGCGCGTGTCAAAACTCGTCATGACATCACAAGTTTCGGGTGCGCACAGTCGATATCGAGGTCTTCATTATTCTTCTGGACCAAGTCCCCAGCCCAAAGAGCCCTGACCACGTCTTGAGCCTCACTCGAAGATAAAAAGACCGTGCTTCGCTCAACGTCAGTCACGAGGCCCAAACCACAACACGATCCCTCGAGCACACACCCACCTATGCGAGTCAATAGCCATCTCCAACGCACTAGTCGGATCACTCTCATCTCCATCAACCTGAGTATGCGTGTATCGTGTAGACAACACCGCCGTGAGACGTTCAGGAGGAGTACGGTGAACGATTCTTCGGGCTAGAACCTCGCATGCGATAGCTCGTCCGTAATTCTCGTCGTAATCGGCTGGATTGTGCTCTGCGTCCCATTTGAACTCTGCGCGTGCACGGAGGAGACAATAGGGTAGCTGGTATAGGCATGAATAGAGGGGTCCAGGGGGAGGGGGGACAACTTGAACGCACCGCTTCGAGAAAGTCTCCCGCAGCTGCTTTGTAGGCAGAGATCACTTCTGGTGTGATGATTCGACTGGTGGGCGTGATGAGCTCCTGGGGCTCGACCTCGATGGGTAGCAATTGGAGAGTCAATGCACGTAGCCGTTTCACGAGCTCTGTAGTCTAGGTCTCAGGTTTTGCTAGAAAAGGGAGAGAAGAGAGAACGCACTGGTCAACGTATTAGGTCTCGGTTGGACCGACTCTACGGATACGAAAGAGGCTCTTTCATCTCCAGTTCCGTTCTCCATGGGTACCAGACTCATCCGAGCGATGGGGGAGGTAACCGTAACGAAGAGAGAATGGGGAGTTTAAATACGTACTGACTGCTCAGGAACGCGTTGCTGTCTTGTGACGCCATTGACTATGACCATGTTGCCGTTACCGATACCCGATTGGCAATTACTCTACGCGACGAACGCGTACAAATTGAAAGCACAAGTACCAGGGTTATACAAAAGATCTACAAGAGTGGTACAAGAAATCCTCAAGCCTTTCTACGCCTCTCATTCGGATTTTTCCTCCCATAGCCAATAGTCGGCATATCATTTCCACCCCTCGTGCTTCGCCCTTTCCCTCCAGAACTAGCCGACATTATTTCAGGTATCCAATCCGGGTCCATCCAGCTACCCACAGCGACAGACCCCCCGTCCAACCCCTTGGAAAAGACACCTTTCATCATCTTAGCCTCCTCTCGTTCTCGTTTGTTGTCTGCGCGTTTCTGTGCCCTCATGTACTCTGCCTGGTCCTCACGCAAAATCAGCCCCTCACCAGGACCAGTCTTGGCTGAGCCAGGCTTCGGAGCGGGTATCGAGTATTTTGTTCCTCGTGTTTTGTACTGAAAGTTGGACTTGAGATGGACTTGCATTACTGGGGCGTCAGAATCGGCGTTGGGGGCTGACAATGTCACCGAGGCTCGAAGGAGCGAAGGGTTCCCGCAGGAAGGACAAAACTTTTTGGATGAGTCTTTGCATATTCTATGAAAAAAGATCAACAGGTGAGCGCAACGATGGAACGGATGCGGACCGACTTGAAGCAAGCATGACACCGAAGCACCCATGTTTTCACCCTCTGAATTCTCTTTCCCTCCGTTCCAACCAAGTTGAGGCCCATTTGTAAAAGAACGTTTTGCATCGCGAAATCGGCAGTCATACATCCAACAGAGATGAACTCGTTTTTGGCTTTCCCTTTGCCTTTCTTTCCGCCGTCTGAAGGTAAGAGATCCAGGGCACGAGATTTGTGCAATCCGACGTTGGTAGGTGTTATCCATTCCCCTTCACCATCGTCAGAGTCTGAGGGATCTTCATATAGCGGTGCGTCGGCTTGTTGAGATGCCGATTGTGAAGTGCTTGTTGGTGTCGAGGGGGCGTCCTTGTCTTCGATAGGATGCAGTTCTACATTGAGAGGTTCTTGTTCTCGTTCATCATCTAGCGATGGCGTTTCCTCTTCTTTCACGGGTTGTGATTCGCTATCTTCTGTCGTCCGGGTCGTCTCCTCACCACCTTCAGCTGGTATTGAAACACTCGGGCCTTCGTCCTCGCGTTTCTGGTCGCTCTACTGATCGCTGGCATCAGAACGTTGCAAAAAAATGAAGGGAGATGCTCGCGACCCGCCTCTGGTTGAGTTCCCTGTTTCTTTTCCGCCTCCTCGTGAAGAGTATGTGTCAAGGCAAGAACACATATATCAGGATGTGATAAAACTGAGTAATCTCCCGTCTTCTTCGCCCATTGAATAACTGTCGATTACGATTGTGGGTTCATTCTTGATAGCAGAGGCGTATGAGTACACACCTGAGGCAATACTGGCGGGGCTGGGGTTTTTGACCTCGATTTTTATTCCATAGTTGAGACCTAAGCGCTCCAGATGTTCTTTCGCATTCTTATCCTTCAATTCGGCGAGTACTTGAGGAACTGTGACAAAAGTTTCTGCGAGACCTCGAAGCGGAGAAAGAGAGAGGAGTGGTCCAGCATCGAGTACCAGGGTCCTGCATGCAGGCTTTTGTATTTGAGTGACCGATGTCATATTTCGATGATGATGGAGGTGATGGTCGATGAAGAACGTTGAAAAAATATTTGAATACCCAATTCGGCCGATGGATGCTGGTTTGCTCCCAAAATCCGAGAAATCCGAAGGGCCCTCGGGTCTTTCATTTAAAATTTGGCAGATGAGTCGTGTTCAACACCTTGTTCTTTCTCATCTACAACGTCCGTCAGTCTCCCACTAGAAATGTCTCCCAGATCGTACGTTCCCTTCAGCCACAGTTTCATCTTCTTATCTTACGTCCTCTGTCCTCAGATTCCGTGTCGTAGTCCTTCCAGGTGATGGCATTGGTGATTCGATTTCTCTCTAAAGTCCTCTCCAACAGCGATACTGAATCGATAAAACTAGGCCCTGAAGTCGTCGAACAGGCAGTCCGAGTTCTCCAGACCGTTTCCGACGGTTCATCCGATTTCAATCTCCAACTAGAAACACACCTCTTTGGTGGTGCAGCCATTGAAGAAACTGGTGAACCTCTACCTTCATCGACGTTGAAAGCGTGTCAAGAGGCAGATGCCATTCTCATGGGTCAGTTTCTCTCCGTTGCTTTAAGCTCAGACTATGTGGCTCATACCCAAAAGGCTCGATCGGAGGACCGAAATGGGGCGTAGACGCCAAAGTACGACCAGAACCAGGTCTACTCACCCTCAGGAAAACTCTCGGACTCTACGCCAACATCCGCCCAGCAAACTTTGCTTCAGAAGCTCTCCTCGAATACACACCGCTCAGACCTGACGTCGCAAAGGGCGTCAACATGATCGTCGTCCGAGAGCTCATTGGCGGTCTTTACTTTGGCAAACGCAAGGAAGCCAGCGCAGAACCAGACGTTGGGACAGCTTGGGATACCATGATCTACAGCGAAGACGAGATCAAACGTATCACGAGGGTGGCTGGCCAGATCGCTCTTGCCGCCGATCCACCACTAGAGATCCATTCTATTGACAAGGCCAACGTCTTGGCCTGCTCTCGACTGTGGCGTAAGACCGTCACCGAGACGTTACAGTCCGAATTCCCCAACATCAAATTCGACCACAACCTCGTCGACTCGGCTGCCATGGTCATGGTGGCCAACCCCAACAAGTTGAACGGTGTCATCCTGACAGAGAACCTCTTCGGTGACATGTATGTGAACGTCGTTCTATTCCTATCCGCGCGTTCCTTAGTACTCACATTCTCACTCCCCCAGTCTCTCTGATCAATCAAGTGTCATTCCCGGATCGTTGGGTCTCCTTCCATCCGCATCTCTCGCTGGTGCTCCTTCCAAACCCTCTGCCGATTTCAAGCCCACCCCAGGTCTTTACGAGCCTATCCACGGCTCTGCACCGGACATCGCTGGTAAAGGTATCGCCAACCCCATCGGTACGATCCTAAGTGCTGCCATGCTTCTCCGATACTCCCTTGGCCTCGAAAAACCTGCGGCATTGATCGAACAGGCAGTCCAGAAAACCTTGGACCTCAAATCCAATGGCGGATTCGGCCTCAGGACCGCTGATCTGGGAGGGTCTGCGACTACTGTAGACGTTGGTGACAAGGTCGTCGAAGTATTGAAGAAATCGCTGTAGAAGATAGAATGTAGAAACTAGAAATGTACATGTACATATACTACACACATGGAACCCTATTGGACAAACAAAATCTAAGACGTCTAGGAGAATAGGATACTGGATAGTTCTTCATGGTCATCGTCGACTGGAAACTCTACTCCTTGGCATTCCTCGCTCAGAGGCTTCTAGTCGTGGCGAGGTGAGCTGCAGTTCCGCAGTAATTCCCGATGCTACATGAGTCACACTGACGTTGTCAATGTCAATGTCCTCGGAGGCTCCTACATGAACCGTACTATCACTAGCCGTCGCTAGCGGATTCACCGCCTTCAACGCAGAAGGCAACTATCAGGAACACCGGTGAGAATCATCGAAGGAACACGACGAAAACCAGTAAAACTCACCTGATGAACTGTCGGGGTGGACGTATGCCACGCCCAAGTATCAAACTGCGCATTAGGATTGGGGCTAAGATCAAGACTAACCCTCCCCAAATCTCTCGACCCGTTCCTCATCCGCTTCCGCAATTTGTCCCGAGAGTTCAGTGTCCGTAAGAGTCCAAACGCGTATAGCTTGCCTGTCAACAGAAGAAAGAGTATAACTAGGTTTCCTTTGTCTGTCTATACCAGGATGAGCGTACGGAACTCGGAGCGAGAATTAACTCACGTAGTTATGTAGGACGACTGCGGTTATCATCGTGATGGCTGGTAAGACGGCTGATTGGAACGTGATCGAGATGACTTGTCGGACGACCCCGTCGGCTGCATATGTACCTGCTCTTGATTTCCAGAGGGTGACGACGACTGATCGAGAATCGAGTTTGGACTTTCACGGGAGGGATAGAGCTGGACTGAATGGACCTACGAATGCAAGCGACGACGGTATCCAGGACTGGACGAGGGTTCAGTAATCTGATCGTCCCAACGAGAGGCAGGACTGCTCACGCAACGACAAGGACGTCCATACTATGAAGTCGATATTCATCTAATATTCCAGTGGGTTAGAGGAGTCTTCGACCGTTCGCAACAGAGGGAAGTAAGTACCGCTTGGAGCACCCGACGGGTCTGAGAAGCTGTAAGAAACCCAACCAATCGAACACTACGAAATGTAGACCTACATCCTGCCGGCTAGGCTGACTAAACGTCAAGGCAACATTTACAACCTTTTAACATGGCATTAGGACTCATAACGACCGACGACTCTGACACCCACCATGAAAACAGCGAGAACCATGATCACGAACGCGAGGAAGGCAAGAGGATAGAGAACCACGTTTCTTCTTCCGGTCATCTAAAGACACATCAGCCATGGGCTTCATTGAACCTCTTGCAGGAGGACGCACGTACCTTCCAACACCTCCTAATGAAGAACGACTGGCACATCGAGCAAATACACCCATTGATAAATAAATCCGACCACGCAAGCGCACTTCTCGTCTGTAAAAAAGAAAAAAAAAACGCGATTTTCATGAGCATATACGCGTCTTTATCGCGAGGAAAAGCCAAGTAAAAACTCGCCCATTTCTTATGGCACACCATAATCAACCACACCTTCCAAACTTCAACGAAAGTTTGTAGGCTACCAAACCGGGTCAATAGAGCGAGCAAGCAAAGAGGAGAAAACTCGCGCACAAGGAAAGTAAAACCAAGCTCGCCGTGAATAATCGTTTCTGTCTCGAGTCGTCGCGATAATCCGCCCAATATTTGACCGCTTGTCCAGCGACTAGTCCAGTCGCGAACGACTGTAAGATTCCATCCAAGAGAACAGCGCTGGAGGCGTGATCGTAGATACTGTCTGCTGTCGTAGTCGTGTTGGGAAAAGTGATGTTGAACGTATCGGGGGTAGCCATGATGGTAGATGCCAAAATATTGGCTTGGGCATTGGCGCTTATCTGATTCTTCGAATTGCTGCCGATTGTCATATACGAGTGTATTTACCAGAATCTTTGAAAGATATCGACTGGCGGACCGTATGGTCGAATAGTCCCGTGGAGTTCGAAAGTATGTATGCAGTTACACGAGAATAAAAAGTGACGAAGACCTACAGCGAAGACCGATACCCAAAAAGAAATGAAAAGAGCTCTAGTCCGAAATCATGAAGCTGCCTGTAGTATGTCGAGACCCTCCTTGCAAACTTTCTCTAGAGCGAATAAGTGAAGCTCTTTATAGTGTTGGACAAGGTCGTTCGTCGATGCATTCATAAACGTTTGCGCCTTGACTCCACTTTCCCGTTCCTTATTTCTATAGAGAGCGGTGGTTCCTAATAAGCCAACCAGAGACAGATGCGAAGAGATCGCTACGCACCTGCAGAACGGACAATGTAGGATGTCATCGTTATCATCGTCTTCCTCGAATAAATGTACAATCACTTCTTCCTCCCGGTACAACCCCGTCTCAGGATCACGTTCCAACTTCAGCTCTTCCTCCTCCTCTTCCTCCTCCTCCCCGATGTGCTCCCCCTCCTCCTGCACATCCACTTGCATCTCGTCAGCAGAGATCTGCTCCTCTTCCGCAGACGAAACCTCAGGATTCTGTTCTTTGACTGGAGGACCCACAGGTTCTCGTACCTCCTCCTCTGTCATCGACATCGACGCATCAACACCCTCAGTCACACCGCCCTCCTCCTCTTCACGCTTGCTAGGCCCAGCAACAGCCTCTTCCGACACCCTCGCCCGTTTCCTTCGACCATCCCCCAACCCATCCCAACCTTCATGCCAAGTTCCTCCTCCCGGAGACGGACTCCGTTTAAGAGTCCCCCGACCCAAAATGGATTCCTCTGGACTCATTGATTTAAACGATCTCGGGGGCGTAGGGGGAGCTTGAGCGCGAGGCTCGCCCATGTCTCGGGTCTGGTCACTGATGGCGGTGTTTGTGACTTCCGCGTCCGCACCCAGTCCCGGAGATAACGCTTGGGCCAATGACGAATACGTCGTTGACACTTCCGCACTAGCGCTTGGGCCTCCTCCGCTTTCCAATGCCGCTGCCGTAGGCGGCGGAGCAGGCGCCTGAGGTGAGGAAAGGGAGAGATTCTGGAACGTGCTGGCGCAGTGTTGTGTGAGAGTTTCAGGAAGAGGTATTGACGGTGAGATCGCGGGGACCTCGACTTGTGGCGGCGAGGAGGGTAAGGTCTGTATCTGTACTTGAACGGGGGGAAGAGGCAAGATGTGATGTTGAGAAGGTTGCTGTTGTTGTACTGCTGGCTGTGAAGGAGGAACGATCACTTGAACATGAGGCGGCGAAATAGAAATGGGACAAGGTTCCGGTTGGGGCGGGGGTGGTTGTTGTGTTTGCGAGACTGTGGTAGGGTGAGGTTGTGGATGGAGAGCAGTGCTTCGTTGGACCAGTGACTGTTGATTTGAGAGGGCATTCACAGGGTGATATTGGACGAGTTGTTGGACGGGGGGAATAACGGAATTAGGGGTGGAATTAGTGGAAACTGAAGCTGATGGCTGAGGCTGAGGGTGTGAGATGACTAGGTTACGCAAAGGGGCATGTCAGAAATCACTGTTTCAGCTCATCGCAAGGAGACTGACCTTGAGTTGTTCCCATATTGGCAGTGACACGAAGCAACCCCTTCTGCTGGAGAACGAGGATCTGGTTCACGACATGAGCGTACTGCTGCTGTGACTCTTCCAGTTTCGTCTTGAGATTCTGAATTTGGTTCAGGTAGATCATGTTCTGGTTGACGGCGTACTGCTGGGATTGAGAAAGCTGATGCACGGCGTTTTGGTTATGTGAGGAATCGATGGCCGCTTTGAGCTTTTCGTTGTACTGTTTCAGATTCGTATTGTCCTCGTAAAGTGCTTTGTTCGCTTTTTCAAAATCGGAGAGTCGAAGAGCCGTCTGGGCGCTGGGTTGAAGTTCCAGGTTCGCCTGCAATGTCATCATGTCCCCCACCAGCTTGATGTTGTCCTGGTAAAGTTTCTTATTGGCCTCCTCCAACTTCGATACAAGGTTCTCCCGCTCGTGTAAATTTCGAAGCCTGTCGTGCTCTTGTGAGGGTAGTTTGAGAAGAGCGTTTCGAAAGTCATCTCTCTCTTTCTGCATCCGGTTATGGTTGTTGAATAGCATGTGGTTTTCCCTCTGCCAGGTCATCGCAGTTTTATTCCACAGGCTAAAATCGTCCTGTAATCGCTTTTGGTGTTTCCTGAGAGCTGCATTTTCTGCTCGTAGTCGATCCAGCTCGTTAACGAACGGCCTGTTGGAGAACATTTGAAGGAATATCGAGGTTAAAGATGATGGGGTGCTCACGTTTGTGCTGACGACGAGCCATTAAAACTCATCGTTGCCGTCAACAAAGCGGATCGAGGGGAAAATGTCGAAGAAAGTTCGGGCGTGGATGGTCGCGGTAAAAGCAAAACAGGCGCTGAGGTAGCCAATTAGGAGCGGCCGAAAGGAAATACGGCATCGAACCCTGCATGCCGGCGACAAAATGGGAGGACGATTGGCGAAAACCTTGCTGGCTGTGGATGATAATGGTGATAGCTCGGATGGTATGAGGATCATTTATAGTTGAAGCTGGGGTAGCTCGGGCCTCACAGTGTGATTGGTACCGGTGAGTACGGAGATTGAACAGATCGAACGAAGATCGCCAGCATCTCAGGTATAACTCAAGCTCGTCTCTCCAAACATGGTCTGCATGTGAACACTGCGATTTATCTAAGTAGTAACTCGATGGACTAGTAAGTACAACGTCGCAGGGTATGCGGAGAGCTACGGTGTCTCTTCACTTTCTACGATCTGACAAAACGAGATAATCATCTGGTCCCTGGAACCCAAGTAGCACGAGTTCAATGAAAATCCGGGGGCCCACCAGGACCTTTCAACAGTATGGCCTATCGTCCCGCCTTGAGCCTAGAATGCTTCAAGGCCGTCATTCAGTGGTTTCTTGCCGCGGATTTGAACATTTGACGAAAAAGTTGAAGGCCTGACGTTGGGCGGTAGGGCCATCTTCCCCAATTCCTTCCAAGCATTGCCCATGAGCGGATCCAGCTTGATGAATCGATTCGGCCGAGTGCGGTATGTGGTAGAGAGATTCCTCTAGCACGACCTGGACTTGTTGCAGACAGTGTGTGAGCGAGCGGCCGTTAGCGAGAGCAAGCGTCAGTTGAAGGCGTGTGAGAAAATGAGTGATTTCGCGTTTGAGTACAGGGTCATAGCAGTGGGACCAACAAGAATCTCTTCCAGCTTTGGTCAAGAACAAGAATGAGGATCCTGAAATGATTTATCTTACCGGCGGCGTCCTTACTATTAGTTATTCGTTAGTCGTTTCTTTGTCACGATGGCTGTTCGGCCGTCATGTGGCTTATGTCAGCTCCTCGGGTACCCGGACCACTCGGATAAGCATGTGGGAGCGGCTGATTCAAAGCTTTCCCGTTCACCCTCATAAAACACTCGTTTCTTTTCTGCGATCACCATAACTTATCCATCCCGTCATCCCAATCCGCCCATGGTTCATCACTCTTCTGACCTCCAGGCCGATGCTGCTCTACTCGACCTCCTTACTGCTTCTACACCGCCCACCCGCAAGACTTTATTTCCCAGGCGAGACGCTGCCTTGGATCCCCTTCTAATTGCAGCAGCAGCAGCTTCAGGTCCCCATGTCACACGGAATCACTACGCACACGACTTCTTTCCTGGAGTGACGTTGCCGCAGCATGAGGGTTCTTGGGATTGGACAAAGTTCACAGGGGAAAGCTCTTCGACCAAAAAGGATCACCCGAGGCGTCTTGCCTACGTTAGTAAGCAGGCACCTCGTCGACAGCGATTGGGACTAGCCAATACAACGGAGGACTCTGGCAAGGAGAACGACGTACCGACGTCTCAATCACCTTTAACCCCCGTCGATAACATCGACATTCCACAAAAACGTCATGCTGCGGAGTTGGGAACGGACGCCAAAGTCGTCGGTAGTGCGCGGAATCCCACGGCACCGGTACAAGTAAAGTGTATGGCTCGAACGCGAATACCAACACCGCATGGCTCAGCATTTCTCCACCTATACCATAACAATCGGGACAACAAGGAACACCTCGCGATCGTCGTGGACTCTGCACAATACGATGACCAGCCTTCACCGGACGCACCTCCTCATATCCGTTCCGCGTCGTTAGATTCGGTATGGAGCGATACTGAGACAGAAATGGACCGGATTACACGCGGGGCTTATGTTGGGAAGCTTTCATCGTCTTCACAGCGACCGTCGTCTGCGTTCACACCCTCCACCCACAATACCCCCGGAACCAGCAATGATATTCCATCGCCTCTCATCCGAATTCATTCAGAATGTTTCACAGGGGAGACAGTGGGAAGCATGCGTTGTGATTGTGGGGAGCAGCTGGACGAGGCCATCCGACAAATATCACAGCCCGTCGCCATTCCTGCCTCGCCCTCAAGAAAAACCATTCCTGGACGCGGAGCAGTCATCTATATGCGACAGGAAGGCCGTGGTATTGGTCTGCTATCGAAGATTCGCGCGTACAATTTGCAAGACCTAGGTCACGATACTGTCACTGCGAATCTCATGCTCGGTCACAAGGCAGACGAACGCGGGTACGAGATCGCCGGAGCCATTTTGAGGGACTTGGGTTTGAGCGAGGGTGTGAGGGTATTGACGAACAACCCGGACAAGGTCGCTGCATTGGAGAAGGAGGGCGTCAGGATAGACGAGCGCGTTCCTATGATTCCGAGAAGCTGGAAGTGTCGTAACCCTCACCTAGCGGACCATTCTCATAACGAGATACCGTCTGAAAGCGACGAACGGAAGGCCGGGGCTACCCTGATTGGTGGGAACGCCGTGTATGGAGAGGACCTGGACAAGTACCTTCGGACAAAGGTGTTGAGAATGGGACACATGTTGCCGTTGTGGTTAGAGGACCCCGATGTTTGAAGGTGTTGAAGACCGTTGTCAATGTATCAACTCGGTCTTTACAGTGTTATTTATACTCTACTTACCAATGCACTCGTAATGTACAGGAAACCTGCGGGAACAGCTAGACTAGGAACCACCAATAGAGGACCTATATGTTCTACACCAGCAGCACACAGGCGTCCACAAGCGTCGGGTATTATTGTCAAGCCCCTCGCAAGTTCCAAGCATCGTACCAAGGTTCTCTTGACGGCGTACTGGGCCGCCTGGGCATATTTTTAGAGTGAGCACAGGGACGGCGAGGTACCCCGTGAGGCGGCCATGAATAGCTTGGCTGTCTATTTTGATCGAGTTTAGTCTAACGCAGGGCTATGCTTATAATATGTACGGGAGACAGGGTGGCCCGCACCAAACCTTTTCTCCTTTCCTCCCCCCTTCAACTTGTCACCCAGCGTTGTCTCCGGACTAATCCACTCTTTTATCCCTTCAGTTTCTATCCTACACTTCTCGCAGGCTTTATTCGACATGGCTGGCGATCCCGAGTCTGGAAATACCACAAAGAGTCGCAAATGGGTCGTACGTGTTCATCACTTCTTTTTCCGTCATTCTTTCATTTGTTGATTCGAATACAGATTATCGGATCCGTCGTAGCCGTCGTGGCTATCATCGCTATTGCTGTTGGCGTGGGCGTGGGCGTTACACAGAGCAACAAGAACAAGGACAACAATTCATCAAGTAGTAGCTCGAACGCAGGCAGTGGTGCGACTGTAGGAGCACCTGGCTCAGCGTCGAATCCTGGCGGACCCAGACAGACGGATCCTAATGATCCGAGTACCTTTGAAACGGATCCCAACCTGCACAAGGCTTTCTGGGCCCTCGCCTATACACCGGAGGACTCGCAATTGCCCAACTGCGGAAACAGCTTGGAAAAAGTTATCAAGGATGTCCAGGTATGTGTCCGCTATTCGCTACCTATGCCGTCGGGGCGTGACGTTATCCGGGTTTTCGCAGCTACTCTCGCAACTTACCACACGGATTCGGTTATATGGTGCCGACTGTAATCAGTCGGCTCTCGTGGTGAGTTCGCGAGCTTTACATTTCTTGATCTCGATTGGCCTCAATATTGCCTCGCCCAGCTCGAAGCCGTTAAGCAAACGAAGACCAACCTTCAGGTCTACCTCGGAAACTATGTCGTCCCTGACGATAACGGCGCTGCCTACACAAGACAACGGGACGTTATTAAGCAGGCCATCCAGACGTATGGAACAGACCATATCGCAGGCATCACGGTGGGCAATGAATTTATGCTCAAGTCAGTCAGTCTTCTTGGGAGGTTTTGTTGCATTAGAACTCAAGTCTCTTACAGCTACATGCTTTCGAATGGTGGAGGATCCCCTGATAGTGCCATTGGTAACACGGGTAAGTTCTTGCTCGTATCCTGAGAATACTGATACTGAAAGCGTCCGACGAAACATAGGTGCTGCCATCTTGATCAATAATATTCAGGATACCCAGAAGATGCTCTCGGATATGAAGTTGCCCAAGACAATTCCCGTTGGTAACTCGGACGCCGGTGCTTGGTTCAACACTCGGGTTCTACAAGCTGTAGACTATGGTGTAAGTTCCCTCGGCGTGTTATGCTATCCATAATCCTTTGCTCACAATCTTTTTGCAAAAAGATGGCCAATGTGCACCCCTGGTTCGCGAACGTAACCATTCAAGACGCCGCGTCGTGGACAAATCAGTTCTTCCAAGAAACGAACGTGCAGCCTGCGTCCCTACTGAGCAACAAGGCATGTGTGATGTTGAGTTTTGTGGGTCTTTACAGCTTTAGCTTGACGGAACTATCAACAGCCCAAGATGTACATCGCCGAAACCGGTTGGCCTACCGTAAGACTTCGGTCCAATGTTGCTCACTCGTATCTTTGTTGACGTTCGTTCTACAGGCCTCGTCCGATAAGGCGAACGAGAGCAATGGAGCGGCTACGGCGTCTCTCGCTAACCTGCAGACCTTTATGGACACCTTCGTTTGCCAGGCCAATACCAACGGAACAGGTTACTTCTTCTTCGAGGTAAATACTCTTTTATTAAGACCGGCTTGACATACCCTTCTTACTATCGCTCAATCTCTTAGTTCACGGATGAAAAATGGAAGGTAATGAACCAGCGTTTCGTTCACCCTATGGCCGCTGCTAATATCTCTGCCCTGCGAAGGACATTCAATTCGGTGGTGTCGAGGGCCATTGGGGTCTCTTTAACGGAGAGTAAGTATCTCTGTGCCACAAAAGTTGCTTTTCGTTGACCTTTGCCCTCCACAGCCGAAGCCTTAAAAACCTCAAGATCCCGAGTTGCACAGCGCCATGAGATACCGGACCAGTATACTGTTACTATTATTGTCCTAGGGACTTTTACTCTTTTCTCGATTTGTGTTTGGTTTCGACTGGAACATGGACTACACTGGACTTTCTTTGGTAGTAATTACGACATACTGTACGCATCCAAATAGCATACTTCTGGCAACTTTGCATCGACATCTATACAAACAGCTCAAGCTGACGATGAGTTGTGCGCTGCGCCGTGTGGCTGAGTAGTCCTCTCGTACTTACAAGTTACGTAAGTGGTCCTTGGAACTTGCCGCGACCTTCCATCCTCAGGCGAGTACCCCGACCTGCCGGCCTTCCCTACAATAACTACAAGCTCGCTTTTGGGACGCTGAAATCGGTATTTTACTATGTTCGATCCGCTAAGCTCGAACAATTCACCATGGGGAGGCGCTGACGAGCAACCTCCCTGGCCTACGACACCTCACGCTCCCAATTCTCCTATCCCAAACCTCCAGCGTGCTCCGTCTCCCGTACCGCCTACTCCAGACAAAGGTCCCTCAACTGGGCTGTATGGGAAGGAACCGCAGATCTATGGTCAACCGGAAGCAGGTCTCATCTCTCCGAGGGAAACAGTTGCATCGAATGGGACACCGTTCGAGAAACCCGAGCCGTATCTGCGAGTGAAGGTGACTGGACTTGACAGGAATAGAAGAGATATTCTCGTGAAGCTCGACGCTCAGGTGTGTGTGGCATCCAGTCGTGTTGTGGTGTAGAGTCACTGATGAACAGCATTCCTCGTGTTCTATCTTACCCTCAGACAAATCTCAGCAATTTTACTGGAACGACCTATCGGAATGTATCGCGTTCATATGTCGAATTCCAACAGTTCTACGAGACTATCATCCACAGTAATCCCCAGACTATTGTTCCAGCGTTACCACCTGCACAGACGTCTGCTCCAACTGACGAGGAGGATGACCGTTTGGTGAGGATCATGCTACAGAGATGGTTGACGAGGGTGTGCGAGGATCCTATTCTGATCCATGACGAAGACCTTCGCTCTTTCATCGAGAGCGACTTTGGTTACCAGCCCACTCCTCGTCCACGACGCAAGACGTCATCTGGGTTCGGTTTAATTCGACGCGGGGTTCCGGATGAGGATGAGGAACTACAAAAGGCGAGGTTCGAGTTGACGAAACTGGAGGGGCTCTTTTTCGAAGCTGCTAAATCGGTGGACAAGTTGGCCGTTTCCCGAAAAAGTGCGTAAAAACACTGTTGTGTTTGATAATAGCACCTCTCAGACGAAAAACCTTTTTATAGCTCTCTCTGCTGCACACTCGGAAATGGGAAACAGATTGATCAACGTCGCGACCACGGAAGCTCATCCACCCCTGGCAAATGCGCTCAGGAAGTTGGGAAGGACTTGGCATAGTTTGGCGGATTTGGATCAAGCCCAAGCCATCAGCGAATGTGTCGTGTTGGGTGATTCACTTGGTTATCAGGGCATGAACGCAAGGTCTGCGAAAGAGACTCTGCAGATGAGAACGGGTGTGCTCGAGGAATATCAGGCTGCCGTTAAAACGACGATATCGAAACGCCGTCAAATAGAAAGGTTAAAGGCCAGTTCCAATATCCGGCCTGATCGAGTGGATGATGCATTGGAGGATATTGAAGAGGTATTGTGTTTATATGTTACACAGGCCTGCCAAACTGACTTTCAATGCTTCCTCTAGGCCAGTAAATATGAGCAGGTATTAGCCCGAAGAGCGGAAGGGATTTCACAGAACTTGCACCGCGCACTCGATGTGCACAATCGATATGCCAACGACGATATCACGACCGCTTTGATTGAACACGCACGGTCGTCGATCATGTATGAGAGGCAACTCCTTCGCGAATTGGAGTCACTTCGGGTAGACGTGTCGGGTGCTGCAAAGAAAGTCGAGCCCACTGTTCTGAAGGTGCCCAAGCCCTCGATCATTCCACCCTTGGAGGATGAATCTAGACCACATCTACATCAATCACAATCTGCGATAGAACCACCTCGCTCGAACGGGTTCTTCAATCACCCAGCTCCTCCAATGCCTGCCTCGCATCAGCCACCTGGAGCTATCCCCTCTCATCCACAACCATACAACCATGATCCTCTGTCCCAGCAGCCAATTGGAGCAGCATCCAAAAACCCACTATCGGACACCCAATCGCAATTCAGGACACCACCACCTTCCGCGCCTCCCACCGCTGTACAGTCGTTTGCTGCCAGGCAAACCTATTCCTCGCCATCGTTTCGGCCTGCATCCCCGGCGTCTCCACAACTGCCTCCTCAGTCTCCCGGAGCGGGACCTTCTTCGCCTGTACCCAAAACGCCGGTGGTCGAAGATGGTCCTCCCCTCGGTGGGAAATTCGTCGATGGTACGAAGTCGATGTTTGTGAAATCTACATCTTCACCTTTGGCATCGCCAATGCCGGGATCGTCTTCTCAATTCTCGAGCCCGCGAATCGGAGGTGATCCATTGACGGGTAGCATGTCGAGTATACCCGTGCGGCCATCCAGTTCGATGGATGGTATTCCTCAGAGAGCATTAGCGAACGACCTTGATCCGTTGGGGATGGTTAAAACAACAAACATGGCGAGCTCGGTTCGCGTTACGCCCCAAAGACCGCGATTGGATGCGAGAGAGGCCGCTAGTAAATTGGCTAATATGTTCTGAGATTGCGTTTTGACTGTATATCAGCAGCGTTTTTTCTCTGTAATTACTCGACTCCAATTTCATATTAGGAAGGATTATATCAACAATTCTACTCGTGTGGGCTCACTATTTGGGTAGTTAAAGAAAGAAAGAACACGCCTGTTTGACTTCATGGGCAAATGCAGCTCGGTGACCCCGGGTAACTTTCACGGGATTTGCCGTGTCACCCTCACGCGTCAACCGCGCTTTAGCCTTTCTCACCCTGAACTTGACCATTACCACGACTGCCTCAAGCTTCACTCTGGCATTGCGCGCTCTCCGCTTTCTCTGCGACATGCTGGTTTATGATACGCACATAGCAGCCATTCCTGAATCCCAGGAGTCACGGCGATCTGTTGAGATCAAGTTCGAATTTGCAAAAGAAGTTCAACCGCAGTGTTGAACTCGTGTGGCTGATTGGATGATTTCTCAGCAACGGGTGGCAAGTTCGTTTTTGAACCAAAGTCATGCTCTGGTTGTTTGGGTATAAAAACCCTCCGTTCTCAAACGATATCTACATCTTTCTTTCTTCCCTCCCCTCACATCGACTCACTTGTAAATAGTCTTCCTCTCTTCAAGACGCGAACCAACAACAAAAAAAAATGCATCAGCGTGGAGCTCCCGGTCAATTTTTCCCCCGCAGCGACCGTGGTAGAGGTCGAGGTCGAGGTGGGCCTCCTCATCGTGGTGGCCGGGGCGGTGGTCACTTCGCCCAACCTGGAGGCACCGCCGTGCAAACCAACTGCTTCTCAATCACAACGTAAACTACATTTCTTCTTTTCCTTTCCGTCGTCACCGCTCTAGTGCTGATCCTACTCCCCAGGTTGCCCACAAAGAGCTATCATCAATACTCAGGTATGTCCCTCGCCACTGGCGTCTTGCTGATCACTGATACGCGTTTCTAGTTGGTAAGATCGTTTAAATTGCTCACGGGGCACAGGCACCTACGAACTCTTTAGAAATTACACCTGAGGTCAGAGAATTTACCCGCCGACAAATCATTATGCGGAAACTCGAGGCAGAGGTAGCGCCTGAGATCTTCGCGTCCAAGTTCGTCTACGACGGGCAGAAACTTCTTTATGTCTCCTCGGAGTTGAAGCTACCAGGAACAACATCTGGGATTGTGAGTATACATCATCTGTGTCTGCAAAATCTCTGGACCGCCTCGTTGATCTGAACATCTATCGTTATAGTTTACCGTACCGATGGGCACCGCCAGAGCGCCGTCGGCTGCAAGTCTAGCTCCTGGGACTAGAGGAACAGTTCAGGTCCAAATCTCGAAGACCCAAAGCCGTCTTATTCGTCCTTCGTATGTTCGCTCCCCATCGCGTGTACTGTTTTGACTGACATTATCTTGGAACTTTCAGCGATGCGTTACGTCTCCTCAATCAAAAGGACTCTCAATCTCAAAGTGAACTCTCCACGATTACCAACGTGATTCAGCTTCTCATCAAACAAGCCCCTAATGAGTGAGTGGTTCCGTTGCTGATCGCTGAGCTGACGTGTTCTCAAAACCACGAGCAGGACCAATCCAAATAACGCACGAGCATACTTCATTGATGGTGACAAGAGGGTTGTCCGTCAGAGCGGCCTGGAACTCTGGCGCGGCTACTTTCAGTGCGTCGTTTTCATGCGCCCAAGATGCCTTCTTTCTTCTGACTTCTATGACAAGGTCTGTACGACCAACACTTGATCGCCTAGTGATAAATGTCGACACTACGATGGCTGCTGTGTAAGTCACCTTCCGGGATAGACCTCTCAATCAGAACTGACTCCGCCTATTCGTTCCAGATATAAGACTGGTTCCTTGGTAGATCTCGCCATGGACTTCCTCGGTCTCAGTAACATGAGACAGCTCGATCTACCTCCGGCTAGCCCTCAGTTCAAGATGCTCGAGAGGTTTCTCAAGAAGGTACAAGTTACGACGAGGACTACCGGTCGTACGAAAGTTATTCGGGCCTTGCAGCCCAATGCTGGCTTGTACGAATTCACCAAACAAGATGGTATCACTCAGACTGTTGCGGTAGGTTTACAAGCTCTTCCATCTCTTCAGGCCCTGACATCGTTCAATCCACAAGGACTACTGCCAGCACACGTACAATCTCACTACCCACTGCAAAAAGATCGTGGGAGTAAATCTTTCTGGTCCCAAGTCCGAACGCCCGGAAATCCTTCCTCTGGAGATGTGCATCGTCAAGCCCAATCAGCTCTTCAAGAGAAAACTCCCAGAGAACGTCGCCGCAGAAGCAGTGCGCTTTGCTAACTTGGCACCCCCTCAAAGGTTGGGTTTGATCACTGCTGAGGATGGACCGGTAGGTCTCAACCCAGTTGAATGTTGCAAGCTCACCAATCGCTCCACGAAAGTTGTCGCACAAGTACACCACCTCGGAGTGGATTGTGGAAAGTGGTATGAAGATCGACACTGCACCGGTCACTATTGCGGGGCGCTTGCTTGAGGCGCCAACGGTCGTCCTACACCAACCAGTAGTAAGAGTTTCTCTCTCTCTCCGTAATCCTGGATTTAAGGTTGAAACGTCGACGTGTTAGGACTTGAACAAGGGTACCTGGAACGTTGTTCGACAACGATTCAATGCACCAGCTGCCCTGAACTCGTGGGCTATAGTGTCCTTCGTGGACGGGATCAGGGACGACGAGATTGTGCGCAAGATGAAGGACCTCGCTCAATGCTGTGTAGAACTCGGTGAGTGCTGCTCGACATTACGCATATCTTCATACTCACTCGTAACTGGGTCTTACAAGGAATGAGTGCGTCACTGCTTTCTATATAGGTAACTCCGACTGACGTGCCCGCAAAAATGAATAGATGTTCGGCCACCGCTAGCTATCCACCATGGCCATGGTAACAACGCAGAACAGGTCAAGGATGTTACGTCGAGAGATACTATCCAGGCTCACTGTTATTCTTCCAGGTTCTTAACGGAATAGTCGCAAATTCCGGCGATCGTCTTGGAGAGCTCATCATCGTTATCATTCTACCGCAATCGGCAGCAGCGCTTCGTGTTCAGGTTAAGCACTGGAGTGACATCCGTCAAGGTACCCTTGCCTCCTTGATAGACTTGCCTTACGACTAACCTGCGCCTTGCCCAAGGTGTACGGACCCAATGTGTACGAGAACAGAACTTCAAGCTCAAAGCCAGCAACCAATATTGGAACAACATTGCATTGAAGTGTGCCGCCTCTCCTCTGTCTCTGTGGCAATCTCTCAGAGATCTTTTTCTAGGCTCAACGCTCGTCTGGGCGGCGTGAACTTCATCGTACAGTCACCCGCTATGAACTACTTTCGGCGACAGCCATCAATGATTATGGGTATCAAGGTCTTTCCCGTTTCCTGCAGCCCGCAGTCATTTGACGATGCTCCAGGTGCCGATGTAGGCCATCCCGCACCAGGAATACAACGCCCCTCCATATCAAGTCTCGTCTGGTCGATCAATCCTGAAGCAACGAAATATCGCTCCACCACTCGTATCCAAACCCCACGCTTAGAATACATTGCCGATCTCCAGGATATGGCTGAGACCGCAATTCAGGATTTCGTCAAAGTACACAACGGGCGGGCACCCAGTCGCATCTTTTTCTTCCGTGACGGTGTCTCTGAGGGTGAATTCAATACGGTGGCAAGGCAGGAGATCGAAGCGATCGAGGGTAAGTCCCGATGCTTGAGTGATTTTCTTCTGCGGATGCCTTAATTCAATCAACTGCCTTAGCCGTATGGAAGGCAAGGAAGATCTCGAACCCACCGAAGTTAACCTATGTCATTGTCGGCAAACGGTATGTCCTCCGTCTCTGTTGGTTCATCCCTATACTCAGGGATTCTCACCAAGACACCACATTGCATTTTTTGCTCAAGGCAGCAGGTAAGGCCACCTAGCCCAGATACTCGTGTGGAAATTTATCTTTTTCTGGTGGTTAGCATGATGAATGATGGAAAAGGGAATTGTAAACCCGGTTTTGTCGTGGACAAAGAGCTCTCGAATCCTTACCCCGATGTCGACTTCTATCTTCAAAGCCATGCGGCTATCATCGGCAGTAAGTCCTCTCAGTACCGTTGTTAGCGATTATATACTCACTTGTCCCAGCATCCCGAAGTTCACGATATACACTCATCAAGGATGACAACAAAATCGGAGCGGAAGGGCAAGTCTTCTTTCGGTCTGCTCGCGAACGAGGCTGACCTCAATACCCAGCTTGCAACAACTGGCTTTCTCCTTGTGTCATGTTTACGCCAAAGCCACGCGCTCCGTCTCCATACCTGCTCCGGTCTACTGTAAGCCAAGTCCTGCTCTTCTTACCCATCCTTCTGTTTACTGATCGTCATTTATGACCAGACGCAGATGTATGTCCTGCTCGGGGTGGCCCATTTTGATGTCACTAACTTTCCCTCTCTAGCTTGTTTGCCAGCGAATGGCCTTCCATCTGCCTCCAAATTCAGACTTGAACGTCTCTGACAACGCCAGCGTTGCTAGTGGCGCAACTGCGTTTGACCTGGACGCTTGGAAAAGGGAGTTCGGAGAAGTCAACAACAGGTTGAAACAGTCAATGTATTTCTTGTAATTTTCCGAGAAGCTTGGTATGATTGGTGACCCCGGTTCTACGCTTCACAAATGATATCTGTACCTTCGTCTACTCAAAGCAGAGTTGTCTTTCGCATACTTACGATCATAGGTTCAATCGAAACAACCGTTTTTTCGTGTACTTCCACGCGTTAGACTTATGATGCAGTTGCGCAATGGTGCACGCAATCCGATGGGTCGAAAATAATAATAACCGAACAAGCGTAAACGCGACCCGATAACTTCACCAATTTGAAAGAGATAGGGGCGCAGTCTCCAACTCCTGTTCGTATTCCACTTCCACCCTGGGGCCTTCTAAATGTAGAGATGAGCGCACCGTGAGGCGATTAATAGAGAGGAGGCTCACTCTTTGGTTTCTTGTCTGGCCTTTTCTTCGGAGGTCTTGGTTGAGAGGTGGAAGGTGTCTTCCGTTTTCCGAGTGAAGTTTTGGTGGGTGGTTGTTGGTTCTCTCTGGATTCGCTCTCAGAGGCCTCATCATCGACTTCGTCGTCTTCGTCGTCATCACCGTCCGAGAAGCCCTCGTCCTGCAATAGAAATGAAGAAGCGTCAAATGGGATATTTATCGTCGGATTGATTAGCCGTACCGCGGCATCTTCGAGGTCACTGAGACCGTCATCCTCGTCCCCGCTTATATCACTGACGAACTCCCTTGTGCCCCATTCATCGTCCAGCTCTTCTTCCAGCTCATCCTCATCTTCCTCATCCGTTTCATCGTCAATCATATCCAATTCATCAGCATCCGCCAAGCCTTTGCCCTTGTCTCCCTTTTTCTCCCGGTCAAGGATAGCTTGCCAAACTGATTCGTTCACGTTGAGAGGCGCGTCGCCGTACGCTTTTGTCTTGAGTCGCTCAATGAGCTCCTTCTCTATCGACTTTTCTATGTGTGCGGCAGAGAGAGCCTTGCGTTCGCGGACGGCTTCTCGACGATCAAGTTTTTTCTTGACTCCAACTAGTTTGGGTCTGCTTAATGGTTCAGCGATTGCCTCCAAAGATCACAGGCGTCCGCGAGCACGTACTGTTGCCTGAGCTTGAGTCTCCGCATCTTGATCAGGTATTGGGTGATTTTCGTGACGCGCTGCTTGCACTTGTGGATGGAAAAATTTGGCCAGTGGATCAGCTCCTGGTCGATCTACGACTCGAGCCTCATTACTGATTGTCAAATCGAGACACTGAATTAGAGTGTACCTGCTCAAGAGCCTTCGAGTAATTATTCGACAGTTTTATCTTCTCCCACATGTGAGCAGGTGAGTGTGCTCGTTCGATGGTCTTGACATATAGGTAGAGAACACCTGCAAAACATTCGTTCCCTCGCATAACCGGCATATTGAGGATCACGTACCTTCTTTCTCCCGTACTGTAGCATATCTTGAATTGGCCAGTGGGCAAGACTGACGGTTGCAGAAACCGGTTACATTGTACTCGTTTCGACAAAAGTTTTGCGTTGTGGTTCTGCCGCCATTAAGGTAAGTAGATGGTCTGATTGAGATCGAAATAGACGTGCTTGACTTTGTACGAGCAGAACTGCTGATTTATAACCGACCAGATAACGTCGTCGCTCTGCATATTGCCTACAACGCCGAAGGAACTGAGAGAGGGAGTGAAAAATGCGTGGCTGTGCTAAATATTATTTGCCGGCGGCAAATCGAGTCTCGGAGAGTGTGTGCCGGATATCCGGTGTCGCTTCACCTTTGCCTTCGACATCCACGTTGAACCCCTTCTGGCTGGTCGACCCTCGAGCATCTATTCATGACGACGGAATCTTCTTCATCGTCTTCTCAAGATTCAGAACAGAACCCTGCGCAAGCACCCGACTCGTCGAGTTCGGCAGGAAGTACAACTACACCTGGTCACCCCGCGAACGACCCCAATCAAACGACCGTCAATCTTCACGGTATCGATCGAAATGAGCTCCTCTCACGAGCGAGAGCTTTTCTTGGAGCTCCTCAAATACAAAGTCAGGATATCTTCGCGAAACGGAGGTTTCTGATCGAGAAAGGCTTGAACGAACCCGAGATCGAGCTACTTTTGAGAGAGCTTGTGGGTGGTCGTCTTGAAAGCAATTGCCGCAATGCTGACGGGTCACAGCCTCCTCAACTACCTACGATACCGCCGAGAACCTACCCCCAGCTTCCTCAATCTGGATTGCCCACCCTCCTTCTCGGCATTGCGCGTCTGTGCGGATGGATAATGGGCGGGTCTGCTCTGCTACTGTTCATTTACCATGTATGCCACAGACTTCATAACTCTGCCTTTCTCCACTGAAGATTTCATAGCGCTTCCTCATACCCCGAATCATAAGGACATCACGGGCTAGACATTCCTTGAAGACACATCATCTATCTCTACTCCAGAAACTCAGTAGCTCTGTGCGGTCCTTGAGGGAGACCCAGCATGATACCTTTGCCTCTCTTCCATCCCCAGAGCCTTATAAGGAACCGTCTGGGTTCTTTGAATGCCACGCCGTAGAGCAGGTCTTACAGCAGGCCGAAAAGCGCAGTCTTCAAATACACGACCTCCCTCAGGTCACCCTGTTGCGTTGCGGCATTGAAGAATTCAAGAGCAGATCCGAGCAGGATTCTGCCGCTCTGCCGTCAACAGAGGAGCTATTTCAGGTTTTGGAAAGCAAGATACCATGGTTAGTAACGGAAGAGGCGGCCGCGTTTGAGGTTCAGTACCTTTCCTCGTTTGGCAGGAGGGGTTTCACTGATACATGTCCTGCTGTAGCAAAAGTTGTGGGAGACACTAAACTCCTCTGAGATCTTTGAGTCGTCGAAGTCCTCTGACCCGGTGACTGAAAACCTTCCGACTGCGTACTGGGATTGCAAGCCTCGCGATCCGCCTGCCCCGCCTGCCCTCACAGTGTCCTTACAAGCCCTTTCGTCCGAGATCTCACGATGTCGACGAACAACGACATCTTCACCCCGTCAACACACATTACAAACCCTGACGGAATTCACCGGTTACATTTCCGCCCAAGTTTACGTCCCGTACAAGCCTCCGTCATCGATTACAAGCATGGCTTCGACACCGACGGTGGAAGAAGAGTTGAAGAAGGAAATTCGCGCATTGAAGGGAATGGTCTTGAACAGGTCTGTACTTTCTTCTCTCCTATGGTAGATTAACCGTCGGACTAATTGCATTATCAGACGCTCGTTCATGCCCACCATTCCTCGGGTAGGTTCTTCCGGCCCTTCATGAGACTCAATGGCCAGGCTTGTGTCATTGCTGCCCAGTACAGATGCATTACTACACAATACATTCATTCCTTATCCGCTAGTCATTTCCCCTTCCGACGCGGCGTTGTACACGGAGATGGTCAATATACCTTGTGTTCCGAGAACGTGCGTCATGGATACACTTGGAGTCTTCTCAGAGTTCTCCTTTGAGGGCCTCGTCTGGCTGATCGCATCGATCTGTACCCGTGTAAAAGACATGCACACGAATAGGTGGAGTGAAAGTGGAGGTTGTCGCCGAAAAATCGGCGCTATTAGTGATGTTGCACGTTAGTTGCCCATTTCAACGAACTTCTAAGTTCTTTTCCCTCAACAAGTGGTCATTTCCATATAATAACACGTCACAAGGGTGGTATAGGACCCTGACCTGGGCGTTACATATCGATTTAGGCGGATAGCCTATGATAGCCCGGTCACGTAACAACGAGAAAAAACAAATACTCGTGCTCTAACAGTTCCTTCATTTTCACCAACGCCCTCAGTTTTAGCTTTCGAGTTTGCATCCTTGGGAGGACTACTTCGACCAAGAAAATGACTTCAAGCTCAGGATGGAGAACTCCGGTGGCTATGCCCCCAGGACACGGTGGCTACGTCATTGGAGGTCGAAGCGCGTTTGGTTCTTCAAACTGGTTGGGGGAAGACCAACCTTTTATGCAAACTCCCAACATGTCCACCCCCGCCTTAGACCCCAAGGTTGTTCTCAATGTTGACCCTTGGCTCAAAACTGAAATTCCTGGAATCATCCAACGACACAATCTCTTCAGAAAATGGAAAGACACAATAGAGTTGCACGAAGGTGGTTATGACAAGTTCACGAAGGGATACGAGAAGTTTGGGTTCAACGTTCGGGACGATGGTGAAGTCGTCTACCGAGAATGGGCTCCCAATGCAAAAGAGGCCTATCTGATTGGAGAATTCAGTACGTTTTTGGTTATATTCCGCATTTCTGTCTCTTTACATTGAATGCCCGTTCTTTCGCGTAGATGACTGGGACAGGTCCTCTCATCCTATGACCAGAGACGAGTTCGGAGTGTGGGGAATCACGATACCACCCAAATCTCCAGGTGTATGCGCTATTCCCCATGACTCCAAGATTAAAGTAGGTCACGACTTATTCTATACGACTATTCGCGTCTTATCGTGCTTATCTCTTGATAGATATCAATGGTCCTACCCTCTGGGGAACGCATTGAGCGTATTCCCGCCTGGATTAAACGCGTTACTCAAGACTTGGAAGTTTCTCCTGTCTACGACGCGCGCTTTTGGAACCCCCCGAAATCCGAGAGGTACACATTCAAAAACGCTAGACCTCCCCCAGTCAAGGGCGCGAGAATCTACGAGGCTCACGTCGGAATCTCCACCTCGGAGCTCCGTGTCGGCACCTACAAGGAATTTACTCGAGACATCTTGCCTCGTATCAAGAAGTTGGGTTACAACGTCATCCAGCTTATGGCTGTCATGGAGCATGCCTATTATGCCTGTAGGTTCTGCATCACATAACAAGCTTTCGACGTCTGCTAAGCCTCTGTAGCTTTCGGGTACCAGGTCACCAGTTTCTTCGCAGCCAGCTCGCGCTACGGTCCTCCAGAAGACCTGAAGGAGCTTATTGATACCGCTCACGGAATGGGTATCACCGTCTTGCTCGATATCGTTCACTCCCACGCCTGCAAAAATGTCCTCGACGGCTTAAACGAATTTGACGGTACCGACCACCTATATTTCCATGAAGGTGGCAAGGGTCGTCATAGTCTTTGGGACAGTCGCCTCTTCAACTATGGATCTCACGAGGTTATGCGATTCTTGATGAGCAATCTGCGCTTCTGGATGGAGGAGTACCAATTCGATGGCTTCAGATTCGATGGGGTAACGAGTATGATGTATCTCCATCACGGAATCGGAACAGGTTTTTCTGGAGGATATCACGAATACTTCGGGGACACGGCGGATAACGAGGCAATCGTCTACCTTATGCTGGTAAGAACTTAACGTTCTTCTCTCGTCGCGCTCGCTGATAATCTCAACCTTGATAGGCAAACGACGCTATGCACTCCTTGTACCCCTCGTGCATCACTATCGCAGAGGATGTCTCCGGCATGCCCCTCTTGTGTAGACGTACAGATGAAGGAGGTGTGGGATTCGACTACCGTCTATCCATGGCTGTTCCAGATATGTGGATCAAATTGCTCAAACACAAGTCAGACGATCAATGGGATATTGGTAACATCATCTTCACACTCACAAATAGACGACATGGCGAAAAGAGCATAGCATATTGTGAAAGTCACGACCAAGCACTTGTCGGCGACAAAACTATCGCGTTTTGGTTGATGGATAAGGAGATGTGTAAGTGTCATGCTCGCATCGGAACTCTTTTGGCTTACTTCATGCTGCCAGACACCCATATGTCCGACATGACGCCCATGACACCGATTATTTCTCGTGGCCTGTCGCTTCATAAGATGATTCGGTAAGTCTTCGATACCTCCGACGCGCACTGCTAAATTACATATTCGTTGTCAGCCTTTTGACGCACGCTCTAGGAGGTGAAGGCTACTTGAACTTCGAAGGGAATGAATTTGGACATCCCGAGGCAAGTCATCGCATGAAAGCTGAACGGGCCGGTCTAATTCTGGCGACACTTAGTGGTTGGATTTCCCCCGTGAAGGTAATAAGAACTCCTTCCAATATGCTCGGCGTCAGTGGAACGTTCTCGACGACGACCTTCTTCGCTACAAGTACCTCAACGAGTTTGATGCTGCGATGAATAACACCGAGGAGAAGTATGGATGGTTGAGCGCCCCTCAGGTAAGTCTGCTCTTTTGCCCCTTACACAAGTATCTCATATCCTCCGCCAAGGCATATGTTTCCTTGAAGCACGAAGGAGACAAGGTTGTCGCATTTGAACGGGCTGATCTTTTGTTCATCTTCAATTTCCACCCCACCCAGAGCTTCACCGACTATAGAATTGGGGTCGAGAAGCCAGGGGAATACAAAGCGATCTTGACGAGTGACGAAAAGAAGTTTGGAGGTTTTGGCAACATCGACGTCCGCAGCACATACATCACCACTCCAACGAGGTGGAATGAGAGGAGCAACTATTTGCAGGTGAGCTATGATTAATCTTCGTGCTCCGTGTGGGATATTCACCCGTATGCCAAGGTGTACATTCCAAGTCGCACTTGCTTGGTGCTTGGCCTAAACTAGACGCTATTTAGCGACGGATACGGATACGGACTGCAAAGTAGTGCGCTATGGTACTCTATGGACTTCTTGGACTGTACATTACTGTTGCAATGAATCCTCGAGCGCGGATATGGACGGAGGTTTGGTAATATGGACATCAGCGCCACATGCGGCATGCGCGGCAAACCAGGGCAGGCCCTGGCATTTGCCATTCAGTGGCATACCGCGTGACGTCAAATGTTGGGTTTGCCGAGTAAACCATTCCCGACTGCGGTTTGATTGTTCGGGCGCTCTTTGACCAGCTTCACCCATTTGAGGGACCTTCACCCGGTGCACTGCTCCCTCGGTATCCTGCTAGATCCGCCGGGTAGACACTGGCTTGCCCGAGTCACTGGCGCTTCGCTGGTTGTTATTTATAAGGACGGTATCTCCGGGACCCTGTCAGTTTCAGACCCCCACTTCAGCTTGAACATTGACCATGTCGTGGGATTTCACAGCAGGAAATAACCATCCTCATCGCTCGAACACGCCAGTCCCGCCGATGAGAATGCCAACGCCAGGGGCAACATTGTACGTCTTCCGTGCGTTTTATTGCCCGTTATATGCGCTCACTGAAGTCCTCGTTCAACAGTTATGCGCCTTCTCCGTAAGGCTTCGAGAGTGTTTCAAAGGTCAAGTAAACGGGAAAAACTGATGCAGTCGCCTTTAGGACACCCACACATACCGGATTCGGTCCTTCAAGTCTTCCTGAGGCTTCATATATGGTTCCGCCACGGTCTATGTCTGCTCATTCGATGACCCCTACGTTTCTGTACGTGTTTCTGTTATATATGTTGGTCACACGGACACCGTTTGAAGCTAGTTCTCGTTTTCTAGCGATGTACCAGGGTAGGCACATCTTCCATTTAATACATTTGAGAGGACTCCGCCGACAAATAATTTTGTGCAGAACCCCCATCGCCCGTGAAGGACGGCCTCTAGAGCGTGGCATTCCTCATCACCACAGTAGTCGTAGCTCTAGCAGTCACCGCGGGCTTCACTCTGGACACAATTATGGCAGCAGGGAATCCCATCGCTCGCACAGCGTTGATCATCAACAGGGACATGGTCGTGGCCACGAACACAGTCTTGAACGGCGCGACCGTGGCGTCACATTTTCCCGTGAACGGCGGAATAGCGCGACGAATACTAGTGCCAATCATCCCCGAGCTGTACTAACAAAGCGTCGTCCGAGCTCCCAAGTCATAGTAGTCCCTCATGGTGCCAAAATTATACCACCCAACATCCAACCGAACCAAGTCGTGCCCATAATCAAGCACGTCATGAAGGGCGTGTGCAAACCATATCTCCATCACCACTCTGCTAGTCAGGGCCTGGAGGCATTCTTCCCCCGTAACGACCACCCCGCATACAACCCGACACCGTATCCTTCGCCTCGGTTCACATTCGAATACTCCAGATGCACGGGTCGCAAGCGCGCTCTATGTGTGAGTATCCAAGCAATAGAACTCTCCTTCCAGAAGCTCATCACCAGCTCTCTCAAGATCGGCATAAACTATTATGGCTCAGACCGACCTCTCAAAGGATGCATCAACGATGCTATACATATCAGAGACTATCTCATCAGTGAGTAGACGTCGCGATGATTCAATAAGGTTTCTCACTCTACATATCAGAACATCGAGGCTTCCGAAGGGAAGACATAATGACACTCAGGGACGATAGCCCAAACCCTCGCAAGAGGCCGACGAGGAAGAACATGTTGGCGGCGATGCGATGGTTAGTAGAGGGCGCGCAGAAAGATGATTCTCTGTTCTTCCACTGTAAGCATTCTCAATATGTCGCTACAACACTGGCTGAGGTCTGTACCGAAAGATTCTGGACACGGCGGTCAAACTGAGGACCTCGATGGTGATGAAATCGATGGGTTCGATGAAGGTCAGTGTAATTACAGGTGTATTTGGGTTGGAGCGCGACTCGCTCATTTCTTGATCAGTCATTTTCCCTTCAGACTACAAGCAGAAGGGGCATATTTTAGACGATGTGAGTCCAATTGTCCTTCGTCGCTCGGATCGTTAAACATAAGCATTACTTGCACAGGACCTGCACACTATAATGGTGAATGTCTCGGTAGCTATGACAGACACAATGGATGGCTAACGCTAGAGCAGGTCAAACCGCTTCCTCCGGGCTGTCGACTGACTGTACGTTATGCTCCCTCTCTTCAGGACACGAGCTGACAGAATCTGAATAGGCATTATTTGATGTGAGGCTTCTTCCAACTAAATTTTCTATGTCGAGATATTCATCGCCGTTGCTTCCACACCACAGTCGTGTCATTCGGGAACTGTACTTGGTAAGTCATCCGCGCGGCGCCCAAGATAGTTTTTTGCTGAAAGGTGTGGTTCAAATGCAGATCTTCCCTATGTGGTGCGCTTTTCCATATCTCTCTCTGTCCATTTACGTTCCTCCCTGACGCTTCTGTACAGTACACCCCGTCTGGGAGAAAGAAGGGAATCCATGTGAGTAGCCGTGCGCTACAACGGAAAGCTTCGAGGGCAGACGTCGTGAGTGTCGTGTAAGAGGGTCCCATTGACATGCTTATGTACGCTTCTCTAGATCTCCTGGTCTGGTTGCAAAGACGATCAGAAATCTACCGGTAAAGTCGCGTCGGCGTCAGTGGTAACTCTCTGCTAACATCACGAGCGAACCTTAGATACGTTCCAAGGGGGACAGCCTGTCGGCGCTATGAGCTACGTATGTGACTAAATCGACTAAATCGACCTTCGAGACCCATTGCTCATATGTTCTATCTACAGGCTTTTATCAATACCCTCAGTACGTTCCAGCGATCGTTCTTGACTCAACTGCTACCCAACAATTGTTCCGCAACAGAGAAAAACCCCGATCAATCCTATAATTTCCTCCTCAAGAGCTTGAAAGGCCTTTTGTTCGAGCGTTTCAACCAGACTCCCCAAATCGGGAGCTCACATCACATTGTGAGTTTTAGACATGCGTCTTTGGCGTAAGCTAATACCAACCGTTGTATTTAGGATACCAGCTTGAAGTTCGTTATCTAAGTTATGGTTTATGTCTAACGAAGAACAATGTCGTTCGTAATACCTTGCGATTGTAGCCACCAGACCCAAGACCTGTATGTCGATGTTTAGAATCACAACTGTTGTGTATTGCTGTATACTAAGTTGAATTATTCAACATCTTCACCTATCTGTGGCTTGATCGCTGTTGACAGAATAATTCGACCACATATGTATACTAGCGCGCTGTTGGATGGCTGTCGCAATTTGAGTCGGCCTAAACCCGTCCGGGCAGTGGCGGGGTGTGCCTGGCGGGATGGAATGAAAATGTAAATTGATTCCCAGGCCCAGATAAGTACCACTCCAACTGCAATGACTCCTCAATCCCTCCCTTATCACGCCCACAATGACGGAACGTTCTATTTCGAGAGACCGTGAAACTTTCGTAGGTTCTTCTTGATATTTCTCAACGTATGACAAAAGATCACTCACTCTGTCCGCATCTTAGCGTTCCTCAGGCAGGGGCGGGATTGGAAACATCCGCACTACATCCCGAGACAACACTCGACCCACTGACGGACCAGACGATTTCTCTCCAAGCAGAGGAAGAGAGCTCAAAGTACAATCGGATGCGGTACGGGACTACTTGATATGCTGGAAATTGCTCGGTTTAACCCTTATCAGGTCTATTCTACTGGACGAGGAGGCGCAGGGAACATTCGCTCGCCTTCGAGGGAACCTCGCACTGAATCTTCGGTTGGACCTGATAATCAATCTGAGCAAGAGACTCTTCACAACGAATCCGACAAGAGCGCTATTGTGGGTTTCAAAATGAGCTTCCCATGACACTCGAGCTGATTGTGCAGCTCAGTTTTCGACAGGTCGAGGTGGCCTCGGTAACATGTCTCGATCTCGGTCTAGAGGACCACCAGCGGCAGTGAGCTCCTCATCTCACATGCACTCTACTGGCCGTGGTGGCGCAGGAAACATTCACGAAGGCGATGCCCCCTCCATTGAGACTGTTATGGAGAACGACGATTTCAAGTTTTCGCCGGCCGCCGTGTAGGTGCCTTGCGTTCCGTCTCCATTTTGTAGCTCTGACTTCTCCAATCAGACATTCGACCGGACGTGGTGGTATTGCGAACATGTCCCACTCTCCATCGCCTGGAGTCGAAGCTTATCGTGGGTCTCTTGGTGGTAATCAATCACCCTTCGAATCCACTGGTCGTGGTGGGGCTGGTAATATGAGGGAACGGTCTGCTTCTCGCGAGCCTGCAGCACGTAGTCAAAGTCGAGGAAGAGTGGCTGATATCTTGAACCGGGTCGTGAATCCCTGGGAGAAATCCAGCAGGGAAAGGCAGGGCGATAACCCTTCAGTCCAGCGCGGCAGGGCAACTGAACCTGCTAGTGCCAATGCACAGTCGACATGACATGACGCGAGCAAGGCGACAATTGTTCCCATCTGTATAACCCTAATGCCTATCGTGGTGGAAACTCCCGAGGCCGCCCTGTATAGTATGTGCACTCTTATCGTTATCTCAATTGAATCTCTTGCCTGCCCAGGGCTATCTACTATCGAGTATAGTGCCGCAACATTACGAAAAGGTCAAGTCATCCTGTAAGCCGCCTTGAAAAGTGGCGGCCTGGGGTGGGCCAATGCACCAGTCTGAATCTTCGGGCCTACTACGGCTCTCCTCGTTGTGCTTCCCTGCTATTCCTGGAGAGAAGGATCTGATAGTCAAACTTAGCAGCCTCGGAAACTCTGTCTGGCAGTTTAAGATGGAAGAAACGAGAGCTTTGACACGCTGCAATACGACGAAGGCAGAATCCGATCGGGCAACATGACCAACGTCCGAGACGGCGGAACCATTCTCACTGGAAAATCTCAGGCTGATGAACTCATTCGTGCGAAAAGGACGTGCTCTTCCAATACCACCCACCAAGGCAGGTGGCACATTCATCTGCGAGTTCTCCAGGTACATCGCACAAAACCCTCAGCTATTGTTCAGATTGGGCGACTAGCCGGTACTTCGCGTCTGTTCGAAATAGTACAACTTCCGACATCGATCCATATCTACGAGTGTCGTGGGTCACATAGCTACTTCGTTTATGTACGCACAAGCCGTGCGTATGGCGAAAGTCGCTCGAGACTGTGCAACATCTCTCGAAGTCAGTACTCAAGATATTCTTAGTGTCTGTCCGTCGGCCTAGCACGGATCGTGCTCTTTACGAGAGAGTATAAGAGGACTCACTAAACCTCAAGAAATTGTCAGAACAACTCGTTCCAACTTCCACGCTCCACCAACCAAACTCCGAGACTAGTGCGTCGCCCAACAGTGTCGCAACCTGCAGGCTCTGTTGCTCATCGTCATCTTCTTCCAGATTCCGTGAAATGGCTGGAGCTAGAGCACCCAAGAAGCCCATGACCACGACCGATGCCTCTCGCATCCAGTCTACACAGGTTAGTTTCGTCTCCTTCCCTGCATGTTGCAGAAGAACATTTGACGATTTGGGTGCTCTGTAGGCTAAGGCCGGCAACGACGTGTCCAAGGGTAGCTTCCCCGCGAAAGCACAAGCGGCCGCTCAGACCAACCTCAACAAGGGAATCCCAGGGGCCGGAGGCGCAAAGGTCGCGACTGGGAAGCCCGCAAGCGGCGCCGGTAGCAAGAAGAAGTAGACTCTCGTTTGGTTGAAACGGTTCTCTGTATACTATGTACATTACTGCACGCTCGACTGGTTAGATTCAATGCATTTCTGGATACAATACTATGTCTCTAAAAGCTGTTGCCTTATGGCTTGAAGTTCATGGGTGCCGTCGGCAAAGCCTTCTTCATCGCTAAGTCGTATTTCTCCTTCTCGAAACGGTCGAAAGCCGCCGCGGCAGCACCACAGGAGACGTGAGGCTCTCCTTTCTGCAAGCCCTCTAATGTGAGGGCAACGTACTGGTCAAGGGGCATCCAAAACTTGGACAGTTTTTCTGTGGTTCCCTCATGATCGTGCAACTCCGACTCCACTAGACTGAATGAGGTGATTTTAGTCCACGGTCCGAGTTCTTAGAAGGAATGGTAGGAGACATACGGAGGGACGACTTCAATGAAATGAATATTTGTTCCCTGAAACTGAGATTGCAAAGACATTGTCATACTATGGAGGGCAGCCTTGGACGCGCTGTAATTAGATAGATGCGTAGCGGGAACGACTGCCAGCCCCGAGGTCACATTGACGATCATGCAGGGACGCCCGGTGGCCTCGAGAGCGAGTTCAGGCAACAGCTACACAAGAGAGCAGGTCACTCACCGCTAGAGTCTTAAAATGCGGTAGAACGGCAGCTATGACGGTGAGGATAGACAAATAATTGACGTTCATCTCCTGGTAAATGTCTATCTCGGGAGATCCGTTAGTGTAGCTACATCGTTGGAACATGGAGACGTACTTGCGAGGTCGACGTTCGTATTCAAAAAGTCGTACTCCCGTTGTATACCAGCGTTGAGGATGATAGTATCGAGCTAGAGTCAAGAGCTAGGACGTCAGTTTACTGCATCAGCAGTAAACACCACATGAAAGGACCCACGTCGGGAAATTTCTGGACGAGATCAAGTACGTTCTTCTTCAGAGTCTCCGCGTCCGCGTCAAGCTCCAGCTGCACAGGCTCTACATCGACGGACCTCAACTCTTTCAGTCGGTCGGGACGTCTCCCAGTGCCAATAACGTGAGGATTTGTTGGGAGTTTGGTGATTGCCACAGCCAAAGCTCGACCGATCCCAGATGTAGCTCCGGTAATCAAAATGCACTTGGAATCGTTGATGGAAGGCATTAGAAGTGGGATTTGAAGTGGGATTTAAGCTGAAATACCTCCAATCCTTTTATACGGTTCCTGCACCGGGATGGTTGCGAGCTGACAAACGGTCATTGTCATGAATTCGGTTAGACTACCGGGGGAGGAGGAGCTTGGATGTGGGTCAGGGGTTGGTCGCCGTTTGTTCAACAATTGAATATTTTCCCGAAGTCTGACCCGTAAAACAGGGCATTTATTGAGGCTGATAGAGAACGAATGAGAAAAACCCCTACGCCCTAGGCAGCGGGCTGTCCTACCTACCCTTTTCTGATGGAGGAATGGCGTCGTGAGTAAGTCGAGGTGGCCACTGACTGAGGCAATAATAGACACGGTCCCGAGCGTCGGGTGTCAGGGCTAGTCCATTCCCATCCACAATACAAGCGTCCACATTGAGATTGGAACAGAGTCCCCGACGCCCGTTGTCACCGAGCTCCTATAGGCATTACCATCGTCAAGAAGCAAACTATTGTAGAATTCTCGTCGCTGGTAAGCCCGTTGGGGGAGTACAGAAGTAGATCTGTCCACACAGACTACGTCAAGTTAGTTGTTGACCAACGCATTTCATACGGAATGCCTGGTTGACAAAATTCCCATCGAATGGGCCCTGATTCTCTCAGGAAATTCCAACTGTTGAAGGGCTTGAAGGTGCTCACCACGGATTCTTGGTGCTGTGGTTAACGCCCGCTCGATCGAGACAATTCAATGGGCGCCTCGCACCGAAAAGTGACCCAGAACCGAACAGTCCAGTGTCAGTGACAACCAGTGATATGGTGCTGTCCATACCTAGTAGACGTTGAGAAGTCATGAATGTTTTCCCAGGTGGTTACAAGACCCAGAGAAGCCGCGGTGATGGTGGTGGGAAGTTAATACGTGGCTCTTCTCAAGCTTCATCCTTTTAAATAAACGACCATTGCAAGAACTCATGTTTGCATTGTGAACATGGTCCTCCATTTCTTTGTACCGGTGCTTTTGCTTTCTCTCACTCTTTTCACCTACGAGCGCACCTTGGTACCCATATACGCGTCGGTCCCAACGAACCAATATTTCCAACACTTCCTCTTTTTAGCCGTCGCTCTTTCGATCTACATCCGGCCGAAATTCTCGTCAACCGCGCGAAAATGGTTCTTTTCCGGTACAATTCTTGCTCTGGCGCCAAAGACAACCTATTATCTTGCTGTATGGTCTGCTAGACAGAGACATCCAGTATGGGGACCGGTGTTCACGCATGCCTTTGCGCTCATTCCTCTCGTCTATGCTTATGGGATCTGGGTTCCCGCAACGAAGATGTTGGGTGTATGGGGAACACTAGTGGGAGGTTTTGCCATGTCGAAGCGCCTTTGGCCTGCTATTCCTCAACTTCGAACTGTCTCGGACAATGAAATAGTGAGTCTTTAAATTCTGTTCTGTTCTGCTTTCACTCAACGACTGGATACATCAATAGTACCTCACCCAAGCGCTCGCTTTCTTTGCGATTGGAGTCTTGTGCCTTGATTTCTCGTCGGCATCTCCATCATCTGCAAAGACACCCAAGAAGTCACCTTCCAATTCCAATAAAGCCTATCTTACCAAAGGAACTCTCCTCGGAGCTCTGGTTACGCTTGCTTTCACCCCTCTCACATCACCTCTTCGGTCTCCGATACTCGAGCACCCATACCCCGAGACCTATACCCATCCGAGTTTCCCCCTCCAAATCCACTCTACAGTTGAAAGTACCACGGGTCTTGTGGTTGTCGGAGAAGCCTTGAAACCACCCAATGCTGACCCGACTGATTTGAAGGCTATGCACTCGGTTAGGTATCTTCGTGCAGCTCATTCCATCTTGGGAGGTGTGTGGATGGGCAAGAGGGTGCACACAATCGACGGATATGCGCCGGTCAAAGATGTACACGGGAACAGACTCGGAGACTCGATATACGGGGCGTTCAACTTGCAGGAGGCCGCGAGGCTTATTGAACATGACGGCGCATCGGGGAAGAAGAAAGGAAACAACCAAAAGGCTCTTGTTATGTGCGTCATGCCGTTCATCTACCCAAGTGCCTGATACAAGCGTACCATTTGCAGTGGCTTGGGGACTGGTATATCGGCAACCGCTCTACATAGACATGGTTACAACCTTACAGTCCTGGAGATCGACCCAGCCGTTTATGAAGCAGCCCGCCGTTTCTTCGGTTTCCCTGACCCCGGCGATGAGAACGTGTTCCTGGAAGATGCAGGCGCCTGGGTGGCAACCCGCGCGAAGCAACGTGAGGATGCTGGCAAGGAAGACGTTCCGCTCTATGATCTGGTCAACCACGACTGCTTCTCTGGCGGCGGAATCCCTCAACACTTGTATGAAATCGGATTTTGGGATAACCTCAAGGCACTGATTAAACCTGATGGTGTCGTTGTCATTGTAAGCACCCCTTGCCCCGAATACAACGCTTGAGCTGACCATGCTGGTAGAACTTCGCAGGAATTGTTGACTCTGAGCCGTCGAGGCTCGTGTTGCGCACTCTGGATGAAGCGTTCTCCCAATGCAAAGCGTTCCATGATCTCGTACAGCCTGGGGCATTGACGAAGGAGAAGTACGATACGGAGTTTCTCAACGTCGTGAGTCAAGTTGCTCGCCGCGCGATTACATCGTGTTTATTCTCCCCTTTTCAGGTATTTTTCTGCACGACCGGGACCAAACCTTTTACTTTCCGAACCCCGGATATGACGGACTACCTCGGCTCACCGTTACGAAAGCACATATTCACGTCCTTAGAGGATCGGGAGGTAGATCTTGAAGTGCTTAGAAATACAACCGACAGAATCAAGACACAGGAAGGGAGAGAAACCAAAGTACTGAGCAGCTCATACAATCCTCTTGGTAAGATGCAAGATGCGCAAGCGACGAAACATTGGACTAGTAGGTCGCCCTCATCTTTTCGCCTTCTCACTCAAACTGACTCTTTCACAGTGATGAGGGAAGTGTTGCCTGATATCTTCTGGGAGACGTTCTGAATGAGGATTGGCCATTTGCTGTATCTACCTGTATATGTCCTGTACCACACCAAACTCTATAATGCAGCGCTATTCAAAGAATGCCCCTTTGTGCACTTGTCAATTACGTACGTGATGCCCAATGTCAGACTCGAACCACCATCAGTGGCAAGGTCAGCCGCCGCGTATTTCATCTCCTTTCTCTTTACCTTCATCGAGTCCACCAGGCCGTACTCCGCCTCTAGCTCGTCCCGACTGGCCTTGGTCCCAACCTTCACCTCTCCGGTATCAATCACCCCATCTCTCCCACCTGCAGAGGTCCTCATCATCAGGGTCGTCTTCCTCGGTAAACTGGGATTTGTCACAAAGACCTAGTATCACCGCCAGTGTAAGCTCGGGGGAGGGTTCTGTTACCAGCAACAGTAGCATGTCTACGTCCATTTCGCGTTCGAATTCAAGTCGGATGTCATGGCAGTCTCATCAAACGTTACGAAACAATGCTGGCTCGTCCTTAGCATCCTACGTTACGGCGAATGAAGAGACGACAATGCAGTGGTCGTTCATGGTGCGTTCTCGGTGGCACGTATCCCCTAAGTACATGTTCTCACTTTCTATAGGGTTTCGAATGGGTCGTACGCGACGTGCACAAACTCCGGGACTTTGTTGAAGGTCGCGGTCCTTTGTCCATCGACATTGAGAACGATAGGGGCGTTGATGGGGCTGCTGGAGAGGTTGATGAGAGCAGTGCAACAGCGGATGATTTTGACGTCTTGAAGCACTCCCCTATAATAGGAGACAACAAGTTCAAGCTTGAAATCGGTAAGTCACAAAAAGCTTCATGTGGAAAACGACGTGGTTTACCGACGGACCCTCATTGCAGCACGTACCTCCCCGCCGACGGAAGGCGCCACTCAGGTTGCAGGAACGAAACCGGATACATTGTCCCTCTATATCACCTGCCTCATGTTAGACTCTACCTACGCAGACTACGAAATGTCTGCGTCAATGATGACAGCCGTGAAGTGTCAGGATGACCGTGTCGGTGAAAGAGGAGCACGGCCCGACTGGGTGTGGGAGAACTGGCAAAGTGACTGGGTCTTCAGGGAGGGAAACGAGGTCTGGGGTTTGTAGGCATCCAGACGTCCCATTGAACGGCCACTGACGAGCTTCCCCAGCCTGTTCTCTTCCTCCCCTTTCGGCGTTGATTGAGAATAACTCTCGGGTACGTGACACAGACTCCCTAGTGATATGTGTCCAGATACATTGTCCTCTGGGCCCATTCTTCCCGTCTCATCCCTCCGCCTACTACGTCCCGAAAGACCTCTTGGATGGACTTGAAGCTTCCTTAGACAACCCAAGTATGTCCTTCGCTTTCTTCACTGGCAGATCCCTGATAGTCCTTCCAGACACTGGAGACGTCCGTTTTGTGTGCTTAGAACGGTACAAACCCGATGTTGTCCCTCCAACGCCTACGGAAGCCTCATCCTCAGCGACTCAAAGACCTGCGTCATCCATGTCCTCGTATTCCCATTCCTCACAGATGACAGCTCGCAAGCGAATCATCTACGCTCATTCTGATATCCTCACTCGTCGTTCCGACTACTTCGCCACTATGCTCTCCTCATCTTTCGCTGAAAATCAGGGGCATATCCCGGGCGAACGCAAAGTTCATACTATCGTCGTAGAGGAGGCTGATTTTGAGACGATCTACTGGCTATTGAAGTACTGTTACGCAAATTGGCTGTTGCTCAAGGAAGTCGACGATCCACGGGTAGCGGTAGATGGAGTTGGGGCGGGTTGGAGCGCAAATTGGTTACACGCGAGAGGTGGGGAGTGGGATTGGAAAACTTTCAACAAGGTTGGGATGACTGAAGACTTAGAATCGAGGAGTGCTACCAGCGGAGAAGAAGGTGTTCCATCACCCCCAGCAGGCGCCCCACAGGTTTCGCAACCAGGTTTGCCGTTGTCGGATAGCAATACGATGCGGGCTGGCTCTTCTACGAGAACTCCTTCGACGCCATCTCGCGCGACAGCGAAGGCCAATACTATTGCTTCATCTACTCGCCAATCAACGTCGAGTTCTAGCGAGACAGCGTCCCCAGGAAGCTCCCGGCGCACACCTACAACGATGCCAATCAACATTCCAGCGACACGACCGAAACAGGCACCTTCTTCAGTTGTGATTCCTCGACAGTCAAGCTACGCGTCAGTACCACCTCCCGCTACTCATTACCCACCAGTTTCACCCCGTGCATCCAGAATAAGAGGCTCGAGCGGACTCACCATCGGATCAACCCCCGACCCGCATGTGCATCCAACACCTCCACCCTCACCAGCTTCGGCCCTATCAATGTACCAGATAGCCCACCGATATACGATGCCTCGGCTCGCCAATCTGGCCCTCGAGCACATGATGTCTACGATAACACCGCAGACTAGTTTCGCGTTACTACTTGCTACTTCCACTTGGGACGACTTGCATGGGATGGTCGAAGACTATGTCGTGGAGAAATGGGATGAGGTCGCGGTTTCGGAAGAATTTGAGAGGTGCTGTGATGAGGTAGCCGCTGGAGAGTGAGTACACGCTTAGTGGTGTCAAAGCTGAAACTAACATGAACTCTTTCAATGCAGATGGGGCTCTGAGGGAGGCAAAACCCTCATGGCTCTGTTCCGTCGTTTGAGGTCTCCGGGACCGATATTGTATTCACGTACATGAACCTGATTTTGCTGAAAGTTGGAAGGTCGATTGGCACTCACTCTTGGTCATTCATGGAATATTATCTGCATCATTTGTATAGTACTTGTACTTAGCATCTCAATCAACATCACCATATCCCGTCCAAAGCTCGTCCAAAGCCAAGGATTTCGATGGCTCATGTTGCGCAAATGGCCCGACAGTCGTCGAGTAGGCCCCAGTCTGCCCCAGTTAGACCACACGGCCAGAAGCGATGTCCATGTGGACGCTTCTTATCACTGGACCGATTGATTCGAATTCAGTTATGTACAAGTATGTACATTATAAATGGCTAATTCCTCGATCCACCCCCACTTGTCCCTGTTCTTTGGCTTTCCCGTTCAGGATCATCCATGTTTTCCTTGAAAGCTTCGTCTCTCAGCCGAAGTGGGCTCTTTTTCACTCGCAGAGCGCAACCAAACTTCATTCGCGGACTTGCGACAGTCGTTGCGGATGCAAACGACTCGAAGTTTCGCATCCCTGTTATCGACTTTTCAAAATTCAGGAAAGCTAGTTCCTCCAAGGAGAAGCAGGAAACAGCGAACGAGATCGTCGATGCATTCAAGCAGAGCGGGTTTATATATGTTTCCGGACATGGTATCCCCAGTGGTGCGTCGCATTCTCTGTTTATGATACATTGGTTCGAACGTCCGTATTAGGTACCGTTTCGAATGTCTTCCAGAAGGTATTCAATTGGTCTCTGTGCGATTTCACTCGCTGACATGGACGGTCCAGAGCGCGGAGTTTTTCAAATTGCCTACGGAAGTCAAGGTGTGGGTACTCGTCGTTGTGTATGTGCGGCCAGTCAACTTTCCCCCGTACTTAGGACAAACTGGCTTGGGAGGACCCCCGCTCGAATCGAGGCTATGTGCGAATAGGCAGAGAGCGTGTTACACAGTCTCAGGATGCAGCTGAGATAGCCCAGCTTCGAACCAAGGCTCCGGATTACAAGGAATCTATGGAAATTGGTCGGGATTGGGACTCGGAATGGAGGAACATGTGGCCACAGGAGGGTGATGCACCGGCGTTCAAGAGCACGATGTTGGCGTTCTACCAGGTTTGTCGCTCATGCACCTGGTCAATCAAATTATTGACGGAAACGTGTAGACTTGTCATGACCTCCACGTCGAGATGATGCGCTCAATAGCCTTGGGGCTGGGTCTAGAGGAGCGGTTCTTCGACCAGAAGATAGATAAACAGTGTCACAACCTTCGGCTTCTTTCCTATCCATCCATTAAGAGATCGTTACTCGACGGCGAAGATCAGGCTCGCGCCGGGGCTCACAGTGGTAAGCAGGCGTTCGGCACGTATCGCAGCTTGTGGGCTTACACACAACAGACTATGGAACCTTGACATTGCTATTCCAAGTATGTGTATACGTCTCAATGTCCCGTTGCTTGAACTGACGAGTTTGCAGGACATGGTAATCTGAATTCGACCCATCACTTCTACGCGTTGCGAACTCACATGAATAATAGGTCGGAGGATTACAGGTCCGCAATCCGAATACCGGTTCTTACATCGCTGCTACGCCCATTGTACGTAACCCACAGTTCTATCATGCGATTCTGACTGTAAATCTGACTACAATGGCTACCACAGCCGGGAACGATCGTGATCAATGTCGGAGACCTGCTTTCGAGATGGAGCAACGATGTCCTTCGTTCGACTTTGCATCGTGTGGTGGCCCCTTCTCACAAAGTCAGCGATTCAGAGGCTATAACTCCACAGCGTCAGTCAATAGCATTCTTCTCCAACCCCAACTTCGACGCCGAAATTTCTTGCTTGCCCAACTGTGGAACGGAGCCAAAATACCCACCTGTCAACACAGAGGACTACATTGTTGGACGTCTCTCCATGACCTACACGTAGCAATGCCAGTTATTCCCAGCCTTTCATAGGCACACAATGTGAAACCACCTTTTTGTTCACGAAACCGTCGTTTGTTTTTGCCGTCGTGACCGAAGTTAAGGAACGTGAACGTTCCATTGCAGCGTATATTGCGAAGAAGCAAGGACAATATCGAGACCAGTGTACAACGTGAAGGGAAATGGATGGATGTTAGCAGCATGATTAAGTAAATAAGATAATGTTTGGATGGGTAACAATACGACGATGAGGTATGGGAATAGATGAAAAGGGTGTCCGTGAGAGCGACGAGAGCTGTGAATTATATCTACCTACTGATAAGGAAGCTTGTCGAGTCTATTTTTTGCGGAACAATCCAAGAGTATGTTGTCCTCCACACGCGACCTTGATTGCGGCCCAGGAACCGCCCTCTCGCCGCACGATTACACGAGGTGTCCGAACCTCCACGTCAGGAACGCCCAGTTCACCCTGAGTACCTTGTCCCCAGCAGTACAAGGCACCGTCACGGGTAGCAGCAAGGTTATTGTGAGTGCCAACGGAGATATGGACGACCGGATCGTCATCATCCGGGAATTTGACTTCCACAGGTTCTGGATAGAAATCGGGGTCGGCACGATCCTTGAAGGCTGGATCATCGTCAGGCAAGCCAAGTTGTCCTGCATTCGAGCGGCCACACGCATAGACTTTGCCTGCAGAGGTCAAGAAAAGTGTATGATGTTCCCCACCAGCAATCTGAACGACGGTGTCTCCATTGAGCTCTTCCTTGCTCAACCTCAGAACTTTGGTAGGAAGCTGTATTTGAGCGTCGTCTGTCTCCTCGTGGCCTATGCCAACTTGCCCCATCGTGTTAAGTCCCCAGCCCCACACGTCGCCGGAATCGTCCACAGCAAAGGAATGGAAGCTGCCCGCACCGATGACTTTGCCTTTCCTGAGACGGTTACCAAGAGTGATTTTTTCGGGTATAGTACCATGTATCTTCCGCCTCTCAAGAACTTTTCTACCAAGCTGAGCTTGCTCGCCAGCACCCCATGTGTAGATGTTTCCGTGTGTCGTCAGAACAAGAAGATGGTTGACGCCGGCAGTGATGGCAGAAACCTTCTCTCTATCCCCAGGTTTTGAATGAAGCTGGTCTTCCAGAATGGAGACAGGGAGGAACTGGTGCTTGAGCCCACTGGAGAAGCCAAGCGAGCCTTCATTGACCTACAAGAATTGAGATATCAAACGGCAGTAGAAGCCAGTCGGACGTACTCGGAAAGATCCCCAGACTCGGAGATCGCCTTGGTCGCTTACTGCAGCGCAGATGCTATCACCAGTCGCAACTTGAACTGCACGGAACTTTTCGTCCACGAGAGACTGAAGCGGATGAGGAACGGCGGTAAGCTGATCAATGTCCAAGAATGAGCCAGGGTTCTCGGGATCTGGCACTTGATGAGTAATTCGACCCAGAGCTGCATCGTCATTCAGTCCGCAGGACCATATCTGATTGTAAAACGAGCGGCGTTGTGAGGATTGTTCGAGCCGGAGAAAACGTAAAACTCACTGTTCCCTTCTCGTCGACAAAAAGACTATGCATGCCACCAGCCGCGACGGATTCGAGACCAGCCCCGACCTCGCCAAAAGTTCCAGCTTGCATTTGCTGTTCCACCCATGCGTGCTTCTTTGGTTTGTCAAACTCATCTAACAGATCTGGTCCGAGACCAAACTGCCCAAAGTTTCCCGCACCCCAAACGAAGAGTTGCAGGCCTGGCCGAGTTTTTTCCGGCGGTGAAGGTAAAGGATTGAGGTATGGCTTCACCTGGACATGAGGCGCAGCAGGAATAGGTCCTTCCCCTATCGTATCCAGTTTCGTACGAGAGCGCGAACGTTTAACGGGTTGCGGCGCGGGTTTGGTCGCTGCGTGTTTGGAAGTAGGTATCTTCGTCGTAGGAGCGATGTTCTGCTCCTCACCTCGAGCCCTTTTGACCGGAACATCGACAGCTCTGTCTGGTGAGGCAGCTCGCTTTTTTACGGGAACGCTGCGCGCAGTAGTTCGTCCTTTGGTAGTGGTCTCTGTTTTCGCAGCGGTCTGGGAGGGAGGTTTGGCTGAAGCCGCTCGTGCAGATCTTCTGGGAGCCATGGCTAGGGAATTTCTGGAAGTTCTTCTAAGAGATCGAAGGGCAAGGTAGCGCTGAGAGCCGTAGTCGTAGAAGAATGGAGGAGAGGAGGATGTTGGCTGCGATGGAGGTCGGGAGCAAAAAGCAAACCGTTCGTTCAACCATGACTTCAGGTCGCCACCCTCACGTGACTAGCAAACGCGTCCACAGATACAAATACCCATTTTAGTCCAAGTAACCTTAGTCAACGACAATGGACATGGTCCAAGCATCACCATCATCATTGCAATCTAAGAACCTTGCTCATTCATACTTACTTACTCGCCAGCAACACAATGGGCCAATCATGGGAAAAGGAGACTAAGTTTTCATGCTGCTCGTGCTCATTTCTGGCAAGTCGCCTTCCATACTCTTGATGGCAATATGATAGGTTCTTTTGAATTGAAACAGCCTCACCGAATGCTGTCGTTTCTAGATACTTGGTGGCACATCCTTGGTCGCTCCTGTCAGTTCTTTGCCATGAATATCCCAGTCCCTAGTCCATCCTTGTCTACCACTTCTCAGAGAACGAAAGCTACCTCCCTAGTCGATGCAACTATCTCGCGGCGGCCACGAAACCTGACCTCGACGCTTCTGTCTTTCGAATCAATTTTTAATTCTATATTCTCAAGGTTCTCGCGGACTCCTCTCAACTCCTTCCTATCATGGCAAGAGCTGAGGAATGGAATGAACGCCGCGATTTCTATAGTTGTCTCCTTCTTAACGCGTCCTATCGTAAGTATCAGCTCTGTGCTCCTTGCTGGAAAATCCCCTTTGTCTGCTAGCTTATTTATACCCAGGCGCTACTATCCGCTATTCACCCCACGAGGTTGCAATGTCTTCGACTTCCCACTTCTTTTCCGCCGATTCCGCTAGACGACATCTATCCTTAGTTCTATTCTCCGCATCGCAAACTACTCCTCCCCTTCCCTCAACTTTCCTTCAAACAGGCTATAATTCTCTACCGACTGGTAGCGCCGTTTCATTCCCTCAATCACTCAGATCACTCTCCGTGTGCATTAGCACCGAGTTCAACCCCACCAGAGATTCGTCTACCCTTTCATCTATCCTGCGGCGTGCGGCGAGGGGATTCAGTCCCTTGACCGAGGTCGATGTCCTCGTCACGTCTGGCCAATGGAGAAAGTCGGACGACCTGTCTCACCGGCTGCTAGAGTGGCTCAGAAATATGCCTCAAGAGATCCGTCATTTCAGGCTCGTAACCAGTTGCCCTTCTGTTCGGACGGAAGTCATTTATGCGGGCAGACGTGTAAAAACTATCGCAGCGGTTCCGTTCGACTTAGTCTCGAACGAGATCCTTGAATCTCTTTCGCAGTTACCCCACCTCGAACATCTAGAGTTTGGGCGACGCCTTATGTCTCCCTTACACCCCTACAACCCGGAACGTTCGCTCGCCGCCCTAAGACTACACTTGTGGAGTTTCGGATATGTCAAAAGTGTTTCTGTCAGCCTTTTGCTGGGCGACGTTCTTTCGCCAACGTTACGGGCAATCTCTGCCCTACCCGAATGTCGATCCCTCGAGCTCACAGAGTGGGTCCCGGCTGTGACTTACTCTCAACCGGAGAGGCAGGAGATTGTGAGGTCAATCCGAATTGGCCTTGCAGGGTTTCACCATCTGCGGACTCTGATCATTCCCAGTAAAACCCTTCGAGAGTCATTGCGGGAGGTGCTGGGGACGTTAAGAGATTTAGAGGAAGTAATAACATCCGAGAATAGAATGTGATAAAGAATAGAGCGCAAACTTTACTGATGCTAGACTCAAGGCCACTCACTTCGCTGCGCTCGTACCTCGTTCGCTCACCGCGAGGCACGAGTGCTCGCGAAGTGTGTGGTTTCGAGTCTACGAAACAATGAATCCTCGTCTTGGGAGAGCCGCACGCAAGGTTAACGTAACGAAGTAACTTTTTCCTTTTCGGAAACCTGGCTTGAGCCGCCTGAGGACTTGTCTTCCACGGCCATCATGACAGTGTCTATCGTCAACAAACGTCTGTCCCTTCGCGTTGCAAAAACTCAAATCGTGCGACCATCTTCTGCTCTATTACTCTCTTTCTGTCTCATACAGCGTCTCACAGCGAAACGTTCACAAATCGCGTTACATTCCGACACATCTATCCAAGCGCCCGGACTCTTCGCTTGATAAGAAGGCCCATAATCAGAACGACTTATTCGACGGAGAGTGTGTGTCGCAACTGTCGCTCTAACGATCTGTCGTCTCAGCAATGCAATTCGTGTGATAGATTCAGTGTTCATAACCCAGCCAATGGAGAAGTTCTCTGCCAGTACGTCTCAGAACAGTCTTGTCACGAATTTCCCCGCTAAATATCCACACAGAGTCTCGGCGGCGTCTTCCACAGGTGTAAATGAAACGATTCGTAACGCACAAGTCGCTTTCGATGCTGGTGTCTGGTCGAGAGCACCCGCCATTACTCGCTCCAAAGTCCTCTCTCAGTTGGCTCGGGCGTTGGAAGCCCGGATACCAGAATTAGCGCAGATAGAGACGCTTCAAACCGGTCGGACACTACGTGAAATGAACGCTCAACTTGGCCGATTACCGGAATGGTTGTGAGTAGCTTCATTTACCTGGTCAATCAATCAAGGCCTCGAATGAGCCTTCGCTCCACAGGGATTACTTCGCAGCACTTCTCCGAACTAATCAGGCGTCTATAGCACCTACTCAAGGCAAGTTGTTGAACTACATCCAAAGGGTGCCGTTGGGAGTTGTGGCTCAGATAACAGTACGTACTATCTGTCACTCAGGACACCCATTAGATGCTGACATTGAGACGGTGCGCCGCAGCCTTTCAACCACCCTCTACTCATTGCTGTGAAGAAGATTGCACCGGCTTTGGCTGCCGGGAACAGTGTGATAGTGAAGCCATCGGAGGTACGCCCTTCCTGTAGTCTGTCAGCTGCTCGATTCTAAGAAAGATCATTCGTTCAGCTTGCCCCGATTACCGTACTTGAATTCGCCGAGATGGCGGCTGAAGCTGGGGGTACGCAAGGCTTATAGCCCCACCAATAACTTCTCTAACATCTACTCAGTACCACAAGGAGTGCTGTCAGTCTTGCCAGGTCTTGGCCCTACTGTCGGGAAGGATATTGTTAGCAACCCGCTCATCCGGAAGGTGGATCTCACTGTAAGCACCTTCTCAAGGAGCGAAGACATCTCGCGGGCTCATGTCGGATCAGGCAGGAACACAAACCGGACGTGCCATAGGCAGCATTGTTGGCTCCAACCTTGCGTCGTTTACAGCTGAGCTAGGTGGAAAGGTCAGCACCTTCTTTTGACGATTTAACCGATGTAATCGAATCTCACATTTGCAGGCTCCGATCGTGGTATTCGACGACGCAGATCTGGTCTCTGCTGTAAATGGAACGGCCTTTTCAGCATTCGTTGCATCTGGTCAAACGTGCGTGTCAGGAACAAGGATAATTGTGCAAGACAAGATATACGAGCCCTTCATGGAAAAATTCTTGCGCAAAGTGGAGAGCATTCGTCAAAGAATGGGAAACCGCAGGTCTTTTCTAACTAATCTCGTATACATGAGCTAAGAAGCCTGCACTAGCTATCAACCCAAAGTCGACTATGGGAGCCGTCATATCGCAGAAGCATCTTAACAGGATCGAAGGCATGATTGAGGAAACCAGGGGACGAGTTCTGTTTGGAGGCCAGCAAATGCTCGGAAAGTCATCTTTGGATGGATTTGACTTCTCCAATGGTAGCTTCTTTCCGCCGACCGTGGTCATCGATGTGGAAGTCGATGATCTGCTTTGGCAAGATGAGTTGTTTGGACCTGTGGTCGTGGTTAAGCGTTTTTCTGTTTGTCATACTCCACCATCTCCTCGAACGTTTCTGATTATTTGGATGGGGTAGGACGAGGCTGAGGGCGTCAAACTCGCCAATACCTGCAAATACGGATTGGGTGCTGGCATCTGGACATCCAATCTCTCGCGAGGGCATCGGGTGGCGAGTGAAATACAGGCGGGAATATGCTGGATAAATACCCATCATCGGAATGACCCCAGCTCTCCTTGGTAAGAGCCTCTAACGAAACGGCCTCTTGCGGTGTACTGATTATTCTTAGGGGCGGTATGAAAGAGAGTGGCATCGGGAGAGAGAATGGTCTGGAGGCGTTCAATGCTTGTGAGTGGAGGTTAACACCGCTTGTCGCTGAGCGCGTCTGACCTGGTGTTCCAGATTCACAGAGCAAGTCGACAGTAGTTAACCTAGCGAATGACGAAGAAACGCGGGAGAATGATGACTGGTTCGCAGATTCCTCAGAAGCTCGTAGATACGGCTAGTTGAGTCTTCGTGACGATGATAGGAGTGTATATGTATCTATCTGTAAGGGATAACCACATAATTTCACTATTGATATTATTGATACAGTCCAGTGAGGAGTCCCTTTACACCCAAAACCCTCGAATTCTATTGATACAACAGTCAGATTTGTGTTCATTAACTAGTCACTTTGGCGGCTTCTTGTGGCGTCGGTGTCTAAGGGCTTTTGTCAGCGAGCGGGGAGTGGGACACCGTGCTTTTTATAACGTACGTCGTGAACTTCCACAGGTGGCTCGTCGACGAAGTCGGGAACTTTGTTCAAGTCTGCTAGGTATGAGCTTCCTTCCTCTTCTTCCTCCAGTTGGAGAGCGTCGAGTTCTAGAGAAGTAGGTAAGAAGGGTAGTGGGGCGCTCAAAAGAAAACGTGCCTGCTTCCAAGTCGGCTTCGTCGAGTTCATCCGGGACTTCGTACGAGCGTCCAAGGGATTCCTGTATTTCAGCAGCTTGTTCCAGAAGATCTTCCATCTCATAGTGTGTACTCTGTCGTCATAAAGGATATTTACGGGGGTTAGATGGACAAAGGTGGATCATAATGGGGACGTACCTCAATTTTGTCGATGTCTATTTTCCCGTATTGCTTCTTCATTTCTTTATTCGCAATTCGCATCGCATCGACTGTGGCCATCGTATTCCTGAGATTCTCCGTGGTCATAGCGGCCGATTCCATATTGAAAGCTTGTTGCTGGAGTTGGCCCAGTTGGGACTCATACATCTTCCTCTGCTTGAGTGTCCTTAGCGCACGTTGCTGTATCGCATTCTGCATTGGGGGAAGGATTGGTTCAACGAAACAGACAGCTGGCGTATGGAGAAACGCACCTTTCCGGGCCCATTCCTTAGTTTGCTCATCTGCTCTTTATATCTTGCAAGTTCCCCGTCCAACTTCTTGATCTTGACCTCTATGGAGGCTGCCCTTGCGTCTGTCTACAAGCTATTCAGCTGGGCGCGACTTGGGAGAGTAAATTGAATGTACGGAAGCAATTGCATCTTGAAGCGACGCCTTGGGCTTCTTCGAGGATGTTCCAAAGATTCGATTCATTAGTGAGTATTGCGGCAGATGTAGCTCGAAGTGGTGGTTTGGGAGCAATGACGCAGCTTCCTAATCGGGAACATGCGCTGCGCCTGTACTGCAGAACGATCGAGCTTTCCCACGGGTGGCCACTTGAGGGTTCACGAAGTCGTTGGAGGCGGTTGTATAGCGGACTAGGTGCCCATAGGATATATATCCTTTCCCCTCCATTCAGTTTACTAATGCAAAAATCATCCCTTTTCTCCTTCTCCACAATTTCACGCAATGCTCCACACTGCTCCTTCAAATTGTACTGCTGATTTTGAAGCCCTCCCTGAGTCTATTACCTGGGTTTCGAGCACCTGCCTACCATCTGTTCATCCTTGTTCACCTGACAAAGGTCATTTCCGACCACCCAGGACGGACCAAAGTTTGTAGCAACCTGAACTGAATAAACTTCCCGAGAAATGTACAGACGAAAACGCGTACACCAATACAGCATTTACAAGTTGGGTCAGTGGTGGTCCAGTACTACGACTCGGGACTCCGGAACATTACATGTCAATAGTGCGCTGTCCAGCAGACAGGTCAGCTCAAGAGACGGAGAACGGGACATGTACCATTGCGATTAATACTCACTGGAGCCATGGACCATTCGTGTATCACCTTCACAAGTCGCTTATCTCTGAGTTCGATACATTCTTTGCAAGTGAGCTCAGCAGTGTGGGTCATGACAGCATCACGGATAGACGTTGTTGTTGTATCTGCAGTAACATTGTGGCATCAAAGACACCGTTACAGCATAGACAGCTAGAGAGATGGCTCACCAGGTTTGATGATGTGCAGCATGGAGGCCAGAGCTAAATTCCACATCTGTTGAAGCTCCCTTTGTTTCCGAAAGTCGCAGCCTGGCGTGGGGTTATGAAGCCCCAGCTCAACAGATAACAGCTTCTTCAATGTATCGACACGTCCCATATGAAGCTGAAAGAGACGCAACATGTACACGGACCCAATCCTTTTTGACAGGTCTTCGGTTATCTGCGAGAGCTCGTGGAAGAGTGTATGGCTTGAAGCCGATACAGCAAGCGAAATGATGTCGTACTGAGCAGCAAGTGCATAGACATCGAGGGGATGAAAAGGTGCACAGGATAGGAGGAAACGGTGCAGGTGTGACTCCGCCGGTGTAATGCAGGAGTTGGGTGAAATTCCGTACTTCGGGAGACGATCCATGGCTCGGATGAGGGTCCGAATGTCGATGGCCGACTGAGTGGTATCGATCGGAACGTTGAGAACACCATGTAGCATTATCTCCAACTCGTCCGACGGAATCTCTGGCAGGAAGAGAACCCGTTGTGGCCTTTCCTCCGGTAAAGGGAGAAGGCCACGGAAGGAATTTTTTGATGCCCGAATCAGAGCGTTTTCGTCGGTGTGGAATGCGACCAAGTCGTTGGAGACCAAGATGATGTTGACAGCCAAGTGACGATCATCGTCCAGTGCTGCGCCCGCCGGACCGAAGGTGAAGGAGTTCGTGAATGTTGGAAAATTCCGACCGTCGAAGATATTTGGTGGGCGGGTCTATTACTGTACAGTCAATTCCCCGTGGCCACAATACAGAATAGTAGCGGCTTACATCACCATACCACCCAGTGAGTTCATCAAACATGGCCGCGATATCTTGTAGACCTGCACGACGACACAGCGAAGAGGAGGGATATAACCTCGGTAGAAGGTCTGCTTTCTCATGCTGCACTGCATTTGCACGCTTCCTTCAGCAACATGTCACTTACATGAAGACCTGCCGAGCGGCGCGATTGAAGTTGACTTCCTTGAATTTATAGTGTGCTAAGACTCCACAGAACACGACTGAACCTCAAAGGTGCCACGAAAGATAACTTCGGATTTCGAATCTTCAAGATACCTGAGACGAGCCTGACCTCCGGGCCATGTTTCCAGACACGGGGACTATATCAAGATTCAAGACTACAGAGTCTCGGGCGACGGGAGTCAATGATGTGCATTCCAAGCTGCTTACATGGGATATCTCACGAGTCATCACTGCCGCAACTGACCACTGCGCACTCGTGCGTAAGGGAAGAACTTCCATCGATGTATGAGTGTGTCAGAGAGTATTGGGACGCTAAAGGAATTTAATCGGTGGTGATGCAAGAACATATGGAAGGAAACGGGTGCTCAATGGTGTCAACCAAGTCCTGAGAATTGAAGCCAAGGGAGCTTGAAATATTGAGGATCGAACTCGAGGCTGATATGTTCGAATAATGCGCTTCTGAGTACTATCGAGGAATTTGGGTCGTTCGTGGGGGTTCCGGACAGAGTTTGGAGACACGCCTCGCGTCAATGGTGTTGTGGCTGTACAGTCACCCTTTTGTCCTTTCACCACGATGAACGGTGATTCCGGCACGACTTCTTCAGAGTTCTCGACTATGCGGGCCACGAAAGTGAGTGCAAATCATCCTGTCTCTTCTTCCCCATCTCAATTGATTTCACAGCGAAAATTAGACGACGCATTCTATCGCCTTGACGCTGCAGTCACACCAAAAGAACCAACAGACGAGCAACCTCCAAGAAAGAAACTGCTACTCTCGCAGTCCATATACTCCACTCTCACAAAGTACGGTATCAAGTCCAAGGAAGCAGATTCGTCCAAGTCAGTCTTGTCCCTTCACCAAACTTTCTCAACGGTTCACTGAACCCAACACTGGATAATACAGAGGCCCCCTTCGGAACTTTACTTCACTCTCTAAAAGCGCTCCTCATCTGAGCGCAATATTGACGCGTGCCGCTACTCGCACACGGGAAAGGCTCAGCAAAAGCAGTTCTCCTGGCCCATCTGTATCTACAACTGCGGATTACCGTCCCTCATCCATACCCTCCTTTCTGAACCGTCTATCGACATTCAAGTTATCAACGTACGGCAACAAACCCCCTCAAATTGACGCCGTGGCTGCGTCAAAATGTGGTTGGACAAATGACGGAAAGGATAGACTGGTGTGTGGGATATGTGGCGTGTCGTGGGTGGTCGCGGGGAGGGAGGGGATGTCAAGGGAAGCTGGTAAGAAGGTAAGTTGAAAGGTCAAGCTCTACTCTAACCTCCATACCAGCAAATGCTCTCATCGAGAAGCAACGTCAACAACTCGTGGACGCTCACAAGTCTGGGTGTCCCTGGAAGACACGACAATGCAACGGTGTGTGCCATTTCAGCATTGTTCAGAGCACAATGCTCACATTCAGGTACAAAGACCTTATCTACCGGATTCCCCTTCAGTCACCCGCAGCAACTGTGCGGGAGTTGAAAACAAATGCATCAATACTAGACCCTATTCTTCAGTCGGTGGAGATCAAACACCCTCTTGTCAGTCTTCCTCAGAATACGGCCCATACTACCGTCTCATCATACTTCTAGACACCCAGCCAACTTGCCTCGCTTCAGGCAGCAATCACGTCCGCTGAGCCCGCCCCCTCCCCAGAAGAAAATTCGGACCAACCGACAAACGGGACACCACCCCCTTCACCCTCCATGACTGCTGTGCTGACCACACTTTTTGGTTGGGCGCCTGCACCAGAACGTCCAAGAACGACCTCACTTTCGCGCTCAACCTCACGCTTACCCACCGCGTCCTCAACACCTTCATTATCCCGTGCCTCCTCTCTCGCCCCAAGTTCAACACCTTCTATCCTTCGTGACGCCGCGAGTAAGGCAAAAGCTCGCGATACCTCTCTTCTTCACTGTGCGTTATGCCAACGACGAATAGGGATGTGGGCTTTCGTCAGCCAAACCGCTCCAACTACTCCTACCCCAGCAGACGACTCCACCCCTGCACCCCAGGCGAGCAAACCATCGGCTCCGAAACAACGACAATTCGATCTTCTAAAGGAACACCGGTCCTACTGTCCGTATGTCGTACGGTCTACCGTTGTCCCGACGTTACCTTCCACATCAATATCGACGGTCTCGTTACCGCAGTCGCGGAGCGGAAACGGGCATGTGCGGTCGAGTTCTTCGACTTCCCAACTATCGGCGAGTGGGAATAATGGACCCATCGAGGGGTGGAGAGCTGTGTTGACTGTCGCGTTGCGGTATAGGATGGTGCAGAGACGCAAGTCGAGTAGGAGGTTGGCACAGGGGATTGAAGAAGGGGGTAGTGGTCATGGGGATGATATGGATACTGAGGATGGGGTCAATGCGATGCTTGAGGGGGTCAAAACGCGTGGGGTGAGTGAAACGTTCTGAACAGTTTCTTTTCTACGTGACTGAACATCGTTGTTTGATTAGGGAAAAGACCTGTTGAAATATGTGAAAGGGCTTTTGGGCTAATTGTTTATATTCCATCTTGGACGCTTGGCTGTATTTCTAGTGTGTACAATCTTGACATGATTTTCTTGCCACTCCAACTATGTAAGGAATTACTTAGGTTGATACAAGATAAGAAGGGTGATGCGCAAAAGCCGCCCGCTTTTTCATGACAAGAATCCACGAATAGCACCTCCAACATTGAGAACATCCAATCTAGCATTAGGAGAATGCACGTCAGAACTGGGATTCGGAAATAGACTCGAGAATGAGAGAGCACGCACAGGAACGTATCGTGACCCCAAACGCCCCCGAGCTCGTAATACGAAACATTGTCATTACCTGCCATCCGTAACGCGTCCGCTACCTCCCGCTGTTGCTCGACAGTGAATAGTATGTCGCTTTGAACTCCCAATACGAGGGTCGGTATGTTTGCGAGGGGTTTCATGCCTTCCGCGAGATCTGGAAGGTACGCAGGGGGGTTCGCGGGTGGTGGGTGGGACTTTGAGTGAGAGGTTTTGTGAGGTGGGAATGAGGATGAAGACGTTGGCTGTGAGGAAGAAGAGGATGTAGATGGGCGGAGATTGAGGGAACTGAGTGCTGAATTAGTCATATCGAACAAGTCCATGGCTTTCGAGATGTATATTAGGGAGTTGGCGTCGTATTTGAGACAGAATTGTTCGCCCTGAGAAGATGGAAGATGGTTAGAATCGTAAGAAGTTGATTCAGAGCGGGGGAGGTTGACCTACTTGGTGGTCGAGGTAGGTCTCGATTAGAAAGTCTGGACACAGTGCTGGTGATCGTGGGGCGTCTGGTGACGGTTCTTCGGACTCGGGAAGAGGTCTGAGGCGGCGGCCAAAGCGAAGGTCCCATTCAGGACCCGATCTGTACGTTATCGTTGCGATTTCTACGGAAAGACGTCAGGACGCATTAGAGTTTGAAGAGGAAATATGGACCTACGTCTGGCCAACTTCATTCCTGTATGTGGAGGTAGACCGTCGTAGTAGAATCCATTATTCCAATTGGGATCGGCCATGAGTACTAAGGTCGAGATGTTGAGCCAATGGGATCTTTATAACGCGGAAGAAGGAAACGCACCACTTCGTTGGGCAAAGCGCATCGCTACCGCTGACGGTGAGCTTCTTGCAGTCCCGCTTATACTGACAACCTTGCCAACTCTCTCTGGAAACAGCCAGCCCACCGCTAGACTTTGCATAGCACCCATAGAGGACCCCACGCTCGCGTAAAGCTTATTCACGCCCAGGTGGTCCAAGAGACGAAACTGCGCTTGGACCATATCGAACACGGATATGACGGGGAAATTGGTTCCGTAGTGCTTCCCGGTCAAAGGGTCGGTGGAAGAAGGACCCGTAGAGCCATAGCAGCCACCAAGAACATTGCAGCAGATGATGTAGAACTGGTTGGTGTCGAGGGCCTTTCCTGGACCAATGAACTTTTCCCACCAGCCTTCCGTGGGGTTTGCAAGCGTCGATGCGGCGTGAGACGAGGCTGATAGACCGGTATGTAGCAAGATGACATTGTCCTTGGTGGGTGAGAGGGTCCCCCAGGTTTCGTACGCGACGTCAAACGATGGTAGCGGATCGGGTGAGTAAGTTAGATGAAGCGGGGCTGAATCGCGATAGATGTGGTATGTTTTAGGGTTTGGTCGAGCGTAGGGAGGTTCTGGTCCTGAATCACTAAGCTGTTCTGGGTTGGTGGACGGAGACGCAGATAATCGAGGAGCTGCTCGAATTCGTGATTCGCGAGCAGCATGGGCTTCAACGCAAGGAAAGTGAGGTCTCTTTGCGCTCAACGAGCGGGATAGTCGGGGCGTTTGTCCACATATTGACCTGGATATTCGAGGAGAGATCAATCTAAGGGATGACATCGGGAAGAAGAAGGAAACAGTAAAAACTTACCCACTGATTTGAGGTTGAATGAGGATGACTGAGGCTCGGTGAAGTCGGAATAATTGCGCGAAACACACGTGGTCGTGGGTATAACATGGGTATATAGTCAGTGTCTTACAAAGGTTTTACAAGATCCTTTAGTGGAGTGGTTGTAACGGCCCGAAACTGGGAATGTGAGAGGTTTACCTCAGCGAGTCAAGCCTTTGGTGCGCTGGTTCGAGACTGGCCCCTCCAGAAAACTTGGTGTTCACAGCCTCCCGCGCTGTAAAGCGTGGTCATGGGCTTGGATTAAATAAGCCTTGTCAGGCTAGGGAAGCAATTCCGCAACCTGCAGTCCTCGCCGAGTTAGTCTTAGGAGATCAGGTTAATCTTCAGTCGCGCCGAGGTTCGTGCCTCTCATAAACCTTTTGCCTTCCATGGAAGGCTTTAACTTTTGCTATCTTATCCAAAATATACGGCTGGGTCAGGTCGGCGACTACAAGGTACAGTCCTGAGAACGTTGCTCACGCGACGCATCGGAATAGGGGTTGGCTGTGGCAGAACCGTTTCATCTTCCCTCCCTACTTACTTAGAGGCAATGGGTGTTACGGGTTCCGGAACTGACGACTGGCTAATAGTAAGAGCAGGTACCAGTTCCCGACATGAAATTTTGTGTAAAGGTCATGGAACGAGCTCTTTTAAGAAATTATTATGGCCCCGGGCATCATGGACAAGTTTCGCCTGAGTAATGCCAATGGTAGTAATGTTCTTGTCAAATTAAGGAAGCAAACCTCATTTCGGGAGAAGCCGAGGCAGAGGGGGTCTTCCTCGACGTTGACCTGTTCAAACTTGGTTGAGACATTTTTTGCCCGTCGACGGTGACAATGCCTTCACGTCTGTTGGGCCGTCCGTTGAGCCTCGATTCCTCGACAAGTCTGTCCTCGTACGGAGCAACAACGATGACGACCCAATGGAGTCTGCGTACACCAAGCAGCACCATTGACGACGGCGATGAGCTGTTCGAGGATGGCCTCGAAACTGTCGGGAAGGGAAGCTCGGTGCGAAAGAGGCTGAGCTTACTGAATGATGTGAGTGCAAATGTTGATATGATAGAAATAGCAAGTGCCTTACACAGTAACTTACACGTGTTGATTGTTTTTATTCCAGTTCTCAACCTTTCTCCGCTCCCGCTCCGGTCTACAGGTAAAGTTTGGCCATCTTGAATTAGCACCTCTCATATAGCCTGTTTTTGATATACTTTTCCCCAGTCTGACCGGTCCACCAATCTGGTCTTGTCGGACTATGCCGATATTCCCAACAACGACGACAAGATGTACACAGCTTCGCAGCCTCAGGATGACGAACGTCCTACGAATAGAGTGCGCTACACGTGTATAATCCTCTCTCTTTCATGCTCCTAACCTTCTCTTCATCTCAGCTGTACAGATTATTTACTAGTTCACGGTCACGGTCCCGGTCAAAACAGTCCTCATCCAACAATGATGTTCACGTCCAGTCAACCGAATCAGCCCAGGAATATACTAGCGGCTCTGAATCTCATTCAAGGGAGTCCACATGGTCAAGCAGAACGTCAAATCGTGGGCGCTCTTCACACAGATCGAGTGCAAAACCGTCCACCATTCTACCCTCACGGCCTTTGTCCTCCACGACGACAGCAACGAACGCAACAGTAACACCCCCCACCCCGAAAGGGAAGAAGCGAATCGCTCAAATGTCGACAGCCTTGCCCTCCAGTTCTCTTTCTGAAACTTCACACGAAAATTCTCATCCACATTCCTCCACATCTCCACCAGAACCTGCCCTGAAAGCCCGCTCAAGCACAAGGAGAAAGCTTCGCAATATCTTTGGGATTCCTTCTCGCAAGTCGTCTATTAGCAGCTCCAGAGGCACAAGCCCTAGCCGCTCACACCATCCATCGATACAACAGCCCACCGAAATACCTCCACTTCCTCCCTATCCTTCCTTGGACACGTTCGCCTCTCACCCGTCCCATTTCACGAGGGCACAATCTCCTGATCCGGTTTCTTCCTCGCGTCCCCATAGCCCTTCACCCCAATCCCAATCTCATCACGATCCTTTAACGTCATCTGTCTCAACAACTGCCTCCTCTACTTCCAAAATCGACCATTTCACCAAATTCTTTTCTTCAGGAACACGTACACGACCACTTGTTCATCTTCACAGAACATCCACGACGTCTTTGTCCACGCCCCCTTCGTCATCAGACTCCATCATCCACACTGTCTCTAGTCCGAAACACAAGCGTGCCTCGACGTCTGCATCAGATATCAACGCTCCGCACACTCATTCTTCACAGAATCACAAGCCGATGAGAAACGGGCTTTCCCCTAAAGCCGCAGCAAACGGCGAAGCCAGCGGAAGCAATGGCCAGACCACAGGCTCAATCTCACGGCATTCACACACTCATACGCCCGTCACCAATCCTTCCTCCCGGTCCTCTACGACTTCCCCTCCTCGACTGAGCCATAGGAAGGACTCAGCAGATTCGGGATATCGGTACCGACCGTTGGTGATAGTCGATGAGGAGAAGGAACGGGAATCAATTGACAGCCCTAGCCCGAAAGGGAAAGGCAGGGAGCAAGTTGACTCTAACGCAACCTCCCGAGCAGGGAAACGCCGAGGAAGCGAGTCTTCAGACCATCGTCCAACTCCTCCTCGAAGTAGGAATGGAGGCCAGTATCCTGCTTCGTCGAGAGCTCCTAAACAGGCCGGCATTCGCGCCACCAAACATGGCTCGTTCGATTTCGAGCGACCGAGTTGGGCAATGGGAATCTCGAGGAGTTTCAGTGGGGGCGGACATCCGAGGGCTAACGACGAGAGTTCGGGGAATGGGAGAGCGAAGGAAGCGGGTGGTGGGAGGTTGGAGCAGCCAGAGCGAAGGAAAACGGTGGTACCGCTGTCTCTGGTTCCTTTGAAGCGTGGAAACGACAACGACCGCCGCAACAACAGACTCCTCCGTCAAAAGGAGCGCGACCTCATCAAGACGAGACGCCAACGCCGACGACCTCGGGGAAGGGGCAGTCGTCTAGTCTCGGGAAAAGTGCGGGTAAACGTGCACTAGGGTCCGGAGTGACGCGTTTGGTGGGGCTTGCGCATGGACCCTTTTCGTTTGAACCTGCAGTACCATCACCAACATACAGTCATACCAGTGCCAGCACTGCACATGGACATGGTGGGGAAACGGAGAGGGAGAGTAGGGACAAGCGAAAGAGGCCGAAAGATATTACGAAAGAGGGCGACTTGCTTCGTTCGACATCTACGAAGAGCAAGGCGACAGAGCCTGATTCTATTCTGACCACGACTTCGGGAAGCTCACGGTACGGGCCGCGTGGTCGGTCTTTGGACTTGGGACTGGGGCTGTCGTGGGCACCCACAAAGGTTCGAGAGGACGTACTTTTACCTGCCGGTTCCTTTGTGTCAGGGAAAAGTCGGAGCGCACCGTCTCGGAAAGGACTGGCTCAGAGGCACGTTGAATTCCAAGACCAGGAACGAACGAAGGTTGGACAGGAGATAGCAGAAGCCTTCAAGAAGGTGCTGGACGAGGATGCCTTTATTGCCTTCAAACATTGTAAGTGTATATTTCACGTCTGCGAAGAATTGGCTCAACGATCTACAGATGTTCATCAATTCGATGCTCATGAAATTCCTTTTGACGGGCCCTCCGGTATCATTGCGAGAACCGAACGACTGCTTGGTAAAGCGTCCAATCTTGGGCCTGAGGATCAGCAAAACTTGGTGAACAAGCTGATTCGCGTCATTCTGCACAACACTTAGTATCAGTCAGTGAGTTGACTCCGGAGACTGTTCAGACCTCTGCTCCTATGCTTTCTTTTCCTCTTCTACTTTCATTTAAGTACGTGCGCCATCTCTTCGCCTTGTGCAATTTCTCCATCCTTAGATCCATCTTACGTCCCAATATCTTTTTATTTTCATCCGTAGGTAGTAACATTATTTCACGTATACATTCTCTTCATGTTTGGCATTCACTGTATCTTCATCATGACCAGGTATCATTTCGTTACCCTATATCGCAATGCTTTCTATGTCCGTTCGGCGCTCCTCACATACCCCTAATGTGTTTTTTTCTTGCTGGGTTTCGTTATGGCTTCGGTGACTTATCTTCATGTATTGTTCAGAGCTTTTTCCACGCATACTAGTGTTATTCCATGGCCGTTTAATGTTACACACAAATGATATTAAATACTGTAAAGAGTAGGACGATCGAGAAGAAAAGCAGGTCTAACTTCGAGAAGTTATGTCGCTGGCCGCAATGCCCTGAGCCTCTCAGCCAACTTGTCATCCTCTTCTCCGATCTTGACTCCGGAAGATAGATCGGGAACAGTCTCCAAGTCCTTCGCTTCTAAATCGTGCTGCAACTCAATGTTCGCCTCCTCCGCAGTTTGCCTCATAAGCTGATCTATTTGATCCTGCGGAGTCGAGACTGCTGTGGTAGACGACATAGTCTCCTCCATGTATCCTGTTTGCACATCCAAGTCCGCGAATTGGGATTCGAACTTGTCCATAACCAGAGATATCTGAGGGATATCGTAAGAATGTGTAAAGAGAGCGAGGAATGGAGCACGCACCCGTTCTAGATTCATCGACTCCATCGCTTTATCCATCCCTCGTACGACGGATGTCATATTGCCCGTAACTTGCCGCATTGTGACTGCAGTCTCAACACGGCTTGCGACAGCATCTATTCTGCTTGAGAGACGGAGGAGATTAAGTGCTTCGCTCTTCTTCCGGATAGCATTTGAAGCGTATATTCGGGCGCCGTCGTTGTTTCCTTGTTGCAAGGCCTAAAGGTAACCGTACAATGAGTGGCGGGACCACGATGTGAGTGGGTTTAAGAGCACCTTCTTCAATCGTGTCTTCTCTGTGTTCTCGTCTTTCTGGGCCTTTTTGGCCTGTCGATTGAGGGTCTTCGCGGTGAACTTGTTCCCAGTGTGATGTCAGGTTACGGTTGCGGAGAGGACACTGAGGAGAATAAGTACCTTGAGCTGGAATAGGGTTTCTAACGGAGTGCATAAGAGACAGGCATGAGGATCGTTCTTGAGGTCAACTTACTCTCGAGGTTGCTCATGGCGGTATGACTGCGATGGACTGTGGAGGAAGGGAGGAGAGTTATCTAACTTCCCAATAAGGCAAGTCGTCGGACTGAATGGAGGTCGCGGACACGTCCACGGCAGCTCATTTTTGAATCTTACCACCAGCTTTGCCAATGGGCTTGCTGTATTATGTTAGGTCTGTCCTTCGTTTTCCCTTATTACTTTCAATTTTGACCTATTTATGTGCAGCTATGCTGCAATATTGGTAGTGTTCGCCTTTATCACGCTCTCGATAGGTGGCGTCTTCCCAGTAACTCGCAGTCCCCTCACCGGCTTATGCATCTTCTCATACAGCCAGCGGGCTTCTATACGTCTCGGAACTCATTGAAGAGCATGCAAGACTTGCAAAAACGATAGGGCAGAGGGGGACCTATGTACGTTGCGAGTTCTTTCTCAGTGTCTTCGTGTCTTAATGTTGCTTTACGCCAAGGTGGTCATCGCGCTGCATGCCGTCCTCTATTTCACAGAACCACTCCCACTTCTCCAGACCCTGTTCTCGATTATATGTCACGTCGTCTACCTCCAGAACTTCTCGAATACCTGGCCTCTCATTTCCCTCTCTTCCATTTCCTTCGTGGCTTCTTGTGGTCTAGTCATAGTGGATCACTTCATGTGGTTCTTTCACTTCGCTCAACTCACCGAAAACGCCAGACAGTACAGGTACAGAGGCCGCCCGGTTCCTCAAGCCCCATCTTTCTCTGAGATCACGACTTTCTTTGGATTATGCGTTTGGCTCGTACCTCTCTTCTTGTTCCTCAGTCTCAGCGCCAACGATAATGCCCTGCCGACTATGTTGGGTACGTACTCGTCAACTAGCACGTAAATATGCCATTCACTCATTCAACTAGCAGCTACTCCCGGCACGTCCTCCCTCACCGCGACCCAGCCACCCCAGTCGCGTGTCTCTCTATTCCGATCGTTATTCTCATTCACCTCGTTCTTGCCCGCTGCTATCCGACCGAAAAGCTCTCAGACCCCGGAAGGACTCATCGCACCTCCGCCCTCATCGCCCGGCCCGCAAACCTACCTGCGGTCACAACCCATGTCGTCTCCTTCTCTCAGCGGTACTATGACTCCTCCCCGATCTCCGGGCCCACGTCAAGGAAGCTTCGACGCTTCCCTGAACACGAATTTTAGGTTAAACACCCCCCCGCCGCGTGCATCTACTCTTGGACCGGACGGTGCGATGCGCCGGAAGACATCAAGCTCCTTGGGCATCGGGGGCCATGACTCCTCTAAAAAAGACTCCTAGGAGTTTCGTTGGGCTGCAAGGACGTTTTTACATTAGGTGTACATGGTCCCATTGATGAATTCGATATACTGTTATATGATACTCTCTGATAGATCATAAATAAGATGTCAAACGGAGTAGGTGTCCGTTAGAGGTCCGCGATGTCCTACAACATGAGAAACGGGCGAATATAAGGGCTTTTAACAATGAACGACGACAGCAATGTACGATATAAGTTTAAGAGAACGACGGGGATGCGACTACGAAGCAGTCAAGATTGGCCGGCTGACCATGCAGGGTTGTAGCCTGGAGGTAGGACTTCTTCCTCAGGAGCCGTCGCGTGTGCTGGTACAGGGCCGGCATCGGTTTCCTGCCTCACTATTCTACTGGGGGTGGGTGAAGGTTGAGCTCCCTTCGTTGATGCGCCCGCCCCTGGAGGCAGTTGGCTGTTATTTAGGGACGACGAGCCGGCGTCCGACCACGGACTGCTGACGGAGTGGGTTCCAGGCCGCGAAATGGACGAATGGGTTGATGGACCGGCGATATGAGATGAACTATCACCATAGCTCGTACTGGAGTTGTACGAATTCATTTTCGAGTGGCTCTTCGCACTTCTTTCGTCGTTGTATGGGGTTATGTGCGGCGGAGGACGAAGGGCTCCACGTATGAGTCTAGAAGAGGTTGAGAGTCTAGGCTATCGTCAATCGGGTGGGGACAAAGATAGAAAACCACATACGGGGCGGGAATTTTGTGAGTTGGTGTGCACCGCTATAGATTGCCGGCGTCGCACTATCCAAGCCGTCTCTGTGTCGACGACGCCGTCTCCATAAGAGTAATCCTAGGATGCCCACGAGCACAATAAGTGCGCCAATACCAGCCTGTGCCAAGATTCAGAGAGTTGTGCCGTGAGGTAGTGCCACCGGAGACTCACTGCTATTCCCGCGATCGCACTGGTGCTGAGGTTGTGGCCATCGGAAGAATCCCTTGGCGAAGAGAGCGTTCATACACACTACGGAAGTTTAGATTGAGGAATACTCACGATCCGCCTTGCCCATCCATCAGATTTACCTATCAGCATGGTAATCGTCAGGCATTGCATCCGACGCACTGAGAAAAAAATTGTACAAACCGAATGCACGTCCATATATTTTCCTTCGTCCAAGTTTGTGAGCGTCAGTGTATACGATTGTGACCGATCAAGGTCGGATTCCCAATAGATCAGACTGTCGTAGGCAAACCACTTCGACGTAGCATTCAAGATACGAGTACCTGTGGAAGCCCCTCCAGATGGACTCAACGTTGCCGAATACGCTCCGTGGTCATAGTTGACTGAGCCGTAGACCCGAAGGGCTGAGCTGAGTACAAAAGGCACATATAAGTATCAGACACAAGGCAGTGAAGATAAGGGCTACCCACGCGCTGTTGAACCGGAATATGATGCTCGAACCTGCGTTATTGGTATCGATTCGGGAGTACCCCGAAGCATCATGGTTCGTGTTGAAAGTTCCGCCACCGCTGGTCGAGAAGGCAGCAGAGTTTGGGAACGATGTTCCATCCTGATTCACAGTGACTGCGGGTACATTGATTCTGTAATTGAGGCGCTGCGGAAGATGATGTATGAGGAGAGTGAGTTTCTAAGTAAAAAATTGACCACTAACCCCGTCTTCCCAATTCCAACCGTTAATACTGCAGACGTGACATTCAATGAAACACCCTGAGTGAGATTAAGCGACAATGTGTGCAGCCCGTAGTCCAACTGCTTGTAACTGGCAAGGAGGCCATCGCCAGGATTGCCATTGACCGCGTCTCTGTTGTCCAAAGTGGTGGAATACGCCCCAGCCGTCCCCGATCCGTAGAGTGACACCGCAGTTCCCTTGAAAGATAGTTCGAAACTAGCGCCTTGCATGGTCGTGCTGTGGGAAGACGTCCCAACGGCCTTATTTTCATTTTGGTGAGTCGAATCGTAGGCACTATCCGGGCTGTTGGAGTAGAAACTCTTCCATCCTGCATTCAGGTCTTCTCCCTCGCGACTCGGTCGGTAGAGAAAAGTAGGAGAGCTGTCAGGAATCAAGAGATCATGGGAGTTGACCATGGCTCGGGCAAGCCAGTTCGTTTGGGTGCGTATGGGAGGTTATGGAACAGGGTATAAAGGAGAACTGTCACTGCCACTGGCACTACCCATGAGCGGCCCCTCCCACACGATTCAGGATCAATTCAAAATCACGGCTCCTCGTTCACGATGGTGTAAGAATGTTCGTTCGTTACATACCTGACCCCGGCTAAACCGCAGATGAGAGCGCTTTGCGCGGCGACTTGCAGTTGCACGGAGCCTCATAATCGGAAGCGTAAGACGGTAAAATCGGTTACCTACCCGACAGGGTAGATTCCCCAGGTGCACCTTGCGAGAGTTTGTGAGTCTCAACAACCCGCAAATATAGTGGGAATAAAACACACTAGTGAGTATGTAGTCGCCGTCTTGTGGTGGCTTTTGTTTCGCCATGATTGATATGCATAAATTTGATGGCGGATATAGCCGAGAGGCTGTTCTTTGAACAGAACAGCCTTGATACGAGCGCCCGAACGTCTCCCGTTTCGTCCAGGTTTCGTCCGTACTGCAATGTCAATCTAGTTGCATCGTCGGTCTCCAATGTATCTTCACTTAGCCAATAGTCCACGCGCCCTCTATCTCGTTACCAGCTCTCAGGATGAAAGATCGGGACGTCCCAGCAGAATTCTGGTTTTTCGTGCCGATGAACGCAATCCCAGCCAAGCAATCGTTGAGTTTCTGCCCAAGGACGAAGTGGATCTCTCCAATACGATTCGTCTCACGAATGGGACAGTGAAAGGATGTTTGGGACTGATAGCGGTGGAGAACGGTGCGTACATCAAGCGATGACATTGTCGATATACGCGTTCAACAGACTCGTGATTGCCAGATATATTTCTGGCACTTGTAACAAACGCCATAGAAGTTGGGAATACTCGACCCTCTGCCGCTTCTCCCGAGAACGTAGCTCGGATACAGGATGTTTCGTTCTATAGCCTCACTTCATCTATATGGGACGATCTTTCCATAGGATCAGACTCGTTGGGCAATGATGCCCTCGATCCAGCACTCCGCGAATCCTACACACCTCAGCCATACGAACACCCATGCGCTCCATTGACGAAGATACTATCTTCTGGCACCTTCTACTACGCCATAAATTCTCAGTGGGACCTCTCGTCTCGACTTTCACGACGCGTGACTGGCAATAAGAAGGTCAACAACGATCTCGGTTCTTTTGACGAACGATTCGTGTGGAACGAATATATCGTTCGCAGTTTGCTAGATTTTCGGGAGCGTTTGGATCAGCATGAAAGAGAGGACTTAGATCAATGCCATTTCATTGTGCGTTCTTGTCCTTGAACTTCTTGAGCAAGTCGTGAACCAGCTGCACCCTTAGATCTTGGCAATTCAGGGCTATGTAGGAGTTTTCACCACTTCCCTCCCAGCACCTCCCACAGATGGATCTCCTACAATTGCCACCCTCGCCCTGATATCTCGCCTGAGCTGGAAACGTGCAGGTACCCGGTTCAATACACGCGGAGTCGATGACGATGGCAATTGCGCCAATTTCGTTGAGGTCCGCATTATTTTCTTGCTGATGCGTAACATGTTCCGAGACCAGTAATCAATTCGCAGACGGAGACCATCTTCAGCACCGATCAGCACAGTATTAGTTATGCACAAGTGAGGGGTAGTGTGCCTTGTATGTGGTTCTAATCCAGTTGTGATGCATGTTGGCCTAAATCCCCATCTTACAGTGTTCTGGGAGCAACAAGGTATCCAGACGTTTGGCCAGCGCATCCAGATAACTCGACCACATGCATCGCAACCGGCTTTCGAACGACATTTCAGTCACCTCATGGAGGAGTATGGAGCCGCGCACGCCATAAACCTGTTGGGATCCAAGGAGAATGAGGCCATTTTAACAAATGCCTACGACCGACACCTCCAGGTTGCACGTTCAGGCATCGGTGACACACTGAATATTACGCATTTCGACTTCCACAACCAAGTGAGAATAGGGGGTCATGATAGTGTGCTTCGAGAACTGAGGTATTTCATCTCCGGCAAACCCGATCGTCGAGACTCACTTTACTACAGGCGAATGGAAATCATTACTGATCAAGTCGACAAGTTTGGATTTACAACTTGCGACGCAAGAACCGATGACCTGGTAACCGATCAGCGAGGAATCTTCCGAACGAACTGCTTGGACTGGTGTGTACATGCCAGGCACACAAACACGCGCGACGGCTGACACTTTTCGGTAGCCTAGATCGTACCAATTTTGTTCAAGATATCCTATCCCGCATGTCGCTAGAGCAGTATTTGCTTCTGGTCCATCGTGAATGGATACATTTTCACTCGCTTTGGACGCATCATCGTGAGCTATGGGCCGAGAATGGTGATGCGTTGTCCAGGATATACGCCGGGACAGGTGCGTTGAACACCAGCTTCACTCGTAGTGGCAAACGCACGCTGGCAGGTGAGTCTTTCAATGGCGTTAATTTCTTTGTGCTCATATCCCCACAGGTGTACTCTCCGATGCTACAAAGAGTGTCTCGAGAGCCTACATCAATAATTTCCAAGATAAAGGGAAGCAGATTGCCATCGACATGTTTTTGGTAACCCGGTTTCTCGGATAGGACTTGCACCACACTGAAAGCTGTTTTCAAGGGGAATATGAGTTCACAGCGTCAGGTTACAATTTTCGATCCTATACACGACTCCGTCCGATCGGCATTAGAGCAACGGTAAGTTCATCGCCCCACAGGCTAGATCCGAGGGCTTAAACCTCTTCAGCATAAATGAGTATTCTTCCATCAAGCAGTGTCTTATCTTCGTAGGAACTTGGAACTTGAACGGGCGTGTACGTGTGGTTGTGCTGAGGAATTGCTTCCGGCTCATCTCCCTTAGCTCCCCACGTCAGAATCACTGCTGCCGTGGCTTTACCCTCAACACAGTGCGTGTTTTTCGTCCCACATATTCCTTGGACTAATTAATCGCAGGCAATAACGAGTAAGAGGCGTGCGAGCTCTCCCCCCGGCCCTTCTGACTGCTCCACAGCCCTGATTTGTTCGTCTTGGGCTTCCAGGAGATCGTCCCCCTCACTGCACAACAAATCGTGCAGGCAGACCCAGAAAGGCGGTGAGTCTCCAGTGATATCTTCTTCCGCTACGTTAATGATGTGATCACTCCAAGTCGCCAATGGGAAGCGAAAATTTTAGAAACTTTAGATCGCAGACCTAACAAAAAGTGCAACTATGTTCTTCTTAGAAGCGAACAGGTGGATTTTATTCTTTTCCCGTAACGTGGCATTAATCGCCATTCTCCAGCTGGTGGGGACTGCCTTGATGGTACTTGTCAAAGCAGAACTGGCGTATGTCATACGCAATGTGGAGGCCGCCACGCGAAAGGTGCGTTATGGTAATATGAAGAGGGACCACTCACCTTGGAGCTGACTCCTCTCAAAACTTAGACTGGACTGCGTGGGATGTCAGGGAACAAAGGCGCCGTCGGAATACGGTTAGACTACCACAATACCAACTTTTGCTTTCTGACAGCGCATCTCGCGGCCGGTCATCCGAACGTAGATGAAAGGAATGCCGACTATCACACCGTAGCGAACGGATTGCACTTCCTCAAGGGTAAAACGATAGACAGTCACGAGTGGGTTCGATTATTGTCAACGTCAAAGGTTTTCTTTGACACTGCCTCAGAAACATCGTCTGGATGGCCGATACTAATTATCGAATCAACCTGAGCAACGAGACAGTTCGTTCTTGTGCTGAAAACGGCGTTTTCGATACCCTAGTTGCAGCAGACCAGGTGAGTGGTGGGACACCTATTCTGAGGGTATATGTATTGATTTCGACCCAGCTGAGGCAAGTTATGGACGCCGGACTTGCCTTCAGGGACTATGAGGAGGGTCCCCTGTTGTTCCGACCAACATATCGCTACGATCTAGGAACGCAAAACTATGACACAAGCGAAAAGATGAGAATACCGGCGTGGACAGGTGAGATCTGCATCAATGCCATGGTCTCTGTCAAGCTTATGCACCACCGCAGACCGTGTCTTATACCGAGGACGCTCCCTAGATCTAGCTACGTACTCCCGAGTAGAGCTGCTGGGTTCCGATCACAGACCAGGTATGTATCTCTCCTGTGCCTCCGTTCAGGTTTACTGAGCGTTCTCGTTCACAGTTTACGCTACGTTCCGAGCACAAATTAGGATTGTCGATCCAGCCAAGCGTGCCGCTCTATCACGGTTACTACTCAACAGTGTTTTGTCCACGTCTTCAAACGAGAAGCTGGATGACAAATTGGCAGCCCTTTCCCTACCGTCGGACTTTTGTGGGTGTACGTGTGTTCGCTTCCGAAGGTTTACCGGTGCTGATCGCTCACATCGCCCTCAAGTGCCACCTCCAAGCACTGATGATGTGGCATGGTGGGATGGAGAAGGTATGCCACTCTCCTTTCTCAGTAGGAATAGAGCCACCACTCACCAACGCACTCTTGCGCACAGACCTTCCGCGAGGCGTGGTCCCCATCTCACACATAAACTCGCTTGGGAGACGCCATCACAACAACCCCTTCGATTCACCGCCAGAATCGCCACTTTCCTCGTCCCCCACCTCCTCCGATGAGGAGCTTTACACACACGCACAATCCCTTCCGCCACTAACACCTTCTGTCGTGCGGAAACCTCCCCCGCCACCCCCACCGCGGCCGGCGTCTTCAAATGCTCCAGGAGCATGAATGACGATAGTGGGCTCCTTGTGTCCTCGACATCGACTGATTATCACAGTTATTAATGTACATATGAGATTGGCCACACACGATAAATGTTTAGACGAGACAGGACTGCATGACCTCAAATAAGACCTTGTTTCTTGAGATCCTCGTAAGTCTTCCGGTTATAGACATTGCCTTCATCGTCTTCCAGTTCCTCCATTGTCTCCTGCTCAAAGATTTCATGTCGACCCTCCTGTTTCAGTTTCTCTGCCACTAAGATTTCGCTCGCGTTAGCATCCACGACATGCGCTGAATGAGAGACACTAACGGGTAAGTGCGTCTTCAATACGCGTGATCTCATGGAAATGTTTTGTGTTCGGAAGCCCCAAGGCGCGCATCCCAAAAGCATGGCGCGATTCCTGTCAGACATTTAGTATCGCTGACACGGAACTCTGCATAAGAAGAGACTCACCTGGAAATGGCGATCAAAGTTTTTTCTGAGCGACGTTCAGCACAAATTACACGCTTGAGACGATATTCATGTACGTACCTTCCCATGTAGACATGGTCAGAGCATATCTCGCACCGGTATTCCACGCCCAACCCATGTAGCTTGTACAGCCAGTATGGTATGGGTTTGCCGTCCCAACCAAGGGGCAGCTTGAGGGGGTTGTAGATACGCTCTTCCTCTTCTTCCTCCTCTCCTTCGTCACCATCCGCTTTGGGTGCGGCGGGAGGCGGCTGCGGTTTGGACTGTTCTAACAGTTCCTGTTCACGCTCTCGGGCTGTGAGGGAGAACCTTCTCTCGACGTTCGACTTCGTGTCGTTCAATGTGAGTAGAAGTGTGACGAGGAGCGCAGTCGTGAGATGACAATGTAAGGCTGAATCATGCAGCCGGTTTTTCGTGTTTGATGTATGGGTGCTCTGGGGGGCGTCCTTGGGTCCGTTCGGGTTGGGAACTGGTGCGTCAGACTGAGATTGTCGTTCGGCGGCCTTGATATGTTTTTTCGAGGTCAAATGCGCGTCGTACACCGTTTGCTTCGAGTAATGCTTTTGGCCTGAAGAAAAACATGAGGCTGGCTGTGCAAAGAGGAGCAACGGTCTACGTACAAGCCACACACCATATTCCCCCTGATGTTCCCTGCTCCTGGGCTCTCTTTTCGGATCCATCCTCCCAATCCTTCACCTCTCCTGCTGCCCAAGCTTTTTCAAACTCCTGTTTAGCTTCCTCTTGTGATGCGTCAATGTCCAGTAGCGGCTGGGTCTTCCTTACAAACGACACCAAGTACGAGTGCAAGCCCTTGATATAACTACAGGCAAACACAGCTCAGCGGTGGCAATGCAAAGTACAGGTAGATCACGCACTTTTCAAAATCTTTCGCAAACCGAACCTCCTTTGGCAGGTCTCCATGGACTGGACCCTCCAGAGCCCCAATCAATATGTCGAGGTACTGAAGGTAACCCGGTCGTTTCCCAATGTTCTTGATGTTGTTATACGTAGTATGGTGTGCATACAAGTCGAGATATCGACCGTAGGCCTCTTCACCCGTAAACAGAAGAGAAATTGCTACTCAAAGAGGTTAACATAGCGGTAAGACCATGATGAAATCCGCACGCACGGTCTTCCTCGTAGTCTCCATATTCTTCCTGGTCTGGCTCTGCGAGCAAAGCCTCTATTTCGATATTCGCGGCTCCTGCCACGATGTCAGGATACTTGGCGTGGTGTTCCTGTACTTTCACCAACCGCGAATAGAATTCTGACAATTCGTTTGGTTGCGCAGAGGATGAGAGCGAGTCTATTTCTGCTTTCCGAGCATCCTGGTCTTCATAGAGATTCTTGAGCGTGGCGGCACGAGTGGTGAGACGTTCAAGTATCTGTGATGCTTTATGTTCGTTTTGAATTTTAGATTCGTGAGTCGAATAGTTTCTCGAAAGTAAGGTATAAAGAGCGCGTTCAAAGCGTTCAATTTCTTCGTGAGTTTGTCGCTGAACCTCGATTATTGAGTCCATTTGTGGGGAGGTGACCGTGTAGAGGGAAAAGGTAAAAGTTCAAACTCCGCTCCCTCCACTCTATCCTCTACCTCAACTATCAACTACTTCAAAATGTCCGGCCTCAGTGCAGGGGATGAGGTACTCGGAAAGGATCCTTTACGCTTGATTGTCCAGTACTGAAATCACTTTTTTGCTCCAGAAACTTGTTTTCGAGTCTTCAGAAGCCGTTTCTGTAGTTTCAACCTTCGACGACTTGGGGTTGAAGGAGGACCTTTTGCGTGGAATTTACGCATACAGTGCGTTTACAGGTCCTCACTTAGATAGCGAATGCTAACTACTACTTTTCAAAAGACTTTGAGAAGCCTTCAGCCATCCAACAACGTGCTATTCTTCCCATAACTCAAGGGCGCGATGTTATTGCCCAAGCCCAATCCGGTACGGGTAAAACTGCAACATTCTCCATATCCATCCTCCAATCCATCGACGTTACTGTCAGAGAGACCCAAGCTCTCGTATTGTCGCCGACAAGGGAACTTGCAACCCAAATTCAGTCCGTGGTACTCGCTTTGGGGGATTACATGAACGTCCAGTGTCATGCTTGCATAGGCGGTACCTCCATAGGAGAGGACATTAGGAAGCTGGAATATGGTCAACATGTCGTTTCTGGGACTCCAGGGCGTGTCTTCGACATGATTCGAAGGCGAAGTCTCCGGACACGCAACATCAAAATGTTGGTTCTCGACGAAGCCGATGAGTTGCTCAACAAAGGTTTCAAGGACCAAATTTACGACGTCTACCGGTATCTTCCACCGGCAACTCAAGTAGTCGTCCTCAGCGCAACGTTACCATACGACGTCCTGGAAATGACGACCAAATTCATGACGGATCCCATCCGCATTCTCGTCAAGCGTGACGAATTAACCCTAGAGGGTATCAAGCAGTTTTTCGTCGCTGTAGAAAAGGAAGACTGGAAGTTCGACACCCTGTGTGACTTGTACGACACTTTGACCATCACACAAGCTGTGATCTTCTGCAACACCAGACGAAAAGTAAGTGCGGCCTCTCAACGAATGCAAACTCCCCAACTCATTGGTATTCAGGTCGACTGGCTGACTGAGAAGATGCGGGCATCGAACTTCACCGTATCCTCGATGCACGGTGAGATGGTTCAGAAGGAACGTGATGCCATCATGGCCGAGTTCCGAGGAGGCACTTCGTACGTGGACACTGTTCATGAGTGTACCTAAATTGATTTCGTTCCAGGCGTGTTCTCATCACCACTGATGTGTGGGCTCGCGGTATTGATGTGCAGCAGGTCTCGTTGGTCATCAACTATGACCTTCCTGCGTAAGGGTTTCGGCTCAACTCGAGTGCTACGTGAATGGACTGAATCTTTTGCAGGAATCGTGAGAACTATATCCACAGAATAGGTCGTTCCGGCCGTTTCGGACGGAAGGGTGTAGCTATCAACGTAAGTTCAATTCAGCATGCTTTTTTTGATCAGACAAGGCTGACTTTCTCGCTAAAGTTCGTCACCGTTGACGATGTTCGGATCCTTCGAGATATCGGTGAGTCCGCAATTCGCTACTGCACTACATGACAACTAACACATCGCACAGAAATGTATTACAGTACCCAAATTGTCGGTTCAATCCTTTATTGGTCTTCCATTGTTAATCTGTTGTTTTCTGACTTCTTTTATGACAGGATGAAATGCCAGTGAATGCCGCGGAGCTCATATAACGTGTCAAGATAGTCCTTTCTTTCGTTCTGCTTCTGTAGTCTATGTCTAATGGTACGAGAATCAAACCTTATGCTGTTTCCGAGAGCTTCGAGGTCAGTGCTTTGACCACTGATCTCACCATCTAAATGTCGAACGCCTCTTTCATGTGCTGATTGTCAAAGCCTGGCACGGGCAACACGGGCAATGGTGATAGAGCGACTTCTACCTTATCATAACCCTCTAACATCCCATGACTGTCCGCAAGGCCCGAACGTCAGACTGCGTAGAGTGTATGGCAGAGGGTGATCAGGGTTTCCGAGTGAGCAGTGATTCCATAGCTTTGTTCAGTGACACCTTCTCCTCAATTCCCGTCCATCAGCATCCCGAGTGTCACCAATTTCGCCCACAGGCTGCTATTACCTGAGGCTCAAAAAGGCTTAATCCTCGTGGGGTGGCGCTTCGTCATAACCACAAAAAGGTTTTCAGCAGACGGGGCAACGTCTAGCAGCGTCGTATTGAATCTCGCTTGGTTACCAATTGCGACTGGCGTATGCGTGGTCGAGCAAAGCAACTGTTCGCGCTCCGCAACACTCCCGAAATGAGTGCTAGCCAGCATTGCTCGGTGTATCAGGATTGTTGCGGTACCCACCGCTCGATACCTAGAATCATGGATGAGCGAATAGCTTCCTGCAAAGAGACAAAGACTCGTGCGTACAGATCACTTGCAGGTGTCATAGGACGCAGATGGGATTTGGGGACGTGTGGTGTGGCGTGCCATGGCACCACTAGTACTCATGCCGTCCGTGTTTACAACTATCTGACATACACGCCACTCACGATAACTGGCGATTGCCGATACAGTGTTGAAACATACAGGCTTCTGAACCGTTCCATAACAAGAGAACAACATTCCAGGCCAGTGACATCAGTGCCTTGACTCTTGGGAATGGGCCAGACTGAGAAGGTACCATCCGCGATTCCGCATATGAATTCTTGAAATTTGGTGACAGGGGTCCAAACATTGAAGTAATCTTCAACAATCCCTCAGTTTTGAATGCCCAGAAAGTTGAAGAAGAGCAACCGGAAACAAGGACAACTGGTCCGGAGCGCGGATAGAGGACTTTCGACCATTGAATGTTATCGAACCTTGAACTGGAACGTTACCCACGCCACCACTCAACTGTCATGTCGATGAGCGTCGCGGAGCCTTGCTAGTTTGTCCTAACCCCAGAGCGCCACGTAAACAGTTGGATGGAATGAGACCGATCTTATAACGTTGGGCAAGAGAGTAATGGACCGCGCACATGTTGAGATAGCTATGTTGCAAATCTGTCGGGTTTTTCCGAGTCCACGTTTTCCCAATTTGCCTCTGCTTTGATATTTCGACCAGGCACTCTTGAGTTTGGGTGTCGACGTGATTGAAATCCATTTGGTCTTGAATGACTGGAGTCAATCTCGAGATCTGTGCAGTCACCGTTGACCTCGAGGACCGGATGACCAACCTAGTAATATGCACGGATTCGGTCCGTGAGCATCCTCGCTTTTCGCATCCCTGGGTTGAGCTGGTCCTCAAGTCATCTAGCTCAAAGTTTCCCAAGACTCCTATTGCCTTCTGTGCAAAGATCTGATGCCGTCCCTAACCGTTCTTCTTACGCGGTTAACCTCGGCGAGGTTCTACTCCATCCGCCAACTTCCTTAACGGTCTGACGATCTTGATTTTCTTCTTTAGTCCGAGCATTAGACCGGTAGCTATAGGCGTGGGTCGAGAGACCTCCTGTAAGAGGACCGTTGCGTATAAAGTACGGTAAGGACGTTGCATACTATCTATTCCAAACAACTTTCTCCCTACTACTAGTACGCGTTACTTGTTCTCCCTGCCACCAACGATGTGCTATTGGCGTCGGTGCGTATCTCGGTGTTATCAAGACCCCTGTCCTAAAGCCCTGTTGTAGCGTCCACAATATCTACACGAAGTAAGTGTCTGGTCTGACATCGCCGACACCTAGAACGGAGCTAACGTCTACATTAGATGCGGTCATGGCATTGCTCTGGTGGGTTTCACTGTCCTCGTTCCCTGCTAAAGCTCACCTTGAACTCATTGCTTTTGCAACAGCCGGAAGAGGAGGTGAGCTACACGGTGTAGTGTGCCAGTATGCCATAACACGGACTTTGATCTCGCGCAGATAAAATGCGACTTAGTCAACTGCAAATTTAGTCCGGCCCATCCACGCAACTGTCGTCCACCGCAATGTACACAAACATGCTGGCAATAGTAAGCACGGAGCAACCACTGCGGAGTCAGGCCGTTTCTAACCCTTTGATTTGAAGCCGCCAGTTTCCTCAGCAATATTGTGCGTGTTCCACCCCCGCATCCGAAGTTCCTCGGTCTAATGGTCTAAATATTCTTCAGCCCCGCATATTGACCGCTTTTGTCCTTCGTGTTCTGCCCAGCAACGTTAGGTCTTCTGCCAGGCCCTAGTTCATCTTATTTAGTTCATAGCCGCAAATCGAGCGACGTAAAACGCCAGAGAATACTGAAAACACCAGAAAAACACGAACCTGTTTTATATGTAACTTGGATACGATTGCGTCCCCGAATCTGTGTGCGGACCGGGTATAAGCTATAAGCACCTCCCACCTAGACGTCAGAGGTCCTTAGTTGAAGATACTCTGTTAGACCGTAGTTGATCCGAGTCCGCGCATACATATCAGTCACAAGTTGAACCTAGTCAAAACAGGTGAAAACGCCACGACCTCATGGGGATGATGTTTTCTCGCTATGGTGGGTGCCGAGTATGGGTCGTGATAGGGATTTAGTCGTTGTTCACATCGACGTTTTGAGTTCATGGTTATTGCCTCCAGGCCGATCACGACTCGCCACTAATCTTCCGGAATCGCTATAGCACCGGAGTCCCTATACTCCTTGTGTCATTCTCCGCGGGGGGCTCTGAGGTAATTACAGGCTCTCTGATTCTTGAAGGAGTATCATTTCTACCCCGGGAGTATCCGATATGGAATGTATCCTGAGGAACGAGGGCCAGGGAGGTTTTGAAGGACATGCGCCTGTCGTCTTGTGTCCGTCCTATGACCGTTTTCGGTAAGAATTCAGAGCCCAAACGAGACCCTGGGGCTCAACCTATCTGCCATCAAAGTAGGGTGCGCGTCAGTAGACAGGTAGCAGTTTAGCGGAAATGAAAGCTTGCCAAATGGATGAGGGACTGAGAGGACAATGTATTGTTGAGTATTGAGTAGATCTCCGCGCGTCGCTGCGACTTCTATACGAAGATGGGTGCAAGGCCTTCCCTTAGCTAATAGAAACAGTCCATATCCACGGATAGTTTTCGATCGATTCCAACAGCTTGGACCGCTATCGGATGTTGACCACTCTTTTTGGCAAGGAGACGAGATGACAGGAACACAGAAGTGACCACGGGACTGCGTTTTTGCGAACCTGGGGATATTTACAGCATGGGCCAAGCAGCAATTGATCTCGTCCGTCACGCGGAAACCATATGCAGGTTGATTGTTCTTCAAAGAAATTTACCACGTTCATATTCTTCACAGCGTTTGAGATTTACAACACCTGGAAACCGGCGGCAAACAAGCCCCCTCCAAGAGCAAACCAACCGATCCATCTCGAAAGTCGACAGGCATATGCTCCGTTATCGTTAGACGGACTAGTCCCGTTGGTGTTAGTAGTCCCATTAGTACTGTTGGGACCAGTCAAGAAGAAATTCCCAGCAATGGGATTCCCCATCCCAACATCACGACTGAAAGTCGTGAGATTGAAGTTGGTCCTCGGCGTGGACGCATTGACAAGTCGTTGTGCGACAGTGTCAAAATCGGCCGGTTGATTGAACACCACAACGACGTATCTAGGCAACAGGATTGCGGGCGTTGAGAAGAACAACGCTAAAGGATTGGCCTTGACGGGGAGACGGCTCACCTGTGAGGATCAGACCCATCTGGAGGTGTTGGGGGTACGAAATCTGAGAGGGCTACGGTAGTGTTCTTCAACTCCGAAGTGGAATTGTCCACTCGAAAACCGCCACCCAAGAAATGTCGGAATTGCGAGATCGAGGTATTTTGGGGCGTCGGAGCGTCAGGATCTACAATGGCTAGGACGTATGGGGTATTCCCCGGAAGCGTTTCGTTGGCTCTAAGGAAGAACTGTGGCGCGCTTGATGTTTCTGTGGCAAGGTCAGCAGACCTGGTTTCATCTCTTAGTGCGAGACGTACGTGTCATGGTCAGGTTCATCCCTGGAGTGACATTGACATTTTGCATCGTGGAGTTGTCCGTGAATACTACATCCAACAGAGCACTCGGATTGAAGACAGGAATGACATCAGGAACCACTTTTGCATCCCTGAATGCCTGAGTGACGTTCGCAAAAGTTTGGTTTTCCTGTGCCAAAGTTGACTGGGGCAACCATCGGACTAGGGCGATGGTGAGAGCGTATGTGAGAGCGTGTTTCATGATACAATCGATACTTTCCGCACAACGTTGCCCTCCCTATTTATGGAGTCTATGTTGTGTGAGAGAACACCAAATCATCTGAGAAACGGAGGTGATACGACGTCACTCATAGCGCGGAACGTACTCCTGGGATGTCGTCCCTGTGGAGCTCGAGAGAACCGACTCAGATTTCACCCGTAGTATACGACAGGCTAATACATATGCAGGTCAGCTGGATTGAAGATAGTAAGACGACTACTTGGAGGCTAGAACGTGTAGACGCACCAGACTTCCTACTTCCATGAAGCCCCCAGCCAAGCTAATCTTTCCACTTGATCGCAGCCATCTTTGCCTCTCACGCAAACGACAGTACCACTCTCTGGATCGTCCGCATCCGGTATGACACATCCGATATCTTCCACATCTGGACAAGGACAGTAAGCCGGGTTCTTGACGCATTCGAGAGTCTTGCACAGGTATTGAGAGCATGGAACTGCGAGGTCACGTCAGCTCAACAAGACGATGTAGAGTATCGAGCGAGTTTCACGCACTGCTCTCACGATGGGCTGCCCATTGCGCTGCGCCTGAAGGGTGCTCCTGGTGTTGTTGTTGGCGAAACATGTTATCGAAAAACGAGAACTGGGCGTGACAAATAGCGAAGAGGCACGAGAGAACAAAGAACAGCATGGAATTTGTTCGACACATTGTGGATGTTCAGAGGAAACAGCAGCTCAGTCAAGTAACGGAGTTACACGTAGATCGAAACCGCGTGTCCGAGAATGGTTATTTTTGCTCACGCCTTGGACGCGTCGCCTCACGTCCTTGGGTTGCCTCCTCCAAGCCTCTGTTGATTACAGCACGGAAATTCAAATACGAAAGATTTAGTTAGGATATAAACAACTGTAGGGCAAGCCAAGTATAATATAGATAATGAGGATCAAAGTAGAGGTATGTCGTCACAAATCGTTGGGATTGGGGTGAGAATAAAGCAAGAAGGCGAAAAGATGAATTCGTGATGTCGTGAGCTGAGGAATGGAAAAAAGGTCAGGACAAAAAATGCATCATAGATCCCCAAAGGCGTCCTCGTCGCATCCAACCTCGACCTCTTCCATCATGAGGAGCCTTCGTTGCCTTTTGTCTGTCTCTGTCAATGGCGGCGTCCCCATCCACGGGTGAACACCAAAAGACATCACAGTTCGCTGAGGTGTGGGACTTCCGTGATCCAACCTCTCTTTCCCTGCAGTCTTCTTCGGAGTAGCAGGCGTCGACTTTGCCTTCAAGATCTTCTCCAATTCGCGTTTCTTCGATTCCGGCGTTAAAAGAAGGGCCTTGTTGTCGCTACGCACAGGCTCTGTGACCGCCTTCTTCAAGGTGCGTCGTGGAGGTAGGTTCTCTTTGGCCCCTTTGACTACAAAAGATTCATCATCAAGAGGGTCAAAAAGCGTGATATGGGGATCGCGATGCACACGGAACCCAGGGTAGTGTGCCGAATGAGGGTCTGAGCATTCAGGCAGTGGCCTGGGAATGAGTCGAGGAGGATTCTTGGTGTGTGCCGAAGGCAGTCTTTCCGGTGTCGCAAAAAAGTCATCGATGGCAGGAGGTGTAGGGCGACCATTAGGTGTTGATACTGGTGTGTGAGGGGTACGAGGTAGCTGTGGTGAAGGAGCGATAGATGACGGTTTAGAGTGTCGATCCCCCTTTGCAGGGCCATGCCCGACCTTTCCAGCGGTAAAGTCGAGTTTCTTTGCTGGTGAAGATTCCGCTGTCTCCTCAGAAGCTCTGAATGAAACGGCGTCGCGAATGTTAAAGGGACTTTTTAGAGTTTTCCCCGAGACGGTGATTCCATCTTCAGACAGGATGCGACGTTTTGCTGGGCTGAAGATGACTGTTCCATCCGGAGGGAGAGGACGCTTGTTAGACCTTGTCACTGTCTGAGGTGTTGGTGGGAGAGGCACTCTAGAAAGCGGAAGTTCCTGCAGCGGGGCTCGTTGCATGGTGGCGGTTGGGGGTGGGGAGGTGGAGCGGAGTTTGAATTGTGTCAACCTTATATCTTTTTCCATCATAGAGCAAGCGCGTCCCTGTAGTTCAATGAAAATCCTCTGAAAAATGAACATTCGACAGCTGCAACGCAATCTCAACTCAGTAGCGGCTATCTGGACTATCAATGTCCTCGCAAACGGTACTTTCAAGACCTTTTCTGGCTTTCTTCGTTCGTCACACTTCTTGCAATCGGCACGTGATCGTGACTCGTCGTGGATGCCACATGCCACAAGCTTTTTCTTTTTTGAAGTCGCCTTACCTGGGCCCCGACAGTTCCTTCTCGGTTCTGGCCACAAGCCTTCGAGTCTTTCTCTCGGTAACAACTTTTTCCGTACTGAGGTGCAGTCTCCTGGGCAGAGTATGGTAGAAATACGCTTAGATTCCCCATACATTACTCGTACATTAACGTACTTTTCTTCCATCACTAATGAACAGGTTGAACAGGCATATGCACCTCAAAGGCGCCTGTACCAGTTGAGCTGGGCCGCCCAAGGACAACGTTCCCAGACGGCGTCTTCAGGTCGTCGAAGTCTCCATGTAAGGTAGCGTCTGACAAGAAAGCGGCAGTCGTCTCGTAAGAAGCTTTCAGAAGAGGGGAGGGGCTCGCTGAGAGACCCTTTCGGTTGAAGGGTTTGTAGCCACCATCAAACGTCTGACGAACGAACGATGAATACCAGAATGTCAACACAGAGAAAGCTGTCTCACCATGTAATCAGCAATGAGTTCTAGATGGCGACGGTCCACCTGAATTTTGTACAACCCGAAGATTCCACTCATCTCGTTCAAGATAGCAGCACGAGCCATCTCCACACCATAAGTTTTCAGTATGGAATAGATGTCGTTGGAGTAGATCTCATCGTCCTCGAGAATGGTCTCATCGGCGGATGAAGCAAATGCCCACATCCCTTTGAAATTGGATCCGTTCGTCGTGAGCTGAATAACAAAGTAGGCTCAGTTCAGTTTCAACGTACGTAAAAACTTCTGGGGTATCGATACCTTTATGACTGCGTCTTGGCCGTTCTTTTCTTCCTTGTTCTGGAAACAATCGGTGATCCCTGGAATCTCTCGGACGACAGTAGCACGACAAGTGCGCTCAATGATACCAACGAGCAGTAGTTTCGGGAGATCCGATGAGAACTGGGCTGGGTATGAGCAACAAACCCTGAGAGATGGACCGAGAAACATACGCTCAGAACGAAGGTGGCCTTCGAGTCCTCGAAGGCAAACGACTCAGCGGGCGGGAAGTTCAACTGGAACGCCTCCTCAACGCGCCCGACTTGAGCTTTGAAGCTCTTCGATTTCGGTTTGGGCTGCGATTCGCTCTGCTTCTGCGCTTCGCCAACCTTCTCCGCGTATTCAGCTTCCAGCTCTTCATCGTTGTAGGGCGCCATCTCTTCGTTCTCGTCTTCGTCGTCCTCATCGGACTCGTAGCTCGCCTGCTGCTTCTGCTGACGAGCTCGTTTCTCATCATCAGCATCCCCATCTCCGATCTCGCTACCTTCCTCGTCGTTCTTTGAGGTCCTAGGCTCGTCGTCTCCGTCTTCAGCAGCATCTTGACCCCTGTCGTCCTTTGATTTCTTGCCCTGACCGAGTTGTGAGATCTGATTGCGCATGTCGGCGTTCACCTTCTTCATTTCGGCCGCCATTTCCTTTTTCAAGGTCAAAGGGAACTTAACCGCAAAGGAGGACAAGACCTCTGAAGGATCAGTGTCATATTCGGCTTCGTATTCTTCCTTCGGGAATAGGAAGAGCTCAATGGTGTATAGCCTCCGCCGGGCGTCGCCATTGGTCTGCAATCTCTCAGTGACTGCAATATGCTCGACAATCTGGGATAAAGAGAGTTTGGTGGCGCGCTTGCAGAACCGATCAACGTCTTCCTGCGCAGTACCCGCGCGTATTCTCATGGTCATAGAGGGGGTCTTAGGCTTTTGAGAGGCTGTCATGACGATTTCCCGTAGTCGAGGAATACCGAGTGTGACGTTTGCCGCACCGTGACCTAAAGTTAAGATAAGATCAGGGTTGAGAGCATCTCAGATGGATAGAACATACCGGCAAAGTGAAATGTGTTGAGTGTCATTTGTGTTGAAGGCTCACCAACACTAGAAACGAATTAGATCGTGTACGTCTGATTGGTACAACCGTGACGTACCCTTGAGATGCTAGTAGCCCAACAGATTCCCCAGGTTCGACCAAGCTCCGCATGTATTTGATATGCATGAGGAGACGGAAATGGTTGACTGACATGCGCTGGCGCCGACTCTTCCATTGCGGCTCAGGACCATCATCAAGCAAGTTTCGAGGGTTGCTTTTGATATAAGCCTCCATCGCCTCGGCGAACTGTTCAGATGTTGCGCCAAGCTCTCTGGCAGGGTTGTAAACGGACAATGCAGGTTCGTATTTCCCCCGTTTCGCAGGCTTCTTCTTGAGCACCTTCTTCATGTACTTCGACGCAGCCCCGGAGCCAGCGAACTTGCCTATCATCCCGGGCTTCAGAATGTTGATCCATGACCGCTCGTTCTGAGCGATGAAGTCGAATTGGTAGAGGTGTTTCTGCTTTGTGACGTCCAACGCATCGCCACCGTAGTGGAATTGGTAAACCGAATCGTCGCTGTTCCGCACTGTGTTGTCGTAATGAACGCGCGCTCCCTCCAGATGCTTGATCAAGCAACGCTGGAGGTAACCCGAACGCGAGGTCTTCACAGCAGTATCGATCAAACCTTCTCTCCCGGCCATACAATGGAAATAAAATTCTTGCGGTTTTACTCCCGTCAAGAACCGACTGGCAACATAACCACCTGCGATGGCCTTGGTTTCGAAAGCCTTGAAAGACGGTAACGTTTTCCCGCTAACCATCACCGGGACACGACGACCCTCCAACTCTTGCTGGCCGAGCGCGCAAGATATCTGTCGTGCATTGACCGCACTACCCTTGGCACCGGAGAGGGTCATCGTCTGCATGTTGTTGTGGGGGAACTTGCGAAGCAGCTTGTGCGGTAGACATGCCTCCGATATTTCCGAAGTCAACTTCGATAACTTGGTCTTGACTGTCATATCGAGGCCCGCCATCTTGTTGTCATCCCGCAGGACATCCTGCAAGAGGGACTTGAGAGCAGAGGTTATCTCTTCTTTCGGCGTCTCGCTGAGGGAGGGGAAATTCTCAATCGCACCCTCCGTTCCCAAATTCTTGCCCCGCTGCAGAATCTCGTTACGTTTGTCGTTTCCTTCGGGTGTGAGGGTCAAGTCGTCCATGCGACAGGTAAAAGCGCGATGTTGTAGGAATTTGGTGAAAAGTCTGCTGAGGATACCGAGTAATCGTCCTGCAGTCTCAGCGCCGTAAAGTTCGTAAACCGAATGGACAAGACCATAATCCGAAGCCCCAAACGCAGCCTTATCCAATACACCACTAAGGAGTTCTCCATCCATGAATATGACCTTGTCTTCTTTAGAGTCGGAACCCCACAGATGACCCGGAACCTTGGTACTCGCGTTGAGATGTATCCCTTCCATGTTTTCGGGCGTGATGTTTTTCAGGACGGTGGAAATCTGTCTATGAGTTAGCCTAGGATGAGCATCCAAGGAGAAGAAACCATTACCACTTGCTTGCCAGTCCAGAGGGGGACGGGCTTCCATATCGTAGGCGGAAGTGTCTTCAATAGAGAATTGGCATCGTCCTCCGGTCGCAGTGCGCCGTAGAGCAATTGGAAGTACTCTTCTCGAGTGAAAAACGTCCCTTGGCTCGTCATCCACACACCGGCCACGACATGATCCTGTATAAGACCTCGCAAAGGATTACCTGATGTCGGCACAAGGTATTGGTTATCCGTGTTGGAAAGCATCTCAGCTTCAGCTCGAGCAACCTGATTTTCTAACTGGATGTGAGGTTTTGCTCGCGAGAAGTGGGACCTATACTTACGAGGGAAGTGAATGTTCATCTCATCGCCATCAAAATCCGCTATGAGAGGGTCAAAACCTGTGAAGAACTCGTGTAAGTTGAGGACCTACCATTATACGAATTACTGTGAATAGATGGTCAGCTACAGGGTTTCATGACATACTCAAACGGAAACTCACCAATTGGCGTAGTGCATCCTGATCGTCTTCTCGCCATGAAGGATGCGAGCCTTGTGTGTCATCATACTCGGTTTGTGTAATGTCGGTTGACGATTGAGGATCAAGATATCACCATTTTCCAAGTGGCGATACACCTTCTTGTTGATGGCGGTGGTGCGAGTTCGAAGCCCTTTGCGCCCTCCCGATGCTGTCCGCCCTCCCTCTTGAGGTGTGAGCAACTGGTTTGCAATCGCTGTTCGCTGTTCGACGCCCAATTTGTCCTAAGCAGGAGTCAGACTCATGGGCTCGTTATCTACGATAGTCACCCACCAATGACACCTGGTGACCGTCCTCAAACTCGACCATAGATGCGCCAGGGTGAACACGAGGACCGTTGATGACTTGCTGACGTAGTTTATGGAAGTTAAAGGGGGTGACAGGCTCGGGGAAAGTCAGTTTCTTTGCGAATACCGGGGGTATCCCGATCTCGTTGGGTTCGATGTTGACATCCGGCGAGATGACTGAACGAGCGGCGTAGTTGACACGCTTCCCCTACAGAGTTGGGCTTTGAGTGACCGTGATCAAAACGAGAACGATAGCAAACTAACCATCATGTGTTTCCGGAATAAACCTTCTTTCTTCTCCAAGCCCTGTTTCACGCCACTCGGGGGAAGTTTGCCCTGCCGCACGGGTGCCGGGTTTTTGCTGCTATCCATGAAGCTATTGACGTCGACCTGAAGCTGAATCAACGCCTCCAAAAGCGAACCCATCAACTTCTTCCTTGCAACCTCGTCGTACTGCGGGCCTTTGGTGGAAACCTCCTTGAGGTTGTTGTTGAGGTCACGAAGGCGGTACGACGTCTGGAGAACTTTAGCAAGTAACTCGTTTTGAGGATGTTCGAAGAGAGTATCGTTCATCTTGGCAGGTGGCCGAAAACGCGTCGGCGGGACGGTGATAACCTCCAAGAAGAACATGTCTGCAGAGGCTAAAGAAAGTCCTTCGGATGTTATCTTCGCAAACGGCCCGTGTTTTCCGTACAGCAATGAGCACATTGTAGACTCATTTTTGAAAAGGCGACGAAGATGAGCTCGACACTCCTCAGGGGCAATGACACGCTCGTTGCGTCCTCGCTTAGTCTTGATCTTCCCGTTGGCAGCTCGAGGTAGATTATCTTCTTTGGTATTCACCTCCTCCTCCTCGTCTTCCTCGTCTTCCTGATCCTCTGCGGCAATGGACTCTCCATCGTCATCGGATTCTGGGCTAGACATCTCGACATCTGAATCATCCTGCTCTGACGGAGCGTTCGACGACTTGGTTGTAGAACCTAATAGGACATCCGGTCGCGTCTTTGTGTTGCGGACTTTTTGTTTCGGAGAAAGGTCGTATTCGATGATTTTGGTATACCCTTCCTTTCTGAAGGTATAGCCATAACTGCGCGATGTTGGTGAGGCGGTTGACTGAGAAAGTGTGGGAGAGCTTACCTCCCGCAACCCTCATTTTGACATCGACCCAAGATAGTAGCTTTCAGAAACTCATTTATGAGCTCCTTTCTGGCTTGATAGACGAGACCATCTTTATAGCTATCCCTTGTGCTGCCCGATGCTCGGGAAAGATGTAGCGCCACATAGCGATTGACCCTCGACATAAATTCCACCGGACTTTCGTCTTCCTCAGAGTCTTTATCCCCCCCCGCATTATCCGAATCTTCGCTTTCTTCACTGTGATCTTCCTCTTCCTCGTCACCTTGTGTCGCCTTCTTCTTCCCCTTCTTCTTGCTTTCAGCCTTCGCTCGTGCAGTAACAAGCCGGTGCAGATCGTCCAAGCCATGAGCAGCCTCCAACAGCCCATACTCCAGCAGTCTGAATTTGCCGACATATCTACAGAGCTGGAGCAAATGGTCAAAAGTTGATGGAGTTCCAATCGACGTTTACTCACTTCTTCACGATCTACTTTGAAATGATGACAGAAGAGGCAGGTTCCCCGAAAGAGATTGTACATGTTCGCAAAAAGAGTGGGTGGAATACGGGTGCAGGGAGTTCAATGTGTCCAAAATGACCTGGGCAGGTGAAATAGTTAAGTCGGCATGTCCCGCAACTAGAATGACGTGAATACGCGCTCCCTCGTCCAAAGCATGAGAGCTTACAGATCAGAGCGATCGCTGGGTCCAAGTGAAGGGTCATATAGACCACCAATATTCGGTCGGTTTAATGCATCGAGAAGAACTGGATTAACGATTTGCTTGACGGATATCCGGCGTACGTCTTCAGCAGTGAGGAAAGAGAAAGATACACCGGCAACAGTAGACTGGATAGAGTGTGAGATGTTCATGGCTGTGAGACGACTCGATGCTTAGAGGGCAGGCCGGCAGCGAGCAGCAAGCTGCAGCTTGGGCTTCAACTTCAGTCGAAGATGGTTATGCGAAAAAATATTTTGCTTGCCGATCAAGCTCCACGTGCTATCGTGGGAATGTTCTACAGAGACAACCCAAACCGCCGGCGGCAAGAACTTCACCAGTATACCCCCGCCGTCCACGATGTTCCTCCTACTTCCTCTTTACCTTTTACACCTGTGTCTACATGTCCGAGGATCTGCTCTAACGACCGCCATTGCCGCAAATGAACGACTTTGCTTCTACGCCGACGTGGATAAGGCTGGAGAAAAGCTCGGTGTACGTGTCTGCTGGCATGCCCTATACCTTTCATTCACGCCTGCTAACGACTTTTGTTTAGTTTTACTTTGCTGTAAGCTATCATTTATTGTCATTTCCGTCGTCTTCTTCTCAAATCTCACATCCACAGGTTCAATCCGGAGGTTCATTTGATATTGATTTCGACATTCGAGACCCCAACTCGAAACTACTCCTTGATGGACAACGAGAACGACAAGGCGACTATGTCCTTACAGCTAACATCGTTGGAGAATATGCATTCTGCTTCGAAAACGATATGTCGACGTTAACCGAGAAGCTCGTCGATTTCGATATCATGGTGGAAAGTGAGCCAAGGAGGGAGCCTCCTGCGAAGCAGGGTCAGATATCGGAACAAACCAGCGCTTTGGAAGAGAGTATCTTCCGTTGAACGGTATGCTAATGAATATCAAGAGGGAGCAAAAATAGTATGTTACCTCGCTCGGTCGTCACTCACACTATTCAACTGACCGACGCGCAGTTTCCACACACGAGAGAACCGGGGCTTCTCAGTCGTCAAATCCACTCAAAAGTACGCCTCAATTATATATGCGCGGAACTTCTACTCAACTTCGATGATTTACAGTCGGTTGTTCTGGTACGCGGTCTTTGAAAGCATAGCTGTCGTTGGAATGGCTGTGTAAGCGACACCCATGTCTGTTATCCGCATGCCACTGACGAATTGTTTCCAGTTTCCAGGTTTACGTTCTTCAAACATTCTTCACAAGGACGGGTAGACGATACAAAGTTTGAGCTGGCGACTTGTATTTACATCACTTGTCTTTCGTGTTTCAAGAAGCTTGGACTTTTGGAGGGACGTTCCTTTTCGTGTGTATAACAAAGAACCAAGGAGCACACTTAGATGGGTATAGATATAACGTGAACTGGCCTATCAATACTCGCCCTCCTCTGCATCAGGAGAATCCGTTCCTACTTCTTCGTAATCCTTTTCCAGGGCAGCAAGGTCCTCGCGAGCTTCGGAGAATTCGCCCTGTAGCGCAATGAGTCACTGAACGCTCAGAGATTGGCCAAGAATTTGCTTACTTCTTCCATACCCTCGCCAACATACCAGTGAACGAACGCGCGCTTGGAATACATAAGATCGAATTTGTAGTCTGGAATATCGATCAACGAGTAAGGCAACTTTCAAGATACCTGAAAAGCGAGTGACTCACCAAGACGTCCCCATGCAGCAGAGATGGCAGTCGTGCTAGTCGAAACTTTATAGTCCTGCGACGCTTTCACTCATTAGATGAACTCACTTGGAAAGCATGCAGAGACTGCGAGTGGTTTTCGCTAAGTCGCCTCCCGGTACACAAGCAGCTGCTTCGTTGCAGATACCCAACTGCAGAAGATGCAGTGAGTTTAACATACATCTTGTCAAGAAAGCAAACAAACCTTGAAACCCGTTGGGCACCAGTCTACGAATTGGATCGTTCGCTTTGTCTTGATACTGGCAACAGCTGCCTGAACATCCTTGGGAACGACGTCGCCACGGAAGAGCAAACAACACGCCACTGGAGAGTATTGATTATTTGAGTATCCGATGAGCCACTGTGATCATCGAGGTGCGCTCACTGTATTTTCCTTCTCTAGGGTCACACTTGACCATCTGATTGCCCTGCTCGAAGCACGAGAAAGTCATTTCTGGAACAGAGTTCTGCTCATGTCCGGCTTTCTCTGCGGAGAGAAGAGGAGAATATGTTGCCAATGGGAAATGAATGCGAGGGAAGCTGAATGTGGAGTTATGCATGGGTGGCTGATGGATAAACAGCAGTTTTCGACTCACGGCACTAGGTTGGTCTGGAATTCGTTCAAATCCACGTTCAATGAGCCATCGAAACGCAACGACGCGGTGACGGAGGAGACGACTTGGGCAATGAGCCTGTTCAAGTTAGAGAAACTGGGTTGAGCCACCCCTAGCTTTCCTTTGCAGATGTCGTAGATGGCCTCATTGTCCACCTGCCAAGTAAGAGGGACTCAGCAAAGGGCAGAGGTATCATCACATGAGGGTGCCTCACCATGAACGAGCAATCTGAATGTTCGAGGGTCGTGTGCGTCGTCAAAACAGAATTGTATGGCTCAACCACAGAGCTAGACAACTGGGGCGCGGGATACACGCAAAATTCCAGCTTTGACTTCTTTCCGTAATCTGTCGACAGGCGTTCCAAGAGAAGGGCACCGAAACCAGACCCGGTTCCACCTCCGAACGAGTGGAAGACGAAGAATCCCTGTAAACCAGTACAGTTGTCTGCAAGGCGGCGAACCTTGTCCATCACAGGATCAATGAGTTCTTTGCCTATCGTGTAATGTCCTCGAGCATCTGGATGTAGTCATGAAGCAGGTTATGAAGTGTAATCGTTGACAGGTCACTCACAATTGTTAGCAGCATCCTCCTTGCCAGTCACCATGGTCTCTGGGTGAAAGAGACTCCTGTAAGGCCCGGATTTCACGTCGTCTATCACACCTGGTTCCAAATCCACATAGAGAGAGCGGGGGACATGTTTTCCGGAGCTCGTCTCGGAGAAGAAGGTGGAGAATCCGCTGTCGGTGTTTGAGGGGGAATCTTCCGAAAGGCGTCCATCCGGCTTCATGAAGATGAGATGAAGTTCCAAAGGGAAAACATACTGTCGTCCCACTTACGCTCAGCCCGTGTTCGAGGAGATAGAGCTCCCCTTCGATTCGACGTCAATTTAAATCCCATATGAAGGGGCTTCGCGACTTACAGCAAGCATTTCCAATTTGGACACCAGCCTGACCGACATGAATAGATATAACCTCGCGCATCGCACCGTTGAGTTGAAGTGTAGAATGTGAAGAGTTGTTGTCGTGGAGAGCATTGTTTGTCAAATTTCCTTTCGTGGCACCAAACTTCTGCAAATATCATCTGATTTCGCGAGACACAACTCTACGAAAATTCTCGTATGAAGGGAATCCTAATTCAAAGATTGGTATGTTATGTAGACCTAAAAAAGCGTAACACGTAAAAGGGAAAGCGATTACAAGAATGGATAATGTTCAACGGCGTGAAGAAAGCATAAACACTCATGAATGAAACCGGGAATAGAAGAGAGCTTAATATTCACCAGCCTCCTCAATGTCAGCAGAGTCAATACCAACTTCCTCGTAATCCTTTTCGAGGGCAGCCAAGTCCTCACGAGCCTCAGAGAATTCACCTTCCTCCATACCTTCTCCGACGTACCAGTGGACGAACGCACGTTTGGAGTAGAGGAGGTCGAATTTGTGGTCGAGACGACTCCAGGCCGAAGAGATGGCAGTAGTGTTCGACAACATGCACATGCTGCGAGTAACCTTGGCAAGGTCACCGCCAGGAACATGAGCAGGAGGCTCATTGCAGATACCGAGCTTGAAGCCAGTGGGGCACCAGTCGACGAATTGGATGGTTCGCTTCGTCTTGATGATGGCGACGGCGGCATTGACGTCCTTGGGGACGACGTCGCCACGATAAAGCAAGGCGCAAGCCACTAAATATGAGTTAGTGCAAGTCAAAGCCCTCGGAGACCGTTATACGTACTGTATTTGCCCTCACGAGGGTCACATTTCACCATCTGGTTACCGGGCTCGAAGCAAGAGAAAGTCATGTCGGCGACCGAATTCTGCTCGTGGTGAGCTTTCTCAGCAGAGATGATAGGGGCGAAGGTGGCGAGAGGGAAGTGAATACGAGGGAATCTGCAAACAAAGCACGATAAGGATAAATCATCAGAAGCACCAACTTGAAAGGAGACACGTACGGCACAAGGTTGGTCTGGAACTCGTTAAGATCGACGTTGAGCGAACCGTCGAAACGCAAAGATGCGGTAATGGAGGAGACGACTTGTGCAATCAGTCTGTTCAAGTTTGTAAGGCCAGGGGATGCAATGTTGAGGTTCTTCTTGCAGATGTCGTAAATCGCTTCGTTATCAACCTAAAAGTCCCGACTTAGGCGATGTGTGAAATGAAAATTTGTCAAAGGAGCTGACCATGAATGAACAATCGGAATGTTCGAGGGTGGTATGCGTGGTCAACACGGAGTTATAGGGCTCGACAACCGAGTTGGCGAGCGTGGGGGCAGGGTACACGCTGAACTCGAGCTTGGACTTTTTGCCATAGTCGGTGGAGAGGCGCTCGAGAATCAGAGCACCGAAACCGGAACCGGTTCCACCACCGAACGAGTGGAAGACGAAAAATCCTTGGAGACCAGAACAGTTGTCAGCAAGGCGGCGAACCTTGTCCATGACAGTATCAATCATCTCCTTTCCGATGGTGTAATGGCCACGAGCATCTGGTAAGCTGTCAGAGTAGGTAGATGGGAGAGGATGGCAATCTACGCACAGTTGCTGGCCGCATCCTCTTTACCAGTTACCATGGTCTCAGGATGGAAGAGACTACGGTAGGGGCCACTCCTGACCTCATCAACGACGTTGGGCTCGAGATCAACGTACAAAGAACGCGGTACATGTTTGCCCGACGAGGTCTCAGAGAAGAAGGTACTGAAACCCTCGTCATTGTGAGATGAAGATCCCTCAGCGAGACGACCGTCGGGCTGTAATGATGATATCAGCTCAATCCACGACCCAAACAAGTGTTCTACTGACGCTGAGACCGTGCTCAACAGTGTACAACTCCCCTGCAGAGATAATCGGATCAGAATCGCGCCACGTCGAAAAAATGAGAGAACAAAGAAAGGGCCAGAGATAGACGCGTTTTCAATTGAAGACATCGTACTAGACCAGCTCTACATAGGAAAAGATGGGTAAAGAAGGGAGAACGACTCACAGCAGGCGTTACCAATCTGAACACCAGCCTGTCCCACGTGTACTGAGATGACTTCACGCATTTTTGGGCAGTCTGCGGGCAAAGGATGGGGGTTAAAGCGATTCTAGGATGTCGGAAAGGGAGGAAGAGGGACAGAGCGACCACTTACAGAAAAGTGAGTTACGTCGAAGAAGAGGAAAGAGGCAAGCTCAAAGGGCTTCTCTAGCGAAGATTTTGCACAAAACCAACGCCCATTATTCCCACGACCATTACCTGTGACTTGGTCCGTGCGGCTTACGGCTTACGGCTCCTTGACGGTGACCTCGTTGCTTCGGCGTGTCAGGACTCCATGCATAATGACTCGAGGAGAACACGAGTCGAAATGTTCGGCACAAGTTGTGTTATTACGGTTCAAAACTATCATAGATATGCTGTAAGTAATATGTAAGTAGATTGCACCCTGTCCAAAATCCAGACATATTATAACCCCAGTCCGTATAAATAGCGAATGAGCGAACTGCAATCAAAGTTGCTAAGTAGATAAAGAACGTTAATCTTTTCCTTCCAAATTCTTCTGCGAGCCTGTATTCGAAGCACCATTGGGGATCGACAACTCATTCAGGTTGTTTGCGACCGTGTCCGCCGCCTTCCTCGAGGTTTCGCGCATGAAATACCTGTTGTTGCATGTGCTGAGATCAGTGTGGCGTTCCCAGAGGCGATGCTAACTAATTGCTGACCGTAAAATTGCATCCCACATCTTCAAACCATGCATGGGGAGGATGTTGTTCTTGACCTGCTGCTCCGAGACAGATTGTTTAGGAGGACCGATAGGGTCGTCATGAGGGTCGAAAGCAGCTTTAACCGCTTCGGTCGCCTTCAGTTTGGGTATCTTTCGATGAGTAACTGGTGCAGCGTAGTATATATGCTTTCTCAAGAGTGCGAAACCTTCGTGCTACCGAAAGTTTTGTGAGTCTTAGCAAGTGAAGGAGAAAACCGACTCACGGTATCACGCCGGTTGGCAATAGCGCTCGGCGGTGGATCCTCGTCGTCCAAATCCAATGGACCCCACCGTCGATCAGATTGTATTGAGCCATCCCTGTCCTTCCTTGCTTTGGAGTCGGGGCGACTTGGCGGTTTCGCGGGTTTCGCCAATATAAGAACCTCAGGCTCAGGCTCGCGGACCAGGGAAAACCCCTGCTCCCTAGCGAGTCCGATCATCTTTTCCGATTTGGTTTCATAATGCGCTCGTTTCTTCAGTATCTTTTTGGCACGCTTCCTGAACATTTTATCCCACTGTTCTTGACCCTGATGCCACCGTACAGCAGGGGCCTCTTTGATCAACCCAACTTCAGCAGGCTTGACTTGGAGAGCCTGCATCTCGTCTCTGGGTTCCATTCGCCTTACTCGGCCATGTATGTTGACGCGTTCCCGTACCATGATGACCTCCAACGCTTCCTAAATGAGTGCGTAAGTGATATGAAGGCGAGCGTTAGTAGTCGACGTACTTCAATTTCCTTCTCTGGGTCTAATTCGGACGCTGGAGGAGAAAACAGTGCTTGCGTAGAGGCGGGTTTGGCGCCTTCTTTGGGGAAAGGAGGGTTTGTGCCATTCGAGGCTTCGGAGATGCCGCCGTTGCTCTTCTCTTTCAAGCTGCCTGTAGACTTTGCACGCTTACTCTTCGGCTTCCTGTCATAGTCCTCAATTGTGATCTCTGAAGGTGGCCGGAAGAGGTCCAGGAACGGACTACGGTCGGGCAATTCGTTCGGATGGTTCGTGACGTGATTCATGAATGTTGCAATAGTACGATATGCGTGCTTAGCCTGGAAGATTCCCTCAAGTCAGTACACGTCAGAGCTTGATCATAACCTTCTACGTACGCTTGGGGTGAACATGAAAACGGGCAGGACATGGCACATCCCTGCAATTTGGACGCGGTTAGACCCAGTCTGACATCTAGCAAATGAGCATACCATCATATGCTTGTAGGTGGACCTTCGTGGGAGTAGTAAACTTCTCCACGTTCTCTCGTTGCCGACGGCTACGAAGAACACCACGCCTAGTAGGATATTCTTGAGGATATGCAGCCCTGTGTGCAAGGTATATGATCTCATCTCGGAGAACTTCGCCATCCCCTGCGATTATATACAGAGGCGGAAGCCCTCCCAGTGTCGATTGCAAGATTGGTGAGACGAGGGGATGGGTTAGTTGTCTGGATATGGTTGTTAGCATGAGTCATGGATTCCCCCTTCACAACTAGGAGTGAGCACTCACTCATTTGTGGCGTATAGTTGAATCTGGGAGCGCAATTCAAGTGGCACAGCTCCTGGATCTTTCATAAGCACTTTTGGGGGTTTGGGTTCCCATCGATCGAGGTCATCGTCCGACGAATCGCCTGAGTCATCTTTCACGTCCGCTTCCTTGCCATTGCGACCTTCCGAGGCTTCTTGTTGCATTTCTTCTTGAGTCTCGACAACCCCCCGTGACTCTGTTTTGCCGTCTTCTTTGTCGTGTTGAACCCTGGCCTCGCTGGGCTTCAGAGTGTCGGCGTGTCCGGGGTTCGGGGGTGGGGTGGATTTAGTCGGCCCAATTCTGCCCTCCTGGGGTGCTATGGGATCGATCGGCCATAGTGTCGAAGGCTTTGCAAGAAAACCGTGCTCCGGAATGATGTCCTAAAGGCCAGAATCAGTTTAGTCCAGTGAAGGAGTGAAGTTCACGAATTACGGTCTTGGAGTTTTCCATCACGCTCGGAAAACTATGCGTCAAGTCCACCCAGGGACTTATCAAGGCGGCACCCGCTGGCATTGGTACTCCCATGTCACGAAGAATGGCCAGAACCGATAAGCAAAGCCCTCCCCCAGCCGAGTCACCAGCAAATACTATCTTCTCGGGAGGCACCGGCTTGTGTAAGGCATTCTTGGGCGGACGTATGAGGTATAGATCTAAAGAGTGTTGAGCAGAAGCAGCGTCAAGGAATTTGAAACGTACATGCAGCAACCACGTCTTGAAGCGGGCATGGCCAAGGATACTGCGGCGCCTTCCTGAGTAAAACGTCGGAAGTCATTTTCACTGCGAAAGGCTCTTGGTTACCTGTAATTCACCGCAAACACCCTTCCCTTGCTTTTGCGGGCTTGTAGGACGTTTGAGAAGGAGCTGGTGGACATTGGATCGAAACCTACCATATCGAATAAGCTGGTACCGGTGCGTGTCTGTAACTAACTTAGACTTGGACTTTAGTTAGGGGTGAAGGCTTCACATACTGATTGAGCCCCAGAAATATCCACCTGTACTTCAACCGTAAAAGCCGGTCGTGGTCGGAAACTGGAGTGAACACTAACCTCCGTGGACGTAGAACTACAACAAAGGAGGTTGGTAGAGGTAACGGGAAAATATATGAACTATAACGAACCATCACTGTCTCCAGCTCTTCCATGCGGAGTATCGTCTCTTCGTTCGTAGATAGCTTCCGTCCAATATCGATGTCGGGTATACTCTCGCTAAGATACTCCTTTTCTGTTATCCATTCCGCGTCAACGCCGTCCAGGCCGCGCACTTGCCACCAACGTTCTCCACCGACCACGCGTTTCAAATCTTCGGGGCCAAACCACTCCATCATGATGTCGGCAGCATCATTGCAAGTGCTCAGCGGGATGAGAACAGGTGAGACGGCAGCCCAGTATGGTGCGGGGACATGGGTATTGGTGCTGTGAACCGGAGTCAATATAGGTTACAGGGGATAGCTGATTTACCCACAAGGCTTGTAAGGACTCGACAGTGTTTCGCGTACCAAGGTCAATGAAGGCTGTGATAGGTGTGAATCTGACGTCGAGTGCTGGTTCGATTGGCCACGACTGTACTGACCCTTCACGATGTGGAATGCTCTTGGCAAGGGTAACGAATAAAAGAAATAAGCTAGACTGCAGCTCTACGTCGACTCGCATCACTCACTCGTCGAAAAATATATCATCAGTAGCCTCTTCCTCTTCCGAGTTTTGATATTTCACAGCTTTGCGTTTGCCATGACCAAAGAATGTTCGAATGACCACTGGTAGAGGGTTAATAACCTCACTCGCGAATAAGAGTTGTATAGCGTTAGAAAGGTACCTGGTGTTATATGGATGGCAGCAGAAACCGTTGAGACTGGCATGGTGGCATGAAAGGAGTGGGAGGGAGGAGGGACTTGTTTAATTATGGCATTGTGGTCTCGGTCAATGTTATGAACTAGGCGTGTTGCCGCCTACGTCACAAACAAGGGGCCTGCCATCGCCTGCCATCGCAGCCTGTCGCGGTGGCCGGGTGTGGGAATTTTGTCTTCATGATCACATTCACCCCACTCTCAGGTGCTGCTCGAAATTCCCGGACAACGCCTCTATGCTACCTGCTCCAAGTTGACGATGTCAGGATATTACTCGACTGCGGCTCCCCAGATTGGAATCCAGAGAAAATTACTACTCTAGAAGAGGATACGGCGCCTGCACATGCATGGGATGAATATTGTCAGAATCTGAGAGAGTGAATAGCTTTTTTACTGGTCTTTAGTCTGAAATTGGACGTGTACTAAACGGATGGAATATAGATACTCACCGACTGTGGACTTGGTGCTCATGTCGCACGGCGACCTCGCTCATTCGGGGCTTTACGCGTATGCATACTCCCGCTGGGGACTCAAAGCACCAGCATACACGACTCTTCCGGTCCAGGCAATGGCGCGAATAGCGTCAATGGAGGAGGTTGAGACGATACGCGATGAGCAGGATGTTGGGGATGAAGTTGAAAAACCACGCGCGAATGAGCTGGACGAAATGGACGTTACGCCAGACGAGCATTCGTCTGAAGATGCGAGCAAACAAGAGGCCAAGGCAAATACAACTGGAAGATTCATTGCGACATCGAGAGAAGTTCAAGATGCTTTCGACACAGTTAATACCCTTCGTTATACGCAACCTGCACATCTCCAGGGTATATCCCTCGGTTCTCAGGTTATACACGATGCTGACTGCGACCGCATTGTTTACAGGGAAATGTCAAGGTCTTACCATCACTCCTTTCAATGCTGGACACACCATCGGTGGGACAATATGGAAAATCAGGTCGCCATCCTCTGGAACCATCATTTATGCTGTGAACCTCAACCATATGAAAGAACGGCACCTTGATGGCACTGTCCTCTTGCGAACATCCGCAGGAGGCGTGTCTGAACCCCTCGCCAGACCAGATCTCCTTATAACTGACGCAGAACGCGCGTCAGTTATCTCCAGCCGGCGAAAGGATCGAGATGCTGCACTTATAGGTTTGTCTACCGAGCGTATCAAGCAATTACAGATCTAAATTTCTCTCACAGACACCGTCACGGCAACACTGTCATCTAAATCATCCCTTCTCCTCCCTTGTGATTCCAGCACGCGAATTCTAGAATTACTGGTACTGTTGGATCAGCATTGGAACTACTCGCGACTTCGATATCCAATATGCCTCCTTTCACGGTCAGCGACTGAAATGCTCACGTTTGTACGGAGTATGATGGAGTGGCTTGGAGGTACAATCAGTAAAGAGGATGTAGGGGAGGAAGGGACAGGCCATCGGCAAGACCGAAAGCGAAAGCGCGGGGACGATGATGGTGATGAGGAAGCATTGGGTGCATTTGCACTTCGTTTCAGGCAAGTTCGTGGCCTCTATCTACATATGTGTCTACGTTGATCTATGTTCTTTTAGACACCTTGAGTTCTTCCCAAACCCTCAAGCACTTGTCCAAAAATATTCGTCCAAAGACCCAAAGTTGATTCTAGCGGTCCCCGCCTCTCTATCGTATGGGCCTTCGCGACAGCTGTTCTGCGACTTCGCCGCTATCCCGGACAACGTGGTGTTACTAACAGGACGCTCAGACGAGGGCACTCTGGGGCGCAAGCTCTTCGATATGTGGAACGAAAGTCAAAGAGCAGAAACAAAGTGGGATAACGGAAAGATTGGAAGCAATGTTATGATGGATGAGCCTCTGAAGCTACAAGTGCGTTTCAAATACATCCTTTGTGATAACGACTGATAAAATGACTAGATGAATACCAAAGTCCCTCTTCAGGGCGCCGAACTGGAGGCCCATTTACAGAAAGAACGCGAGGCTCGTGAGGAAGAACAAGCGGCCCAAGCGGCCCTGGCTCGTAACCAGAGAATGCTTGAAGCGGACGAAGATGACAGTGATTCAGATTCTGACGACGATGAAGACGAAGAAGAGGTTCGAAGAGCGCTCGGAGATGACGATGACGAATACGGCGGCCAAAGCGGCAAGCGCGACAAATCCGACCGCGCAGACTGGAATATGGATGTGGACGAGGGGCTAACGAAACAGTTCTTGTCGTACGATATCTATCTCAAAGGAAACGTTTCCAAAGGGACCTCTTTCTTTAAATCCGTCGACGGGCAAGCACAGCGGTTCCGTATGTTTCCCTACGTCGAGAAGAAGCGCAGAGTTGACGAATATGGAGAGACAATCGACGTTGGAATGTGGTTACGGAAAAGCAAAATCCTGGAGGAGGAAGCCACTGACGATCCCAACGATCCCCGCCGGAAACTGGCTGAGAAAGACGAGGTTGGAATACTGTCCTCGCTGATTGATTGGTGCTGATTTTTACCGCAGCGTCAAGCCTTGGAACCACCTTCGAAATTCGTGTCGTCCGAAGTAGAGGTACAGATGGCTTGTCGGCTCTTATTTGTTGACATGGAGGGACTCTCTGACGGGCGGGCAATAAAAACAATAATACCACAAATAAGCCCCCGAAAAATGGTTAGCTATAGTCAACCCCTTATTCGTTTGCCCGGTGTTCACTGCGTTCTAGATCATCGTTCACGCTTCCGAAAGCGCTACCGACGCTCTCATTGAGAGCTGCTCAAATATTCGCGCCATGACGAAGGACATCCACGCACCCACTATGGGCGAAAGTGTCCAGATCGGTCAGCAAACTAATAGCTTCTCTATATCGATAAGCGATGAGCTTCTCCAAAGTCTGAAGATATCCAAGGTAAGGATTATCTGTTTGCCGCAGGGACGAAAGTGTTCAATGCCTTCCTCAGTTCGAGGATAATGAGGTCGGTTTCGTCACCGGAAGGGTAGTTGCCCATGCCAGTTCAATCATTCCTGTCTTGGAGCCCGTCTCCGTTATGCCTACGCGAGAGGATCCTGATGATCAAACCACGGATAATTCGACCCCGTCCAATAAGCCTCGCGTCCTCGGATCGCGACCTACCGCTACCCTGCCAAGCTCCACAATGATTGGAGAACTCAAATTGACTGCTCTAAAATCACGGCTCACCACCATCGGGATTCATGCTGAACTCATAGGAGAAGGTGTCCTCATATGCGGTGCAACTAATACGAGTGCTGCCAGTCGGCTGGAAAGTACGGTCGCGGTGCGAAAGAGTGGAGTTGGCAGAGTGGAATTGGAGGGAAATGTTTCAGACGTGTACTACGCGGTTCGCAAAGAGATATATAATTTACATGCTCTGGTGGCTGCATAGCGGACTCATTCCACTCTTCTATGATATGTACACCTGTAATCTGCTTGTCCAACTATGCATTATACTGACTTTCCGGAATCCTCCTTGAGCGAAACCACACGGTTCAGTACCAAATAGTCACCCTGCTTCCGTCCAAGTTCATCAGAGCCAGGGTTCAAGCACGAGACGCGCGCATCCTTGTCGAGCGCGAAGTACGCCACGCGGAGGGCCTGGAATCGAGCACACTCGTTGCCAACAACTTGATCGATGAACGCGTCATTTGGCGTTGTGGATGACTTCGCCCTGGCTAGGGTTTCCTTCCGAGCATTCTCCAAGGCCTGTTTAGCAAGATTCCAAAATCCAACCTCAACGAGAGCACCCTTCACGATTTCCAGGCTGTTGGGGTCAATGTCTGCCTTGTAATCGCCGCTGGGTTTGTCTGACTTGAAGAGTGGATGGAAGATCCTGGTCTCGTCCACTCGGACTGGGCTTCCAGAGGCCAAATGCTCTGCAACCCACTGAATGAAAGCCTTTGGCTTCTTCGGCTGACCCTCGTTCTCCAGGCGACAGATGAGTTCCACGACTTCACCGGTCTCTGGATTGGTTTTATAGGAAGTGCAAGTGACGGGATAAGGTGCCTGGTAAAGACCCACTGTCTTGCCAGGTGCTAGTCGGAAGTAATCTTTCGAGTCTTCTAATCTGAAATCGTCTGCGTCGATGTACAAATGGCGGGTAAAGGGTATAGTTTTGGCGCCAGGAGATGCAGATTTGGGGTGGGGGGCGACGAACTCGATATAGTCCTCCGGGAGGTTTTCGATCGTTACTTTAAGCGGTCTGAGAACCATGAGTAGACGAGGGGCAGTGTTCTCCAAGTACTGCCTCACCGACTGCTCAAACCTTGCGACCTCGATACTTGTTGTGGCCGTCGACACCCCCAGGGTACTGACGAAAGAGAGGATAGCTCCTGGAGGAATACCTCGGCGTCTCAAGGCGACAAGGGTGTAGAGGCGGGGGTCATCCCAACCAGTGACATATCCTTCTTCGACCAGCGCGAGAATTTTCCTCTTCGACATTACGGTTCCTTCGAGATTAAGTCGACCGTATTCGGATTGCCTGGGCTTGTATAATTCCAAAGCGTCACACAACCACTCGTATGAGACTCGAGAAAGGATGAACTCCGTCGTGCACAGCGAATGCCTACAATAATGCCAGGTCACGTTCAAATTCGGTAGCTGGACGAAAACGACTCACGATATGTTCTCGAAGCTATCGACCAGACAGTGCGTGAAGTCATACGTTGGGTAGATCCTCCATTTGTCTTTAGTGCGATGATGGGGCGTCTCCAGAATACGATAGGCTGTGAGATCCCACATCTGCGGGTTGCCGTCTTCTAGATCCTGTTTCATACGCAGATTCGCTTCACTCGGTTTGTACGTTCCATCCTTCATCTTCTCGAACTCCGATAACGATTCCTCGACAGGCCGATTTCGATGCGAGCATGCCCGAGGCTTTTCACGTTTCTGTCCCTCCCCTCGGTCCCCGCGATCGAACTTGATCTGATCCTCTATGAGGGATTTGCCATGAGCTTGGCATTCAGTGGGATATACGGAGTTAAGACTCACTAGTGCAATGGCAGATATAGGCTTTGTCGCGTTTGATGAGCTCTACCGCCAACTCATACAGTTTGTCGAAGTAATCACTGGAGTAGGTGATTTTCCAAGGCTCAAAACCAAGCCATCGCACCGTCTCCAGGATGCTATCGAAATAATGCGCTTCCTCTTTCTCCGGATTGGTATCATCGTATCGTAGATAGCATCTGCCACCGTGATGAGCAGCATAACCGAAGTTGACGAAGATAGCTTTCGAGTGGCCAATGTGCAAATAGCCATTAGGCTCTGGAGGGAATCGCGTCCAAACTTGTCCTCCGGTTGTAGCTAAATGCTCCTCCTTAAGGCGCGGATGTATTTGCGGGCTACCGCCTGGTCTGTGAAGGGCCCCGAGGAATCCTTCTTCAAAGACGGAGCTTGTAGAGGGGGTGGCTTCAACGGCTTTGGTCGTGTCTTTCGCAGCTTTTCCAGGTTTAGAAGCGGGCTCCTGCAACACGCCTTAGTGATTGTTATACCATACTAGGAGAGACGGATAACCTTCGCTTTTGGTTTACTTGTCTCCTTGGGGCCAAAAGTTGTTACGAAAACGTTCTCAACCGCATTCTTGATCTCGAGGGGATTGGCCCAACGCAATGTAGGTACTGATTTGACCCCGCTGATAGTCTGACCGAGCTTATCCCATCCAGAGACGGATGTCGAGGTGATATAATCCGATACTTGACTCAACAATTCTTCGGGTGAAATGCTGTAACCTGACTCGTATACTCTCAGTCCAATGTCCTCGGGACAGAGAAGATAGCACACGCACCGACACCACACTCCCTATCGAACTCGGCTTCATCGATTGTCGGATGAGTACTAGCATACTTAACCGCGGCTATTAAGATTTTCATTCAGCTAAACCCACTCATCAAATCTAGAAGATCGACGTTTTACCCGTAACCTGATCAACCGACTTGAGTTTTCCATCCAAGATCCTCTCCAGGATGAACTTTTCCGCATCCTCGTTTACTTCAACTTTCGACAGCTGCCCTGCTAACGCAGCGATGAGAGTAGCAGTCTTGTCGTTGACCCCCTCCCGAGAAGTGAGCGAATGTTTATCGATCAAGTTTTTCAAGGTGGCTGCTGCTTTCGGAGACTTGGCTGCCTCTGCGGCTTTTGCCTGAGTGAGGCCAATGGATTTGAATAGTGGAATGAGAGGGTCCTCGGACTTGGAAGGGCCAGACATGGCGCAGGTATGGAGGGGGGGTAGAATCAAGGAGTGACTTGAATCAGGAAGAGATCGACTCGGACGCTTATAGCTCTTTCCGGAACTTAGGGCGCGGGCGGTTTTTTTCCCGCGCAAGACAGACGAACAGAGTTCGATTTTTAGAGCCTGTGGGTTCACACCGGGTAAGACTATTTCTCTACCATTATTCACAGAAAAATCAGGGCTCCAAGCTGGTATAGATTTTGTGCCACGTACTGGAGAGGAAAGTGTTCACATACCTTCCACCTGAACTTCGGGGATCGTGGGAATTTTGCCCAGAACAGTTGCATTCTTTTCGTGCACTTACCTCCCGTACAGTACTCAACATGAAAACTATACCACAAAATAGCCCTGAATTTTCTGATTTAAGCGGTGTAGACAATATGTTTGTTGCTGAAGCGTTGCGAGACCTAAAAATCGTCAACTGTATGTAGTACTCGCGCGAGAAAAAAACTGCCCGCGCCCTAAGTTCCGAAAAGAGCTGTAACAGGAAACACAAAACACAGGCATACAACGCGGTTACCATTTGTCGCTCACGCGAGTATCCAGTCCAGTGTTCATCGCACAACTGGTAGCCTCATATGCGAAAGAGTCTATACATTAATCCCAACCAAGACATCCCGATGAATAAAGGTACAGTACGTTGGCAAATCAGAAACAAAAGTCTTGTACGAACTCCAAAAGGTATGATAATCAATACAGAGCGTGACGAATGAAGAAATACGAAGGATATCCGGGGACAATCATTGTCCTCTCGAGGTAGTATTACTTGTGCTGGTAGTAGGAGAAGTACTGGGTCCGGCGCCATCCTCCTGCATACGAGCAGAGGAACGCCCGAACAAGAATGAGCTGGCGTAATGCTCAGCCGCGTTCAAGGTGTTGCGGAGGCTTCGTTTGACACTGCGTCCCCTTGGATCGGCGGTAGTTCCACTCAACGCTGAGTGGACGGAATCATGTAATTCTCGTGATGAAGAGCCACTCGATTCACCGACAGGCGACCCGGGTTCGCGGTATGTCCACTCTACCTCGGAGTGCGGTTGACTGACGACAGGAAGGGTACGTGACTCTGATGCTGAAGCAGACCCTGGAGGTATCCCGTTTGAGAAAGGTGAAGCTTGGCGTTCGGGTTCGACGAATGGGGCACGATGCTGGGGAGGGTGTGCCTGACTACGGCGCATCTGGTGGTTCTGAGCGGAGACTCCTGACTGCACACCTCTGCCATGTCCTATCTCCGCGTAGTTGAGATCTGGCGTCATGACTCCACTATTCCTCGCGGATGTTGTTGGTTTCCGTCTCTATAGTTGCGGAAGAACCCAGCACCGTTAGACCGACTGGTGCCAGCGCTCATATTCGAGGCCACATCGCTTGGGGGCGGCGAGTTGGTGGTCTCTACAACGGGGAAGACATCTGCCAAAGTCCTGAATCCAGCGCTAGGAGGTCCGCCTATCCTTCGGGGAGCTGCACCCGGCACCGCGGACGGGCGAGCTGCGAGCTGAGGGTTGGCCAAGTTAGGTTCAGCGGTACTATCAGCCGACGCCGGCCGAAGAGCAGCGGAAACCCGTGGGTGGATGAAGTCGCGCGCAGCGGTGGGAGTGATAATTCTTTGAGTGATAAATTCCTCCTCATCGTCTCCAGGGACCTCAGGTTCGGGAGTATCTTCGTGGTAGACGTCTGGATCATATTCTTCGTCCTCATATTCTGTGTCGTCCGTCCCATTCATTTCAGTGATACGGTCGAATAGCTCAGTTAAAAAGGCGCGCAGCTGGGATACACCCTTCCCAGAATAGACACAAAACGCCGACTGTTGCGTGGTGCTAAAATCCTAATTTCAAAGTCAACAAATGTTGTGAACAGGAGAATAAAGGACATACAGAGGGAGGCTCTCTACAAAACTGTTGGAGTTCCGGTTGTCGGAATGCGGGCACTCCAGTGAGACTGAGATGTGTGAGTTTGTGCAGTTTCTGGAGCAGGAAATGAATGGCCATGACGGAAATTTGATCGCAGTAGGACAGGTGAATCCGTTCCAAGGTAGCGTGACGGTCTCCGAGAGCGTAGATCGCTTCATCGGTGAGATTACTTACCCGAACCAGCCCCACGCGTCGCAACTTGGGAAGGGCAGAGAGCTCGAAGACGGCCATGTCGGTCAGCAAAACACAATCTAGACGGGAATCAGTAACTAGAGGACAAACATGAAGGTTCGCACTTACTAGCGAAATCAACGTATCTGAGACGAGTGCAAGATCTGGCCAGAGTTCGCACGGATTTATCCGTAATTTTTGCAGTATGACCGAGGTGAAGATAGTGAAGGTGCCTTCCCAGCCTACAAATGTTTTCCACGGACCTATCAGTCAGCAGCGAACATTTGTTCAACACTAAGTTGCGTATTTTCGGGGCATATGATATAATACCCTCGATGGCATCATCAGTCACTTGTGAGCAGGCCGTGAGGTCGAGCATGCGGAGATGATCGAAAGTACGAGGGATGACAAGGGGAGGTAGTTCGTCGCCATCCTGTTTAGAGGAAGATGGGAATGGGTTGGGGGTATCGGTTTGAGGCACCTTGTCTCGCCTCAAAGGAGCGGGGAAAGCGGCGTCTGTGAGCTCAGGACAGTGAGAGAGTTTCATTTCGCGCATATGAGTCGAGAACGTCCAAATATCACGTATCGCCATATCCGTGATCAGCTTGCAGCCATTGAGATCGATTTCGAGAAGAAGAGGACAGGCTCTCGCGAGAGCCGAAATGGGCTTGTCTGTCAATGTTTCGAGGCCGCTGAGTTTGACACGGCGAAGGAGAGGGCAATTTGAGGCGAGAGCAAGGACCCCGTCGTCGCCAACCTCTTTGCAGCCTCCCAAATTTATGCCTTGTAGACGCTTCGCGACAGAAGCAAGGCCGACAATGGCAGTGTTCGTCGTGTTCTCGACGCCAGTCAGGTCAATGGCGACCAGGTTGGGGAACGAAGGGAGGACTTGGTTAAGCGTATCGCTTGAGAGAGCGTTACAGCCGACTAGCGTAAGGCGCTCAAGACGATCACACTTTGCAAGAACCGTGAACGTATCGTCTTTCAAATCCTTTCCGATGGATAGAAAATTGAGACGACGGATGAAGTTACAATAGGTGAAGGTTCGTCGGGGGGAAGCCAGAAGTCTGGTGAGCTTGAGAAGAGGTTCGAGTTTGTTGAACGTGGGCTTATGCCAGAGTAATTCGACCGAGCATTCACACCACGTCCTCGAAACTTGGAGAGTATGGTATATATCGCGAGGAGATTGGAGATGTTTAAGGATGTGAATGAGAATTTCCGGGGGAATACTGGACATTGGAGAATTGTTCTGCGAGGAAGGAGGGCCGGAAGGCGAGGTCCAATTGGCTGGTGCAATAGCAAAAGTAGCTTTATGAGTGGAAGGGCCGTAGAGCATGTACTTGGTCTGCTCATCCTCATCCTCATCGCCGGAGAGAGAGGTCGTGGAGGGCGTGCGCTTGTACAGCATGGTGATGGTTCAGGTTGAAGGTTCTTAGCCCGGCCAACGGAAGGTTGATGAGCATCAGCCAGTGCTCAGCAAGGCATATCCACAACACGTGCAAATATTTCCTTACCAAGTCCACAGTGACATTACTCAGTCCGAGTACTCTCGGACGTTCTTTCATCATTCTGGTAATGATTTCCTTCAAGGCGGCCTCTTCTACAATTCCTACTCAATCCCGTTCCTTTGACGATCGTCTCAAATCCTCAAATCTGCCTCTGCCGGGCCCTTCGTACTACGAAGCACGCAGAGCCCTTTGGTTAAAGCCTAACGGACACCGTCGCGAGCCACCCCCACCTTCCACGTCTCGTCACAAACTAGAAACTCTTCTGAATTCTCCGAATGCAGTCAATGACAACAACGTATGGAAGGGGGGCATCGAAAAGGTGTGGAAGGGCTTGTCTAGCGGCGTAACTCTCAAAAAGAGATTGCCGATGGCTATGGTGGTAAGGACTAGGCTGGAGGTCCGTTGCTATGGGCATTTCACATCTTCTTTTTCTCAGATAAAAATCATACATTGCGCCTGGATAAAAGACGAAACCTGGCCGTCAGGTGCTGTAGCACCGGAGCCAGATGACATCCTTGAAGACCCTCCGGTGGACGAAACTTCAAGGCTTCTTGGGACATCAGACTCGCAAGGCATGGCGACGTGGGTGGAGCGTTGAATGTTGAAATAATAATTGATTCTAAAGGACGAGATGCAGCGAACCCGAAGGCGTTTTGCTACAGACCGGGATGGAAATCGATGATACTCAGCACATTCCGAGACTGTTCAATGAGAAGAATGGTGTTCGTCGACGGAAAAGGGCCACACGATCCGCCGCGGTTTACAAGGGCAAGACGGATAGAACACACGAGCTGGTTATTGGAGTATTGATTTATTTGCTGATCGTAATATACCTAGGTGTACATTTCCTGTACACGCAGAGATGATGGTGCTGGCCCGCCACTGTTCTCTCATCCCTCCTGTCGTCATTTGCTATGCAGTTCGTTTTGGTGGAAGTAGGCCGTGGAACACTTCGCGCGCCAGTCAATGACATGCCGTTTTCGATGAGAATATGTGCTTTGATTGTCTTTGGGCAAGTGTAATCAAACTAATCATTGCAGCGAAGGTGTGTGTCGGAGATATTACAGCCAAGGGTCACTATCTGGAAGGAGGGGAAACCTAGGGAAACAGGTCAGATAGCATAAGAGGGAAAGACTAGGAAGCAGCGAACCAATATTACTCCATCCCCTCTGACAAAAAGCATTTCCATTTTCCGTTTCGCGACCTGAAGTACCAGATATTGTAAGGGTATCAGACCAAAGACTTCGTGTTTGCGTACGCTGACAGTTCCTTGCGCCTCCGGTGATTCTGTGTCTACGATCATGATAGTCTCCTCTACATCGCTCAGGATCAAGTTCATGTGGCCATCGTATGCCTATAGAACAAGTACCCAGTCGAGGATGGTCCTTGCAGAGAGGGTTTGCGACGTACGTGTAAAATTCCTGTCATTTCCCGGTCACCTCTGAGCTTGACGAATACTCTTTCACTGAGTGACAATCGGATAAGATCGAATGGTTCTTGAATGCCCGACGATGAAGGATCCATGGTTGTTGAACAAGGGTCACGGTGCGCAATGAGCGCGACTGGTAAGGTATAATCAAACTCCGACGCTCGCGACTTTGTCGTCAACTTCCACCACCATGCCTGTACGTCTCTTCCTCTTGCCTACCTCTTCTATACTGAACCTCTACCACAGAAACACTATTGTGATTATTGTGATGTTTATCTTACTCACGACTCCGCTTCAGGTGCGTCAAAATTGCCAGTAGACTCTGCTTTTGCTCACAACATGTGCAGTTCGCAAGGCCCACAATAGCGGAAGGAATCATCTAGCCAATGTCAAAGATTACTACGCATGTTCGTCTCACGAAAAAAGGTTGCAAGACTTGATTGTTGATTCTCTGTTCACTGATAGCTCTCGGTCATGACAAGGCTCAGAGTATCATTGACCAAATCACGTCGGCGTACGAGGTGAGTGCACAAGACATCTCGTGAGAGCTCTTGTATTGACATATATGTCCTTGTTCTAGAGCTCAGGAGGTGAATACCCACTACACATATCGACTCTTCACGCAACTCATCGATATAAGGTCCCCCTGCTGGTGGTTTTGGTTTTGGTCCACAACATCTTGGTGCTCCTCCGCCTGGTTTTCCTGGAATGGGCCCACCTTCCATGGGACAAGGCCCGCGTGCGTAACAATCTGTCTTCTCTGGGAGTGTTGTCTCTGACCCACGGTTCTTCATCCAGCTCGTCCACCGTTTCCTCCTGGCCCCGGTTTTCCCATGATGCCTCCTGGCATGGGACCTCCAGGATTCCCCGGAGGTGAAGCTCGCCTACCAAACCATCGCCGAATCTATGCTCACTTGTTTTCTGACTAGGCCCACCGCCATTCCCCCCTAACCTACCCCCCGGTGCCCTACCCCCCTTCCCACCTAACGCCCCTCCAGGCCAAGGGCAAGACGGACAAGGTCCGAATAACATGGGACTCCCACCCGGTGCTGGTAATTTTAACGGTCCCCCGAACGGTTTCAACCCGCCGCCGTCCAACAACTTTGGTCCCCCACCTGGGAACTATAGTGACCCTCCGTCGAGTCAAGGAAGTGGTCCCAGTATACATCCAGTACGTGCACTTGACCTGACACAAAGTATTCTGAAGCTGGATTTGCTCACATGGTGCACTTAGGATCGCTTGAAAATGTTGGGTGGGCAAAGGTAAAAACATGACGTCCCATGACCGATGATTGTTCGGTATCCTGTAGGTCGTTTCGAGTTGTCTTTCTGGGGTTGTTGTAGTTGTCTAGGCAGAATAGTACATGCTACTACAGGCACTTTTCCCAAAACTTAAGCTTAGGGCACTCTTGCAATCTAATTCTGCGCAAACTTGTTACAGTGCTTGTTGGAATCTGTGAAATGAAGGAACCAATCCGATCGCGTAGAGACCCCGCACGTTCGTCGGCTGTCTTGACTTTACATAAGAGGTGACTTATTTCAGTAACTGAGTTCTTCGATTCTCTCTTTCCTCTCTTCCTCCATGTCGACTCAACCTCTTCTGCAGCGTACTGCTGCGAAGCGCATTGCACTTCCCGTGCGTATTGAACCCAAGGTCTCGTTCGCGAACGAGCGAACATTCCTATCATGGCTTCACTTCACTGTCGTTCTCGGTGGATTAGCAGTTGGGCTGTTGAACTTTGGTGATAAGGTGAGTACAGTATAGTCCAAAGGCTCTAGGGTCGAGCTGAATTGTTATTTAGGTTGGCAAAATCAGTGCTGCCATGTTCTCATTTGTTGGTTCGTCCCTGCTTTCATAAATCCTCCCCGGTCTTTCCATTCGTTGACATCATCACCCGAATAGCGATGGCGATAATGATATACGCACTTTATACGTACCACTGGCGAGCGGCATCTATACGGAGAGGAGGAAAAGGACCTTATGATGACAGACTTGGGCCGGTGAGTCGTCTTTCTCATCCTCACAACCTCCTTCGCTGATAGGATCTAGACTTTGCTTTGCATCGCTCTACTGGGTGAGGCACACGACCAACGTCACCGAAGAAATGCTCAAATCTTCACACTTTCTAGCTGCTGTCATCGTCAACTTCGTCTTGAGATTCACACAACCTTAGGTTATCTCCATGTCGTCGTCGTCTTTCTTGCTGTACCTGCTTCACGAACTTTCTCAGCCACGGTCTCGCCATGTATGTATCCGAAGGTCTATTATACAGAATGTAGTACATGCATGCAAGTGAGATGGTCTGTTTAGCTCCGCTTCTGGCGTTTGGTCGCTCGACTTGGAGCAGTAACAGAAGTATCGACGGATGATATAGACATAGACCGACGACCCTAAGCGTGCGTCAGACAGAGAAACCGGGAGAGGGGACAACACTAACCAGTTTCCGACTGCGACTGCTCCGAGCACTCGCGACACTCCCTGCTCTACCATTCCTCTGCGTCTCGACGTCGCCGTCGTCAAACTCCATACCATCCGCAACGGATGCCGTGCCGTCTCCGTTGTCCATTCCCGCGTCATCAGGATCCCTACTCTCCAGCTGTGATCTGAGGACTTTGATATCGTATTCGACCTTGTCAACGACTTTCTTGGTTTCGACCAGTGCGGTTGTTGCTTCTAATAGGGAGTCCAGTAAGGCGCAGTTTTCCTTGGTCGGCATGACGAGCCTCGAGTGCTGTATTCCGAGTTCTCCCAGTGTCTGCGTGACCCTGGGCGCAATGGCAGCTTTAGGTACTGGTAGCTTGTATGACCGCATGTAAGAGGGTGTATGTGCTGCTTTGGTGGCCGGCGTTGTGGTGGAGGGTTCGTTCCGGATGATACAATGTTGCGCGTCTATAATACGGAATATGAGCTATATTCATTGAGGACTCAGGCTCAAGCATACCGTAGGTCGCGTTCTTCAACGTTTGTGGCCTCCTCATAAGGGGAGCGGTGAGTATAGGTGTAGGTGGAACATCCAAATCCATCGCCTTTCTTCTCTTCTTTGGATCCAAGGAGAGGCTTATTGTAGGATCGTCATCGACAATGTCTGGCAAACCAGATTCCACGCCTGCGATAATCCGGAGAAGCTCCTCTCGTTCTCTCTTGAATTTCCGTTCATTCTGTTCCAGACGTTTGATCTCGATGAATAATGCTTCCTCCTCTGCCAGTTGCTCTGGTGTCCGGCTATCCAAACTGGTCAAGTAGAGCTTACGCATCTGTTCTCGGTCTAGCGGTGGTCCGTTCAGTACGAATAGATATACACTCCATAGCTCCCACTCACCTTTGTCGTATTGCATCGAATTGACAAGATGATTTTTGGCATTCTCGTCTGTCCAGGTGCGATTTCGGGCGAGCTTGCGGCAAACACTGAAGTATCGTTCCTTGATGTCCTGAGGAAATGACATGAGAAACATAAAAAGCCTCTCTTTGGGTACACGGCACCTCAATGGCGCGAGGAGGGTCTTTCTCTCCCCTAGGATAATCATAGCGGTCGAAGATGACGAACCATCGCAAGTCGTATTCCTTTGCGAGGTTGAATAGGTACTCTGTTTCTTCTTTCGTCCATTCTTTGTCTATACCGATATCGTGAGCGGGTTTTGCGGTTGTGAGAATGGATCTTTGACCTTCTAAATGCCGGGAATATTCATCTTGTGACCAAGTGTAGTGAGTAGGTTGGACGTTATATTTGGCGAAAGGATATTCTGAATGAGCTTGGTGAGTATAGATACAGAAATAATCCATTGAGACGGACCAGACTCGGGATCAACTGTTGCCTTAACCCAGTGGCCTAACTGGAGCGAATCCGATCTCGCGTTGTTCTTGAAAGTGCGCCATTCCCTGGTGAGCCCATTTCAGTCGCGCACGTCGCGTGAAGCTACCGACCACACACTAACCATTTCACCTTTCCTCCTCCTCCTAGGTTCGGCTTTTGTTTTAGACGAGGTTTGGCCAATTGGGCAGCAAGGGATGGCGCGGATGGTCCAATAAGTGAATAGAGTTCTCGAGATATTCCTTCAGGTTTTTTTGCCGTCTGAGTAGGCTGCTTTTTCAGCTGCTGAGAACGACTGACATTGGAGGGTCCTGCGATGGAGAGAGCACTTCGGACGTCGGCAGCACTGGCAGCCATGGTGGTCGTGAAAGAGAAGGTGAGGTCACGGGGCTCAAGCGCTCGCGCTCTAGCTTTGGCGCTCACCGGGTAAGGCACGCCGTTCGATCTGTATCACCTCGACTAAATGGGGACCGCTGTTTAATCTGCCCACGTCTCCGCAGTAACAGCATCTTTGAAGTTGAACAGTCACCACCATGGCCCCCAGAAGTGACGAATTCCTCAACGTGTGGGTCGATGGCGAACAGGAGGGGTTTTACCGTTCCTGGATCAAACAATGTACGAGGCGTTCCGTTGCTCATACACAGATCCATTCCTAACTCGATTACAGCATCTGCAAAGCACTCGTGGCCGTCCTCAGCAGGGTGCGTCTTCATATATGAGTGGCATGAGTTATACGTGCTGAACAACTTCGAGGGCGGAGATACTGCGCAAACAGTATCCTGACCATTCTCTAGTTCTCACCAACGATTATGGGTTCAACATTCACGCTTTCCCTGCTGCACAGGCGATCCCCATGGACGACATTCCACTTATTACCAATATGCTCTATCTATCACTGGGAAACTCGGGCCCTACACCCGGCCTCCTACTTGAATCTGTAGAAGTCGGTGGCTTCAACGTGACCTGGGAGGTTTGTGGCTCGACACAGCTGGTATGAATAGTCGCTGACCCATATTGCAGGGATATGAGTTCCTCATGTTCACGGTCAAAGTGTGTGGAGGGTGACCGAGTCTTGTTTAACCTTGATACTAATCCGTTGCCCTTCGCACAGCACCCCTTTGGATTGGGCACGATTACGCAACACTATTTACTTCATGAGGGTATGTTCCTATTCATCTATCATAATCTCCCGCAATTCGCCTTTGACAAGGATCATGTATATGTTTAGGTCCCGAAGCGAACATCAGAAATCTTCTGATGAGCACGGGAAACTGGGCGTCGAGATTACACAATGAGATCTGGGTTTTCGACCAAGGATATTGGCGAAAGGACGCTGGTCTCTGGTACGAACTCCAGAAGGCAGACTGGAAAGATGTGATCTTGAAGGAAGACTTCAAAAAATCTCTCCAGAAGGATGTATACGGTTTCTTCGACTCCGAAGAACTGTACAAAGACTTAGGTATCCCGTGGAAGGTGAGTTATAGATGACAACATCTATGCAGACTTTCCTTCCATCCTGAGTCTTTTTTGCGAAGCGCGGTTTGATCATGCACGGACCGCCAGGTAAGTCCAAGGCCTCTTTATGGTTCATCAGAACCTCACGACGTTCCAGGCAACGGCAAAACCATCAGCTTGAAGGTTATCATGAAGACCTGTGACGCCAAAGGATATGCACCTCTCTATGTCAAGTCCTTTCAGAGTAAGACATTGACCTCAATCACTCACCTGTAGCTGAAAATCTTACAAAGGTTACTTCGGAGACGAATACTCGATGCAAATGGTATTCGACAAAGCTCGCCAGTTGGCTCCTTGTGTCGTGGTTCTGGAAGATCTTGACAGTCTCATCACCGACCGCAACCGCTCATTCTTCCTGAACCAGCTCGATGGACTCGAAGGAAATGATGGTTTGCTTGTCGTCGGCACCACAAACCATTTTGACCGCTTAGATCCTGGCCTCAGCACTCGACCTAGTCGGTTCGATCGTAAATAGTACTTGTGGACTTTCTGTTTGTGTTGTGCGGATACTCATCCCCTTTTTCAGCCTCTTTGACGACCCGGATCGCGACGAACGAGCCCTCTATGCTCAGTATTGGCAACGGAAGCTGGCAAACAAAGAGGCAGTGGAATTCCCGGACTCATTGGTCAACGAGATCGCGGCAGCAACCTCGAAATTCAGCTTCGCTTATCTCAAGGAAGCCTTGTAAGTGGTGGAACTTATTCATTGCATCCTTACTAATTGGGACATTTAGTGTTTCCTCCTTGGTCATTCTGGCCGGTATAGAGGATGACGAAAAACCGTCCTTCAAAACGGTCATCATGGACCAGATTGAAAAGCTTAAAAAGCAGTTGGGCAAAACAAGCATCAATCGGCATGTCGTCGGGCGCCCCCTTCCTGCTGTTCTGTCGCACTCTGCTGCTGACCCAGCCGACTCTGGAAGGGATTATCGCCGGGCCTTGCATTCCCTTATCGGTGGCGACTCGCAGCAGGCGCATGGACAAAGGACTTTCACAAACTTGGCTTCGCCTACGCCATCCGCATACGGGAACGGAGACCCACATGCAACCCGCCACCAAGAAGCTGAGCGTCGTTTCCGTTTTCTCTTTGACCAGATGAACCTTCAGAATGGTACCACGGATCAACGGCACTTGTACTAATAGTGTTTTGCTTGCTCTCGAATAGTTGCCGGATTAACCGTATCGTTGTTGTATATCTTTGAATAAGGAAAATGCCTGGAATATGTATACAATGGATTCAATTATGGAAGGAAGTTAAATGTTGAACAGTCTCTTGAGCGAATTCCAACTTCAAGTTGACGACGCGTCTGGAGTCAGCATTGTTGATGTGTACGGACTCACGGAGTGTCGGCCCGTACGGAGCCGAGGAAGAGTCCAGTCTGGCGGCCTGGCTCTTCGACTATGATTATCCTCAGTCACTTGCACTTCCTTCACCTCAATTCACCACAGTCGACATCCACCAACAATGTCAATGGGTAACTCAAAGCAATCCACAGCTCTGGATGACCCACACGTACGGCCGCCGGCCGTTCTACTTGAAATGCTCGAAAGTATGAACGGCCATACAAAACTATCCCATCGGTAATCGTCGTTTCGCTGCGGGACAACACTGGGAGAGAGGGCGTATATATACAAATATCACACATATTAACTTTCTCAGAAAGACATGTCTCGCGTTTGGTTCATCACTGGTATTTGCGTCGCAAGCTTTCGTCCGACTTCGAAAAGTCTGACCTCCTCCATTCAAACTATAGGAACATCGACAGGCCTTGGAAAGAGCTTGCTGGAGCTTGTCCTCAAGTCCGGAGAACGAGTGGTTGCGACCTCGCGAGATCCATCATCCCATGCGTCCCTGGCTACTACCTATTCGAAAGACCAACTCTTACTGCAAAAGGTCGACCTCACGAAGGCAGAACATATCAAGAGAGCTTTTGATGAGGCTGTCAAGACATTTGGGCGCGTAGACATCGTTGTGAACAATGCTGGATACGGATTATTCGGAGAGATTGAAGGAATCTCAGAGGAGGAAGCCAGGCGCAATTTTGATGTGCAGTTCTGGGGACCCGTCAATGTTTCGAAAGAGGTCAATATTTCAATTGCTTACCACGTTCGATATTGCTCATCGTGCTCAAGGCTGCTAGGGTTTTCCGTGAAGTGAATCCACCTGGTACCGGAGGGCGAATATTCAATGTCAGTTCTGTGGGAGGATATCGCGCTAATCCGACGCTTTCCTATTACTCCGCGAGCAAGTTTGGTATGTCGTATCGTCTGCAAAGCCGGCCTGAGCCCTTGACTGACTTGAATCTATTGTATAAGCCCTCGAAGGCTTTACTCAATCTTTCTTGCAAGAAATGTCCCCGTCTTGGAATATTAAAGGTTGCATCATAGAGCCTGGAGGCTTCCAGTCGGAATGGCGAGCAGGAAACGCCCAGTTCGCCCCTCAGCACCCTGCTTATACCGACCCATCGAACGCGTGTGCCATGTTCCGCGCGATGCACGATCAAATTCCATATCTCGGCGACGTGAACAAAATGGCCCAGGCGGTGATCACGTTGGCGGATGCCTCAACAGGGAAGGACGGTCCTGCCAAAGACCTACCGCTTAGAGTTCCTTTGGGAACCGAATCGCTCTTCTTGGTGAAGGAGCAAGCCAAGAATACTATCAGAGAGGGTGATGAGTGGGCGTGGGTCAGTCACTCGACGAATATGGACGGAATGGATGGACAACAATACGTGAAGGACGTACTTCTTGCTTCAGGGAACTTCAAAGACGCAGAAGATTAGAAGAACAACCAACGCTTTTGCCATGTACATTACTCTCGCGCAAAATCGACTTATAGACGATATCGGATAGATGGAGGTTGATTGCCCCAGTCATCCGGGGAGTGGGACTGGGGTCTGGTGAATTTGACGGGAATAAATCGGATTAACTGTCCTCGGGGCCCCTTCAAATTCCCTCCACATCATTCCCCACAACCATTGGAACACCCGTAATTCCGGCTCCCCAAGCTTCTTACGACCCATACATATATAACGTGGGGGATTGAGAGACCAGACTCCAGAATTTTGATCTTCTCCAACATGACCTTCGACGTCGAAGAAAAACTTGCTCAATTGGCTATGCCAGACAAAATCCGACTTCTCGCAGGTCTTGTCAGTTCGACCTCATTCGCCTCTCATTTCAACCCACTTATCTATACTGATCAGGGATGGTGGCATACTCAGCCCGTGCCAGAGGCAGGGATACCCTCTATGCGAATGAGTGACGGACCCAATGGTGTCCGGGGCACGAAATGTATGCTTTTCAAGGCAATACTTCATTATCGCTAATACCCACGTACCCACGCTAGTTTTCAATGGCGTTCCTTCGAGTTGCTTTCCTTCGTCGACGGGATTAGGTTCAACGTTCGATGTCGATCTTGCGCAGAAAGTTGGAGAAGCACTGGCCGACGAGTGTATCGCTAAAGGTCGGCCTCTCGGGACTACTTCCACAAGTTCGAGCTGACTTCTGTAGGTTGTCACATTCTCCTTGGCCCGACCGTGAACACCCAACGATCACCTCTGGGAGGCAGATCTTTTGAGTCGTTCTCCGAAGATCCAGTTTTGAATGGTCTCATCGCCGCTGCTTATATTAATGGCCTGCAATCGAAGGGCGTCAGTGCAACTATCAAACACTATGTTGCCAATGACCAAGAATTCGAGAGATTCTCTATCAGTAGTGCGTATGGGTCAAGCTTTCGACAAATCCAAGTTGTGACTGACTTGTCTAGGCGACGTGAGCGAACGCGCACTGAGGGAGATATACCTAAAACCATTCCAGATCGCTATCAAAAAGTCGAATCCCTGGGCACTGATGACTGCGTGAGTGAGCAGTGAGCTATTCGGAGGACATTGTTCTCAACTGTGGCAGATACAACCGGATCAACGGTGTCCACGTTTCAGAAGACAAGTGGATCCTGGAGGATATCTTGCGGAAGGTGGAAGGGAATCCTCTTTTTCGCATTCTATCACTAACCATCTTCGTTCAGGAATGGGGTTTCAAAGGTCCGAGCTCATGCTTATATAACATGAAACGAATTGTTGTCAAGAACAAGTACACAGGAATGACCATGAGTGACTGGATTGGTGTGTACAGTACGGCGGAGAGTATAAAAGCCGGACTGGATCTCGAAATGCCGTATGTCAAGCCAGTTTATTTAGGTGAAGTTCTCGCTGACACGCTTCCCCTCTTCTCAGCGGCCCCACTGTTATGCGCGGCGACGCTGTGGGTAGACAACTCATTGCTCAGAAACTGTTTCCGAGCGATATCGATGCACGGGTACGCAAGGTACGGATACAGATCAAGGACGACTATCTCCTTCTGTATTGACTCTGCGCATTGATAGATTCTGGAGCTCTTGAAGCGGGCGTTCGAATCGAAAATCCCATTTGATGCACCAGAAGAGGGTGTCGATACACCCGAACTTCGCCAGCTCCTTCGTACTTGTGCCGCAGACTCTATCGTTCTACTTAAGAATGAGGCAGGCCTACTTCCTCTCAAATCGACTGACAAGAAGATCGCAGTCATTGGACCGAATGCCAAGATGGCTATGACTTCGGGTGGCGGCTCTGCGAGACTCTTGGAGTCGTGGAAGGTTTCACCCCTCCAAGGTATTGAGGATGCGGCGAAGGAAGCTGGTGCGGAAATTAGATACACGATCGGAGCCACATCTCACAGATTCCTGCCTTTGCTGGAACCCTTGGTATTCACTGCCGAGGGTAAATCTGGTGGGACGCTCGAGTTTTGGAACAGGGAGCCTGTAAAGGGCTTCGCGGCACCCAAAGCTGATTTGAGCGCGAAACTGGAGGAGAGTGTATGGAGCTGCCACACAAAGAGCACAAACTGTGTGCTTATAGATGGCGTCGTGCGTTTTGCTTTCTGGACTTCGTGTATGATCCTGTCCCTCAGGTTGAAGCTATTTACAGGATACAAAAGTGAACTACAAAAGTTGGTTCAGGGTGTGTTTGATTTCTGTACCTGCCTATCATCTATCGAAGCTGACTCTACATGACAGTACACGACTACGTTCAAACCCGACGAAGACGGCGATTGGGAACTTGGCATCAACATCTCCGGCCATGGTGCAGTCTTCCTCGAGGAAAATCTTATCCTCGACCTCAGCAATCCCCCTCCTGGCGAGCATTTCCTTGGATTTGGCTCCGCCGAAGTGAAATGTGTTCTCAAGGACTTAAATAAAGGGCAAGAGTATCGACTTGAGGTCAGAGTCAGCAATGAAGAATTTGTGAAGAAGACAGCAATCATACCGACGTGGGGTGGGGTGAGACTTGGTGGTATTAAAGTAATCGATCCAGATCAGGGAATCCGAGAAGCGGTCGATTTAGCAAGGATTCTGATGGTGAGTGGAGATAGTCCAACCACCTTTCGTGTGATGAACAGCTCTCCTTCAGTCGCAATTGTGGTCGTGGGACTTAACTATGAGTGAGCTTTTGTTTACTTGTTGGTTTCAGCGGGCGGTACTCAGTCCATTCTTTGTCCATAGTTGGGAAAGCGAAGGTTTTGACCGGCCAGACATGGAGTAAGAAGACGTCTTTCCGTTTCCTTCTCTCTCGCCGAGACTTACTACTATCACAAGGTTACCTGGCCTGACCAATCGACTGGTATCCGAAGTCTTGAACGCCAATCCTCGTACCGTTGTTGTGAGTCAGTCTGGCTCGCCAGTCGCAATGCCATGGGTCAACGAAACAAGCACCCTACTTCAAGTATGATGCGATTCCCCAGCAGAGGTGCGACCTTCTAACTTATGTCTTCAGGCTTTCTATGGGGGGAATGAACTAGGAAATGGGCTCGCCGATGTGCTCTTTGGCCGCGTTAATCCCTCGGCCAAACTGGCCCTAACATTCCCGTATGTCCTCGAATCGAACGCCTTGAATGCTTTTGCTGATAACTTTTGAACTCTTCTTTGCTGCCAGGAAACAATGGGAAGATTGTCCCTCCTATCCATCTTATGGCCCCCATGGCCAAGAGCCGGGGAAAATCCTGTACAATGAGGTAACCCTCAGTTCATATCTTTTGTAGTACAACGGAGCACTCACGCCGTCTAAAGGGCATTTTCGTCGGATACCGAGGCTTCCAGTCGAGATCTATCGCGCCCCTTTTCCCCTTCGGTTTCGGCTTGTCGTATACCCAATTCTCGTACCAAGACCTGGAGACCTCGAAGGTCGACGCGGATGGCAACTTCACTGTCCGATTCAAGCTTCAGAATTCGGGAGAGGTCGACGGTCGAGAGGTTGCACAGGTCTATATATCGGACCTGGAGGCTTCACTACCCAGAGCCCACCAGGAGTTGAAAGGTTTTGCCAAAGTTTCGCTGAAGGCTGGGGAACATAAATCTGTGGAGGTCAAGTTGGACAGGGATGCACTCGGTTTCTTTGACACCAGACAAGGATCTTGGGTAGCGGAGAAAGGGAGATTCGGCGTGTTCATTGGGAAGTCGTCTTCGGATATCGCTCTACGAGGAGAAATTATATTGGAACATAACCTCGCATGGAATGGACTTTAACTCGAGATCTTCGGAGCTGTAATAGCCTTGCCTGTAATACTTAGCTGTAGCAACACCGCATGACAATCTTATCTTATCTTGCTGCGCGATCGGTGATCATGAGGGTCGCGACTCTGATTCATCGAGTATCTCCTTCACTACTCTCTCAAACTTGGATCAACTCTCCACTGTTGCTCTCTTCTTCTAATATTATGGATCCTGCCGTAGAGCAGCAGCTTCAACTCTCTACGTTCAAAGCAGGTTTCGACTCTACTCTTCTCAATGACTATAATGACAAATGTCTTGATTTCAGGGCAAATTCGATGTCACCGAATTCGTTGGAGGAGTCTCTGAAAAGCTCATTGCACAATCTAAAGCGGACGCTGGCCGTATGCTCGTTCTACTAATTTACCCTCATAGCCTCACCACTCAACTTTAAATGCAGCGTTCGACCCACAGCCCTTCATACGGACTTTCGAAGCAGCTGTCGACAAGCTGATTGCGGTACGGAAGGAAGTACAGACGAAGACGGAACAAATGGAGAAGAGTGTAAGAGTCTCAGAAAGAGAGTACTCGAAGAAGATGGATGAACTGAATCGTGGATTTGAGGTGTGTGCTATCACCCCATTGTCGCGTGCAATGTCCCAAACGATGGTAACTCAATTATCATAACCAGGCTGTAGGGAGTTCTTTCTCTGGGATGGAAGCTCGAATGAACGAGGTTGGGGGCACGGCTATCAGAATAGGTCTCTTTCTTACATTGATCTTGCCAATGTCGAGGTCTGATTCTGAGTACCAGGCGAACAGCTTGAGAGCGTTCATATAGAGCGTCAACGAGCGCAAGCAGCATACGACATCATCGACTTCTACAATCAGTTCAGTCGGGGAGATACAACGCGCCTTGATGTCTTGAGAAAGGAGGGTCGCCAGGGCAGACGTCAGGTTGCCATCCTTTTACGACGGCTGAGCACCGTAGCGAAAGAAGTCGACCTTCCATCGGCAGAAAAGGTGAGAAACACACCCAAAGGTCGTATCTTCCTGTCTCATGATGATTTTAGACCCGAGAAAACATAGAGAAATACTGCGAAAAGTTTGAGAAGGAGATGCTCAATTTGTTCGATCGGTGTTACCGAAGAGGAGATCCAAAAATGATGCATGTGAGTGTCGCTTTCGCTCACTGCGCAGTGACTTACTGGCAAGTAGCATTGCGCGCAAACCTTATTGGAATTCAACGGCGGCAACTCTTGCATTCAAGTTTATGTGAACCAACACGACTTCTTCATCAATAACGTTCGCGAGGTGAACCAAGACGAGGACAGACTCCTGTTGGTTGCTCTCCTGTATTCGCAGACCGCGTACTCACTTTGATCACAGATGGGCAAAGATTCCGGATCCTGATGCAAGTCCTCCAAAGACAGAAAAAGGACTGGCGGAGCTGTTTGTTGAAATTCGTGCGACCGTGGATACTGAGGCGCAAATTGTCAAGGCAGTGTTTCCCAATCCTCCGATGGTCATGCAAGTTTTTCTTCAGCGCGTATTTGCACAATCGGTAGGACATCATCTCACTTGGCAGCTCGTCAGCGTAACCATGTTCGTAGATACAACAACACATGGAAAATCTGCTTCACAAAGCCTCGACTATATCCGATCTCGCGTATCTTCGCGTTCTCCAATTGGTTCATGGTCAAGCAACATCCCTGGTGGAGGATCTCAAAGCCCATGAACTTTCTGTTCGCGCACCTTATGGAGGATCGACCGGTGGTCCAGCCACGGGCGGTGCAACCTCTACCACGATGGCCGCGATGCTCGAAGCCGCAATGGAGGAATTGTTTGTTCCATATACCGAAGGTCAACGCTATCTCGAGAGAGAGAGCCGCAGTCTGGGAACGCTCTACACCACCTTGCTGATGAACTTTACACGTTACCATGTACGTTTCCTCCCTCACATACTGATCAAGCACTGACAAGGTCTCCAGGCCAAGTCTCAAAAAGGGAAGGCATCCGTTTTCGACCGAGTTGTGAACCAGCTGAGTGCTGCCGCCTCAACTACTTCGACCGGAGGCGTCCAAACCACCTCTGCACAGGCCGCTACAGCTCTCTTGAGGCTGGGAGGTTTCAACAATGAAAAAAATGTTGAGCAATCTACCGAAGAGCCCATACGGGAAGAAGATGGACAGCTCGACGTGGAGGTCGCTGAAAAGATGCTCAGATGGCACGCCGAAGCGATCGGGAGATGTGTCGAGCTCAGCTCCGCCAGCGATGTGTAAGGTCTCTCCTTTCTGTGTTCTCACTTGTTCTGATCTCAGTCCAGTGCCAAGAATACCTTTTCCCTCCTGCGTGTGCTATCAGAAGCAATTGGAACTGCCTATGTGGACGAGGCGCTCGAGACGTAAGACATATTCAGACACGACCTGTGACACTGATATGAACGTCGCTTTAGGGAATCATTGCGCTTAGATGCTGCTGATACGAAAGCAGAACCCAGTTTGCATGGTCTTTCCACGCTCAAACTCGTGGATCTTGTCTGCCACCTCTGGCAACAGTATGTGAACACCACATTACTACCTCTTGCCAGTTCATCGGTCACTGTTCGACGTGAGATGGCAACATTCAACAATCAGACTGTCAGTCGTATAGAGGGTAGTGCCAATCATTTGATGCATCGACTTATAGATAGTAAGTCATGATAATTCCCCGCCATATTCATATATTGACTTGTCCTCAGTGGTCACCACATGGTTGACCACGCAGTTAACGAAACAGAAGCGCAACGATTTCAAACCCAAGAATGATGATCTATCGTTCGCCAGAGTCAATACCGAGCCTTGCGAAGCGTGTTGCGACATGCTGGAGAAGGTGCGAGATGCAGCGAAAGCTAATTTGAGCGGGAAAAACTTGGAGGTATTCCTAACGGAGGTCGGAGTGACCTTCCACAGGTGAGGACGTCCGTATGTGTTCACCCCTCGCAGCACTAAGCGAGCGCTCTCAGCCTTCTCCTCGAACATCTCAGAAAGTTCCCTGTCAGCGCCACAGGAGGTCTCATGCTCGCGAAGTAAGCATGTAATCTCGTAAATTACTCGAGATGAGCTAACAGTCTTCGTAGGGATATCAAGATGTACCAGGATACCATTAGTAGCTTCGGCATTCCACCGTTAACTGAACGCTTCGAGTTCATTCGTCAGCTTGGCAACGTTTTCCTGGTTCGTCCGGAGATCCTCAAATCATACATCACCGAGGGCTATCTAGGTAGGATCGACCCGACGTTGCTAAAACCGTACCTCGCTCTACGGAGCGATTGGGGCCAATTCGAGAAAGGCTTTGACGACGGCGAACCTGGAGAAGGGAACACAACCGAGACGAAGGGAGCCGGAGGCCGATTTGGGCGATTGAGCGTTATGATGAAGGATTTGGAGGGGCTGAAGCCGGAGGGCTTCAAGTTTGGCGACAGTATAACCTTGGGGATGCCTACTTTGCCCAGCGGATTGACTTCAGGGTTCTCAATCGCGGCTACACGGCCGTTTTGACACTGCTTCATCGTTGCGGAGGTTCCTGTGTACTCATCCATATAGATGTATACCCTTATGTATCTCAAGTAGTAATTTACTCTCCCTTGAATTGTGGACGACGTTTCTCTTTGAAGGCATTGAGAGCCTCCAACCGATCTTTGGTGGGAATCAAGGTCTCATAGGCTGTTCTTTCCAAATCCAAGCCTAGGGGGACATTAGAACATCAAAGCGAATAGAACTTGGAAAGCCAAACGAACCAGCCTCTAAAGCAAGATCTTCGGATCGCGAGATAGCTTGCTTTGCAGCGCGAAGGGCCAGTGGTGCTGAAATTTTTGGGTTAGTGTCCAGCCAACAGTGATTGTGGCAAATTAGAGGGACATACCATTCCGTGAAATCTTCTCCGCCACTTCCAACGAACGTTCGTATGCGGTGGTGTCCGAGACGTAGTCAACCAGTCCTGTAAATATATAGTTAGCCCGATGTGTCTAGTATTTGAAGATAACAGCCTTACCGCATTCTAATGCTTCTGAGCTCGATAACATCCTCGCGGTGTAAATGAGATCCTTTGCTTTGGATATGCCAAGTATTCTGGCAGCGCGCTGAGTACCTCCGGCTCCGGGTATGATACCGAGGGAAGTCTCCGGGAGACCTATCTTCGTGACGCTGCGCCCTACATGGCTCGGTCTGTCAGTCAACTCGAGACGCAGCACATCTGCTAGAAGAGATAAGAGCTCACCTGCGACGCGCAGATCACAAGCTAAACTCATCTCAAGACCACCTCCGAGTGCGGGACCATCAATGGCAGCGATTGTCGGCACGGGTAGGTTCTCCAGCTTTCCGAGTGCGGCACGTAAATCGGATAGGAACTTGTTGACCTGGAGTTGGGACATAGAGCGTCGTTCAACGAGATCGGCACCAGCACAGAAAGCATCGGGGGTCGTTGATTTCAAGATAAGAACGCGTGTGCTGTCAATGTTGTTGTCTTTGAGCGAGGAAACGGAAGGAATGAGCAATGAATATTCATACGTGTTGTCAAACTGAACTGTATCAAGACACTCGGTCAATTCCTGGGAGCGAGCACAACGAAGTGTACACGTTAGCAATTATCCACAAAAGGAGAAACAGTCGTGCATGCCTTGAGCAAGTTCACTGAGATTGCATTCTTGCTTTTGGGCCGATTGAGCGAAAGGCAGGTAATACCAGGGTATTCGGGAACTGCTTCGAGGAATGCTTCGTATCTCGACTCAGGTGCAACAGACATCCATCTCAGTCCATGTCTTGAACATTGCAGTGATGAAATACGAGAGGTACTGAGGCAGGACCGAGAGAGAGCGCGGGTCGCTGCCAGTCGTTGTGTGGGGAAGGAGAGCATGGAGTAACCGGGTAACGGATTAGTTCCGGTTCCCGAACCTCACTTAGGGCGGCTTGCATGTTGCACGTATGTCATCATCATGTGCTTGCGTCCAATCTCTAGTGATAAGTTAACGTGTCTTATTCCTGCTAGCAGGTCGTACGTACATACACGTTTACACACAAGAAGCCCGATACCAGGAAAACATTCACAAACTACAAGAAATGCGAAATGATCAACGTGCATAGCCAACGCCCTCTCGAGTTGGCTCAACACCGTAGAAAGAGTCAACAGATGGCTGATAGGACGTGGAGTCTCTATCAGGAGTCTGTGACCACTTCGCCAGATGAGGCCTGCCTGTGGTTGTCATACCTGGCGATGGGTCACGGAATGGATTTGTAAGGGAGTTAGAAGAATTATTGGTGCTCGAAGGGTTGAGAGGGTCGAAGTAACTCTGAGGAGGTGGCGGCAGTTGTTGGTTGCTACCATTAGGCATTAGGTCGTTGGCAGATCCTTCGTGATCATAAGCCGGATACTGGTTGTACGCGTCGCGCGCATAGGAGTAAGTGAGTTCCGTGAGACTCCCGTTGGAGCGGGGTCCCTGATGAGTGTCTGCAAAAGGATCGGAGTTTTGATTCTGGTAGTTGTAGTAACCAGGTGCTGTGTTTCCATCCATCGGTTGCCTACGATGAAGATCTTCGGAGTCGCTGGCGCTCGTAGACTCCGGACGAGAGACAAGACCAGGTTCTGGAGGGAATTTATCCGAAAACAGAGTATCTCTGTCGTAAGCCCTGGCCCTATCCCGTCGCCGTTTCCTGATCAAGAGAATGACGATAGCAATCCCAACACCGAAAAGGAGAAGTGCTAATGCAGTGAAAGTTCCCGCGACTGATGTGTGTGTGAGTAGCGGTCGGGAACGGTTAATGTGTCTCAGTGCATACCAGCTTTCTTATTGGACCAGAAGTTACTGTTACTGAAACACAAATCAACACACTGGAAACAACGGTACACGAGTGGATGTCTCACCTTTTGGAAGTCGCCCCAATTGGACTCGCATCACTGGAGGTTGCAGCACTCGGACTGGAGCCGCTCGTTGAGACGAAAGTAGACAACGGTGTCTCAGGCGATGACGAAACCAGCGAATCCGTGGAGGCATTCGTTACCAAGATCTCGGACGCTTCCGTCGGTGCCGATGTTGGACTCGTGATTTTAGGCGTCGATGTGATACTGGTTTAGATCCATGTCAACTTCTCGTCAAGGTGATAATCAATCGAGACGTACCTGGATGATGAAAGAGAGGTACTAGTGGACGACACTGTCTCGCTGGAAGAACTACTGGAGACGGAGGAACTTTCTCCTGTGCTTTGGCTGGACGAGGCCGAAGTTGACGATGTCGGAGTTGGCGAAGATTGTGATGGAGATGAGGTTGTTGAGGACGACGAAGAGGAGGAAGTTGAGGAGGGCGTGGACGTCGAGCTTTCGGTGGATGTGGTACTTTGAGTTGCGCTATCGGAGCTCGTACTGCTTATCTGTAGGGTCGTGGAGGTCTGGCTGAAAGACGTTGACGGTGAACTGCTGTCAGAACTGGACGGCTGCTCGTCTTGACGTGGTCGAAAGTCATGTCGGGGAGATGATGGGAACATGACTGTGATCAAAAGGGTATTTCCGGCTATCGATAAATAAAGACAAGGACAGAAGACCCAGGGCCCTTCGAAAACGAGAGACCGCGAGTTGACCTGCAAGCAGGGGCCTAAGCGCGAAGGGAGGACGGGGTATAAGAAGGAAAGGTACGGTTTGATTGAATCAGAAGGAGAAACAGGAAAGCTGGGAAGGGAGACAATGGGTTTTCATATATGGGAGGGTATTCGGTGCGGCATAGCAACATGTCGACAATCTGTCGTGTGCGCATTGCGCAACCGGGTAGGGGGCCCGGGCGGTAACCAAGCAAACCGAAACGACTAAACGATATTAATTTTGTTTTTCCGAATTCGGAATCTCGATCGTTATCCGCTCGGCGCTGAAGCATGAGGGCTGTCTAGAGCTGTCTGGTCAGTAGCTAGCTGCTACCACTTTCGCTGACGATGGCGAATAAAGATAGTTCTGCACATTCATGCTCGCGTTGCGATATCCATGGACTCGTATCGCTCGCGGGAGATTTGTACGAGGCGTTGGTCGCTTGCTAGCTTGACACAGAACTGCTGCAGTTCCCCGCAATCAAGGCTTTGCAACACCGTCTCTGCACTTCGGTCTGACTGGTTTCGATCGCATAGGTGCAACACGATAGCCTCCTTGTCCTGCGAGCAAACATAGGAGTATCATTAGAAGAGATGTCATGATATAGCCGCACTCACCGACTGATCCGCGAGGCTCGACCATACGTCCCAAACTTCCTCGACGGTCCATTTGAAAGCAGATACATAGTGCCATTTTCTCTATAGAACAAGATGCCAATCAGACTAGGGGCTTTGTCGGAGAACCTAAAATACAATCTTACCCGACTGCTGACGTAGACAAATGTATGGAAAACACCATCAGAGCCCTCTCCCGCCTGCTGAATGCGGTGAGCGAGCTTCTGGTTTTTTCTTTCACTGCCCCAGTCGATTAGGTATGATTGATTTCGAGACAGATCCTCAAGGAAGAAGGGATCGTGTACGAACGCCTTGTCCTCCATGAATGCCACCCCCAACTTGAAGGAGGAAGGGTTCAACAGGCTGCGAGAGACATGGATGACCAAGTTGTGGCTAGAAGTAAGGACGTTCACCACTTACGTTTGAAGGTCCGCGAGCTGTTCAAAAGGAGAGGGACCGCTAAATCAGGAACGCCAATAGGGAACGAACTGGAAGGAATTGAGTCTCTTACGTGGTGCTGCCCCAAACCAACCTTCTCCCCCATCTTCCGCCAAGACATGGGACCTGATTTCACTTTCGAGGCCTTGGGCGGATCAGTAAAGTGAATCTTCCATCTGCTTTCTGTGCTTGAGCCCCCTGCGCTCGATAGACGAAACTCGCCGGTGGTCGTCGACAGTCGCGTTTCCGAGCCTGTTGGACTGTGAGGCGGACAGTCGTTGAAACTGGCGATCAACGTTTCATCGGTCAATAGGTGACTAGGGCCTTCGTTGTCGACGTCCTCAGTAAGAGGCACACGCTCCAGTAACGTACTGCCTTCCATGGTTTGATATATTTCAGCTGGCGGCGTAGAAACGCGAGTCGATGGCGACGACGGAAGCAAATGGCGTGTTACTTCGAGGGCATCCATTTCAGATTCGATGTCCCCGGTGGGAGCCTGGTTTATTTCCAATTCACCGTCATCCCGAGCTTCCCCCGCGATGCCCCAGTTACTTCCCTCAGATGGGCGATGAGTCTGGGCGTTACTGTAATCATGACGTGGATTTTCTCCGTCCTGCGGGAATTGATATGTGAGTGAGGGCGCAACGGAACCGGTGAACAAACAAAGTACGGAGATAAAGACATACAATAATGAGGGTCCTTTCTTGTTCGGGCTCCGCATTCCTGAACGCGTCGTTGATAACTGTTCGATACCACCTTAACTTCCTCTCCGTTGATTCGAGCAGCATGTCACTATGCTGCAGACGTTGTTCGAGCTCGTTTACGCGTGCAAGAAGCGTAAAATTCTTGGCTTCGAGTTTTCTATTCTTCCTTTCAAGACGAACTACTTGCGACTCCATCGTGCTGGCGTGCTGTGCACGCAGCTTGAGTTCATCGAGGTGTTTTTGAATGTGATCAACCAGTTCCAATACTGGTTGCCCTTGATCGCTTGAGAGAGGTGCTGAAGTTGACGTTGGAGGCTCATCCATTAGCAGTAGGGGTCGAGTGGGATTGAAGCTAGTGAAGGTTTAAGTTCAACTTTGACACCGACGCGTCTAGTTCGAAAACCGTGGGACCGATTGGGCTGAATACGGCATCCGAACTTCCATAACCGACGGCTTGTACCTGCCTATGCTTGAACCTGTATTTTACGATTTCCGTTTCAAAAAAATTATACATATGTACATGACGCAGAACACGCTCACAGCGAGGCTCTCTTCCTCTTTTTCTCGGCAGGTTGCGTGTATTCCTCTTCGTCTTCGCTTTCGTCTTCCGCTTCTGACCCTTCCGACTGATCATGCAACACTACCTCAGGCTTTTTCCTGGCACTCGCGGTACGTTTTGGTCGTACTCGAGGTTCAACCCCCAAGTCTTCAACTCGGTAGTTCACCATCATCATCCATATCGTCCGCCTGCCCTGCTGCTTTCTTCCTTTTGTTAGACTTGCGCCCCTTCGTTTCCTTCGTCTGATGTTCATTCGGAGGCCGAAGAGATTCTGCAGGGAACGACAGAGGAAGAAAGCGTCAGCGAATGATTCGTTCGGGCATTCCTTTGATACGGACCGTGTTTGACCTCCTCCAACCCGTACATGCGGTATAGCTCGAATACAGCCTGTTCCTTGTCCTTTGCTTCAATCATGAGGTCCACGTCCATGGACACACCCTCTTCTTCCATCTCTTTGGGCAAAGATGCACATCGATCAGCGTGTGCTCTCTTTTCCATGATGGTGACTGCACCGGGCCTGGGCTCAGATAGATGCTGCTTCGGTCTGATTCCTCTGCGATGGAATATTGCGTTTGCCCGTCTGATGATTTCGCTTGGAGATATAGATGAAGGATACAGTGAATCATGGTGATAATCGAATATGAGAGGAATGTCGAGTTCCTCGCACACGGGAAGAAGGTCCTCGGCATTATAACAAAGCTTACACGGAAGCGTTAGGCAGGAAAACCATGAAATATGTCAAGCGACGTACCTCATCGTTCTCCAAGACGAGCCGAGCTCGAGGGCCAGCGGGTAAAAGGTCTCTTATATTTTTCTTCAGCCGTTCGATTGTGGCTGCCTTATCCTCGTAGACGCCACCGCCCTACCAAAAGAGATGAGTGGTGTGGCAACAAGTAGTGGTCCAATCTGCGGTCTTACATGGATCACCATGACACCGTCAGCACCCACTCCCATAAGATCCAGCATCTCCGAGTGATAATTTAACTCCCGTATGGACGCTTCAACAACACCGGGCTTTGGACTGCCCAACTGCGTGAACTGACCCGGGTGGGTTGTCAACCGATGCCCGTATTTGCGGGCCAGATCGCCCGCTTGGGCCAGTAGGGAGGCGCAGTAGTCGAGAGAGTAGCCGTATACTCCATGAGATGCGAACGGGAACATCTCGGATGACATTCGGAGGAAGCGTATTTTCTTTTACGAATACCTTGTCAGATTTCATTCTAGTCAGGCGAAGGAGAGAACACCCACATTGTCTTCATTCCATTGAATAATGGTCAAAAGATCCTCAACATTCTTGCGACCCAGTTCTTTAACCCAGTCCAGACCATTCTTTTTAATAGTGTCAATGCTAGCGGGAGTAACATGTCAACCGCTGCGATGGTTTCGGTTGAGTGGTGCACATACCGGCATGTTCGAGAGCAAAAAACAGCTTCATTCGCCGGTTTCTTATTTCGCAATATCGTGTTGAGGCAAGCATAGCCTGTCAGGGAGAAATTAGGTTTCCTACGATCCGTGTAGATAGGAGCGCCTACCGAGCCGTCCTTTGAACTTGGTTTCCTTCTTCTCCACGTCAGGTATAACGTAGACGGGTTCAGGCTTGGGCTTTCTCGGCCGCTTGGCTCCTCTCTTGGATGGAGAGGTGTCAATGTCTTTTTGAACATTGCAACCCGACTCTGCTTCGACCTTCTCGGAAGCCTCGACTAAGGGAGCTTCAACTTGTTTGGACTGCTTCGGTTGTCGCTTTCGCTTCAAGCTCTTTGGAGCAGGTGTCGTATTTTCTTCGGTCACGATGGCAGTGGCTGTTTGTTGGACTTGAACAGCAGGAGCGGCGGCGACAAACCTAGCTGTGATTCTTGCGCTTCGACGGGACATGGATGCGAGAGAAAGGGATGAAAAACAGCGAATAAGCATGCAGTTTTATGAACGATTTGACGTGCATTGTTATAGTCTCAATGGGTCTGAGTGTGGAGAAAGGAGAGCGATCGATTGCAAGCCCCGCCATTCGCCACAAAATGACGCGGCGGCAAAGTTGCCGGCATTTCTTCCACTTGTCACCGTCACACACCACCGCTGTATACCCAACGTTGAACGACTTGTACGATGGACGATGATTTAACATTTGGTGCATCAGTATGGGGATCAGCAGAACCGACAGACCTGCTTGCAACGAGCTCACAAAACTCACAACAACGACCTGCTTCTTCCGGCCAGACGCCGACCTCTGAGCCCGATGGCTTTGACGATTTCGATGACTTTGGATCGCCAACAGCAGACGCTGGACAGATTGCTATGGATGACGATGACTTTGGAGACTTCGGAGATGCCGATGAAGCGTCAGCACCTGCAGGCTTTGCAGACTCGACGGGATTTGCAGAGGTACCTATCGCAGGGCCCTCGCGAATAGGTTGGGAACCTTTGCGTCTCGATCCATTTCCTGGTCGCGATGAGCTGGCAGATCAAATCAACGAAATCTTGGAACCGATTTGGAGGAGTCATCCTGTAGCGGAATATGCCACGGAGGAAGGAATAAGAGACGTTGAAGGTGTGAACCAGACTTTAGTGACGAACGAGAGGTAAGCATGAGTGATCTCTGTGTGTTATTCTACCAGCTTATGCTTCCCGTTTCTCGATGTATCTAGCCGCGATCTGCACAACATGCTGGTCTCATCACCACCACCCACAAAACCATCGAACTGGATACGTTCTCGGATACGTCGCCAGCACCTCATAGCATTAGGGATACCCGTGAACTTGGACGAAGTCCTTCCCCAGGCGGGTGGGAAGCCTTTACCACCCCTCCAAATCACCACACGTCCCATGTCAGCACCTCCTGGTCCGCGAAACGCCAGAAATTCCACCTCTACTCCAGCATCGCAGGCCAACTCTCGGTCAGGTTCTCCACATCCATCTAGAACAACACAATTTGGTCCAAAGCCACGTCTTGATGATACATCAATAAAAGGACTACTAGAATTAGACTCCGGTGAGTAACCACAAACCGAGTAAGATGATACGACCAAATAATGAAACAACCATCGCAGATAATCTTAAAATGCAACCCCTCCCTGTCATTGAACGGCACCTTGCGAATGTTAAGATGCAGATGGCGCAGACAAATGCTTTGCTCACTCATCTCCTCCAAGTGCGAGACTCCTTGCAACAGGATTCGGAGACCTACAACGGACTCATCGCGGAATTGATTGGAGAAGCACAGAAGAACAAAGCTGGAAAGGGACGGAACGCGACAAGGAGAGGTAGTGGGATGACTTGAGCCTCGGATTTATGCTAAGTATCGTGATATGGGATGTTCAATGGCTTGCCTGGAGTGAGGGACAGATGATCGCGACGAGCGGAGGACGTATTAGCGAACCAATCGATGTACACTTCCTGTAATGGCGTGGAGAGACAAATTGGACGAGTGTATGAAGGCGCCTCAACCTTCCGCCCTGCCTAAAACATTCAGCCTTCAACGATCAATACGGCCGGTAGTCTCGAGGCAAAGTATTCCTGGGACAATGGGATTCGGGGCTTGGTCGGGCCTCGCGACAGCGTGACAGCGCGACTGTCACAACTTTATGACACGGTGGTCAGTGCGGTGTAGCGGACTTTCAACTGTTGTTTGAACTTTATAGGTCAACTCATGGGTCGCTCAGAAAATCCCCACCTTTTGCCCCTTCCCTTCTGCCACCATCATGCCTACAGGATATCGTCTTGAATATGCCTCTTCGAACAGAGCGAAATGCAAGGGTCAGTGGTTCTCTTGCGTCCTCCGCTGTGCAATCTGACAATGGTCCGTCAACTATTTCACAGGCCCTAAACCTTGCTCTGGTATGCGCGCATCACCCTCGAGGCTTTCGTTCCCGTTGACTGACTGAAACCTTCTTCAGGTACTGTGATTGCCAAAGGCTCCCTTCGTTTTGGCACGACCGTCGAATTTCAAGGCAAGCAGTCGTTGTACGTACCCACCTTTGTCATCGTCAACCTCCTGTGCCTGACGTCTTCGCAACAGCGCCTGGCGTCACTGGGGATGTGTCACCAAAAAGCAGCTCGAGAACATGAAGGCCCAGTTCGAGGAGGCCTCGGAGCTCGACGGATTCGAGGACCTCAAGGAGGAAGATCAGGAACGCGTCAAGAAGGCTTACGAAGACGGTCACGTCGCTGACGAGGATATCCCGGACAGCGCAAGAAAACCTGCGGGCGAGGAAGACGAAGATGAAGAGGAGGAAAAGCCGAAGAAGAAGGCTCGTGCGACCAAGAAGAAGGACGACGATGGCGAGGAAAAGCCCAAGAAGGCTACAAAGGCCAAGGTGTGTTCTCGACGGTCGACCCTTGCCTTTCTGGGTAACCAACCTGTTTAACAAGGCCAGCGCTGATGCCAAACCCAAAAAGGAGCCCAAGAAGGCTGCACCCAAGAAGAAGGCAACGAAGGTTTGTCGTTCAACTGTCAAGTGTGGTTCAATCTCTCACATCATTGTCGTAGAAGAAGGCAGATGATGATGAGTCGGCAGAGGACTTCTCGAAGGAGCTCGACGAGATGGACGACCACGATGATGAGGAAGACGTCGAGGAATCGCCCAAGCCGAAGGCTAAAAAGCCTGCCGCCAAAAAGGCAGCCCCGAAGAAGAAAGCCAAGAAGGTCAGTGCCTTTCTACACTATGCAACGTGGACATAGCTCACGTCTGTGGACAGGATGAGGATGAGGGCGAGGGCGAAAGTGACCTCGATGCTGAAGAGACCGGAAAGAAGCGCAAGGTATGTTGAAGGCATCCTTGGTGGCCACCCACGATGATGAACATTTCTTCGTTCACAGAAACCTGCCTCAAAGTCCGAGAAGCCCCCCGCCAAAAAAGCCAAACCTGCTTCGAAACCCACGTCCAGGGCGAAGAAGACCAAGGCTGCTGTGGAAGATGAGGACGAGGATTAAACATTTCTTTGGGCGGGTTGTATCGTGCTAATGCATTCTTCTTGGTATCTTATTCTATGCACGCCGCCGTATACGCGTATACAACACCTTTCTTATGTAGATATACTGGCCAGTGCAGACTCAATTCACAATTTCTCTGAAAGGGCAATCCAACATGTTCTATTGTTGAGAATGAATCTAAGAACTACCTGTCCGTATTCGTGATTCTATGTAGGCATCTATAGTTGGCCCTCCAGATGACCCAGGAGAAGCTCTTCTAGTTCGGCCGTTCAATCATCTATTCGTCTATCGCAACAGTGATATCGATCCCACTCTCGGTGCGACGGAAGGTAATTCTAAGAGATACGTGAGCCTGCTGAACCTAATTATAACAACAGTGTCCTCTCACCTCGACATGTCGCGCACCAGAAAATCTGGTTCTACAGCTTCCATCTGCGCCCTCGAGTGGGTGGTTAGGAACCCTATGGTCTTGCACCCTGCTGCTTTGCCGCTTCGTACACCATTTGGAGCATCCTCAAACACAACGCCTTCAATCTTGATTAGATGAGAACCACAATGATCGGCGAACGACCTCACAGTTTTCGGGCTTCACGCCACATTGTTTAGCACCCAGGAGATATGGGTCGGGTCTGCGATTGGATGGGTCAACGAAAGTCCCACCCTCGATTTGATAAAAGAACGGACTCAGGTTTCCCTTTAGACACGTCCTCCGCAGCGACGAACACGTCGGGAATGGGAATTTGAGCAGACGCAAGGGCGGCGGTAGCATATGCCCGCGTCGCCGATGTGCAGATGGCCCAGCACGGGTTGGGCAAGTGTCTTCCGGGCTCCAGCTGGGTAGACATCGTCAGAAGGGATGAAGTGTCCAAACGCCGACAGACGCACCTCCTGGATGCCTTCCGTTACTCCGGGAAGTTTGATTATCCCTTGTCTTCCGTTGAGCTTCGAACTCTCGACGATCGCGGTCTCAAAGCGCACTGCTTCCCTCTGTAGACAGTAGCCTCGTCTTCAGGTAGCATATTTGAGCGTAAGTTCCACGCACCTCTAGCTCATCTGGATCCTCGATGCCGCAGAAAATCTTCAGATTTTCGACGGTACGTACACCATGAGAGCCTATGTAGCTGATTCAGGCGACTAGAGATCTAGCCACTAACTGGAGAAAGCGTACAGCTTAAGATATCCTGCACATTGAGGTGAGGGTATTTCTGTTTGAAGACCTCCCAGGCACCAGTCACTCCTGCTGCTGAATCCACCAGCGTGCCATCCATATCGAAGAGCCTGCAGAATCGTCAGAACTAGAGTAGAAACCGATGAAGAAGCAGCTCACGCGGCGTCGACGTGGAATGTCGTGGAGGGCATATCGTTGAGATCGTGGCGGATAAAATTGGAAAGCAAATACGTTCTACATCGATTTTATAGTCGTTCTGTTAAATTGAAATGGAACTAACGGGGTCCGAGGAACGGTGTTAAAACCCCGGCCCGAGAGAACTCCGCGAGCGTCAAGCGCTCGGCGTTCGAGCGCCCGTAGTACGTACAGCTCATTCTGGCTGACAACCACCACCACAATGCCTCCTCGAAAACAGCCAAGGTTCACCCAAGAGAGCATCGACCAGCAGCTTCAGCAAATTCACTTGCTGGATCAGTCGTCTTCCTCAGAAAATCTCGAACAGCTTGGTCCAATAATCAAACAAATCCATGCCAATAAACACCAGGAAGCATTTCTCCGAACCGTTCAGGACCTCATGCAATCGAAGGACGCGGAGATCGAGCGAATATGTGGCGAAAACTACCAGGATTTTATTGCATCGGTTTCGACTCTCTTCACGGTCAAATCGTATACAGAAAGAATGAAAGAGAATATCGCTACCTTGGATGCAAGTGTGTCGCAACTTGGCCGCGGGCTGGTCGAGAAGAAGCGCAACCTTTTGCAAAACAAGAAGACGGCAGCCAATCTGGACGAGGCAATAGACACGCTGCAAGCTTGTTTGCGTGTTCTTGACGTGGTTCACCGTGTAGGAGAGATGATCAGGGAAGGGAAATACTGGAGTGCTCTTAGGGTCGGTCTGTACTATGTTTGTCCTCGACTCAATATTCACCAATATATCGTGGATTTCCTAGTCACTCGATGATGTGCAAAACCTACCTCAGACCTCACTATCGCAGACACCCTTCTATCAGCATCTACTGTCTTCCTTGCCATCCCTACGCACTCAAATCAAGAATGCTGTCACGGCGGGAATGAAGCAGTGGCTGCTTGAGATACGAAACAACAGTGGAAATGTGGGACAACTCTCGCTCGAGGCAATGGATGCTCGGACGCGACGATGGAGGGCACGGAGGGAAAAGGATCCCCTTCTCCGGATGAGCCGCGTCGGCAGCGCTGTGGAGCTTGTAACCTACGAAAAAACAGAGTGTAAGTTTGTTCTTCTTTCTCACAAGAGAGGGAGTCTCAAATCTTTACCAGTCAACGTGCTCGATAACGACCAGCTCCGGATCGACTTCAAACCTCTATATCAGTGCATTCACATATATACCGCCCTAGAATCTCTTGCGGAGCTCCAGAAGTCCTACCAGGCGGACAGAAAGGTATGGTTTTCAAGTTCCTCCATACAAGCAGTCATTCAAAGGCACCTGCAGGCACAATCCGATCTCATCCTTCCTGCCCCTCTTCCACTTTCATCCCTCCAATCAATAACGGAGCAAATTTCTGGCTTCTTCATCGTTGAAACTCATGTCCTCGAAACGACAGGCTCATTCAGATCCGAACGTGAAGTCGAGGAGCTTTGGGACGGGGTTGTATCTCGTCTCACGACCTCTATCTCCAGTGCACTCAGAACCGAAACAGATGCGGACTCCTTTTTGAGGGTGAAAGAATGCCTCATCGGTTTTATTATGTCGTTAGAGGTACGCTGTCGACCGTTTCCAATCATTCTGCGCTTACGCTGGTAACCAGTCTCCTCTCTATCCAACGAACTCTCTCCATTCTTTCATCATCGTTCTCTTTGAGAAGTACACCAAACTTCTTGACACCCAATTCAGTCGTCGTTTCGACGATGTAAGTGCTTCTCAACGATGCCAAGAACGTACTAAACAATCTCCTCTCTTCAACAGATAGTAAAACAAGATGATTACCTATCGATGCTCGTTCAATCTGAGCAAGAGATAAACACTGTACTCGATGTTGTGCTGATCAGCGCCGATAAGAAGCAGGAGCTCCAACAGTAAGTTGACCGTTGTGGTATATCGTACTCAGACGACATTGCTTATTCATGCTACAGAGCTACGTTACCGCAAGATTTGCCATGGTCCCAGACATTCTATCTATGCTGTGAAGACGTTCGCATATCTCATTTCTCGACCCGATTGGTGATGTTGATACTATGTCGCGGCAGATACGTGGGTTCATACAGAAGTTCTATGCTTTTGTGGAGGGCGTCTCTCAACACCACCGAAATATTGACGATTTGTTGAGCAAGGTAGAGTGCTTACTCACTTAGACATTACCAGATCTCACCCAAGTACAAGTCCCTGGATAGCCTTCTAATCAATCATATCAGCGAAACCATCAACCAACGACTGGCTGGAATCCCCAACCTCTCGCAAGTCGCACAAATTGTCACAAACGTTGAATACTTCCAGACTTCTTGTACGGAACTTGAGCGCTCTTTGACGAATTTGCGGTGCGTGCCGCTCCTCGTATCATCGCACATAATTCTGATTGGCTTCGGCTCGCAGTGCTCAAAGAGGAGGAACTATCCGGCTGGAAGCGTCTTCAGCCTTCGAGGCTACCCTGTCCCGCGCCCTTACCCGGATAAATACTCTCATCCAATCCAAGTTGAACGATTTCTTCGAGCCATCGGAATACGACTGGACACCCAGTACCCGAGAAAATGCTCCCAGCATGTATCTTATCGAGCTCGTCAATTGGCTCACGACGGTGGTGGATAGCCTTGCCATTAAAGATGCATACAAGGATGAAGTGTACAAAGGCGCGGTGTCTTACATCGCGGAGTGCTTGATGGTATTGTCATTCTTTACTTTTGCGTCGAACTTCAATAACCCGCGCTCCTTTCCATCATAGGATTTCCTCGTTGGGCACAACATACCCATCCTGAACGAGAATGCGATATCCAACGTTTTGATCGATGTCGATTTCATCGAAGACCAGCTTCGCAATGTAGGACGGCCGCACCTGTCGCCCATATTTGCTGAGCTCCGGATGGTGCGTTCACCTTCATTAAGATCTTCGCCCAGAGGATCAGAACTGAACAACTATATTCTCAGACTTCCTCTATCCCCTTGAATAACACCGTGCAAGAGTATTTGGTACCTGCCAATCGACATACATCTTACGCTCCAGTCAAACACAAACGGCTTGCAGGCCTTCTCGACAAGTTAGCCAAGTACGGAACTTCTCGTCGGGATGCTCCCAGCAGGGAACTTGGAGAGAGGAGGCGCAAAGAGGCTGATGCAGTAGGTAGATTGTTCCCAGGTGAGGGACGATGACATCTAATAGTAATTGAACATATGTATATACCCATTGCATTTGACACTGTATTTGTGCTGTATTGACCATGGAATAACTTCTGGGGAACTCATGGATTTGGAGCAAACTTCGAAGGCCAACCTCTCGCGAGGTAGATAGCTTTGCGACTTGTGTCGTCTCCTTCGGGAGCACAAGCACGAGTGGCCAAGGTATAAATGCATCAAAACGTTCTCCTGACCAGAGTTGATAGCAAGGCCATGTTTAGACAGGCGAGCCGCGGTGCTGAAGTATGTATCTTGCACATGAAGGAATAATATGCGACGCTCGATTAGCAGTCTAAGAACCCTACTGAAACTCCGGGTCCACCTATGTACATCAAAGGAAAAGGAGGAGAAAATGAGCAAGTCGGGGCGTTAAAATATAAAATTTCCAGAAAAAAGAGTATGATAGTAGACAAAGAGGTGATAGCTACATTTTCGAGAATTCGTGGCAATCACCGAAGTGAAGAGAATCGTGTGATCATCTAGGCCGTGTTCCTCTTCTTGATGTTGGTGCTCAGCCATTCCAGACCCTCGTAAAGACCATCTCCAGAGGTGGCACATGCAGCCTGAGATAAGGGAAGTTAGACGACTTTTACCAGAAAGAAGATAAATTCCGTACCTGGATGTACCAAGTCCTCTGCCTCAATCCGTGCAATCCCAGCTTATCAGTGATCTCAGCGGCATTCATGGCGTTCGGAAGATCTTGCTTGTTGGCGAACACAAGCAGAAGGGCATCGCGAAGCTCATCCTCGTTCAACATTCTCTGCAATTCCTCCCGCGCCTCAGACACACGCTCCCGATCGTTAGAGTCAACGACGAAAATGATTCCCTGAGTGTTTTGGAAGTCTATACAACGAGTCAGTAAGTGAAGGGTGGCAAGGTAGTCATGACGTACAATGCCTCCAGAGAGGTCGGATCTTGTCCTGGCCTCCAACATCCCACACAGTGAAGGAAATGTTCTTGTACTCAACGGTTTCAACGTTGAAGCCTGGATAGATGTCAGACTAGATGAGCGAGACTGGGCAGAGAATCGTCGCACCAATTGTCGGAATAGTCGTCACAATCTCTCCAAGCTTGAGCTTGTACAATATAGTGGTCTTACCAGCGGCATCGAGACCGACCTAAAGAGAAAAAGAGAACGTAAGAAACTGAACGTGTGCCAGAAATCCTTCAAAATGCACCATAAGAATTCCTACACAGCAGCCGAGTCAGCATTGACGGAGTAGATACGAATCAGACGAATCACATACGCATTTCCTTCTTTCCAAAGAGACTGGAGAAGAGGCTAGATATCGTTAAACCCATGATTGAAGGATGAAAGAAGAGAGAGGGAAAGATGCAAGGTGTGGTCGGAGGACAAGATGCGTGTGACTGCAATTAAGTAAAAATTCAGACCCTGTCACTCAATGGTTAGACGTGGCAACCGCAAACGGCACAAACTCCCGCACCGTGTCTCGCAAGCGCAGAAGTCAGGCTGGAAGGTCTTGTTGAATATTCTAGCTATCTCTCCTAGTTTTTAAGTAGTTTCCTGTCCTCGAAAATACACGCATTGCTACGTGGACGATAACGTTTCCTAAGTGGGTCATTTCAGGTCATTTTCCGGCTCCGACAGAGAGGCGGGGCACCGCTGACTCCGGCCCCGCCGCCCGATATATCTCACGCCACCACTCAAGCCGCCTATGCGATACTGAACGGTAGGCTCGTGACCAGCCGTTCTTTCAAACTCCGCGCTCGTTCGAAAGAACGGCTGGTATGCTCGGTTCAATTTTTACCGTGTCACGCATTTGTGACAACGGACTTAGCGAAATTCCGCTCACTCGCAATTTGCCCCCACAACCACCACCTCCACCACCTTCCTCTACCTCCCTCTACGCTTTACCCTCTCGTCAAACCTTCAACTACCGAGTCTTCTGATGACTTGTATACGCTGGAACACTATACCTTCACACCAAATATCTCAATGCTAGCTTGGCGTCACCTTATTGTCAACTCAGAAACGAGATTCGAACGAGATCCATCTTTCTCAAAGCAACACAGGACCTCTGCCTCGCTGAACTCATCAACATCTCCAAGACTCGACGCCTGTCGTAAATTATATCTGGGCTACCCTATCGACAGTCTCTACTTTTCGTTCCAGGTCCGATACTGAAGGATTTACGTTGTATGGGCTATGGACCATGGCATGGGGCTTTGCGGCGCGTATCGGTGCGTATTTTTCACAGCTATTCTTTTACTTTCACTGTCTTCTTTATCTTAGCTCGTTGCTATCTCAAACTTGATTGTGTACGTCCAAGTCCAGCACCAGAACAGACCTCAAAATCGGAAAATCCCTCCCAATCTCTCCGTTAAGTGCACTGCAGCGAATGCACATATGCACAACACCTCTCAGAAAAGCAGCCGCCTGTTATACAGCAATGCTTAGTGTCCATCTTCCTCCCGTGTTACTGGTGCGTGTCACATGTGACCTATTCACCTTTGGTTTCGCCGTTCACCACAATTTTCACAATAACTTAGGTTCGTCTACATCTTCTACCTTTTCGTGCTACCAAGGACATGTAGTAGTCACTACAGACTAGGCTTATACATTTTTTATGTATTAACATGTGTGAGGAAATGTGAAGAACAATTCTTGTGTTCGCGACAAATGTCGATCAATGAAATTTGGCTAAGTCCAAAGTCACAAATGGTCGACCCGCCAAAAAGTGAACCGAGCATACCAGTCGGTAGGTGAACCTACCCCATTTCACACTCCGCAATACCATATTTGGACGCCATCAGTAGCCCGGGTAAGGTTCACCTACCGACGGCCTGCGAGTCTAACTGAACGGAAGACTGGAGTTGGATGGAAAGGGTTACACAAGCACACGGTCACGATCTCCCGATATTTGTCAAGGGGATGAGCAAGTTGATCGCATTGTCGCGTGCTACGATAACCGAAATCAGCTCGGGGATATTCATAATTATGTCCTTGGGCGTAAGAATACCCACAGCTTTGCCATGCAACGCCAGAGCTCGCCAGACTGAGCTAGCTTCCAGGTCCGGACGCTCATCAGTCTATCATGACTTGCATCCCATCATACGCTCGTAAAACTGACCTGGAACTTAGCAATTATATCGGGCCTGAATCCAAGGGACTGTGTGAAACGTGAGGAAGTAGTCCGCCTGGTGGCGGGAGGCACTGATGCAATCAATAGATGTGGCAAGGTACTGGTCATTCCGCTTTGTGTATCGTACAGCAGCTCTAAAACAAGACATCCAGTAGGGAATGCGGAAGAAATCTTTTGATACATGATAAACACTTATCGCAAGCCACTAGCCTGGAGGCGACGGTCCAGCTTGGTTCTCCAACTAGCGTAGATGCCATTGGATGGAGAAGGAGCGTAATCACAGAGTTCATATAGAACTAGTTGTTCTTGGAAACCTGGGTTGAGCCATATCTGATCCCGAGCTAGTGTGAATAAAAAAGATCAGTACGCAGGAACTCCGCCAAAAAACGGATAGCACCTCTTCTAACGATCTCTAGGGCCTGGGTGGCGTTGACTCTGCTCGACCACATTACTGAGAGATAGGAACAAGGAAACAATCATTTAGCACGCAATTTACCCAAGCGAAGGTCTCACTAGCAAGACTGAGAACTCACTGTATGCTGCGACAATGGCTGCGCTTCGCGAAATCCCTTGGACGCAATGCACAAGTACCACCCCGCCGCTTCTCAGAGCGTCGTGAATGAACCGTACGGCGGAAGGCAGATGTATCAAGAGGTCTGCATAGTCAACGTCCTCGACAGGAATTCGAAGGTGTCGTATGCCAGACTGCGGAAGCTCCGCAGGAATAGGATCTGAGCACACAGAGACAATATGAGTGACGCGACGTTCTGTTAAGGTTCGAGTGGAACGAGCCGCAGTAATGCTATTAAGACGCGTCAACATCTGATGCACGTTAAGAAAAGGTCAATACGCGTGTTCTCTACTCACTTGCCCAAAAACAGCCTGTTTTCGATGACCGCGTTGACGTTTTTCCAGTTGCTCATCTTGGTGACCTGAAATTCGAGGTTCGACGGCTTCGGACTGACTTACCTTTCCTCCACATCCTCGTCTTCTTGTACCATGAAGATGGCTGTTTCCAGCAATAGATTTGCTCGGTGAGCTGAATACCCGGCATTACAGCGCGTAAAGGACGAGTAGATGCAAAGGTAAACGAAAATGTTATGGCAGTGAGAATACCATCGGAGACATCGTCGGTGGGAGGACGGGCTGTGCCGAAAGTGGTAGAAAATAGAGATGTCAAGCAGTGCTTTCTGGCACGTGTCGTTTATGCTGCCTTTTTTGGAGAAATTTCCTGTCAGGAAATTTGGCTTTCACCTATACCTGTACATCAACGTCGGGAATCACCATCTTACCGACTTGCACCACACGATGACCTCTGTCGTCAACCATTCCCACTCAAGGGGCCGCTTTACTGGCAGACAGCTCGACCAGCGTGGATTACGGACGCGAAAATGCGCACAGGTCTTACTAGGATGCAAGACTTCCCAGGTTATGAACGGTCGAAGGTTTACTTACGGTGGAGAGGGTAACGGAGAGTGCTGTGTGATCGAAGATAATTCCGCAGGGAAGCAGGGAGGAAGGGGACTGTAAGGTACGGCACAACTGTGACATCAGAGTCAGTTCGCCGTCTTGTTGACAATGGCTCTCCTGTGGACTTGGCGTAAAGCGTCAGCCAAGGCAGTGAACCTGGTCATCCTCACCGTTTCCTGCAGCTGGACCATTCAAGTCATCGATGGAAACGAGAGAACAACGCTTGGGCAACGCTTGGACAACGCGTTTCTAACGTGTTTATTGTGCTACGGACGGCCCGCCACGCCGCCGCACGCATCACCAAACTACTTACTTGCCATTTACGTCTACAGCGTGGCGAACATGCCCTTGTTCCTGCAATTTACTTAAACTGAACCCTAAGCAATTGACGACCTCCATCTCCACCTTACGCACTATCTCACCCATTATCGACGCCCCCCATGAAGATCGAATGGGCGACTGAAGCTTATGTGAGCCCCACTATACTTTACATACTTTGCATTCTTCACAACAGAAAGGAGCTGATATATCCGCTTGATACAGTACCATCGCGATGGTTCTCTCCGCAAGCAACCTCTTCCGTCTGTTATGCACGGATGGCTCGCGAAGATGCGCGGAACATTGTTGGGCGATGAGCAGCTGAGGACTCGGGTGAGTGTCTGTCAGAACCTCTTGTGATCGCCGCTGACCTCGTAGCAATCACTAGGGTATCAAGGAAATGAAAGCTGCCAGGTCTTACCAGAAGCAGAAGAAGACGCTCGAAGCTAGGCGTCCCAAACCTCGCTCTACAGGTATCTTCAGCTTTCTCCGAAGCTCGCCCAAGAAGAAGCCCCGTCGCAGCAATACCCAAAGGTCCACACAGCGTCCACCCATTCGACAGCACTCCAGCCGCTCGAGTCGTCGGGCTGCAGGACCAGCACCTCAGCTCAACCATCGCCCGTCGACGACCAGGAGAAACACTGTGAAGCGCGGGGCATCCACCCGCACTAATAATGGTCCTCCTCGCAGACCCAGTGCGAGGCGTTAGGTGGTGGTGGTAATATCCGCCGGCACGGAGTAACTTATGGCTTGGACTATTATTTTTTTCCTTTCACGAATCAACGGAAACGGAATTGTACACTGTGACTGTATTGTTAGAGGAATATGTTTATGTGGATTACATTAATATCTATTAGTAGATAGGCCTGTAGATAACTTATGGAATTGAAGAGTGGATGGAGGCTGGAGCCAAACAAGAATGTATTACTTTTCTGCTATAGGATAGGGTTCAGAAGAGTGCATGGAGGGTACTGTGCAAGACTACCTGACGGGGAAACAGGCATTGCCTGATCTTGCATGGACTTTTTCTTTTTGCGCCTTTTCCTTTTTTTCTTGGAAGGTGTGTGGCTCTGCGTATCGTGGTTCTCGTCATCGTCGGATGTCTGTTTTACAACCGGACCCTCTAGATTCAATAACGGGAGGTTGGGGTTGAGCTGGACCCGTTTCGATGACGTCGCCGGTGTATCAACTGTACAGTGTACGGGGAGGCCATTGTTCGCCGTTAGCGGTTGGACTAACAAAATTCCCTGGAACGCTCGGACATACCTTGTGAGTTGTGGGCGCTGACCTGAACTTCCGAGTGTTGTGTCTTCACCGCTTCATGATTAGTCTCCTTGGAACTGATTCTGTCCTTCGTATTCCCGACATCCGGAACGCCAGAGGTCTGAATTTCTGATTTTGCCGCAGCCTCGCTCTTCTCGGAGGTTGGGCGTATCTCGATCGTATTGGACTGTAAGGGTGCGGGCAAAGCTTTCCGCTTGTCTTTCCCACTGAACGGGTCGCTCGCTACTTTCTTCTTGATAGCACCAGACCTACTCTCTTCCTCGTCGTCATCATTGGAAAGGTGGTGGTATTTCAGAGGAGGAACAGGGTCATCGTTTGTATCGCGTTTGCGTTTTCCGGTCAATTGTCCTTTGAGTCGCGCTGCCTCCCGTGTATTGGAAGCATTAGCTTCCGGTATAGATGCACCGACACCTAGTCTGTAGCGTTGTCTGGGTCGTAAAGAGCCTACGAAATGAATGGTGCTCACCTCGGCGGTCTGCGCAAAGACTCCTGTAGCTCTGCCTCGAAGCTCTTGTCATTGGATTTTACGCTTTTGGCCGACGGTTTAATCCAAGAGGACACGAGCCCATGCATATATGACATGGAGAGATCTATTTGGGCTTGAAGAGCCTCCGTATCGACGGTATCCTCGTCCGCCATGTCTGGTATTTCAGAGAGTGAGAGCAAGGGAGCGCGGACCGGTGACAGACGGTTGTCACTTTTGACACCTACTCTTTCTTTACAACTACGACTTTGATCCGCTCGGAGTCAGACTCAGTCGGCTCACCCGAACCCTCTGGTCATTCGCGATCATGTCCTCAGCCCATCGTAAACGCAAAAGAGAAGACTTAGAAGATTCTGACGGCGAAGAGATCTCGTTTGGCAGGCAGATACTACCTGTTGCCAACTTGCCTGGGGATTACAACGGAATACCTCAAGATGGGCTGGAATACCTTTTTACTGTAAGGTGCGCATTTTCTTACTGATAGCCCTCTCTCCAAATTCTGATTCTCTTCCAGACGAGATGCCCTTCGACTTCCTCATGTAACTCGAGTTGATAACCCATACTCCAACCAAGACATGGAACCCGTTCTTCCGCTGCCTCGATATCTTCCCCCACACCTCTCGCTTCCGTCTGAAGAGTGGCGATCACTTATAGAAACACGGTTTCAGAATCTTAGAAAGGTACGTCTACTGTATCTTAGATTGTTGTTCGTTGAAAGAGCACTCACATTCCTTTCGTGTAGAATTTGATCCAGCCCACCATTCATGTCGACATTCCTCAACAGGGCTCCAGAATCATGCCCGATATACAAGAGCGTGCTTTATGGTGGGAATTTCTGGCCGGTAAACCTTCCTCCGAATGGAACCCTCCGAAGAAGCCCAAAAATTCCAAGCAACGCAAGCTAGGCAGAGGAATGCGTGGCTTTACACCTGATGAAGATCCAGAAAGTTCGAATACGGCTAGAGATGAGACACAACCTCCAGAGACAAATTCTAGCCTTTACAAACCCAAGCAGCCCGTACCAAAAATCTTGAAGCTTTTGGACGAGGTACGTAGATCGAGCAGTTGCTTTGGTGAACGTCACTGATTTTCATTCTGTTAGCGCATGTCCTTACACCTCCTAATGTATTTCACGCATTGGATCAACGTATACCTCGACTCTCGTGCTTCTGGCTCCCCTTCAGCAACACTGAAGCAGGCACATGCACAGTGGATGTTTGCGCTACTGACCCGTGTGGGAGATTACATATCGGCTGATGATATGAACCTGCTTCGCAACCTGTCCAGAGCTTGTTTCGCACTTCTCAAAGTACTCGTACAGGAGGCTCAGAAATCGGTGTCGGTCGAAAGCACACCACCTGGAGCGTCCACAGATGGGGCTTCAGAAATGGATCAAACGTCGTGCTGGATGATCATCGCTATAGTTGTAGGGGTATGGAAACAACGCGACCTGTGGATGGATGCTGAGGACATGTTGAGGAGTATCTCTGTAGAGTAGAAACCCGCCAGTAAGTAACAATGACACTGGTTCGATTATTTGTTGTTTGACCTGGTTTATCGACTCAGGCCCGTCCCTATAAATAAAGCGTTAAGGCTGCCTGAACGTTCGTCTCAGTCTTTCTTTCATCTCGCCATGTACTTTCTATGCGCCTTGTTCCTCGCCCTTTGCACCATCTCTATTTCTGCCTACCAGGTCTCATTTCCTACTGAGGGCGACTCGTGGTCGGGTTCCGGGAACCAGACGTAAGCATCCGCAGTCCGCCTATTCTCCGCATACCTCTAAATAGATCACCTCCAGCATCAGATGGTCCAAAGTGAGCACCGATAAACCTACTTTTGCAATCTTCCTCACGAACACTGTAAGTGTGGAAAATTTGAGACTATGAGGTCCACACCTCATCAATACCTTTGTAGAATCATTCAGAGCAACCGGTCAATAACCTCCTTCTACAATCTGAAGTGGATGGCTCTCTTGAAAGCATCTTTGTCTCTCTTCCTCAAGATCGCCCCTTCTGTGGCAGGACGTTCAGAGTTAACCTATGCATGAACGACAAGAGCCCCGAGTCTATCCTCGCCCAGTCCGAAGAATTCGATATCGTTGTCGGAGATTGCGAGGATGGGCAAAATATGTCGAGCGCGTAAGAGGGTTCGTCCATTCCGTGTGGATATCATCTCATCGTCTCATGCCGTTCCTCTCCCAGTCATTCCATGGCTACCCCGTATGTTGCGCAAGGTCAGGCGAAAATATCGACGGCTGCTTCTTCTACTTCCTCTCTCCACGCCGCTACAACTGTAAGCAACAAAGCTCGGAATGCTGGTCCCATCAATCCGTATATCGCTGGACTTTGTGCCTCCCTCGCTGTGCTGGGAGCATTTTTAGTTTGACACTCTAAATTACTATACGAACCAAATACATGGGTGCAGTCGCCGTTTTCGTTCTTCCAGAGCGCTCTTTCCACGACCCGGAAGAGCCGAAGATCCGTCCAGTGATGTAGCCATATGTCCGGCCCGAGTGCCTGTTCCTTTCTCACTTTCACTATGTCCTCCAACTCTTTTGCGCACCTTTTACCACCCAGCTGGAAGACACAGGTCACGGCCTGGCTAGCTGAAGACACGCCATCTTTCGATTATGGCGGGTACGTAGTCGGTGAGGTTGAACGGGAAGCACATCTCCTTGGGAAAGGCAAAACTGCTGCTGTCCTTGCCGGTGTTCCGTTCTTCAATGAAGTGTTCGAGCAATTGGGCTGCCAGTACGTTCTCGATATTCATGATTAGATCCGTGATGGAGACCCTGGACACACATAATATTCTTACAGGGTTGAATGGCACATTGGTGAGGGAGAGACGTTCGAACCAGTAAAGCATGTTGCTACCGTCCGCGGGAAGGCTAGGCATTTACTTTTGGGAGAAAGAGTGGCTTTAAATATGTTGGCAAGGTGTAGCGGTATTGCAACGAAGTGAGTTGTTGGGCTACGTCGATATTGGCTGGAATCTCAATGCGATTTGCTTAGATCGAAGCGTATAAAGGATCTCGCAACAAGTTATGGGTACCAAGGAATTATTGCTGGGACGAGAAAGACTACGCCAGGTACGTCGATAAGCTCTTGCTCGCCCTTAATCTCACTGACTAAGACAACCCTCCATTCAGGATTCCGACTCGTCGAGAAGTACGGCATGCTTGTGGGCGGTATCGACACGCATCGACACGATCTTTCTAGTATGATCATGCTTAAGGACAATCATATATGGTCGTCCGGGTCCATCACGGCTGCGATCAAACAAGCCCGGGCTGTTGGAGGTTTCAGTCTTCTCCTCGATGTTGAAGTCCGCAATGAAGCAGAGGCGAACGAGGCTATCGATGCCGGGGCTGATGTGGTCATGCTGGACAACATGGAAGGCGATGAGCTGGTAGATGTTGCCCGGAGGTTAAAAGAGAAATGGAAAGGCCAGAGAAAGTTCAAGTTTGAGACGAGCGGGAACATCACTGAAGCTAATCTTCAAGAACGTGCAATAAACGGTGACTATCCTCGTTGTTCAAATTGCGAAGCCTCTGACCGCTGATATCCCCTTTCAGACATAGACATACTAAGTACCAGTGTAGTCCACCAATCCGTCCAACACATAGATTTCAGCCTGAAGATCCAAATGCCTAAGTAGATATACACAACTTTTGTATGGTATGGTTCCGTCCACATAATCAAGCTTTCGACCCAAGTTTGAACAACGAAAGTGCATTTCCACCCCTGACAGCGTCCTTGTCCGCTGCTGACCAGCCCTGAACGTTCTCGATAGCGTCGAGATTCTCGACCACACTCCTCCATTTCTCTGTCGCGCTCAGAGGCGGGAAGAATGGGTGATCAGTTCCAAAGAGCATCCTGTCGCTCCCTGCACTCCTGACCGTGGCAGTCTCTTGGTGAGCTCCTTTCTCATAACGACCAGCGCGAGCAAGAACGTCGCTCACGAAGCCCAGCTCCTCCGAGCCATACGCGACTGCATCAAGGTACAACTTCCCCAAGTAGTAGCGTGCGTCATGCTTGAGCCTCGTTGCAACGACTGGGTCGTGATCGATGCAAGATGCAAGCCGAGAGGAGAGCTGAGGAAGAGTACCACCCGAATGAGCGAGAAGAAGCCGGAGACGTGGAAAACGGTCAAAAACGCCAGATAGGATCAGACGCGTCGCTGCCTATGATGTGTAAACAATAAGAGCGTAGCCATCATTGAAAGGCCAAGCTTACCGTGGTTGTCTCGAATGGGAACCCTAGAGCCAGTGGTAATACATGTCCGTTATCCTTCTCACCCCAGGCACTACTATCAACGCCATAGTGAGGGTGCAGGAATACGACAAGTTCAGCCTCCTCAATCGCAGACCAGATAGGATCTAAAGCTTCGTCGTCCAAGCCTTTCCCGAATCCACGAGTTCCCATGATTAAACCCTTCAGATGGGGAGCCCCTGCGATCTGCTTGACGGCTTCCAGCACCGACTCGGTAGAAATCTCTGGAACTAGTGGAAGGAGTCCGAATCCGTATAACCTCTTCAAAACGTCTGAATTGGTAGTCTGTGACACGTTCGGACCCGTCGAGCAGTATTCTTCGAGGTCGTTATTGAGTTTTAACGCGGTCGAGTGTGCCTCGGAGGGGGTGAGGAAGTCGAGCCATGGGTTGGCTGTGCTATTAAGTTCCCTATCATCAGCAGCTCGAGAAACGACGAACGAATAGCGACATACCTGACAACTGAGACGTCAATTCCATGGCGATCCATAAACTTTAGCTTTTCATCCCGGTCCCAGTACTGGGCACCAACAGGCCGTCCAGTCGTTTCATTTGGTAAAATGACGAGTCGTTCTTGATTGTTCAGAGAGACAATTTTTGGTACTGAGGAACGAGATCTGAGCAGAGAGGCATATCGTGGAAGGTAAACGTGGGTGTGGACGTCGACTAAGAGTTTTGAAGCCATGATCGACAGTTGTAACCACAATTTGTGTCAAAGCGTAAGTTTAGATGAAACGTTTCGTCAAGCTGCCACATGCACGCCCACGTCAACCAAGACGGTTTTCTCTTCGATTCTCTCTCCTCAAAACCTCCAAGTACAACGAGAAAGGCTCACATACGACGGCTTTACGACATTTTGCAACTATGTTTACACCGCTCCGATTTTCCGAGGGCGCGACGCGCTTGGGCGATCCTTGCTCGTTGCAAAGAAATAAAGTGGACGACTATGTGGACCACTGCAATCTATCTCGTGGGTAACGGCCACTCTCAGGATGAAGATATTCCAAAACAGCTAGCATTGCTTCGGGAACTCATGCTCCATATCCCCTCAGATCGTGAAGTGATCCTGCAGGAAATGATCTTCCGACTCATTATTCTTGAGCGGTATCAGGATGCGCTGGACGAACTCGAGCTGTACGTCGATGCCTCCGGGTCTTACTCGATGGATACAGGGCTGAAGCGATGCTTTCTAGGTATTTACCGTCCTTTCCTTACCAGGATAATCCAGTACTGCACACATACGCGGGATTACTGTGTTTCTATCTTTCACAATCCTCCGAGCACGGAGGCGAAGGTGATAAACTCCATACGAGCTATTCCCAATTCTAACAAGCTGTTGACATCGCACCAAGGTCCACATTTCAACGAGAGCACCCTCCGCGAGGCAAAGTCCCATTTTGAACGGGCTGTATCATTAGACTCGGAGAACGTCGTAGCGAAATCTTTCCTAGAAAAGGTTGATTTGCCACGGCCTTTCCTAAATAACCACTCAATCACTTACGCCAATTCCGTACAGATTTCAGCCCTGCAGGACCGGAAGTCGGGCCAGAATCAGGATTCTGACGATGATTTCGAAATGAACGCGGAAGATAGTATTGATATCGGTACACCAAAACGCAAACGTATTCGAACTACCAGCACCACAAGGGAGGATATTTAGGGGGGCCGCAGAGCATCGGCTGCTCTGGCTAATCCGATTCGCTGTCGGAATCAACATCGATGGAAGGCATTTGTTCGTCCTCGTGTTCTCGCGGAGTTTGGGTGACGGAAGTTTTGTCGTCCGACATATGGGTCCGAGGGAAAGCCCTCGAGGTCCCCGCAGCCGATGTGGGAAAATTCGAGGGACCTGGTGCTTGCGGGATGTCGACTTGGTGGTCCAGGGTTTTCATTCTATCGACCGGGGCTGCAACAACCGGATTTGACGTTATCGTAGGAGGCCGAGGTGGTAGCGATGGGTCAGCCAAGGGCTGGGAGACGTGAGAGGTGGCAACGGCGCTGGAAGTGTTCCGACTATTTTCTTGGGGTGAAATTTCATTCATGATGACATCCTGCTGCCCAGCGGATGACAGAGCAGCAGCGGGGATATTCTGAGGGTCGTCGTTTACCTCAATTCCTAACCGTTGTCGTTCTGCCGTCTCTTCCTCACTTTCCTCAGTTCGGAACAGGGACAAGGCTTCAATTTGCGGCAAAGAACGAAGGAGGGGAGGTAAACGTGGGTGCAGGAGGACATCTAAATCGTGCATGTTGTTCTTTACGTTGGAAAACACATCAGTGTCGCATTACCTCGGGAGGGGGAAACCCAAAATCTTACCTCTTCGATCCCACTCGTCGAGAGGGCGTGAATGACCAGGCTCAAACTCTTACCCATTGCACTTGTTGTTCCCTCGCTGAGCTCCATTGCCAGGCTCTGCAAACGTTTTACAAGCTGCTGGTAGACCTGAGGGTCGGGGGAGACTAGCCCAGTCGCTAACTGCGGCAAATGCAACACAGCAGCGAGTACAACGCGACACGCCAAAGAATGGATGGCGGGAGATACGTCTGAATTTCGAAGAAGCTTTTGAAGAACTGCGGGGAACCGAGGCCATCAGTAACATTCACTTAGAGCAAGTACGCCACGCGTACCATCGCAAGCGGTGAGCAAGACTTTCCCTTCCACAATGGAGGGACATATGACCGAGATTGAGGTTTTGAAGACTTCATCTCCTTCGTACCCTCTTGCTCTCTTCTTCCCCTTCCTTGACTTGGGCCCGCCGCCTTGTGTGTCTGCAGAGGAGCCTGCGTCCGCTTGAGAGGGTAAAACACTCTTCACAATTGAAACGACGGCTCTCGTCAGACGCGTCGAAAGGATCGGAGAGGTGAGAGATCGGCAACTGGCCAACAATACGTCGAGAGTCTGCAGGAGGCTGAGGTGTTCCGAGCTGGTTCGTTTGCAGTCAGTATCGCTCGGGTACGATGGAAGATTTTAGACGCCACTTACGGATCCAATTTCTTTTCAAGGTGAAACGCAACATAAGTGCAAATTCTTGTCAAATATGGAGTGAGGTGGTCAGTCACGCTGCAAAGTCGTTAGACTTGATCACGATAATCCCAGCGGACTGTATACCATCTAGCCAGGCAAGACGTGAGCTCACAGGCGAGCTTGTGTATAGAAGGAATTGCAGCCGTCTCAAGGGCGCGAAGGGCTGGTGCAAAGTGTTGCTCGGCCTTTGGAGAGAAGATGAGCAAGGAGCAGAAAAGTCCTTTAGAATGAATTACCTGTTCGTCTTCAGTGATAGCCATTAAGGTCGTGACAAATTTGACGAGAGGGCCTATCGGAACCTGAACGGGGCGCGAAGTTGGCGAGCTGGTCGATGAAGGGGGTCAGCGACATAAAAAAGACAACAAGCGAAGAGATTACCGTAGGAGATGACAGAGAATTGGGATTGATGATCGCAGTCGCTCGAGATTGAGGGAAACTGAAGCAGCGGGATCCAGGGAAGGATCTGAAACTAGTTCGCATTCAGGAGGGAGGAATGAGTCGGGGCCCTATCCCGTGCACCAAGTAAAAAGGAGACATACCCTGTCCATCTCCAAAGGTCGTTCTTAACCCTCCAAAGGCAGTCCAAGCATCGGCCAAGCGCTCGTTCAACGATTTCCTCCATAACGTCGCTGCTCCTACTTTCCCACCGGTGAGATGAAGAACGGCATGCAACTCTGCGGCAGGGCCGCTCAGAGTTCTGGAGACATGGCCATGAGTTTCCGATGATATTCTCATCGTCAAAGCGGAGAGAGACGCGTGGTTTGCGCGATGTATGTTCGGATAGATGGGAATCAGACGAGTTATCGTTTTTAACGCCAGCACCTAAGCCGAACCTATAAGTTTTTGATTTCGGTAGGAAATTGTAGAGATGAGGCGCACTTTCACTTCCATTTCTATTGACGTATTTTCTATGCACTGAATGAGAGCTGCTGTGAATTTGGGAACATTAGGTGTCGAAACCTGGCGTTGGAATTCCGGGACATCGGTTGCAGCCGTAAATACGATTCTGCAGAGGACCAGAGCAGCTTTGGTTACAGGAGGAGGTTCTTTTCTCTACTCGATGATACGAAACGAAATCAGGGTTGTGAGGACAAATATGAAGGTTGAACGTACCGAGAGAATCGGTAAAGCTACTTGAATCCAGCTCTGAGCATTTTCAATCATGAGTGATTTTGAATGCAGCGATGTAGCGTGAACCAGACACAATCCACTCCACTTCGCACTGGCGTCCTTGGAATGAAGGAGAGAATTGACGCGAAGTAACCATTTTGTGAGATGAGGCGAGGTTGCAAAGGATTGTGGCGACAATATGCTCAGGACATAGGGCAAATGTAAAGCCGCGGACGCGTCGGAGGCCAAATGGAGGTTGAGGACCGTTTTGAGGGGATGGGTGTCTGACATCGCGAGCCGTGAAGATGAGCGAACAAGCGCCTACAAGCGCTCATTTTTTTTTCGTCCAGTTCCGGCAAAAGGTCGTGCCGGACGGGCGCTTATAGAGATAAATCGCCGATGACGGGCTTTGGTGACGTTCGTCCGCAGGCGCTTTATAATAGGCCTGAGGTTTTTACTCTTTCCCCATCTCAGCCATGTTGTCTTTAGAAAGTCCGAAAGGGCACCCAGTTGGCGCAACAACTTTTCTATCTCGTCTCTCTTCTCCTACTCGCCACGGCACCGTGAAAGTCAAAGGTCATCAAGAGAGCGGTCTCGTGCTTGAAGAGGTGGCTTTTACCGCATATTACCCTGCTCAGGTTGACTCAAGTAGCTCGAGAAAAGGGCTCGATTGGGTTACAAGGTACTTCCATTCTCTTCATTATCTCTTCAGCGGCCTTGTCATACCTCAACAGGCCTCTCAAACTCGCACTGGAAGGTTTTATTCGATTCTCAGGCAAGACGAAAACGTAATCACTCATCTCATCGTCACTAACAAGATTCTAAATCTTCTAGGTGTCGGGTCCGCTTGGATTACATGGGGCGTCTTAGCACCGTTGGTTTATGTGTTCGGTCGACTCATCCAGGCGAGCCACTAGCTGGCTTTCTCCTTCTCTATCTGACTGTTCCTCCCTTTCCATAGATACCCGTCTATCCCAATGTCCCACTATTGAATCCAGAGATATCTGATAAGAAGCAATGGCCACTTGTCATCTTCTCGCATGGGCTAGGAGGCAGTCGTACTGCTTACAGGTAAGTAGGCGTTTCCATACCGGTTGCTGTAATCACTGGCTGACTTGAGATGGTCTTAGTCAGATTTGCTCCCGTATAGCGGCATCTGGCAGGATTGTTCTTGCTATCGAACATCGCGACGGGACCGCTACTTCATGTCTAACTCGCTCATGGGACGCTGATGGAAAATGTACGCAGAAACCCATATTCTATATACCTAAAGACGATGCTTTGTGAGTGATTCTGACCTATGACCGTCACTACGTTTCCGAGAGCTCATTCTTTTCAACAAGGCCCGATGAGAGTCGAACAGAGCCTCATCCACTTCGAACCGACCAGCTATTGGTTCGACACCATGAGGTCTATCACACTTTCCAAATCTTCTCGCGTCTGGTATCTGGTGATACCGACACAGGACTAGAGATTGAGAAAGGTGGGAAGCTCACGCCCACAAATTGGCTGCCCAGTATGGACGGCAAAGTACCCGTGCGATTGGACAGAATGTGCTTGGCTGGACACTCTTTTGGAGGATGCACTGTGGTCAGTACTTGTGCTGGCACGTCTATCCTACGTTGAGTTGTTGAGTTTCTTCATCTCCATAGTTTTCAATCCTTTCATCCAAGCCTCCCGAGGGACATTTCGACATCCCCGTCAGCCATGCGTTGATTTATGACCCATGGCTTGAGCCGTTCTCCACTCCTGGTCCTTTGCCGGTCCTTGCAGACAAGACGCACGATGCAAAACCTAGGGACGATCTCCCGCGGATGTTGGTCATGAACTCGGAACCATTCACGCGATGGGACGACCACTTCTCAGAACTCCAGACCGCCGTGCGCAAATGGGGTCCGAAGGCTCGATTACTAACTCTAGGTGAGCCATGTAGGACACTGTCCCGCACGATTGTGTATTCACATTTGCTCTGCTTCAAGTTCGATGTTTGCATCAAGATTTTTCGGACTTTACTTGGTTACCTTTCGTGCGCAAGAAATCCAAGCGGATATTGCTTGAGCACATGGAGAACATGTCGATCTCATTTTTAGATGGGAATATAGAGGAAAGGTTGAAGGACCTTCCGCCTTGCAAGTTTGAGATTCGAGTTGTTGGCAAGAAGAAGGACGGTAGTCCGAAGCGGGAGATAGTAGGAGAATTGGGAGATGTAATCGTGCACTGAGAAGTAATCTACTGAGTTTGCATAGTACCCCATCGTATCTGCTTTACTTAATACTAGTACTAGAGAAATACACTGACGTTCTAGTCTGGCTCTGGTCTTACTTAGACCGCGTTTGCCGTTGCGAGTGGCTGTGTCGCACATTCTCAATTTTGACGCAGAGCACCGTTGTTCACGGCGTTCAGCTTTTCTCTCTTTCCCTCTTTTCGAAAAATCGCTTCATTCTCTCTTGGCGTCCAGGATGAACATTCGACGAGCAACAGTGGAAGACCTCATGCATATGCAAAGCGTGAATCTACGCAACCTGCCTGAAAACTATACTATGCGATATTGTATGTCCCAGCGATGATCCAACTCGTACACAACTAAGACCAGACGAATCAGAAGACCTTTATCACATCCTGACGTGGCCGTCTTTATCATACGTTGCTGAAGATCAAGGGAGAGTTGTCGGGTACATTCTGGCGAAGATGTACGTGCTCCTACTTTTCTCCAGATGGTATACTTCTCACCGCAAGAGATCTTACAGGGAAGAAGAGCCTGCAGATGCAGACCATGTCCACGGACATGTCACCTCTATCTCTGTTTTACGATCACATCGACGGCTGGGGCTGGCAAAAAAGCTGATGATACAATCGCGTGCGTATCTGCTGGTGCCCCCGGTTTGTGTTTGCTTGAGCTTGCTTACTGAAATCGTTTTCATCTATCCAGAAGAAGCTATGGCGACTGTTTATAAAGCGTCCTACGTGTCTCTACACGTTCGCAAATCGAATCGAGCAGCCCTCGGTCTCTACAAGGATACGCTGGGTTTTACCGTGAAGGACATAGAGAAAGGATACTGTGAGTTAGCCACTTCTTTACTTTCGAAACTTCACTGATCCTGGAATCAGATGCCGACGGAGAAGACGCGTATGCAATGCAGCTTTCATTAAAACAATAATTCCTTTGTATAGTTACAAGCCTGAAGGCAATCTGAAACCTATCGCACTATCTCTACCAGTGTGAAAATATATTCCTCATTTCCATGGGTTATGGTCAATGAGTGCATCCGAAGAGGCAGATGTCGAAGTCGACTCTTTGCGAGTGTCAATCATTGGGGAAGAACTCTCTGGAGGTATGTCTGAGTCCATCTCTGAGTCCAATGGGATCGGTCCAGCCTCGACAATCTCGCCCTTTGACGCAAGTGCTTCTTGGATGAGACGAGCAGTCTCTAAACCCAAGTTGTAATAACCGTCATTGGTTTGGGCCGCAAACATCCCCGTGTGGGCCTGTACTTCGTCGGTTGCCGTGTTATTCTCCGCACGTATGAAGCGGGACTGGATTTTCGGATTTCCTTTGGGGATGACAATGAAAGTCCGATCCAGGTTATGTACGAATGCTACGGCTGGGAGAAACGTGTAAAAGCTTATACCAATTCAAGGTTGAGCCAGGCGCTGTGAACTGAGATTTGAGTGATAAGGTACACTCACGTTCGGAAATGTATGCCCGTCGTCTCATCAACTTCAATCATGTCATCCACTCGCTTCTTGGAAGCCTCTTCGTCCCACAAGTTTCCGACGTACTTGAGATGATCAGTCGCCCAACTGTAACCGAGTCCTAGTTCGGCGCGTTTGTAATACGCCCCACCAGCTGCCGCACCAGCGAATAGGGCGCCACCTACAGCATACGCGGCAGGTGCCCATTTGCTCCAACCGGGTTGCTCTTGAGAAGGGCCAGTGAGGAGGCCTGCAGGAGGCGTCGAAGGAGGCTCTGGTGTAGATCTTCCAGAGCCCAAGCCGGACAGAGAACCGAATAACGCGGTGCCAACTGACTTCGCAGTTTCAGCATATTGTGCGGCCTTGGTGGCAGAATTCTTGAATACATAGGGGTGAAGTCCGAAATACTGTTCGTCAATCAAATAAGGACGGTGAACGGTGGAAGGTGAGTCAGGGGGATAGACTGACAGGCGTATCGAATGCTATACAGGCTACGATGTTGGGCCAGATTGGAGCCTTCGGGTCAGGCCTGGTTTTGATAAACTCGAGGACGGCATCAGCTGCGAGTAAGCCTCCCATGCTGTAAGATAATGTAAACGACAGTCAAATAAGCTGGAGCTCAAGTTTCGCACCTGTGGCCACAGATGACTATTTTGGCTTTGCCAGATCCCCCATGCTCAACCTCCTTTTGGACGGTAAGTGTTGTTAACCAATCCGCGAACCTCGCAACTGCTTCGTTCTGGAGAGATCATGAACGCTGTATCTTGGAGCTATGGAATGAAGCGAATCTATACCAATTGACCTCGGGTCTAGCTGCAAGCTGTCAGACATGAAAGACGAATGTAGGGATGTGTGAATCACCTCATACGCAGGAAACACAAGTGATTCCACCTGATATCGCGGCAAAGAACCTTGTAGAATAGTTTGCAGTCTTTGAGGGAATTGGGCAAAGGTATTATCGTCTCCTTTGAATCCATGAACAAAGATGAGCAGGAGAATCTCTTGGTGATCCGTGTCGCCAGCCATAGCTCATACCAGAACGATCGAGAACAACAATCGCGGGTTGTGTCTGTTGTACTTGTGGTCAGGTTTAGTCACAGTCAGGCGTCGTACTGTGTCAGCCGACTCCCGAGGGCAGTGTGGTGCGTGGGAAACGCACGGACCGGGACACATCAAGAGCGGAATCGTGCTTAGGTTTGTTTGTCATCTTTTCACAACGAACCACCACCATCGTCAGACTCGACGATTCGTCGCTAGTCGTCCTCTCGAGTGAACCAGCGTGAAAGCTCTGCGGCAGTATTGTGCCAGTTTCTCTCTTTCGCGAAGCCACTCTTGAGTTTTTAGAGCCAGCATCATGTCCCTCTATCCTCAGCCCCCTCAGCCCTTCTACAGTCAACAGCAGCAGCAGTACGGCGCATCGTCGTCTTACTCTCAGATGCCCCCCAATACCTTCCACTCGTATCAATATACGCCTTCAGCACCGGTTCCTCCCCCTGTTTACTATGTCGACCCTGCAACGTTCCGCAGGGATTTTTCTCAACGGCTTGCTGAACTAACGGTTAATTCCCGACCCATCATCCAGAGTCTCTCGATGTTCGCTCAGGATTACGTGCGGTTTGCGGAGGTCATCGCACAATGTTTGGAGGCACACATTCGAAGGGTGAGTGATTCATCGTCCTAGTATTGTTCTTCTCGTTCTGCCGCATCACTCCTACGACACATACGATATAGCAGTCATGCGTGTACGCTATTGCTCTGTTCTATTAGATCCCATGTAGTAGATTTACATTACCATTGTGAGCATAACGCACCAGTCGGTCGACGTGGCCTCTCCCTGGGGAGCAAATTTTCCGGCGTAGTGATCGATTCGGCCGGATCCGACTACTTTCCGCTTCCGCTTCATCATCGTTTGTTTGTTTGTCAACGTGTTTGCTGACTCGGATTGATTTGGTCAGGTCCCTCCTTGGATGAAGTTACCATCGTTTTACCTCCTCGATATGATCAGCAAGAATATCTACGACCCGTACGCACGGCACTTTGCAGGCTTCGTCATGCCCCTCTTCGTTGAAACCTATCAGCAAGTCGATGAACCACGCGCAGCAAGATGGTCGAACTCGTCCTCACATGGCGGACAGGCTCCCCCACAGGCAAGGAGTTATTCGGTGTTCCAGCTCAAGTCTCCATCGAACGCAGCATCTGGGGAGAAGGCTCGAATAGCGTGCGTAATCATCGTCGTACGCGCAAACCTAAAACACAAGCTCAACGGTCCCAGCAGTCTCGTTTCAACTCTTCCGGCCAGGTAACGAAGGGCCAGGTCTTGAGTGAACTCGAGTTTACGCTTGGACAAAAAGAGAGAGCGCTTCAATGCAACCCTGCTGACGCCGTCGCTCAGAATCATGTTGCCGTCCTTCAACAGGTGCGCCCTTCCTTTCGTACTGTCTGTCAAGCTCGCTGACTTATTATTGTTTCCCAGTTAAAGCGGCTTGTTGAGGCCGGCGTTTCCCAGGAGGAACTCGTGCAGATTCTTAGTCAACTTCGCTCGTTAATGCGAACAGCTACACAACCTTCGCCTCCTCCTCAACATCAACCTCAGCCCGTCGCAGCCCCTTCATGGCCAGCGCCGGCAACCTTTACAACGCCGCCACCGGTTATACCCTCAATTCCCACTATTCAATCTGTCTCTCCTCCGAAAACAGAAGTACCCACCCCGTCCTCTATGTCCGCTATCTCTCCAGTTCCCGCCGCTGGTTTTGCCGATCTCCTTTCATCTCTGCTCAAGTCAGGCGTCGTTTCCGCGAACGGTACTCCGCTGGGTGCGGGATCAACTCAGGCTGAAGAAGCGGTCGACTACGAACGGGAGACATCAAGATCGTACCGCGCAAGTATACTCGATCACACTGTGCAACTAAGCACTGTCGGACTCACCCGGTACGTCACTCCCTCATCTCCGCCCTACACATTCTTGCTAATTTTTCACTGCTTTGCAGCTCGAAACCACCTATGCAGTCGTTACTATATGATCGATTATCACTTCAATGCAAACAATGTGGTGTCCGCTTCCTTGATACTGCTTCAGGAAAGAAGGAACTGGAAGACCATCTCGATATGCATTTCAGGCAGAACCTCAAAGCTAATCAAAACATCGGCAGAGGACACAGTCGAAGCTGGTTCATCGGAGTAGAGGTGTGTTCCACCTGTACAGCTCTTGTGATGTGATACTTACTTTGACCTTCTAGGACTGGATTCATGACGTGTCCGATATCAAAGGCAAGGGCTGTGCTGACCACCGTCCCCTCAATCCAAAAGCTGCTGCTGCTGCGGAAGCTGTTAAGCGAGATGCTGAGCTGCGGTCCCAGTTCGTTGTTGTGCCACCAGGAGATGAGTCGAAAACCATCTCGTGTCCAGTCTGTAAGGAAGTCCTGAGTCCTGAATTCGTCGAAGACGAGGAGGAATGGGTATGGAAGAATGCAATCAAGAAGGATGATCGGGTAAGTTGTTTGCGCCTCTATCCTCATTGTACATCATGCTGACGTTTCGTTTTGTGTCTACTAGATATATCACGCAACTTGTCATGCGGAGGCATCCAGTAATACCTTAGTTGCACGTTTGCGCACCGATGTATCAAGTCGGAGTCGCTCTGGTACCCCTGAGCGAGTGTTCCAACCCAAACAACAGACCCCTCCCCGGGGCCTATCGTCCTCGCCTGAATCGAAGCTTGCCGGCATTAAGCGTAAGGTCGACGACAACGATACACTAAGTGAACCCGAAGGCACACCACGGCTCAAAAAGATGGCGTTGGCTCCTTCATAGTTCGGACTTTCTATGTTTCATTCTCCTTGATCTCGTTTTCAATCTGTTTATCCTCCACTTTTACGTTTGCATGGGTCCTTTTATTCATTCAACATTGCTATGTATCTGTAATAACCACACTGCATCATGACATAGACACGCAATAAGATTATTTCTTTGGATGTAATACAACCGGAGTGATTGATAAGGAGAGCTTCGAACGAGCTTGTACATCTGGTTAACTACGTCTCTTCTTCAACTCTCGTTCTGCTGCGAGTTGCTCCAATCGCGCTCGTTTCTGAGGAGACGCTAATCCTGAGTAATTCGAGCCATTAGCGGGAGGCGTTGACGCCCCTTCATTCGCATCGGAATCCGAGTCTTTCCTGGCCGATTCTTCTGAGGTTGCTCTGATGTATGCAAATAGTAAGAGGAATATCTGGAGATTTTCATTCAACGTACCTCTCGGCCTGGTGCTCTTCCTCGTTCTCATCGGAATGCCCGCTTCCTTCCTCTTCGTCCGTGACATCCTCCCCGCGTCCTCCTGAATCTAGAGTCTCCCAAGCCTCGGCACATTCAAGGAGCATATCCCATCGCTGAGTTGCAGTGTATTGAACATTCTCGGCAGTATCCCTTGAGCAATCTTGGCGACAGTGGGGGCAAGGCGCGGGGTCGCCTTTGGCCTTAAACAGTCCATCCAAGCATACGTTACATGCCAAATGCTGGCACTCGAAACTGAAAAACGGGGATGTGAAACTCGGTTGCATACCCGTGTAAGATCATGGCACTCACCTTGATGCCTCGTTGACTTGCATTTGTTCCATACATATTGGGCACTCTTCACCCTCATCTAGTGTATTTATTGCCATGAGGTCCGAAAACCTCCGAAGGAGCTATTAATGGTCTTAGGATCGCTGCAGTTCGATGGAGGCTACAACCACCAACCTTCTTCATCTGCCGCGCTACATCTACCCCGGATTCACCTGCATTATCCTGCAGCTCGTCGGCGTCCTTTTGAGCCTCTCGTTGTCTGAGCTGGAATAAAACTGTTCATTTCTGGCGGTGAAGGTAGATGAAGAAGGTCTACATACTGCCTCGATCTTCTCTCTTGCTTTCACATTGGCCTGCAAGAGCATTAGCGAACCTTCAGGGGATCAGGCCACCACCCACCCACCCACCCTTTTAAGCGTTCGAATCTGCTTCTTCAGCGAAGGTAATTCCTTCAAATCAGGCCTGGCCTGTTCACGGCTGCGGGTCTCTGACGCACTATCTTCAAGTTCCAGTTTTCGCTGTAGTTCAGAGTTCTGTTCGCGAAGGCACTTTATTTCCTTCTTCATGGACTTCACGCTCTTCAAAAGGTTCTTCGCTTGGTCCTATCAATGACTCTGTCACGTTAGGTGGCGAAACTCTTCTGAAATGCTCAAGACTGGCCTCAACGTCGTCGATGTCCTCGACCATTGCGCTATCAGCACTGGGAAACTCCGCCTCGACTTGGTGGAGTTTTATGGCATTCCTTTTGGAGCTTCTTGTCTGCATGGTTATGGAACAGGGCAGGATAGGTCGGTATTCCGAGAGAGTTGTTAGTCCTTCCAGATTTCAGTAACGGGATACTGTTAGGAGTGTATTGAATGCTCGAGTAGGTGGTTGTAGAGTGTATCAGGTACCATTAGGCGCTCGGAGTCGCCGCTTGCAACGCAGGTCCCAGGATCCAGGAACGTCATGGTCACGAGGGGGGTTCGCGTGACCGCGTTCCCTTTCAACACTGACAACAGTTCTCAGCGTCTACCAATCAAGTTGAATCCCTCACTCACTCGTTCTGGATGCTAGATCCTCCCTTCTGTTACCCTTAACCCACACATTTTATCTTTTCTATCTTTCACGTCTTCTGTCTTCTCAAGATGGCTCTCAATGGCTCACCGCGCAAACTGGTACCCCTCCCCAGCACTGAGGACATCAAACATCGCTCGGATCCCAGTTCTTCGAGTGTCACAAAACGCGTTTTCTTCTGTGGAGTAGTTGTTGAGGGCTCAGAGGGTGGAAGAAGGCTTCCCGAAGGTTCGCTATCGTCCTAATTCTGTCAATGCAGAGCTTGTAATCTAAAGGATTCAACAGAGATTCAAGAGCTGGTTTTATCTCTTGGAGACGTCTTGGAAGGGTCAGAATCGGAAAATGGTATGCTTTCCTCGACATCGAATGGATCTTCGACGCAAACTGTAAGAGATTTGCCTGTCTATCCGCATTCACCCAAGATCTTACGCACTTTCGTTAACCTCTCAGGATGGGGCAACAACCCGAAAAAGAGCCTTAACAGACACCTCAGCACTCACCTCAGCCCTGAACGAACTAGTTGCTACCGAACGTTCCTATGTTCAACGTTTACAAATTCTCAAGAAGGATTACGCAGATCCGTTGCGGAATTTTGCTCGAAGCAAAAGCACTGCTATCCTCCCGAAGTATGAAGCCACAACTTTATTTGGGAATGTCGACAACCTGTTACCGGTCAACGAAGCTTTCCTGACGGATTTGGAGAAAATGGTCGCACCGAACGGCGCCAGAACGGTGGGGGGCATCGGGGATGTTGCTCTTCGACACTTCAAAGGCCTACGAGGATTCGAGCTATATAAGCAGTACTATGTGAAGAGAGAGGAGGCGCAGTTGATATTCGAGCGGGAAGTCTCTAAGAGGTCGTCGTTTGCAGCTTATATTGACGTGCGTGTCCTACCTTTGGCGCCATTTCTTCTCCTGACACCCCTTCAAAATAAGCGTATCAAATACCAATCTTCCGACACGAAGAATAGGATAGGGCTCAGAGAACTCCTGATGGATCCTGTTCAGCGCATTCCCAGATACACTCTGCTGTTCAGGTTGATGATTAAACACATGGCCACCGATGACCCTCAACGCGCTAAGCTCATGGAAGCAGACGAAATTGCCAGCAAGATAGCACAGGCGGAAACTGACGAGCAAACTCAGCGAGCATCGATCTTCTATTGTCTCATAGCCAATATTGAGGGATTCCCACCGGATCTATTCTCCAACTCTCGCAAGTTCATCGATTGCATCGACGTCGAGGAGATACCCACCGATACGCCACTGGCGTCTTCAGCCTCTGCATCGAGTTCAAATTTGAGCTCCCTCCACTGCACTCTCTTTCTTTTTGACGATAAGGTTCTGCTCGTCAAACGACCCGGAAACGGAGAGAAGAGTGGTCGCTCGCTGGCAGGGTTGGACAACCTGGACAAGGTCGCCAAAGCCGGCGTTATCTCGAATGGCAAGAAGAAGGGTGGGATGGTCTACAAAGGAGTGTTCGATGTGACGGACCTTGCAGTTACCGACGTTGGCGGAGGAGGTGCGTAGCGCGACTATCATGAGTTCGCTGCAAGCTCACACTATGATAGACTTCCATTTATTTCTCGAAAGTCCACCGCAAGATATGGGCGACAGATGGACTGGTCGCCCCTTCAGGGCTTTGTCAGTTGTTCACCCACCGTCACCGCCGAACTTGGACCCCACTCGTACAAGTGTGGACAAGCGACGATTCCTGGAGAACTTGTGGAAGATCCAGGCGAACTATAGGGCACGAGCGGGGCAGTCCGTGGTTCTCCAGGCCGATGAAGTCGAAGTCGAGTCGAAGGGGGGGAGGGTGACCATGGCAAGAACGTATTACAATGTTTACCAGCGAACCGCTTTTCTACAGGAAGCGAAGAAGGTGAGATTTGACCGTATTCCTCATGTCGTCAGTGTCTGAAGCCGTGTTGTAGACGAAGATTGTGGTTCATGTCGATGCAAATGGGTCTGCGGACAGGATTCCGTTCGGTGTAGGATCCCCTCCGTTTGTGGTAATACGTTTACAGCCCCTGGCGGGAGGTGTATGTCGGTACAAAGTCACCTCGAGCGATCCTTCTGACCCCGGAGAGGAAGATATAGTTCAGACCACTCGGGTACCTTCACGCGTTGTTCTCACAAGTTCGTGAACTGTTTTCCCTTTTCCGATTGGCGGACCTTTGATCTTTCCCCATAGTTCATCAGTTCGGTCTGTTCCAATTCAAGACGGACAGAAACTCTCGCCCACCGACACCGACCGCAAGATCCAAAGTCTCAATCTTTGGTTTAGATGCGATATCGAGGACCTTGTTTCCGTCGTCCCGGCCCGGTAGCTCCATGGGAGACTTTTTCTCCGGATCCATCAATAGCCATAGACGAACTAAATCCACCACCAGCCGATCCTCGGTGTATACAAGCACGACAGGCACGGCGGACAGTAGCTTCAAGTTCTCTCATCGTTCCAACTCTACTTCCGCAACGACTATCTCGGGAACAGACGATGATGCGTCGTTCCTCTCGACACCATCGTCAAAGAAACGCAAGCAGAAGGAGAGGGGGCGATCACCGGAAGCGGTCTCTGAACCTGAACGATCTTTCGTGAGCAGTCTTTCTAGATCTTTTGGCAGATCACGGTCTGCGTCGAGGGATCGTGCCTCTGACTGGAGCGACGTCAACGACGACGACGATGACGACGACGACGTGTTTGAGGACGCTCCGGAGCTGAACACTTCTGATCGAGACCTTGCTCTTCAATTGGAGTTGGCCCGTCGGAACAGCAAGAATCAGAATGACCGACAGGTTCCTACTTATTCGCAGCCTCCCCTGGAAATCCCTATCTACGAAGGTGAGTGTCCTTGAATGTCTTGTGATGATGTACCAAACCTTGTTTCATCTCGCAGAGGATCCTCCAGGACCCGTTCGCCCAGCTTCAAGGGCATCAACGGCCCAGGAGTCGAGCAGTCAATGCACAGTCACGGGCGCTACCTTGCAGTCACCTTCTCGTGCCTCGCGTTCATTATCCCGCGATACCTCGTCTGAACGCCGTCCGTTAGGACCTCGTAGCCCTTCCCCTCTTCCTCCGTCACGCAGCCCGCGCCCTCCTTCCCCTCTTGAGTTATCTTCGATGGAGGGTGACGACGTGTTCCAGGTTATCGAAGAGGAACTTCCTCAGACACCTGTAGCCCCCTCGCGGCCAATGGAATTCCAAGAAGCAAACGACAGACATTCCCTTCCGTTGATCAGCATGATTCGACTCCAAGGGGTAGCATCCACAGTACCGCTGCCCCTCCCTCTTCGGTCGAGCCCTTGTCCATAAAGAAGAAAACGTCCGTTCGTAGTGGCACCGGGGTTCTCGAGTCACCTCTTCCAAGAAGATCTGGTCGTACGTCCCTGTCGCGTGGGCCGGCAAGAAACTCTCCAAGAAGGGTCTCGCCGCAAATCAAGCTCGCTAAGATGTCTGCGGTGTCGTCCGTTCCCACCACACAAGTTCTCAGTGAAGTGGAAAACATTGTCCATTTGGCCCAGACAACGAAAGAGGATGTAAGTTGTCACTCTCATGAGCTTGTTCACTATCTGAACAATTACTAGGTCGAATCTGGTCATCGTGCGGTCAAACGCCTGAAACTTGAGATTGAGAGACAGGCAAGTAATCCCAGAGATGTAGACGAGCCCATCTCTCGGCCATCGTCTCCTGTCAAAGGGCTGAGGACACCCCAGAGGAATCCCCCGCCGATGGTGCGTTGGTGTCTCGTATAAGTTATGAAATTACTCACTTCGACTCCAGACTAAGGCAGCGCAAGATCGTTTAGACGAAATGCGGTCACTCATCGGCCAACGGAATGGCGAAGTCACGCCGCGCAAGGTTGTTGCAGGTAGCATCTTTGGAACGCCCTTGCGATCTCATAGTTCTATGGACTCACCTACTGTCGGATCTACTCCAACCTCGGCAACATCTTACACCAACTTTGGAGTGCTGGCATCAGAAGCTGATGGTAATCTAGTGAGAGCCCTCAGTGCACTGGAAACTCTTCAGAACTCCGCAAAGGACGTCTCGCATCAGTTGAAAGAGGCAGGTCTAGTAATTCGTATGACGCGCTTTTATCTCACACTCAACTCTACAGAGGACCAATGACTTGGAGAAGAAGAGCGTGGAACTACAAAACGCCAGAAGACAGTTGGAGGTGATGAAAAGCTTGCTGGAGGAGACTACCAAGGAGAAAGAGATTATGTACGAGGTGGGCACTTCTTTTCGTTCTTGCAAAACACAGACTCAAACACCCCTTAGGCGTTCAACGAGGAACTGGATGGCATGTACAATGATGCTAATCTTCCTGACGACGAAGCTTGGGTTGCCTTGACGAATAACCTGAGGGAAACCAAATCTTCCCGGAATGAGCTCTCTATGGAAAATTCGTGCGTACACTGATAAGTCCGTTAGGCTTCATCGCTCATCCTTCTGTAACAGAGAGCTGAGAAGGCGTCTCGCTGAACTCGAGCTTCAACTGGAGGAATGTCGGCAAGAGAACTGCCGCATATCCTCATAACATCCCCTATAGGCATTTTAGTTCCCGCTTCTCTTTTCGCATTTATGGTGGACCTTGCTGCATATTGCATATGTATCTTGCCAATCTATCTCATTATCGACATGCTGTATTGTATTACTATATGATCACTATGAACCGTTCTCTTTTTATCAGTGCCATGGAATCTTGCGTATGAAGTCATGAGATAAAGTACAAGTGCGCACAAACTATCCAACGTCAGTGTATTTACATAGATGGGAATCCTACAGGGCGGGGTGGTATACTAAATAAGCGTATCGTGGCATGAATAGGTCGTTTCAGTGATGCAAGTGCGAGGGAGGCCGGACTATTCCGAAGGAACTTTAGCCTGAGACCACTGTAGGGGTGCACGGCGGTCTAGTTCAGGTAAAGTTGACGGATCATCCCTATGCGTGATCTTGAGAGCAGAAAAGTCTAGCTTGTTGTCCGGTGCGCTGTTGATACGTCTGTGAGAGCCCTTGACCCAGCGCCTCAGAAGATTGGATGAGGACGTGTGTTTGGTGGGACTATCTTCAGTACCAGAGCCCCCAGGCGACCGGGTCAGGAAGAGGCTACGGACGCTGCCGACTAGAGAGTGGCGCGTTTTTCTGACATATTGTTCAGAGCGGATGCTCGAAGTAGATATGGGAGGAAGGAATGGACCATCGCGTATAGGGCTGTTATCCTGAGAAGCCGGGTTCGAATTCGTCATGCTGAACGAGCATTGAGAGAATGGAGGGGAAGGATACGTATAATGATTGTGTGAATTCGAGGACTCTTGTCCATCCGAACTGTTGGAGGCTATACTGAGAGGTTTGGGTCGTTGAGCAGCGGCCCTGGAGAGAGACCGGGTTCTGGACGCGTAGTTCTTGCTGTCTCTGGGATCCTCGTGGAAGCTCCGCCTGTCTACACGAACACTTTCATGGCGTTTCAATTTCTTCATGCTCAAAGCGGAACTGTTGGGCCGAGTGGTTCCTGAGCGCGAAATATGCGGGGCGTGGAACAGCCCCCCTTCATGGACAGCGGCATGGGAGCGGGCAGTGAGACACTGGTCAGATATAACATCCTGGAGTCCCAGGTCGATCTGCGTTCTAGAAGAGGGCAAGCAACGACGAATAATGATGGTATTGGAGTCGACGACCATGGGAGAGAGGAGTGACCGCACAGAGGCTGATGATGAATGCCGACTGGGTGCGGCCGTTTCGAAACTGTTGCTGTTCCTAGTTAGTTTCTTCCTCTTCGGGGGGCTACGTTCGTCTGGAGGATGCTCGATAGGAGGCGGACTCTCACTCTGGTCGGCTTTTGGAAGTTCTGACGCCGACTGGATGGTTGGTAGTGTAGGAAATTGAACTTCCAGTGTCGCTTCAGGCGTAGGAATGTTTAGTTGGAGACTTGAAACGGGTTCATTGACCCAAGTTGAGACACGGCTGGTCAACGACTCTTGAATCATTGCCAGCCAGGTCTCCTTTTCTGCCTGGCATGCCGCTGCTAACTCGAACTCGTATCCTTTGGTTGATAACCGAAAGGAACAAGGTAACCACGCTGAAATGGAGACGAATCATAAGCGACAGTCGATTGAAAGTTCTCAACAGGGGAAGATACCTTCTATCTCATCTGGATCCGTGATCTGGAATTCCGAAAGCCTGAACCAATGCTTGGGCTCGTATATCTTCCCCTTGAGCACCTTCACCAAAATCAAATACCCCCCTGCGTAAAGGAATGCACCCAAGTACTTAACGTTGATGCTGGTCATATTGGTGGAATGCTTAGTGGAGCGATTATGAATGACATCGAGCGACCCCGCGAAAAGGCAGGTCCCAAGCGACGACAGGAAACTCGATGTCAGGACTTGAAGTGGCTGCGAGGAAACGGAGGCGGATATGGTAGAAATGGAGGTTCGGGATATGATCAACAAAGATCGTGCTGCAAAATCATGTCGCCGACGAGCCTCATCCACTTCTCCCGCGACATGTCTCATGGCTAAGGCAGCACTCCCCGCCACCACATCGACATTGGGAGGGACGGTGCTCGGGCCGGAGGAAGATTCTCTGTAGGATCTTCCGGTCTTGAGCTGATCGAGTAAAAGCGGATATTTACATATCCGCTGCACCGGCTTGATGAGGTAGTCCATGAAAAACAATCTCGACCCTCTTGCCGGAGCTGACTGGGTTCCACTATGTGTGAGCGATGCCCGGATCGTGCGGACGGTTTGGTCGGTGATCGATGCCCGTCTTCGTTTCTTTGGAGTTGCGGTAGCGAAAGAATCAATATCGTCGGATGTGGGAGATTTGGCGTGACCATCGCCGTGACGGTTTTCGGATACGGAATTGCTGCACCGTTGCTCAAATAAGTCCCACTCCGTCGGATGCATCTGCTGCACGCGCCGTATTATGTCCAGAGCCTCGGGATGTCCAGCACAGAACATCTGATAGAGGCTAAAACGGGAAGACTGGTTGAAACGAGAAGTGTAAGCGACGTCCATGTAATTTTGCGACAGACGTTACCTCAGTGGCGAATTTAGTCGAAACGGCAGCGATAGCAGCATCCACGTTGTCTACGCCAGGCATCAGTCGTTCTGGAATAGGGTCGTTTGACGTCCTGAGGTCATCGGCGGTCTCCATTGGTATCCCAAGACTATCCATCGAGATCTTCAGCTCCTTGACAAAGCGTTCGTGAAATTGGAGCACTTCTTCCGCATTTCGGGTCAACATTTCTACCTCCATGTCCGTGAATAGATGTCGTGCAACTGTCTTTTCGGTCTGCAGTGAAGTCATCGGCTGCAAGCCGCCGTGAAAGTCGATCCCTATCGGTGGTGTACCACTCATTCCGCCATACAACTGAGTGTGCGAGCTGTTCCTTGAGATAGAGGTGATAGAGGTGAAGGACGAATTCCTGCCAAAAGCCCCCGTGCTCGGAATGCGAGTCAACGTTGGAACATTGCGTAGGTATGTCTATGTTCACAATAAGCGCTCAATCTAATCACAAGTCGAGCTGGTACTCACCGATACTAGAATTCGCAGGTCCTGAAGGTAAGAGACCTCCGTAGACAACAACTCGACGAGAGCGTGATACTTTCGATCGCAATCCTTGGCGTCCACCCGAGAAAATTTCTCTGCACTCGAACCCCCTGTACTCGCACTCTCCAGGCTATGCTCACAGTCCGATTTCTTATCGCCGGATTCCGGGTCGTCTTCATGATGATGGTCCGCTAGCATGTTTTGTTTTTGGTGTTGAGTGGCATCGTGCAGAGGCGACCTCGAGTGAGCAAGGAGCACTGGTATCGAGGACGGTGTGAAGTTTGATCTGAGAGGGCTGGTCGTATTGTTTGGGTTCGAGTTGCCTTTACTGGGGACGTGGTGATGCATGGTCGATGATTCCGAGGCAGCTCTTCTTCTGGATGGTAAGGAGGAGGTTGATGCACATCTTTGAATTAATGTCGTGGGTTGTGCCCTTCCATGTGAGCTCATGGAGGCAGAGAATGAGGTAGGTGAGATGACAGATGAGGGTAAACGTCGCGGCATGCAAGTAACCGAACGCTTAATGACCTTGGGTGGGGGCGTTGGGGGTGTCGAAATCCACGTGGGAGGAGGTGCAGGGAAAGCGCGTAATGAGGAATCTGAGGGCGTAGTCGGTGCCGTAGCGAAACTCTCGTGGCTTTGCAGTGAATCGGGCCGCCCTTTATCGTCACTTGAATCTGAGAAACAGAAATCTCGGGATGATGTGCTAGTGGTAGGTGTACATATGGGCGAAGCGCTAATTGGGGGAAGTGGTAAGAAACCGGATACCGTAGGCCTTCGGGAACGTTTGTCGCTGAATTTCTTGATGACAATGGCCTCCATGGGCGGTGGTGGAGGGCGAGGATGAATGACAAGAGTACTATTGCTTGCCGTGGACGACAGCGAGGAGGTGCTGAGGAAGCGACGGTCGCGTAGACCCATATTGCAGCGCTGGGCAAAATTGGACCTATTGACAGAGAAGAGAAACGAACAGAGGCTGACTAGCGATCCTCATTGGCCCATAGAATGGTGCGTTGTGGGATGAAACTAAACTGTCGGATAGGAGAGCTGAGTGGTCTCTCCTTTGAATTTCGATCGCTGTCAGAATGATCTCAAGAAAATCTAACACCGTGATTTCATCCCTATAAGCACGGATAGTCAATGGCAAACTAATACGTACATTCAAAAGAAAACATGTCGCTTGGGGGCCGTGCAAAGAAAGGCTAGCCCTAGGGTGGGCGCCGTGTGGAGAGTCAGCGCGGCAGTAGATGGACAAGAAATTCATTCCACAAATTACCGAGCTAAAGTTACTATTGTAGATACGCCGGACCGCAATCAGCTTGCAAACGTTCTTCTCCTCCGCAATCAACCACAAAGTGTAAAAGTCATGATACAGAAACGCGACCGCACATCAAGATAAAATACAAACTGTTCGTGTCTATTCGACCCATCCCTGAGTTATCCCATAAACCCTGAAATTATACTGTCCTTTATGTGTGGTATCCGGAATGGGGAGGGCAGTCTTTGTCCATATCTAATAAAGGTCTAGCGAGTCGTCCGACCGCGCTATGAAGGGTATATTTTGTGCTTCAGCTTGCCGTTGCCGCTGTTCTTCCTTGTTCAGGAACCCCCGTAGCCCTTCCACATTGTTCCCGTTGAAAAGACGAAACACGGCCTTTTGATCTTCGTCCCAATCCTAGAGGTTGCAAATGAGGCTCGATCAGCAAGGTATTTTCGTCTAAGCACGTTCAACATACTTCAGGAGGTGGCTCTGAGAACCGGCGAACGCCCTTCCGCCTGAACGAGGGAACGCCGGTAGCCGCTAGGTGCCGCAGGCGTTTCAAGTTTTTCAACAATATGTGTCCGGCTTCCAGGGAGATGTGATCACAGTAGGAGATATAGAGGCGCTCTAGGCCAGTCGCATGTTCCGCCAGGGCAAACATAGCGACGTCCGTAAGTTTATGCACTCTAATTAGGCTAAGTCGGCGGAGACTCGGTAGCCCCGAGAGTTCGAAAACCGACATATCGGATAGATTGCGGCAAACTGATAGGTGGCCAACATCAGTCCTCAGACAGAAACGGATGAGCGAAAAAAAAATTGCAACGCACAGGAGAGATCGAGACACCGGAGGTTCGGGCAAGCGCGTGCAAATTGGACAATACCACGGTCTGTGATGTTTGAGACATGTGCTAGGATAAGCACATCCAGATAGCTTCCTAAGGCACAGAGACTGTAGAGCGTCCTGTCCGTCAGCTGCGAGCACCCTGAAAGGTTAAGATTCTGAATCTTGGCCGCGTGGGTAACGATCCCTTCAACCGCGTCGTCCGTGATTTTGCAGTTCGTGAGATCGAGCACGCGAAGGTTCTCGGCCGAGTGGCGCAAAATTAGGGGGGGCAGACTCTCCATCCAGGTTATAGGTCGAGGAGGTAGAGGTTTCTCGTTTTCATCCTGGAGAGGCTCGGAAAATGGTGAAGGAAATGCTTTGTCGGAAAGAAGGGGGCAATTGGCCAGCTTGAGGGTGCGAAGTTTCCTGGAACCTAGAAAATGAGCTTCAGAAAACGGCCTTGGGAAAATGGTCGTCACCTCGAAAATGACCACACGTCTCGAACTGACACCGGTGATAGTAGAGGAAGACCTGATAGTTCCAGCTCAATGAGGCGCGGCGTGGACTTGGCTACTGCAGAAACAGCCGCATCCGTCAACAGCACAACACCATTGAGACGGATACCCTGGAGTGGAAGAGATTTAGCAACTAAATCCAGAATTGCCACGTCCGTCACAGCTTGACATCCAGAGAGGTCGATTTCCTGAAGGTTGAGCGCGTTTTCCGCCAGCAACACGATTGTTCTGTCAGATACATCTGGCACCCCAGTCGCTACGACACTTTCCAGGTGAGGAACGTTCTCCACGACGCGTGCGAGGTCTTCGTCTGAAATGCGAGGGGTGGAAGGTCTGTGTATGGAGAGATGCTGGACACGACGATACTCGTCTGGGACGGGCAGGCGGTCGTCAATACTGATCATGTCTTCATAGAAAGAGGAGGCCTCTCGGAGGCCGAATGTCATCTGGTCTGCAAAAGAAAGTTATGATTATAAGGAAATATTGTCTGGATTCGGGATCAGTTCCAGTCACAAGATATGATAGAGCAGACATACAGACGATTTATAAGGAAATGAGCCGAAAACCCAGGAAGAAAAAAATTCGAATTAGTTGATTGAAAAGACAAATTGTCGACCAATGATTGAGGGCATGAGGAGCACATCGTTCGGGCAGTCTGGGCTTGATAGCCTGGCGATAGCCGCCCTTAGCCGCCCGTAGCGGCATAGCCGTGTAACCAATGAGAGCAAAGTTCCCACATGTCTTCATCGTCTTCCACGACGTCCACAGCGAAGCCGAGCCATGTTCCAACTCAACCACCCCCTCCTCCTGCCTCAAATAGTCGAATTCCTGTAACTCCCGCGCTATTGAGGTCGATATTTGCGTCCTCTAGGACACCCTTAGAGGAACGTTCGATATCTCGTGCTGCATTTTTCCGGTCAGCCGTTGTCCGATTTCAAAACTGCACAGACCCGCTCATGAGCTTCCATTCCGTCCAGGTTTACGGGTTTCTTCCTCAGCTGTATTGCAATCAGCTTCGTAGCTGCTCGGAACAGAGGGATCAAGAGTAGTGCTGCCCTTCTCGGTGTTGTGTAAACACACCTCGATTTCATGCGAATCAAGTCCTCTGAATCGACAGAAGTCGCCTTAAAAATACTCAGGCCATTCAGTTGCCCCTTCTTTTGCCCAGCAACGTTCCTGATTGCAGAGATGCTTCGTCCGGCCCCGCGATTCGTTGATAAGGAATTGCGTTTTCTATCGTACAAACCGGCCCGCAACTATCAACAATTCAACATCTCCATGGATCGGGACTTTGAAAACTCGCCAAGTTCTTGGATGAAGGTTTAAGTCGGGCCGTATGTGAGCTCTTGGAATGGCGGGAGGTAGCGGGAGGTCCGATGATTTGCCATGCATTGGCATGCATTCCCCACGGCGACACTCGTGATGGACTCCAATAATAAGACCTGCGGAAAGATGGGTTGGTCAGGCCGGACATCGGACATCTGCCGTTTGGGTTCAATTTGTGGCAAATTCATGGCCTGGCTGAATCCTGGACGACAGCAGTGAGCACTTAATCGACCCTGGTGTGTACTTCATCGGTACTTCAAGGTGCTGTCAGTGTCATTGTCTCAGAAAGCCACGATGACAGTGCCACAGCACGCATTCGTGCAATACAAAGTCCCATTAAATACTTCTGCCACATACATACATGGTTGGTTTGAATAAACGTATTTAAGGTCCTCCGCAGACGGTTCTTCACGGCTCTCTTGTATGAACACGTATCTCACCCCTTGGTCTATGCCAAACGCGTAGCATCCATGAGCATTGCAATGCCAGAAGTAGCAATCACTCACCTCATGGCCCTCCTTTGTTTTCGGCCACAAAGGAACGTTTGGAACGTCGGGCGCGCTCAAAATACGTCGACCGCTCCGTCAGACGGAATTATGACTGCGACCGCCTTGCTACCCCCCTCGAGCAGGCTTCCTTGTTCGTACGCGACCAAGTCTGCTTTCTCTTCATCCATACCTTTTACACCCAGCAGTAACTCCAAGTTCCTTGTGACGAGGCTGTAAGCCGCATATTCATCAGTCTTGCCCCTCAGCTCGCTCACAACCTGGATTTCGCTTTCTTTGAGCCTGTCCTGAAATATCTCAAAGCTCGACTACAAACTCACCTCCCGCAGGTCGAAGAGCGTGTTGGCGACGAGATGGGGATGTTCGACCCCGATAGCCACACGGACCTTATGCTCGAGAAGAATGCTCAGCGCCGTTTCGTTACTGAGCGGGGGTCCAGGGAGTCTATCATTCGTTGTAGGAATGAGTCAAACCATCGCGACGCAGTTTGCAATACTCACAGTCTGCGTCCATCCCATCGCGTGTAACTCGGTCGCACTCGTGTTAGAATAACACCAACACGCGCTTGATCTATCATTCCATCAGTCTTCGTTCGTCTGACAGAAGGCCGCGAGACTCACAAAGTTCTTTAGCGAGTAAGTATGCCTCAGACGCGCCTGAGAACACCATACGCATCTGACCACCAATCCTGTCGTCTACTTCTGCCTTCATGGACACGAGAGAGGCCATGATATCCGCGCTGTTAACTTCGACCACGAATGGAATGACTCCCTGAGGCACGTCATGAATCAAGCCTCACAATTGAGGTTTCCAGGAAGTGACATACCTCAGCTGCCTTTCTGAACCACGTTCCGGTGTCGGAATCCCGGTCCCCCCAACCGTAAAGCAATCTTCTCAAACCCGCAAGTTGTTCGCTGACACTGATTCCTCCATGGACACCGCCGCCTGAAGGTGAGGGCCGAGAAATTCTGACGTGCAAGGCAGCCACCTCTTGCAAGATAGCTCCTGGCTCGAGACCGTGTTGTGCACCCGTCCGGAATGTTGTCGAGAGTCCCCAGATCACAGTGCCGTCACCCCGTGAGTTACGGGCAGGATCAAGAGGACGCATGAGCGAGGAAGTGGCGGACGTAATCCCCGTGCGATATGCGGCTCTAGAGAACATCGTATCAGCTTGGCCTCTCGACTCCCGAGACCTGCAAAACGACCCACACAGCATGTCTTGTACCAAATATCAATCCGTCTATCGCCCGGACCATCCCGCTAGCGTCCTGTAGAATGCGGGGCACATCATGTGCAAACGCATTATACAGCTCTCCGTCGTCAGTGGAAGGTTCGCTCATAAACTCCTCTAGGCCAAGGCGAGAGCCATAGGTCATCATTCCGGGAGAGATAGATCCACCGTGCAGATCCCTGGTGTAATCAGCATCTCGTGCCGCGGTCGAACATAATTCTGCCTCTCCCACACACGTTAGTTGACCATCTTCGACCACAACGAGTCCTGGACCCGCCGGTCGACCATCGTCATTCTTGACAGGAAATATCTTTTCGATGTCACCATCTCCCTTTCTATCCCAAACCGAGGAGACATTCATAAAAGCAACCTTTCCGTGCGTGAGGTTTTTGGCACCATAAGGCTCCAGCCCCTCGAACATCATAGCTCGTTCTCTCTCCTGCTTGAACTTGGGCTGAGATGGCGGCCTTTGCCATTTCGACCCTCTGACTTGCTCTTGGATAGTCGAGTTCAGGTCCATAGTCCATCGCTGTGGCATCCCTTCAATCCAGACTTGGATCGGGGCAGCCCCGGGTTGGAGGGGATGGGAGTCCCAAAGGATGATATCTGCATCTGCCCCTTTGCCAGTGTTCCGATACGATGGGAGAGTCCAAGGGCAGCCGCTGGCTTGGAGGTTATGGAATCGAGAGCATCCATATCAGTGAGTCCATAGTGGAAGGCTATTCGCGCTTCATCAATAATATGCCCTCCTCCAGAAGTTTCGTCCGTCTAGCAACAAAACACGTCAACTGTTGGTCGGGACGTTCTACGAGACTGACTGACCATCATGATGACGGACGCGTTATAGTCACTCAGGATCCTGGGAGCGAAAGGTGATCCCCGAAATGTTTCCCGACTATACCTGCATACGATCCGTCTTAGAGTAGAACGTAATCAAGCTACAGAAGTGGGATCTCACCCATAGCTGTTCCCAGGAAGACCAACAGCGGCACCCCTTTTCTTACTAGGTATGATGGACACCTCGGGATTAGTTTCGTCTGCATGTGCAAGATGGTATTCAACACTAACATCTTTTCGGTGAGTCCAGGCGCAATCCACGCCTCGGACGCGAGAAGGAACCCCGAAATGTCGAATTTGAACTCTTTGGACAGCTTCAGACGAGGTTGGGAGTCAACGTCGATTTGGAAGGTTCGCAACAGACAGAATGCTGGACAAACTAACCCGAATCATGTTGTCAAGGTCTACCGCCTCTCCGCAGACGCTGAAGACCTGGAAGGCATTTGAAGTAGTGTCTCTGAGAGCAAGAACGCACCAACCTTGACCTTTCCTCGCAGCACATCAACCAATGTGTCCAATTGAAAGCTTTCTGGATACACCGAGTCCACGAAACCCGCTTCTGCTTTCTCACAAAATGCGTCCTGGAGTCTTACGACCCTCCTGGCTTCGTGGTAGGCTTGTCTCAGGGACCACATCGCATCCATACGATTTCCGTAACGTCGGGTGGCCTCGTTACATGATTGACTGGATAGTACAAGTAGACCAAGATTAGTTTCACGTTTGAACACGAAGAAAGTCGGCGGTTGATCACTAACATCAAGTAGCGCCACCCATCCTCCTCGTCGATCACCATCGAAGACGGCGTACCTTCGCGCGTCCTCTTGAGTTTCACAACATATGATTCGCCCCCTTCTCGTCCGCCGGCGTGTCAGAGAACGGATCAGGGAGATTCATCGTAGACTTACCGATAATGTTACCCCTTCCAGGGGCGATGTGCGCTGAGGTGACCCCATGGGTCAAAGCTCGCAATATCCGGTCATCGAAGGTGTGAAATCCGTCGATACTGCGCAAGTACGGCAGAATCGGGCCTTTGTTCGAGTCGAGTTCATTCGAACCTGAGTGTCCGACCTCAGTGAAGACCGCAGCAAACCCTTTCAAACCTGCCGACACTTACCTCGGGTAACCGGACTGCTCAAAACTCCTTCATGTGAGTATATGTTCACTGCAGCACGGAAAGCGTTCAGAAAACGCGTGGTCTGATCTCGAAGAGTAAGGAACTCACCTAAACCAGGTGTAATCCACGCTCCTCGGGCGTCTATAGTGGGTGTGTCGCTGTCGCGCGAAATATCCTTCCCTATGGCCCGCACTACACCGTTTTCCAACAAGATCTCCCCACGACTGATGTTCTTCCCCTCCGTGAAAATCATAGCGTTCGTAATCAATACTGAAGGTGCTTTCTCCACATGTTCGACAGGGTCCGAAGTACCTCGAGTTCGACTTTGAAAATCTGACGGAGGACCCGGCCTAACTCGATGGGATTGACACAGTTGAAGGGCTTCCTGGCGCTCTTGATGTGTAGTAGGTTGTATATGAGCGTGAATGTCGTTGTTTCGGTATAACGCGCTCCCTCCATACGCAGTAAAACCAACAGTCGCTGCCAGAATTGAAACGAGAACGGTGACCAGTAGGCGAGGGGCTGGCGCCGCTGGCAAACCGGAACCCTTCTCTCTCGTCTTCTCGGACATGGTAGTGGGGGGAAGGAGAGCAATGACCGAGTATTATTAAAGGTCCAAGTCGACCTGACTACCTCATGTTGTCGTCGTGGACCAGGTCCAAGCTTTCTATACAACGTGGACTATAAGTATTACGGTATCGTGGAAGGGGCGTGCATACAGCAACTGCGTTTTACCGGGACATTGAGAATGTACGCCCACAAATCGCATTATTTTACAGTCGAAGATCACGACTCCACTGTCTCCGCAGAGACCCCTTTCTTCGCCTTCCGCTTCACCTTCGGTACAACTTCAAAATGAGTCTTCTTGGCCTTTAATATCTCCATGATTTCTGACAGGGAGAAGTTAAAAAGCCTGTATGTAGACGAATGTGTGGAAATTCACCTCTGAACGTCATTTCCTCATGCCCCTTTATACTTCGTTTCATAGTCAACCACCGCCTCTGCAACGCATGTGCGGACCAGTGATTCCAATCTTCATCACCCAAGGTCCTCCAGTCTATTTCCGTGTCATCTCTAACATTGAGGGAATCCAATCTGACGCGATCGTTTAGGCGAAAAGAGTTTGGAAACAAATGATGAAACGCACTTGTGAACGAGGATATACGCGTCTTGATTATTCCACCTGGGATTTGAGCCATCTTTCTTGACAATTTTACTCAAACAATCGGTCCTATGACATTTGTTGAACGTCAATGGAACGCCAGAGTGAGAATAACGTCGCACCATTTGATCCTGCACTGTTGGCGGTTTCGTTTATTACCCATCAGCGCACTGACGTTGCCCCAAAAGACCTCATCGTCTAGGGATTTTCCCCGTTTAACAGTCATATCCTCGACTATCTTGATTAATTTCTCTTCCTCCTCTTTGCTCCATTTCCCTAAGCCAACGCGATAAATATAACGAAGCGCGTCATGAAAAGTAAAGCCTCACCAGTGACTCGCTCTTCACTCCCGGAGATATGATTGCGCCAGCGGTCTCGACAATCTGAACCGCGTCTCCCCACGATCAAGCTGACTTTCTCCCACTGCTGTCCCATCGAGGCCACGGCTCTGTAATGCGTCCTTTCAGAACCATCGTTAAAAATCCATTAAGCTAGTTCACTCACTCGCGTAATTTGTCGTCCTCAGCTGGCATCCATTTCCCTTGCTTCTGTAGAGGATTGCGTTTTCGACGGACATGATGATACACCGATATAATTGGTCGGAGTGGGACAGCGAGGGCTGGAATGAGGTTGATGCAAATATACGCGTGTAGTCACGGAGAGGAACGTACTAATCTCCGACCAGAAAGAATTATCCTTATCCTTGTCTTGTTTTTGGAATATCATGTCGAGGAGTTGGTCGTAGGTGAGTCCTTTGGCCTATCCATGAAGTCGATCAGAAAGAGATTTTAGGGCCAATGAGACGAAAGAAAACCCTACAATCCGATAGTTTTCAATGGCATTGTCTAGCTGTTGCTCCTCAATGTTGGAGAACTTCCCTTTTTTGTAAACAAGTCCTAAAAACACTTAATTGAGCCCGGCAGACGAAACAGGAAACCACTGGGAATCTACCTCTGGACCGCACCAATTCATCCAATTTAGAAGTACTGAGCCACTTAGTGGCCAGTAGGTAAGCGTCTTCTGGATTCGGAGGAGTCGCAGGTGGAGGTAGTGTTGGTTGAGGCGTTGAAGCCGTTTTCCCCAGAATTTTCCCGGCTGATACGGGTCGTTGGCCGAGCGGAGGAGGAATCAGCGTGGCTAAGAAAGCAGGGTCAATCTGACCGTTCTGCACGAAGCCAAAAGCAGCTGGATCGGGAGGAGGGACGGCATTCGGTGAGCTTTGGGCTTCGTTGAAAGCTTTGATAAAGTCCGTAAGGCCATTGACGCCCATTTCTTGTAGTGCACGGACAACTGATTCGTTGGAGAGGTCATTGAGGAGTAGAGATGGATCGACTGGTTCACTTGGACCAGCATAAGGAGCTTGTCGTGCATCTGCCTCTCCGGAAGTTGCTGTGGCCGCTGCAACTATTGCGGAGAGGAAATCGGCTGTTGAGATCGGGGCCGACTCGTCATCGGCGGGTGGATTCTGCTCATCGTGAGCGACAGCGACGGGGAGCTCTTGAGCACGTTCCTCTTCACGTTCGACCTCTTTCTGCTTCGACTTTCTCCGTTTCCGTTTCTTCTCGTTAGTGTCTTCTTCGGTGGCTCGATTGCGTTTCTTGTTTTGGGCGTCAGGAGGAGGTGCGATTGAGGGTAGGCTTTTTCGTGCAAGAAAAGCTTCCATAAAAAATCATGTCACAAGCGTCACACACTTATACTTCTACTAGACTGTGGACACAGCCACCCTCCCTACTCATCTTCATCTTCATCGAACCATTTCTCTTCCAGGTCTCTGTCAATATCCTTGTCTAAATTCTCGTTGAAATCGACCGAATCGTAGTCGATATTCTGTCGATCTGTAAGGAGAAGAACCATCTTCTGGTGTGATCTACTCACGTCGAGCAACCCATAGATGAACCTTTCATGTATTCGTCGTTCGAATCCCAGCCTTTGCTCTTCAAAGCTCTCAACTTCCGGCTCTAGTACTTCATCTTCTAGTTCATCGCTATCACTTTCTTCCTCTGGTACGAAATCCTCTCCAGTGGCTGCGCGAGCTCTGCGAATTCCTCGGACGCGTTCTGCTTCCCGCTCTTCTTCATATTGCCCGAGCAATGTTCCCAGTTTTCTCACATGCTTCTCGGATCCCTGCATGAAATCCTTCTCCACCCATTGCTTCTCATCGTCCCCTTCCTCTATACCGCGTCGCTCTGTGCCAGTCCATAACGTCGGCCATGTTTGTCTCGCGGATACGAATTTCAACTGTTTTGGCGAGGAATTGACGTATTCAAGCCGTCGATTTCGAATTGTTGGTATTGTGGTACGCTCTTTTGGTGTTGTGATTACGGAAAAGGTAACCAAAAGCTGTTGTGGTAGTTGTAGTATGTGTTTTGATAGGAATGATATTGGATCTCTGGAAGGTGAGGGTTCGTAAGAATGTTGCAGTCCTAGGTACGAGAGTACAGGCTGTTCATTGAAAGAATGAGACGCCATGCCAAAGGTTGGAGAGAACTAAAGAGCTCAGATCAATCGACGATGACGAAGGATCTTTGCTCGACGCGATCAAAACACGTGCAAATATTTCGTGGCAATTTCAGTCACGCTCGTCACGTTCTTGTCAAATCCTGACCTTAAACTGGGAGCTTGAGCTGGCCGCGGCGAGCTGCAGCGCTGCCCGTCGATGCCCTCTCCTCCTCTTCATCCTTCTTCATCTCGTACTAGGGACGCTCATGTAGGACTACTAGTCTGCCAGTGGGGCTTCTGCCGCCGAATACTGGACTCGAGACGGGATCTAGTTATACATATGGCGGTCGACCATATTCCCCTCACACCTTCTCAGCCACAGGAAGACTTGCAGATGCTACTGAGAGTGGAGGAGGGAATCGGAGACAGTTTCTCGACTGGAAATACTCTGGCCAGCTTGTCTCAATTGAGTGACATCGAGAAAAGGGCCAATGATAGCCAAGGTGCGATCCGATATAATCTATGATCGACATATATTGACCCTCTATTTATCTATCAAATACTTAGAATCTGCTGGTGCTCAGTCCCTTCCATCCCCACCCGTTTCAAATCATGTGCTGACTCCATTGTCCTCCCCCGCACATCCTCTCATCCATTCCGAGGACGACCATCTCGAGCGGTCGTACCGATCACCCAGCCCTTTCACACCATTGCCCAATTCCGACTCTGTCTCTCCCTTTCTTTTCGATGAAGCTTCAGATGTGCACTCTACCGGTGTCAACTCTGATGAAGGCGAGCTCGTGAACCAGTGGACACCGGAACTTCGCCGTCCCTCACCGACATTTGCAGAATTATCCTCCTCTATCCCCAGCTCCCCGGCCATGCTCTATGATCCACCATCTCCCTCTCTTAGTGCTCTTATTGACGAATCTGCTGAGAATAAAACAAAGCGGAAGAGCCCTGCTGATGGCTTTGACGAGGAAGACCAAGACTCGATCTCTTCCTCAGAGTCCAGACGGCAGGTTATCGAGCAGCTCACGTACGAAGAGGACGAGCAGGGGGAAGAGGGCATTACTCTTTCCCATCAAGACTTATCGACCAAAGCTAATGTCTCCATGTACATGGACCATCTGTCCCCAGTCCCCGCAGATTCGAGTTCCGACTACCACCCAGCTTCGCCTCACATCTCGCCAGACACGCCCAGGGAATCGCTCTACTCACAACCGCGTGTACCTCCCACGTACTCGATGCCCAGTGTTCCTGTTCCGGCGCAACCGCAGGTCTGGTATATGCCCCGGAGGATCAGGTCTCAAAAACGAAAAGGTTCCAGCAGTACAGCCACCTCAGCAGTGCACTCCCCCGTGGATACCAGACAACCAGATCACTTTGCTCTGTGCCAAAGTCAGGCGCTTACTCAGGCGAACGACGTGGATTCGATGGTTCTTATGTCCCAAGCTCCGTATGATAGCCAGGCATATGCCGACTAGGGAGTGTGGATGTCCCTCTTGTGCTCGAGAAGTCTAGAACTTGCTGCCCCCAAGAATCCGTCATAGGATCTTGGTTTTTCTTGCAAACAGGGCTCACCGTGGCCGGGGGTTCGGGTTGGGCGTGTGTTGTGCCTCCGGTACGCTTTTGCCAGAGAGCTACTCTGTTCATTTTGGGGTTCTATCTTACATTCCAAAAGGCACGCTACACAATGCTTGCTCTCCCATACATACTGTACTCATAACATTACTTATTGACAGCACTTTAACTCCATGTATTTGTATCGTCCACGCATAATTCTGTATATCATGGCTCTCCTTTCTCCAACAACTGAAAAGATTCTGGGCGGTGCTGAGTATGGGTCTGTCCTCGGTGTCATACCACAGTTCCCCTACGAGAGGAACTCAGGGCGCATCGAAAACGACACCAGGAAACTCCACTTCATCCGGCGCCCCAATGAGGTCTATAGAGAGCTTCCTGAACAAGTACTGGGCCTTCCGCGCAAGCTGAATACGTAGCTCATAACACCCTACCTTAACATCCGGTAAACCTCCAATCAAGAGAGACCGGAATCCATAGGACGCCGCGACATCGAATTCAGTAGTGAGGGCACCGTCGGAGCCACCATTGTCTACAGCTTCGTCCGAGGGTCTGAGTGAAGCAACGAGAGTGATATCCTCCCGGAACGCCTATAGAGAGAGACACGGGACTACTCTTCCATCCTGAGGGATATATATCATCGTCGTAAAGAGGTCCGCAAGCTCCGATAACAGGAGATCGTGGTGGTAGGTCAGAAAAGGGGCATTGCCCTCGGAATCCCTAGGGCGAACCTCACACCCAACGCTGTATGTGAAATATCCTTCCTTGTAACACGCACAGTTGCCACAGCCTTTCGATGCAAGTTCTGCTCGCAAGCTGACCGTTCCATAGAGCGTGTTCTCCTTCAAGAGTCGACCCATGAACTGACGAGAAATCAGCGGTTAGAAATAGTGCAGTATTCGTGAGTGAAGTGGTTGTCGGGATTCTCACAGTCATCGCCTTCAGCAACTAGTAGCATAGATCGGTCCCGGAGATATGAGGTCCATTGGAATACCTCTTATAGGTGACCACCAATGAGAAAGCATCGTAAACGGGAGGTTATGGATGGGTGAACAGAGAAACAAATGATACCAGATTCCAAATCGGGTTGTGCTTCATGGCAGCGCCTATAAGCGCCCACACAACTTGGGATCAATTTGAATGAACCATACGAGATGACTCGAAGCTCATAACCTGAACTCAGCCACCATGTCAATGTCTACTTCCACGAGACAGCCTATTCACACCAGCACCATAAACATTACTTTCCTGGGTACAGCGTCCGCCCAGCCATCTTCTACAAGAAATCACTCCGCACTAGCTCTCCGTCTGGGAAGTGATGTATGGATCTTCGACTGCGGTGAAGCGACACAACATCAACTACAAAAAAGTTCTGTAAAGATGGGGCGGATCGAGAAGATTTTCATCACTCATACCCATGGTTAGTTTGCTTTCTTTGACCGTTTACCTCGATGGACTGATCTAAATAGATCAACGCTTGAAGGCGACCACATCTTCGGACTACTGCCGCTGATGGCTGCCTGTCTCAACGGCGCAGGAGGGACCGCAGACGGTATTGACGACCCGAGGGCACAAGTCGACTTGAATGAACCAGTATGAGTCTGCCTCGCTCGTTTCGTTACGCCGGCTTACCTTGCCTTCCTTCAATCAAGCCTTTGGAGATTTACGGTCCCCTGGGCACCCGTGCATACGTCCGAAACGGCCTCACGTATACTCACACACTCTTGGGGCGCCCATACGTCGTGCATGAGTTACGCCTCCCCACAGATCCTCAAGACGGCGATTTTACCCAGCTTCAACCCCATCGAACAGAATTGCCTGGGCGTAATATACCGCTGGAAATCGGGTCCAACGACAGCCCTGCTAGCGGCTCATGGCGAAACATATATTCCGACAACGTGTTATCCGTCTCCGCTGCGCCCATCTTGCATTCCGTACCTTGCGTCGGGTACGTCGTACATGAAGCTAGTGTTCCCGGTAAAATCGATCCAAAGGTGTATATTCCCGAAATTAAACGGACCAAGACGCCTATGTCTGTCATGAGACAGCTACAGGAGGGAGAGGAGGTGGCACTGTCCGACGGAACCGTTCTGCGTGGTCCTGCAAGACGACCTGGCCGGAAGATCGTGATTCTAGGCGACACCTACGACCCTTCGGCGATGGCATCGCTATCTCAGGACGCAGACCTATTGGTGCATGAAGCGACGAACGCTCATCTTCCTGATATTGATATCACAACCAAGGAGACCGACACGTTTGAGTCTGTGCAGGAGAGGACCATGTCGAGAGGGCATTCCACTCCCCAGATGGCCGGAAGATTTGCCAAATCAATCGGTGCAAAGAGGTTGATTCTCAATCACTTCTCTGCTCGGTATCCGGGGAATGATGATGTGAACGAAGATGCTAAGAGGATAATGAACGGGATAAGGGACCTAGCTGCCTCTGAATACGACGGACCGGTGATGTGTGCAAGGGATTTGATGAGTGTGGATGTATCCTTCCAGCAGAGTAACAATAATACATGACGAAATTGAGACCCTCCGGGATATGAGAGGCTCAATCCTCATCCGGAGGTTCAGATAGATCGCTACTACCGTCTGTAGCCTCTCCCTCTTCGAGATCTTCTCGGTGCTTCTTCCCTCGAGTGCTCCTGATCTCTTCTTCTACCTCGCCCATCTCAATATCGTCACCGACCACCGATTTATCTCCATCTATGGAGCTGGTTTCCTTCTCCTTCTCCTCCCCTTCTTCTCCCTCTTCCCTATCTTCGTCAGATTTTGTTGGAGCGGGTGTACCCGCGGCTACGCTCGTGCCATCTCCATCTAAGCCCTCCGGCCCTGGCGTCGGCGCTGAGGACATGGCAACATCACCTCCCCCAGTAGTGAACTGTAAGGTACCCAGGCTGGAGATAATTCCATCCAGAGCTGCCTTCTGACTTTGAATCGTACGGTTTTGCATGTCATGCTCAGCACGTATAGCTGCTATATCGTTTTCCAGGTCTTCTATACTCCTAGGGACGAATGAATGTAAGGAAACGAGTGACCGGGATTCGATCGAAAGGAAAACGCACAACTCCAGCTCAGCTCGACTCGGAAGAGAGTTCACCTTTTCAGCTACCACGTCGTATTCGATTTTTCTTCGCCTGAGCATTTGCGCGTGTTCTAAGGATGTCTTCAGCTGTTCAATTTGACCGCGTAGCGTTCCATGCTCGTCGTCTACAGCAAATCAAACAGGGATGAGTTGAGATCGTGCAGACTTCGAGAAAGCACACCTATCCGTTGTTTCTCCCGCTGATACTCCCCCACCTGGCGTGCCTCAGCCTCGCATATCAACATGCTCTTCTTCAGCAACAGCTGGAACGACGCTAGCTCGACCAGAAACGCCTCCCTCGCCATCTCAATCTTCTCTTCTTCTTGTTCTTTATCCTGATCTGACTCCTTTTCCTTCTCACTCAAAACGTTTACATGAGGGACTAAAGGTTCTCTCGCCACGGATTGGTATTGGTGAAACTTTTTAATGACGCGCCGGAGAGGTCGTTCGTCGTTTGTGATACGTGCATGGACAATTTGGTCTATATGCGAAGTTCGAATGAGGTTTAGTTGGTATTTGGGACGGGATGACAGTCAACATTAGCACAAACCTTCTTCTTCAGCGGTAAGAGGAGGTATGACGATAGGTTGCTGAGCCGACGATGAGCCTGAAGCCTCAGATGCGACTGCCATTAGAAGGAATGAGAGTAGTGGGACAGAAGATGAGAAAGATGCTTTGTGCTGTGGGGGTAAGAGACCAAAGACAACAATAGCTCTCGAGCGCTAGTTTTCGGAGTCGGACGCCCACTTCCAGGTCAAGTTGAAGTGAGTAACAAATACAAGGTATAGCATTACAGTCAGTAAGTAGTCCCAGCCTAGCAATCGAAAGAGCGTCAAGGATGTACATGTAAATAAGTAAATCTGCAGAGTATCGGAAAGTGCTATACATTACATTTAAATAATGCCATGAAAGTTGTAAGTATGAGTAAAGGAGAGGGGGATACCGAGAGAATAGGATAAAAGTACATATCTGTACATATATTAGCCCCACTCTTCCGCGACAAACGGGGTAACGAGCTCATAAACATCTTCGTTTCCTCGTCCTGCCTTCCTACCGTTTTGTTTATTTCGCCCAAACTTCTTGAAGAAACCGCTCATTCCGCCTCCTTCACCACTATTATCCGCCTCGTAAGCACCAGGGTAGCATAGCTGGATCATTTTTGTGAGCTTCCTGAACCCACTCGAGCTGTCGCTCATATATCGTCTCGACTCTTCAAGAGCTGCTTGGAGGTAAAGAGCTAGGTTAGGGAATGTGATGGGCAGACTGGGGTATGGTTTACCCTCCGTCACCGGCACGGTAAAGGCTTTCGACAGCGGAGTGTCTAGGCTGCCTTGCAGAATCGTGGGGATTTGAGAGAGGGTATATGAATACGGCAGCACGTTAACGTCGTTATTCATGTATTTGCGATTTTGAGGGCCTGGTGGAGCTGGGTGGTCGATAGTAAGCCATATTATCGTTCGCCAATCATGGGAGTTGTGGTTTGGCTAATAACATTGAAGGATAAACGGCAATTAGCAGTGGAATTTGTGTCAAGACCAGAACACTTACACGGACGAATTGTATTACCGTCCGCAACTTCATATCAAACTTATTCTGAGCCATCGCTTCCACTGTTGGTTCAACTCTTGTTCCTGGTAGACGGGCCATCAACATCAGCAAGTGACGCCAGTTGGGAGCTTGGAAATGCAGTGGCGGACATCGACCATATGGTAACGATATGATGTTTGGCATTGGTCCTTGCATAGCCGGTACTCGAGGCCCTATTTCAGGTATACCCCAGCCGACAGCTAGATAGACAGCGTCAATATCGGGACTCGGTATCCATCCGAACTACATGACAAAGTAACTTACAAACGCCTCTGAGGAGCTCCGTGTCCAAAAACTGGTTGGCATTGATAGGTGGCGTCTCCAGACCATTACTAAGACTTGCCGTTGTTTCGACCTTTCCTGGAAGCGACGCGGTGGAGGGTGATGGGGGAGAGCTAACATCCAGGTGGTCTGGAAGTTGTATGGAGATATTGGTATCTGACTGAGTAGACCGGACAGGGACAAGAGGCATAGGAGGCATGCTATCGATTGAGTTGCCGGTTGAGCTAAGGGAAGCAGAAGACGGTGTCCTCGGGGGTAGCGATTCCACGCTAAAGGATGTCGTGTCCGAGCTCTGGGGACGCGGGGTAGGTCGAGGAGAGATTGCGTCGTCGTAAGTTGGAGGTAGAGCAGGCGGTGAAGGATTCATAGAGCCATCGTCTTTCATCTCTTCATTTTCTTCAGCAGCAAGTCTCCGAGCAAAGTCCTCGTCAGATTCAACTGTCTATGTGAACGTGAGAATCGCGAGGGTCGAGGAAATCAAGTAAGGAGGACCCACCGAGGAGAACCCGTTCTGCTGGCTGTCCCTCACCTCCGTTTCTTCTTGCTCTGCAAGTTGACGGGCGAAGGCTTCGTCGTCATGAAGGCTCGGAGTTGTGACGGTCGATAAGGATGCATGTGAGGAAACAGTAGACAGCGGTCGCGAACCGACTTGAGGTACTGGGAGTGATCGCGCTGGAGGAAGAGGTGACACGGGAAGGGAAGAGGCTGCTGATGAAGATGAAGATGAGCTTGGAATACTGAAACGGTCGCTATGTGAAGACAAGGTCGACGGGGACGGCTCCTGCGGACGTGCGGTCCGTAAAGACTCCTCGAGCGCTCTCGCTAAATCATCCTCCTCCTGAGTCGTAAGTTTCTCTAATCTCAAAGCCCGGTTCTCCGACTCTGTTCTCGACATCTGTATCGCTGTTGCTAGTTCAGACTCGTCGTCCCCATGTTGAATTGGAGATCTGGGAACTGATGGGGCGCGAGATTCAGGAAGAGCAGGCAGAGGCGGGGGATGGCGTGGGAGAGAAGGCATGGGCATAAGTGGTGGTGGTGGTGGTACTGGTGCAGGAGCAGTCCGGGATCTGCTCAAAGATGGACTGGTGTAGATCGGGGCAGGCGCAACGGCTGAGAAGGACTGGTGACGATGGTACGAAGATTGCGAACGAGGGGATGGTGGCTCAGCGGAGAAGAATAAGTCAGCTCCGTGGACCGTCGAGGGCGGCTGAGTTATTGACCTGGGAAGAGGCATGATGGAGAGTGAGAGAAAGACAGGAAAGGGGAAATCTGCGCGCCTAACATGACATTGACAGTGCCCAGTTCGATCTCAATTGTCACTCGTACTGAATTACACAGCTTGTGCATCTGAGCGCTGGCGTCTATATCGTCGGCAAATCAAAATCAAGTGGATATCGACATCCTGCCAGTACATATCCTGTACAACCTGTGCCCACCTCCTCCAGCACAGCGTGAATATCTAGCCTACAATGCAAAGATCGAAATGAAACTATCTTACGAACAAAAAATGCGAGTGATTGAAATAGTGCTTGCGAAAGATGTGTACCAGAGTGTGTGGGAACAGATGATGGAAGGCATGGGTTGTGGTCAGCGAACAAGATGACAGAATTCGAAAACTATGCAAACGTAAAGAACGTGAAAAGCGTCATGTATAGTGTGGGTAGGGTCATGATGAGATTATGTGTGAAGCGGTGACTTTTGTCGAACTCGGGCCAGCGCCCTGCATCGTGGTTGTTTTGAAGCCAAGCTGTCGGAATACAGCTGGAGTATTCTGGTCAGCCTACGATCTCGCTAATGAAAGAAACGATTTACCTATTAAATCGGCCTTTTGCAACGGTTTTGACAGGGACGCAGCAAAAACACTATTTGGTTCGGTGCTATCAGTGCCGCTATAGGCACTGACCGCGATGATAGGCGTGTTTGTGTTCTTGCTGTTCGTGCTTTTAATGTACCTTGCGGCACCCTCGCCGTCCACTGAAATTACAGGCACGTCAGTCAACGAGCGCCTAGCGGCGACGCTACTCAAATTCACGTACAGACTGGCATGTGAAGGTCCATCAGGATACAGTCAAATTCTGAAATGGGTGGAATCTGAGATCTAGAAACCTAAAACACGCTGGATACTCACTGATGTCTCCCATTGCAACACTGATGGCCTCCGAACCATCAGCAACAACGACACAGCGACAACCCAGTCGTATCAGCAGCGTCTCGATGATCTTGGCAGTAATGGGATTATCCTCTGCCAATAAGCAAGTTACTGCACGATCACTTAGATCCGGGCCCCTCTTGAAGTCGATAGAATGAACGGAAGACGGTGGAGTGTTCAAGGAACCGTGTCCAACGGAAGATGTCCACGTTTCCGAGCCCGAGCCCTCACCACCACTGGACGCTGAAGCGGTACGAAGACGACTTGGCATGGAATTTCGCCGATCACCTCCTTCCAAATGATTGAGCTTGAATCGTTCAACAGCTCCATATTCCGAGATCTTGCGAGCGTGGTTGCTTCCGCTGGCACCTGCACTCCCAGGTGTCGAAGAAGGAATGCTGGCACGTGAGGGGGACGATGCTATTGAAGAAGTGGATGTCGCAGGGGACGGTGGATTGGTCGGCATATTCTTTGTATCCATTGAAGTAACCACACTGGGAGGTTTCTTCACACGATGCGACACGCTCCGTCTTCTGTTGTGCAGACCCGTTGACTCTGAGATGGCGTGTGTAAGTGGAACCATTTGATCCGTCTTGAGCTTCCTAATAACGTCGTCATTCGCCTGCTTCAGAACGGGGACGTTCTTGAAGCTGAAGGACCCAAAATCATCGGTAACTGGAGTAGAAACGGTCGTCTCTCGGCCTGCGATAGGGACAGGCATGGAAGGTGGGGGCATCGAGTCGACGATTGGGCTGTTGAGCGTCGACTGTCCGGCGACAGCCACTTGGTCATCATCTTGGAATAACATCGGTATCGCGCCGCGCGGATCGAAGTAGTCTGTGGATTCGGGGTCTGTGACCTGCGGGATGAATGCAGCCTCGGTAACGGTGACCTTGTCCCATTCAATTCCTTGGAACCATGGGTGTGCTTTCACTTCGTCCGCGCCATTGGCTCCAAGACGACACTCCGGATCTATAGTCATAAGTCTCTGCATGAAATCGCGAGCTTCCTCCGAAAAGTCAACCCATTCTTCGTGCCACTCCACATGTCCCGACAAAATGTTCTCGAACACCTTCTCAGGAGTGTCGTCATGGAAGGGCGGAATTCCGTACAGGAATTCATAGGTGATGACACCGAGAGCCCACTGCAACGGAAGCCTGTCAATACCAGGTAATTAGTGTCAGTAGAGAGGTACGTACCCAATCGACAGCAGCGTCATCCTTTCGTAGACCAAGGATGGTTTCGGGCGCAAGGTAATCAGGAGTGCCGACGAATTTCTGTTCTCCGGGAGGGGTTCCACTGGCAGAGTTCGAGTTCGAGTTTGAGTGGGAATGCGATCTCAGATCAGTAGTGAGCTCAGTCGCGAAAGATTGCAGCGGACTATCTGCATTCTTATTTCGGAGACTCTGAAGCACAGTAACAGACTCTGAGCCGCTGGCCTCGCTAGCGACATCATCTGTAGAGGTCAGATAAGGGGAGCTTCCTATGCGCGGAATCGAATTGGTCCTTTGTGTAAAGTACGAACCTCCATCGTTAGGGAACAGGGGGGATGACAGATACGCCGAATCGATGGACGGTGGCCGAGAACGTGAGCCGAAACGAGCATATCCTCGGCCCATCTGACCCTCACGCGTTTGTCGTCCGAGCAGACCAATTCTGCTCAAACCAAAGTCGGTGAGTTTCAAGTGGCCGTGCTGGTCAATGAGCAGGTTGTCAGGTTTCAAATCACTGCGAGAATCATATGAGTCGCCACAAAACTCCAATAACGGATTGGGATACTGACCGGTGAACAATACCGCGGTGATGCAAGTACTCGAGACCCAACACAACCTCCGCAATGTAATTCTTCGTCCACTCCTCTGGCAACGATCCCAAGGACTTGATGAGTGCAGCGCAGTCACCGCCGTTGAGATACTCCATTACCAGATACAAGTTGTCCTTGCTCTGAAAGGTGAAGTACAACTTCGCGACAAAGGGAGACTCAGCTTGCTTCATCAGAATCATACGCTCGGCTTTGACGTTGGTGATCTGGTTCTTTGCAATCATGTCTGCTTTCCTCAAGACCTTGATTGCGTAGTAATCCCCAGTGACCTTTTTCTTAGCCAGGAAGACTGAACCGAAGGCACCTTTACTGATAGGTTTAATGATGTCAAAGTCCTTGATGGATGCAGCAGTGGTACGGGAGAGAGGAGCAGTGGAGGATTGTCGGGGCGAAAGGGGACCAGAATTTGCCATAGGATTGATGGTCGAATGTCGCCTATGGCTTCGCTTCTGAGACGAATCTCTCTGAAGACTTCCAGAGGAACCATCTCGGGCGATGACCTGAGGTGATGCAGGAGGCGTAATGACCAGCTTCGGCTCGAGGAGACTCGACGAGGACTTGCGTGTCTTGATCGTAACGCTCCTTGTGTCGTCTAAATTCATTGCAGGGACTGTTTCTTCTGGTTCCTGAGATGCTATTATGGGAGCAGCAAGTGCAAGGGGGGATGAGATCGACGAAGGGGTTGAGGAACGCGTGTGAAGGTTCCGAGCACCATGAGAGACGGAGGTCGACATCGGAACCGTAGAACTAGGTCGAGGCTCAGGAGGAGTGATGGGCATCGGGGACGATGCAACGGGTGTAGGATCAGCAGTACCAGTATAGGCATATTCAGATGTTGTGCTCGAGTGATCATCTTCAGCACCTTCCGATCCGTCTCGAGTAGGTGGTTCCGAGGTGTCCGCATGAGCGACTTCCTCCTCTTCCTCGCTACTACACGATTCACTATCACTGGAACCATCTTCCTCCAACGAAGCGACGTACGCGCCCACTCTGTCCTGCCACTCGCACCATATCTTCTCCGAGTACCGGATAGTATTCTGCATCCGCACGACCGAGTCTATCTTCTGGCGCATAACTCTTTCCACGTCCTGAACTAGTTGGTTCAACGCAGCGTCCTCGATGTTAGGTTTACTCCAGTTCCGAACTTGCGACATCTTCCGCTCTGAGCTAGGAGACAGCAACCGCTGCCGCTCTATGGGCTCCTTCGCCTCCTCCTCCTTCAATGATGGCACGGCTACCTCTGCCGCAACCTGAAGAATATCCTCCAACTGGTCAAGCAACCGCCGCTGCATCTTCTTAACTCCGAACTTCTGCATCTTGCTGGCGCGGAAAAGCTGGAGTGGCGATGCTATCCCCGGAGAGGATGGTATGAAGATAGGCATGCCACGATACTCTGGGACGGCGACGGGCGATGACCTGTCCATAGCAACGCAAAGATCTCTGATGGTAGCTCTCAATTCCGCAATAGACTCGTTGCACTCGACTATCTCGGCCTCCAAACGATGTGTTTCCACGCAGGTTTCGCTGTGCTTTTCGAAGTACCACTGAGGGATCTGGCACTCGCATATCCGGCACATTATAGGCTCAGCGCTGATCGGCAGCGGGAACGGCAGAGGGGTCTCTGGTACGCTACCAGACAAATCTGGTTGTTCGGAGAACTTGCGTGCAATGGGCGGTGGCGGAGCGTAATCGCTTTCGTCCATCTCTGCAGGCGCGAACGGAATGGCTGGGGAATCCTGCTCGTAACGTGGAGGTGCAATCGGTTTGATGACCCACATGGTATGTGAGGGTTCGCCGTCTTCGCGATCAACCATGAGCATACCTTTGCCTTCCATTTGTTGGAAGAGAGGTCTGGGTTGAGAGTAGTCTCGATCGCTCTCGGGTTCCACCCTCAGTCTGAACCGAGCTTCAACAGTATGAGAATCATCCTCCAGAAGACGCTGCGTCGCAGTACTGAAAACGTGCGCATCAGCAGGATGCAGTTGTAATGACACTCGTGTGCCGAATAACTCATCCGGATCGCTCCTGAGAAGAAAGAGATTAAAAGGCGTAGGGAGCAAAAAATAGTAGACATGTACCCCACGACCACTCTCCACGCATAATTGATCCATATCAAGTGATCGCCATCTAAGCTGAGCTCTAACACGATATTCTGGTTTTGGGCAGTTTCGGCTTGGAGTCTTAACCTCTCGGTAGCCAAGACTCGAGCGGACTCTGCGTGTGTCTGTTCTTGGGTTTTGGAAGCACTGCGCGTATGACCCTCTCGCGTGTCGGTCAAATTTGTGAGTGTTTTTGGATGTTCGTCCCTGGAACGACGTCCGTGGCTAGGAGGCCGATGCAGTCGGTGTTTGTTCTCGTCTTCTGGATTGAGCCTAAAGCCCTCAAGCCCGGGCGATCCTTGTTGGGGGTGTGGGGGTGAGGTCTCGGACATCATGTCGTCTGCAGACTTGGTGACAAAGGTCAAAGGCTCGTCAAGTTCGTCCTCTTCGTCGTTGAAATTCCAGAACTGTTTCTCGGCCTCCCACCACTCAACCACTCGACTGAGACTTGCGACAGCAAGCAAAACCTGGACGTACCAGTTTCGCCCATGCCAGTCGGGATGCGCTTCCCACGCTTTCCCGATGTCCTGGACTCTTTGAACAAGAGACTCGCACACCTTGGGCTGAGCAGTAAGTTGCGTGATGGACATGTCGATGATTTCTGTGGCAACGCCAATAAGTTCGTAGAGGGCGGTCATGATGGGGTCAATGGGATCGTCAATCAGAATTCGAGAAGCACGACGATTAGGTGGGGGATTGGAAGGGTAATCAGAAAACGAGGCATGGCTCGAGATTGGCGGGAGGGGGGATCTAGAGCGAGAAGTTGATCTGGAACTATGACCGGACCTTGGAGGACGCGAGGGGATATGTATCGTGCGAGAGAGTCTCCGAGATGAGACTCCTTGATTTGCCCACGATGAGCCGGACGAGTTTGGGTTGCTCTGTTTACGAGTGAGCGGTGCCTCAGGTAGCATAATGGTAGAACTAGCCGGAGATGAGGACACAGCGCTCGAGGACATGGAGGCGGAGAGAGGACGATCCCAAGGAAGCGTCTGTTGTCGCCTCAGAGCACCAGGACTCATAGAGGTCGACGAAGAGGCTGGGCGAAGAGAAATACGAGAAGAGGAATGAGTTAATACTGGAGAAAGGCTGAGGTCGTCATCAGGAGACCCACGTTGTCGACTGTGACGCCCATGAAACTCGAGTTCCGCTTCATATCCTCCATCCGAGCTACAATCATCGGAGTGCAGAGCTGAACGCAGTTCTGAGGCCTGAAATCCGTAGGGATGGTCGCGGTATGTATCTGCATCTCCAAAGGGCGAATCTTTATCTCGATCGCGTTCACGGTCTCGATAATCCCGGTCAGGCTCATAATCTCCCTCCTTGAGGCGCTCCTCAAAAAATACGGTGATATTGTTGGTGACTCTCTGGAGCTCCTTGTCGCACTCGGCCTTTGCAGCTTTCAGACGACGAGTTACATGTCGCCTAACGAAGGGCATGGAAACGGTGTTGGAGCCGGACCCATGCTGATTGTTGCCCTGGCTGGTTGGGGGTGAAAGAACGGTTTCTGGGGAGAAAATGAGAGGACTAGGAGGCTGTCGACGCTGCAGAGCAGAATCTGACATGGGAAAGATGGCTCAGCGGGCGACTGGACCTTGGGGAAGGCAGCTGGGAGGAAGAGAGAGACAAGGAGGGCGAAATGAGGGATCGGGAGAATAGAAGGAAAATTAGTAAAACTAAGAGATGGAACGATGGGTCAAGAATTCATGAGAGAGGGAGAGGGAGATTTGAGGGAGACCGGGTGCGTGAGTAGGTGGTGGGAGTTTGAGACAAGTCTCAAGGAGCAGGGCTTACGCTAATAAGCCCAGCCAGCCTTGCCTCGCCTCAATTTGATCTCAGTATCAAAAGCTACCATTTATTTTCCTCATCTTTCCTTTTAAACACTCGACCGTTCCCCAATTACATAGACCAGCGGCTCGACGGCCCTCGGAATTCAGTCGAACAAACTCGAGACTGCACAAGAACCGTCCGTAGTCGACGCGCATCGCGTGCGGATAATTTTCTTCTCCACGAACCACCATCATGTTTGCTGCTTTCCGTCAAGCAGCACAAAGGCCTACGTCGGTCTCGAGGGCCTTTTCCTCGACCTCTGGTCTGGCCAACTCCATTCAGAACGGGAACGGAGGCTTTGCTGTACTACGGAAAACCGTAAACGAGACGGCCAACAAAGTACAAGGCTCCAGTATGTTCCGCGTTCTCTTTGGACTCCCTTTTCTTCGTTAACGGGTTCTTTCTAGCTTTCCAACGCAGTCCCAACTCTCCCTTCAGATCATTCGAGGCCAACTCCGTATGAAAGTTCTTTTGCTTTTACATGTTTTGTCCTCACGGATTTTTCCGCGTGCAGTTCATAACCCCAGACAGACTCAAGTATGACAACGTTTTGAAAGGAAGCAAGAGACGAACCACAAGACCAAAAGTCGGCCCTTCCAAACACGAAGCTAGAAAAAAGGATCCCTTCTACCAACTAAACATAGACCCTCTCACCATGGCCTTAAACCCATACGTTCTCAACAACTACGTTTCCGACATGGGCAAAATATTCGGCCGCAATATCACCAACCTCACCATGAAGAACCAGAGACGGCTGGGCAAGGCAATACGGAGGGCGAAGATGATGGGCGTCATTCCCGTTCTCAGTAAACGAAACATCTTCCATAGCAATACGCTTCATGTTCCTACTGGGAATGCTCGGGTTCCTACTGGGAACGCCCGAGTATAGATCCCATGACAATGCAGTCCGCATATCCATAATTTTTTCTACTTCTCCACCTATCCCTGACAACCGAACAATTGGACCTCGGTCACGACTGCGGGAAGCTGGGGCCAACCCTGTTTGTTTCTCCGGTATAGTACCCATGGATAGTTTCCATATTGAATAGAGTTCTTTACGCTGCTTAACGCCAATAGGCATCTTGATACCCAGCTCAGATGACTCCCGCTATGACGGCGTTTCAGGCTATTCGCAACGTAGTTCGCGACTTCAACCCGCGGTGAACGTAGCTTTGAAGGCTTGTGACTGTGGCTCCTCAGTACGCTTGAGCATTGTCGTAACAATACGCTTTCTGCGCTTACTCCTTGCCTGTCCGGCCAATGCGTGCGTGAGCGAATCTCATCCAATGCGACTCCAAGAAACAAGAGAAGACACGGCGAGACACGGCGATGCTGGGTCGGGTCTTGACAGAAGACCAATTCTACGCATCACGCGCTAGAACCAAATAGTTCTGGGTACTCCCAAGGTCTTCTGAATTCCCAGATCCCATCGGTTGAATGTAAAAGGAGCCCTGCCTCATCCTGTGATTTCCTCAGAGGGAAGGGGTTTCAAGGGAACCGGCGGAAGGGATACCTGATGACCTTTCCAAGACGTTCCGTCATTTGAGGTAACGAAAGCTTCATCAATGATTACTGAGAGTATCCTACATCGAGTTTTTCCTCTACAATTCTGCTAGCAGCATTGTTCCAAGGTTCTGAACGACTTGGTCGCCCATGGCCTTCTCTACCGCGTCCTCCAGATGGCGCTTCGGATCCTGCTTCCCAACATGTCGTGTCTTCAGTTGCTCAGCAGTCAGGGTCGACTCCTCTTGAACAGACTTGTTGTAGGCTTCGGAAAGGGTAAGCATAGCCTAAAGGAGGAGAGGAGGCGTTAAGCACGTCAATTTTCCCGATGAACGGTCCTTACTTTGATAGACTTCTCATTCGTCTCCTTGTGGACGTTGAAATCGCGTAATTTCAAGCCTTCTGTCCAATTCCGCTTATGAAGATTCATGAGCATGGATTCTTCGAGCGGTGTTTTCCGATAATTGACGGCGATAGAGTAATAGTGTCTATTCAGTCCGTGGATGAGGGCCTGTATTGATGGCTTATTGATGTGACCAATGTTCGAGGTCGTTTGACGCGGTTCACGTCCAGAGATGACCGTTTGGGGGTTGATGAGACGGAACGCGTCGATGACCACCTTTCCTTTCACTGATTGAATGGGGTCGACGACCACGGCGACAGATCGGGAATTGAGGGACTCAAAGGACTGGAACGGCATTTAGTGCATGTTCTGTGTGAGAACGGTGAAGAATCACCTGTTGAGTGTTGATATCAACGCTCGATAACCAGCAGCCAAAACCAGGGTGCGAGTGATACCATCCGACTACCATTTCCGGTCTAGAAAGGCGGACAATGAGTCAGTGAATGTTGGTGTCTCGATGCGACCGAAGAACCTCACCGTCCGGTCTGTTTCAGCATGTCCAGCATCTTTGTTTGGAAGACATGATCCACGGACTCGACACTGACAGTTGTTCCGGACTGCGGCATCGCGAAAACATCGATGACTTGTATGGTGTACTCGTCAACGAATTCTCCAAGCATCAGACCCATGACCTCCATCGGCACTCCTGCTCGACCGTGTTTAAGCATCTATTGCGAGTCAGAACCCCTCATCAAAATGAAGCCTGTTGTTATTGACCTTCAGAAGGGCCAGCGACGATATGTGTATCACTTCTCCGCTAATCGAACAGTCAGTTGGACCACAAACTGAGGGCGTAAGGTCCAGCACTCACTTATCCGGTGTGGTAGAATCTCCTCGAGGCATACCACCCGCGCCTGGCATCATCATCGAAAAGTCCGAATCCATTCTTGGTTGTGTGTTGTGGTGGCGGGAACAGAGACAGAAACACGACGAAAGGCGAGGAGGGCTTACGCGTTCGCGTGCTTTACGTAGACGCCTCGTTTGGCAAGTGATTCTCACGCAAACAACACGGGCGCCTGAACACTGACAGTTGATAATTGATTTTGGCGGTCGATTCACTGGTGCTGCCATTCCCCATTGCAGAAAAACCTCCATGGTTTTCGATGGGTTCAAGTGAACTCTCGGATGCTCTGAACCCGTATTATAATCAGTCACGAAATCAGGCCCCCTCACTTCCGACCTTCCAACCTGTAGCGCAGTCACCACAATTGCAAGTCGCCCTCCCTGGAACCGGTACAGAACAACCATACCAGCACCAATCGCAATCTCCCGTAACAAGGTGAAGTCGACATTTAAATTTTGTCTTGATCCGGAGACACTGAGCTGGTTGCCAGAGCAAGGCCAACTCCAGGTGGCTTGCAAGCCGTTCAAGAACTTCTCCGCATAGTATCCGCGACCAAAGAGGCCCAGGAGGCTGAGCGAGAACGTCGAATAGCATGGGAGCAGGAACAAGAAATCAAACAGAACCAGAGGCAAGCTGAGCTGGAAAAGCAAGTGCTGGAACTCCGAAACGAGGTCTTGACTCTCCGTCAATGTGTCAATGTCCAGCCCGCCTTTCCTTCAGGGATTTCGAATTCACCTAACTCGCATTTCTCGACTCCCATCTCCCCCAATGATCACATTAGTCCTATGTTTATACAAGGATCTTCGTCCCACCCACTCATGTCATCTCACTCGGAAGAAGGCAACGCGCAATTTGAGGTCCGTCAACAGCGTTCTCCACCGATAACAGAGAGGGCATCCTCCCTGTCTGCTACCCCCTCAGCTTCTCCTGCTCTAACAGAAGCAACAGCTCCTCCCTCGATCTCACATCGCACACCACCTGCGAAGTCAAAGAAAAGACGGAAATCAGCGTCCAGTTCACCAAGTGATCATGGGCGCAGTTCAGGTTCTGATTCGTATAGCTCGTCCTACCACCGTGCTCCCAAACGCCGCAATAACCACGACAAGCGCTGTCTCACTATTCAGGTACGCTATTGGGGTTGTTTAAAACGTCCACCATTTGACATGGTGGTCTCGATTAGCATGCAATGCGTCTCCATGTCATCCGCCTCATGGGACTCGAGAGCGACAAGGAACTCCCGGATAGTATCGCTGAAGGGCAGACGCTGGGACCGGAAGACCCCGTCCGTTTCGTGTGGGAGAAAACTACCAAGCAAAGCGTGCATAACGGACGTATGAAGACTCGTGTGATCGAGGACATAAGAGAGAATCGACGACGCCTATACAAGCACGTATCCGAACGCGACTTTAGCAAGAAGACTTTAGATTCTGTATTCGACCAGTATTTCACCACACTGCGTCAGAAATATAAGGCGCAAAAGGATGACGCAGCTGCCGAACACCAAAAGTCTAGGGAGAGCTTGAAGGCCATGAAAGCCCGACGGCTACAGAGGAAGAAAGCGGTACGTTTTCGCCCACTATTGTTGTTGGTGCCGCTCTGAATAAATCCAAATAGAAATTGGATGTTCGGGCCAGCACTCGACTAAGAATAGTTGCGTTTGAACACTCAGTATTCGATCATGCATTCGAGCTGGAATGCATGTCGTCCGAGGAGTCTGAGGCAGATCCAGACTCTCCGCAGGCAAAACGCTTGGTTACCAGAGGCGCTTCATGGCGTAGTCAACGGCTTGTTAAATTCTATCAAGCGTTGGACGCAGAGGAAAAGGTTACAGGATCATCAGCACAACAGAAACGAGGGGCCGGGAAATTAGACCGGGTTGTAGGTCCGTCGAAAGAGGGTTTCCACTTGCCACCCAAAGGAGTCGCGAACTGGATGATCAGCCAAAGGTGGTTGCACGAGGCTCAGGTTCAGCGAACAGATCTGCCTCAGGCTCTGCAAAAGTTGGTGGTGGACTCTCCAGAATTTGATTGGCATGAAATAGGTGAACTTGGACAAGCGAGTGACGATGAGGAACGACAGCCTGACTCTATGCTAGCTGCTCATAGCATGCACATACCGCCTCAGCATTATGACGGGTCATCCCTACAATACGCTTTCGGTCAAATGTAATGTACTTTAGGACATTAGCTTGTATCTTTTTTACTGGACTTTAATCACGATAAGTCTTCCAAGTTCTGAGATCTGAGATCTTGAGAGCTATAGGCAGAGCTGGCCAGCGCGTCTTGACGCGGACGTGTCATTTACCTCTATTTGGAATTACCTTTCCTCCACTCTCCACATTGTCACACAAGTTACAATTCCTGGTCTGAAGCCCACCTCCAACCTCAGACCTTCATTTGCTTTCTCGATGACAGATGACAACGGCCAAACTCCTCAGGACAATACTCATAGGCCCATTTGTACGTCGTGAACGTGTGGTTCTGGTATAATATCACTCAATTGGAATGGTGTGGAAGACAGTACTCGGGCGAAGGAGTTTGTAGAGCTACATGATCAAGTTCAGGTGTGTCCCATCACTTTGTGCTCAAGGTTCCGTCTCACTCATGTACCCCAGACGAGCGTGGACTTGCTCGATTCCTTGGAGTCGTTTCTGTCGACATTTCAGAAGGACCTCTCGGCTGTATCTGGACAAATATCTGAACTACAAGACAGAAGCAATGACATAGACAACAGACTGAAGAGCCGGCGCGTGAGTCGAAGTACGCACCGACCTTGGTGCAACGATTGACATATCTCGTCCTCCGCCAGAAAATAGAAAAGCCATTGTCGAATCTCGTTGCGGACATCACCATACCGCCTTCAATTGCTACGACTATACTCGACTCGGATGTGTCTGAGCAATGGATACCGACTATCGAAACGTTCGAACGTCAACTCGAAATGACTAAAAGTCGCTCTCGCGTCAAAGCGGCTAGGGACTTGGGCGAAGTGGCAGAGGGATTGAGGATTGTGGTGCGGATTTGCAGCTGTATGATTCCACCGGGCCTTCGTCCTGACGTTGATTCGAGATAGGCTTCAACCAAACTCCGAGCATTCTTCCTGGCTCTCCTACAGCCCATCAGAAGTAGCGTCACCACCAATATGCAGGTCCTACAGACATCCGTCTTCCTCAAGTACCGTTCGTTGTTTTCATTCTTACAACGCCAGTCTGCGCCTGTCGCCAATGAACTACAGCGAGCCTACCTCGGGGTTGCCCGGACCTACTATGAAACTGGGTTTAGGCGGTACATTCGCAGTCTGGGATGGATTAAAGTGCGATTTCTCGCTATCGTCCTCAACGATGCTTGCTTTAACGTGGACCTAGGGCCGACAAGTAGAGAAGTTTGAGACGATCACGTCTTCTCAATGGATACCCCTCGACCCCTCCACCAGTCAAAACCGTATATCACATTCCAGACTCGAGGGGCCTGGTGTCACTTTAGCGTACATGGCAGACGATAAGACGCATGTAAGGAATACATTGGCCGGCCGTGATTAACGTCTTACGCACCCTCTAGAAAGAGCCTCTGGAAGCTCTCTTTCGATCCTTGCTACTTGTTTTCATGGACAACGCGACAGCAGAGTATACCTTTCTTCAAACCTTCTTTACTCCAGAGCCGATCACGATGGACACACCATCTTCACCCATGGTACCTCTAACACCCGCATCCGAAGGAAGTTCTCGAAGTCGCAAAAGTAGCATGGCTAACGCGGAGATACCCATAGACCCAAAGACCACCCAAGCTAACACTGATGCTTTGTGGAAGCAGGTGTTCGAGCCCGTCACGAATTACGTCCAGGTATGTTTCACATTGCAGTGTGGACGAGACGAAATACTTACATCCATACAGTCGTTCGTCCAAACAACCTTGGAACCGCCGCCTAATGTGATCACGCTACTCACCATGATACGACTGGCAGAGAACGTAGTTTCGGAAATGGAGAATCGGGGTTGTCCTCCCGGAGTGTCATTCGTTTTCGGTGTTCGATTACAGCTATGGCCCCTCTTCCAGAAGCTCATGTCTGAACACATTGAAGCTCTAAAGAAGCTGGCGGAAGGCTCGGGAGGAGGTTACTTCAGCCGGGCAGTAGTCGCTAACGAAGCTACTGTCAAATCTGTTAGTAACAGAGACTGCTTTATGTTGGCCTGTGCACTCATTCTCATCCACAGATGTGCCAACGCTATATATCTCTATTCGGTGCATTCGTTGCTCTGACTGTGCAAGAGGAGGAAACCATGATATTTTCGAAGTACGTGGCCTTCACAAGTTATCGATAGATCCAGACAGGCTTATACACCTTTAGTCTCCTCCGATTAAGACAAGAACTTCAAAAATTGACTGAGAAGCACACTGGACAAATAAGTGACCCGATCTCGAGAGCCACCATGCAGTCGAGCATTTATGAGATACTCCTCCAAGGATTGAATGTGAGTGCAACAACTACTAGTTGATGTCATGGAGAGGTTGAAAGTGTTTGTTGGCAGAAGGGATTACAATCTGTTGCTCATCCGAAATCTCAGCAAGAGCTAGCTTATTGGGGGAAGCTGGAGGAGGAAGCCCGTCGAAAGATTGTGTCGCTGCGACAAACGGGCAACCGTAGATGATTTGAAGGCATCCAAATAATTGGGTATATGGACGCGATTACCATATTTTATCTTTATACTACTAGTGGACCCCTCCGGAATAGTACAGTATGTATACGAATAGTCCCAGACCTCTTAGGAATCCAATAAAAAAACTATGCAAAAGCTAGACGTATGGTCCGAGCACCAAGCCTATCATAACCGTTGTTGTAGTGCAGGAAATGAGGTTTTCAGGAGGCTCCCGCCTTGTTTACCGAGTCCCAGTTTGTTGAGGACATCCCGGACCTCGCCTGACCCTGCTGGAGCCGCCCGTTTGTTCCGTCTGGAACGGGTCTTCGATAGCTTGAGGTCTCCTCCCAGAACTGAGGTATGGTCAAGAGTGGAAATCGATGACGGTCTCCCCAGGTTCGGATTGGACATGCTGCTTCTCCCTTCCAATGCCTCCCGGAGATCGGTAACCCCCACACCTCTGGTTGAGCGGGCCAGACTGGCGAGTGATTGATTGTCGATCTGCATGAAGCTGGGTGACAATTTTATGAGGGGAGAAACCCCGTCTCCTCGGAGAGTGGCCTCAAAACTAGACGGATTTTCTACAGCTGAGTAATTGTCAGTAAACCTGTTCCAGCGCAACAATACGATGATGGGAAAACCAACATTCTTTCAGAGCCGCCTCAGCTGTCCACTTCCTGGCGAATCTGGACAGAAGCTTCTCATTGTCCAGGCCAGTCGCTTGTTGTACATTTGGGACCGTGACCAACAGCATAAGAGCTTTCTCCGCGTCAACCCCGGACCATGATTCTGGAACTTCAAGCGAGGGCATCCGAACGGGTTCCCGAGGAGGGTGGTATGCCCCGATGTTGGCGGGCAATGTCTTCGAGAATGGGCTCGGTGAGGACGATGTGGACAAGGCCTGTTGATGGAATCAGATGAATAGGAAACGCTGTCGATGTGTGGTGACCAACCTTTTCTCCCATCGCGGCTAACTCGCTTGATTGCCATACACTCCCAAGAACCCTCCATAGTTCAGCGAGGATGAGTTTGATCCCACAGACACGAGGATTGGAACGCGCATCAGCAACGCGAAGATCGCAGCCTCCGTCAAGCGCGAGTAACATTGGAATCCCTGTGACCAGCCCACGTACGGGAAGGTGCTGATGAATGGTGGTCAAAATGAAGAGTGCGTTCGAATAATCCGTCAAGCAGGCAGGCGCATTCCCTTGCAGTCCATTTGGGTTGGCCTGGATAAGACGGAAGGCCATCGATAGCTTGCGGGAACGAGGTGCGTTGCTCTGAGAGAGTGGGGGCGGCCGTGCTACGTCCGTGTGACTATCAGTCAGCGGAGTGGCGGGCTGAATATTGAGGGTCGGCAACGTGGCATTGGGAGAAGAGTCGGAACTTTCGGGGACGCTCGATTGTTGCTCGAGTGGCGAACATGAGAGGAGGATGTAGAGGTAAGAGTGTATGGCGTGCAACAACTTCCCTCCCTGATCGCCCGCGAGGATAACAGAGCTAAAGGGAGTAGCGTGTGTGGGCTTTTCGCCTGTTTCTGGATGATGCCTTGTGGGCTCGCCATCTTCACCATGTTTCGGCATTTCGTTTGCAAGGTAGTAGACCAATGCGTCAGCATAATCCGCACGTACGCCGAAATCGTCGTCGCAGAGTAGACTGAGAGTATCTTGCCACATGTCCGGAGGTATCCTAGACCTACGGGAGGAGCGATCATGCGAACCAATATCCTTGTGGGGGCCGTCACTGCCGGATTTTCCGTCATCGGCGACGTCGTCTCTGTCATGTTCATTTGCTGCATGCATCAGACCAAGAAGGCTCATCAACAGGCATCGAATGGCTTGAGCTCGAGTGGAGGAGTACGTAGGATCTTTTCGGGATACAACCCCGTGCGTCTCTATGGCCGTCACTCTGTTGATTATTTCACCCTGAAAAACATCAATCAGTTGATTCGACTTGGAAGGCGAATGCGCACTAACCGCAAGATCCTGAATCTGGTCGGAGTAATATACATGGCTTCCCAGCGAAGAGATGCATTCGACGAGTGGAGGAAGTAAACTGTCCTCTGGATCGGCGGTAAGTTTCCGTACCACAAGCGACATCAAGTTTGATAGGATATCCGAAGTGGAGAGGTTGATTAAGGGCACAGGCGAGTTTAGTACCTTTGTCACCATCAACGTCAAAACCCTTTGCATCTCGGTATCGCTCTGTGAAGTGTCCTGGGTCTCCACCAATCGCTCAACAAGCCACGTGGGAATTGCATATCGATATTGATACTGAGACCACTCCGCCGTCTTCAGTGTATACCAGGAGCAGTGATCTGGGTGTGCCCAAGCCCGGAGTTCATCCATACTGTCAAAGGACGATCGCATTACACGTTCCAGTTGGGAACCGTTCACATTTTCCAGCAAGGAGAAAAGGGCCCGCAATGCTGCGCTCGAAACTTCTGACATAGATGGTCCGTTTTCTCCATCGATGTGAAGGTGAATGGATGCTGCTCGACGCTCGTTGGTAGGACGCTTTCGAAATTCGGCCAGGTGTGGAGATACTGGGGCGTCCTTCGCTCCGATTGCCCTGAGTGGAGATTTCAGTGGATGATGGGAAGACGCAGGGGGTTCACATACTGTTCCTCTAGGGTTCGAAGGTCCGTCTCAAGCAACGTCTTCAACACGGGACGAACGAGAATCGTCATCTGAGCCCGAAATTGATTGGAATCGTTATAAAGCGCCTCAGAGTTGATTGCACCGATCAAAGCCGCGAATCCAACAAGCCGCGTCCTGGAGAGGATGAGCTACAAACACAGTCATAATGTGATACCACCTCACCGATTCCGAACCTCGAGGTCTTTAGCTTCGGAGCAACTCAATGAGGCAAAATGCTGTAGGCACGCCAGATAGCTCCTCGTCAATCCATTGTCGGTCCCAATCAGATTGCCATTGGTGTAAGTGGTCCAAGTGGTGAACTGGAGGAAGACAAGGTTTAGTAATCGCTGTCAATGTTTTCGGGAAGCGTACTCACCACACTAGCGGCTCTGGCCGAAACTTCGAGGTCGTTGTAGATCCCAGATAGAGTGAGCTCCACGCATGCAACAAGAGGGGCTGAGAGTAAATTTATGTCTCTGCGGCATTCCGTTGCCAATGATCGAAAGATGGCGAGCGTAATGAGAAGGCTCCTGCAAGAGGTTGAGTTCGTAAGCTTGTACGAAAATTATCAGAGGACTTACGCTCTTGCTCTCAGATTCCCCGTTTGGGCTTTCCGACATTCGGTTCGCAAACGTTTCTCCAGTTCATTCCCCAATTTAGCGATTTTGTCGGGGTGATTTGAGCTGTCCAAACAGGCTATTTGAGATGGAGAAGGATAAAGACATACGAGAAACGAACGCATAATATGTCAAACGACTAAGCTCTTGGGAATTTGGGGAATAGTCCGGGCCAGAAGTGAGAAGAGCCGAAGTCGGAGGATAGCACGAGTTCAGAAGCTGGACGTGATTTGGGGTGAATAGAAAGTTCATAGAGGTCTATTGTCTGGATGACTCTGAGTAAATATTCGTGTAGACGTATAGTGTACTTCAAGGAGAGGGTCGACAAGACATGGTGGTGTTGTGGAGGTCAGTTTGAGGGCGATATGCGTCACAATCTGTTACGTATACGTCGTGGGAATGCTGTCCACGTCACTATAAAACGCGCTTCAGGGCTGGAAAGTTTTTTTCTCTTGTCGCTTCTTCCTCTCGTCTTCCGCATAAGACTATTATACCAGTGAGTATTGTGCCTCTCTTTTTTTTCAATGATGATCTCCTTGCTGTGCACCAGACCAAGCGTGCTTCCAGCTCGCCTCGACGACACATTCCCTGGCATCCTAATATACGCTTGGGTGTCCTGATCATGTTCCACTTATGCCGCCGATTCCTCTCGCGCAACCTCGCTGACCATTCGACGTTTACAGACTACATGCAAAACCTTTCACGATAAACCAATAAACTTTTAGTCCGCCCTTGTACAACACTCATTGTAACACCGAAAATCTATACTCCGCCTCCCATTCATATGTGCGATTTGGGCCGTAAATTTGGTCCACACCGAATTCGGGATTGTTGATGGCATCGATAATTGATTGTTGTTCGATGACAAGACAAGAATGTTGGCCGTACGTTGCATCTGGCCCGCCTTGCTCTTCTTTCCTGGGGATCGTTCCGTCGAGGCCGTTGCAAGTGTAGATCTATGGAATGAACGCATTAGACGGGCTAAGAGTGAAGAGTCGCCGTTGGACGCCGATAACTTACCTGAAGGGCCGGTTGATCTGTGATTACATCCAGCCTGGACCGCTAATCAGTTCCTAGAGTTAGGTGGATGGGAAGTGAATGCACGCACTTGATGCCAGAGTTTTCGCTCCAGACGGAGAAGATGGGTTCCGTCCCAGTATTGTTATCGTACAACCAACAGTTGTCGAAGCCAACGCAATCTAAAAAATATGTGAATCCGACCGTGTTGGTATAAGGGCCAGGCTAGCTGAGCTTACCGGTACCACAGTATTCCTCCGCCGCAGTATCGGGAATGCTGTCTCCAATAGACTTCGCAACTCTGAAATCCAAAGGCGTTCCTTCAACGGTGGGTAGCTCCCCGTTAGGTATCAAGTTGCCATCCGTCGCAACGAAGCGGGAGGAATTGAATTGTATGAAATGGAACGAGAGATCTTCACTCTCCTGATACGCCTCCAAATTCCAGAAGTGATGACCACTGAGCATGATCGGGGTATCCTCAGTTGCAAAAGCTCTCAAACTAATTTTGAAACTGGAATTGTTGTCGAGAATGTATGTAGCCTAGGGAGAGTGTCAGTTAGCTAGGTCCTGAGCCACGTACAGAGAAGACATCTTTACAGTATTGAACACAAAACCAGGGAACCCCTCTTTGCCGTCGGGGTCGACGAGAGTGAAGGTGACAGAGTTATGTGATCGTGTTAAAACCTGCCAGACACGCGTGTTGTAACCGTCGAAACCACCGTGCAAAGTATCGCTGCCTGTGACGCGTGGCGAAATGAGTAACAGGCTCTCTTCTTATCGAACCTACTTGCCGTTATTGGTATTTTTGGGGACCTCGAATTTCTCTCCAGGCCCGGATGCATCTTTTGAGATGGGAATTGTGAATGTACCGTTCCGAATTCTGTTCGCGTATCTATGGGAAAAGCTCAGGCGGCGTAGAGCGAATCTTTAGAGGAAACTTGACCTTCCAACGACGGGACCAAAGTACAGTGTACCCGCTTCCGCCGTCTCGTATTCCGTCTGGGTCCACTGTCAAGGCACTGACATGAAAGAGAGCTGTCAATACTCACAAGGTTATCAAAGCCAATGGCGATGTCACGGAATTCTCCGCCCTGTTCACAACAAATGCATGTCGAAGGGACGACGAGGGAAAGGGTATGGCTGGGCTCACCCTATCTTGAACCCAAAAATGGGTCAAGGTCGCTCCTGTCTTGACAAAGGTTGCCCGTGCTGAGCCATCAGGAGCCACTAAATTGACGACCGCGTTCTGCAACAAATATTAGGTGAAGTTCAGGACGACATCGATGAATAGAGTATCTCACCGTTGAATTGCTTTCATTACTACCCTGATTGTTGGCGACAACAAGGCTGGCCAGAAAGCCTGGAATGAGCGAGATGAACAAAAAACTGAACACCATCACAATTAGGTGATTTTGAACAGTGAAATTGGTCCAGAGGATCCGCTTTTTAAGGCCAAACGGAAGGGCGGTAACGACCGTGTCTCATGACCGCGGTCTGAAGCGATGAATGGGCCGCACGGTTGACTTCTAGGGAGACCGCATGGGAACCATCTGGGTACCGTGGAGTGAGAGGTGAGCGCCATTCATGGCGGGATTCAACAAAATGTGACCAAGGGGCGGGAGAAAATAGCGATAATTTACCGAACGGTCAATGAACGAAGAGGTTTCTATTTCTGCCACATATCATGCAGCTTGTTCGTAGTTGTGTTTGTTATAATATAGTAAGGTCGTTCGAGCCGCCTTTTCCCTGCTTTGATACTATCGAAAACCCATTCAGGTTTTACGACGTGAACTTGGATTCGGGCCTTCTTGGTTAATATCTTATGCGTCTTCGACCCGCTCAAAGGCTGCGAGGTCAGGATGTGTGTCGCCCCTGACGCCGTAGACCTGGGCAATGATATCAATAAATGATGAAACAGCAATAAATCATGGGAAACGCACAAGACAACCCCTCCAGCCTCTAAAACAATCCTCTTCATCTCGATGTCGGTGGTTCCAGCGAGGAAACCATTGATGTAAACTTTGACACCCCGTAAGACCTGACTGCCACTTCCCGAAGTTGATTTCGCTACTTCTGCCTGTTCAGCTAGTTTCCGGGTACGCTCTTCGTTGTATGTTCGATGTCGTCCTTCGGAATGTTGGTGGCCACCTGCCATCGAAACCACATGGTCTAGACGTATAAATCCGTCGCTTGAGTTGTATTTTTGGTAACGTATGTTAGTCCACGCACCAGAACGGAGACCGATATCGGAGTGTGTTATGGGATTCGCTTCATCATCGAGGGTCTTCAGCAACAACTTCGTGACTGATGAAGATGAGGCGGTCACATCGTCGGGGAGTCTAGATAGGAGTCTTGAAAGCAGTTGAATGTCAGTGTAAGCGTGACGAATCAAGCGAACACACAATTGGGGCTTTCTCTCTTCTCTATTCGTGGTATATGGTTTGTATTTTCGGTCGTTAGTTAGGCCAGATCGGCTGCTTGAGCGACCGCCGCGGGGTTCTTGTTGAGAGGGTGTCTTGTCGTTCCCTGCAGCGATAGGTATAGTCCTTGGCTTGACGGCAGAAAAGTAGCGTTCCATGAAGATAGTACAGATTTACAGTGTTGACATTAATAAGGAATGGATTTGATTGTTGTGGCAGCCAGTGACACGGACCGGGAAAAGAGTCAACCTGCTGAGCGCTTGTTTCAACGGTATGTCATGTGACTGACGCGTCTTGTCTCTTATCTTATCTCTCACGTGTATAGCGAATCTTTTCTGATTCACCCATCACATTATTCGGGACTCGGGAGCTTATGCTGAACCGTTTTTTCTACTCCTCCTGGCATCAAACGACCACCTTTCGTGGTGCACGGATAATTTGGCGCTCTAGCTTGTCGACAATGTCTTCAAGAACTTACAAAGATGCCATCGAACATCTCAACTCTCTTCAATCAAACGCAGCTACTTTGGAGGCTGTCCGAGCATCCGGAGGGACGTTGAGTACTATGGCTATCCCGGAGATGTTGGAGTATCTGGGTCGAATAGGATATCGCGTACGTGCGCGCGTCGAGTCTCACATCTTGAGGCTGAGAGATTGAGAACGGCCCTTAGCCTGAGGATCTCAACGCACTCAATGCCATTCATATCACCGGTACCAAAGGGAAGGGATCGACTAGCGCTTTTACGAATTCGATTCTGCAGAGTGCGAGGCCCGACTGGAAAATAGGTGCGTCACATATTCTCCTTGGAGGCATGAAAATCACTGAGTTTTGAATCTCAGGACTCTACACCTCTCCCCACCTGGTCGCAGTACGCGAGCGGATCCGTATAAACGGAAGGCCCCTCCCCGAAGAGGATTTTACGGGATTCTTTTTCGAAGTCTGGGATAAGCTCCAGGAGAACACGCAGGTGCGCCGAACGCCTCGCTCGGTGGATAGTCGACCCATTCCGTTGTACAGAGGCAACACGAAAATACGTCTCTTATGCCAGGATACTTCCGCTTTCTCACTCTTTTGGCTTTTCATACCTTCCTGAAGATGAAAGTCGATGCGACTGTGCTAGAGGTGGGGGTTGGAGGCACATACGATAGCACAAATATCGTTCCGAAACCTGTGGTTACTGGCATCACTGCTCTCGGGATCGATCATGTTTTTGTCCTGGGAAACACCCTCGAACAGATAGCCTGGCAAAAGGGCGGAATCTATAAGGTGTGTGAGTTTGTAGCATTCGAACTCGGCCCGGCTTGACCCTTCTTTTCAGGAAGGGGTTCCAGCTCTGACCGTCAATCAACCAGAAAATGGTCTGAGGGTTCTAAAAGAGAGAGCGGAGGAGTTGAAGGCATGTCAATCACATATTACTCGTATTCGAAATGCCTGAACGCTTCACAGGCATCTGAATTTGAGGTAGTAGATCCTATACCTGAGCTGGCATCCATCAGACTGGGTAAATCGATCTCCTGAGTGGGGTTAAGGCGTATCATTGACTAGTTTCCAGGCCTTGCTGGGGAACACCAAGTCCAAAATGCTACCCTCGCGGTTCATCTATCGAAACGGTTCCTCAACTCTTCCTCATCGATGAACGAGGACACTTCTCTTCCAGAGACATTCAAGACTGGGCTGGTCAATACCAAATGGCCCGGGCGTTGTCAAACCGTCGTCGATCCTTCCCGTCCTGAAACCTCCTGGTATCTCGACGGTGCCCACACCGCCGAGAGCCTTGATTGCTGCATGCGTTGGTTCGTCAGCGCGAATGCAGCCCTCGGATCCTCGAATGCGTGAGTCATGTACAATAAAACCGAATACATTTCTCACACGCTGATATTCCTTTGAACGTAGGAAATCACGACAGAGGGTCTTGATCTTCAACTGTACAAGCGGACGTTCGGGACCATCATTTTTGACTGCTATGCATGCGACTTCGGGTGCACAGTTGAAGGCGAATCACTCAGATATTGACCCGGAAAGCTTCTTTGACCGCGTTATATTCTGCACCAATATCACTTATGCAGATGGCAAGTTTAAAGGAGGTCCGTGGTCTTCTTAATTCGCAACATGAAGAGCTCGACTCACGAGCATCTGCAGACCTGACGACAGTCGCACTGGCAGACGACGACGTAAAGCAGCTGAAAACGCAGAATCAGTTAGCCGATGCCTGGTTATCTCTTCTTCCTGACTTCCCCAAGGACAAGATTCATGTACTGCCTTCAATTGAACACGCCATAAGCGTTGTAAGAGGCCTCGAAAGCAACGATTCGAATGGTGTGGACGTGCTGGTGACTGGCAGTTTGCATCTTATCGGAGGTGTAATCGAGGTTGCTGAATTGTCAGAAGTCGCGTTGTAGAAGCCTCAATAATACTATTCCTCGACCTTCAACAGGTGCTATTACCGTAATCTTACATATCCCGTAGATGAACATATACCTATTTCCTTCCTGCATATCTGTCGTACATTATCGCCTCCTTCTACCCATATTTTCCTCGTCATAAAAGATAATTGCCTTCATTCGGTGTGAGTAAGTGCGACCATGTCCCCTGAAGAAGCGTCAACATACCTGTTTGTCGAGGAACTGTCTGAGAGAGAGCTTCAATTTGCCACTAGCTGTTGCCTCGCTACCGACGGTGAAGTCTAAAAACGTCTTGAATGGAATCGGCTGTCGAAACATGACCATTGAGAGACAATATGATTCGAACATAGAATGACACACCTCGAAACGCAAGATGCGTAGATGGAGCTCTTTGTTGGCTAAAATCTTGCTCCTCATTTGTTCCTCCCAGGCTTCATCGAATTGAGGCTCGGGTTCACTCCCCTTGGGGGCTTGTTTCCGTCGTTTCTTCGTGGTTTTCGCGAGTGGTGTATTTGATTTCGTCTTCGACACAGGTGTACAGGGGGCTGGGGTATCAACAGGGATGTGACCATCATCCCACAACGGAGTGGGTATCGTTGAGTCGTGAATCGGAGGTGGCGTTGGAGGCGGGGAGTAATGGAGATACACGTCGTCTTGATCCTGAGGGTATTCGAGGTTGATGTCACTATCCAGTCGGCTTCGTGGTCTAGAGAATGTGGAGTCTTGGTACTCCTTCGTCGCTGTCGGATACATCGGCGAACTGTCGCTTGAGCTTGATGATAGGTAAACAAGAGGGGTATCATTAGAAGTGCTCTGAGCAAGCAGATACATAAGATAGTCAGGGGGAACAAACATACAGGACGAACTTTTTTGGGTGTTGCCATTGACACGTCCTTGTTCGACGCATCTGATACCGTCAACACATTAGGTAGTGGCATTGAGATTGGATTGAGGGTTGGGAAAATGGGGCCCTCATGATCATCGAGACGAGACGGAGAGCCAAATATCGACTGTTTCGACCCCCTTGTGCGGGCCAGGTAGCTCGCGCCAAATTCTGGAGTGGCGGGAGGGGGGTTTGAAGCGCTCCCTAGGGTGGTAACGCTCTCGACACTATGTAAAGCTCGGAAGTTATGACTGCCCTGCGCTAAGACTACCTGTGCTCTGTCCAAAATGGCACTCCGTGTCTCTCCCAAGCTCCTAACGGTAGCAGCAACGTCCTGTCGCCTCGCCCTTTTCTTGGGAGCTGCATCCTGCACGATTTCTGCCAATATCGTCGTGGGCTGCGTTTCTGGCGGAGCCTTCCCCTTGCCTTTGTCCAGCGGTGCAATGGGAGTTTGGGCAAGTTCATCACGAATGAGAGTGAGAACGGTCTCGTCAGTGAGCCCACTCTTCTTAGCACATGACTGGATATGTGCTACTTTCTGGGAGGCGCTCTTCCTGACGGTCCATCGCACGTCGCAAGCTACACATTTGAGCAGCTGGGCGAGCTCCGCGTCTGATAAGTCGTCAGAGAGTCGACTCCCATCCCCGATTTTCTTCTTTGAATTTTTCCGGGCGTTCTTTGTGTCTGCGAGGGAATTGACGGAGTCGAGGGAGGCAGTCGCGGAGGTCGTGAAAGGGCGTGTCGATGGCCGCGTCGCTGTGCCTTTCGCCTTGGTAGGATTGAAGGTGAATTTCCCCAATCCTAAGGAAGGGAGTTCGTCGTCTGACGGCAAGTCTTCTTCGTTGGGTTTTATAGGGGTTGTAGGAACGCCATTTGAAGCATTGTTCTTGGTTCTTGGGATGGGGAGGATTGAAGATAGGGAGCTTGCTGGAGATGGGTGAGCCGGGTAAGCTGAGCGATGAGATTCTTCATACATACAGGATAATTCCAGAATACTAGAGAATTCAGCATCAATCCGAGGCGTGTTCGAGCCCTTCGGTTGAGACGTCGTTATGCTGTCGTCTAGCGCACACAATTTCAGTAATGACGCGATAATCAATGAAGGGGCCCTACCTGATATTTCTATGATGCTGATAGGTGATGTATCTCTGGTGAAAGTAGGATTTCGAGTGGCGTGAAGTGATTTGGTGACTGGGGGAGGGGACTTAGACTTGCGAACTTGGACAGGTCTTGTTGCCGCTCGTCGAATGGCTTCGCGCTCTGGTTCCGAGTCTTCAACAAAGTCATCTTCAATCTCGCGAGGAGCCATTCTGGAAGATAGAAGAGTGAAGAGTGCGGTCGGACGCGTCAAAGGAGCGACAGAACAACACAAAAGCTGTCTGAGCATCAACTAGATTATGTAATCTCGGACGCGACGCGTTTCGCGAGAAAAGCAAGTGATCACAAACCCATGTGGTAACAGTGACACTTTCAGAATCTATCCACAACATTTGTCTCCTCTCCTCTTTCAATGAACCCATCTTCGATTGCCCAGGGTGTAGTCGTTCAGGATGTCTCGCCAGCGGAATTATACGAAGTCATAACAGGGGCCTCTTCCTCAGACCCCAGCCAGGTTCAAGATTGCTCGAAAAGATTCAAAGAGATGCTACAACAGAACGGAATATTCGACGCACTCCACCAGATTGCCGCCGAACGTTCGGTACCTCTCCATGTACGGAAGCAGGCCAGCATCCAGTTCAAGAACGAAGCTTTGAAGTCGTGGAAGTCGAGAAAGTGAGTGAACACTTCATCTATTGCATTGCATCCTGACATCCTCTTCATCTTAGGATACAGAATGATTCTCATCGAGCAAACATCCGGTCAAGGTTCTTCACTTTTATTGACGAAGAGGATGAAACTGTAAGGCTGGCCACTCCACGTTGTTGACGTCGTACCGACTTCCTGTAGGTTGCAGAGTGCATGCAGCTTTCATTGGCGAAGATCGCACGGATGGAGTATCCGCAACAATGGTATCGTCCAATGACCCCTTCCACTTTACCTCATTTGACGCGCTGCTCTTCAGGCCCGACATCCTTGACAACCTTTTCAACATTGTCGAACAAGGACTCAGCCAAAGATATACCGCAAACGATCAGGCACCGAGTACCACCCTCAAGATCAAAAGAGCGCTCCAGTCGCTCGCGGCGGTTCTGAAAGAGTTGTCCGCAATTAAGATGCCAAGCGGTTTGAGGCAGATGGCCAAGGTAAGATCCATTGTTTTGCACCTCTATAGTCCAACTAATGCCTTGGAAGATCGTGGAAACATACCATAGCGTCCTCCAAACATACTATACTCGAATCATCTCAACGCTTCCTCTCAACTCTTCGGCGCCCTCCGAGTCCACTTTGACTGATCTGGCCCTAGCTGATCTCGTCTACAAGTCTTTGAGTGTGCTTGCCTCTTGGCTTTGGTTGAGAAGTGATAAAATGAGTCAAGAGGAAGCCAACAAGAGTTATTCTTGGGTAATACTGACTCGCTCACTCTACGTTCCATATACTGACATGCGTAGTGTAGATATACCCGATATTCGATTTCTCTGCCCTCCAGCTAAAATCGCTGGTTGTGTGGCGTGCGACGATTTTAGGTTCTACTGGAGCGACACCCGGATTCATTGAGCTCATGAGTAAACATATACGCCGGCTAGGCAAATTTTTCCGTCGATTCTGTGTTTTGCATCAAAAACGGTTCGTTAATATCCCAGGAAGCGCCGACCTTGTCGCGTTCTATTGGGATCAAATAAAGCAAGCAGCCTCTGCTCCTCCAGGTTCCATCCAAGGTATGCTTGATATATACTCACTGTTGCATGGCTAATGGCTATCAAAGACTCCCCAACCGCTCTGTATCCCGTTCGATTCCTCGTACAAGGTATGGTTCTCTTCAAAGAAACCTTGGGCCAGTACACCCATGTGCGCAGAGACGGAACCCCAACAAGAATAGTATGTGTGTGCTTTTTCGCGTGTCCGCTCCTACTCAATTTCGCGCAGCACTCTCGAAAGAGTTCGTGGAAGAGGCGGTGACGTTGATTGTCACTCGCTTCCTTCCTCTGAATGCGAATGATCTGGAGAGTTGGGTGAACGACCCCGAGGAATGGTTCACTACCGAGGAGACAGAGAATGAGCAATGGGAATACGAACTCAGGGTATGTGGTTTGGGAATTCACTACTTTCTAACACGAGCTTTTCTCACTTCCTGGGCAGGCCTGCAGTGAACGAGTCCTCATGCAAATCTCGAACCAATTCTCTGAATACGTCACTCCGCTACTGGAAACTACATTCCAACAGGTTGCAGGTGCTCACCCGTCCCCTTCATCTCAAGAGTATTGCTCTAACAAACAAGCCAGCACAACCTGCCACCGATTTGGATAGCACTCTCCAGAAAGAAGCGCTTTACTGTGCACTGGGACGCTGCTGCAGACGAGTAAAGGACATTATTCCTTTCCCCCAATGGATTGAGCAGGTTCTCTCTGTTGAGGCTCGTAGCACCAACGCTAGGTTAGTTCATGCCCATGGTTCCTTCGAAAATTCTCTACTGAACATTGTTCAGTTCTCCAATCCTGAAGAGAAGAATTGCGTGGCTGCTCGGAAAGTTCATGTGCGAGTCGTGTCTAAATCCAAACAATCCCAAGATTTGGGAGATACTCGTTCATCTCCTCGGGGATCGAAGTGAGGGTACGGACACGGTCGTACGTCTCACTGCTGCGGTTGCCATACGAGAAGGGGTCGATGTGAGTCGTCTTTCCGCTACAATTGAGCTAACTTGCTGATCATCCCGGCAGACTCTGGAGTTTGTTTTGGACTCGTTTAAGCCCTTCTTATCAACGGCAGTATCAGAGTTGATGAATTTGATCGCTGAGGTGGACGGTTTTGAGAGTAAAGGGCGGGTGGACAATGCGTTGAATGTTGTGATCGAAAGGGCGGGCAGCGAGGTGTGTTGGCTTCCATATTGTGAAATTCACGACTGGCTAAGGATCCGTGCAGATGGCTCCGATAGTTCCCGTCATCACAGGGCCACTACCCCAACTCTGTACGTTCGCGAGAGACCTTGTTGGCGATTCAACTAAGAAGTCCTTCCAGGGATTGAGGCTGACACCAATTGGCTGTTCAAAAACTCCCTCCTGGTTACAGTCACGAACTTGGTCAAGGTGAGGACTGTTTTTCCCTACGCCAATTCCCACAGCATAACGGTGATCCCAAACAGGCCATTGGCGGTCAATCAACATCGTTGTCAGGAATCGTCGTACCGCTAGTGGAGGAGAGTATGAAGGAAGGGGTGGGTGCTACATTCTCCATGCTGTATTCTTGTCATTGACCCCATGCAAGATGAACCTAGACGGGGACGGTATCGTCCTTTGGAAGGAAGCGATGCGAAACACTTTATCGGCAACGGTAGCCGATAGCGGTCGCCCTCTCATCGACTTGTTCCCCGTCTGCCTACGTCAACTGGAGAGCAACTTGGACCTTCTGGGCTCTCTACTGAACGTGGCGGAGTCTTATTTCTTGCTAGAGGGGCCGCGTATTCTAGAGGTAAAACATCACTGTCAGCTTCCAGTCTAGTAGTAACCATCGTCCCCTCAGCTATGTGCAAACGATTTGTTCAAGGCCTTCCTATCGATCCACACCCGCAATGCAATGCAGGAGAACCAGAAGGGAGCGTTAATCGCTCTACAGCTGTTAATCCAACGAACCGCGCAGACATCTGCGTTGTGGGTTGAACCCTTGCACACTTCGGGATTATTCCCATATCTTCTTAATACTCTCATTGAGAATGAGGTATGTCAGGACACTGCTCTTTTCGCGCATACCAGTCACTTACAAATAAACAGATCGATACCCTGATCCTCTTGGAAGTTGTGTACCTCTTTTCCCGCATAGCAATGGCAGACCGGCAAGGATTCATGCAACTCATGGCGGCGGCCGCACCTTTGCTCAAGATCTCCGAAGACAAGGCTTACGAACTGTTATTAGACCAGTGGTGGGCCAAGGTTTGTATCCCTTTTAAATCTATCCTCGCACTGTAATTAATGCCTACCTAGTTTGATTCCATGTCTGAGCCCCGTTACCGAAAACTTGTCGCAATGGGCATTGCCGCTCTTGTGTCTACTGGAAGGCCCGATGTTCTCCACCGAGTGCCGACAGAAATTTTCAATCTCTGGCTCGACGTCTTCGGCGAGATCAAGGAGGCCAGACGCGATCCGTCTCAATTTGGCGAAGATGAGTACGTGGAGCTTCTTGGGATCTCTTACCGAATGGGAGTTGATTATCTTCCCTCAGGACACCTTCCAACACCCTTCAACGCCACTGGGAACAGGACGATGCCCCCGATGATTTCTACCAACAGACCGAAGGGACGCCCGAGCATGCTCGACGCAAAGAGGTGAGGTTACCAGCCCGGCTATGTATTCGGAAAGCTGATCTTTCCTTCAAGATTTGGGAACACGATCCCGTCCGCACCACTCAGCTGAGCACATATGTTGCAGCTGGCTTGAGGGAAGCCGAGGCAATCGTTGGCGCCGCTCAATTCCAGCAGGTCTATCTCTCCCAAGCCGATCCTACGGTGCTCAAACAGATCCAGAACGAGATTTCCGCGTAATGTTTTCGACAAGAATTTAGAACGAGCAATCTTACCCATATCGCTGTTTCATTTACATCTCTTGGGCTTAAGCCACCACGTCGTATATAATATACCATCTGTTACAACATACATTCGTTATTCACATCCAGCATTCTAATAGTCGTCCGAAAATCCAGATTCACTATAACTCCCCATAGATCCAGACAAACTAGCGTCTGTGATATCTAGATCACTACTGAACTCATATTCACTCCCAGTTCCACTCCACTCGCTCCCAACTACCTCTGGAACGAACCTATTCGCTTCCGTGACAGGCTGAGCACACCGTAGACATTCCCAACCCTCTTCGCTCTCTCCCTCATCTGCGATTCGCATCATCTTTTCTGCGACACAGGTGTAGCAGTAAACATGTCCACATGATGTGATGTATGGGGTGTTGATAGGATAAGGGGGTGCCTCAGCTTCGGAATCAGCTTGAGAGGCTGGCGAGATAACTGATTGGGACATGTTTGTGAAGATGTTCGTAGGGTCTGCGGGATTGAGATTGAAGGACGCGCGTTCTGCACAGATAGCGCATTGGTCTTCGGGCAATGCCCAGTATCTGCCTCTTTTTTCTTGATTGGATGAATGGATAGATTTCGCTGGGCTGAAGAAAGAAGATACGGAGGTCGTGACGCGATTTATCCGACGTTGGACTTGGCGGGCACTGATGAGCGGAAGGAGAAATATTAGGAATTCCTGTGAAAAATATGAGGAACTGCCTCTCTCGTATAAAGAAAAAAGCATACGGTGAATGCGTGCCAGACCATCTGGCGATTCATGAATTCATAGCTGACATCCTTCTGGATCAGTCTTCGTGAGGGTACCAGACGCATGCTCAGCAATCTATCAGCAATAGTTCGATAGCTACAAGGTCCACGTCGCATCAGACCGTCACAATGAGTAAAGATGACAACGTACTGTCCATTCCACAAGAAGGCCGCGAAGCTCAGCAATCCTGCAGCGGCATGTATCGACTCGAGCCCACCCAAGAGAGACCATGCCTTGCGTCGGCGGTCCGAAGAGGGTGCATCAGGCCATGCATGAGATAGACCATAGCTTCTAATTCGGGCATGAAGATAAGGTATTAGGATGGTCAGAGCGCCATGTAGGACAAGTATTCGGCGTGAAATTCCGGATGCTGTTTGCGACTTTAATCTCCGGACGCGACTCATGCCTGAAGGACATACGAGTAAGAGGTTGACGTGAACGAGAAGGTGCGATGTATCTGAGGCCCTGAAGCTTTGCACCATAACTTGCACCAGAGTTCCATATCGAGAACTTGTATAATGCAAGTTGGATCAACATCGTCAATTCCGGTTCCAGTCTTCTTGCCCAGACAGCCTTCGGAATAAAGTTATCGATCAGATTGAACGGAGAGAAACACAGACTGAGATACGCACATTGATGGCGGCCAAACTTTTCGTCAACGGGTCTTGAAGAAGCTGGACTAGCTCCTGGTCGAGTAACTCCGAATCAAGTTGACCCACGCGAATGACGCGAGAATTGGGAGCGTATACAGCACGAAGATAATCTTTGACGTTTGAAAGACTGGGTTGTACATTGCTCCAGACATTTTCCCAAGATGAGGAGGAAGTGGTTGAGGACATAGATGGGTGTTGTGGGCGTCATCGCCAGAGTTGCCGGATATCATTTTCTCATTTCACGTGCACATAATTTTTGGGTTCCGACCACATTGGCAGGCAATGCGGATATGGACCACTTCACGGTCATTGGGTCGTCAAATACTCGTTCATCGTCGCGCTCTTAACACCACTAGTCGACGCCCAGATCCCTTCGCCGTCGTTGGCCCACAACTCACTCACGTACGCGAAAGTCTCGTTCGTTTATTGGGCTCAGCACATCCGACACTCCATGATATCGCCAAATATTATTTTCTCAAGCCCTCCAAACAGCTGAGGCCATTGTTGGTGCTCCTTTTCTCTCAAGCTACGAATGGGCTGGGAAAAGAGTGGCCTCGAAAGCTTTGGGAATCGGAAACACACGGCGTAGGACGTTCCTCAGATGAATTGGACAAACCGCTTTCGAGGCCAGACGTTCTGAATGACTGGAATCCTCACATTTCCAAATACACGACACCTTTCGACACCATGTATCATTTCCAGAACCCTCACCCTTATGTCCCGCCTCCCCAGTATTCGGAGGAATTGTCTACTGGCATTGACCGTGCTTTGACATCCCCACCACACATTTTACCTACCCAACTTCGACTCGCGCAGATCGTCGAAATGATTCACGCTGCATCGTTATTACACGACGATGTCATTGACGAATCTCCTCTTCGTCGAGGTAGTCCCTCTGCCCCAGTCTCGTTCGGCAACAAGTTGGCTATTCTAGGAGGCAACTTCATACTCGGACGCGCCAGTGCTGCTCTGGCGCGTCTGGGTGACCCGGAATCCATCGAACTCATTGCGAGTATTATTGCGAATCTGGTAGAGGGAGAGATACTTCAGATGCAGGAAGTGCATGGGGAGGAACTGCACATTCCTCCATCTCCCCAAATTGTTAGGGAGGCATGGACAATCTACCTCCAGAAGACATACATGAAGACGGCCAGCCTGATGGCGAAGGGAGCACGTGCGGCCACTTGCTTAGGCGGGTGTGCTGAGGGTGAGATCTACCGAGAAGTCGCGTATACTTACGGGAGGAATCTGGGTATCGCTTTCCAGGTACGTCGGTATACTCCGTTTAGACCTATTCAGTGCTCAATGGACATTCTCTAGCTTGTAGATGATGTCCTCGACTACGATGCGATGGAGGATACCCTCGGCAAACCAGGAGGTGCTGACCTACAACTCGGTCTGGCCACCGGTCCCGCCCTCTATGCCTGGGAGGAGCACCCAGAGTTGGGCCCTCTCATCCAGCGAAAATTCAGCAATTCGGGAGACGTCGAGCTGGTGAGCACCCACTCTTCCTGTAGAAGTACAAACCTTTGACGCATTGACTCCAGGCACGGAATCTGGTCAGAAAGTCCTCTGGTGTTGAGCGTACGCGCGACCTCGCGATCGAATATGCCAACCAGGCTAAAAAGGTCCTCGAACCACTGCCAGACAGCGATGCCAAAGCTGCTCTTGAAGCACTAACCGACCGCGTTATCAAGAGAAAATCATGACATTTAGATTATCACCTACCTTATGTATCAATAGTCATCTCTTAATTTCACGGGGAGGAGCACAAACTTCGTTGCAGAAAATTGGATTCTGAACAGGCCTTGCTGCTCGCAGAGGCCGGTTGGTCGGGCCGACGCTTGTTTTCTCCATTAGGCAATGCAGATTCTTTTATCGAGATCACAGCGCTTGCGATCGAGTCAGACTCGACCTCCAACTTCAGCACCTCAACGATGGCCGAATCGTTACAGAAGCTCATTCTTGATGCCCTAGACTCACAATCAACAATAAAAGACACCAGAGAGCTTACTATTCCCGGTGAATCCTCACCAGCAACCTCTCATGAATCCCAGATCACCATTCTTGGTGTTCTCAACTCCCTTCTTAGTCGAGATGTGAGTTGCTAGTTGGATGGTCTTGGACGTTCGTTGACAGAGATAACACACAGATGATCACCTACGAGACTCATGAAATTTTTTCGTATGCCCTGACAGCAGAGGGTTCTCAAATCACCAAGGAAGGATCGCATGAGGCTCGTGTTTGGTCTGCGCTTCCGTCGAAGGGTCAAGGAAAACCAGTGACACCAGTTGAGCTCAAGAAACAAGTGGGAGATGAGACCGCGAAGGTTGGGCAGGGAAGGGCTTTCAAAAATGGGTGGATTGCTAAAGAGGCGGATGGGTTGGTGAAAGTGGTGAGTATATGATCAGTATTCCATGCCCTTTCGATGATTTTTCATCGCTAATTTACTATTAGGCCGATACAATCAAAGATACCACGAAACTTGAACTTTCGGAAATAGAATCGACTGGCGATCTTAAAGCTGGAGAGAAGGTCCTGGCCGACCTACGAAAGCGCAAACTTGTCATTCAACGGAAAGGCCAATGGTTCACCGTACACAAGGGCACCAGCTTCAGCACCTCGACCGCTAAGCCAGAAACCGACTTGACGGCGGATATGCTTACATCGTGAATAACACACCATCTGGCTCTGGTCCGGTAACTAACACGCGTCTACAGAGGGGCATGGAAGACTTCCACTTTCAAGAAATACAACTTTGATGCAGAGGGTATACCGCCGTCCGGTGGTGCACTTCACCCTCTACTCAAAGTTCGGGAGGAGATTCGCACGATTTTCTTAGAGATGGGGTACGTCTACTATGTTTACATCTCGATTTCTTCGTGTTCACATACCGATCGGCATCAGATTTGCAGAAATGCCCACTGCGTCTTTCGTGGAATCCGCTTTCTGGTGTTTCGACTCCCTCTTCGTACCACAACAACACCCTGCTCGAGAACTGCAAGACACCTTCTACATCTCAGGTCAGCATCAAAGTTTCTGGCTATGAACAAAGCTGACATGTCTTCATAACTCATATCAGATCCTCCTGCATCACTAACCCCACCTAAAGCATACTACGAACGCGTGTCAACGGTTCACGAAAGGGGGGTTATGGCTCAACTGGCCACCGAGCTCCCTGGTCTGATGAAGAATCCAAAAAACTCCTCCTCCGAACGCACACGACCGCTTCCTCTGCGCAAATGCTCTACAAGCTCGCTGCTCGTTGCAGGGGTGAGGACATCGACGATGACTCAAACGAGTTCACTCACGGAGCACGACCGACGACTTCTCACGGGGACGCCGACAAGAAAGACGATGGGTTCCGTCCAGCGAAGCTTTTCAGTATCGATCGAGTGTTCAGGAACGAGACTATGGATGCTACTCATCTTGCAGAGTTCCACCAGGTCGAGGGTGTCGTCGCCGATCGCGGACTCACACTGGCGGACTTGATAGGTATGCGTCGTTCTCACGAACTGATACTTCGCGGGATGTGGTCGACTGAATGTCATTGATTCTCCAAATCTCAGGTTTCATGCGCGTCTTCTTCAAAAAGATGGGTCTTGAACAGGTCCGCTTCAAGCCCGCCTACAACCCGTACACGGAACCATCGCTGGAAATTTTCGCTTTCCACCCACATCTCCAGAAATGGGTCGAAATCGGGAATAGTGGAATGTTCCGTCCTGAAATGTTGGAGCCCATGGGCTTCCCGAAGGATGTCAGGGTGCATGGATGGGGAATTGGTTTGGAACGTCCGACTATGATCAGGTATGTTCATGAAGATCTGCTACGTCCGAACATGCCTAAAAGTCTCGAATCGTCAGATACGGGGTGACAAATATTAGAGCTCTTTTGGGACACAAAGTATCAATAGAAACCGTCGAAAACTCTCCTGCAGTCATGTTCTAGAGGTAGCCATATATCGTAAGTGTACTCTATGTGTATCAGAGAGAAAAGAAAAAGACTTGTACAATGTCTAGAGTGCAGTATATCGAAAGTGAAAACGGGACCAAGGCGTCTGCAGAGTTGAACCTAAAACGAGAAGACCGCTGCATTCTTCCTCGTCCCAAACATGTAGACCAATGCCTGACTCATGAATAGCCCGACCGTGATACCAATGGTGACAGCTATCATCGCCCCGCCGATGTCTATACCATTCCCGTTGGCCGTGATGCCCCCCGCTTGAGATAGACCGGACTACGAAATTAGCACAAGTTTCAAAACGCGTCAGCCCGCGTATAACACTGATACAGAAATGACCCACCGGTACCAAAAACAGAACCCCAGTCACCATAGACGTGAACGCGGTCCCTCCCATCTTCCGCGAATAAACGTTCCCCAAAACACCAACCGTAAACGCTCCAATAGCCGAAACGACATCAGACCGGTTGAAAATATAATGATTGGCTACCTTATTCGAAGCGTATGAGCAACATGAAATGATGACCATCACCGGAAGCTGTTTGCTTTTGAGTGGTTGTAGATTCGCCAAGGATGATAGGAGAGAGAAGACGGGAACGATGATAAATGCAGGCCACTCTGGGAACGGTTGCAGGTACCAAGGGAAGCTGTGCGGACGGTAGCAGCCTTCATGGATATCTTGAGATTTGAAGGCTACGGCACGGGAAAAGGTCCAAACCCCAACCATTGGAGCACTTGCATTCGCAGTGGCGTTATCTGAGACCCAGGTACCAGTAAGCGAGACTGTTTTCTCAAGAGAGGCAGCGAGGTCGTCGAGCCTGCGGCGCATTGACCGGTCAAAGAGGAGGTAGAAGTCAGAGCCTATCTGTAGACCGAAACCCTGATCGCACGCGTTTCAGACATGGCCGAGACGCGCGAAGAACAGATGGTCCTCACCAAGAATAGCGTGTAAATTAGGGCATAGACCATCTTAACACTTCCACAGACAATGTTCTTCGAAGCCAGCTCGAGGGAACTGCTCACTGTGGGAATCGAGTCAGAATACGTCCATTCTGTGAAGAGCACCACTTACAGATGAGGTACCCAGGCAAAATCCCTATGATACCGGACGAGGAGATAGCAGTATAGCAGAAGATTTGAGATCGTATACTACTAAGGCCCCTAGCTGCGAACGACACGAAGATCGCCACCGTGATCCTAAGATATCATGACATGAGAACGCATGGAATCTATCAAAGAAGAACCACACCTACTCGAAGACGTTAGCATACAGCGCACTCTTTGTGGCACAGAGTTGTAGAACAGACAAGATCAAGGCACCTGCGCCGGCCACCCACATATCCAAGAAAGAGCCGCCGAACGCCAAAGGACAAATGAGCGCAGAGAGACAGAAAGCTAAAATGCACCGAAACGATGCGGGGTAGAGCGGGGGTGCATTGAGCAAGTCTTCCAGCTGTTGAGCGGCCTTCTTGGCACTGATCTCGTCGTGAACCACAGCTCGGTAGATGAGATGGACTTTGTGAAGTGCACCCAAAGCAAGTCTTCCACCACACCTCACGAAATGAGTCTCTGAGCAGCCTAGTTCTTGATCGCCAAAGGAGCAGATGATAACGCTAGGTAGATGTATGATTTCTGCTTCGACCTCTAGTATGCGTCCCGCAGCGACAAGTTGGGATTCAATTCGATGGGAGGGAGCACCGAAGGTCATGAGCGCCCGGGCGAGTTTTAGGAGGAACTCTTGCCTGTGCGCCATAGCTGTAGAAAACACCTTAGACACGGAGAATCACACGCCGAAAGATCTCCACTCACATACGATGTTGAACTCAATCCTGACCCTCATCAGGTGCTTCCTGCGCTGTCGATAGTCCATCTGACGAAGGGTGTTTCTCTCAAGATCTTCATGATCGTCCACATGCTCTGCCCGAATTCCTGTCACGCGTGGGTCGTATTCGTCCAGAAATTCTGAGCCAATAGATGCCGTCGAGTCAAGCCTGCGATAGTTAGGTCGCTCAAAGCTGTATTCCGAGTTCGAGAGCGACGACTTTGGAGTCCGATACTCGGAGTTTGAGAACGGAGGTTTGGGTGTCTGGTCCGAGCGTTGGTGTTGCTGCTGTTCCATCTCGATCTCGCGGTTGATAGCGTGCAGTTGCATCATCTGGGAAGGAATACCTCGCCTTTTCTGGTATCGGTCGTCGAGCGGGTCCGTCTTCTCGTCTTCGTGCTCATGACCTTCCGGATCATATTCCTTGACGCCTGGGTCTTGAGCGAAGCTCACGCTTCGTCTGAGCGCGGAACGAAGAGGTCGCGGTTGGTCATTTGGGTTAGGCGTGTAGGCTTCTTGAGGAGGAGGTATCTCGTGAGGATGTTTGTAGGATGATAACGAGAATCTGGAGTAGTAGTTGTCGGAATCGCGCTGTTCGCGATGCCCTGAAGGAGGAGCCAGGGGAATACGACTGATAGGCGGGTCTTGATGTACGAAAGGATCGTTGAAGTGAACGTCAGTTCCAATAGATTGACGCCGTCCATGGGGTCCTGGGGAGGAGGACCCTGAGGATGAGGATAGCTGGGATTCTCTGCAGCGCCAGTAGAACTAGTTGGTGGATCCATTGAGAGAGGCGATTGCACCACGTGATCGTACCTCTGCATTCGGTCGTTCTCAATCCACAGTACGCCCTGTAGGTCGCGACAGTTGCAATTGTATTGTGCGAAACTATGCAAACTTCAGCCCTACGTTCGTATCCGGAACACCTTCAATAGGTCTAAACCCCATCCTCTCATAGAATTTTCTCGCATTATCATTTCTCGGGTCCATTCCAAGCCAGACACCATTCCCTCCAACATTCTCTCCCTTCAAATATTCGACAGCTCTCTCAATCATTTTCCGACCCAATCCCTTCTTCTGATGTGTTTCCAAGATATTGATATGTAGATGTGCCGCCGCAAAGGCAATGTTTTCCTCCGGCGCTCGAAACATCTTCTGCAGGAACTTCATATATTTCTCGTCCGCAGGCTTCTTAGCAATCGACGGAGGGTATTTCTCTGCCAATGGTGGCCACCAATGTTCTTCCGCGTATCGCTCGAATTCCCGTGTATCCTTGGAGCCAACGACATATCCTACTGTCTCGCCGTTCGAATCATCGACGAGCACGAAAGCCCAAGTAGTCGGTAGTTTGACATACGGGACCGAGAAGATCAGACCAGGCAATTCTGGATAATCATGGAGAGCCTCGGCGGATGATCCTGCGTCTGCCGTGAGAAGACAGATACGAGAGAGGGCAGGAATGTCGGCCTCGGTTGCTTTGCGGATGGAATAAGACATGATGGCTAGTTATCAGATTGTCCTCTAACCTTTCCAGTCCTGTCATTTACCACCGGGAAATCATCGGCTCATAGCTGCACTCCTTTATTGGTACCTACAGCCCTTGATCGTACCGTCAGGAAAACACCGGCACGCCAGCCTTCAACAAATGCCCCAGTATCTTCAACTGTATCGATTACAAGTAATATACGCTTAGAGTCCACGCCAATCAAGAGAATGTGAGTTTCGAATAAACAGTTGCTACTTTCCACCAATTGCATGTTTTAAAGGAGCCCAGCTGCCCTCAGATCTTCTTGTAACCGACGCTCATTCGTCACCGCCTCTGTAATCAACCGCTCGCGGTTCGGATCGTCAGGCCTGATGTTGAGCATCTGTTCGATCTCTTGGGCAGTGACTTCTCTCTCCCCGGCTTCCGCTGCGACCTGTGCTTCAACATCGCGGTCTTCCTCCTCCTGACGTCTATTCGAGCCGCCGAATCCGAACCCTTGTCTAAAGAATTCACCTCGAGTAAGGCCGCCAAAGCCGAACGCCCGTTCGAATTGGGACGTCGTCTGGTTGGATTGAGTACCACTGTTGTTGGCTTGTGAAGCGAGAATGTTACGTTCCCAACGTTTGACTCGCCAGAAGCTCAGAAGGGAAGTGAGAAGGATGAACCAACCTGTAATGTGACTTGTTAAACACTTGTACCATACGCCGATAAAGTAAACTCATACCGATCGTCATCAGGAAGAACGACAGCCACTCCGTCGTGGCGTCGGCTACCAGAATGTTGGCCTGTTCTTCCGTAAGGCCTGGCATCGTCGTGTTGTTGATAGTGGTCGCAGTACCATTAACGTAATAGTTGCCCGCCTCCGTAGCGGTCGGGTACTTGAATCCCGCCCTCCACTCCTCCCATGCAGCCTGAGATTCAGGTGTCCTGTTTTCCACTTTCTCCCTGAGAGCGAAGCCATATTGAATAAGCGTGACGCCAAGACCAGCACGAGCGCCGAGACGAGCGGCGTGTGTAGTATGAAGGAGGTGCGCGAGGAGGAATCCAATGAACTGGAATGAGATCGAAAGGAGCATGTTCCATAGGAACGAGAAGAGTGAACCGGTCGGAAGAGAGTCGATGATCATTTCCCCAGCAGTGTCACCCGAGAATGGTGCGTGCACCGTTGTTTCCCAATAAGGAGGGACTGCATCAGCTTGAGCTGAGGAATAGGAAGGGGGTGCTTCTGCGCGGCTGTCTTCAGGGACGATATACGTCTCATCGCCTGCGAAGATCGTTTAGTATCTCCCGTTTCCATAAAAGACGAAAACGCACCTTCTTGGACTGTGACTGGGCGAGATGGCTTAGCGGTGACGTTGGCAAACACGCCATCGTTACCAGTTCCGCCGCCGATAGGGCCCATTGTCTGAGGTTGAGAATATCCAAGCCGTTCCGCATATCGGGAGGGGAGTACCCTTGTGAGGGTTCGTTGGAACAGTGACCTTCTGGGGGCATAAGCGTTAGGGTCTATATCGAAGTCCGGAATTTGGCCATTGGAGTTGCCGTAGTTGTTAGGCAGTGCTGTTGACGAGGGAGGTGGTGGGGATCCAGGTGGTGGGTAGTCGTAGTCGACGTTCTCAAAGTCGTATGCACCTGGTGTTCTGGTCGGGGATTGAGAAAAATTGCGTGTATGGGCAGATGGAGGAGAAGAGGAAGTCAGAGGACGGGTCTCCGATGCATGGATGTCGTCGTCTTCATCGTCAGAGTTGTCGAAAGCAGCCTCCAGTTCGTGCTCAGCATCGCGGTCAGAACGGGGGTTGGGAAGAGGAGCATAACGATTGGACATAGATTAAAGCAAAGGGCAAGGAACGGCGAAGGCAAAGGTTTAGTAAGATAACTGAGGTGGTCTGAGAAGGAGCGGGGTTGTTTGTCTGTGTGTGCGTCTGGTGGCGGTGGTCTCATGCTGCGGTGCAGCGCTTGGGATTCTCCGAGTCTGGGCCTTTGACCGCGGAAGTCATCCCAAAGTCACTCGAAAGTCATTTTTGCTCTTGATATCGTTCTCGCATCTTCAACATATGAAACGATGCATTCAGGCACATCCTTCAAGCGAGATTCATCACCCCGCAGCGCCGTTCCCTCAATCCATATTATCTAACAGCACCGGTCTCTTGAAATCACCAACTCACGGAATCACCTATTCATGGATGATCATCAATTTTCGCGCCCGTTCTTTCCGTCTGTGACCAGTGCGAATCATGATGCATGATTATTCGACAGCGAGTTGCAGTACAAACTCAGTAACAACCTGTAACAACAATCATCTAGATGGGGCTCAAAGCATCAAATCCGAGACGCCCTTCGATACGTCCATCAAGTGCTTCTTTTCTTGATATCTCCCACACGCCAGCGGCCAGCCTTATATACATATATCATCTAGTTGATTGGGCTCGGCGCAGCCCTTCCTTGACCGCTCCCTCAACCACCAGTTGCCTGCCTGCCATGTCGCTGAAACTTGTGGACGACAGTGACTATGACATTGGTATCAGCTACCTAACTCAGGATGGCGATAATAATCATTGGACTACCACAAACAAGATGTGTACAAAATCTTACTCGGGAACTTGCCATACTACGACACGCGATGGTGCTCGAATGCAATTACACTTTGAAGGTACGCACTAGAAACTAATCCTTGAATTGACGTTCAACTCTCCTGAAGGAACATTCATACAAGTTGTTGGGATGATCTTGCCCATGACGGCTCCTAATACTGTGTCGAACATTACAATCGGGTATACCCTTGATAGCTCCACCGGGACCTTCGACTTGCCACCGCCTACCAGCCCTCCGACCCCAGGTCTGGTTTTGTACCAACCGGATAGGCTACTCGAGAACAAAAACCACGACCTCGCTCTTACACTGTGGCCCGGCAACGATTACGCGGTCATGGTAGACTACCTTGCAATTCAAACGTCTGATTTCAACCCACTCCCTAGCATCACTACTACCTCTGTCTGCCTTCCCCCAGAGACTGAAACCTCTTCTACATCTTCATCTCAAAGTGGCGGAGTGAATGTAGGAGCAGTCGTCGGCGGCGTCATTGCCGCGCTAGTCGTCCTAGCGGCTTTAGTGCTGTTCGTTCTTCACTGGAGAAGGAGACAGCGCAGAGCAGATGCACGGCATAGTATAACTCGTAGGTCCTTTACATACAAATACAGACAGCTCGCTGACTTGGAATGATCTCTTAGCTTTCCATATAGCGCCGTCTGAAAAACCTTCTTCCCCACCACCGACGACACCTCCACCCATCACACCTCCATCCACAACTCCTGCTCTTGCAACCTTGCAACCTCCGCCTTTGGTGACAGTAACACACACCCAGCCCACGTCTTCTGAATTTTCGCCCACGAGTCTACCGCCTCCATCATTCTCCCTATCGTCTCCGACAATCGAAGACGAACCACCCCCACCTTTCGTAGCAGGAACCTCATCAGATGTCGTACGACATCCAAGTATGTACAAACCCAGGAGTATGGAGTCTCTCCCGCCGACTGAGTACGGGTATGGCGGTGGTTTGATGCTCCCTACGTGGAGGAGAAATCAGGACCGCCACCAGCCATCTTAGTCGCTTCGCTTCCGATCCCTCATATGTATGAGAGTGTATTAGTACGTGTAAAGTAAAAAAGGCTGTATGCGAATGGTGTGTGGTTTGACGTTTATATGACTACACACAAGACTACTCGCCTGTACCGGTGATTTTTAGGGCGTTGTATAGTCCGTAGTGAGTGATGCGCCTCACCAGGCCTTTCCCATGCAGCTCCCAGCCTCTCACACTTCCGGGAAGCGATCAGTGTGTGTTTCTATTTGCACTATTCCTAGTCAATGGACCTACTTATATGAATACCGCTCCGCCAGATTGTGCCACCGCCAAATTCATGTAAGTGCAGGTTTGCCGGCCGGCATTTCTCAAGACGTGTCCACGACCATGATCCTCCTCTTCAGTCTGTTCCTACTCCCTTTAGCTGTGGCATCGCGCCAGATTAATGTTTATCACCGTGTGCACGTACCAAACGGCTCAGCTAACGACTTCTCTCAACGGGGATCTATTACCGTAGAGGACTTGCAATCGCCAACTTACCAGGCTTCCGAGTCCGCATCACAGCACTTCGCCCAATTCACCAACACACTCAAGGAGGCGGATCTTGACCACGTTTTATATCAGGTTGCTTTGGAGCGAGATGGGAGCTGGGATATTTCTTCTGTTAAATGGGTGTGTGATATGTTTATGACATGCTACCAAAAACACTAATGCATCCTTGACAATACCAGTGTCATCTTCCTCAAATCACTTCAGAAACATTGATTCTGCATACGAGAGATGCCTCTCAACTTGCCGAGCCTCATGGGGTCGACTACTTTGTCTCTCCCGTCCCACACGACGGAGCTTGCCCAACGAACAGCCCAACATCTCCCAATTTCGACCATCTCGCGAGTTTGAATACCACAGTTCTGGTTCGTACACCTCATCTACCCCCACTGTAAGTCTTCCTTTGAGAAAGCAAGGACAAGGACGATCAAGATTAATGAAATATCTTCACCCCAGTCCTGAACTGCGAGTTCCTCCACCCCTCACGCAAGAAGGGAAACCTGTCGAGCCCGTTCCAGAAAAGTCTTTCCTTCAAAAGTAAGCAGACACGAGCCATGTGTTCTTAAAAGTGCGTTTTCATTGATGGTTCTCTATTCAGGTATTGGATGTACATAGCTGCAGCCATGATCGCTTTGCGTACGTCTGTTCGTCAGATATTCTTAAATTGCTATTCTGACGACCTACCACTTTTAGTGGCAGCCGGAGGACCGCCTGACGAAGCACAGCGAGGCTAGGATATTGAAGGGACTGACATTGAATATACCGTAGGGGTATCGCTCATGCTCTTGCTGTGGCGAAGGGGAAAAGATATTGGGGCCTAACCTCAGACGGGTTCATATGTAACACTCGGTAGTTTAGTATGGCTAGAGAGAGGTCCTCAGCTGAATTATGGATGCTGGAGGACAATTTCCCCTCCCAGTATTGCAGCACGTGTGCTCACGCGCGATGAACGGCAAAGCGCGAGGCATCTTGCCATTCAATTTCTTCCTCCGGTCTTCCATTTTCGTCAACCATGAAAAGGCATGTCCCTTCGAGTTCTCCTGTCAAGCCGGATATGCCCCAAAAGAAAGCCAAGCTGTCCGGGCCACTCGAGGAGGGCGGGCTGGCTGAAAACGACGGAGAGTGGACCAAGGTAGAGAAGCGGAAACAGAAGAAGGCAAAGAAAGCCGAAGTCAAGTTGGATGTACGTTCAATCTCTTTGCTATTCATCTGATTTCGGCTGGAAAAACAAGCGTTTTTAGACGACGCAGCCCCGGTTCATGTACTCAAACTCTGAAATAACGAGGAGGCACCATGCTGTTGGGATCGAAGTGCGTGCAAGAAACCTCCGTGAACCTTTGTGAAACTCATTAGAATGCATAGGAAATACGAGATTTGGCTCTTCATATCATCTCTGACGCCCCTCCTCCGAACTGGCTGCGAGTTGAGGTACTCAATTCACCGGTACACACCCGCCAAATTGTGCTCACATCTCGTTTAGAATGCCTCTTTGATCAACAAAGTGGTTACAATCCTGATTCCCGGTCTCACGCCCGATATTCTCGGTTTACCTCCCTTTCCTACCTCTGCTATGACCAACCCGAATCTACCTCTGTCAATACCGCTCCCTCCGAAAGCCCAGCCAGGCGAAGAGCAGCCTGGTGTACCATTTATCGCCTCGACGTTCAGTCACGCCTGCCCGACGCGAGCTCCAGGAGACCAATCACGCATGCATAGCGTCCTCTCAACATTCTTCAACGGGCCTATCAGCAGCACTGAAAAAAAGAAACGAATGGCGGAAAAGGAAATGTGTGAGTTGCACTATATACGTTCCCTCCCTTTTGAAACCTGACGCTGAGTTTTTTTCTCTCCCCTCGTGAAGCAGAGATTGTTGGGAACAAGGACCCTGAACAATATCTCCTCACTCTTGAGCAAATGATCGAAAACGACTATCCCATCCCGTCGTACATGGCCGATATCTTCCAGAAGTCACCTGGGTGGGTTGAGACACCTGAGCAACCGAAGGAGTCGTTATTGATGTCAGGCGAAGGCAAGACGCGGCGTAAGATATACAGCATTGACTGCGAAATGGTGAGTCGTGACTCAAGCTCTGGGAATCTTCTAACTAAAAGGACCGATGAACACAGTGTCTCACCGAGGATGGGAAGGAGTTGACGCGGGTCTGTGTCATCGACTTTGATAGCGGTCTTGTTGTTTATGACCAGTTGGTCAAGCCCGGAAAGCCTGTGGTGGACTATCTTACCCGGTAAGTCTGCAAGCACATATCCAAAATTCACTGACTGATATGAATCCGTACATCAGATGGTCAGGTATCACCGCAGAAGCACTCGCAACTGCAACAACAACCTTCTCTGAGGCACAGGCCCACATTCTGCGTATGCTCAGTCCACCTACTACCAACCCGTTCTCTACGGACGAACCGAAACCGCCTCCACCTACACCGATCTTGATGGGTCATTCGTTGGAATCTGACTTGAAAGCACTCAAAATCTGCCATCCCTTCTGTATCGACACCGCCATCATATATCACCATCCTCGTGGACGTCCACTGAAGCCGGGGCTTGCCTGGCTTACTAAAAAATGGTGCAATCGAGAGATACAAACACGAGGAGAGGGCGGACATGACCCAGAGGAGGATGCGCGGGCATGTGTCGATCTACTGCACAAAAAGTTAATCGAGGGCCCCATGTTCGGGGAATTCAAGACAGACTACGAGAGCATCTTCGAACGGATGAGCAGGTCTACAAGGAGAGCAGGTGGTGGAGTTGGGAGTATTCGATGTGCCGTTGTGGATCATGGCAACCCGTCGATGTTGCACGGCAATAAAGCGTCGTCGAGTATAGGGTGTTCTAGTGACGAGGAGGTTCTGAAAAGCTTACTCGAGGTCATACCTTCTCACCACTTCGCCTTTGGAAGGTTTATGTCATTGGCGAATACTCTAGGCTGTGAGGGACTTTTCCCTCGCTTTACTTCGTTACTCATATGATTCTACAGGGGTCACCCCGAAGGCATCACCCGATGCACCGCCGCTTGAACCGAGCCCTGCGCCCACTACCGAGGAAATAGCAACGGTATTAAAAGAGCTAAACGGGAACCTGAAAGCCCTTCATGCATCCCTTCCGTCTCGAACAGCCTTGATAATATTCACCGGACACTCGGATCCTCGACGCATGGTGGCGTTGAACTCACGCAAACATGCATTCGAGTCGGCTATCCGCAACAGTCGACCAATCAGCACTCTCCAGCCCGAGGAACAATGGTCAGCACACGATTCTAGACTGCTAGAGGAAGCTGTAGAGGTTGCCAAAAGGGGTCTATTGTTTTTGGGTGTCAAGCCCTAGAAAACTTTTTTTCGTACGTACATATCTGGCGGAATGATATGCTATGTGGTGATCATGGCGAAAACGCAATCCCAATGGTCCTCGTGTTGAGTCGCGAGCTCCCGACATGGAATTAGTGTTGATGGAAGCGACGACAAATTTTTGAAGGCTCGCTCGACTATGGCTGCTCACATGAATGACCATCAGAGGTGTGAACAATGCAGTTCTGGCCAGATCTCACCTATTCCCTCAACGAGCGGTCTCCGATTTGCCGTGTGGAACAGGCGAATCGATAACGACGAGGCAAAACACCTTCTAACTTCGTCCAGGGACGCGAGAGTAGCCGCGATCTCGTCTTGGGTTTCATTCGCTCCTGAGAAAGATTGAGTATCAGCTTGAAGTAGATCTATGGCAATAGGATCTCACTGACCCCATCGCATACACAACAACGCCACACCATCTGACGTTCCATCCATCTTGGAGCTCTCCCAATGTATCGCGGTGTCTCCAACTGATACACCGCCTGGTGTGGGTGGCATCAGTTGTCCGGCCAGCAGGAGATCGAGCGGAATAGACTACCTTCAACGAGGATAGGTGCCACGGACACCAACGAACTCTCTTCACCATCAATGTCGGTCTCTGTGACCCAGACTCTTCCGGTATGGTATAGCACCTGTTTCTCCACCAACGCCCCCTTGGGGAGAGTTTTCACTGCTGCGAAGAGTTTAACTGCGGCCTCGAGTCAAGTCAATACGCCGGGACATTGTTCAAGACGATCTATGAAGCATACCTCGTCTCTTCCACACAAACGACTGGCTGTCCGTATCGCATGCAGGTTCATAGGCTCATCGAGCCAATAGATTGCACCCTGATTGTATCCCTCCCAGGAATTCTTCAACACGTCAACCACACGGCTAACATGCTGGGTCGACAACGCCATTTCAAGGGCCAATGAACGGGGATCAGGTAGAGCGACACTACTGGGGACTAGGCCAATTTGACCGGAAATGAAGATTCTTTCACCCGCCTATGCTGGTTTAACTGGGACTATCGACGATCATAGAAAGCACGCACCACGATCGCCTGCGAATATGGACCGATGTTCGCGGGGGCCCAATAGCTCTGACTTTGAACGTGTAACGACTGCCGTCGAATCTCTGGTTCTCCAGTTCCACTCGATTCTTCGATCGCTATACAGTCTAACCTAACACGAACGCCAGCAGGAAGATCAACTGCCACGCATGCTCGTGCGGGAGGACTCGTACCGAAGAACGAGGAGTAGACGGCATTCACGCGAGGAAAGTAGTCCATTGAAGAGAGGAATAGGTTGATATTGACGCATTGAGCAAGGGTGAAGCCCTCTGAGGAAAGACGCTCTGAAGGGGTATCAGAAGTCACCTTGAAGATTTATGTAAACCCCGACCTTTGAGAAGCTCGAAGCAATGAAGCACTTCATCCTCTAACGTTGTGCTCTCGGATGTAGTAGCCTGAATGTTACTAAGAGCGATCCACTGTCCGATCCTCCGCTGCAATGTGCGAACTTCAGGCTCCGATGGGGGATCGACGGCCAACTTTGAACGCGTTTGCTCCCCATGATGAGCCAGCACTGAGTCTCTGACAGCGGCGTTCTCCTCTTCTAAGAGAGGCGGTATCGAAATGGAAACGGGCGTCGCCTCAGACTTGGACTCGAGGTAAGCGTCCTTGACGCGTAAAAAAGCGACCGTCGCAAAGTCGTTATCGGAGTGGATGACATTTTCGACTTCTCTCCTGTTGATCCTCAAGTCAGCTATGAAATCTCAAGAAGAATCTTAGAGGAAGACTCACAGAACAATCTTGGATTTAAACAAAGGAGAATCCAACGTGAGACTCTCATATTCTCCTCCTTCACCACAGACATGAGACCCGTAGAGTGTGTTCTAAGCCACGAGTGAGCACTACAGGAGGCAGAGCATTCAGCACCCAGCCCACCAATTTGACCAAGGTCTGTTGCATTTCGCCTAAGGTTTTACCCAGGTGTTTTGGTGTTAGACCAATCCCTGCTACTTTAATGAGAATAGCTTGGAGGCCGCTGTCGATCATCTCGGAAAGTAGTTCCCCTTGGTCTCTTTGCCAAAGATAGCACAGGCAGGTCAGCGAAAGTCTCCTGCAACTGGGACTAGACTGAGCCTACATTTAGGCACCCACAAACCATGTCTAGAACTTACACATGCTCTACTCGAACTCGTTGATAATTGGAGAGGATCGCGCCCACGGAGACACCTTGAACCTCCGGATGATTATTCTGTAATAAACTAAGCCCAAAAATCACCCTCGAGGTAAATGAAGACTACTTTGACCGTCAGTAGTAGATCATACAAGTCCTCTGTTTCATCGCCTTGCACGCCCTCTTGGGTCGATCGAGCACCGTATTCCGAGCCCTGCTCAACTGCTGACCCCGTTATGGTCTTCCTATACAGTGGAACGTCCATAGCCTTCGCGACAAACTCGATCGCGTCTTGCCCAACCGTTTGATATAGGTATGAATCCAGTTCCTCTAATCGAGAGTTGCATTAGAAAGAATCCAGAAATATCACCTGTATCATCGGACCTTTTCCTTGTTCTGGGCGTAAGGATGCAGCTGCAACGAGTTCATGGCCGTTTTTCTCGCAGTGGAGGAGGTTGAAACAGCTATCCTTTCCGCCACTGAGCAGCGCGACGTACTTCATGATCGGGGAAGGCAAAGACGGTAGCGTGGGAACATAATTTTGGGAGAGATCAGATTAAATTTGGACGTGACTCGATCTCTATTGAACAACTCACGACTCTCTTCTCACTACTTCTACGATGCCCACCGTCGCGGTAGACAAGGCCGAGCTTTGGGAACGTCTCGGTCAAGAATACTGTAACGGTCTTTCTCCGACATTGGTATCGTTCACCTACTCAAAGCTCTGTCAGCGACCGATGAATTCGACAAACTATGCTTCGAATATGGATTGGAACTCGATGAAGATGTACGCTTCGCTCAACATATCTCAATGGAATACTCATGGATCTGGAAGTAGACTACGGAAGAAGTGCATGAGGCGATCAAGAAAGGTCTCCCTGCGGAACGCCCTGTACGTCTTCGTTCGTCCTCCAAACGCATCGTCCGGCTGAGCCCATTCTCAGCAACTCAAAATCGAAGTACCAGCAAACAGGTTTTTACTTCGTCTTGCAACTATGATAAATTGACTCTGAACCATGCTTTCCAGATACGACCTGCTTTGCATTGAAGGAATTTCACGGGCTCTCAAGATTTTCCTAGCGAAGAGCGATGCACCGAAATACAGGCTAGTATATCCTCCAGGCGGAGAGGACGGTCTCTTGAACGCGTCTATTGACCCAGAGGTAGTATTTATCTTTCATACCAAGACACCCCTTCTTAACCTCTGTGCAGACTGCAAAAATTAGGCCACTGTTCGCTGGTGCTATCCTTCGAAACATCAAGTTTACCGAGAGATCATATGCATCCTTCATCGATCTCCAAGATAAACTCCACCAGAACATATGCCGGAGAAGGCAGTTGGTTGCTATTGGAACACACGATCTGGACACCTTGAAACCACCTTTCCGATACGAAGCAAGACCACCGAAGAACATCAAATTCGCGCCGCTTGGGAAAGACAAGGAATACACGGCAGAGGAACTAATGACAGTTTATGAGGTACGTTTTCTCGAAACTTGTTGATTGTATTTACTAACAGCTCTATTCAAGTCGGAGAAGCATCTCGCACGGTATCTACCTATCATCCGTGATTCTTCGGTATACCCCATAATATACGACGCTGAGGATCGTGTCTTGTCGATGCCCCCGATCATCAACTCCGAGCACAGTAAAATAACGCTGAACACGCGCAACGTCTTTATCGACTGCACCGCAACCGACCAAGTCAAACTGGACATCGTAGTGAACATGGTCGCGACTATGTTCTCCGAGTACTGCGAAGAGCCCTTCACGTACGTGAATAAGCACGAGATCTCGTCCCTTCAGCTTATCCTTGCTCGACCTTCAGAATAGAGCCAGTGAAAATCATCCTACCGAACGGACAGTCAAGGATCACCCCCGACATATCTGAGAGGACAATGGTTGCTCGTGCTTCATATGTCAACTCCTGCACCGGTCTTTCTCTCAAAGCCGACGAAATTTCGAAGTTGATGGCCAAGATGTCCTTGTACACGACTCTTTCCCCCAACGACGCCGACGAAGTGTTGGTGAACATTCCAGCAACTCGACCAGACATCTTCCACGAGTGCGATTTAATGGAAGACGCCGCGATCGCATATGGATTCAACAACTTGCCGCATACCTTCCCTCCAACAACGACCGTCGGCCAACCGACCGCCATAAATAAACTCAGCGATATTGTGAGGTTGGAATGGGCGTTAGCTGGTTGGGTCGAGGTCTTGCCACTCACTTTGGTATGTCACTCTGGCTCGATGTATATTCCGCTCACACCTTAGTTGACCGTGACTCGTAGTGTTCTCACGAGGAAAACTTCGCCTTCCTGAACCATGAAGATGACGGAAAATCTGCTGTCAAGATCGCGAACCCAAAAACTCTGGAATTCCAAGTTGTGCGGACGACGTTGATTCCAGGTTTGCTCAAGACGATACGTGAGAATAGGATGCACCCACTGCCGATCAAGATCTTCGAGTCCGGAGATGTAGTCTTTAAAGACCTTCAGCGGGAAAGGCAGTCGAGAAATGAGAGGCGCGTTGGTGCCGTCTGGTGTAACAAGACTGCCGGGTTCGAGGTCGTTCACGGTGTCCTGGACCGGGCCATGAAGATGCTAGAGATACCTAGAATTCACAGTACCGATTTCAAAGCCGAGACAGGGTACTATCTAAAGGAAACGAGCGGTACGTATCAACACGTTGACTGCAAATATCTCTGATATATATACCCCTTCTTCCCAATAGATCCGATGTACTTCCCCGGACGAGCTGCGGCAATATGCTACCGTGCACCTCCACACAAGCGTTCAAACTTGCACAAATTCAAGCATCAGGTTCAGGCGGCCCTTCACACCACCGATAACCAGGATATCGTGATCGGTACGTTGGGTATCCTGCACCCCAGTGTTCTCGAGAAATTCGAAATACAATACCCTTGCTCATCGTTGGAATTTTCCCTCGAGCCGTTCAAGAAGGAAATGCACCGAGTTTGGACAAACGACGAATGAAGAAAGCATATAGAGTAGCTTGTATCATTGTAAAGTAGAGTAGTAGTGTATACAAAGAGACGGGTCCCAGCCCAGGTGTCTGAATCGCGAAACAGGTGCACGCATGTTTCTTCACTCTCTCATCATCACCTCTGGCACGCGTGTATCTACGCCCATTTCCCTTTCGCAAAGTTGCCACGACCTACAAACTTCGACTAGCGTAAAGGAGAAAGCAAACAGGAATAGCAATGTAAGATAAATACCACACATGTTTACACAAACGCAAGATCACAGGGCGGGGGAAAGTGAGTAGATCGGATATCAAATACACTGAAGAGGATTCACCAAAACAAAGCAACTAAAGGAATCAGACCGAACGGAAGATATTCGAGATTGGAATCATCTATCAAGAGCCCTCTTCCTGGATAAACTTCATCTCACCCAACCTCCGGCGCATAGCTTTCTCCGTCGGGGTAGGGGAAACTCTGCGGGCAAGAATTGCACTGGATTCGAACAGTTGAGCAACGCCTCGCCGGGAGTTTTCTAAACCAAACAGTCCACTTACCCTACTAACGTGCACAGACCACCAAACCGCAAGACCCACGCAACCCCATTCTTGCCGTAGTACGTCGAATCCCCTGCCTCCGGATTGCCAGCATCATTTCCGTCCACGATGCGGAATATAATGCTAGTAGCGATAGCCACCTGAGAAAGGCGCACTCAGTCACACAGATCACAGGTTAATCTTGACGGCGAAACTTACCACAAACTGAGGAACTACAATGGCAAGGTTGTGCACTCCAAGAATCGTGCCACCTGCAACGGGTTTGGCGCTAGGTATCTCATCCGGATGGGTCTCATACTCGTCGAATGAACGGCGACGAAGGAGAGGACGACGTTCGCTCAATGGATCATTCCCGCCCAACTGACGGCGTAGTCCTGGTGATGAGAATGCTCGGCTGTGATTTCTTCTTTCTGGTGGTGGAGGCGGTTTCGATAGTTCCTTGAGAAGCTATGGAACCATACAGACATTTGATATTTGATATTTGCGGTGAATATTCCCGCTGGACCATGGGATAGGCAGGACGTACCTCCATGATGATCGCGAACGGTACCCACATCGCAACAGCCCAGCAGACTCCCACCAACGCGATGAATACTGTAGCCTGCACACGTACCCGCGTCAGCACTTGGCGGAACCCCTAAAACATCGATGAGACTGTACCAACCTGTGCAACTGTTTTGATGAAGAACGTCGAAAACGTCAACAAGCTGAACATCAACAGAGCTCCCGTCCAGATGTTTCTCAAGAGGAAAGGCATCACAGGAAGGCGTAGAGGTCTTCCTCTCTGTGCAGCCTCGATTTTCCATTGACGGACGGTGTTCCTGAGACGTGTTAATTCTGCATCTTCATCCTCGTCTCCTTTATGTTCCATAAGGCGTCGGTCACGGTTTGCCAGGTGAGGGAGAACGGTTCCAGCCACGACGGCGACTGATGGGTAGGTGGGTAGGTAAGTATGAGTCAACACAGTCAATAACTATATAGATGGCGCACCGATGCTGTATAGTAACATAGCGAACTCCCCGGTTCGCGTTGCACGATCGGGATTAGGTTCCTTGTCGAGTTCATAAGCCATGATTTGACCCATGTACGTGGTTCTGAACGAGTGTCAGATGTCAAAGAGAACCGAAGGGACTTCGAAGACTCACGAGTAGAACAGGAACGGGAACCATCCCATGAACGCAAAGAACTGCACGTAACAAACTCGTCGGATGGGGCGGGGGAGGTTGGCGACAGCCGTGTAGATGTTGTTCAAAATCTCTCCAAATTTGCTGCAGAGAATTGAGATTTCGAGAAGTTAACGTTCGACAAAAGACTACAGACCTTCTTCTTGCACCGCTGGCGGCGGGTCTTTCCTCCTCCTCATGGTATGCACAAGTCATCCAGACTGTGATGCTGAGGACAATAATACATATCACACAGAACTTGCGGAACTGTGTGCCTCCAAGGAGCCTTATTATAGGTAACTTTTCCAACGGAAGGAAGCCTGCGTGATAAGATTAATAACCAACAAAATACTGGTACCGAAGCTCGCACGTACCGAACCCAAACCCAATGATATTTCCTGCATGGGTCATTCTCCCATGCCACGCATTACCCGAGTTTAGCTGCGCTGCGGGAGTGATGTCAAGTAGAAGATTCCGTAGCGAAGCTTGCAGTGCATTGAGCGCAAAGTCGAGGAGGTAGAATGCAACGATCGCGAGGCCAATAGCCGTGTTGTTAACCTGTTTCCCCTTCGTCAGCTCACGGTAAACCAATGGAGTCGATAGACGAAACTAGCCTGCTTGATCCGACGCTCATCCCAATCCCCCGCTCCAACGCCGAAGGCATCCACGAAGAAAGCAGCGAGCTCTTTGCAATATGCCAGCACGAAAGTCGATAATACGAGAACAAGGGTTGAGGTCATGATCCAGTACCGACGGCGATACTTCGAAGGCGAGGAGTCGGATATGGCGCCTTAAAATCAAGGTACTTCATTGGATTGCAGTCTAGAGGAGCTATGGATGCACGCACCAATGACTGGTTGTGCGACCAATCCACTTATTGGGCCAGCGAGCCATACCAACGATGTGAGTTGTTCCGTGAGCCCCAGCGACAACAAGAACGGCGTGCCATAGCTGTCAGGCGAAACAGAAAAGGGTCAGTTAACATTCCAATCCTCATCTCGTGCAGTCCACGTACCCAAGTTCGACAGTCCACACAATCTGCGCACCCAACATTGAGATACTGAGCGTTATGAGATTCCATGTCGACAGCTTCCTCTTCATCGTTGACCTCCCAGCATTAGAATCCTTCGCTCCATTCTCCTGTTCCGAGACTCCAGAGTTCCCCGCCCCCGCATTATCAGATCCATTTGCTTGGATCACGCTATTCCGTGGCCTCCTCGACGGCCACGCTATCTGCGTCGTAGGATCTTCCGAGTTGGCGTCTTCCGCAGGAGGCAACATTGTGGTTCAAGTGTGTCCTGGATGAGTTAATAAAGAGAGAGAAGCATCCCGATTATATACGACACAGCGCAAGTGTTGTTCATTTCATAACCCCAGGCCCTCGCCTTCCGAACCGCCAGCCGCTCCAAGCGTGACAGCACACACACCGAAGCATGCCCGGGAGCCGGTTACAGTAAGTTGACTCATGGACTCTAACTTTGAAAGGCTTCTTCTGCCTTCCAAGCCCCGCACAAGGAATGAGAATCGCTTCAAGTTTACAACTATCTAATAGATAAATAATGATACACACTGCAGAACTGTCCATAAGTGATTTGTTGTGCAGATTGAGAGACTGGGAAATGATAATCATACAAAGCGATGGATGGTGAAGAATGGATACACTAGAAAACACGGGTCGAACAACAGACAACGATATTACAACACAAGAACAGCACCTTCTCCAAACTCACGGGCTCATGCACCTCTGAATGAAGCTGTTGCAGACAGCCCTCTCCGGTGGCCAACACTCGAGTTTCCGGGATTCAGCAACTCCAGACTAGGTTTTGATATCGGATGGAAGGCCATCCGTCGTCCAACAGTCGGCGTATGGTTATCTTCGCTGGGGAACGGCGGCTCCGGGAATTGCGCGTACTGACTAGGAGGCCCTGTATAACTTCCGGGCCCCTCAAAATCAAGTGAACCTTTCGACCGCAACGAATGGGACGTCGAAGGGGATCGCACAACCTTCCCAGGGTGTTGATGGGTGTTCTGCATAGAAGAGGAAGACGAGCTATTCGAGACCTGAGGTCTCGACGAAGTGGGGTTCGTCCCGGCCCGAGTCCTGCTTTCCGGCAACTCCTGATGCGAACGCAATTGGGATGCTGATATCGAAGGTCGAAGTCGTCTCGGAGTCGACGATCCGCTTGTGGGAAACACCCCCAGATTGTCACCATTGGGGGAAGGTGCGGAAGTGAACGAGCCGTTGGCGGACCTATTATCTGTCGACGAACTCTCGCTCCGATTCCTCCGCATGTACTTCTCCATCGCGTCAGCATCGCGTTCCCTCACCCGAGATGCTAACTGCGACAAAGCTGACGATGGATGAGCGGGTGGATTCAGAGCACCCGGAAAATTGGAAGTAGACGATGACGAATAACTCATGCCATAGTTATTGTGGAAATGAGAATGGTGTGAGGGAGATGACGACGTTGATATTGAAGTTTGAGAATGAGGTGTAGGAACTAAGCCCGCGCTTTCGTCGCCACTATCCGAGGTGTTCGTTGTCCGGCTAGTACCCGATCCACTGCGATGTCGAGGTACAGGCGAGCGGATCTCCCGTATTTTGGAAGGGCTAGCGGTGGACGCTATGGGATGACCATTCAGATCACTACCTCCTCGCGGTTGATTCATTGCCCGTCGCGTCTTTTTGTTGTTCTCGTACTGTATTCTTGCAGCATCTTGTAGCGCGTCCCGTGTGCTTATACTAAAAAACAAGGGATGATGAGATGAGGTGAGTCTGGATTCAGCAGTCAGGCACATACGAATAGGCATAGTCTGATGCCATGAAGCCTTCGTCATTCTTGGCAGCGTATATACACCCTCTCTCGATGAGTAGTTGAACGACCTAAGTGGTCATATATGAGCTAATGATGAAAGCGGCGATGTGGACAGAAGTGAACGGCGTACAGGTAAATGGCCCCAAGCACTTGCACTAAAACCGGAATGACCGAACAGTAAGTAACAGCTAGAATGAATACCGTAAGGACATACTAATGCAGTGGTGTGTTTCCCTGGTTGTCACTCAGATTCAGGTCGGCGCCGAGGTCGCAAAACATCTAGAAAGGGGAAAGATGACCATATCAGTGACGAGCCCCCACCGGCCAACCAGGCCTTGTCAATCGGAGAAGAAATAGCGGAGGTTTTGCATACCCTGACGAGTTCCTCATTCCCACTCAGGGCCGCCACATGCAAGGCCGTCTTTCCATGGATATTCGCCCAATGTATCGTCTTCGGGTAATAATCGAAATAGAGCCTGGCCATCCGCATAGCAGCTCGCATACTATCGCCGGTCGTCGATATCGAGGAGGAGTAAGGGCTCAGAGCAGATGCCTTCTGGTCAGCTAGAAGCATCAGGATCGTGTTGTTCTCATTGTCCTATGAGCGTTGATGAAGGATACGTGGGAGTGATTGATGTCAGGAACACCGATGAGAAAAACAGAGCCTGACTACGCACTCGACTGCATTCGTCCTGGTCGTGCCCATTCTCTAGTAGAAATTCGAATGTCTCTTCATGCCCCAGCACTGCTGCCCAACAAAGTGAGGTGTACCGCCGATGCGAGGAGTCAGGATTCCGTTGATCTGTCCTCTGTACGAGTCGTTTGACGAGAAAAAGGTTGTTCTCTGGGAAAAACGGAGTCAGATATAAAGCACATAAATAAACGGCGGCAGGAATATAAGAGAGTCGAAGACGCACCCTTTACAGCCCGGCGCAAACGAGCACCTGGATCTTTTTCAGCCATGGTGATGATTGGGGATGGAGAAGGGAGAAAGGAAGAGTATGCAAGTAAAACCGCTGGGGATAATTTATGCGCCCAGGGCCATAATGGATGTGGCAGTGTAACGCGTTGATTTTAAATCCGATGCCTTTTTGTTGAACAGACGGCGCCTAGCTGACATTCTATTCTCCCTCTTACCTTGACCTAAGCCTTCATCCTGAAGGCATTCCATTTCATTTATGCCCAAGGTTGTCTCCCGCTCTGCCGTATCTTCCTCTACAGACGGTGAATGGCCTTACTCAAGTTACACTGGCGAATTTATCTTCCTAATTACAGCGAAATTTCCCCACCTCTAGCCCAACCCACAGCCTCGTCGGCAGCCGCCCTTCGTGTGTATTGTCAGTGGTATATCACTCACTTGGGGCCATGCAACCCTTTCTGATTATCTGCTCGTTCCGTTTTTAGATTGTATCTGCGGCGAATTTATCGTGCGTCCGGCGTTGAAACACCACCGCCCTCCCCCATGGACTCACGGCTCACATAACCGAACATTCCATTTTAGCTCGTGATAGACAAATCCCTCTCGTCACTCCCACACCGCAAAATCGACAATGCAAGCGTGATACGTTCTCAAAGCTCCGATTCCGGTCCTGCGCGCGTATTCAAGTTGAACACAGTGGCGGGTGATGCGGTTCTTATTGAACGGTGTGTTCCAATTACGGTTTATTACTTTCGTTATTTACCATTGACTTTCGGATGTTGCGTCTGCCAGGGAAAATGGCCACGAACGGCAATTCCGCCATCTCTGTCCCCGTTGTACCCTTCCCGTTGCCTACACATCCACGCCTCCGCCCGTGAAGAACGCGCCATTCATATACGTCCTGGCCGGAGCGCTCACTCAGATGCAGGGGCAGATGCCGAAGGACGCGTTGGAACTTGAGAACCATTCTTAGATGGAAAGGTAGATGGAGAGTTAGGGCAGTGGAGGTTTGGCGGAACAATGGCAATATGCTTCAACAATCATCCCACGTCTACATACATGGACTGACCCATAACGATGAGAACACATCTACTCGCGACTACAGCTTGCATCCTCTGGACCCGTCCATCGAGAATTGATTCACTGCTGTACACACCTGTATCTGATGGAAGTAATGATGAGCAAGCGGGTAAACGGATATCATAGGTTGAATCAGATGACAAAAATCCAACATTGGCTCATATACCGTTGTAGAAAAACACATCAGGACAAGGTTAACAACACCAAGCCTTCGTACAGTGTGAATAAAAAAGTGTAATCATCGCCAGGGAAATGAGGATTCGAAAAAAAAGGGCTTTTGACTCACCCATTGGGATACAAAGTACAAGCTGATGAAAAGGAGCCTGCCTGAAGGGAGGAAGTAATCAGCGATCAGCGGAGGACATGAAACGAACGAAAAAAATGGAGAGCTAGGAAAAGCTCAGATACCGTTGTAAAAGTAGAAAAATAAACATGAGGAGTGGTTATACACCGTCCTTCATAGTATAAATATGTAATCTTCGCGAAATGAAGCGTAGGTGAACAAGACGAAGACGAACAGCTTACCTCGAACGTTGCAACGAGGAAAAGGGCGAGCGAATTTTTTCATTTGAGGATTCATGGAGTTTGTAAGTATTTGGCCAATGTCGCGTGACTCAGACGCGTGGAGGATTGATTTGTGGGTGCTAATGGGTGTTACTTACCTTTCTTTCACCACGACACGAGCAGGTCAAGTAGTATGCTTCGTTTGAGGAACCACAGAAGCGTTACAGCAGTCTGCAATTAACCCCTCACAGCGACGGTTGACGCTTATGCTCATCTCACAGGCCCAAGCGTTCCAGAAATTTCCTGCCGGTTCCGCAATCCGGTTATAGGCGTGGCATTTGAACGTGACTATCCCGAACTGAAACCACCACGACAATGCGCACAAAGACAACTTTGACCTCCACTACCAAAACTCAAACGAGAACAAAGACCTCTTCCACAGCGAAATCTACCACGCTATCCACCCCGATCTCCCCAAAGAAGCCCACTGCTCAGACGTCCACAGAGGAATACCACTTCACATTTGGGAAACACAAAGGCAAACCTCTCTCCCTGGTCCCATCCAGCTACGTCGACTGGTGTGTCAAGGCCGGCGTCGTCGACCAGTACCCCGCCCTTAAGAATGCCATCGAAGCCTCTCGTGGCAATCGTAACTCGAGGACGTTATCCTCTTCGAACTCTGGCGGTCCCGGTCAGCTCTCACTGGAACAACGTCGCGCCAGGTTGAAGCAGCTCATACCCGAGTGGCTTTTCGAAGCCTGCGAAGATCTCCTATTTCCAGACAGGAAGAACCCCGATCCATGGGAGTGGGACGATGAAGATCTCGAGCGGAAAAAGGCCAGGGTGCTGGGGGAGATGGAGGATATCGTTAAACAGGACTTCATGAGGCAATACCCTCCTCGACCTCCAAAAGCGAACTACGATGAGTTCTTTGCTCAAAAGGATATATGCGAAGCTGTGGCAAGGTTGATTGCCCTTGTCGAAGACTATCCGGATCGCAGCTACGACGTCAGGAGGTACCAAAAGGAGAACGAGCGCGACCCGAGAATTGTGGATTGTTACGATGCATTCACTGGGGATGAGTGGGTTGTACTAAGCAAGGATTTCAGGGACGAGGTCGTTCAGTGTTTGAACGACGTTGAGAGGGAGGCAGGAGCGAAGGCCAGGAAGGTCGCGAACTGGTTAGTCAGAGATAAGGTGAGTTCAAATGCGCTCAACGCAGGAAGTCCTAGTGGTAACGATGGCGCTTATAGCATGCTGAGTGCATTGGTGGAATCGAATACACAGGTGGTGGCAAGAACCAGTGCGAGTATTCCTTTTGGAGGGATGTCTCAGTCGAGTGGCTCAAGTGAGCATGTTCACGTCGCCTACTATCTTGGACTTTCAACCACATTTCAATCTTTGTATCCATAGCATTCGTTGAGCCCTCTGCGGTTTACCTTTACTATATATTTCTTGACTGTTCACATGTCCACCAGAATTTCATTTTGAGCTTTACGCTCATGACTCCCCCGCTTAGCAGTGCCTTTCAGTGCGTGTCGGAAACGGGTCCGAAGGTATTGGAGGGCTATCGATCTATCTCTCCCTGAATTCTCCGTTCACTTTCAAAACAGTTGATACGCCTTTATTGGTCTCGCCATGACTGAGACCGACTTCCGCTCTTTTGAAGAAGATGGTCAATCGCCTCCCACATCAGAGCTCTGCCTCTCCCTTGGCCTCCCTGTCCAGCTCAAAAGTACGAGATTTGTCGGCGATGCGATATTTTAGCCCAGCATTTCATGCAAGATGATGGATCGGTATCCGCACTTACGAGGACTGGACTTCGTTCGGGATTATGTCGAATTTCCTTTTGGTTCGATGGATCACTACATTTTCCATCCTGTCAAGAATATCCCGGATCGGTTCCAAGAGATCGAATAAGGTCAGCTTCTTCGATCCGTCGTTCTCACAACCAGGTAGTACGGAAGTTTCAGATTTGACAAACTCGAGGAAATTACGATCCGACGTACGGTTGTTGCTTCGCTTCCGAGTCCACGATCCATTCGTGCGCGTATAAAACGTAAAAACCTCTCTCTCTCTCTCGAGCTTCGTTCTCAGCCCACCACTCAGCCCTCAGCGAAAACCTGGGCTCCAGACCTAAAACTCCCAACCCACGCTCTTCCGAATGGCCTCCTCCCAGTCCACGTCACTCAGTGAAAGTCGCGATCGGGTACAACAAGCGATCCCTCCGTGGCTTTACCAAGCCTGCGGACGAGCCTTACACCTCCAATTTAAGAACACCCTCGATCGAGAACTCAAAACCACCATCGCATTAGAATCACTCATCGACACCCCATCTGGAAGGCACTTTGTCGATCAATATCCTCCCCGACCTAGCAAAGCTCAATTTGACGGACTCAAGGCTGGCACGAACGAGGAGACGTATGAAACTGTGAATAAGCTGCTTGAGATAGTGGAGGGTTACCCAGACACGGAAGACGTCGAGACCGATCGGAGGCTGGCTTTGCAGGATAACATGTTTACGGGGGAGGTCTGGGTTGAGTTGACGGATGTGTTTAAGAAGGAGGTGATGAAATCTCTAGAGGAGGTTGAAGAAGTGGCTGGGATAGGGGCTAGAGAGGTAGCGAACTGGATGATTAGGGATAAGGTGCATTTTCATTCGTCCACTGCTGTCGCGATGGATGGTTGACCTTGTTTTATATTAGCACGCAGAGCGAATCAGCGGGATCCATTACGCAGGCGGTGGAATACACCTCCGCGAGTGGTTTGACTGGAAAGACGAGTCGGTGATGTGGCTCGAGTGGTGACGCGACTCAGTTGCCTATGCCAGAAATTCTAGGTGAAGGGTGCTCTGAGATCAACATTTTTCATGTCCTGTAACTTGTACTGCAGCTTTGAATTGAATTGATCTAGAGTGGAATATCGACTTAGGATGCAATGTGTGTTTGCGGGAGAGATGTTGATCATTGAATCACTGTGGGTGTCACTCTAGAATTTTCCCATCTCCCAATATGTCCCTCTCACCCGAGGGATGGAAAACCGGTCATTCACAAGACACCACACACTCCGCCCGTCTTCGTCCTCGCCTCCTTCTCCCTCCCTCATGCAATTACAAGCGTCTTATCTCGTTGTACTAGTCCCTTTGAATTAAATGTTCAAGGGTCGGGGCAGCGTTATCAGGCGAGTCTGGATTGCATTTCTTCTACACTATTCGCCGCGGCCATCGCCTCACTCAAGATACAGGAACATGTGGAGGACGTGGCAATACCGAGCGTGAATTCGACAGTGCTGGGGGTGGTGATTGGGTGGGAGTGGGATGCATACCCAAGTAGGAGATGCCAGAGCATGTGAGATCGAAGAGTTCAGCCGATGAGGCTGTTCCGAAATTCCACCCGTTCCGTGATCCGTCTCAAACCACAACCACAACCGAAACAAGAATCACAACAATGCGCACCAAGACAACTTTGACGTCTCCGAAACCCAAACCAAAGACCTCTTCCACGGTAAAAGTCACAAAAGTTGCCACCCCTATCTCCCCAAAGAAACCAAGCATCCATAGAAGATTATCACATTGCCGTAGCTTAATTTATGTCCCAAAACGCACCGTTCCCCGTCATATTCTGGTCGGAGTCACCGAGGCGGAAGTCTCACGTTGAGACAAGATCTAGGCGCTGTGCGCGAGCATCATACATCCGGTGCCGCAGTGTCATAGATCCATCCGCCTGTAACTTGATTTAGAGACGTCTTCCTCCCACTCTCATTACTACCATGCCCTCTCCCACCAAATCCAACGCAGCGCAGCCACGGAAGGCTGGGTCTAAATCCAAAGCCCCCAAAGAATACCGCTTCTCGTTCGGGAAGTATAAAGGCCAACCGTTCTCTGTGGCTCCGGCTAGCTACATCGACTTTTGTATCGACAAGGGCATCGTCAACAGCTGTCCTGCACTCAAGAGGGCCCTTCAGGCACGCGAAGCCTCCCGCGCTCCATCTCCAGCTCCTTCTCGGAACCCAGCTTTACTCTCAATCGAGCAACGCCGTGCTCGGGTGAGGCGAGCCATTCCTGCTTGGCTTTTCGAGGCCTGCGAAGACGCTTTGCACCCTCACCTGAAGGATATCGAGGGGTGTATGTTGGGGATGTACGGCACGCATTATAACCATACGGACGATGCGGAAGACACTCAGGCGTTGGAAGCGCTGGTCAATACCGATTTGGGATGGAAATTTGTGAATCAATATCCTCCCAGACCCAGCAAAGCCGACGTGGATGAGTTTGTGGCCAAAAGCGGCGAGAGTGAGGCCGTGAGGATGCTGATTGAGCTGGTGGAGGATTATCCGGATGCGACGTACATGGTCGGGAAGCGGAAGAAAGAAAACGACCCCAGGTTTATGGATCGCGATTGCGGGTTCTCTGGGGCCGATTGGATTGAGTTGAGCAAAGACTTCAGGAGTGAGGTCGTGAAACGCTTGGAGGATGTCGAAAGAGAGGCCGGGATGAAGGCTAGGAAGGTCGCAAACTGGATGATCAGGGATAAGGTCAGTCACTTCAGCTCATTTATCAACATCCGGAGAGCGATGGTTGACAGCAAGTCTACAGCACGCACAGGGAATTAGTGGGGTTGAGTATGCAGGTGCTGGAAGACACCTCAGCCAATGGTACTACTGGAAAGACGAGTCGTTGGAATGGCTCAGATGATCCAAGCAACTTGTGCACGAATCTGAAGTGTAGCCTGGGTCTGAGACGCCCGACTCGTCTCTCTGACTCTTTTACATGTAGAACTCCTATTGTATACAAACCATGTATCATGCACCTTGAACTTATCGACCAGATGCGCAGTACTCTAGTACTTGCTCCAACCGACAAAATGGGGCGTGGGATACTAAGCAGAGCGCCTCTTGAGCGCTTTCTTGTGGTGAGCTCACAGCCTTACGTCATCACAGCCCTCCGCCCGTCACGGTCTCGTTTCCGCCTTCCGCCCCTACTTGTGCTCACTGCTCAAAGTCCTGAATCGCGACGAAAGTCCACTGTAGCAGACAAACGTTCCTTTTTCTGACCGACTTTGTTGGCTACGTAAACTAGTCAACAGGAGGCAACAAAGCAACACAAAGCCTGAAAAATGGACCTCCCTTCGACAAGAGAACTCGAGCTCGAAACCCTGTTGCGCGACCGGGACAAACAGATCGCTGAGCTCGGTGTGCGTCCCACTCCCAACGTGTTCTAAACCCGTAACTGACTGATCACTACTAATCAGGACCAATTAACTCGTCTACGTGCCTACCTCCCCACGTCTTCTGCGGCACCTTCAACCTCTGACCCTGTAACACTACCGCCTGCTCTGACTGCGCTTCTACTGCCTCATATCAATAGCCAAAATCTTCCTTCTCACCAGGGTGGAGGAGGATCGACCGTTGCTGCGCTTACCCAACGAGTAAAGTTGTTGCAAGAGGAGAACGACCAATTGTACGATGTTTTGAAGGAAGGGGAGACGGGGATGTTGAAGGAGGAGGTACAAAGCCTGAGGAGGCTTGTAGGCCGATTGGAGGGCGCTCTCAAAGGTCTGCTGCTCTACTTGCTCATGTCTGTGTCGGGCTGACTGGTTTGCCGCGTAGAATCACACCACACGATATCAAATCTATCGTACGTACACAACTTCTTGGATTCCTCTCTGCTCACGGCATATGCTCATGTATTCCTCTCAACGCCACAGGAACGAGCTCGAAAAGTCATACGACGCGTTCTCTGTTTATAGCACGACACATCACCAGACAACTCAGAATCATCATAACCACCACAAATCATCCTCATCTTCCACAACCGCCGCTGCGAATCACCAGAACAGGAACAACCGTCTCCCTCCCACAGGACCCCGAGCGCATATCAACAAGAAGCCCAGGCTTTCCGGATCTCCAAGACGTCCCATTACGAACGCGAGCGCGAATCTCACTGTGAACACAAACAGCGGTTCCGGTCAGAGACTTAGGTCGAGGTCGCCTCGTCCCAACCACGGCAACAGTCATAACAACAATATGGATGTTGACTCCTCCGCCAGGGATGAAAAGGACAATAGGTCGAGGTCTCCATTGAACCCGCGAAAAGGAGGAGGTGGTGGTGGGAGACGTGGGGGTGGAGAGCGAGATAAAGACCGTGACAGAGCCCGAGATAAAGATAGAGACCGTGACCGAAATAGAGAGAGGGACTGGGACAAGGAAAGTGTGCGAAGCCATGGCCACAAGGAACGAGGAGATAGGGAGAAGGAGAAGGATAGAGATCGAAATCGTTCGAGAAGGTCTGCAGGTGGGGAAGGACGCGGGCATCACAGTCATGGCAATCACAATAACGGCGGCAGCAGCGTTGATCGGACGTTGGCGGAGAGAATGGGCATTGGGTCTTAGGCACAAGTTTGCGCCGTGGTTATAGGTCTCTGTGTTTTCTTGGTTTCTTTGTCGTTGGCTTCATCCACCGTTCTCGTCGCACTCACTTGCTTTGCTTTCGATTGGGCATAATGTACTGTGTGTATCGTATACCTACCAGTCGTATATCTATGTTTTTTCTGTATTTCGTATGTTTGAGTTTTGGAACAAAGGTTGGAGGTAGCTGTGCGTAAAGGGTGTGAATGGAGGTTGGCACAATTTTAGACTCCGGAATAACCCATTCTGAAACAGCTATTCCAGGCTATTCCATTCTATCCGGTCACTGTCACTGTCACTAAAAAGCGATTTTTGGAAGTTGGCACCCACCTGTGCCCACAACGCTCGCCTTCACTGATTGCTCCTTCAGGTTGGTTAAACCCCACCATCGTCGTTTACTCTCGCTCTCCCCAGACCTCTAGAGTGGAGTGGCACAAGTCCGCCTTGTCCCATAGGCTACAGTCCCGACTGACCCAGTCCTCGAGTACCTGGCTGCTCTCTTCTGCGGCGTTGGAATGCTTCCCGTCCCCACTACGACTGGCCTCTTTATTCATCGATGCAAGATACCTTGTGGATGTATATTCCAAGACTCGCGAACAGTGGATAGAGTGAAAATACGGTCCTTGTGCCTCAAGATGCATCGCAGTGCACCCGCGACCCTTCGCCTCATCGATAAATTCATCCATTTCGCATCGTCCAACTCGTGCGCGTGGAGGGTGGCCGACAACAATTAATAACGATTGAATACACGTTTTTCGGTGACTTTCGCGTTCATTGTCTTGCACGGCTGGAGCGTTGTCACAGTTTGCGTCAGACCCGACTCACCAAGTCCTCCTTACGGCCGGCGCTTCTTGCTCTCAGATTCTTTTCCTGTTTTCATATCGTGTGTTCCTCGTTTCTGAAATGGATGAGCGGAAGAAGTATATCATGATGCCGAACTGACATACCTGCTCTACCTACTCACAGTGCAACTGCAGCTTCGATGATTGGAATCGATTTGTGGTGATCTCCGGGTCGGCGGACGATCGCTGGTCCCCATCAGCATCGACTTTATTTTCTGTGAGTTTTCCTCACGAGCTGCCACAATTGCGTATTGACTGACATACACATCCTCGTTTGTACTGGATCACTGGATCACATCCTACAGGTATTTGCAGTGTTTTGACGCACAACGGGCATAACGCTCATACACGCGTATTCACTGACATCGATGTTGACAACATGGACCTGACGGTCATCCTCCCGAGATCCTCCTCCTCATCGACTCGTAGTGTGTCAATCCATCGTCACTCGTTTTCAACTCACCGGACCAATGAGGAAGTATAAATAAAACGGGATATGAGAGTCTAAAATCTGAACTTTTTCCGCAGACTTCTCATGTCTTCTTTCACGAGGGTTATCGCGCTACTCGCGCTCGCCTCTACCATATCCTCGGCGCCACACAATCACGACGCGACGTCCACTGTTCTGGCTACCTCTTCCGCGGCTACTGCTTTTCCACCTACCCAGACTCAACCCCAGAAACCCTTTACGCCGCCAGGTGGCCTTGGAACAAACGGGACACCACCTGTGTACGCGCCTCTGAGCGATTTCGATTTCCAGTCGCTTGTGAGTCCTGATTTGACCGCATTATATTGCCATAATATTCTAATCCTCCAATCGTCACTTTTGCCCATACCCCCCTCAGAATCTCGCTTTGAACCAAGAATGGATCGAACTCGACCTATTCCACTTCGGGCTGGCAAAGTTCTCCGAACAAGAGTTTGAAGATGCCGGGCTGGATGCGGAGGATAGGTACTTGATTGAGTATATGGCTGATCAGGAAGTTGGCCATGCTATCGCACTGTCCAATATTCTGGGACGTGAGTTGAATAGTCTTTCCCCTTTGCCAACTTTCGTGCTGATCTTTCATGAAGCGACTGCCGCAAAGCCTTGCAACTATTCCTATCCGTTCACAGACGTCCGCGGCTTCGTTGATTTCTGCCAGAAGGTGAGCGGTGGTCTCTTCGTCTCCCCACCATTGCATTGACCAGCTTCGCACAGCTCACCCGCTTTGGCGAGTCTGGTGTTCTCGGATTCATCGAGCACCTCAACTCCCGCGATGCAGCAAACGTTTTGGTACAATCCATCACCGTCGAAGCGAGACAACAAATGGTCTTCAGGCAATTTGAGGGGTTATTCCCGATGCCTGTACGTCGTCATTTCCTTTCACAAAAAAACTTCCCCATGCTCTTGCCAACGATGTTCATAGATCTGGTTTATCCCCGGAATCACACAATCCATGGCTTGGACTCTTCTCGCGAACTATATCACGACGTGTCCGGATGAGAATCCTAGGATTGAGTGGCAGAACTTCCCGGGACTGAATATCACGAATAACCCTGCCCCGAATGAGCAAAACCTGACCTCAGGAATCTCGAGCAATGTGTCCGCACTGTCTTCTCCTGGCCAGGAGGTGGAGTTGACTTGGGAGGATCCTGGCAAGGTTACGGGATACGACCAGTTGTACAGGACCAATACGACTGCTGGGGAGCCCAAGGTGAGTGGGATGCTTTCAGTTGTCCTCAGCTCTACACTGTGACTGACCCGTTTGCCGTAGTTCGTCGCATGGATTTCGCAGCTCAACGTTACCTACACACCTTTGACCAGTATTTCTGGCAATTCGGGGTCGACGATACAGCCTGCAGGGAGAATCTTTGGGGGCGATACGGCTCCATTGATAAACGGAACTTCGTACGTTGTCCTCCCCCCCTTTGCGTGCACAATCGGGTTGCAACTGACAAATGTTCATAGGTTCGTTCTCATAACGGATTCGGACCCCATCATTACGGTGGCGAATGTGTCGATGCTGAATCCCCATATCGTCGCTGGGCCTGCTATCTATCAATCCGGTTGAACGGGCCCGATGAAGGAAGAAATGAGAACACAGTAATTTGGAGTTTTGCACTACTGTTCTGCTTAATATGTGCTTGGTTATATATAGCCTGAATACAGACGGACATCTATGAATCTCCTGTGGACCCCGGATCTATCAGAAATGTGGTGACGCGTGGATAGTGTGGAGAAGGTACCAGGGACCCAGGGGATGTGTGGAGGGGCTCCTATCGGGTAGATAGATGGGTGTGTAGGACAGTTCGTTCCGTGTGCTTCCTACAAAATGGGTCTTTGAAGGGACAGAACCAAAGGCGCAAGAACTCGATTCCCAGGGGAAAGAAACAAGGGGTACTACCCAGGGGGAGGAAAGAGACCAAAAACTTCCTCCATTCTGGACCTCAAGGTAAGGTTCGACTGCGTGGGGTCATGTGGAGTTTGAACCTCCTTTCTTTCACTGCAACGCCACTTCGTCAGGATACGGGACGGAGGTACCAGGACACGTCGAAAACAAATAGTAGTTAGGCTTTAGATCGTGCTGCCTCCCAATTGAGCAGGCTGTCATTGCGAGACGCGTTTCATTCGAGTCCCGGCCTCGCACTGTCCTGACCATATGGGGATTTGTTTGTGCGGCGGAAATGAAATCTAATCTAAGTTATGTCCATCTAAGCCCGTTTGTGGCCCTGATGCGACCCTATCCGAGCCTTCAAGTTGCCGTTCCTTCATATAGTACCCAGACATCCGAGGTTTTTCCCATCCGATCACATCCTTGGGAGTGAGGAGGAAATCACCAGCAGGGCAAAAAAAAAAAGATCGTCACCTGTGCGATTCGAACACACGCGCTCAAAGAGCAACCGCTAAATGCTAGGTAGCAGGCGATCCCGTTAACCACTCCGGCAAAGTGACCTTAATGTGCTCCCCGAGATCATGATAACTTATCGACGTCATTGACCGAGGTACCTCGCCGGAATTCCTCTTTCTCCGAGATTGAAATGATGGACTGGCCTATGTAAGGACTTGTAAATATATCGCAAACGGTCTAACGTTTAGCTTGGTAGTCACTCGTGGATATTCAGTCAACGCCGAATCTCGAGATAGTCCGTGTCCAAGGCCCGTACGAGAAGTACGGGAGTCGGGAAACACGGGGATGGGAACGTTGTATGGCGCCGAAGCAGCCTTTTCAGCTCTCCTTACCATATTCGTGGTCAAAGGCACCCGAGGGCGCTCACTTGAACATGTTTGCTTTGATATTCTCCCCTGTTGGAACATGCGGATGGTCAGTGCGTGGGAACGAACCGCCACTAGCGTGTTGGGACTCGCGACCTCTCCGACGCGCCCACACACTCCCACATACTCCCATGGGCCATCACGGCCATTCGGGTAACCGCGACGGTGACGAGTTCTCTCCGCAGATCTACAGACTCTCATGGATCTATGCATGATGCAGATATGCTAGCTGGCACAACAATCATCCAACAATCATCACGAGAGCTCAGAGACGCGATGACGGTAGTGGGTCGTAGTATCCGGTGCGTCACCCAGCTCTTTTCAGTGCTGCCTGTACCTAATTTCCTCATTATCACAACACATTAGCACACCAATATCACCCAAAATATCACAGTACTGCCTCCTGAAATTTACCGGGGGACTGTGAGGCCTCGAGATCTCAATGACCGTTGATCCCATCCATCCATCCCTTTATCCTTCCAAATTGAGTTTAGCCTGTGAAGATACGAACTCAGCACCAGCTCATACGCGTTTCAAAGTGACAATCATGGACACACTACCAATCGTTCACAGGAGTCGGCCCCGTTCACTTCCACTTCGCCCTCCGACTCAACAGAAACCCAAGACCAACCCCGCTCGTTCAAGTTCTCGGCGCCCGAGTCTCAACATCCGCGTAAGCGCAAGTTGTAAAATTTCTTATGATTGTTTAGCCATCGAGCTGACTGAGAAGCATTGGGGCATTACCAATGACCGTTTCCTCAATTGAAGAAGGTGTATCGTGTGAGAGCGAAAAAATAATAATCCGAGTTGACGGACGAGTAAGCATTCATTTTGGCTTCTCTTTGGGTTCTGCATTCTGATAACCTACTTACCAACCAGTTACTGTGTACTCGGACATCTTTACGAAGTCCATCGGAAAGAAATTGACGTCCGACGCGACGCATGCTCCACCATCCAACTCCTGCTATTCAAGTTTATCTTTCTCTTCAATTTTCCAGCATCCACATCATTTCGCGACCTACGAATCCACAACAAGCGCCAAGGGGGGAAGCAAACCAACTTTGGAAGGGGGATCGGACCGAGAATGTCAACCCAGAGAACTCAGAACCACAGAAGAAGACTGCGGTCGCAGACGTCCGTGTCAAACGGCCAGTCGCTTCCTATCCGCTCGGAGTCCGTTGGCTTAGAACCAAAATGGCACAACTGGCTTGGGATGCTGGGCACTTGGGCTTTGTCGAAGCTCGAGATCAAACGCGCTAAAAGCCTATGTGAGTGGAGAGGAGACTCTCATAATTCGGTATGCTCCTCCCGCCTCAAGTTCCGGGTCTGACTTGGGGAATTGTCCGCCACCGGCCGCTCGAGTTGTCCATAAACGTCGAGTAGAGCTCCTGTAGGGCAGTCACACGACGATTTGAGGCCTTTTTGGTCTGACATGGACACTCGAAATTTTCTCGTATTGACGTGGGTCTGGACGTGTTCCGCCCTCGCCACACACGCGACATGATGCACTGGAGTGAGAGATTGGACCAGAACGACCACAACTACTCAAATTAGGCAGGGTCACTCGCAGGATGCTGTAGGTATGACTAGGAAAAAGAGACGGAAATGAAAGCGCTAAGGACCGTTTGCAGGGAACGAATGAATGACTCCAAACTCGTGCTCGTGCGCGTGGTCTCGTGTCACTGTTTTCCCCTCCGACAACACGATGCAGTTTCAAAAACACGACGTTCTCGTTACAATAGAGGAAAAACGCCGCTCGCTCGCTGATAATGGAGAATAGAGTGACGGGACAATGAACGCGAATCCTTCAATTTCTTTATTGTTCTTCGACTATCCATCGGATGAGTCGGAAGGAGTTGGCTGAGTTGCGATCTCTCTCGTAATGAGTAGGATGTACATAGGTGAACCGTGAAATGAAAAAGTCCTTTTCGTTCGGAACCTTGATAAATGCACTAGCCACGGAGGAAACGCTACCGACTGATCAGACGTAGCGGAGATTCTTACTTCTAGTGGCCTCTAGGTAGTCCTCTTAGTCTGTACTAACTTGCGATGTGTAGACTACACTAGGGCTGCTGCGCTGGCGAATGTTACAAGTGTTCAAGCGGGTGGCAATGCCCGATAAACCTGGGTTTTCTAGCAGGCTTCTCCTACGTCAGTCATAAATTGACGGGGGGTAATCACGGGCTTCTTGATAAGATGCGCAGCTTTTTAATTTGTATTATTTTTTATTTTTTTCTGCGCTTCGGTCCCGGAATGCCTGGAACCTCTGATTTGAGCTTTCTGCACCGTTCATCGTTCACTGGTAAGAGGGTATCGAATCGAGGGTGTACTCGATGACGGATGTGTTGAGGGTAAGACTCCAACGTCCAACTCCCGAGTCATTGTCAGGGCGGGTCACGGGACGGCTGGGTCGTCAAGGAAGCAAACGAACATTTCCTCATTTGGAATCTAAGGTTCCGAATCCCGATTCGCGGTAGATCTCGATCTTTGACGCGTGCTTGTACTGGAAAAGTATAAATCCACGAAAAATGGAAAACTGACCAGTGACAACCGACGCCCCCAACCCAAACGCAAAAAGGATGCCATCTTTATTCACTCGACCAGCATCCCCTCCTCCACGCGTCAAAACCCCCGTTGAAGATACCAAGTATCCTAGTCTCCCGTTACCGCCGAGAGCCCGATCGTTGAGAGACGCGAAGAGTTGTGGCGATTTGAAGAGCTCGAGTTCGAGGAGGACGTTCTCGACACCTACGACACCGACGAGACCTTTAGTCTCCCCAGCTTCGTCGACGTTCTCTACTTCATCTTCATTCTCATCTTCGTCATCTTCGTCGAGACAACGAAGTTCATCGAGATACCGCTCTCCGCCGCCGTCACCGTCGCGGAGGAGGGAACCGCCACCGCCTGTTCCTCCGATCCCACAGTTTTTGGTCCAGATGCAGCCTGTTGCGTTGGCGAAGCGAGCGTCGGCGGCGGCGTTGAGGAAGACTGGGGGGCAGAGCGCGCAACCTAATGCTACGGACTCGTGTTCGAGGTACTTGTCCCCGTCTGTGTCGTTGCATGACCAGGTTCATCGAGGGAGACCGTCTGCTGTTGTGAATTAATTCGAGGTGAGGGTTTGTTTTGCTTTCCAAAGTATCGAACGTGGTTACTGATTACTTTGTTTTGGGTTCATCAGCCCGCTCTTGACTTTTTTTTTTTGTTTGCTCGCTCTCATTCCGATATCGATATCCATTGCCAAGTACAAGTGAGTCGATCCAAGTTCTGTATATTCTGCTGCGCCGCAACTGACGTTCGTTCTCTCTCTCTCCCTCGATAGAACTCATCGACTTTTTACGCCTCCTCACGAACACCGAACGCTTTCGACTTGTATAAAAAAAGCCTCCGCCACCAGTCCCACTGTATCAACAACATCGCTATCTATCATTGACAATCTTGTACTTTCTACTTCTTCCTTGCTTTCTTCTTTCGTTGTTACTTATCGGTACCATAGCCCCTTCGACTTCTTACTTCAAGGCTTCCCCTCATCAATTGGTAGAGTAGACCCCCTCCTTCATAGTTTTTACCTTAGGTTCACCGAAACGGTTATACTGGTTTTTTTTTACTTGCACTTTGAATTTGCATCTTGGAATTCTCCGGTTTGAGACTCCTTCCCTGACAACGCCTGGCCTCATACTCGACTCGGTGGACTACAACACCAGCATTTGTAGGTAGCCTCCGTCTTTCCGTTTTCCTCGATCGGCGGGTTCGACGGTTCAAACGTTCTTTCACCGACGCGACTCTCGCTCGGTTTCACCTCGGTCGTTCAAACGTGCCATTTGTTCCCTTTTCGTCTAGAACCCCACCGAACAACTAGCAACACTTGACTTGACCCGTCCCCAGAACCTTCTCGAGTCAGTACTACATGACGATGATCGTTCCGTGGTAGTCTTGCGCTGCTGGGTGATAGGTCTCTCTTCCTTCCTGCAGGGTGGACTCTGATTCAGACTAGGAGGCGTCTCGGCGTTGCCCTCGCTGAACGCCGGTGGATTCAAGTCTGTTTTTTTTTTTTCAAACGTCGCGTCGTGTTGACTCGTTCCTTGAGCTTTTGGCGGTGAGAGGAACTCCCGAAGAGCCCTGGTTTGCCGGTTTGACAGTGGGGGCAAAAATGACAGGATCCAGGAGTCAGGTGTCAGGTGTCAGGAGCCAGGCCTTCAGGACCCCCCCGCAGTCGAAAGGCACAAATGGAACCCTGCGTTGACTCGTGGCGAGACGAGGGACCATCTATCAGCGGAGGACTCATATCATAGTCATGAAGAGATTTGTGCCAGGAATCTCACGTCGAGGTCCGCTGGTAGGTACTGAACTTTCTCTCCCTCTCTAGATCTCCCTCAACTCCGGGCCTTTGTACGCCAAATCGTGTTTACAACTTGGGCCCGTCTTTTGAGCTCCGAGAACTAACTCGACCTCGACCTCGAGATTCCGGTGTTCTTTTCTGTGCTTACTTACCCTCGATCGGTTCAACATTTAGCGTTCGTCTTCCGTCTTCCGTCCTCCGTTTTCCTCGATCGGCGGGTTGGGTTGGTTGTATCCTTTGTTGGCTATCCGAGTCCTATCGACGTTCTGAAACATGTATAATGGTAGTCATGTCCTCCGCGGCGCTGCTCTGCTAAACGCCGATGGATTTCAAGTTTTCTGGTCGCGTCGCGTCGCGTGTGTGATTGTTCCTTTGTTAACTCGTTCCTTGGCGGTGGAAGGAACTCCCGGGGGCCTAGAGGCTCCTAGAGGCTGGCATGGACTTGAATTTTTGGAGTCACAAGCAGGACGTTGCCTAAAGTGCCGGACGGGTAAGGTTCTCCCCCCCCCCCCTCAGACTGCTTTGAGTCATAACGCGTCTACAAACTTACGACGACTCGCTAATCGTTGAACCGATCGAGGGCGCTGGTCAGCCGTCTTCCGTCCTTTCGTTTCCTCGATCGGGGGGAGAGGAGGACGTCGGAGCGGGCCTTCTGTGTATCGAAATATGTTTAGCCTTTGCGCTTTCCTTTCTTTGTACCTTCTCCTTGTTCTTCTCTTGTTCGGCGATCAGCCTCAACGTTCGGAAATGAAATTTGTCATATCGTTCGTTCAGGTTTTTTTTTTCGTATCGTTCCTCGATGGCGAAAGGAACACCCGAAACGTGGACGGTGGAGTTGAGGACCCTGGCAGAGATATCTTCCGACTTTCATTGTCCGAGGATTTGTTCCTTGAAAGCCCATCAAAGGTACCGTCATAGCTTTGACACTGAGATCCGCCTTCAAGGTCACTTTGCCGGAGTGGTTAACGGGATCGCCTGCTACTGCAGCATCTAGCGGTTGCTCTTTGAGCGCGTGTGTTCGAATCGCACAGGTGACGAATCATTTTTTTTAATGTTACTCTCTACCTACATCAGGTGCATTTAGACAAACGCTCCTCTTGAGATTGTCGATATCGACGTGTATGATATCTCGGCAGTACATATCGAGTTCGAGGTCGTTTTCGTCGTAACCTGGGGAGTAGAGGTGTGAGTGTGGATCAAACGCGTACTGGACAACTAGAAGACTCACCGAAAGGCTGCTCGATCTCTTCGCCCGCCGCTAAGAAACCCAAATAAATAAAGGCAGCAATGGAGACTCCAGGGATGGTATAGACGCCAAAGTCCTTGACGAGCTGAAAGGGCAGAAAGAAGAGATAGATCCACACTGTATGTCTGATATGAACGGAATAAACGAAGGGAAGAGGGGTGCTGAGGATCTTCTCGACTGTGCCGAGTGAGTCTTCCATGGCTGCCAGGGTACCGAGGAGGGAGCCTGGGGCTGTGCCGCGCTGTTCGAGGACAGAGGTCCATTCTGAGAGACAGCGGAGGATTTCCCAGGGCAGGTTCTGCAGTGGTTGGAGGCGATGTTTGCCGGGGAGGGAAGGGTGAGTGGATCTGTGGGGGCCAATGAGGGCGTCATAGGCGGCGGCAAAGGGGATCAGCGTTTTCTCGATGCGTGTTTGGACGTTGGAGGGCGGTGTTTGTGCTGGGAGGAGTGGTTGCGTGTTGTGTGAGGAATGGGAAGAGGTGCGGCTGAGGAATGTTCCGTAAGTGTTTATGGGTGGGATGTATGGATCTACGCTCGTCGACGCAGCTGCCGCTTGCTCCGAAATTGTTTCTCTTCGCTGTGCGCGGTGATGCTCGTGCTCGTGCAGTGGCCTGACCAATCCATACAAGTCTTCATAGTAAATCCCAGTTTCTCCCCTCAGATAGTGCTTCAGCGCGACTGCGAATCCTTCAACCAAGTCCAAGGCCATCCTTTTCTCCGCCATCACTTGTTTCACTTCGGCAGCTGTCTCTTCGCCCTTGGCGGATATCCTCGGTGGTACGTGCACCCACACCAGACGCGCCATCGTACGCGAGTTGCGAATAACGTCTGTCCACGCCGTGCGCCCCATCCAGTATCGGTCATACCTGCAAACACTAATCAGCGTCTCTTCCTTCGCAATCCCATGAAACTCACCCGCTCATCGCCCGATAACTAATGACAAACCCAATCACCACTCCCAGCACCGTCAACATCACATTCGGTATCGCTACATCCTCTACGTGTTTCGCTATCTTGAGAAACACGATCACCGCAGCGAACACCGTGTGTAGGAGAACCGCAGGCCAGATCCGCCAGATGACGCTTCCTCGGCCCAATGTCCAGTTCAGAGGGACTATAACGAGGGAAGACCATTGAAGTTTGCGAGAGGGCGGTGAGGGAGACGAAGACGGAAGGAGCGTGTGGTGTCCTGTGAATGACCGTTTGGTTTTCATCCCTCGGATAGGGAGGGACATGCTGGGAGATGAGAAAGCCACGTCGATGTTCGCATCCAAAAATAGGCGCGCCATACTAGCGATATAATTATACACCCACATCGGTCTCTTCCGCTGATCCTATCATCGCTATATGCCATTCGGAGACCACTTGTTGTCCAGACTCTTTCATTCGCCAGCACAATACGAAGGCACAGTACTGGGTCGCAGAACGCACGTTTGGTATACAGGCTCACAAGTAGTATGGTAATGAAAATCTCGCTTCGCCCTTCAAGTAACTTGCGTCACTTGAGCCACATCGCCGACTCATCTTTCCAGTAGGACCATTCACCAAGCCGTCGTCCTGAACCTGCATAATCGATCCCGCTAACTCTCTCTGCGTGCTATGAAAGAGCAGTCAATTGTCCGCAATCTCTACATGTTGACATAAACCCACCTTGTCCCGAATCATCCAATTTGCAACCTCCCTAGCCTCTATCCCAACCTCCCTTTCGACGTCCTCCAAACATTCCATCACCTGATGCTTAAATTCGCTGCTCAACTCGAACCAACTCGCTCCTGAAGGCATATCATCATGCACGCTCAATCTCGAATCACTCCCCACGTGCACGTCCTCCGCATACGGATAGTCGTCTACCAGTTCCAACAGCGTTTCCACAGCTTCACTCTCGTCCACCATAGCTTCGAGCTCCTCAAAGTCGTCTTCGCAGGGTCTGGGAGGATATTGCGCCACAAAGTATCTCCCCCGTGAGGTATCGATGAGCGCCTCCAATGCGAGTGTGTCGTCTAGATCGGCTCTGTCGGTATAATGAGTGCTCTCGTTGCGGAGGCGTAAGGCTAGGTCGCAGGCTTTGTAAAGCCATTCAGGGATGGCTTCTTCTACTCGAGCACGACGGTCGTAAGTGGATAGGGCCATGTGGAGGATTGAGGGGGGTGGAGAGATGCTCTTCAACGTTTTTATACTACGCAGATGGGATCGTGGAGGCAAATGTCCGACTCCTCTGAGTTTTGAAATTCCGCTACAGGAGGTAAAGCTCTGACGCACACACGGGAAAATGAAATGTAAGTCTCCAAAGTCCAGCCCTCGCAGCAACAGATACCGATCCATTATCCTCTTCGACGACCACTTGTTGTCCAGCTCACTCCCGCTGGAACAGTCTTGATCTGAAATTCCCGACGCTCAAGAGGTTTTCACCCCAGGTTGGGCATCCGAGCAAATCCTCACGGAAGCTCCGTTGTGAAACCTTGATCGTAAGTACATGGTAATCACGATGTCGAATCATTCATCATCCAAGTAACTTGAGCCACACCACCGACTCGTCTTTCCAGTAAAAACCATTCGCCAAAGTGTCTTCCTCTACCTGCGCACTCAATCCCGCTGATTCTCTCTGCGTGCTATTAGTACTACGAACAATAAACTCGCTGTCAACCATCCAACATCGCGACTGGCAACGGAGCTGAGCCCGCCTTATCCCTGATCATTCAGTTCGCAACCTTCCTAGCCTTGATGCCAGCGTCCTTCAGACATTCCACGACGTCGTTCTTGAAAACGCTGCTCAACTCGTACCAAGTCGCTCCTGAGAACTCCCTCGTCAACCTTGGATCACTCCCCACGCTCTCCGGTCGCTCCGCCAGTTTAGATAGCTTTTCTACGGTCCCGCACTCCACAGCTTCGAGTTCCTCAGAGTCGGCTTCGCTGAGTCGAGGAGGATATTTTGCCTCACAAAGTCCGTACTATCGACAAGCGCCTCCAGCTTCAGTGTGTCTTCCAGCTACCAAGCTTTAGGGATATATAATGCATGCTCAGATCGCGAAGGCGCAAAGCTTCTTTTCGCGGGCTTCGTAAAGCCACGCGGGGGGGGACATGCCTGTTTGACTCGAGCACGGCGGAGAGGTCGTGGCCTGCTGGTACTTGCTGTGGAGACTGCGTTACTACAGGAGACTCCCCGCGCGCTTGAAGAGCACCTCTTGTGGGCGGGACAGCTGTTGATAAGAAAGTCGATATAGCTAGGGGGAGCCACAGACACAGGGTTTACCCTTGTACATCCCGAACGAGAAGCGGTACTCCTTGGGAACTTTGGATTTAGACTCAGGCTTTTGCTGGGGCTGAGAAGTCACGGTGGGCTTGGTGGGAGAAGGCATCGTTAGTTATGAAAAAGCGAGAGAGAGAGGGGACGATTTATACACGTGCGGATGGATCATGGAAGTAAAAAAAAAAAAAGCTCAGACTGTCGGAACTGTGGATGTCGATGAGTGCTTGGGTTGTCAAACTGAAACTCCCGTCGACTCTACGACCCCCTGCTGCAAGTAAAAGGATTTATCTGTACAGCTAACTTTGAGCTTGCTTGGATATACATAAGTATGTACAGTCATCTACTGGTCAATACAAACAACTTTTTTCGCAACTTGCCCTCATCATGCCACTCTCGAATATTTACTTGCCATCAGGATATGTATCTCCTACCGCGTCCCGGTGTTTCTGTGATGATACAGACGCTGGAGAATATTCAGGAAAATGATTACTGGACTTTTTAGGACCATTTTGAGGTCGGAGAGGGTACTTCGGGCTCCTGAACCTTGTGCTCCGGGTTATGTACTGGATCGAGCCTATAAAACATAACCTCGGCCCTCTTTTGTATGTCCAGGGTGTGGAAGACCCGTCCCGTCGAGCATTTCTCCTTCCCCGCTATAGTTTTGCGCATTGATGGGAAATTCCGAGTCTCACCCCCAAACATTCACCGATTTCACTATTCACAATGGCCAGATCGTTCCTCCACCAAAAGCGACATTATGATGGCTAAGAATATGTATTATAGGTTATATCGAGATTGTGATGCTGTATCATCGACCGATAGATGAGCAGGCCTCTATACAGTAAATCGCGAAGATGGATGCAAAGATTCAATATCGTAAGTATGAGAAATGGGTCTAGAGGGTATGGGCACGTATGAGCTGGCCTCGTCTCCCAACCGGTTCGCAGCCACCGTCCTAGCCTTTCTCTCGAGTCTCAACATATCATAGATATCCTAACTAGACTGAAGCCCAAGAGTCAGAATGTCCGAGTCGCCCGAGACCGTCGACAAAAATCGCGAGACTATAGAGGATCAGAAGCTGGCGCCACTATTGGTACATGACAGCGGCCTGGATTCATTCTGAGGCGTCGAATCTGCTGTTAACAGATCGAAACACGTCACATGTCGGTTGTGAAAACGACAGAATGAAGAGGCTGACCTTGGCTAATCTCATGAAACCGACTCCCCGACGTGTCGTTGACAGGCCGGAAAGTGTACCTTGGGAGTCTCCGAGTCATTGAGGGTTGTTGAGCAAAGTCTGTAGTGGCCGGATTGAACCCTCGCAAGAGTTGGTACCGATACATCATCTTGTACACATCGCTGGACCAGGTCAAAGGCCTTCCTTCAATATTATGCGTGATTTTGAGCTTGACAGGAAGGCCAAGGGAGAGGCAAAGCTCTGGAGTGAGAGGTGAGCGACCGTCTTCTACGAAAGACCAGTAGTAGAGGGAGTCAATCTCGGCCTTGGAAAATGTGAGACCAACAAAAAGATAGATCGGCTGCTTTGAACGTCGTTCACATTCAGCTGGGGATTTCGAGAGATGGCCTTCCAACAATTGCGAACGACCTGGGACGAGCGCTGAAAATCATTGCTGAGGGGGGCATAAAATTAGACATCCGAGAGAGCCAACGCGCACCATATGCATCTAGATTATCCTCCATGGAGATGTTACAAGCTTCAAGGATGCTCGGGGCTTGCGATAACCACACCGGTTGCGGTTGGAGATTCGGCTGCATGAACAAGGAAACGCCATCGTCATCTGCTTCAATGTCCCGCAGTATGAACCTATTTGGGCATGGTTGATTCAAAGCCGAGCAGAGTGCAGAGATTTTTGGGAGCCTACCTTGTTCGCCCATTTTCCATCAATTGCATCCCAAAGAGACACCTACAGTGAGACAGCCACAGCTGATTCGCGATGGCGACGGGCTCATTAGTTAGAGTCGACAAAACAGTGGGCTGCATGACTGCCGATCTATCATGAGTGGGGGGCGGCGAGCCCGAAGATATGTAAGACATTGCCAAAACGACGTCACAATCGACGTCCTGTGACTTGAGGCTCGCCAAGAACCGCAAGGAACTGTCAACTTGCAGAAAGTCGACAGTCGAAGGCAGCTGAATCGCCTCAGATATACATGCTTGGTACCCCCAACGAAGTGGTCGGTAGGGTGGCCCCACAGGACCGCGACATAACATTCCTCTTGTGGGATCCACCCATAACTCTTCGAATCGACAACCGAGTTGCATCTGGTTCGTGTGATTAACGTGTGGTTTAGCTGCATTCCGAAGGCCAGCCTGTTCACGTACCCTGCGAGTACCGATGTAAAGCGGGCCCAGACAGCCCATTTCAGGGGCAATGTGTTCAACGGGTAGTAGTTCTAGCGCAAAACATCAGCTTGACATTGGACTAGCGTAAAACGAACTGGACAAACCGTTGTAGAGAATGAGTGATGGGATTTCTGATCGGTTGTAACCGTAGATCTGAACTACGTTCGAGGTCCTAAAACAACTTTAGCATTCATAACTGACGCCAAGGTTAGGAGAATCCGCGTACAACGCCCTCGATAAAGTCCCAAAGTCCTCCTTGAACGCCTAAGAAAATAGAGTCAGACATCTGACAAGAAGGCAAATTCGAGGTTGTTTATGGCATACTTTGCGCGCTTGAGGACCGCTGTATTGGATCACAGTGAAAACTGTCCCCGGCTCCCTCAGCAGTCGTGCGACACAGACTGTTCTATCGGCCCGATGCAATCCCTCCTCCCCGCGCTCTCGAACGTCCGAGTCCCACCTTCGAGGGTAAGCACAATGCACAACGTCCTTTAACTTGCAGATTGCGCCTCGCTTGACATCGTAAAACTGTGGCAGCCGTGGTTAGATGCTCGACCATGCATGGAAAGAGCCTTCTTACTCACCTCGCCGAAACCCGTGCGTCTTTTCGTTCGGCCAGAAAAGATATTCGCCGTGTCCGTGTAGATGTGATAGTTGTTCTGGTCACCCTCGATATGGCTGAAGTTGCTGTCAGCGATGGTCAGGTTATGGGCATTTCGAAAAAAAAAAAAGTCGGACATGGGGGTTGTGATTTGGAGGAGGTAGACCAAGTAAGAGGAAATGAATATAGCGGGTGGGCAAGCCCTCGCTACCATCATTGCCCAACTGGACTCAGACTTGAATTCTTGTCCGTTTCTAGGGTAATTACAGCATCCAGAAATCTATCGGCTTGCGCATGTCATTCCTCAGGTCAGAACAAGGTCGTAGGACGCCGTCATGATTCGCAACATGACCACACATATTCTCGTAGAACTGATGTAGAAGTGGGGGCAAGTGGTCAGCTTTTGGATTCGATGATGAATTTTATTGAGCGTCGCAAGTGACCGCAACCGCGAAAGGTCGCGATACTGGCTCGTGTCATCATTCCTCAGAATCTTACGTGAAGCTATGTGTGTTGGAGTCCGACAGCAATGGATGCAAGTACTCGAGGAGAACGGAATTCATACAACTCACAAAAAGTTCATTGATCTCCTCTTCATTTCGATTCGTTACAAAACTTGGCAACGCATTCATCCCATCCCACACCTTCCCGCACCCCCTCAAAGCACCAACAACGCCAAATGTCCTCCAGCCACCGGCCTCGCTCTAAACCCAGCTATATTCGCATTCGTCGTCTCGTACCAATCGCTAAATGGTGCATCGTTCTTCCCACTCGTCAAGTACGCCTTCACCTTCTGTATAAACATATCCCTAACCCCCGTGTTCGTAACAATTCCAGCAGTGAAAATCTCCCAATCGGACTTGGTATAAGTGTGACGAGTATCGAGGGGGACGCCAAAGGGTTGTTGCACGCCAGCACCATCAGCGTACCAGGCCGTTTGTAGATCGTAAATCGATTGAGGGAAGAGGTTCAGTTTGAGGAGTTTGTCTCCAAAGAGATTGTAGGAGAGACCCCAGGAGGCGTCGTTGTTGTATTGCAACGTCAAGTGTGCAGCGGTTTTGGATTTGCCACCGAGGCCTTGGAAGCGGTTGACATAGTCTGCGGCGATGGACTGCACGAGGGAGTTAAAAATAGAACTTTTTTGTGAGGGCTTGATGAACGTACGCTGTAGTTTGCGGCCTTCGTGTTGTCACCCAAGATCTTCTCGATTTCGGACATGGCTTTGATACCGACCATACCCTTGATAGCGAGGTTGGTCTGATTTTCGAGGTGGCCAGCAAAGTCGTCCGTGCTCAGTTGGTTCGCCGGGATGAGAGAGTCGGTGATCAAGAATTGCGTGAATTGTTCAAAGAGCGAACGCTAGGGAAAATTTTGACGTTGGGCTCGGCTTAAGCTTTGAGTCAAGAACACACTCACGTATTGAGTAATATGAGAGTTGTCACCAGTCTTTTGGACGTAGCTCAATGCCATGATCAGCATGTTTCCACTCTCTACAAATGGATGTCAGTAGGCATCCACAGTGAGCGAAAAGAAAGACCCGTGCCTTCAACAGGCATAGCCTCATCCTTTCCATCATTGTGTCCGTTCGCGGAAGGATAGTGTGCACCGATGTCATGTATACTCCATTTGTTAGGATACAATCCACTGGCCTGATACCTCAAAATCGCCTCCAGCAGGTACTTGCCCAGCGTCGGGTTGGTATACAGATAAATCGGCCATGCAGGGAACACGACATCAACCGTGTTCATGTTCTAAATTCACTGTCAGCTTTTTTCCAGTCTGTTAATGCGAAGACTTTTCGACTCACCCCGTTACTCGAAATTTCCTTTTGGAAAACCAACACGTCGCCCGTATTCCACGTCCCGTCCGCATTCTTCGCAATCGTGATCTCAATCGCGGCAAGCGCTTGTCGAATCGAAAGCTCCACAATCCCAGTGTAATCACTGCTAATTCTCCCCGCGTCGGTCTTCACCTTAGCGTCAAACGTCTTTGCCCTCCCCAGTGCCCCGTCAAAATCACTAATGAACGCGCTGATCAGATCAGCGGGCGTGGCGTATTTACTCCAGAAAAATACGGAACGGTTCTGCATCGTGTTGCCTTTGACGATGTATTCGATAGCGGGGTCGCGGATGTGGCCGATGGTGAAGAGGACGCTGCCGGTAGTGACGGAGCCGAGGTCGTGTGCGAGGGCGAAGACGGGCCAGTTGTTGTTGATCGCGCGGAAGTTAGTGTCACGCGTGTTGGGGAGACGACCGTTCTGGATGAACTGGGCTCGGACAGTGGTGTCCCCGCCGGATTGGAAGGTTGCACTAGCGGTGTTGGGCGTCGAGTAAAATGCAGATCCGTCTGTGAGATGGGTTAGTACCCGAGGAAAGGGTCAATGAAGGGGAACGTACATTGTGTATGATCGTTGACTTCCTTGAATCTTGACTGGGTAGCCAGCTGCACTTGATGCGTCAATATCGACCCAGTCGTCGTGTTCCAGTTCGCGACAAGTCCATTATCCCCAGAGACCCACTCTGCGCTGATATCAGAGTAGATCTGAACAGAGTGTGCGCGACCATCTGTCGACGCTGCCGATACCGACAAGTAGGAGAACGGTGTCGACTGTCTCAAGAGGTCGTTGGGCTCTACAGGGCTGAGGAAATTGACAGTGAGATCAACGGGGCCGGCAGACAGAACGAAAGTGGACTGGGTGGCGGTGAAGGTAAAGCTCTTCTGAGTGGCCTTTGTGAACGAAGCACTTGGAACACTGGGTGCGCCGAGCCAACTATAGGCCACGCCGTCAACTTTAGCGAATCCTGCCCAACCGAGGATCTATTTGGGTCAAGTTAGACAGAAGGAGGGCGAACATCCATAGAAAGGACGTACTTGACCAGCCCAGAATGTGGGCCATACGTCGTTCAATGCTTTACCAGCGCCTTGGGGAAGCCAAGCAGATACATAAGGCGTTCGGACGGCTAGAGGTATCGAAGGCGGGTTGAATGGCGTAGCGGTCCAAGCAAGAGCTTGAACGTGCGTCGCAAGCAGGAACACCGCAGTGAGAAGCTGAGCGAACATCCTGGATTGAGGATGTTTGAGGGTAACCGCGGGCGTCCCTCCACGAATTTATATTATTTCACGAACGAAATCGGCACAGGTCAAATTGGTGAGAAATTGGCACGCCATGAGCTCACTCGAGCTCATGGGAAGATGGGAGATCATGAGATGAGACGTATTTCGGAAAAGAATCGAGAGAAGAGATTAAATGATTAAATGATCCTGTTGACCACATGTTGAGAGAGATGCGAGTATGGAGATGTGGGGAGACATGTGCTGCTCAATCAATGAGCTTGGACGATAGCATAGTACTCGAACGTTGCAGTTGACTATTTTCAATTTAAGAAAGGGGTGCCTGGAAGGGTGCATGCCGGTCATACGCCTCTGCAAACAGGCTTCTCCAGGACGTTACGCGTGTCATCTCGAGAGCTGATGACTGTCCATGACCTCGTCTTGCGGTACCCATCCGTGATTCTTTTCGTTTCATAGTACTTAGTGAATGGTGACGCGGGGAGAATTGGAATATCCAGAACGCCGTCGACAAGCTAAATGCCATCCGCACGGCGACGAATCGATTGTTTCACTGCTGACTGCGGTTGAACGGGTGTTCAGAAGAGATATCAACGCTACGCACCGTAATGCCTTCTACTTCAACTTGTTTCGACGGTTGATTTTGCGCTAAATTTTGCCATAGCAGCGAAGATGATGGAGGTTGAGTGGAAATACGTGCGCGGTCAGCTGACCACCTGCACCTCTCTTGTTCTCGCGCCACCATCATCTCTGTGGCACCATTGGCGTTTCTCTCGTTAAAGCCACTCTATCTTTGGACGATCATGTTCGTATTCTGCCAAGTTTTACACTTAGTCGCCCTAGGGTTGGCCCAAACCCTCTCTAGTTCTTCCGCCATTACCTCAATCTCGCTCAGTAGCGTTTCACAACAATCCAGCACCATTCCTAGCTCGCCTGTATCCTCTACACAATCATCCAACAGCGATTCTACCTCTGCAGATCCCTCGAATAGCACCCAAATACCCGGCTCCAACGACACCTCTATCGATAATGTCAACGCCCAATGGTCCATCTTCAGCCCAGAACTTTCCCTACCACAGCCTGAAGTAGTCTTTCACGCCCCTACCTTCGAATTTACCGATCCTCTGGGGGATGATCTCACTGTATCTGGCCTACGACCTCTCGTCATGGCATACTACTGTGGCTGGCTCGTGGACACGCTACCTCCTGAAAAGATCGACTACAGCAGATACGACATTATCGATTACGCCTTTGTTATTCTTGATGCGAATTATAATCTGGACTTTGCGGGCATGGACAGTGATGTGTTGAAACGGTTGGTTACTTGTGCGCATCAGCATGGGACGAAGGTGAAAGTGAGCATTGGAGGGTGGACTGGTAGCGCGTGAGTTTCTAGTCCTCATATACTACGGTACATATTACTTACCTGATATCCAGTCATTTTTCTTCTGCCGTCTCCGACGCCAAGAACAGGCTACAAGTTGTGCAGAATATTGTCGATCTATACCGTCGATTCAACCTGGATGGAATCGATATAGACTGGGAGTACCCTGGGCGTCAAGCTAATCCCGGTAACGAAGTCAACCGTGCTGACTCCGCCAACTATCTCGAGTTCCTGCGACTCCTACGCTCTGCCTTACCCTCAAAAGCAAAAATAACCGCTGCTGCTACACCTGTCACTTTCGCTGGCCTAGACGGAGAGCCCATGGACGACGTTTCAGCTTTTGCCAAAGTACTCGATTGGGTTCTTATTATGAACTACGATACATGGGGAAGTGAGTAGCTGGTAATCATTTTTCTGTGAGACCCATAACCCTGACGTGGTATCTATGTATGCAGCAACATCAAACCCAGGGCCAAACGCTCCACTCTATGACGCCTGCAAGAACTCAACACAACCAGCTTCGAGCGCTGCAGCAGGATTCAATGCGTGGACAAAGGCCGGATTCCCGGCTCGTCAGCTTGTTCTCGGTCTTCCCTCTTATGGATACATATCGCGCACCTCCACCACGCATCTCCGGTCTCGCGCCAAACAGACCTCCTTGACGTTCAGACAGGAGTCGGGTCTTGATCAAAGCCCTAGCGAACTTACGGATGTGGGTGCGGCGGCCTCGCGGACCAATATTCAACTCAAATCGGACGATGATAACAAAGATCAAGGGACGATTTCACTCCGGAGTATGCTGAAACAAGGCGCCCTCGCTATCACCAAAGACAAGAAAGAAGTGATTGGCGCTGGCGGGTTTACTGTTTACTGGGACGATTGTTCTGGGACTCCGTACTTGCGTTCAAGTGGGGCGAAGCAGGTTGTTCCTTTTGATACCGCGAGGTCGATCGGGATGAAGGCCAGTTTTGTAAGGCAGACCGAGATGAGGGGAGTTAATTTCTGGGACTTGCAGGGTGATATGGTGGGGTCTGTGCTTGTGAATGCCGCCAGGAAGGCACTCGGTAGGAGTATTTGAAATTCGGGGTGTAGTTCAAACGACTGGGGTTTATGATTAGGTTACGAGTTTCTTCTTGTACTTCTGTTTGCACTGTCTATTGTCTTGTATACCAGCAAAGTACCTTCATCTAAGCCAGCTGGATGGAGAGCTTGAGATAATATGCTCAGACTGAGTATACATCATCGAACGCCGCCCAACATCCTTGCACAATGACATGATAATAAACTGAATTTCATGATGGCGTTGTTGAGTCCTTCCTTCTCAACAACATACCATCGCCTACATAGCCCCTGCAAGTCTCCATATTGAAAACGAATCGAATATGTAACGAGTGGACACTCGACTGTTTTGCTCCTCGACCCTTACTCTCCTTTCTCTGTCTCTGTCTCCTAAGGTCTCAATGACCGTCCAGACGTTGATCGTTATCCTCACGGCGTTGCTCAACTTGCACTCTGTTTATGCGGTTTCATGGTCCGCCACGCCCTTTAACCCTCCTTCAATACCCTTGGCGGTACGGACACCCTATTTATCGGCGTGGTTGAACCAGCAGAAGGATGGGACGGCGTTGAATGGAGGTTGGCCTATGTTTTGGACTGGCAGGGTACGTCTCCAAAGCCTCCCTTTCCAACGAGTTTTGCTCATGTGCGCTTCAGGTTGTTGGCTGGGCTGGATTCATACGGGTTGATGGAAAGGCATACTCATACTTGGGTGATGCGCGAACCGATGGTCCTTTTGAGAAGGCTGTCCAGAAGAGCTCCGAGGTGATTGGCCTTGATCCGGTCATTCGACAAGGCTCATGAACACATATTCTTCCCTCGCAGTTCACCTCCACCCAAAGTACATTCATTTTATCAGCGGGACCCGTCGACCTTACAGTCACATTTCTCAGCCCGGTTGAGGTGCGTGTTAACTTCAGTTAGACTGGTACCCATGCTTACACATTTTCACCTTCGGTCGTGAAGCCCACTGATCTCGTCAAACAATCCCTCCCGTTTTCCTACTTGGCACTAGCAGCAAAATCTACCGATGGCAACTCGCACTCTGTCCAAATATACAGCGATACCAGCGCGGAATGGGTTTCGGGAGACGTGGCCCTCGCAGTTAACTGGACGACTACAACTCCACAAGGAGACGGGGGACTTATTGCGCATCAAGTACAGCTGCAAAACCCGGAAAACTATGGAGAGGCCAATGATATGATCAAACGTGAGTTTTCCTTCATCCATCAGTGGCCCACGAACAAGTGGGCATTTTCGTTCTTTGGGGTTCTAATGCATTTGACCAGATGGCTCATTCTATTACACCGCTCTGGCTGTGAGTATCTTTTCATTTCCCGTTAACGACCCGGAGCTCAGTTCGGTACCTCGACCATAGGGCTCGGGAGTAACCTATCAATCTGGCCCCGACCGACTTCTGCGCACTGGCTTCGTCACGACCGGAAAACTGAACAACACTCAAGATGACAAGTTCCGTGCGGTCCAGGACAACTGGCCAGTCTTCGCTTTTGCGCATGATCTCGGAGACGTAAATACCGACTCGAAGCCTATCGTTGTAGCTCTGGGACATGCTCGGGAACCGGTAATCCAATATGTCACGGCCAACAATGTGTTGCAAGATCGCGTCCCATACTTTTCGAAGCAGTTCAGTCGCCCGTTGGACGCTGTACGTTTAATTTCTAACCTTTTTCGGGCACAAACTCAATGGCGTTCAATCTGAAGATTGAGTCTTTCATCAAAGACTACGATGGTGCACTCGAAAGAGCCAAGGCACTGGACTCTAAGGTCCAGACGGATGCTGGGAAGATCTCTTCGGAGTACGCAGGAATCGTGGCGTTGTCCGTCCGACAGTTCTTTGGGAGCATCGAGTTGACACTCTCCAAGAAACCCGACGGTTCCGTCGATGATTCCGATGTCCTGGTGTTCATGAAAGGTATGTATGACTTTGATGCCAGCATGTGAGCTTTGGACCTGATTCATAATGAACATAGAAATCTCCAGCAACGGGGTACGTCAAATTCATTTTGGTCAAACTTTTTTTTATTCCTGAACGTATATTCAGAACATGAACACGGTCGACGTTATCTTCCCTGCATGGCCTGCTATGCTCTACTTCAATCCAACGATCGGAAAATACCTCCTCGACGCGTTGTTCAAATATCAAGCCACTGGCCAGTACCCAAACAAATACGCCATCCATGACCTTGGTAACCCTTAGCCATTCTATACATAATGATGTGGTATTGATTGACGCATTTGTACAATCATGTAGGCGCCCACTATCCTCAAGCCATCGGTCACAATGACGGAAACGATGAACCTATGCCCGTTGAGGAAAGCGGCAACATGGTCATCATGGCCTTGAGCTATGCGGAGAAGACTGGCGATAAATCTCAGTTGCAGCAATACGTACGTTCCCCTGAATCATCTTGCCATACACCGCTCTGAACCTGCCTATAGTCTCAGCTCCTTGACCAATGGACCCAATTTCTTATCAGCGACGCTCTCATCCCCGAGAGTCAACTCAGTACAGACGACTTTGCGGGACACCTCGTGAACCAGACCAATCTGGCAGTGAAAGGTATCATTGGTATCAAAGCCATGTCGAAGATTTCGGAGATATTGGGTGATGCGGAGAAGAGCTCCAAGTATGATGTGCGTTTCCACTACTCCTTCCCATTTTATGTCACCTTTTGCTCATCTGTTCTGCCAGGCAATCGCCAAAGACTACATCACCCAATGGCAAACCTTGGGCAAGTCGGCGGAAGGTCCCCACCTTACTTTGAACTATGGAAATAGTTCTACGTGGGGTTTGTCGTACAACTTGTATGCTGACAAGCTACTTGGTTTCGACCTGGTGCCACAGTCGGTCTATGAAATGCGTAAGCATCCGTCTCGCGACTTCCACCCAGCGAAGAACATCCCCGCTCATACGATTACGTAGAAACCGAATGGTACAAGACTGTCGCGAGGACCTTCGGTGTGCCTTTGGATACGAGACATACTTACACCAAATCTGGTTTGTCTCTTTTGGTTGACTCGTTTCGGTAGTCATTCTGAAACGATACCTTGCCACCGCAGACTGGGAAATTTGGACTGCAGGAATAATGTCCGACACCTCCATGCGTGACGCTCTAATCAAAGCAGTCCATACCTACGCTTCAGGCGGAACAAGTTCGCAACCCTTCGGCGACTGGTACGAAACCTCTGATGGCACGGCCCAAGGATTCCGAGCAAGACCAGTCGCGGGTGGACATCTTGCGTTACTTGTGCTGTGAATAACAGTTCTTCTCTATCAAAAATACTTTCCAACATCTAATACCCTTACCTCCCTCTTAAATTATTAGTGATCCGTCGAGTACAGCACCAGGATCTACAGCTACGGATTCCACTCGTGCGGATGGCGGGAATGGGAACGGCGCGTATTCGACTTTCGGTAGAATATCATCCGTCGTTTATGCCGGACTTGTTTCAATTCTCGTTTCGACGCTACTATGATAGCTGCTGTCTGAGCAAAGAAGGCAGAGAATACGTAGTTTGCACATACTTGTGTACTTATCTAATTTATCCACTTTCATGGTATTACGCCGTGATACAATGTGGTCGTCGTCCAATACTTCACCCTCTCTAAAGTACTACATCTATTCATACACATCCGTCAAGGAGAATCGTCGGATTAGAAACCGAGTCGCCGACCGCTCCGCTATGAGTGATGAATTCGGACTATGATCTTCTGACCAAGGATTCCAAGTGGGTGTGATCGGTCTTCTTCCACTGTGACCTGAATCTTCCCGTCGCAAGGCACTGGAGGTGTTTCCTCCGCCGCGGGAACGGGCTGGATCGTGCTTGATAAATCTAGCTTGGCGCGAATTTCCGCCGTAGTGGTAATAGGTTTCATGGGTGCTGTCGGCGTGAGAGACTGAGCTGAATTCGTTCCTCCCTTCTGCTCGGAGGAAAGCCATGTCGTTAATGGTTTCTTCGAGTTTCGACCCGATTTCGCGAGATAGCACCTGCATTGGTAAACGGCTGAAGAGGAGGTTGTGTTTGTGTCGGATTCGAGTGGGGTTTTGTGACTGTTTATTTAGATTAATTGAGTGAGATTGCTTGAACGGCGACAGTTGGGATACGCACTTGAACGGAAGGTTGGCAGACTTCTTGATATTGCGCGTCACCACAGTTGCTTGAGTTTGATACAGCACACTGGGATCCGCGACTACTGAATAGCACGCGTAGAATGTTGAAGGTCGTTTTGCAATCTTCTTCAACTGCTTGACCATCTCCAGCTCGTTCTGAAACTCGATTACCTCTCCCGGCTTGAACTCGAATACGGGCTTTGACTTTCGTTTCTTCGAAAGACACATGAGATAGGCCGGCAAGTGAGAAATGAGACCAACGTACGGGTTCACCGTCTACCGAAGTTCCATGATTCTTTTTCCTCCTCTTCTTCGAGGTCGTGTCATTGTCATCCTCCAGTTTCCTCTTCACGCTCTCTTTAACCTTCGCGTCGCTTTTCACGACACCTCCCTCGCGTATCATCGCATTAGTCGCATTCTGCAATGTATCCGGTTTCGCCGCTGGCTCAATTCTGCTCCGACACAGGTTACAGAAGATATGTGGAAGGTTGACCATTCCCGGGCAAGTTTCGCATTTCTTCAGCCCATCTTTTTTCCGACATGGGACACAACGAGCATACGGGAGAGTGACCATTTCTGGGCAGGTCTTGCATTTGCGTTTGTTGGATTTAGGAGCGACGAAAGAAGTGGCGGAGGCGTTAATAAACTCCATATTGATGGTGATGGAGGTAGGAAATAGAAAGGCACTACACGCTCAGACTCCTTCCCACCCGTCTTCGGACAGTAGAAAAACCAGAGTGAGAGTCGTATGTTTGAGGTAAGTATATTTGATGCTGTTCATTATTGCTTACGATTTTGTATTACGTGACTTGCTGGCTTTTCTTAACTGTCCTCCGACGACTGGCATAATAAACAAGCGCCGTTGGGCCATTGTTTGGCACCGCCATTAGCGCCCCAACCACCACACCCAAAGTCGCGTTGAATGCGACACTGAGCATCTTAAAAACTACTGCGCACAGTACTTGCCTGGCTTGGGCCTTCTCTGAGTCTGGATAACGGTGCTGAGTTTTGACCGCTGTGTTGGCTTGCTTCAGCAATAGGTCAAGAATCCCTTTCATGTTGAATGCACTGTTGCAATGGTTGTCATTGGTGACTCTCATGTTGTTGTAAAGCCGTTTTGCCAACGTTTTGTAAATTTTTGCTCTCAATTTCTTGTTGGCTATCTCAATGACTTGGGTCAATAGGGTTTCAACAGTAAAAGTGTCCATGATGATGTGTATTCTGGAGGAGCTAGGTATACACGCGAAGTGCTGACTGCGGAGAAATGCCGGCGCTAATGGCGGTGCCAAACAATGGCCCAACGGCGCTTGTTTATTATGCCAGTCGTCGGAGGACAGTTAAGAAAAGCCAGCAAGTCACGTAATACAAAATCGTAAGCAATAATGAACAGCATCAAATATACTTACCTCGAACATACGACTCTCACTCTGGTTTTTCTACTGTCCGAAGACGGGTGGGAAGGAGTCTGCTACACGCTCCAAACACGCTCCCACGAATACACAAACGAAATCACGCTGTGACAATAATCACCTGAGAATGTCACGGACGCGTTTCGGCTCGCCGCTCGTGTCCAACCACGTAAATTTCTCATGGATTCCGCCTACAGTGTGTATGGTACTACAAATTAAATCATTCCAGTATATGATATATGTTCCATCGTTTACTTGCCGGGCTGTCCTTTTAGGTTTTCGCCCCATGGGCCCGTGGTCATTATCATCTACTTTTCACCCGGGTTCTTGAATCTTCTCAGGGCGCGGTCTTTTACTTCATGATGCTTTACAATCGGTTGAGGGTAGCCCAATTTGTCTGCGACAGATGCTGGCGGATCGTGTATTTCTAGTTAACAGCGTCAGTCCGAGATAGAACCTTTCTCAGCGTAAGACGTACCATCCCCACGGAGCTTGGATAATTCTGGGACAAAGCGTCTGATGAATTCGCCCGAGGGATCAGCCTTGAAATGTATGGGTGAGTACGCTATTTGGTATGTTAAGACTTGTCGCTAACCTTCTTGCTCTGAATATACGGGTTGAAGATTCGGAAGTAGGGAGCAGGATCGACGCCAGTGCTGGCGCTCCATTGCCAACCTCCGTTATTAGATGCCAAATCTCCATCAATCAAGTTTTGCATGAAATACTAGAGCGCTAATCAGTGCACTGAAACACAAGAAAAATCACTATACTCACTCTCTCCCCCACCCTCCAGTCCATCATCAGGTCCTTCGTCAAGAACATGGCGACAATCATCCTAAAACGATTGTGCAGCCAGCCCATCTCCTTTATGCACCTCATCCCCGCGTCAACGATCGGCACTCCTGTCGTCCCGTCCTTCCAACGCTTCAGCATCTCGCCGTCCGTGCCTTGGCCTACAGGGTCGGGGTCGTCGTCGCTATACCCTCCACCTCCCGCACCTTCTTCTTGGTGGTTCTCCCATACCACTGCTGCATACTTTTCGATGTATGGCCGTCCCATGCTTACTCTCGGGAAAGACACCAGGATATTCGCATAGAAATCTCGCCATGCGACTTCCTGAACCCAACGTCCGATGCCGGTTTCTTTCCCCCCGTCCACTTTCTTCGACTTTTGCATAGTCAATGTTGCACGTATACACGCTCTCGCTGAGATGACACCGGCAGCAAGATAAGGACTGTGGGCAAAGATCAGTATCGCACCCCCCACGGAGACCCTTTACGAACCTCAATCGACTCGTCGTGTCACGATTTGCATTGTCTCGTTCTTGGCCGTATTTGAGTAATCGGCTTGCCTTATCCGATTTCTCCGCTCCTTCAGCCAACGGGCTCACGGCACCCATCTGACTCGATCGCGACTTGGTATGCAGAAAGCGGTCGAGCATCTAGGCGACGATCTTCTCAGTAAGGATTCACACTAAGCGGAGTTGGCATACCTGGGACGCTACATCCTCACCAGCTGGCCAGACTTTCTCCATTGTTTTCGTATCTTCAGCGTCCAGCTCAAATCCGGTGATGCCCTTTGGTATTTCGGAATCGAATAGCGCGGAGAATTTCTTGTTGTCTTTGACCTTGGCATCGTTCGCCTCAGGATAGGGACGCTCGTGCAAGTATTCATCTTGCTTATCGTGCAGCGTAGCTAGCCAATTCCTCTGATAGGGACTGTACACCTGCATCGGGGGCATATAAGAATAGCACTCAACTTGAGCCAAGGGAGCTGCTCACCGCGTATGCTTTCTTCTCCTTATTCAGTATTAATCCGGGTTCAATAACACACTTGTCGTGCACGAATGTTGCCTTGATTCCCTTCTCCTTGGCTAGGGCACAGACTTTCATGTCTCTTCGCATTTCGTCGACCTCGTATTCGATATTTGCATATAGACTCGTGGAGGACAGGTCGGTCAGGAGTGAGATGATTGCTTGGGGCAAAGTCTTGCGCACGTCGTGTGTGATGGTATGAAGAGGGATATTCAACTTTGAAAGGGCGTCCTGAATAGTTTGTCAGGACTGGAATATTCCGTGATGGAACTATTGTGCGTACCTTTAAACTATTGAGGTTACGGATAACAAAGTCTATCCTGCGTGCACCACGGTCGTGGGCGATGTAATCTTGAGGAGAGAACAAGAAAACGACCACTAGGGGAACTTTGTCCGACTTTGCTTTCTCCGAGGCCATAGAAAGCGCTGTGTTGTCTGAGACTGTGACTCATTCAGAACGAGCTTCAAAACGCGACGCAAAGGGGAAGACTGACTTCGCATATCACACATTCTCATCCAATACACGACGGCCTCGCCCTTCTTAGGCGACTTGACACCGTCTTTGACGGCTTGGTTGAGTTTGTGAAGGGGAGGGTCTGCGTCAACAGCAGCAGCAGCTTGAGCCGTCGCCACTTTTCTGTGCGGAAAAGAGACTGAAGATGTAGGACGATTCTTCTTCGTCGGAGACTCTGCCCTACTGACACTGGGTGATCTCGAACGTTTTGCCATAGTTGAGAGAGAGAATAAAGGGCGGGGTCGAAATGGTGACAGGCTAAATCTGAGCATTGCTCTTTTATGACCTTGTGTTGACCCATTATAAAGTCTTCGATCGAGCGAAACAGAAAGGGTCCTCGTGACGTCACGGAAGCTACATCGAGAAACAAGCGCTTTGATCAGCGCTTAACGTAACCTCTAGCCTTCCTCTCCCTCTGCTCCCTCCGCTTCCTTTCTTTTACGCTCTTCTTCTGCTTCCCGCTCTTCAGCTTCTACGACTTCAACATCCAGAGGGAACGTAAGGATGGCTGCGATTCCGCTCAGTTGATTGAGCTCTGTCATGGAATCATCATTGTGAGTACTTCGGGTGTTGGGAGTAATCGAGACACATACGTTGTCCCGATTCGTGCATACTCGAAAATATGACGACTTCTCCGCCCTTTTGTTGTACTGCTTCCGTGAGTGCAACGTATTTCTTGCGTGTTTCCGGATTGCTCGATCTATGCAGCGCAAAATGAGATCCTGGGGGGGAAGAACCAGATGATGTGAACACGCACCGGAACAGATCGTCTGATATCAGGAGGGTTCCGATGGCACCTCTGTCGGAGGCCAACACGACGTGCTCGGGGCCGTACCAAGCTCGAAGTTCGTCGGTAGCAAGCATTTTGTGGAACCTTAAAAAACTCGCGTTCATGATATGTTCGCCACTGACGATATGAATACGACGCACTTGTCTAGTGTGATCCCCTCCCTCGCAAATTTCGTTTCCTTCAGCTGGTTCGCGATCTGGGGTGAATATCAGGCGATTAGAATTTACGTATGAAGAATGAGTGCAAGTCAACTCACCTGCGGGCTCCGCAGAACTTCAACTAGACTGTGAACGTGAGGGCTACTGACATGCACCTTCACTCCCTTCTCCTTCAATGCCCTCTGCAATGCTTTGTCCCCTCTCTTGCCCGCTTCTTGTAGCATGTAGTCATAGACGCTATCCCTTACCCATCCCGGACTTGCAATGACGATCGCCTTCAACCCAACATTCGCATACGGTATATGCCTCAAAAACGCATCAAACAGGGTCCCATAAAACTTCGTCAACGCCTTCTCATGCTGAGACGTTCCTGACGCCGCTGCCTTGCGAGGAATCGAAACCGATATTCGATGAGCCACCAACGTCATATGTTCCGACAGCAGACAAAAAGCTGCTGTTCCCTCTCCGCAAACTACGGCACCGACCTCGGCTCCCCGCCCTGGTACAACCGATTCCTCTACCCTAGAGATAGCGACGCTATCCCAACCATCCGATTTTTCTATCCGTACATCCCGATTAGCCTCGATATCGAGAGTGTGGAATGCACCGAGCTTGACGTGGGGGTTTTCGGATATGACTCGACCTGAAATCTGCAAAGATGCGGTGGAGGCGTTGGCCGATGATCCAGCTTCTGCAGATGATCCTGCTGCTTGGTTGGCTTCTCCAGAGGAGAAAGAAGAGAATTCGACTCGAGTTACTTGAAGCGTTAGTTTAAGACGGATGCGTTGGGAATCGATGGACCCGGTGTTTGATGTTTTCTGTACTCGACTGGCAGTGGTATTTGTAAAACCTTGGTATGATTGGACGTGAGGGTTACATACTTACCGAATGGCTCCTGCCCTGACAGAATCCCCTTCTTGGATGAGATTATACAAATGCCACATATCTTCGTCGTCTTCTGGTAATAGATTTACATGGCCCTTTATATCAAGTCAGTAGGGATCCACGATCGAGTAGGAACCAGGTACTTGCTGCACCGTGCTTGTCGACGAATTTACCGAGGAGCTTCATGACGATGACAGTTTTGGTGGAAAGAATTGCCGGTACCAGCGCCTATCATCTTCATTTCATACACCCACGACCTCGACACGACCTCCATCTTCTGAATTCCTGATTTGCAAACTCATGGACAGGTACTCACACTCGTGCTATTCTACCATTGGCGTTCAAATACCTGATCTAGCAATCCCAAAATCGCATCACTCGCTTCACGACTTGTAGAACCCAACCAACCTGGAGGACGAAGCAAACGTACAGATGATGACTATGAACTGGACGATGACGACGCGATTTTTGCAGAGCTGGAAGCGGAGATAGAGAACGATGACAACGCCGCGATACGAGAGCAGGGATTGGCAATTTTGCAACGAGAGTGAGTCGAAGCTGTTTCGTCCTCGTGTTTGCCTTGTGGAAGATGTTGATCGCTCAAGCAAGGATGCAAAAGATACAGCATATGAAGGACAATAATTATGGGCAGTATACAGAATTAACGGATGAAAAAGAGGTTGTCAGGATCACTGCGTAAGTGGGTTGTGGTTCGAATTGGGTCGGAACTTGGAGAGAATGCTGACCTTCGTTTCTCGTTGTCCGATAGCCATGAACCGAAGGTTGTGATCCATTTCTACCACACCAAGTTCAAGAGATGCGAGATAATGGACAAGCATCTTGCCGTACGTGCGTCACGAATGGGGAACACGCATGGTGTATTGACGGATCAACCACAGAAACTTGCCCCGAAATACCACAACACCCGGTTCAGCAGAGTCTTTGTAGAGAACATACCTTGGCTGGTAGAAAGACTTGGAATCAAAGTTCTGCCGTGTGTGATTTGTTTCGTGAAGGGTGTCACTAAGGATAGGTGAGTGAGATCCCCGTTCGAAGATACTCACATGGACCATTGATACTCGCTTTAGATTGATCGGATTCGAGGAACTGGGGAACGACGATGCGTTCACAACGGCAACGCTTGAGCTACGTTTAGCTGTCAGCGGTGAGCTTGTGCAAGCTTGTTGAAATACAAGAGGAACTCACTTTTGCTTTCTTTGGCAGGCGTCATCCATAAACCAGATCAAGGCAAGGATCTCTTGTACAAGGTCTCAAATACAAGTCAAAAGAACGACGACGACGACGAATTCGACCTGTGATTTGTGTGCTTCCCGACCTGGTTCCTATTCGAGATCGTCCGTCGTTCCTGTTGCAAGGCACCCGTCGACTTGCGCAATTCTCTTCATTCCGGGCACCCACAACGTTGAAAGATGGCACACTTGCTACCTTGTACATAGACTAGTAAAGCATGTGGGACGAGAGTATACGTTGTACTCTTTCAGTACTAGCATCAATCGTTATCGCTGCCTGTTACCGAGAACTTTCCGTTTGCTCAGTCCCGCCAGTGCGCGCTCGCGGACGTATTGGGTTGAAACGGGCGTTGGACGCGAGGATGAGCGGTAGGAGTTGCCCAAAATCATGCTCTCGCCAAAGAAAAATTACCACAAGAGGAATTGAGAAGACATTGGTCGGCAAGGCAAACGGAAAGCAACGCCAAACATGGCTACGTAGTCAACTGGCTTCTATGACAACTGTCACCCGTTTTGGTTACAGCTTACCTATTATGGTAATTATTTCCACAACGCAAATCGCAAGGAACCAATCCGCCCATCCATGTTGAACGTATAAAACCAAGCGCTGCCAGCATGTTCTAAATCATCAACCACTCACTCACCGCAAATCTCTTGACTTGAAGTCCTCTCTCGCATTCTACTGCATCTCCTCACCAATCCTCACTACAATGTCTTACTCTGCCAGCGCATCTGCATTCTCCCTCTACAACACCTCTGCACACGAGGAAACCTACAGCGCTTTCGGCCTGTTCATCCCTGCTCAACAACACCCACGAGAGACTCATGAAACATACGAGCAGGTCTTCCAGCTCTTCCGTCCCTCGAACAAAGCCAACCAGAAACGGGATTCATCATCCTCATCCTCATCCATCTCTTCTGGCTTCAAAAAGTTTTTGAAGGGCCTCTAATCAAGTCTACGGGTTTTTTGGGAGTCACCTCCACCTTCATCATTCCGACACATATCCTATAGTCCGCCTTTGGCGCGTGTGTCGACGCTATCAGACGACATTCCAATGTCGAACATTCATCACGTGGGACGCGAAAAACGCGTCCTTTGCTGCCTAGAGCGAGCTTGCCCTCCAATGCCTGGCTATCAGCGGTCCTTCCATGCCTGCGCTCCTTTCCACAACGCTCTCTACCATATACCAGGCCGCCAGACGCGGCCACAACTCAATACCCCCAAAATACATCTACACGCTCATACAAATCCTTTCATCACACAGACGATGGACGAGCACCGACTCATTTCTTGATACACATACAATATCTTTATGCATCTTTATGCGACATTCATAGATACACCATATACAATTGTAACTGTACCAAAACCACACCAAAAACTACAACATTGTGCTCATTTGTTCAACGCTACTCTTTCCTCATAAGCTTTCCAACCGGCCTCCTTATACCGAATAGCCTGAGCGCGAATAGCATCCGTAGCAGAAGGATCCTTGCCATAGACCCCTCTTCCTACGATGATCACATCACACCCTGATTCCAACACAACTTCGCGGGGAGTTCGATACTGCTGACCCATCCCGTCGCCTTTAACGTCCAGACCCACACCAGGGCTCAATATCAAGAAATCGTCCTTGCTCTGAGAACCTTCATCGGCGGTGGTGACGCCGACTTCCTCCATCCGCCTCTGCGCGATGAACCCAATCACAAAGTCACGGTTGTCCCTAGCCATGCGAACCGCTTCTTCGGTGTATGTACCAACGGTGAGTGCGCCTTTTGTGCTCATTTCGGCGAGGAGGAGAAGACCGCGACCGAGCGGTAGTCCGACGGAGGCCAGGCCTGCAACGATGGACGGACCAGGGACTGGATGTGCGTTGGTTATATGGGACCAGCTCGCGATGCGGTACACACCGCTCGAGTATTGGAGCGCGACGGTGTTGCCTGATGGTCGACGCGATTCAGAATAGGCGCCCAGATGTGAAAAGAGGGATACACATACCGATATCGGCGAATTTCCGGTCCTCGAAGATCACGAAATCGTGCTTTTTGCTCAACTCTTGTAGTTTTCCGATAATACTTGGATCAAAGTCTTCAAGGATATCGATATGTGTCTTCAAGTCGGAGGTGGTTTCAAAAATTAGATTCCACAGGAACGGAGGGAGAAGCCATTTGCCTTGACGAGACACACGTAAGGCCCACTGCATCGATGATGGATAGAAAGTCGGAGGATTTGGTGACATCGACGCTAACGGCCAAGTTTGATCGCTTGCGTTCCATCGTTTCGAGAAGAAGTTTTGCAGCTGGATTTGCATGTTTTTGAGCTCGTGTGCCGTACGTTTGGAGGTGAGGTGAGGACATCGCGGTAAGAAGAAAAAGAGACGCTCGACCCCGGCAGGCAGCTCAATTAATTTGACTCCCTACCAGCTCCTTGCCTCCACCCCTCCGTGATCACCGTTCCAAAAGCTCGCGTCTTTCATCGACAGCCTTGCGATCCTCCTCGTGGACGAAACTCCTAAGTACGTCAAAGGTACTTATGGAATCCAACAACCGGCATGATTATACCCGGTGTAAACTTCCGGGTCGGAGGGGGCGAGCTTGGGAGAGCTGCTTACTGAGCACTTTCGATTAGCAATCCACTGGAGTTCATTGAATCTCCAGGATATTTAAGATGGCGCAATCTGGTAAGAGAGTTAGACACCTACTTCCTTACTTCCTTCTTTCCCCGCACATCATAGACAATGACCAACCAAAGCAAGATCGTAGACCTCCCTTCTGAGGCAGCACCTGGAGTCCCTTACTTCACACCAAAGCAAGAGCCTCGCTCGGGAACTGCACAAGATCCTCAGCCTGATGGAAAGCCCCTTCCTCTGCTGTTTACCCCTCTCAAGATAAGAGGGTTGGAACTGCAGAACAGGATCACGGTGCGTCGACGGATGCGGGAGTAATTGTACTGTTCTCATCGCAATCATCGTAGTTGGCGCCCCTCTGCCAATACTCTGCTCAGGATGGTCATCCTACTGCATGGCATATGGCACATTGTGGGTTTCTTCCTTTCAAGATTATCTCGTAGCTCGAGTCTAATGCACCCACTCAACAGTGGGAGGAATCCTCAAAAGAGGTCCTGCGTTGACTTATGTCGAAGCAGTACGTCTCGCCTGGCGTGTGTCCTGATGAATTCTAGTACTCATTGATTATTTTTAGACTGCAGTCGAAGCCAGAGGCCGTATTACCCCAGAAGATGCGGGGATCTGGAGCGATGACCATATCGCTTCGTGGAAAGAGATCACCACCTTTGCTCACTCCCAGAATCAGAGGATCGGAATTCAGCTTGCACATGCCGTACGTGTTCTTAGCATGCCAAGTCTGGTCTTTCCCCCCTTCATGTGCTAAATTATTCTTTCTACAGGGTAGAAAAGCCTCTACTGTAGCCCCGTTCATCAATTTTGGCATGATTGCGACAAAAGCTGTCAATGGCTGGCCGGACGACGTCGTTGGTCCGAGCTCCGAGCCTTTTTCTGATACATTCCCGACTCCTCACGCCCTCACTATTCCTGAGATAAAGGAGATCGTTCAGGCGTTCAAGGATAGTGCCATCCGTGCTATCAAAGCAGGATTCGATACGATCCAGATCCACAACGCACATGGATATTTGCTTCAGTCGTTTGTTAGCCCTCACTCTAACAAGAGGACGGATGAGTATGGTGGATCCTTCGAGAACAGAATTAGATTGTCGTTGGAGGTTGTAGATGCGGTGAGGGAGGTTATACCCGCTGACATGCCTTTATTCTTGAGGTGAACTTCTTCGCTTTCGGAAGGATATCATATTGAAGTACTCTTGGTTGCAGGATCTCCGCCACAGACTGGTTAGAAGAGTCCTTACCCAACGAACCCTCCTGGCGTAACGAGGATACGATCAAATTCGCCCACGTCCTGGCCGACCATGGTGTAGACGGCATCGATATTTCCTCTGGTGGAAACTCTACACACCAAAAGATTGGCACATTCGGAAGCCACGTCCAGACTCTCTTGGCTCAGAAAGTCAAGGAATCCTTCGACGCAGCTAACCAACAAGTTCGTGGGGGAGGAAAAGCGTTGATATCCGCTGTAGGGAGCATCAACACGGGAACGTTTGCGGAGCAGTGTTTGCAAGAGAAGAGGTGCGACTTTGTTAGCGTTGGAAGACATTTCCAGAAGAACCCTGGAGCCGTTTGGCAGTTTGCGGAAGATCTGGATATTTCGATTTATGTCGCTAAACAGATTGGATGGGGATTCGGAGGGAGAGGAACTCATGTTACTAGGAAGACTAGAGACAGTAAGATCTAGAGCCTAGAAAGCTTAGAGAAGTAGAAGTAAATACGATGGATGGACAACTTGAACTCACCTGCCGCATGGCTCCAAGATGATCGGGTCGATTGTTGCCCAAGATTGGCGCTCGAACTCGTGGCTGTGAAAAAATTCTTCAGCTTGGACTTTGATCTTGACTCTCCATGTCTTCCTCTACCCGAGAACGAGAACACGACGACGCAGAACTCGAACGCGACGCCAAACGACCCAAGATTGAATCCGAGACTGACACCAAGACTTCAACCACTGAGGTAACCGTGACCGAGGAGAGTGTTCTTGATGATGAACAACCAGTTCACGTCCTTCCTCCAAGCCATGCCTTGCTAGGCACTCCGCTTCCTGTCGCTGAAGCTGGACGGCCACTCAATTTTATGGAAAGCGATGTTGGGATCTCGGAGTATGTTGGGAAGGGCGTATCGAAAATTGAAGGTATTATCAAGCAGAGGTGCGTTTCTCTTTGTCCGTTTGGCTTGACTGGATATATATGATCGCTTTTATAGGTTTACAGACTTTCTAGTATACGAAGTCGATCTCGATGGGAACGTCATTCACCTAAAATCTCTCGCAAAACCCGATTCTTCGAAGAAAAATGCTGTTGCTGCTGAAGATCAAGAGGAGCCTTCGACTTCAGGATCGACACAACAAAATGGAGACGAACCCATGCAGGGTATTGAAACGGCCGACACCGACAAAAAAGCGGAGACAGAAGAGAGCAAAGGAACTGAACCTCCTGCTCAACCAGAAGCTGCGAAGGCAGAACCTCCAGAAGATCCTAAGAACCCGTGGCCCGAGACGTTCAACACGAAGCTCGCTCCATATCTATCAGAGACATCAATAGCTCAACTCAAGGAGATGTTCTTACAAGGGCCAGAGCCTCCCAGAGTGAGCGACAGTGGATGGGGTGGACGCGCCCCGAAAGAGGCTGGCGCGTCGGAAGATACCCCGGCGGCACCCGCACCGGAGCCTCAAGAAACTAGCTCGTCGAGCTCTGGGAGAGGACGTGGAGGCCGTGGGAGAGATCGTGTGCGTGGACGCGGCGGTAGGGGCGGTGGGAGAGGTGGTTCTGGGAGGGAAGATCATCGAAAGGTGGTCTCAGAGGTGCCTTTTCAAGCGCTGTACGTTTCCTTCATTTCCTGACAACGTGTTTGCAGCCTTTCGAGTCCAAAGACACCAGAACTGCTTTCCACAAGGTCATTCGTGACCTTTTCAAAGGGAAACTAGACACAGAAACAGACACTTCAGGAACAAATCCAGATGGTTCTCGGATTGTCATCAAGTGGGGACGACGCGGTGGAAGAGGGGACAGGAGGGGTGCGTTAGTTGCCCGACCTGTACCACGCTCGAGCTAAAATATCCTACTCGCAGACGGGAAAGCTTCTTCCGGTGACCAGGGAGGTCGCGGAACATACCCTCCATACATCCACTTTACCCTGCAGAAGACCAACCGTGACACCCAAGACGCGCTCTCTTATTTCGCTCGTACTCTTCACGTCAACGTCAAAGATCTCGCAGTCGCCGGGACAAAAGACAAACGCGGTGTAACAGTACAACGCGTCTCACTCAAGCGTGGTAACAAAACCGTTGAAGACGTTTGGAGACTAGCAAATGGCATATCTGCGCGGAAGTCACCTACTGATGCTCTCCGCCAAAGAGGAGAGAGAGGAGTTAGAATTGCAGACCTCGTATACCGGAAAGCGAGTTTGGAACTCGGGCTCCTGAAGGGGAACGGCTTTGTTATCACTCTTCGGTGCATCATCTGGAAATAAGCCCATAGCCCTTCCGAATGCTAATACCCACGCAGGAATGTTCAAGTCGACACCACAGAGACGGTTGACAAGGCGCTAAATATTGTTAAGACCAATGGTTTCATTAACTACTACGGTTTGTCACCCATTCATTCTGTTGTGGATACTGACTGAGATTTATGTCTTGCAGGTATGCAACGATTTGGAACCGCGTCGGTTCCGACACATGCAATCGGACTTGCTTTGCTGAAGGGTGACTGGCATAGGGCCGTGTCTCTCATTCTCCAAACCCGGTATGGAGAGCATCCCGAGGTAGAAGCCGCTCGTAATGCATGGCTGGTAGAAAAGAATCTCGACAAGGCTCTTTCGTTGATGCCACGACGGGTTGTCGCGGAAAGGTGCATTCTTGAGAGCTACAAGAAACAAAATGGGGACACGCGTAATGCTATGGGGGCTCTTTCGACCGTAAGCATATTTCGCTGGATCTGCTTGGGTATCTCCGTTGTTCAATCATCTCGTAGATCCCACGTAACCTCCGGTTGATGTATGTACACGCATACCAATCATATGTGTGGAATGCTATCGTTTCGGAGCGCATTCGGATGTATGGGGCTGATCAACCGGTGGTGGGCGACCTCGTTTTCGACGTTGAGCAGGAAGCAACCGAAGAGGGCAACCATAATCAAGATGAAGACATGGATACTAATGAGACGAGTGAGGAGTTATCTGTAGTGATCCTGTTCCTCCTAATTATTCTTCGTAGATGAACCTGTCTCCAACCGACAAAAGAAGAAGCAGAATCGGAAACCTTGGACGCCGCCCCGTATAAAGACTTTAACGGAAGAGGATCTCAAGAATTATACCATATTCGACGTCATAATGCCTCTTCCCGGGACCGACGTTGCATATCCTGGCGGCAAGCTTGGAGAACGATACAAAGAATTCCTGGAAATGGATGGTCTCGATCCTAACAACTTTGTTAGAAAGCAAAAGTAAGGTTGGGTTCATATTGTTGGCGATCGCAGTTCCTAACGATGTCTTACGCAGAGACTACACGTTAGGGGGCTCTTACCGAGCAATTCTCCATCTTCCGAAGGAGATGAGTTGGTCCGTGCTGCGGTACACAGACCCCGATGTTCCGTTGGCCCAGGCCGATGAGGACAAGTTGCTCGGGTTTGATGCGCCTGTCATCTCCGAAGACGGAAAATTCATGGCTCTTCAAATACATCTCCAATTAGGCACAGCTTCGTATGCCACGATGGCGCTTAGGGAGATCACCAAGACGGAGACCAGTTCGCATTACCAAACCAATCTTACGATGGCGGCTGAAGACCAGAAATTCAAGGGAACTGGTTCGGGTAACGCGGAAGACGATGAACAGGAAGACGGTAGTGCGGAAAACCTTGTAGCCGAAGAAACTGTGTAAGAAAATTCGTGTATACTATAGTACGAACTAAAAAAGACGCGATACCATTGGGACACGTTCCATCGGGAGTACTTGAGCAATGAAAGTTCCTGAGTTCCGAGTCCGGGTATTGACGCGACCTGAAGGCTGAGAGAGTCCATCAACCTTGCCATCAACCTCAACGACGAGTACTCTGTTCGTTACAAACACTCTATTACCGGCCACGGAACGCGGGCGCCGCTGTTGCAACTGCGCAAGGCTATTATAGACTGACGTGTCGCTGAAGAAGCCCTACAAATACCCTACCTATCCCCGAATCATCCCTCTAAAACACTAAGCTATCTCACTACACCGCTCGTTCAACCTAAGCACCCGGCCGACGGGCACACTCGCAATGGCTAAAATCGAAACCATTGTGTTTCTGTCACTAATCCTCGATCTTTTCGCGTTCACAATCCCTCTTCCCCTTTTCCCTCGTCTCATTGATTGGTACACCCAGGTTAGTCTTCTTCCGGGTGCCTTCGGGAATCTGCTTTTTCAATATGTCTGGCCATAGCGAGAAATATCCGATCCAAATGGGTTCCTTTCACGAACCCTAGCATTTGTTTCCAATGTTAGAGGCTTGTTCTACCAATCGTCGACGCACTCTGCAAAGTGGGATGTAGTACTCTTAGGAGGGATGATGGGATCAGTCTTTTCGTATGTGGTATCTCTACTCTTGATGATTGCAGAGCTCAAAAGGGTTATTTCAGGATCCTGCAGTTCTTGGTATCGCCCAAGATTGGCTCCTTGTCAGACAAGTATGGCCGCAAACGAATTTTGTTGCTCACCATGATTGGCAATATCCTTTCTGCTGCGGTGTACGTGGCCAAATAATTCTAGTTGAAAGAATTCGTGTTGACAGTTTTCGATACAGCTGGGTTCAGTCAACGACTTTCGCGTCATACATGCTTTCTCGGGTTATTGGTGGACTCAGTGAGGGAAATGTACAGCTCGCGATGTAAGCCTCTTCAACTTTCTACGACAGGACTCATCTAATATCCCCCAAGCGCCATTCTTTCCGACGTGACAACTGCCGAGAATCGGGCCAAAGCCCTTGCGCACGTCGGGATCGCTTTCGCGATCTGCTTCTGCATTGGTCCCCCCATTGGTGCATACTTCTCTACGCGCCCACTCCCCGAATCCGCTTTCTACACAGAGGTCAACATCTACGCGGTTCCAGCCCTGTTGACTCTGGTGCTTTTGACGGTCGAGACCCTATTCCTTGTTGTCGCCCTTCCTGAAACGAGAGGCAAAGGCAAGAACACGAAAATCGAAACCAAAAAGTCTGCCGAAAAAGCCAAACCCACAGTCAAGAGGACTATTCCGGAACGTATCGCACTATTAAAATCTCTCCGCCACGTCCACTTCCTATTCTTGGGCGTGTTCTCTGGTGTGGAATTCACCTTGACATTCCTAACCTTTGATTGTAAGTTCTGGGTCTATCAAAGAATACCGTACACGTCGTATTGACAACGATCCCGCAGTGTTCGATTGGAATAACAAACAGAATGGGATGCTCATCGGATCGATCGGTATCATGAGCGCTCTCCTCCAAGGCGGGTATGTCAGAAGGGCCATGTCAAAGACCGGAGAAGGGAACATGGCCCGACGCGGAGTCCACAGTTGTACATTGGGTCTAGCTCTCCTTGCCCTAGTCCCCCTCTATGTGTCTTCAAACGTTACGCTGGCTCGCCGGTTCTTGCAATTGGCCGCAGCTTGCATGGCCTTCACATCCGCCACTGTTGTCAACTCCCTCACAGCATTTGCTTCGCTACAGTGCGACGATGGTGGTGTTGATGCTGATACCGGGAAACCAGCCATCGAGAATCCAAAGTTGGCGAAAGGCAAGGCACTGGGAGAGTTCAGGTCGTCAGGGCAGCTCGGACGCGCGATTGGGCCTCTACTGGCGTGTGCTGCGTACTGGACCGTAGGTCCGAGTTACACTTATGCTGTGGCTGCTGCAGCCATGGGATTGTTATCAATATATATGAAAAGGACAGTAGCAGGTAAATGAATGTACTGAGAAGGACCGGAGGTGTTTTGTACATACCGTAATATAAAGCTAATGAGGGTGCTTTTGTGATGATCTGCATTTGATGAACTGGGACTCAAAGATTGGGGCAGGGCAATGTGTCCTTGTCGAAACGTCGGCGACGAATTTATGATAAGGATAGCTAGAAGTAATTTTGTGGCCTCGCAATGATTGTTCGTCCTTCGTGCAGTATCAAAATAATGGTAGGGTATAGTTAAAATTAAATCTCGTCAGTCGTATATGAAGCAGTCGTCTGGAGGGGAGGGCGTGTAAAGTGTTCGCAAGAGCACGTCTATAGGTTATGACAGAGGCTGTAATGGCTCGGCGGTCCCCATGATAGAAGACCTTGAGTGATGGTTGTCATCTTCGCCAAGGTCAATTAGCTGATGGTTCTGGACTTCACTATGCGAAGGTTTCCGCTGATCGTCGTCAGTATACCGCTCCCGCGGTGGTCGTGACGAACGTCGGGCGAGCGGCCGCGTGAACAACGGGACCTCGGTCTCTTGACCGATTTCGAGGTCCTGTGGTTGAGTGAAGATGGCGGGCATGAAGAACATGACCCCGCGGCTTGTGGACCGGCCGTGGCGATGACGCCTCGAGTGATGCGAATGAGGTCTGTGGCTATCATTGGTATTGCCGAGTCCAATTATGGATGCCATTTTGTTCCGAACCCTGTGCACTGCGTCAAGGATTGATGTTGGGCGGCTGGGGGGAACATATGGTTCACGTCCTGCATACGAGTCGGTGGAGAACGAGAGTTCAGATGACCCGGGGGATGAAGGCTGCATATCGAACGGAAGATGGAGGACCGGGACATCAGAGTCCAACGGAGAGTCGGGTACACTGTCATCAGGGGAGGATGAGGATGATGATGAACTTGAGGTCATAGCGGACCTGGGAAGGTGAACATGCCAATGCCCAGTCCGCTGTGACCGCCTGGGGAATAGAACGTCATAGCCGCCAATTCTTCGGAGAGTGTAGCGGTGTTTACGCCCAGGGAGCGCGATAACGACCAGTCCAAAGAACAGAACGATCAGCCCAACCCACAAAAGCCCCTTGCCCCAGTGCCCCAAAAACCCAATGAAAGCCGCGTCGTCTGCATGCCAGCTACTGCCATAGAAGTGCGAAAAAAAGGCGTGAGGCGCTTCTCCCTCCTTAGCATTCTTTCCGTACAAGGATTTGGGTAAAATTCTGATGGGATCTTCTGTAGCGTGCGCAGAGGTGTAAATCCCGTATTGTGCCGAGAGGAACATAGGACCCGTCGAGAACATGACAGTGGGATAGTTGAGAATCCATGAATGGTCGAATGTAACGAGATTGTGAATGGTCTGAGCTAAGAAAGGGTGGCCCTTTTCTGCAAACATCAAATCATTGGACACGCCGACTGGAATAGTTTTGGGTAGGATGACCGGATGGGTGAGCAGGGGATCGAGCGGGCGTATGCAACCGATGTCCAAGTCGAGATACACGCCACCATAGTGGTAGAGTACGAAGTAACGAATAACGTCGGCTCGTTGAATGTTATACTGGTAATCGTTGAATGTGTCGAGGAACCATGGATAGTGTTCTGCAATAAATTGACGCGAGGACTCATCCGACCAAAGCATGTATTCGCTGGATCAAGAACGTTAGGTGCTGCGCACATATGGGAGAAGTAGGACATACTAGTCTGGCATCATATCTCGACACTCCTGAGAGATACTCCTCCATCGCTGGGGCAGTTTGTTGGTTCTCCATGTCTGGTGAAGAATCCGAGGAATTCGTTCGACCTGGTTGTGCTCTGAAGCGTTCCACCGGGCGTGACCATCGAGTATGGGAACCTCTAATTCAGAGAGATATGCGCTGGGGTCGATAGCGAGATAATATGTTATAGACGAGAGGACGACGACTGTGCCAAATAGAAAGAGGCCAAGAATTGAAAGAAATAGGAAGAATGGACGACGACGAGCCATGGGGAAGAGGAAGGAGGGATGACTTCCGAATTCAACAGCTTGAGTTTTTTGCCCTCCCAACCGCTTACCGAATCCGGCTTATTTTCGCACACCACACCCGTGCTGCCGTCGGCCCAAAGGGAGGTCGCGGCCTCCTTTTTCCAATCCGTCACCCTGATCCAGATATCCGAACAGTGTGCAAAAAAGGGTGTGTAAGAGCTTATGGATGCCTACGAGGTGCCTAGTACATCTTCATCTCATTCGTAAACAACCTTTCGTATGTGCGGCTCAATCTCATCCAGCGACTCTATTATGTACCGGTCTCCCCATGCTTCCGCAATACGCCTCAGCCCATTCAATGAAACTCTCCAATCTTGTGGCGACCACTCCTCACCCCGTCTCGAACCCGTGTATGGCCCATGGTATGGCTTCGTCAAAAATACGCCAAGATAAGGATGCGCTGCGGGCAGTGCCCTCTTTCTCCTCTCCAAATGGTCCACTAGTTGCGATGCTGTCCATTCCGCATAGTTCTGGTTCCTTGGTTCGTTCGCTGCGGCCGATCGTACCGATCTCGGGGCGTGTATGGATAGCGCAGCGCCATCGGGAGACAAGGGATTCGCGCCGTTGATCCGACTTACAAGCTCCGCCAGTAGAGCTGTAAAATGATCCACAATCTGAAGGTGGAGGGAGGTACGCGCGTCCGAGATGGTTATAAGCAGCTCAAAATCGGACTGTTCTTCCTCTTCATCGATATCCATGCTATCTTCATCGGGTGTCGGCTCATGCGGAACGATCGTAGAAAGGGCCTTGTATGCCTTGTGATATCCTGTAAACCTTTCGAGATTGACTGAGCCGTCCTCGTAGATCCGCCTGGCTATATCCCGACTGGAGAATCGTGTCATTGGCAAGATTGTGATTACGCCTGCAATAGAGTCAATTTTTGCATCGAGTTACTTCCCCGCACAAATGTATTCTGCTTACGTTCGGCTTCGCACATTATGCAAAGATTTTTATCAGCACTATAGAGGTATGTCTGGCCGATACGGTTGAAGTAAGCAGCACAATGCATGATCCTCTCGTCGTTGTTTTCGGGTGGCTGTTCGGTCGTTTGAGCTGTTAACAAGAAGTAATCCACCGGATCGTATCGCCACGCACCCCATGTCTGTTGTCAGTCTCATTCCTAGCCTGTCCTTTCAAAACCTTCCTCTCCTGAGATTTCTGAAGCAACCAACTCGAGGCATGACGAGAGAACCACGCTTCTTTCTTCATGCTAGAGGAAACGAACGATGAATATAGTTTGTAGAGTATGAAAGAGGGAAGTCTCACCCATCGAGCTCTTTGGTTACCGCGTTTGGTACGATCACCACTATGGGTAAACCTTGATTTTCGACGTCGTCGACGAATTGTACAAGGGATTCAAGATAATGCAAAACAATGTTGGTGTCAATCACTACAAAAACCGTGCTCTCGGATATAGGCGCCTTTGGACCACATCCTGTTCAACGAACAATCGGATTGTCAGGAGATAGTACGAACCTTCATCTCCACGTCGTCATTCGCAATCTCTTCAAATCTTCTGAGAGCAGCATGGTAGTAGTCCGGGTGAGCTAAAGGAGGACATTTTGAATATAAATAGTTGATCTAGAGTGGTTCTGCGCACCGGTTCGCTGGGACATCGTGGGCTGGTGGTGAGCTGGATGTCTGGAATTAGAGTTAGTTAAGAAGCTATAGGTTATTGCCAGTTGGTCAGTGGCTCAAGAGCTTGATGGATGCGCTGAGAGTGGAACGATGCTAGAGAGATCGAGAAACTTCATTCATGCTCAATGGGACTGAGCAAGTGGCGGCGCGTAAGCATAAATACGTGATAACCTACACCGCTGTGTTTGGCCCTGTTGTTCCCACAACGCCAAAAGTTCGCCCACCCTTCCACTACCGCCGTTCAACCTCAAGATCCTTTCCTCAAGGTATGTCGATACACACTACACCACCATAAATGCAACGCCTCGACTCTCCTGGTCGTTAGAAGCACCTTGATATTGGTTTCTTGTGGGAGACGAAGGGTTTCGGCGTTGGATTGGTGGACTGGACTCTGGATGCACCAGGACGCTGACTTGTTGCTATCTTTTCAGATGCGGGACGTCCTCCAAACAGAAGAGCTCGAAATTCCCTCCGGCGTCGAAGTTTCCGTCAAGTCCCGTCTCATCACCGTCACTGGCCCTCGCGGCACCCTCACGAAAAATGTCCGACACATAAACATGGACATAAGACTGATCAAGGGCAAGACTTCGAAAGTTACTCTTGCTGTATGGCAAGGTGGACGCAAGCACGTCGCTTGCTTGAGGACGATCAAAAGCTTGATCTTGAACATGATTAAGGGTGTCACCAAGGTGCGTAGTTGGACTATATATCAGTGTTCACGATACCGACGGCGCGTTTAGGGCTTCCAATACAAAATGCGTGCTGTCTACGCCCATTTCCCCATCAACTGCATCATCCAGGAGAGTGGACACAAGCTTGAGATCCGTAACTTTTTGGGAGAGAAGGTAAGCGGCTCGTGCACTCGACACAAGAAGTTGGCTGAGGAAATGATTTAGACCGTGAGACACGTTGACATGTTGGGCGGCGTTGTCATCTCGGAGTCAAAAGCGCAGAAGGACGAGCTGATCTTGGAAGGAAACGATATCGACAATGTCTCGCAGTCTGGTACGAAGCTCTTTTCGGCCCTCAAGATTCCTTGACTTACGTCCTTTCGTTATAGCCGCATCCATCCAGGGTATCTGCCGTGTGCGGAACAAGGATATCCGTAAATTCTTGGACGGTATCTACGTGTCGGAGAAGGGATCGATAGTTCAGGACGAGTAAATGTATCTCAATCCACTCTATCCATATTGATGCATGATCCCTCTGTACCTCCATTATGTTCGACTATGCTAAGACATGCCTCCTTATGATCATCTAGATCGTCCCAAATTACTGTACGTGCACGAATAAGAGTGGCTAAAGAAATACATATCGGCAGAAAAACTATGGAACAAAGGGGATCCAAGTCCAGACGCGACGCCGATAATTCACGTATTCGTCTCCGAAGAATTTAATGAGTGCATTTTCTTCAGCTAGGCGGTTAGAAGTTCAGGTATGAGCAACGGAATCGATGGAAGAGGCCTGTAAGAGAACGCACATCTCGTTCTGTAATAGAAAAATCGCCACAAGACAAAGCAAAAGCCCGCGAAGCAGACAGGATTTTGTAAGACCATTTGGGTTCCAAGGGCCCAGTAGTAAAATCCAGCATATGATGGGTGGCGAAAGTATCTCAGGGGATCTCAGGAAAGACTTGACGGGGAATCCAATGAATGGCTTACGAATAGACTCCGTCGGTAACCAGGCGATGACCGAAACGTTTGCGGTATGCCACAGCATGAGAGAAATTGGTAGACGCGTGTATCATCGCGGTCGAGCGGAGTATCTGGCCAACGATGACCATGATGATGCCTGTAATGGGTCAGAACGAGATGGAACACGTCCGGGAATCACACTGACCAATTTGAGACAAGTAGGCATGGGATTTCCATGAAGGTTTGAAGTAGAGGGTTATGAGATATTCAACCACGGCAGACCCGTTTGCAACGTGGTAAACATATCCGTTGTCCAGAAGGAAGGCTTTGGAAAGGTGAGCGTGGCTCGAGCGGAGAGAAGACGTTGACGCACAATCGACGCTACATTTGTCCAGATTCCAACCAGCAGTAACAGCATATTCGCCCCAGTGGAACGCTGACCATGCGGCGAGGAAGAATCCAAGTTGGTAGGTTGCCCAAGAATATTGCGATAAACCCCTAGAGACAAAGGCAAATAAACCTAAGGAAAAGAGGGAACCCAGGATGAAAGATATGAGGGAGGCTACAAGTGGTGTATTTGGCAAGTTTCCATGGATGACTACGTCCTTGTCGGGTTGTGTATGCAGTGGATGATTCAATGTCTGTTCGCGCATCCTAAGTCGCTCGTCGAGTCCGTCTTGCGTAGGTGCTGACATGGTGGAACGGTTTGAGAAAGAACAATAGCATTCTGGTCAATAATGAGAACCATATTTACGGATGTTTTGACGATTCATGCACAAAGGGGGAGCGCGCCGGTCCGGGCCGCGATGTTTTGAACTGCGTCAATCTCATGCACTTTGCATGCAGACACTTTCCGAGAAGACATGTCTTCAAGTTGAAGCAGGTGAGACGAGGAATCGCATCTGCTAGCCATGATCCTAGCAAGGTCAGAAATATGGCTCTTGTAGCCCATATTGGTACGTTACGCATGCGTATACCTCCTTCGCTTGACTGACATTGGCTTACTTGCAGACTCTGGAAAAACTACTCTTACCGAGTCAATCCTCTACAAATCATCGTATTTGGTCGCCTCAGGTTCAGTAGACACAGGGAGCACTACCACCGACTTTCTGCCTGCAGAACGTGAACGTGGCATCACTATCCAGTCCGCCAGTATCCCGGTACAATGGAAGCCATGGCTGTTCAATCTTATAGACACCCCCGGCCACGCTGACTTTGGAATGGAAGTCGAGAGCGCTAGCCGCGTAGTTGACGGAGCTGTCGTTCTCATTGACTCCGTCGAAGGCGTGGAGGCCCAAACCAAGGGTGTTTGGCGTCAATTAGAGAGGTGCGTGTCAGATTATTGGCTTGCAAAAAGGTGGTCAGTCAACGCAACATTCCAGATACGGAGTGCCAACAAGGATGATGTTCTTGAATAAGCTCGACCGTCCGGGTGCATCATTCCGTTCCTCCCTGTTGTCCCTTCTCACACATCGCTTTCATCCCAATCCTATGGCCCTAACTCTTCCGATCGCGTCTTTTGAGCCAAGTAACTATGCTCACGCAGAACCTGGGATTCAGGGAATCGTCGACCTGGTCAAGTGGGAGGTATGGCGCTGGGACAAGGATGATCAAGGAACTCGTCATCCCCTTCCCCGCGAGTTGTCGAAACTCCAGGACTCGGATATCTTCCCCTCTGGACATCCGCTCGTCTCCCATCTACCTGTTGCCCGGACTCAGCTGCTCGAAAATCTCTCCATGTTCTCTGAAGAACTTATGGACAAACTCCTCACCATGGACTCCGAGTCGTCGTCGTACCTTGACCTCGACGCGTCACACATACTTCCGCATCTTCGCAAATGTACGCTCGAGAACAAGATTCTCCCCGTCGTTTGTGGTTCTGCGATTCGGAATATTGGGACGGAAACTCTAATGAACTACGTTGGGGAATTATTCGCGAGCCCGCTTGATGTCCCCCGAGACGATTCTAAGAATGCGCCTCTTCGGATGTTAGCCTGGAAGGTCGGATGGGATAAGAGGAAGGGATGGATGACATACGTTCGCGTGTACTCCGGTATGGCCAACCCCTTTCTGCGTTTATCAATCACTCAATATCGGCTTAGGGTCGCTCAAGAAGCAAAGTGTAATCCTGAACTCAACCAGGAATCAGAAAGAGAAGGTTTCCAAGCTACTCCTCCTTTACGCATCAGAAGCGGAGGAGGTAGATGAATTACCATTCGGCTCTGTTGGCGTGATTCTTGGCCTCAAGTACACCCGTACAGGAGATACCCTTGTTTCCCCCGGTGCCCCACTTTCAGCGCAGTCTACAATGATGAACATAGTTCCCCCTCCGGCAGTCATATCCTCTTCGATCATCCCTAATTCTCACTCAGATCTCAAGCCAGTTCAAGAAGCGTTGGAGTCACTCTCACGGACAGACCCTTCTGTGCGTGTGGATATGCAAGAGGGGCAAATTCTGGTTCACGGTCTGGGTGCATTGCACCTGGAGATTGTTGAGGGCAGATTGCGAGATGAGTGGCAGGCTCAATTCGAGTTTGGCAAGCGTCGCGTGAGCTATAGGGAAGGGCTCGGCCCACTGAACGTTAACGATGGCGCAATGGACACGGTAGAGATTGCCGGCACCTCCGCTTCCGTTTCGTTCGACATAAGGACACTGGACGAGAGTGAAGTCGGGAACCCTCTTTGGGATGGAAACATCGTTCTGAACAAGCAAGGAAAACCCATAGACTCTCCCGAATCTAACTCAACTACACCTGAGTCATGTATCGCAGCTGGCATCTTTAGTGCTCTGTCGAACTCACCCCACACATCGCTGCCGATGACCCGCGTTCACATACAGATCAAGGACTTCTCCAAGCCATCGAACCTGTCGATTTTGACCGGGGCAGCTGCCATGGTTCTCCGAAAACGTCTGCAGAATGCAGAGTCAGGTCCTGTCATGGAACCATATTTCACTTTTAGGGTCACGGTACCCGAAGATGCCCTGGGTCAGGTCGTCAAAGACCTAACTGAACACGGTGCCGAACTTCAGGATCTAGCAGACAGTTCCGCTTCGCCAGAAGGCGGAGAGTTCGGTGGCTACCCTGAAGAGGGGAATTACATTCCGCCTACGTGGCTTTCGCCCTCTGCGGCTTCTACCTCTCTCAAGGGATCCAAAGCTTCTCCTCGTCTGAAGCGTTCCATCCAGGCAGTCGCGCCGTTGAGCCAGATGCTGGACTACAACAGCCGATTGCGTGCACTATCCGGGGGACATGGCCAGTTCGAAATGACCAACGCTGGTTTCCGTGTCGTCTCTGAAGCACGCAAAACGGAGATCCTGCGAGAAATCGGTAGAGCGTAGTACTACACAGTATGTACACTAAGACCACCGGACGTTGAAAGTGTAATATAATACACACACTTATAATTCCTTGTACTCGTCCGCGTCCCCGAAAAGTACGGCCCCTTCCATGTCCTCATCCTCGTCAATTGCGCCTGCTCTATAATCACCAGCACTATTCAACACTTGACTGAACTGCATCATCCCCCCATCGTCGTCGTCATCTTCGTCGTCGTTATCTTCACCAGGGCCGACATTGCCAGGAGGAAGCGATTGGCGAGAAACAGTGAAAGGGGTGGAGCCTCGATCATCCTCATCAATGTCAGGAAGAAATAGTGGTGTTTTGGATCTTGCACGAGCTTCAACAGCGGAGACGAACTCTGGGGGCGCGATACTCGAACTTCGTGCTGCTGGAGCTGGAGTCGCCCTGAGTAAGGAAGGCGCCCTACTTGGAGCACGTATTGGTGGCCAAGGCTCTACAACGATACACAAACATTGGCCGTAGATGCTGAACCCCTTGTATTGTAATCGTAGTACCGGCTTTGGTTTCTCTTCTTCTTCGTCTGCGACCAATGTGAACTGGACGGTTCTGACCTTCCGCTTGCTTCCACTGGGCTCATTCGGTTCGTATTCAGCATCGTCCGTACCCTCTTCCATCACGAAATCACCGTCGCCGTCAGCATCATCTTCAGAGGACAGCACTTCGTCCGGTTTATTGTCTGGTTGTTTTTGCTGAACCTTTCTCTTCTTTCGTGAACTTGATGCCTTGAGCTTTCTCTTCGTATGTTCTTGAGGAACTGGCGGGGGAGGCATTGATGATGATGATTTGGGGTTGACAGTAGTGAATGAGCGCATCTGCCGGACGATGATTATATCGAGCAGGTTGCTGAAGGACAAATGCCGACCTTCATAACAATAGAATGTGGTTGTGTCTTGCGGAGGAAGTAACAGAAGTGATAGTTGTCTGTCGGAGGTCCGAATATAAGTCGGTCGAAGCTGTTTACAATCTGAATTCATTGTAGACTCACCCCCTTTGTGAATTTCAACACTCCCTTTCTTTGCCGAGGCCGCGCCTGGTCCCAGTTGAGCATCACTTTCTGCTTGGAGTTTGGGGAGAATACTGCGCAGAGACGTGGTTACAATATGCCTGTTAGTTGAATACGTTTGACGACCGACTTGGGCCTGAGGTCTTCGAGGACATGTTGCAATGTTCTTTCTGACATCCAGTCTAGATGACGTTCATCAAGGTATAACTAGAGTGGCATTCAACGGTTGAATCTGACGATGTCGGTAAAACGGCGAAGGGGCTCACGAAGACGGGTAAAATGCAATTGGCAGAAATACGCAGGTAGTAAGGATTTCTGACTCTGAATGCCATGATGGGGGTGATGGGTCAAGGAGGCGCTCCCGCGGCACGTGTGCGCGACGCGGTAAATCTGAAGTCTGGCATAGCCAGGAGCCACTTGTTCGTCCCAACCATCATGATCTTGCCGGTCTCCGAATGCTTCCCGGGTGCCACCTTGCAGATCCTCAAGCCTCAAACACTCTCTGGTGTATTCAAAGCATCCTTGGCTCGAAGGCCTCCTCAATAACTCCGGGGCCGCTCCAACAGGATACCCGCAACCCCTTCAGCCATCGGTGACACTTTCTGCGAAACGCAGACTGCACGACTAACCATGCTAACATATCGACATTCCCAGAACAACGCTTCAATGGTCTGTCTGACGATATAAAGAGGGAGGAAGAGTCAAACACTTCTTCACCCTTGGTCTGGTCTGGTCGTGTCGTCTTTCTTCCTACTTCCTACTTCGATCCGAGATCGAAGTCTTCTCACTCCTCTTCACCGCGAAAGCTTCTTCTTCCGTGTGCAGAGCACCAATACGTCTACTCACTCTTTGTCTTTGCCAACCCTTGATCTTCTCTCGCATTCACCATGCTATTCAAGTACACCGTCGTACCTCTAGTCGCCGCCATGGCTGGCTCTACCTTGGCTCTTCCACGACCCATCGACTCCGCTCTTGTAGCTCGGGGTGCCGGCGTGAGTCCTCTGCTTTTCTCATACATTCCAGTGTACTCACATCCATCCAGGGGAACAGGCAGAACGCTGGGGCCGCCGCTGCCCCCGGAAATGGAGCTGCAGCGAACCCAGGCCAGGCCGCTGGTAATGGTGCAGCTAACAACGGCGCCAACGGAAACGCGGGAAATGGAAATGCGGGCAACGGAAACGCTAATGGAAACAATGCCAATGGGCAAGGTCGCGGACGCGGACGTGGTCGTGGTCGTGGTAGAGGCCGTCAAGGCCAGAACCAGAATCAGAACCAAAACGGAAACCAAGGGCAGGCTGGTAATCAGAACCAGGGCCAGAACGGTGGCAACAACCAAGGCCAAAATCAAGGTCAGACCGGGAACAACCAGGGCCAGAACCAAGGTCAAGCTGGGAATAATCAAGGTCAGAACCAAGGCCAGGCTGGCAACGGCCAAGGTCAAGCTCAGAACGGAACCCAAGACCAGAATCAGAATCAGACCCAGAATGGAAATCAAGGTCAAACTGGAACTACTAATGCGAGTTTCCCAAGTCGAATCTCACCCACAATTAATTAAACGCTTTTGAGTAGGTGCCGTCAACTTCAGGAGGTAGCACCACCCCGCAGGCTGGAGGTACTTTATTAGGCTCCATAGGTTTAGGGGGTCGCCGCGTGAGTCTTCACATTATTGACGATGAAGGTTTGCAGCCTCGCTCACGCTAATACCACCTCGCTAGGGACGGCGGAGCATCGACGTTCGTGACCACGATGACAAGGTGGAGGACGAGGATCATGACGTTTTCGAGCTTGATCTTGACGAGGACGAGCTCGATCATGATGTCGACGAGGACGAAGACAGCCTCGAGGATCTGGACTGAGCCAATCTAGTGCTTTGTAGCGTCCAAAGGATAGACTCCTCCAGGAGAGGATTGCGGAGATCTAGGCAGTAGATGACACAATTCAGGCCACTTTTTCACACCATCCTACCCATATACGATTGATTTTCGCAGTCAGAAAAGGGCAAGACGTCCGTACCAGTGGCTCACGGTTTGGCAGATCCGTGGCTTTCGCCTCACCAGCTTCATATTGAAAGCCGACCGCAGTCAGACATCCCGAGATTAGTCCGCTGGACCCCAAACTTCAATTATAGGTGCGAATCTCTTTGATATGACGGCCTTTGGGATGTCATCGGACTGGGGACTTGAATGAAATTGTTCGTTCCTAGGATGAGTGTCGGGCCGGCCCGCACTCCCGGCGATCCGTGTGAGCGTCAAATCCAAGTCAAATCCCACGGACTCCTTCAATGGACGACAACTTGTTGATTGCTATGGTCTTGGAATGGCCGTTACAACTTTAAGGCTACACCTTCTCAATGCACGCCTGCTTTCTCCACGCTGTCTTGGCCCCCTTACTCTTAAAAGCGAACAAAAAGCGAAATATTAATCTCCCGTGCCGAGGCGAGTAAGCAAAAAGTTTCACAAGCCTGCGCCATAGACATTTTTGGTGTGTGATACGAGTGTCGCCACTTCGACTAACTGTTACAGTCATTCGAAGATCGAAGCTGGAGCACATGAACTTCGGTGGCGTTGCGACTCGGAATGTATTCATGAAAGACCCAGGATTCACGCGACCTCAACGGGTTGGCAGCTCACTTGAAGGGACATATAAAGAGAGGGGAGAGACGTGCTATCTATCCTCAGCTTAATCCTCTAAGATGGCAGACTCTCCTTACTATGTTCCCTCTGGCTCAGAGCACTCGATTGTCTCTTCATATTTCATCGGGCCAAAGGCCGAGAATATGGATTTCATGTCGAGATTGATCCAATCCGTCCTCAACTACCAGAAAGAACATCGTACCTCGTATCACCAAGAAGACCCTGTACGTGTCTTTTGATTTCATACGTCTTCCAGGAACTTCTCTGACCGAGACCTTTCCAGCACTTCATAACAGAAGAAATCCAAACCTCCGCGAGCTTCAAGGATGCGCAAGGACGTCTTGAAGCCTCGCTCGAAGGGCTGACGAAGCTTCTCACCGATCACTCTATCCCTTTCTTTTCTCCGAGGTATAGCGCACATATGTGCATGGAGAACGCGATGCCGTCCATCTTAGGGTATGTACTCTGAACCCCAAGACAGTCATGTTCGCTCTTACGAAACGCTGGCAGTTACATCGCGACTATGCTCTACAATCCCAACAATGTGAGTATTCTGCACGCTGTAACTATTGAATGATCTGACAAAGATACTTGCAGGTTGCGTTTGAGGTGATACACTGATGGCAATTACCTCGCAGTCGTCGGTCTCTGACTGGGCTTTGTAGGCATCCCCAATCACGACCCTCCTCGAACTCGAGACTGGAAAAGATCTGGCGGAAATGTTTGGCTACAATGTCGAAGCGACCAATAAGGATCGCCCGTTGGGCTGGGGACATCTCACTTGCGGAGGGAGCGTCTCTAACCTAGAATCCATGTGGTAAGTGCTCGCTCGCTCGACGAACTATCCTTGATCTAACACTCCTATCGATGACAGGGCCTGTCAGTCATTCAGACAATTTCACTCGATATGAGAGCTAATCACCCATATCTTTATAGCTCGAAACCTAAAGTTCTACCCTCTCGCCCTGCGAGACGCTCTTGCATCGGGCAAGCTTCCGCGCGTCAGTGATACATTCAAGGTCACGACATGCCAGGGCGAGGAGAAGCTCTTTAAAGACCTCGATGTCTGGGAGCTGCTCAATCTGAAGGCCTCGACGATTCTCGATATGCCGGAGCAAATTCAGAACTACGGGTTTTCCTCAGAATACTTGGACGAAGTGATGCAACTGTATATAATCCAAACCATCTCCAAGCAAGCCGTGGAGAAGAGATGGGGAATGGAACAAACCCCGGTGTATTTTGTACCGAGCACCAAGCACTACTCTTGGCCTAAATCGGCTGGTGAGTCTCCACTAGTACACCCTGGTTCTGTGCTCATCTTACAATGCGTCCTAGCTATTACCGGCATCGGGTCCAGTAATCTCATCAACGTCCAGATTGACCACGAGGCCAGGCTCGATACTCGCGCTTTGCGGGAAGCACTCGAGGAACGTTTCGCGTCTAAGAAGCCAGTTTATACCGTGGTTGCGGTCATAGGAACAACCGAGTATGTCAGCGCCTGGCTTGTCACTATCGCGTCGCTTACCTGATCACTTTAGGGAAGGAGCCGTCGATCCTTTGGACGAGATACTGGAGATACGCGAAGAGTTCGAGAAGAAGGGGATGACCTTCTTGGTTCATGCGGACGCTGCTTGGGGTGGCTATTTCACGTCAATGATCAGACAGCCACCGGCAGACGGGGCCCCCACCAAGGAAAAAAAATCTACTGACAACATTCCCCACATTGCGCTGTCCGAACGGACAGCTAATGAACTCGCCCACTTACAATACGCCGACACAATCACTGTCGACCCTCACAAGGTTTGTACTGTCGCTTCAACCGATGGTCGATTACCGTGTTCCTTACGTTGTCATGTTTCCAGGCGGGATACATCCCATACTCTGCTGGGGCTCACTGCTATCGAGATGGCAGAATGCGATATATGATGACGTTCAACGCTCCCTATCTGCACCAAGGAGATACCGACAGTATTGGCTCATATGGAGTAGAGGGTAGCAAGGCGGGCGCCGCAGCTGCGGCCGTATGGATGAATCATAGTGTGAGTTATTTATCGTTCTGCTTTGCATCTTGCTAAGTAAGCGTTCACACAGGTCATCGGCCTACACCAAAATGGCATGGGAACCCTGCTCGGAGAAGCTGCGTTTACTGGTCGACGAGTAAGGTTTTAACAATCTTTGTTGGACTCCTGTGCTGATTGTGTGCAGTTTGCTAGTTTCTGGGCGGCTATGTCAACAGATGATAGCTCCTTTGTTATAAGGCCCGTGAACCTTTTGCCATCAGAGAAGGGACCCAACCCCGATCCCGCAAAGATCGAAGAAGAGAGACAGTATATCCGCGATCATATCCTCGGCAAAGACAACGCAGATATTGCGAAGGATCCCGAAGCAATGCGCATACTCAACGGCCTGGGATCGGACTTGAATATCAACGCGTTCGCGTGCAACTTCCGTTACAGCGACGGCAGACTCAACGACGATGTTGAAGAGGCAAATTACCTCAACCGCCGTTTATTCGAAAGACTTTCGGTTACAAGTGCAGAGGAGGACCCTCGTGATACGCCGTTCTATCTGACCTCGACCGTGTTCCTGGAGGAGGAATATGGGCAGTGCTCGCAATACTTCAAGGGGCGACTAGGGTTGAAGGGCCATCAAGATTTATTTGTCCTGCGAAACGTCGTCATGTCTCCATTTTCGACAAGCGGAAATTTCGTCCAAAAGCTCATGAACATCTTCAAAACCGTCTTGGAGGAAGAGGTCGAGGCAAGTCCATCTTAGCCGCATTGACATTGAAGGATAATGATACTATTGGTGTGCAGAATCTGCGCAATCGAAACGAAGATCTCACTGATGTCCAAACCTTCGTAATGCACGGCACGAAGCAGTTGTACATCGAATATCTCCCGACCTTCCATAAAGCCTCTGGACGCTACCAAGTAGTCACTTCGGCAAATGTGCCTTCGGAGATCATGGAGCAGTATCTTTCGGCGAAGCGGGGCCGTCCACAGACCCAAGTGCTACTGCGAACGTGTGGCGAGGAAGCTATACGGGATATGTTGAATGAGAAACAGTTCCAAGCTTGCATCTCATTCGATGACGGGTAAGCACATGTGAATCAACAGTCACAATTTTCTCTAAACTACCGCCGAAAGAAACACCTTTACATCCCAAGGCTTCAAAGTCGACATTACCGACGTCGCACTCTTCCGCTCCATTCACAACAGCGTCCAGCTCGAGGATTATCCGGACTCCTTCGTTCCATTCTACGCATATGGTGTCCCTGGGGAATATCATATCACACACACTCTCTTGCTGGATCCCAACACGCAGCTTTCTGCATCCAACGTTGAGTTGAAGGTCGAGCCACCCATCCCTGACGAGAAGCTCAAATCCGGTCTCTTCATCTTCATCGACGACATCGGCGAAAAGTGTATTCAACCCATCGCCCCAGCGAACAAGCGTAACACCAACTTTTTCTTCAAAGAGGGCGCAACGTTCAATGTCACGGTGTATGATAACGTTTATGCTCAGGATTGGCAGACAACCATCGATTTCACGACGATCCGCGGCAAGGACATCGCGAAAGGGACGATGAAGCTTGGTCCATCCATCTACATCGACAACGAGAAACTCAACTACGAGAATATGACGGAACCAACACCTCACCGTTACGCCGGACATCCGATGCAGGTCGACACAAAGTATAAATGGGCGAAGAAATTGGACTCTCAGCTGGGGACTTCAAGGTCCAAGGAACTTGACGTTCTGAATAAGGAGCTGGATCAAGGAAAGGCAAACGAAGGGCTCTCTTTGGGCTTGAGTGGTGGGATTGGTGGACTGAAGGGTGGAATTCAGGTCGGCCTTGGATCTCGTGGTGCCTCTGTGGCGCAGAAAATCACATGGTAGACGCGGTCGGTACACGTAAACAAATGTAAACACGAATATAAGAGGCTACAATCGAACGGAGTTTCTCCATTTCTTCTTCTCACTTTTACTTTCATCTCGCCCGCTCTGAGAGCAGGATTTTCTTCCCTTTTACTCTTTCTTTCGTACATTACTACACCCACTCCAACATTCCTCCTCGCCTAGCATGCCTCGACCATCTGCCACCGATTCCTTCCCCAACTTCACTGGTCGCCTTCTCCACAATAGTCGCTTCAAACTCTTGGAACCACTAGGATCAGGTGCATACGGCAAAGTCTATCGAGCAATCGATCTACAATCTCCTCCAGAAGATCCTCGCTACTTCGCCGTCAAATGCCTTCTAAAGCCAGAGGCCGGTTCACGACAGGAGGAATTCCAGACACGCGAGTTTGCGCTCCATAAGCTAGTGTCAGATCATCCACACGTTGTCACCTTCCACGAAGTATTTGAGGATCACACATACATCTACGTTCTTTTGGACTTCTGCCCTGGAGGCGATCTCTTTGCTGCTATTACTGAGCGCGGAGTTTTCCACAACAACGACCCGCTCATCAGAAGCACATTCATACAACTCATCGACGCCGTACAATACTGCCACGATAAGGGTGTATTCCATCGCGACCTCAAACCGGAGAACATCCTATGCACCAAGGATGGGGAGGAAATACGTCTTGCTGACTTCGGCCTATCCACTCAGACGCGGGTATCTCAAGATTTTGGATGTGGCAGTTCATTCTACATGAGCCCTGGTACGTCTGCCTCAGGCTATTTTTCGCTGATGCTAATTCTGCTACACAGAATGCATCGGGAAAGAGTTCAGGCACGGGAAGTACTCGACCAGACATAGCGATATCTGGTCTCTAGGCGTCATTCTCATCAACTTGGTCTCTGGTCGCAATCCGTGGAGATACGCTATGACCACAGACGACTGCTTCTCCGCTTTTCTTCACGATAGGGACTTCCTCCGAAAGGTCCTCCCTGTGTCAGAAGGCGTCAATCGCATACTCAAACGAATCTTCCACCTCAATCCTCTCTGTCGAATCTCTCTTCCAGACCTTCGCAAGAAAATCCTCGAGCTAGACACCTTCTATATGTCGGATGATGACCTTGCTGCTTCGCCCGCCGAAGTGCGCGGAATAGCACACCATTACGCTGCTCAAGCATCCGCACCACAACCCACTCCGCGAGACGAAATCCAGGAACAGCAAGAATCAAAAAACTCTTCGGCGCGTGTTGACCCGGAGGAGGTCTATATCTACGCTAGCCCTGCAGAAGGACTACAGCCACTGCAAGATCATCTGCACAACGCCGTACTCGATGCATTCACCATCGGCTCTCGCTCTACTGACAGTGATGCCTCCTCCAGCTCCGCTGAGCAGAGCTCGGGACCAATCACTCCAGAGACCCATCCCGTAGACCCTGACGTCGAGGTTCCCGACATGCCACTCGAGGACGAGACCCATCAACGATCTATCATTACATTCCACACCGTCGCCCCTGCTCCTGCCAAAGACGCAGTTGAGCACAGTCCGCGCCACCGTGCGCCTTCTGGAAGCGCTTTGACGCCTCCACCTCGGAGAGCCGGGAATAAGCTGCTTAAGAAGGCGGTGAGACGACTAAAGGCCTTGTCGGAGAGTGTATCTGCATGATTCAGTTTCGGTCTCACCCACATTACTACCCTTCGCTTGTACTCTCAACGGACATCACAGGTTGTATGTATTATCAGTAGCGTGTCATCTAGGCGCTCAATAGCAATTTGGTTACCTGGCCGCTTGATCATGACTGTTCCGTAGTCCATCTGGGTCCGAAGCTGAATCTTTGGAACCTTGAAAGCTGTGCGAGAGACTTCGGCTTAACCAATACACAAACATCATGAACCGTCATTCGCAAACGAAACGTCCCCGCAGAAATAACCCTAGAAATCACCATTTAACCACTATAACCGCTACATACGAATAGTAATAGAAGAATTGCCCTACATGGGCCGTAGCAATACACAGTAATAGTATAATCAAGAGTCCTTATTCGCTGTGAACGATGGTACAGTCATATGTTCCTCGACGACGGGGTCAAGGTCGGGTGCCTTCTCCCCTGTTTCGGTATGTGTCACTGCGGGTTTGTCGTGATGGTTGCAAATAGGGGAGGAAGAAGTATCGTTTCCTGCTGTGGCCCGTGTGGTGCTACTGGTCTCTCCAACCCCTTCGTAGTGCGGGCGTTCGGCCGCGAGCGATGCCTTGAGCTTCTCCTTGACTTCTTTTGTGCGTTTTGTTATAGCGCTTCCCCTGGCTATGACAACGGCAGAGAAGATTCCGCACAAGAAACTTGCAGGAATGAGGGTCCCTGTTGTCCACGCCGGACGTTGAAATCTGTTCAAAATACATATGTTCAGTGTGGGGCATAGTCAACTTGAGCAAGAGTTTTTGACCTGTTCTGGAAGGAGTTCAGGGAAAGGGTTGAGAAGGAGGGGGGCAGTTACATACCATACTCCACATACAAGCACAAAGCATCGCTTGAAATATCGAGTTGCCGTCGTTCAGACAGCATATGATGAGGGCATATCTGGAGGTCCGCAAGTCAGGGATGTGAACGTCCGAGGTCACTTGTTTGATACATACTTGATAGGAAATGCCTGGATGGCCGAACATCAGCTCAAGTCGGTGAAGGTCTATACAAGGCTCACCCTATGCGTTTCAGTGCCGTGAGGTCTGTACCAAGTTTGGGAATACTGGAATTTTCTTTGCTCTATCATTCAATTTTCAGCGACTTGCATCACAGGAAGACACGAGAACGTACGCCGGTGCAAGTCCTTTTGCTGCTCGTCCGTGAGGACATGTACATAGTTTGGATCGTATGCAGGGTCGGGAAGGTCGTCTGGATCATAAAGCTGGGGCAGGCCCGCCTTCTTGCGCAAATTCCGAGTGAGGCGTTTGTAGTGATATATCTTGGAAACCCCTTGTGCAGCCGACTCCTTAGAACCAGCGTGTACCGCATCAAGTTGGAACAAGCTCCTTACTGTAAGTATCCATGATTCGCGAAGGCATGAGACCGATTCCAGTTATCGTGAAAAGTCCTGTATCACTTGTTAGAACAGCCCTAGTCACATCGGATCGAACGCACCATTCACTACTTGTGAGCTGACTTCGACCCAAAAACCTTGTTTGTCGGCATCATGAAGATTGATAATTTTGGCGAGGAATAGAACGATGGCGGCTCCCCAGAACACTGAAGATGTACTTGAGTGACGTTCATCGGAGATTCCGAGAGACCCTCACCGACAAGGAATCCGTAAATGCCAGTGATAATCTGCTCCGCGTATCAGTCACTGCGAAGTTGGGCATCAACCGTACTTACCCCCATAGCTGTAAGAACATGTAGATCAGCGAAGGCCGGTATGAGCTTCAAGGCGAACGTACGAGTTTTCAAGAATGACCAGACACCCAATAACGTGCGCCTAATCTTGTCCCGGCGCCTCATTACATCATCTACATGTCGATCCAACGAGTCCTCGAATCCCCTCTCTGGGTCGCCCGCGGAGGGCGCAGGGTCCGACAGCATTACGACAGGTTTTCGTGAGTACCATGCGAGTGGAGGTCTGATGATTGTTTGAGTAAATGAAAGCAGTAAGGGAAGTGTTCTCGTTCACATTAAGATGGAGTTGGCAGCGTTGGTTAGATGGGAAACGGTAGCAACTTGGGGGTCTGAAAACAAGATACGGAATGAGAATGGGGCTAGGGAAGAAGAATCCAAAGTATACGTACCAATGACCTCCAAATGTTCAACAATATCATCGTGATGGTGGACATCATCCCGTGGTCGCACAACTGCTGGCCGGCCGTCGCGCTCAACAGGCTGAGGTAGGTCGAGAGCACTGCCAATAAGGCTATGATGGTCATCCCCGACGAGCTGAACATTAGTTGCTGAACCTTCATATGTAATAACCCCGTCTGCTGAAGCTGGCCGTGTGGGTTGGAGGGTGCCTCGAGAAGCACGTTCGCCAAGAAGAGGTGGTTCTACAAGACGCAGCGAATTATAGACCCTGCTTCCAGCACGACGCCTTCCCGACCTAAGAGTGGCAAACGGAATTGCTGGGGATTCAGTGCTTCCTTCATTGCTTATCGAGGTTGGAGAGGCTGCTAGTGCGTTGTTGTCGGTTTGATTAGGTGGAATGTAAATGGAGTTTAGCAGAGGACGGGGCGTTTGGGGGTCATCTCCCAGAGAGGAATATTGGCTGCGTCTAACTCGGACGGAAGGCATCTTGTGAGGGCATGAAGAAGGTAGGAATGTGGGAGAGCGTAAGTGGCTCTTTCTCCATATTCAGTCCAACAAATTTGGAAAACGTGGGAAATTCAGCGGGCCCCGCTTACTCGTACGGTGCTCAGTGAACCGCCTCGGAACTGCGCCTAAACTACCACTCGCTCACCTCCCTTCCGAGATATGGATCGTGACAAGCGAAATTCATGCTACAACAACAGGAGCCCAATTCAGAAGAGTGGAGAGGATGTACAGTACTGATATAGATGGGTTCGTACGGAACGCAAGTATGTAGTTGAATTTGAGAGCTCGAGCCCCGTGCGAAATTGTAACAACCCGTAAGATGATTACATATATGTACGCAGAGGTCGTTGGTCTTTCAGCTAATCGAGTTCAAGAGGTTGACGAGAACAGTGACGATAAGCTCCCCGACGGCGTTCTTGACCTGATTCAATTGAGGGACAAGGCCAACCTGAAAATTTGTAAGTCGCACGGTCCCGATATGATAGAAGAGCCACGGTGTGTACTCACATGAGAATTGGCAGTAAGGGCGTCGAATAAGGCGGGGGTGCTGACGTTGAGGTTCTTGAAGTCCTGGAAAAGGAGAGCGGGGATACCATCGATGGGGAGAGCTGCGGGGTGGGAGAGAGAGAGATTCGTGAGGATGTATTACAAGAAGACGTACGCTTTGACAAGCTTGCCTTTGAAAGCTGACTTCTTGTCCACAATTCCCGTGAGAGCGTGGAGGATAGTGGGCTTGATGGCCTGAACGGATGCAAGGATGGTTTGGCCATCGGCTTCGCTGAATACAGCGGTAGCCTGGGTGTCAGCAGTGGCCTTCTTCACAGAGTCGTCGAGGGTGGCTGCTGCGGTGTGGATGGCCTAATTAGAATCAGGTCAGAGACGCCAAACGCCGCCAATGCAACAGAACTCACCCAGGCTTGTTCGAGGGTTCCTCCTACGTTGGGGTAGTTATTGATGGCGGTGTCCAGACCGGTGAACTGAGTGCTGATGGCAGCAATATCAGCCCCGACAGTAGCGACATCGCGCTTGAATGGAGTAGCGAGAGTGAGAGCCGAGACAGCAGAAAAAATGACGAAGAAGACGTTGAGTCGCATTGTGGAGGGTCGAATGGATGCTGGGTTTGCTGGAATCGTGTCTTCGTGCCCAGTATTTATACGGTACTCAGCGTGATCTCCCCCCTCGTGAATCCTGTCCTTGAGTCGCTTTCCGGATGCGAGAAGTACCCATCAATAGTTGAATGGCATTTCCAGCTAGCAGGGATGTATGTAGTAGCAAGAATGCAACTTGCAATGCAAGTGGCATATGGTGGCCGCGACACGACCACACCCATACCAAATCGGCCTACGTTTCATCTGACAGCTATCATCTATGTGTCTACTTATGTGTTAGCGAATAGGAACGAACGATGAGATCTGGCATACTTGGTACGATTTATTTAACGGCTGGAACGGTAGGCGATTCGATGAAAAAGACTCGTTCTCCTCCGAACAGGAAAGCTATTGCATGGCCTGAGTCTGACCATGAGAGGACTCGTTTTCTGCAATCAGAAACGCCATAGTACGAGGCCTTGATAAAAAATGTATGCAGGCAGGGCGTTTGTGTACCACAAGACCTCCGCAAATAGGCCAAAGGAGAGAGGCAAAGAAGATATGGTTCCAAATGGCGACGGATTGAAGGAAGAGAGACGTCGATGTCCTTGCAAGCGCGCGAGGTCCTGTTTACGGGATCAGTCGCTGAAATTTGAAGCCGACTGATGTACAGACTCACCCTTGGATGTATTCAGCACCCGCTTCCCTTTTACCTTTCCGGTGGAGTGCCTGGCTCTGGCCTGACAGACGTCGAATTGTCACTCCGTGAGGTCGATCGACGCTCCCGGAGCTCGAGTCAATACACGCACGAATCAACCCAAGAATGGCAACATACCTATACCATCCGCCAGCATATAACCATTCGACGACAACAGGTCTCTCGGTCTCTTAGTCTCGTGAAGTAGACGTCCATATGGCGAGCTTTGGGCCATCGGGAATCTGACCAGCGAGGTGCGAACCACGTATGACCCATTGACTCGGACTTGGGGTCATAGTCGTTCCTCCTGCCTGGCCGGCTAGGAATCTACAGCGAGAGTGGCGATAACCAGAGCCTTTTTCACAAACTAGTACATGATCCTCTAAGGAATCGTCTGCGGCTTCAACACTGGACGAAACCTAAAAGAATCTGTTCAGTTCCGACCCTCCCTTCCTCGCTCGAATATGCTCAATGACATTGACATCCGAGGCTTCCCAATCCCGTGCAACATTGTCCTTCATAATCTTTGCTCGCCCAAGCAATGAGTTGGAGTCGGGTTCACCACGGCAAGATTTGGTTTTCATACAAAGAAACTCGAGAATCTTGGAAAGAGGCCGTTACGTTCCTGACGATTCTGGGCGCCGGTAAGGGGTGGTGAGAGAGGATCTAGGTTGAATTTGCAGCCTCAGCCTTCGTCCTCGTCCTCTTCGTTTTCATTCTGGCTCGTATGTGTGTTCGTCTCGTCCTCCCTACTCTTCTGCTTCGTCACCTCTGAGCTTCCAACACTTCCGATGATGATCCGGCTTTCCTGGTCAACACTCTTTATCATTGACTCCACTAGTAGATCGTTGTAATCCGGTCGTAGTCCGTATTATACTTCAGGTTTCGAAGACTGGACGAACTGTCGCTCGCAAAGAATGGAGAGTGCGGTGAGAAGTGCTGCTGTTGGAAAATACAACAGGCGAAAGCCAAAACTTGATCAAGGTGGCACGTTGAATATCGAATATGATTCCGCTGTCAACCTATGTAAAGAAGATGCGATAGGAGAGTGACGCGAACGGCTTCAAAAGTTAAAGGAAGAGATCAGTCGTGGAAGTCCAAGGACAAGATGTAGCGCTTGTTGTTCGGGCCGTGGGCCCAGAAGTTTTCTCAAAGAAGCACCCACAACTGCTCAATTCTCAGTTCGTCGGCCGCTCGTCAGCTCGTCCCAGTTCGTCAGCTCGTCCCGGGCGAAATTCGCAAAAAATTCCCGCGAAATAAGCTGACGAACTGGGGACGAACTGAGAATTGAGCAGCCCTAGTCAGAACCCAATTCGAACATGCATGTACACCTTTAGTGAAGTGGTTATCGCTGCAAAGAGGGCTTGAAGACCAGTGAGGCAGCATGCTGATGGGGCCCAATCGGATAATCTTGACTTCCCAGCAGTACGGACTAGTACTAGTATAAGTTGGTACCTGTAAACAGCGAGCCGCAAAGCTATTCTGGGAAGTTCTGGTTGGTCGACTTCTGGCACTCGTGAGATAGAGCCTGTAATCCGAAGTGACCAGCGAAACCACTCGCGGCCCAAGCTGGTTCAACTACACGTTGACTCCTGAGGTTGACTCAAACTTTCCGACCCCCACACCATGGAATGAATAGAGCGCCTTGCCCAGGAGGTCCGAGGGGAGCTTTTTGAATTGTCCGTGAGTTCGAATAAGTAGTTAAGTAGTCGCTACATGTTGACTCGCGCTGTTTGCGTCATCACCCCGCCCGACGGCGACAGATCCGAGAGGGGTTATTAGAGTTTTTGGATTGGCTTTGATAAAGAAATCTCCTCGTTGACTAACTGAACTGGGCGACGAACTAGACGGTGCGTTCACGAACTGGCAAACGAACTTGGCACCAACTTGAAAAAAAGAGTGTATATCGATCCATTGTCCAATATATATACGACAATAAATTACCCTCCACTTTCCATCCGTCCATCCGCTCCATCCGCGGCCATTGCAAGGACTTCCAATCTACTATCCGTGTCTCGTATTAACCGTGTTCACCGGGAGTTAGTGTCAACTGAGCGGCGATGTGCGGGTCGCTGTAGATGTATGAGACTCAAGATCGACAGGATCAATGCAAAACGTTTGGAAACTTACGGATGCCGACCGATCTTTTCTCGAGTTGCCAGACCGAGAGGAAGTAGTCCTGCGTCCAAAAAGGCTAAGCATTCGTTTCCTATTCTGAGGACGGACAGCTGCGTCATGATCTGAGTCATCGTCATCGTCAGCTCCGGAAAACGTTCCCGGTTCCGTAGTAAACATAGCATCCATGATAGGCGCAGGCTCGCGAGTCCGTCGGGAAGCCTTCTTCCAATGTGTATTTTGAAAGGCCGTCTGAGACGATTGGCTCGCTCTCGGGGTATCTTCCCCGTCGCTTTCGTGGGATATTCTCTGCGGTGCCTTGAGGAGCTTGGTTGTTTTCGCGGGAGGTTCAGGCCCAGGCAGCGTTGGTCCGCTCTTGGAAGCAATCCACTTGGTCTTCGATATGAGTTCTCGAGCAACAGGGAGGACTGGCACGAGTGGTTGATGGAATGCCATCTTGACCCAACTCTTCCAGCCCATGTCGGAAGGAATGAACTGGTTCACAAATTCCTCGAACTGAGGAGAAGTCGGGCTGAGCCACGGCAACTTAGCGGCGACATGAAAAAACAACTCACGCTCCAGGTTTGATTCCTAAACTCGAGATCTCGGGTTCTGATACGGGCGTCTTGGCATACGAAGGAATCCTCTTTCATTATGTTCAGCACTAGATGCAAGCTTCAAAATTTGACGGGATAAGAAATAACTCTCGAGGGAAGAAACGCGACTGAGACATACCTTGATATCCGCACGAGTATGAATGTCTTTTGGGACGATCTTGTCCTCATCTCCGCCGCATCGCCAGACTTCGCGGACTCCTCATGCAAAGAGCCTGCACGAGATTTCGACCGACCAGCCTCCAGCAGATCGGGATTCCTTCCGTTCGCACGTTCACGTAGATTCTCAGACGACCTCGTTTTGGGCAAGGCGGCCGACTGAAGGGTTGGAGATAAGGAACGTGCATTATCTGCGGCTGCAGAACGCAGATCAGTAAACGATCGCGAGGCACCTAGCCGCCGGAGAGGAGGTGCCAATGTCTGATCGCCAGAGGTTACGGCTTCAGAATTTTGCCTGCTCATACTATATGGCCTAGGGGAGTCTAATGAAGCTCGGGCTGGGAAAACAGTGTGATCCCGTTCCGGTTTGTCGCTCTCGAGATCATCATCGTTCTCAATAGCACGATGTCGTTCCTTCCTTGCAGGCCAGAGGTATTCCATGATCCGGCTCCCGACTCGAGCGTCTACCTGTAGTCGCAGTGGGTGGAAATTGAGCTCGAAAGTCTCGTAAATCGAGATCCCCCCAACTGGGGGGAGCACAATCCACGATGCCGTCATAAAGAGCCCTCGCTAACAAAGTATGAGATTGATGTCCAATAGAGTGGTCTCGGCTCACCTTCAGTAGGGGATGGTTATGCGGTTCATCATACTTCGAAACGATTTCCGCCCACAATGCGTCCCTGGATCCATCGAATGCCTGCAGGTTTCCGACGAGAAGGTTGTTGACAGTAGAACTGTCCTGTTTGCTGAGCCAGCAGTAGTCGATATTCTGAATCACCAACTTGGCTAGTAGCTCTCTCTGCTCGTCGAGCATCCTCCATGAAATCTCGGAAGAGGTCGCGTTCAGAAGCAGGGCGGATTTCCGATCAGTATGTTCATCAGAGCGGTCTTGAGCGTACTTGATCGCTTCAAAGATGAGATTGAGCTCCTCCGTGAGCGAAACAAGGTGCGCTCGCAATTTCATTAGCTCTAACGTCACTTCATCTTCTGTGTTTCGGGAGCTATTCCTAGCGTTATGTTCAATGTCCAGAGCAATCCTTATTCGTTGCTGCAAGTCGGTGATGACATCAGCTGAGGAGGGAAGGTCGTCGAAGTCATAGGTGAACATCATGGTGTTCAATTTGTCCATCTGAGTCTTGTGGGCGGCGTCGGAAAACAGAAGTAATCGTGTGATGATGTTGGAGATAGACTGGAAATGTTGGTCGTTCGCAGAGACCGTGAAATTCGGTATGTGGACTCGTATAAGATCCTGAAAATGGAAAGGCAATTAGTTTGATACAGATCTTGACTTGCAAGAGAGGCCCACCGTTTGATCTTGAAGATGATTTGCAGCTGCATCCGTGGACTCGGTTGACCGCCTTGCGACAGACGTCACATTGTTCCTTAGTCGAAGTCTGTTGAATTTGTCATATTGGAAAGAGGCGTCCGTTTGTGGCACTAGACGTTCGAATTCTTCACTCTCGCAGCGTAGATCGATCAGAACCTCGAGCGGGACGTAATGGGTTTCAAGCGGGGTGGAAATGGCTGGTGCGAAAGTCTGCATCCCAGAAATTACGGCATACGTCCTAGTTCGGAGGGGTCATCAGTATTGACGGTCAGGAACGACAGCACTAAATCTCACCGTGACATGACTTTGCCGCTGATAGGATCGTCCATGTTAGAGTCGTCCATGATTGCATATGACTGCAACTTTGCCTGGACTGCCGTCACAACGCACACGTCCTTTTCGTATTCTCGATTCCTGAGCACGATCTGGGGTTTTAGCAGAAGACAGCAGTGGCTTTTGCGAAGGGACACTCCGTCGGACCAACCACCCATAGGATCTAACCGGGACGACTGAGACGACCGAATGACTTGGATATTGGGCTTGTCCTGGGATTTGACTCCATCACCAGAGAAAATCTTCCGGAGAGCCGACGCGGCTGTTTGTGCGGTGTGGTGACCCTTGTGGTCACCTTCAGGCTGGACTGATACAGCTTTCGCCTGATCTCTGATGAACTTGACCGCGCTACAGAGAATTCAGTTCAAAACTGGAAGATCACAACTACAAAGGGCCTACCGGGTGGCCATATGATACTCAAAGCCTCTCCGTGCGCGAGAGCAGTAGTAGTACTGCATCATGATCTGAAAACCCAGCGAGTCAGCCAATCAAACACGGTGCAGGGAGCGATCACTCACGTCACGGACGGCGCTATCGAGAAACAACTTCGGGCCATGTATCTGGTAGACGTTATCAAATTCAGCCCATTCGTCGGCTGAGACAGAGTCTGCAGGCATCTGATAGTCGGGCGAAGGATCCGATGGGGAGTCTTGATCCAAATTCTTAAGAGCCTCGATGTAATGTTCTAGCAAGCTAATCTTCCTCTTCTGTGGCCGCTGGTTGGAAAGTCAGTCTCCGATTGTTGACAGAAGGGAGGAGCAGAACGTACACGTTTCTCCTCAGTGTCAGCTTGGTCAAGAGTCGCTCGTAGTTCTTCTACGCGTTCCGCCGCCAGTTTTGACTGAACCTGAGGAACCGCTGGAGAACTGTTGGTGATCAAAGGCCATGCAGCAGATGGAAAGACGCACATGGTTCCTTTCCTAGTAGGCATCGATGGGTATCTTCGTCTCCGAACTTGCTCCTTTGGTTTGGGTCGCCAGATATTGCGGAATTCCTCTTGAAGTAGGTGAATCGAGGGCAGGAAGCCACTGGCAGAATATGAAAGGAAGGAGGTTCGGAATTCGCAGGCGGGCACCAATCAATCTCGACGAAATCGTCAGAGTCGTGCCACGGAGACGAATGATCCGCCGTCGGCAGATCAGCCCGAGTACGATAGTTACTCTTATGGGCGGGGATAGTAATATCGATTTCTGATTTCATGGGCTCCGAGAAGGTTGTCAGGATAGCACGGAGGTCCAGTCCCTTCATGATCAATTCCGCGGCGTAAAAGGGTTTCCGGCGAGTAGCTTTCGTGGACGTGGCCTCAGCGTCGATTACAACGGTTTCTTGGTCTCGTTGGTGCATGTCAACCTGAAGTTCATCAACCATTGCCTTCACTCCGAGCCAGGGTGTTACACCATCGGCCCAAGCTGTTACAACACTCGGTCAGCTACAATCAAACAGGAGAGACTCTTATGACCCACTTTCTTTTGAATCATCGATGTAGCCGTGCATAACATGCAACTTGGGAACGGAGATGCGATACTTCAAGGTAGCCAAGTGCCGCCCAAACTTCGGCGATACCGCGCGCGAAGAAAAATAAGAGCCAAAACGGATAGGAAGTGAGAGCACACTATCGAATAGTCCCCACCAGGAGTAAAAATGGGAGAAGACTTGAGGCGTAAGGTGCAGACTACTCGCGAGCGGGGGTTCGTTCTTGAGGGTACGGATAGAAGACGTCAGAGAGATGGAGAGGTGGATGAAATCAGAACGAAAATCCGTGAAAGAATCAGACGACCCCTGGGTAAAAGAGGGAAAGTCAATAATGGACATCTGGGAATACAGGACCAACTAACGTTTCTCATGGGTATGAAGTCCTTCGTCTCAAGTTTCACCAGATGGTGTGGTTTGAACTGGAAGTAACGGCACTTTCGATAGAAAGGTGCTCCTTTGCAACTGGTACAGCTTGGCCCGCACGCCCGTTCGAATACAAAGCCAAATCCAAAGCGGACACCAGAGAGAATTTTCGCACAGGTTTTCTTGAAAGGTGCTGACTGTTGCGATGGGAAACGTCTGAGCCTAGGAACCGGTCAGCATACTAAGTTCATATCGAGAAAAACTTCACAAACTCGGGAATGCCAATATGCAATGAATCACTGATAACTTGTATTAGTTCTTTTGATTCGTTGTCGCGTCCGACTAATAGTTTCGTGTTCCCTCTCCAGGAAAGAACGAATCCAGCGCCTTTGTCGGTAATTTCGTAGGGATCACGTAGACCTGCTGTCTCGTCAGCACTCCATGGTTCGGCAGTTTGACAAGAACAGCATACCTTTCATATGATAGCGAACTTCACCTTTGAAGGAAGCCCGAAGGCTCCAGTGAAAGACAAGTCTCATCTGCGTGTGGATTTAGCTCGAAAGGCCTGCTGATCAAGTAGAGGATGTTTACCTTATCCCAAAATCCAACCGGTTGAGAAGGGTCCTTCGGTGCACTGGTGAGTGTTTCGATCACTCTCATCAAGTCGTGTGTAGCGGGAGCGTAGCTCACGCCCCAAGAAAAGCTCGAGATTTTCGGGGTGACGATCCTGACTTCGGCGTTCGCGTAGGTCTTGACAGGCATGATGGTTTTTGGAACTGCGACTGTCATGACACTTTCGCTCGAAGCACTCTCTCCGTAAACGATGGGACAGTCAACCCAATCCACGGAGGAAGGCGGGCCCATCTCCTCTCCTATCACCAGGTCGGTGTCAAACAGCAGTGCGGGGTCCGTACCAGACTCGGAAGGCGAGGACACATGTGCGAGTGCTAACGGATAGTCGCGAAGGGTCACCTTCAAGGAGGAGACAGAGAGAGAGATATGAAGAGGGACCAATAACGAATACTCTGTTTCCAGGGGAAGTTGGCCTTGGCTGAGGAGGAAGTCTGGAAGGCGCGCCAAGGGGAAGGAAGGCTTGTCCAAAGCAAGGATGAGGTCGGAAATGGAGACGCGAAAGAGGGGAGGTGCATCGCTAAGGGGCAGGGCTTCGACCAGATTGGGTATGTTGTCGATGGCCTGAGAGTCAGACAGGATTCTAAACCGCTGACGCGCTTCCTCTTCGGCCTCAACCTGCTCCCCTCTAACCTGGTCCAGTCTCATATTCCAATCGAGGACGTGTACCCTGTCGAGCCGGGATCGGGCCTCTTGAATCGAGACGGAATGCTTCGACGAAAATTGCCAAGGGGCATCATGGTCACCTGAGGCGAACCCAGTACCTAGGACGCTTTCAACTTTCACCATGAAAGCTCGTTCTCGATCTGCGCGGTTCCGAGCAGCATTGGGACCGGCGCGGAAGATGAGAGATAGTTTGCTTTCGAGCGGATCGTCTGCTGCTTCTGCACATAGAAATCCGATCCGGAGCGAAATCTTGGGTATGGACTTCGGCCCTTCCGCCTCTGGTGCTGGAAAAGATGTGTATGTTCCAAGTGTGGTGATGTGTCGTAGATGTTTGCAGGCTTTGACAGCAACGCTGGCATCGAGCACGAGATCGGCCAAAACGAACCCATGGGGAATGCAGACTCGCGCACTCTCCCCTACCACCGCAACCGAAGGTTGTTCTTGTCCGAGCGGGACTTGTATATGCCACTTGTGCATGGCTATGAATTGTTCCCATCGGTGACCTTGAGCCTCTTCCCATCGATTGACTGTGCCAGTGACTCGAACCCAGGCAATGCACTTCTCCCACTCGGCGCTAAGCGACTCCTGCGATCCGGAACTGATCTGTAACGAGTCAAACCTGCAAACAGCTTGTTCATGCCGCAGGAGGAAATGGCACTGCGCTGTATTGACAGAAACATTGACTATGAACGAGCGCGGCGAGGGTGACTGGTCAAGCTTATCGCGTTTGGGACGAGCTCCATCCAAGTGCTTCAAGAGCTGTGAGGCGAGCAAGACGCTATAGATGTGTGCTAATTTGAATTTCATCCGAACAGACGAGACTTTCAGGCTGATGTCGGATGCGATGTTGTCTGGGATTACATCGGTCGTGATTCCGTCTATCTGAAGGAAGTTCACATGCTCCATCGCCGGGTCATCTCGTTCGGCTATCAACGGGTCGTCGATTGAATATCGCGTGGCAACAGCACTGCGAACTGTGACTCGAGGGATGGCAAGACGCAGGAATAGGGGATAAGGAGGATGTCCCCTGGTTCTGGCACGCGCAAGCGCCCCAACTGTTGGGTCGTCCGGTAAGTTGAGGCGGCGACGATTCTCCCAGTAACCCCTGTTGCGCTCGCAGAATACTTCGGGTCCCACGGCTCCCAAACCTCGACATTGAAGTGAAAGGCCAGTTGTGCACAACGCGAACCCGCGGGATAAACCGTTATCATCATTTGGGTTGATGTCGGGCGCGGTTATGAAGACCACAATTCGTTGGCAGGCCAAATCCAACGTGCCGTTGAAGCCCAGTGGAGATGGCTTTTGTGGGGGCGGCCGCGAGGACGACTCCGCAGGTACAATCTCGAGCAAATTGCAGAGCAGTTCACTGGTCAAAGGATGCCACAACTCTACGCAGACGGTTTCCGTGTGGCATGTGATCTGGGAATCGAGTGTGGAAAGATCAACGCAAGGTGTGTTCTGGGTGTCGTCTCTGATGGTAGCAAGCAAAGAATTGTCGCAAGAGACCTCAACCACTTCAACGGAGACTATCGATGGGTCCTCTATGAGTGTAGAGATCCGAGGATTGTCCGGAACGTGTGTTCGGCGGGCATGAACAAACGTCGACTTTAAGCTCATTGAAGAGCTTATTGATAGCTTCAGTTTGACTTCATCGAACGAGTCTCCAGATGGAATCAGGCGACCCGAAATTGATGTGAAGTGGGAGCTGGAATTCAAATCGAAACCGGCAGTTTTAACTTCCAACGCTTGTGTAGATCGACCTGATGTCTCAAAGAGAAGGGTTCCAGATATGGACCCACAGTTTACCTCGAATACGAATCGAGGGATAGGATATGTTGTGCCGCGTGGAGTGTGGGTATCCCCAGAGGGAGAAACCTTGGGTGAAGATATGTTCCTCATGAGAAGATCAACGTGCTCTGTGACGTCCAACGTGCCGATTTTCAGGCGCGAAACGAGTGTAGGAGAGTTTGGGTCACCACCCATGAACGGAGAGGTGACGAGAAATGGAGAAGGCCATTGCGTAGTCAAGACTCGCCAGTCGAACCCATTGAGCGACAGCACGCCGACTCGATCATGAAGTGAACGACGTGTCACATTGAGGGCCTCGACGGCAATCGACAGAGAGTAGATATCCGAGTCGAATGGCTCACTGGGGTTGTTTCTACCAAACCATCTGCTGTGGAGGCGATCCTTCCGGGGGTCACTCAGCCCTGTGCTCAAAGCAACATTGCTCACGACCACATTATATGGCTCGGAAGAGGAAGAGCTCTTGTGTATCGCAAAGGAGACGGAACTCAGTCGAATCTGAAGCCTATTGAGGAAGGAGAGGGTTGACTACGTTGCTATTATCAGAAAAAAGCTCATGAGTGGATTGCTATGATGTACCTTGCGCTGAGTGTCCTGTAACTTCATACACGGCTGGTAATGATGGCGGCGTGGTAAGAGGCTAGCCTACATAGAAGTGTATCAGATAGAGTCAGGACCGAAAACGAACTGACTTACGGAAAGGGTTCCGAGGAAGGGGGATCGAGGGGTCAACGGAGAATAGACAGAGGCTGGTGTCTGAGCAGACAGAGGCGTGGCGGGAGACGAAGGGATGTGCAGGTAAGATGGTGTCTTTGGCTGGGCGAAATAGGTTTCCGAATCAGAGACTTCAGTTGGGATGTTGGAGGAGTGATTCAATTCTTTAAGAGCCTCGAGAAGAGGCGTCAACTCCACAAAGCAATTGCTAATGTTCACGTCTGTTGTCAAGCTGTGAGCCATGAATATCCGGCGCCGCAGGTCTAAAGTCACGGCTGTATTCACGTCAATTGATCCAGGCAGACGAAGGAATTTTCGCGTATCTATCCGAGTATCAGTAATGTGCATGGCAGGAGCTCCGTGACGAACCAAGAGACGACAGGGAAGGCAGGGACCCCACTATATCCACGAGTTTGAGCGACAGATTGGTTTTCGCTTCTTGTTCATCGACAACCCTGTCCCATGTACGCCTAAAACCACCAGTGAGACGTGATTTCCAAGCCGCCACGCTATACGACCGCCTGACAGACCGAGAGGCCGTTCGCTTCTGCTGGTGTCCCACGGGCTCTGCCGCTGGCTTGACTTCGATCGAAGTGTTCAATTCGATCTTCTCAATGGAAAACTCGATGTTGGGCTCTCCGTGGTGGTAGACTTTGAAACCATGGACGTCGAAAGCCACAGCGGATAGTATGCTCGGGATGAACGCCAGCGATCGACGCAGCCAGTGGGCGGCAATTGCCCGACCCACGGGGCGAACGTAAGGATCCGCGAATAAGAAGATTCCCGACAGTATGTTCCAAAACACTCTGCGAGTGTGACTCAGCGCTTCGAAGGTCCGTGAGCGGGTGTGGGAGAGAGTTGAGCGTGGAGGTGATTGAACTGAGCGGATTCTGAGGGAAACTCCTTCCACCTTGATAATAAGATGTCTCGATGCTGAGGAAGACCACGTCCAACCAATGCGGTCTATGCTCCAGCTTTGAGAGTTGCTACGGCTTGTTTTGTATATGTATATCCCTCGAACGGAGCGGAGACTGACACTACGGACCCGCACGTGTTTCGATATACGAGCCAGAATCCATGGACCAAAGAATGTTCGGAACAGTAGCGAGAGAGCGATAATTCTGAGGGAAAGGAAAGCAAGGTAGATTCGCCATGACGCGCCGGGGGTTTTGACGAGGGCGAGGCTTATGATGAAGAAAATGGCTCTGAGTATGAAAACTAAAAAGACCATTAGGAGAAGCCAGGATTGAGAAACTTCAAACTCACTGCTCGGCTTCCAGAATAACGCTACTAACTTCCACATCTCAAGTCTCCAGTAACCTAATGCCACAGTTTGTAGATGGTGCTAGCGTCGAGTAGTATGGGTGAAGCCACTTGTAATCACTGTTGTATTATATCAGACTTTCATAGAGAACGAAGGTGAAGGATTATTCGAGTTCAAGGAGAGAAATGCGGAAGGAGGGTAGGTGCCAGATGGTCTCTGACGGTTTGTTATGATGTTGTTTGCCGGCAGGCATTGGCAGCAGGCCACCACGACTCTTGGGCGCTCCGTTATCCCCGAGGTAAACTACGTAGCATTTTCATCGAGTTTCAATTCCTTCTGCACATGCTTAGCGTAGATACACAATAATGGACCTATGGTAGTAGGTATAACAAAACCACAGACAATCTCACTCTCCAGACTCCATTTCGACAACGCTTAATGTCTCATTTTTCAGTGTGTCGACGAGCTCACTTGACATTGGGAACTCACCATTCTTCAGAGTTGACTTCCGATGGCTTGTAAGTAGAGAAAGTGAAGGCATCATTCCCGACGAAGGACCCAGGATTGAAAACATGGCATCCGGTATAAGTTATCTTGAAGCGGTCGTACTTGTCTGCCAGTATGACCTGAGATAATGTGAATGTGAATGATTTACTCCTGAGTTGGTAAACGGGTCGCCATACCGCCGTTGGAAGAGGATAAAGACGAAGGGTGTGGTCATAATCTGAGAGCGTGGGCTGTATGTGGTTCGCAAAGGGACTAAGGTGGGCTTGGTCCAGAATCGATTGAACAAGCTGTGATATATTTGATTCAGCCAAGGTTCACGCCATTGTCGGGATGAAAACGCACATATCGTTTGAGGTCATCACCCGTAGCATCGAGTTTGACACCAGCAGTTATATTCCTCAACATCCTTGACATGGAATCCTCCCTAAAGACGACAATTTCTTGGTCAAAGAACTTGATCCGACACGGATTAGTAGCGAAGTGCGATTTCGGGACCTTGGCCTTCAGTCGCGACACAAGACTGGAGAGCAGCGGCTTCCGGGGCAGCGTAGAGTTGAGAGTTAGATCCCAGGGCCCCGGAACGAAGATGAAGTGAGAAGACCGAGAGATCATAGGATAAGCTGCTATCAGGTCGGCCAAAGCGTCGAAACTTTCTGTCACAGATATGAACGTAAAGTTACCGGTGGATGTTCCGTTGAGCTCACCATGGTATCTTTGAATATCACGGCCGCTCCCGCTGGCTATTGAACGACTCGTGAAGTTTCCACATAATACGAATATTTTGGGAATGAAATCATTTTCGACACAGTTGTCGAACATCTTCTTGAGTCCAACAAGTGTTTTCGGTTGGTCCAGCCATACGTCGGAGAGGAAGAAGAAATGAAGGTCCGGTAATTCCTCTCGTATTCGGACTGAGAATTGTGCCTATGAGAGAGCTTCGGATCGGTGACTAGTTTTCACAAGGAAAGGAAACTTACGTCCTCAAGTAGGGAGGTCGCGCCTTTCCCAAGGAAATCTATATGGCCATATATCGATCTACGACAGATAAGACGACGTCCACCAGAATGAAGCTCGCTTACCTTGCAGTCTGCCGAGATTCACATGGAGGTTGACCTATTGCGATGATTTCCAGAGTTGCATCGTCGGTGTATTCGCCCTCTACCAAGGCAAAGCTGCCTTCAGTGAAGAGTCCCTCCCCTGGCTCGTCCTGTGAAAACAGGATACGCAACGCGAACAGAGAGTTATCGATTCTATTTGTACCACTTACAAGCTTAGAAAAATCAAGTTCCACGCTACCATCCGCATCTTCGAGGCATATTTTTCCCTCTTTGGATCGTTCGAGCATACCTAGAAGTAAGAATCGTTCGCCTGCTCTTCCGAGCAATTGTTTGGTGGATTTTAGCTGCGAAGGAATCAGAAGAGCAAATCCGCCTTGGAGCTGAGTTGCGTACTGTGACGAGTCGATCGCGATCCTTTGAAGGAAGCGTAGATGGTGCGAAGTGCTCGTTTCGGAGGACGCACTGCTTGATGATATTCAGACGATCTCGACTACAGGCGACGCGTGTTTCTGCCGATCCTGCTATTGTAGAAGAACCAGAAGCCCTCGGATCACTAAGAAACTGGGGTTATTCAAAGAGACAGCGACTCACTTCTCAAAAGTACCTCGCTCTATGGACCAATGCCACCTGGGCATGTCGAAAGCATCGACCACGAACAAGTGGCTTTCGGGATCGACAGCTTCGGCTTCACCATCGGATCTCTGGCCATCCTCCTGAAGGGCATTATAGACCCTCTGCAGGAGCTCGACTGAAACCTTCATCGACGCGTCTATTGGAAGCTGCTTAGACCATTTCAAACATTTCACAGAACGGAGACACGCGCCATCTTGTTTGTTGTACTCCTTAGCAATTGTCTCCACGGAGGACTCGACCTCTGAATCGTCTATCTCGTGTGCGTCCAAGATCTGTTCCAGGAATTCGAGTGCATCTGGACCTAGAGAGTTGCTGAACTTGCGAAAGACCTGTGAAGCAGTATGAGGCACTAGAAAATTCAGCATGAGCTCGGGCACACCTTGATGATGATTCGCTGACGGGCATCTGACATGACTGAAGAAGATCAAGGAAGCTGAAGGTCGCGTAGGGTCAATGATTATGCACAGTGCACACCACGTGCACGTGACCTCATTACCCCAAGGGTCGTTCTGAGTCTTGGAATCGCACCTCTCTCGTCAATGATACTCTACCAGCAACGTTGAACGCTTGGCTTGCTCCTATTTGAATTCGTCATGTTCTCTGCACTCGATGTTGATATCAGACCAGGATCCGGTGTAGGTATCTTCGAAATAGGTGCGTCTCATATCACTTTCGTCGTCTCGATGTATACTCAAAGACTACGTGAAGGTACTTCACTGTGGACGGTATTGGATGCTATTCGCCGAATGCAACATCAATTTCCGCAGGTCGATGTGAAGTATGACCCAGACGCATCCGCCACAACATCGATAATACTCCACCTCCGACCTCATGTCGATCTTCTGTTTTCAGGCAAGCATCAACGCCTCCACACTATATGTATTCGAAAGCTGCGGGATCCTAATCCACCTGTCATATTAAGATACAAGGACTCGGTATTGTCCTCGAGTGACGAGGTGTTGAGGAGAGTTGGCGTTAGCCGGACGTTCGGGCCCACTTACCCTGGCGAAGACTTGCGATACCCAGGACTGTGGTTCAGCTTCGATGAAGACGGCATAGGCGAGGGAAGGAAGGGAGCTCACCCTGAAGATAGGACTCAAGAAGTGAAGCGAGTCCTCGTTTCTCAGAAGGGCTTAGACAAGGAGGGAGATGCACTGGGGGAGGTTGCGGAGTGTCCGATTATGGACGGAGACATCGCATTGGCATTAGTGAAGGTACGTTCGTCGCATACTGGTGCTTCAACATTGCCTTATGATACTCTGTAGGTTCATGATGGGATAACACTACATTTCCATCCTTCGACCTTGAGCCCTGCTCACATCCGCATCGGAAAAACGACCGCGCAAGATCTCAATGTTCTTCTGGGTGCCCCCCTTCGTGTTCACTACAAGGAAGATGATAGAATGAAGATTCACTCGTCGAATGCAGATTCTGCGAGTCCCGAAACAGGATGTGAGATCCCCATCGGTCTCCGCTCAGTGAAACACAGGCTCACTCGTCCCAGATTTCTACAACTACTTTCAGCACGGCATAGATTTCCTCCTCTCTGGCCAGGATCACGTCGTGAAGAAAATCGTGCTTCACTCCAACGTCGTGAGTTTCTCAGGCCAATGTTCTGTTGTTTGTTATATCATCAGCACCATAGCCTGGCACCCCTCTTTTCCAGCGGTACAAACGTTGTAACTGGGAAATCGAAGGCAAACCGGAGGACGATGAAGATGGTGATCCATTTGTGCGTATCCTCGTTTCTCATGACTGACGGCCTCTCCAGACACCCCTCCCAGAAAGCGGTTCTACGATCGAGTGAGTCCATTCCCATACATTCTCCTGCACAATGAATCTCACTCGCAACCTCCGAAAGTTCGAGACCATCAGCCACTTTCTAAGTCCCCGACAACCTCCACCTTCAATGCTACTTGATCGCACCGATGAAGAGGACGACATCACGCTTCCCAGTTCAACCACGCGTCGTAAGGCTCAGTGAATACTTCCGCTACGATCAGCCTCTGACTCGACATTTAGTGCACGGTTACGATGGCATCATCCTGGAGGTGTCCGAAGCGTCGAATGTGGTATCCGTCACCCTCTTCTAGCCAGTGGACACTACTGGAGACTTTGTCTCATCCTGTATACTTTACAATGTATTTTCCTTACCAACATGAAGTGTAGTTTTCGTGATTTTGTTTCAACTTTCCAGTGCGTATAGATCATAGGTGTATTCCGGGACCATTCTCATCCTCGTCCGGGTACGTTGAATCTACTGATGGCAGTGGTGCAGCTTTCGTGGACGATATTGACGACTCTGGTGAATCATAGTGTTTCCCCATGACGATCCCTTTTTCTGTGAGGGCCATCTTGAGGATGGTTATTCTCTCTTCCTGTGCGGGTCTGTGTAACATGTTGCATTGGAAGAGTATACGGTATGTCGTGTATGGGAGTACATACATGACTTGCTCGTTCTCTTCGTACGCAGCCTTGACTTCAGCATCGACGTTTTTGGGATCCGACTCAATGTCCTCGCGTAAAAGATCCTGTGTTTGCCTCAGGTGTTGCAGAGAGTTCTGAAGCCTCGATATTTCTGGGGTGCAACGTGCAATCATGAGTCAAGTTGGTTCACCACGTTATTTGGGGGCGACTGACCTTCTGTGATCGTAGAAACATCGAACTGGATGGCCTCAGTCAAAGTGAATGGTTGAGGGTATCGAGGTTGATAATCCACCATGACTGAAGTACTCGTTGTGGAATGAAGTTTGGTAATTACGTATGTCCACTCATGGGAGCCAACCCCAGCAATCTGGTCGAAGTTCTAGTCCCATATATGTATCTGCACAAGAATCTACAGATCTACACACTCTAATATACAAACGTCTGGCGGCCTCTATCAAGTACTCTGGAAGATTTCTGGCCAAACCTGTCTCAACTCCTCCAGATCGCTGACCACAGTGAAGGCCTGTCCATCGTTTTGGGTTTTCGAGTTAATTTCCATGACCTTTCCCCCCTCGACATGCTCCAGACCCTTCTCACAGAAGTGAACAGAATGTTTCCATCCCAAGTTTAGGGCAGCTTCGACGTTGCGTTTATTGTCGTCTACAAAATAACATTTGGAGGGATCGCTAACGCCCGCTTTCTCCATCGCCTATGTGGTTGTCAGTGTCCTTCACACATGACGAGCAACGGACGCGCACCTTCTTGTAATATACAGGACCTGGCTTGCTGGTCAGATCTTTTGCCTCGTAGTCACAGTATACGAGACCATCTATCAGATCATCGAGGTGTAGGATTCGAAGGACGCGCTCGGCATGCTGTCACGTTTGTAGGAGCACTGTCAGACAGGGTCTTTATAGTTGCCATTCGGAAAACTCACAGGACGATACGCATTCGTCAGTGCCCACACACGGACTTTGGACCGATCGATATCTTCGAATAATTTGCGAAGTGAAGGTTTGTAATGAATCATCTCCTCTAGAGGGAGTGACTGATCGCATTTCCGGTCGAAGTCCAACGGGTCTAGAGAATATGCTCAGCAGCGGCCTTCAGGTTATAGCTGTCGACTTTACCTACGTGGTGATGCCGGATCAGACCCGCCAACGCAAGACCATACTGAGTATAATAACTGTGATGCAGCTTTGAAGCCTCTTCATGACTGAGTCCGAGCTGATTGACGAAATAGTCATGTATCTTGACTCCCATAGCATGTGAGATCTTCGCAAGGATGAGTTTATCAGCTTCGATGCAAATCCATGTCCACACACCTGCGAACTTGCAGAATACAGAGTGTTGTCAATGTCGAACCAGACGATAGGCCGGTTGTCTAGGAGGATATGAACGCGTGACGAGTAGAGCAAAGAGCAGCCATACCAATGGGTACTGTCATGTTTCCCTGTGCTAGAATTGAGATGGGTGTAGAGTGCAGTCAAGCAGCTGCGCGTTCGCAATGAGGTCAAAATGAGGTCCATCTTGGTTCCGGCCGCCCGATGAGAGATCGACCGATGCCGCCGAAGAATAAGATTAGGTAACCTAACCTTAACCATACCAGACTTGTGTTCGGCATTGTCCGAATGAAACTGCACAGTTGACAAGCCACCCCCTTGCAACTATACTGAACTCCCCACACATTACTCATCGGAAACGCCGTCCTCAAGACTTAAGGTGCGTATCGCGACATTCAACCTTTGAAACTATTTTTGACTTTCTCACAGATGGCCAGAAGCAAAGAACTCGCCCCCAGTGTAGGCCGCCTCTCTCGTTCACAAGTTTTCGCCAAGCGTGGTCTTTACAAGGGCGCGAAGAAGTCGGAAAAGAAGGCTGAAGAGCCTACACCGGAGACTGTCGAGAAAACAGTAGGCGGTGAAAAGAATGGTGGAAAGCGTCTGGTCCCCACATCCAAAGCCCCCCGATTCTACCCTGCAGAGGATGTCCGTCAACCCAAGAAGAGCCGCAAGACTCCCAATCCTACACAATTACGCTCTTCGATAACGCCGGGAACTGTTCTCATTTTGTTGGCTGGACGCTTCCGTGGGAAGAGGGTTGTGTTCTTGAAGCAGTTGGAGAGTGGTCTGTTGCTGGTCACCGGTCCCTACAAGGTCAACGGTGTTCCTCTGCGAAGAGTGAACCAGGCCTATGTCATCGCTACATCCACCAAGATCGATCTTGAGGGCTTCGCTGTGCGTCTCCTTCCTGAAGCTGCTTTTTTCCCTCATTGAACTGACAATCCGATTTCCAGGCCGCCGAAAAAATTAACGACGCATACTTCGCAAAACCCGCCACCAAGGGCTCGAAGTCTGCTGAGGAGGAGTTCTTTGCTGATGGCAAGCCCAAGGCAAAGGAGCCTCTTTCTGAGTCGAAGACCTCAGACCAGAAGGAGGTGGACAAGGCCGTTCTCGCTGCTGTGAAGAAGACCGACCACCTCGCCAAATACCTCAACTCGACCTTCGGCCTCTCGAAAGGCCAATACCCCCACCAGATGATCTTCTAGATACGTTCTCTACGTTTCGGGTATAGTCGTTGTATGAGAAGTGTATGGCTAGTAGGACCTATGATATGCTTCACATACTGCATATGATTTTTTTATCGTCTTATGCTGTCACCAGAAAACTGCGCTTGGACTGCTAAAACAATTGAACAACCCGTATCGTCCTTGAACTCGCAATTTCTTGGTGAATAGTAAACTAAGTATCGGATATGTATATGACTTTGAAGAGCTTCACGGACAATTGCCGGAGACTCAGGCTGGGGCTCAGGTGACTGGCTCATTGCCGGTTTCGTTCATGCTTTGTCGCGCTTCATTTTCACGACCACTACATCCGCTTCGAGGTGGTCCTCGCCATGTTCCTGCATCACTTGGACGACGGTATTTTGTCAAGAACCTATGTGATGGCTTTCTGGACCTAGCCATCGCACTCCCTTACCCACCAGATGTGCCTGCGTACAGCGTAACTATCATACTTGTTACCGTTCTATCCCGGTTTGCTTTGCTTCCTGCGTCAATATGGGTGAGTTCCATCAACAGTCAAGGCTCAGATGTATCTCACAACAACATTATATATAGGCGAAACACCGTGCCAACCGTCTTGAAGAGAAGGTGCTCCCAGCGCTGCGCGAGCTGAAACCTATCATCGCTCGTCAAGAGTTTGAGGCCATGCAACGGGAAAGAATTGTCGCTGAAAAAGAGGAACTCATAAAGATACACGATAAACGGTGTCGTGCAATAGTGAGGTTCGCCTATTTCTGGCTTGAACATTGATCTCACCACCATGGCAGATGGAGGCTCGTCGAAAGGAACTGTGCACGGTGCACAACTGCGGTCCAATCCTCACCATGGCGGCACCAGCTCTGGCTCAATTGCCTGTCTTTGTCGTTATGACCGTCATGTTTGCGCGTTTGTCCGTCGATCCAACGTCGCCCTTCGACTCAGAATCTTTCTTGACCCTCACAACACTTAATCATCCCGACCCAACGATGACACTACCAGTAGTCCTGGGTCTGCTATCGATGGCCAACGTGGATGCTGCGTCATGGGTCTTTAACTCATACGAGGTCCAGATGCAGAAAGAACTTCGCGAAAAGAAGGAGAAACTCGCAGCGGAACAAGGTGTGCGACATATTGACCCAAAGCAAATAATCAAGACTGGCATGAGAGGACTGTCGGTTGCAAGGATAGGCCTTGGTGCCATCGCTCCTGGCGTGAGTACATGGAAGCTCTTGAACTGAACTTTGATTGATCCTCTTTGATACATATACAGGCAGTCAGCTTATACTGGGTCACGTCTGCTGCGTTCGGACTGTCACAAAGCTGGGTGTTGGCATACATGGATGTGCGGAGGAAGCGTCTTTTGTACGAGGGAGATGCGGTACCACAAGCAGAATCTTCCCCAACCCCTAGGCGCCCTGCAGCGACGTCAGGTTCTGCCACTGCACTCGACGCGCTTAAAGGACCACAAGTCCAACCAACACATTCGGCGAAGAAGTTGAAAAGACGACCCTAATCTCAATCGTGAGTCCATGATTCCGTTCCAACTGGGATGACTAGAACGTGGTGTGAGGAACCCCTTCGTGGCCATTGTTGAGCTTGCGGGTTCCGGTGAATCTCTCTTGATCTAATATGACCCTTGTCTTTCACCGCGAAACGTTCGACTAGAGCTAATACTCCGTTATAGATTTGAGAAGTCGCCTATTACCATACAAAGCGTACATGCGAGACCGCACCATTACTAGTACAAGGTTCATAATGATATGTGATATGTGAAGTAAAGATGTGAGATGAATGGTATATTAAGACCTCCATGGACCTCGTATACGACGTGCCAGCTGGATATCACGTTGCATTATGGTCACTCGCTTCGCATGAATTGCACACAAATTCCTGTAATTCGTGATGAGAAGGCGGAAAACATGGAGAATTAGTGAACGTACGCGTCTTCGAAGAGATGCACCAGAAACGCCTCCGTCGCCTCCTGTAAAGCCTGAAGTGCAGAGCTCGTCCACCTCAAACCCCCAGTCTCATAATTCTCGTTCATGTCGGTCGTCATGTCTAACGCGATTTCGCGCACCTACGCGAGAGAGGGCTTCAGAACTGGATCTTGCGATAACAAATGAACGGATTCACTAGTCGAGAGAACGGTAATTTTCGAATAAGGAGGTCGGTGCTCTTCTGGTATTTACGAATCTCCCGTAGTGCCACGGTTCCCGGTCGAAACCTACGCTTCGCGGCAGGGGCTGCTAAGATACTCAAGAATCAGAGTGTCTCCGCCAACTGAAAGCTCTAACCTGCTCACCACTTGTACTCGCCACACTCGCATTTGCGTTGGATTGACGCCGAGGAGCCTTTCCACCTGTGCTCTTGCGTGCTGTTGCGGTTTTGGTGCGTTTGGCGGGGGATGACTGTTCAGCACCAGACGGCCGTGACTTCCGCTTGGTGCCACTCTGAGCCTGTGCCATAGAAAAGAGAAGAGATGACCGTCGAGGTCGAAGGTCCAAAACGCTTTGAGGTTGGATTACCATATTGGGCAATCTTTTGTGACTAATACAGGATGATGCTGCGACGAGTACTGCGAAGTACTGCGCGACAAGCGACCATTCATTGTCAATCTTTCAAGAACGCGACCATGACCGCGCCAATAATTACAGGATACTATCGATACACTGACATCTGGTTTGAATGGTATGCTCAATAACCTATAATACAGGTCGTGTTCTAATGCATACTACAGGGCGCAAGTCCTGCCAGAAAAAGACGGGCAAGTCCTGAAAGCCACTCTAGGTATGAGCATCTTTCGCGTTCACTCTAGACAGGATGCGATGGAAGATCATCTGTTTAGCTCACGATGCCATTGTACATCCGGACCACCCGCTGCATGTCGATGGTGTCGACGGTGTGCAGATGTATATCGGTGCGTACATTGGCAGAACATTGGGGTTGACCTTGACGCCACTTCGACAGGAACATTCCACTCCGGCGAAGAAAGGCTGATGTTCTCCTCTAAACAAGTGGACTACATTAGGTATTGGCTCCATGCTATGAAGTTGACTGAGTCCGAAATCCCCCTTCCATACTCCGAGTGTTTGCTACTACACGGTGACGGAGATGGAGACGATATTCGATTCATCACCGAAGTCGTCTACAAGACAGGTGGTGACCTTCGCGGGGCAATCAAGGTATTGTCGGGTTATACGATTCGATCCTATTGTCTCTCATGTCGGCGATATCTCTAGGGGATTGACAAGAAGAACAAGAAATTGAAAGGATCAAGCCCTCGACTAATAGCCTATCGCGAGGGTTTCAACCATGTCCAGAGGCTGTTCAAGGAGAAAAAGCACGTTTTTCTTGCCATTGACATCGAATCATGGGAGATGGAGCACAACTTAATCACCGAGTTTGGCTACAGTGTGATACGTTGGGAGGGAGAGAAAGAGGTGAACGTAGATGGTCATTGGATCGTCAAGGAATATGAGACCTATCTGAACGGGAAATATGTGGCGGAAAACCGCAAGGTCGGTGCACTCCCCGATGTTCATACTTTGTACACTGAGGTAACCTGGTCTCCTTAGAACTATATCTTTGGAACGAGTGAGATCCTCCCCAAAGCAACGTTCAAGAAGAGAGTTCATGAACTTCTTGAGCACTACCAATCTCTCGGTGCTGTGTTTTTGGTCTTCCACGACGCCTCCGGCGATATCAAGTTGGTATTCATCCCCATCGCGTCAACCTTGGCTCTTACACATGTCCAGGTACCTGAAGTCCAAGATGGTGGAGGCTCCGTTGGATGGCATCTCTTATGTTCTACCAGATACTTCCCCAGAAAAAGGCCTCTATGTCGTTGACACTTCGGATTTGTTTGCTGCCCTGGAGGGGGAGGGAAGCAAAAACCGCCGAGGCTTAGCGAAGGTCTGTGACCTTCTCAAAATCGACACCCGCTTCCTCCACAATGCTGGAAACGATGCACATGTATGTACATACATCAATCTGGTATCCTGTGCGGAAGAGCTCAACACAGTCTTCGTTCACTTCTAGTACACAATGATGGCATGCAAAGAAATGGCTGGTGGTGATACACTCCTCGCACAACGAGACACTCGCTGGCCTGAGTGCGTCGTACCAGGTTCCGCGAAGCTCAACTTCTACCCCCACCAGGAGAACAGCGATTTTTCGGACGAAGAGGGTCTTCTTGGCTGATTTGTGGTAGATGTGGCGAACCTCAATCTGTACTGATAAAGATCTCAAATGTAACATATAGCGATTATCTGTAAAGTAGAACAAATGTGGCATTACATCGGTGTATACAACGATACACATTCGTCTCCTAACTTCGCAGATTCATGAGATGTCCGTGAGGCCTATAGCAGGCGGGGTATTCGATGTTGGGATTATACGTGTGTTGCGTTCATGAAACCGAGTTTTGTATGATGTTTAGTCATTCTTTTCGTTCTTTGTGACTGGTTCGTCGTCCTCATCGTCAGACCGGTCGTCGTCAACCTGTGTGGGTGCGGCGATGGCTCTGTGAGTAAAGCCAGTGAGCGACGAGTACAAAAAGGTCAAAATGGGTGTGTGGGCACGTACCGGACCAGGATTCGCCAGATGAGATAGTACCAGAACAAATTGAGGAGTTGTAGGAGCAGCAACGGGGCAAAGATTTGGTATCTCATCCACCCAGCCAGATAGGTGCCTTGTTCCCAAATCCACTCTCTCGAAGTCGTACTGATGCCTGCGAGTTAGCATGCCAATTGCTGGGTCATGGAAGAGGAATGCACTGACGGAACTAAGTCATATTGATACCAGACCGACCAGAGGATGTAAAAGTTGAGAATGTGGCGGAAGTACCTGCAGCGAAATTAGAATGCTTGTCGGGCGGAAGATGAAACACAAACGCACGTCCATACACCTACGAAGACAACGAAGGACACCGCCTTAGCCCTCTCCCACTGTATGTAGTTCAGGACTTTGGAGAACTATACAATGGTTTTCATCAGAGCAATTTGATAGGGATGACAGGGAAGACGCACCGCCAAGAACGCGTCAGGTATGTCCATACTCATGTACACGGCGTTTCCAATGAGTGTGAGGTTAACCAGGTAACTCCAGCTAAAGACCCAATCAGTCCGACGCGACAAGGGTTAGGGGCGGAGGGGATACTCACCCGACGAGCCAGATCGTAACTATATGATGGGCCACAAGTTCATTGTAGTCTTTCCGCGGCTTTTCGAGCTTCAAAGCCAAGACCAACAGCTGCTGGGCCCAATACGACATCTGGGTCAAGTAGTAGCGCTTGAGCTCGGGCTTCATATCCCAGTGGGGGTAATCTGTCGGAAAACGTTACTTCAGGGGGCAACCAAGCGCGAGAAGAACTTTCCTATCCAGAAGTATTCCGTGCGGTACCAAAAGGTAGGAAGTTCTTTCATAATTCTCTGTAGTGTATGTTGAACGAAGGAGTCACGGAGAGCGCATGAACGACACGTACATAACCCCACGCGCCCATGAACGCGAAATAAACAACTGCGTATCCTTGCTCTCCGAACCTGTCTAGCTTTGTCTCTTTCTTGATTCCGAAATATCTTGCTATAGGGCGACAAATCTTGACTGTAACGGTTTGTCTGATGCATGAGAGCAGCACGATGTGGTACGCAATGAAGATCAGGTCTCCCCAGCTTTTGGCATATCGAGGGTCGGCAGGAGAAGACGTCGAAACTGGATTAGAGAGGAGGAAAAACGGGGCAAAAGGGTTTGACATTTCCTGAGAGGCATTGGCCGATTTTAGAGAGGGAATCAGAGCAAGTTGTACGTGTTTTGTGAGAAAGGGTGTAAGGAGTTCCCAATTGAGATAGGCCACTACAGGAACGACAAGGATCTTCAACGCTAGAACTGTTCATGTGAAGGCCGTTGAGTGAGATGTTTCCTCCATGTAGACAGAGACGTACGGGGGTCTATGGCCCAACGAATCCAAGGAGAGACCTGAGGTTTTGGAGGCGGAGAGGGTTGTCTGACCGGAGTATTGGATCCGAGGGGCCTATATATCAATGGACCACCACAGTGAGCATAGCTGAACTAAGTGTAACTCGAGCTGGAGTTTGCGCGTACGTTTGGGGAAGGAAAGGGCCCGTCAGATGGTGAGTGGGATCGTGCCTACGGAAATGAGTTTAGTCAAGCAGCATTTGGTTGAGAAAATACGACCGCGTACTCGATTCCTGTGTCAATATCATCAGGCCGTCCTGAGACTTTCCTTCTGGCCGTGGGCTTTGACATTTGGATGCCCTGGTCGCGGGTAAGTGTAGGTGAATGTGGACGGAATTCAAGGGAGGTGCTGAGTTCATCCGGTGTGGGAATCGTTTCGTTGTCAACATTCCGCCCGGCTATTCCGGGACTTGTGTATTCAAAATTTCAAACAGTTTCGTGATTGCAAATTTTTACAGTATCATTATGGGCTCAGCAGATTACTTTGAGAATTAGACGTAGGACCCGTTCAAACAAAATGTACAACTATTATCCAGCAACACTCCAAGGGGATGGCACCTCAAAAGTCAAGACCGATAAGGTGATATGGGGAGCCGCTTCAATCTCAAAGCGCTCGGGCCCAGGGCCAGTAGAACTCGGAATGGCCCCAAAGTCCGATTGAAGTGTTTGCGGCAAACCAAGCGGACGAGGTCATGGAGAATGAGTAAGGGGCGGAAGAAGGTCTAATCCTCTCCTTGTAACGTCTCCTGTATGTCCTTCGAGGGTGACCGGAAATCATTTGGCGGTACCTCAAGTACAGATGAACCTCTCGCAGGCGTTGCAGCATCGTCTCCTTCTCCTTCCACCTCTGCGTAATCGGAGTTGTACCCACTTTGCATGCCCTGAACCTCGCTATGGGAGGACATGAAGGTCGGAGTTGGCGAAGCAATTCGAGATTCAGGAGGATATGACGTGGAATGTTTGAGAGGACTCGTGGCTAACGGCTCTGAAGGCTCTTTGGATTGGGGATTTGCGGCCAGTTTAGAGCGCTTCCGTGCCTCCGCTTGCTTTTTCTTCTTCTCCTTCTGTGCCTTCTTTTCTGCATCCACTTTCCCTTGCGTTGCTATTCGAATACCCTCCGCTTTGGCTTCCACCTCTTCAATTTCGTCCAAATCCCATTGCTCTTTCATGAACTCCCCATACCGCTCGCACATGGGGCGCCAAGTAGGGTCCTGACCCTCCATCTTGGCTGCCGAAGGGTCGTCAAGGATGGCGTCAACGTCGGGAGGGGGAGGGAAGGCGAAGTTGGGTCCAGGATTGATCTCAACAGACGCGCTGTTGAACAAGGAGATGAAAGGATAATATCCGAGGGTCCCATCGTCGAAAGGATTTTCCTTGTGTTCTTTGACGCCTTCTCGGACACGCTTCTTCTCCTTCACTTTACGCGAGGCTGGCGTCGTGCGAAGTTGTAGGTAGTCGTACAGATCTTGGAAAGCAACGCCCTGGGATTCACCATTGATGAAAAATGCGATGCGGGACTGAGGAAGTGTAGGAAGGGTTCTGAGAGAGGGGCCAGTGTCTTTGGCTTTCGCAGAGGGTGTGCGTTCGGAGGGTCTGCCGGTCGGTTTAGCAAAGGTAGCAGATTGAGTAGAAGTAGAATTGGATGTTTTGCTGCCAGAATAATCCATAAGAGCAATCATCTCCTTGGACTGGGGATATTCCAGGATTTCGAAGGTCTCCTGGCCCTTTAGATCAATCGCAATGCGCTCGCGCTTCAGTTTCGCTGGATCATTGGAATCTTTTGGGTCGGGATCTCGTTTAGGTGGAAGAGAGATGTACATGCCAATCACATCTCCGGTTGCGAACGAACGACCGTATGGGCGAGGACGAGACAGAGTAACTTTTTCGCCTGACTTGTCGCGGTAACCGTAGCTGTACCCGTCCAAACCGACTGGTCCATTGAGCGGGGCTTCTCGTCTCCCAAATCCTAGCCGTACATGACTGCCATCGTGTCTCGAATCCTCGGATATTTTCTCCCCTCCACCACGCAAAATCTTCACCTCCATGTACCAGCGCCCTTCTCGTAAAGGCGCATTGCAGCGAGCGCTACGAAACCCTTTGGATCCCAGTAGCTGCAAACCGTCGGGTGTCACATAGATGAATGGGCTTCGGTCCTCCCAGCTAACGCGAAACGCGGTCGGCTTACTCTCGATGGTCCTGCAAGGAAGATAATATCCTCGAGGATTGATGCCTGCGGGAGTGTATCTAAAACCGTGTCGATTTATGCCCGTGAATTCTGTTTTGCAGAAAGGCTCGGTATCTGGAAGAGGTACGAAGTTGGGTCCACGAGATATGGTGAGTTGAGGTCGAGAAGAGAGGTCGAGACGGGATGTGAGAACCAATTCTGAAGGTTCTGAGGGTGCGGGGGACCCATGACTCTCAGGAAGGGGACTTTCTGCTGTTTTTTCTGGTCTCTTGCGCTTGAGCATGGCGGCGGTAGAGATTGAACCTCATACCGAGGCAATGAAGATTACGTCATCTCATGCTACTGTCTCTCCCACCGTGTTCACGCTCGGCCCTCAATGTTTTCCAGACTAGGATTGCTCAACAATGTCAAATGTCCTGACTTGGAACGGTGCACACGCCAGCCATTTTGCGTGTTCTCACACAGGGATAACATTCCAGATGAACCTGCACTCGATATACCCGTCGCGTCCACGTCGAACATACCCACACCAACCCCATCTTCGTCAAAGTCACCCCCAGCGCCCGCAATGACCTCGACAAGGACTACTATCCCTGCTAAGCGACCAGTTGCATTGACGCCCTCTCCTCAGCCGCGGTCTGTAACAGAACCTCCTCGGAAACTTCAGAGGGTCACCCAGTCCTCATCCAAGCCCTCTCAACCAGCACAACAGAACGGACCGCCAGTTCTCAGAGTAAATGCAGCTCAATCACAAGTTCCTCTTCCAGTGCGGCAGGTCCGTATAAGAACGCGTCGATCAGCCGTGCATTATTCCGAATGTTAATCGTGCACAGGCTATGCTCAAGACCCTCTATGATCACTTCGTGATTCTCTACGAACGCATACTGCCGAATAACCCGTCTCTGGCGTCTGAGCATGCTTTGAAGCAAGAAGAAGAGGTTTACTCAAAGTCTGGCAAGACCACGTATCGTCACGTAATACATCTTCATTCCAGTCTTGACCTTTACTGACTTCATACTCAGGCGGTAATCCAGAGCGTTGGGGCACTCAAACGACGCCCTGTCCCAGACTCTACCTCCCATCATCTGTGGGTACGGAGGGTGAGATTGCCGCGCGAGCTGAAGCCGAGAAGTCCCTGAAGTCGCTTCGGCTGACGCGAAGTAACCTGCAGCCATACATTCACTCTGTCCCGGACCTCGAGAAGTGGGGCTACCTTGTGCAAATTCCGGATGGGCTGGGAGGAGACGAGCCGAGCATAGAAGGGAAACTCGCCAAGTGTGAACGATGCGGCGATCCCTTCATGGTCAACCGTAATCCGAACCCGAATGAATGCTTGCATCACTGGGGTAGACCGTACGGGAGGCAGGTGGATGGTAGGTCTCGCCCTTGATTCTCGTTCCGAGATGAATTACCTTGAACTCAACTCGGATCATAGGAAAGAGAACACGAGTCTATAGCTGCTGCTCAAAGACAGTCGGAGAGGAAGGGTGTGTTCACGGCCCCCATGTTTTTTACGAGTCAGATCCAGCTGTTCTTCATAAACGACACGCGTTCTCAAAGCTCTCGAGCACCACGTCTGGCAAATCAACGGGCCTGGATGTTGCAGCCCTTGATTGTGAAATGATCTATACCACAGGAGGCATGCGTATTGCACGAGTCTCCGTCGTCGATGGGGGCGGGACGGAAGTCTTCGATGAGTTGGTCCGCATGGACGACGGCGTAGAAATACTGTTAGTCGTGTCGCATATCATTCCCCTCTCGCTGTACTGACCATACACAGCGACTACAACACCCGATTCTCCGGAATTTCGGCGGATGAATACAATAGGAAAGCGCTTCTTCCACTCAAGTCCATACGAAAATCTCTCGATGCCTTTATCAACTCTGAGACGGTTCTCATCGGTCACGCTCTGGAGAATGATCTGCGAACACTGCGAATCATACATACGCGATGTGTGGATACTGCAATCATGTTTCCTCATCCGGCTGGTGCGCCATATCGACGGGCTCTGAGAGATCTGTACGTCCTATGTGTTGACTGGGACTTGTTCTGCAAACTGAGTTAGCATTCCCTAGCGTGAGAGATCACTTGGGGAAGATGATCCAGACTGGCGGAGGATCTACAGGACATTCTTCTCTGGAAGACGCCATCGCTACGCTGGACCTCGTGCGCTGGCACATTCGGCAGCAACAAAACACCAAGCGCTAATCCTTTTCAAGGTCGCCTTTTGACTTTGGATTGGCTGTCCTGTTGGGGGAACTTCAACTATCTTATTCCTGTGGCTCTCGCTTTGTATCTGTGGTTGTATCCTTCATTATGTCCTTGTGATTATCCTAATGGTATATAATACAGCAGGATTTCGATCGTCCTACAATATGCTACATGGTGGTTCGAATTCACTACGTTCTGACTCATCGGCGATGAGTTTCCAGATCAATATCGGGCTCGGCGAGTGGTTCTGCGACGGGAAGTGGTCCCCATGCCTAGCGTACGTTTGACTTTGGTCATGAGTGGCACATGGGTGCTATGGCTTTTGCCCTGTCGGTTTACCGTAGGTGGTAAGTAAGTCGGTTTCTAGGAACAGCAGGAGTGGGACCTTACCATGCCTCCTCCGATGCCTGTACCTCCCATCCCCATGCCCCCGGAAGTTCCCATACCTCCTCCCATTCCATGTCCTCCTGTCATCCCGTGTCCTCCTCCCATTCCGTGCCCTCCTCCCACTCCATGCCCTCCCCCCATTCCATATCCACCTCCCATTCCGTGTCCCCCTCCCATTACATGTCCTCCATGTGCGCGTCTGCTTCTGCTCGAGAGGAGGCTACTAAGTCCGCCACCCGCTGATGGATCGTGAATGAGCACGCTTAAGACAACGACGAAGAGCCTGTTACTTACTGCGGCGTCCAGTACTGCCCATCGTCGTCGGATGAGTAGAGGTGTGGTGAGTTCGGCGAGAGCGAGAGCTTGAGAAAAGAGGCATTATATCGTGCTAATTCGTGAGTGTTTGGGTTTCGTTTCTTTGAGTGCGTGAAGGTTCGTTGGCTGATAAGTTCGTTGTTTTTCTCTTTTTTCGTGAATCCCTCCAGGTTTTTATACAAGTACCAGTGGAGTTCATAAGCTTTTTTTGACGTCAATCCGCAGTCGAACCCAGGAGATTTTGCGCCATCAGGGAAACCCATACGGAAGGTATCCAGGTCGATGATGAGTTTTGACTTCAGGGGTTACGTCGGTCACTCCCGAAAGCGCTTGGTTTGCAGAAGGAAAATCCGGGGAGGGAAGTCGCGATACGTCATCCTCACCACCATTCCCCGCCGTGGCGCGGTAGATAATGGATTCGACGACCAATGCTCCCCTTGTACCAAGTAGTGTGGTGTGGGCGTCTTTTTCAGCAAGTCGTCTGACAAGCTGCGCTGATACTTACTCTCAGGAGAAATGTATGGCAGTGGAGGTGAGTGTGCTGGGCACTCGTCAGCAGAAGACGCAATGGCTCAGAGCGTTGATTTCTCTTGTGTTTACCAAGGACTACCTTTGCCATTCTCTGTGCCAGTGGGGTACACATCAGCACTGAGTGCATCGTTCAGTTCGCACTAGGGGTCCTCAGCGGTTTCATGACCGTTCTTTGTTTGGGTCAAGTACGGTATTGATTAACACGATGTTAGGGTATCGACGGTATACAGACTACAACAAGATTTCGACCGTCCATCATAAAACTACACAGTGGTATACATCCAGCAGGTAGGCTGCTGGCCTAAAAAGTGTCCATAATGTTACAGTTTAGTAACGTGTTCGACGGGAGGTCGTAGTGGTATGGTGGCGACGCGGGCTGCTCCTAATACCCAGCGTGCGTTTGACTTTGGTCATGAATGGCACATGGGTGCTATGGCCCTGTTCACGATCGGTTAGCTGGGGTCCCGTACCATTGAGATGAAAGGGCCAACTCACTCTCTTTCGGAGCTCATGCTTAGCATGCTTGCGGCCCTCTTTGGTCGTGTTGGGGTTGCTCAAGGCAGCCTCTGTTCGGACATTGGTGAGCGGCCTGACGACATGGCACTGGGGCGGTGCAACTTACTGTATCCTCCAGCAACACGATCTTTGTCCTTGCGATGGAAGAGAGAGCGGCGCCGAGTAGTGGTGGTACGGTGGTGGGTGTTGTGGTGTGCTCGGCGAGAGAAAAGAGGCATGGTAAAAGTTGTGAGTGTTTCTTGGTCAAGTTGGGGTGGGTTCTGTTTCTTGCGCTTCCCAGACGAGAACGCCACATTTTATACACAGTCGCAAGTGGAGAATTTGGCTTTTTTGACGTCAGATTGGAGTCCTCTGGAGTAGTTTCCCGCACGAAAGACACAGCCCGCATCATTTGACTGCTATTTCGAGGTTGTGGCGTTGCAACTCGAGGGATGGAATTGTCCAGACTTCTATGACGTCACAATAAGCGCCAGGGGCGCGTCTGAGCGCCCACAAGCTACAACAGGATTGTGGCTGACATGCCGACGACCCTCTGATTAGTTCCTGATCATCACGATCAAGATAGCGCGGAAACGCTAGGTGAGGCTAGCTACTGTAAGACTTCAATTTCGCCATCTGGGTGCATATATATTATTATCAAGATTCAAGAGCTTTACAGTACCGGCCCGGTACTTATCTTTCTCTATAACACCTGCCAACGATATTCATACCCTTGCGCGAAGGTTACCTTAGCGTGATTCTATCTCCAGGAGAGAACTCGGCACCGGTGACGAGAAGCCGCGAGGCGTGGCTTCCTAGGTACGCCCCAAGGCTGAGAACCGGGGCGCTGTTCACGGGAAGTGAGAGGGTAACCAGTGTTCGACCATACGTCCATGTAGAAAGGACATCTGGCACGTTTCAGGGTTCTAACAACTTCGCTACTAGGGATCTATCTACGTAGGAATGTTCGGAACCTGGTTAGTGGTACTCGGTGCAAGCTCCAGGTGCGCCAGTCCTCGGAAAAGATGCAAAGTATCCACTACCCAGGCCTTGTCGATGACAGAACACTCCACCTACAACAATTGATCTGTCGTTGTGTGGCGAAAGATTTCGGAAACTTTGAAGGATAGGAGGCCACGGGGCAGACGGAGTGTATTCATTTACATGTAAACGTTAAGCGTATCTATGAAGATAGAGGAGGTCCCAGAGGGGTTTGGCCAGTAGAAGAGGGTATGGTGACGGGCCTTTAAACAAGCTTAATTCGGGAGGCCCGACGACTAGGGTAGGGAATGATAGGGTAAGCGAAAGCTAAAGGCAAGCGATTGTGATGAGTTGTTCGATGTTCGACGATAAAAGGACTTTCCTAGTGTAAATATGCGGAGAAAAAATGGCCATAAAAGTGACAAGATGATAAGTAATGCACAAATGATGCAGGAAAAAAAGGGGAGAGGGTACAAGAAATCCTTGTAATGACAGCAACGGGTTCGATATCAAATGAATGTGTATAAAGTTGGGAAAGTCCGCAATGTTCTCGACGAGCGTCCCACACGACACTCCAGTGCATAATTATAACCTGAAACAACATACATAGCCAAAAACAACGACCGGAAGGGTTTGCAAGAGGTAGAAAATGGAAGGTTGGAACGACAATACGCCGTCGTTCTAGCCTCACACGGGTAAGACATGAATGGAACGTCATGAGAACGTCGTTTGCCGCCTAGTTGTCGCCATTCTTGGGTCGTGGTTACTGTAATACGGCATGACGGTTGGAATCGTTCCCATTTGTGTAGGCATCGCCGTCCAAGGGTTAGGAATCATGGGGGCATTATAGGCAGGGTATGGTGACCTGCCCCGCGGTAATGACAATTGCGAATACGATGGTGCTCGGGAGGAATTACTGGAGTGCCGTGGGACACTCTCATCGCTTGTACGTCGATGATGAGCTGGGGGACGGGTGGAAGACGACGACGACGGAGCTTGTGAATGAGACACTCTGGGAGAAGAAGAGCCCGACCGAGGATGTGAAGGCGCATTCACGCTCTCAGCGCTTCCATTGCGCGGGATCGATCGTCTGGAAGAGGATGATGATGAACGGGACTGGCTCGGACGCCCTGAGTACGCATTCATCATGAAAGGTGCCGTTGGGGGCAAGAGAGGCATGTCGGTGGGATACATGACAGGCAATGGGGGCATTGGTGGCACTGGTGGCAAGAGGAGACTCGTATGACTTCCAGTTTTCCCTGGGGTAGTATGACTACGATCCCTGGAAGGTCGTGCACCTGCTCGCACGTCTTCAGACGAATTGCCATGCGTCGAATGGAACGAGGACGGGCGGGAATGACCCCCGCTTTGGTGAGTAGTAGAACTTGAAGGGCCGGCAATGCTGGGAGGTCGTGAACTCGAAGGGGAGGATGTGTGTGGTGAAGAAGACGCGGTGTCATAGCCGGAAGCACGAGGCGGTTGTGGTGCATTATCGTAGGGTAAACGCGAATACCTTTTGGAATTCATGCTGGGACGCTCTGGTCTGTCCTGCAATGACGAGGAGGAGCTTGACACCCTCATGCCCTGTCTCGAATTCTCGGCGCGTTGTCTCGAAGCTGCGTATTCCTCGGCATATCGACGTTTGTTTCGTTCCTCCTCTGCAGCTTTTTTCTCCCGTTCCCATGCCTTCCTCTCTCTTTCCCAATCGGCTCGTTCCCGTTCCCTCTGTTGCCTCTCTTCCTCGTGTCTTCTCCTCTCTTCTTCGAATTGACGACGCTCTCTCTGCTCACGGAGAAAACGCGCTTTCTCTTCCTTCTGTTTCTTGATGCGCAGCACATATCCGATGGGAATGGTGTCTTCTTTGTCATCTTCTGCAAACCTGACGCCACGTTTGGCCGTAGGACTAGTAGGGGAAGCCACTGTGACCTCAGTTCCATCGGAGAGCGACAATGCTGAAGACGAGGAGTCTGTGTGAGTACGAAGGGGCGACGATATCATCATTTGGGGAGAAGGTTTAGAATGAGAGGCTGTTGAAGTATTGAGTACCGCTATTTGAAGACAACAGATTGATCTTTACCTGAGACGCTAGACGAGACACTTGAGGGCGGTGACGGTGAGTCAATAGGATGAAGCAGCTCTGATGCAGAGAGGAATGGCCCTGAAGAGGGGGCGAGCAGGGGTGAGGTAGGGAAAGTTGCTGAAATTGGCGACATTGGGAGGTCTGCCATCGCTTCAATGGCCAATGAGAATTCCAACGCTGCAACTGCGAACGATGAGGTAACTCGTTGACAAGTGAATGTTTCATCGATCGGCAGCCATATGGAGAGTCGTTCCTCGAAGGGCGGGCGATTTACCCATTGACGTAGACCCAGGCTGAAGCCAGAAACTATGTCCGTTTTGGATGGTGCAACCTCGTCCACAGGCGGTTCTTTCACAGAAACAAGAGCAGGAGAAACCTTCTTGGAACGAAAAGGTCTAATAGAGTCCTCTTCCCATTGAGTCAAGGTTTTCTGTTCCCGAAGTCGCTCCAGAAGCTTTCGTTTGTGCATGACAACGGCTATAGTGTCCGGCCTGGGTCGACTGCGTGGATGACTACATGACCGAGGGAATAAGGGCACGCCGCGCTGCTGAACGAAAGGCGATGAATAAGGTTGACGTTGCAGGCCGTTCTGGACGATGGCCTGTAGCACTTCCCGGGCAGAACGTGGAGAATGTTCATCCTCTTCATCATCCTCTTCCTCCTCTTCCGATTCCGAAGTTTCCGAAGCCATCTCAATTCCTCCGAAAGGCACCTTGCTAGCAACCGGGGGCTGGACTGAGGCGGGCGGCAGCGTCCAGCTAGGATCTTGGATGGGTGAGTGGTCGACTCGCTTAATACTCCCCGACCTGTTTCCCAGCCACGACATCCATGATTTTCCCTTTGCCCGTCTCTGATTCGTGAGAGGAACGTCGTCGTGAGTCTGCAAGCTGGCAGACCCCGTTGAGGATGCTGAAGATTGACCAGCACTGAGCTGCGGAGTAGGAGGAAATGAATCGTAGACAGTCGGGAGATTTGCGGTATTCACTGTCGCCCTGATGTTCTTCTTCTTAGAAAGAGAGAGATTCGTGTAGGACCGACGGGCGGGATTTTGGCCTGAGGACTGTGTTGAATCTGACTTGTCCCGTTTGGAGGAAGAGAAAACAGCAGCAATACGACGCATGAGTTGAAGGAAGAGTTGCAAAGGAGTCAGAGGGGCATTTGGTGTTGGAAAGGTGACCTTGCTGGGAGATTCCAGGGGGGAATCTATCGGGTGTCCAGCAAGGAGTGTATTGGATGGGAAAAAAACACGGGCGGCTTGACCGGCTCAAATTGATCAGCAACGTTTGATCGTCACCAAAGTCACCGTGCCGCACGCAGGTGCCAGCCACGACCTTGCTGTTCATGTCCCTTGTACTTACAAATTTTGTCTGCTGAGTTGCTGTCGAATCTCTTACTCGACTACGGGTACAATACTGCATCATACTGTACAGTCAGGCTCGGAGTTTGCTTCCCGTTTCTTTCCACCATCGTGCAAATCTTCGTTCGTACTTTTCGACCACACCACACAGGTAATCCTCGCTTATCCCGACCCATTGCGCCCCTCGTCGAACGACCAGTTCCATCTCTTCGTTCATCGTTCCAGTCACATCCCGCGAATGATGAATAGTGTATGACTCTCCGGGCCGCACTCGCTTTTCGTCACTCGTCGACACATCCGTTCTATTGAATTTAGGCCGGGTCGGGATTCTACTCTCGGGCATTTTTTGTTGATTCCGTCCTGTTTCCCTTGGCTCCGTGAGGGCGAAGTAATTCTTCAACAGCTTGTCACCTGCGCGACGTCATCAATGGATATCGTGGCGGTCAGATGTCGGTGCTCACTCACCATTTCGATCATGGTCCGCTGAGGGTAGTAGTGCATATTCACAAAACGAAAGGTAGTCGTCAATCGCCTCGTCACTCATTTCATCTGTAGATCTGCAACCATTCGTCGCTTGAGTGAGCCAGATCTCATTCATTCATGTTAGGACTTACGTTCCCATTCCAAACTCTGATGACCCTCCTTCGTTGAGCTTCTTTACCAATTCAAGAAACTCGCCTGGTGCCGGTAGAACACAAGCCGGGTCGTTAAGATCCTGAGGCGACCTACTTCCGACTAAGATTAAGGTACCAGAAAAGATATATTACTCACCTATGGCTCCCGTCTAAGCCGTAGACAAGCTTCAACACGACAATGGTCGCCGCCACAAAACTCAGCTCAACTGGGACATCATCGAACTTGTGGCTTTCTGGATCACTTGTCTTAACTCTCTTTAGTTCCGGCACAAGCGAATGATGAAGTGCGAGTGGTAGCGAAAGAACCCGCGATAATGTCTTTGTGAGGCAATATAGTGGAGCTTTACAAGGAGGTTCATGAGATCCGCCTAACATGCGAAAAACAAAATGAACCCACGGGTTCCGCCCATAGACAATGTTGCTCGCCACAAGATAGGAGCGGCGTTGGCCTCTGGAGTGACCAAACTATACCTGCTTGACATGAGCCTTGCAAGGCGGCAAGTAAGCGAATGTAACGCGAGGATGTTCGGGACGTGCTACCGCCTTATCAGCTCGAGAACGCTTCCCACCGCGACAGGGCACTCACAGCAGGAGATAGCGCTTGTGTATTATGTTTGGTCAGGTGCGATACCATGTCTGTGGGAAGCAGCCGTACTGGATCCAGGTATGGTAGCTCATAACGCTCGATATATCTGCTTCATTAGAACCACAAAAGACTGGGCAATCAAAGCACGTACCTCGACAGGTCCCGGTATAGCAGAGGTATCCGTAAAGTCCAACAAGCAATCATGAGAACGGCTAGATTATTTGCAGGTCCCTCATAAGCTGAATGATTTTTTCTCCTGCGCGGTATCGTTTCGGGCTTATTGACCTCTTCATCGTCGCCTTCATCGTCACTATCGCTTTCACTCTCGGAGTTCTGCCTCAAAATTTCCGCAAGTTCGGGATCTTCTGGGTCGCTCTGACCTGGACCGTGGGGTCCTTCATCACTGCCGTTGTCGGAAGACGAGTCATGGGGGGCATTTTGGGTGGCTGAGGCTGAGCCATTGTCACGCGCCGAAGAAGGTTCGTTCGATTTATTTGGATCCTGCTGTTGTCTTGCATGGTGATAGGGCTCGGCCGGTGGTGGATCTGGCAATAGACTTAGATGCAGCGCCCAGACATCCCGGGAAACCACCTCTCGAATGAAACTCAGAAATGGACCGGAATGAGTGGCCGTGCACCCTCACATACCTCAATTTCGGGAGGAATGTTCAAGAGCCGTACGAGAGCAGCGACTTGCTTCCTCAGAATGAGTTGTTGGCACTGAAAATACAGATACCGTCCTCGCATGCCATGGTATACTAGGGAAGTTCGTGAATATCGAGAGGAATTGCGTGAAGCAAATACACACGGACGTTTCGGGTTCGCCCTGCTGCGTCTTCCCTTTTTCTCCCGGTCTGACTTGAGGGTCCGTTTCTTGAGGGCGTGTATTCCCATATCTTCAGCATCATTCGTTTCACTGCGATAATTCTGTTTGCTAAGAGATTGATTGAGCGTGAACCATTCCTTTACCCAATTTATCCTACCTGGAGAATGTGGCCTTCGCTACAAGTGATAAGACCGCTCGAAGGCTCTTTATGCCATTGCTTCGATCGACACACTGGGCACCGTTTCCGAGGCGCCATGAATATTTGAATACTTGGATACTTGGACACTGATAGAGCTGAACAGAAATACGCGATTACCTAATCGCAGAAAATTGTCCCTTCGCGCAGTGCGCTGGCGGCAAAGCATTCCTCCACGCCTTCACTTCGCCTTCACTTCTTCGACGATCCTTCATTCTTAAAGTTGACTTACACTCCCTGCACTTTGGCAGGGTACTTTACGTAGCCATGAGGCTTCCAACTCTCTTCACTATTCTTGCCCTCATCGTAACTGTGGTTCTAGCGTGAGTTCCATCTGCGCTTTTCCGTGCGAGTCAACTCTGACAGTGTGTCCAACAGCTGGGAAAAGGTTGGAAAGTTGACTGAATAGCTCTTCACGAGGCTCTCACACTCTTTCGTCTATCATCAGGAAGACCACGAAATTTTTGATCTCGTTAGTGCCGTCGAAGCTTCGGAGGGCAAGGGGACCACATTCTACTCTTGGCTCGATGTACCCTCCACAGCATCTACGGGAGAGATAGCGAAAGCCTACAGGAAACTGAGCATGCAGTTGCAGTACGTTCTTCTATTGCCTTCTTAGCATAGTCTAACTCGCGTCATAAGCCCCGACAAAAATCCCGGAAAGAAGAACATTCATGAACGGTTTGCGCGACTTGGAGTAGTATCTACCATCTTGAGGAATAAAGAGAGCCGTAAACGGTACGCTGTGCGTCTTGCTTCAATGATAGTGCTTCATTCAGATTCTTGACAGATATGACTTCTTCTACAAAAATGGTGTACCGAAATGGAGAGGGACAGGCTATTACTACTCGCGCTTCCGGCCTGGACTTGGTGTAAGTCTTCACCTCTGCTGTAATTTCAAACCCTCGGCTGACAAGCATTTAGACTGTCATGGTGTTCCTGATCATTTTGACCTCAAGCATGCAGTACCTGGTGCAACGAATGACCTACAAGCGTGATTTGGAACGGATAGATCGTGTGACAAGAGAGGCTAGGTTAGCTGCTTGGGGAACGAAGATGATACCGATCGAAGGGCAAAGAAAAGTACGAGAGATTTAGCTACGCCACCTGCCTTACACACTTACACTTTTTTGAAAGGTCAAAGTGAACCTAGGAGGTCCAGTCCGTTATGATGAAGACGGTTATCCTGTTGCTGGCAAGATGATTGACATGGTAGTTTCTGGGGATGCAGTCTACGTCGTAAGTCAACTTATACCATCATGCTCTAACCCCCAACTCATCCTGTTTCTGCCTTCACAGCTGGATCCATCTGGTGACATGCACCCGGTCGACTCTTCGACTGCCGTCCCGCCTGCGTTTGGTCGAACTTGGTTCATTTCGCTCCTTCGTCTGGCCTACGAAAGAATGACGACAAAAGTCAAGAAAGACGACGAGAAGGCAGATGCTCGTATCTCAGAGTCTGAATATGAGGAGGGTTATGATTCCTCAGCAACATCCGACACGCCCGGCAGCGGCGCAGTGACCCCAAATGGCAAAGGTGTGCCCCAAGCCGCAACCAAAGCTGGCGGCAAAAGGCGCAAGGCGGTCAAGAGGCGTTGATACCATATGGGGGCATCTCATTATCTTCGTAACGGTAGAGCAATAGATTACTTTCAATGGATGGATGATTTTGGTACTTCCTGGAACGCTCAGCTGTTTCCACTTGCGGTCTGTAACCTCAGCTTCCCAGCGGCCCTCGAATTCCAGCAAATTCCGATTAAAGTTGATGTATCAACCTCAGGTCGTTGATGACGCGTCGAAACGCGTCTAGTTTTTACGTAGAGGACGCGGGCACGTGCGGTAGAAATCTGTACATGTGCCGGTCGTTGTAGGCTTGTTGAAAGCCCAAGCTGCCACCTTTTCTCTTGCCACCAAACTGGCCTCTTGATACCCCCGTTGTGCACAGGCATGACAGAACTCGACAGAGAAAGTTCGGCTGGCTCTTTGTGGGACCAGTTTCCCAGTGAAGACGAGCAACTCTTCCGCGAAGTGGAACTGCCAGAGGATGATCCGCCAGACGGCGCGCCACGCGAGGGCCAGGACGATACTGGTGGAGATGAAGATGGAGAAAAGTATGAAGCGGAATACGATTCTCTAGTTGCCGAGTTGTCTCAGGCGAAGGTACGTGCCCAAATCAGTGTCCGGTCATCCCCTTCACCCCACACCAATCCCCCCCTGCAGTGTTCCTCGTTTCGATACTCCTCACCAGAGCCAGAAATAGATCCAGAAGATGATATTTCTGTTCTAATCGCCGCGTACGATATCTCAAACCTCGGTAAGTTGAAATCTTCCCCACAATATCGTAGCCGGCTCACACTCGATCTGCTCAGTGTCAACTCAGCCTAGCGAATCCACGTCTTTCACGTCGAAAAATAGTTCTGAAGAAACCCTTGTCGCGTCAAGCAGTAGCAATGCAAGCACAAAGAAGCGATCCCGAGACTCTTTCGAAACAGCGGTGCCGGACGAACCCCATTCGAAATTATTGAAAACTGAAAATGGCGCAGCATCTGGCCATGGAGATTCAACCAATCTGTCTATCACGGGGTCATACTATGCGGTGGTGCGACCACTATGTCCTCATTATGCAAAAACCCACAATAGTAATGAAACTCACAGGCACATTCCCCAGCATGGCAACCTATCTTCGACGAACTTCAACTCCCGTTCGGCGTACTATGGGAAATCAGCCGCCTTGTATCTGTGGACAAGCTCTCATTCGACCGAATTGAGAAGGGAAAGATTGAGGAGCTGGCGCGTCTCAAGACGAATTCCCGGGCTGCACCATCGGTGGAGAAGATTCTTCTTGGGAAAGAGGGAAAAGCCACTGGTTCGCAACTTCTCGACCAACCCTCTCTCTGTCCTTCATGTTTCTTTTCTTGTTTCGTTAGATCCGATGGCGGGCGAGAGTCCGGATGGTCGTCCGGATCCTTTCGCAAAAGAGAGATTGTCAAAGGTATTTAAGCTGAAATCTACACTCTCTTTTATCCCTCATCGTCTCTTCAGTTTCCATATACAGAGCTCGATCGAGAGGAGGATGAATTTAACAAAGGCAATACATACGCGTGTCTAGGTTGCCTTGACCTTGATCCTTGGTATGGTGGCAAGGTTGTCTTTCGAGCGAAAGTGAAGAATATAGCCTCCGAGTACGCCAAAAATCCGAAATTCAAAATCATCCTTGACCGTCCTGAGCTGGGTGCTAGTTACCGTTTTTCAAGTAAGTGGGAGCAATTTGTGTATACGTGAAACACTGAAGTTCCTCTTAGGACGTCACGGCTCCTCCTCCTTCATTCGTCTCAAAGTCCCCAGAGATTTATGCTCTCCCAAGATGATCCCCCACCTCGTCAAGTTTCTGATCCAACCGGTGGTTGTTTGCGGATCAGTATACCGGTTGGTACTTGAGAAGGATAAGACTGTATTCCTCTACCGAACGAACGAGCTAGTCTCTGGTCTAGCGCGAGCTCCTTTACTTTCGCGTCGTCTCATGTTGAGTCTGGAGGAATTTATGGAGTTGGAGAACCCAATCGAACTTAACAAAAATCAGGTTCGTATCTTCGTCATCACACGAACACCCGCTTACAAGCATCTGCCCGAAAGGCAGCAGCAAAATGGGCCGCCCGGTTCGCGCTGGGGTTCTCCACATCTGCTCCAGGAGTGAAGTTGTTGGAGAAAAACATCATTGAAATCGACGACATTGGTTCGTTTCACTCCCTACTCCTGAGGCTTAGTCCGAGTTCTAACTCATAAAGAAAACAGTATCTCCGGAAAAGTCTGAAATGACTGATGGTTCAGGTTTCATAAACCAGTACGCGTTGCGTTTGCTATATCACAAGTTCAGTGAGTCGCATCATCTTTACACTCATGGCGTTTGATTTATGTATTCGCGGTCAAGACTGGGATGAGTGGCCAACTGCAATACAAGTCCGGGTTGCTGGGGCAAAGGTACCCCAAGTCTTTCCAATCCCACATCGGGAAGGTCTTTCTGAGATATAATCCCCGCAGGGTATGCTCCTGCAACACCCCGAGGACACCGACATCGTCCCCCGAATCTGGATTCGGCCCTCGCAAACCAAAATCAAGTACGAAAGCAGGTCGGGAGACGAGGCGCGCCTTGTCATCGATATTCTTCGCTCATGTCACTCCCGAACGCATTGTAGTCTCGGTGCGGAGACAATCATCAATCTAGCGGAAAACGGAGTACCGGCGAAGGTTTTCTGTGGGCTACTGGACAGCAGCTTTCAGCGAATGATGACTTCACTTACGACATGGGAAGGTGATGATGCCATGTTCGAGCTGTGGTCTACATTGGAACGATTAGGAGGTGTTATGGCAGCTCGCGCAGCACGAGCGCAGCCCGGCCTAGCTCGGGTGAAAGGCCATTCGTCGCGGGATGCGCAGATCGACGAGGACGAGGACGGACTGGGCGATGTTGATAGCGAAGAGACTTCTGTTGCGTGGTGGAATGATGAGATTTCCGGGCAACCCTCTTCTTTGGAAGAGACGGTGATGGGGCTGCTCGACTTCGGGTTTACTCCCGGAGACTGTGCGGTCCTGCTGGAAAAGCTGGGACAAATCATCACTACCCACATCCGAAATTTTTGGCAGCAATGCAAGATCGAAGTCCCAATGTCGTGTACGACATTCATTCAACCGGGTGAGTCCGTTTTGGTCAACGATACGCAGGGCATCCTAGTAAAGCCTCGATACAGATCCCCGAGGGTTTCTTGACGAAGGGCAGGTTTATTTCAAGAGCGCACATCGCAACCTCTTGACCAAGGAGGGATTGGTGACAGACACTGTCATCGGGGACGTGCTGGTCACTCGTCATCCATGCAAACTCCCAACTGATGTACAGAAGGTGAATTGCGATATCCAAGCTCCCGTTTTACGTGTCTATTGACATAATGGTAGTGGGAAGCCGTAGACTGTCCACAGCTCCGCAACTACACGGGCATAATATTTTTTTCCACGAAAGGTTCACGACGAGCGGCGGACTACTTGGGGGGCGGTAAGTCGAACAATTTGCCGAACGAATCGAATCTTCTATACTTTCGGTGACAGGTGATTATGATGGCGATAAAGCATTGCTCATCTACGACCCCGTGCTCGTAGACAGCTTCGACAATGCAGACATCAAATTTGCAGACCCCCGGGATGACATTGAGAAGGATTATTTCTTGAAACACACGGAGAAACTTTCTGAACTTTTGGAAAAGGCTCAGCCCACTGCAGAGCAACCGCTAGCTCGCACGCATGCGTTACAGGGATATCTTCTTGGGGGGTTGAAAGATCTTTCTCTGGTTGGACAGTACTCCAATATGCATGACTATGCAACGTACACGTTGGGGTACTCGCATCCAGAAACTATCCGACTCGCACATATGTGAGTTCTCCCAATTCTGAATAGTCAGGTAGCGACTTACTCCCGGAAGGTTCTGTCGGACGCTTGATGGCGCAAAGACTGGACTCACTGTACTTGGACCAAAAGTAGCAGCGGATCGTCGTCGGTATTACAAGGGTGCCATGCACTGGAAACGGCCCAAGTCAGGATCTAGCTCTGAGCAGACTGATGTCAAACGCCCCAAGTCGTTAAGTCCTTTCATCATGGACGAAATAGCCAAGCACGCCGAAGCAAGGGCAAAGCAAGCACAGCGGGGGTTTCAAGAGAAACGTGGCAGCGTGAAGAGACATGTACCCGACCCACACCTGATCGCCCCGTGGAACGAGGCCCGAGAGCTGGCAGAGCGATGGAATAATCAACAAAGGCGTGACGACATGAAGAAAATCGAGGAACACGTTATCTTCATGTATAAAAACCACCGGGACCAGGTGAACCGTAACCATCGTGCTGCCGCATCGAAGGCTTTCACGGGTGCAAAGACATTCACAGATCAACCCATCGAAACTCGGCAGAATCAGCTCCGAGAGATGTCTAGGGAGTTTGCAGCCTCCCCAAGCTTATCAGAAGTAAGTCTCACCAAGGCGGAGCTCGACCGCCTGAGAGCTTCGTTCGCGTATCTCTATGATTCCAAGGTTAATAAAGGTCGCCAAAATGGTGGCTGGACACGATTCCCCTGGGATGTAGCGATGCGCGAGCTAGGCGCGATCAAAGCAGCGGCCCTTGGTCCATCGAAGACGGTGCGCGGAGAGTTTTACCAGAAGTTTTCGATCAAAATTCGGCGGAATCGTAATTTGTAGGTAGTGAGCATATGTTGGCTTTGGAAGTGTATGGTTTTCTTGGATCGGAACAATACTGTTGTAGATTACAGAGATTGTCATTTATGATGCACTCATGGCGTCGAAGCTACGCAGAGCTCGGTTTCGCAGCTTTGTGTTTTGAGGCTAATTTGATTTTCCCTGGCCTGTTTCTGACCCGTCTGGCGGCAATACGTCAGTGCTGTTTTTCAATTCCCACGATATGCAAAGCCAGAGCTTGCCGGACTTGCCTCTGTTCTCCACGTCTGAGTGACCGCCCTTCTCCACTTTCTGCCCTCATTCAATTTGGTTCCTTGCCATGGCGTCTGGGAGACAGGTCGCACTCAACTCCAACTATGGTGTCGCTTCGTCTTCAGCCAAAGTCCCCATGTTTCTCCAGAAACTGTACAAGTCCGTACTCGTGTTCAACCCTGCGTTCATTAACTCAAGAACATGTCACTTTACAGGATCGTGAGCGACCCATCTACGAACGATGTGATCTGCTGGTCAGATTCAGGGGATTCATTCTTCAGTGCGTGGCTAGATATCGTGGCTGAGGAGTTACTAACATGCCACACCAGTTCATGACCATGAAAGACTCGCCAAAGAACACCTTGGTCACTGGTTCAAGCACAACAAATTTGCTTCGTTTGTGCGCCAGCTCAACATGTATGGTTTCCACAAAATACCGCATCTTCAGCAAGGAGTATTGAGAAGTGATTCGGATGCAGAGCATTCTCAGTTCGCACATCCTGACTTCCATCGTGGCCAGGAGCATCGACTCATCTTCATCGAACGAAAGAAACAGCCCGGAAGCAGCAAAGATTCCAATGCTCTCGATCTATCCCTTGGCGTCACCCCAAACAATGCGCCGCAAACGTCCTCTACGCCTACACAGCAGCTCGATTGGCACTCCGTCGTCTCCGGAATCAATTCTATCCGGCGGCACCAGACGAACATTTCGAATGAGTTGGCCGAGCTTAAACGCTCCAATCAAATTCTCTGGCGAGAGTCCATGGAGGCTCGCGAGCACCATCAGAGGCAGCAGGACACCATAAATCGCATAATCAAGTTTCTTGCTGGTGTTTTTGGTCAACAAGTGAGTGCTTCACCGAGGGAACAAGACGAAGGACGGTCGAGCCCGCATCCTGTCGTACCTGGAAGCCGTTTGATGATAGAGGGGAGGAAGCAAGGTGGCAAAGTGGAGATCACAGAGGTCCAGGATGAAGAGAATATGAGTCCTCGTGACTCACAGGGAGAATCGCCAGGTATTGATGATCTCCTCAATAGTGTCGCCTTTCTGAGATGTATTTGAAGGACCATATATGGTCGAAACCCCGGCCACAACTGTATCTCGACCACTCTCCAGAGCGAATTCGGAAGCCGGCACACCTATCCCCAAAGATTTTCCGTCGTTTCCAACTTCGTCACTTCTGGAAATCAACAGTCCGATTATGGATGCCGCTTCGAACCGAAAAAACTCGAACACCAACACCAATAATTCTATCGTATCCACACAACCCCGTTATCCTGCGGCTGATATCACCCACGAAAGCCTGAATGGACAATCACTTCCAGCTCCCTCCTCTCATTCTCCCCCATTCGATGTCAAATTCCAGAATGCGTTGAGCCAACTTTCGATGTCGGAAATCCAACAACTCTTCGCTTCGTTGTCCTCTCAGACCAACGCGCCTAACGAAGCTCCCTCTATCATCAACGGATTCCAAAACCAGGATCACCTACAACCGTCCGCTTCCCAAATCACGCCATACAAGGCACCGTTTGATTTTGGGCTGCTCTCGCCGAAGGGCCACCAGGAGTCTGGGAACGACGGCCTGGTTTCTCTCGAGAATGCTCCTTACCAACTTGATCAGAATTGGAAGGTCACAGGTGACATAGAGAAGGAGGTCAGCGCAGTCAACAATGGTATCGACTCCTTGATAGAGACCCTTGGGCTGAATCCCGCGATCTTGGGAGACACCAGCAGTATAGAGGGAGTCGGCCCTCCGCATCCAGACGCTGATCCTACCTCCCTCATGAATTCCAGCGGGTTGGCAACGGACGCGAGCGTGAATACCTCAGAACAAGGGGCGGACGAGTTTTTCGGCTCCTATCTTTACGACCCTTCCCTCGACTTCACTGTACCCAATGCTACCATCAACCCGCCCACTAACCCCGCTGTTCCAGCTTCTGCATCTCCTACCACCACGACTAACCCCGCTGTCCTGGACACCTCACAACCTGGCCCCTCGGCGGAAACCAGTGGTCAAAAAGGACGGAAACGTCCAAATCCGAACGAGGTCGCGATGAAACTGTATTTACCCCACAACCCCCGTGCTAAAAAGCAAAAGAAATAGTGACGCGGGCACGACTCTTTGACGTTCCTTTCTGTATTCTTGTGCTTTATAGTGATGTTTGCTGATGTTCTTTTTCCTTGCTGAAATGACTTATCTTAGTGCGTACCCCTAGTATCACAACACTGTAACTTGGCTAGTCAAATCTATGACAACCTGTAACACTATTTTTTCTACAGATAGACGAGCTAGGAATTCTGGTCGTTAAGAGAAATGCCATGAATTTATTGGAAGGAACGTGCTACTTGTAAGAAAATAGGATCTTATGCAAATCCTGGGGCTATACAGGCGATCCATGTCCGGCTCGTCGATCCATCCGGTGAGTCGGGAATGATAATGAGATGCAAGGCCGAAGGGACTAAAAGCATTGACACATTGAGATAAAAATACTAAGAAACAAGAACGAGTGTGGAGGGATATCAATCCGATAACTTAAGATTAGATGAAAATATCGCATGGTATAAAATCAAAGAGAGGAAGACCCAAGTTCAAAGCTCACTACGATCGCTGAGGATTCTAAAGTCATTCAGGACATTCAGCATACAGGAATATTATCTTCAGTTCAATAAGGACTCACTAATGGGGGATAATCGTCGAAATTAGGGAGACTCCCATTGACATATTTCGAAACCCTGGCATCCTCCTCTCGTGTTTCTTGAATATAGTGGGATGGAGGTTTCGGCATGAGCGGGGGTGGCGCATTCGACGAGGTAGGAGGGGACGCCCTCACAGACGGCGAGGGTGACAGTGAGCCATTGACACCGTTTGTGTATCCGTTGGTTCTGGGAGGGGGTGTCACACTTGCGCGAGAGTTCTCTGCCTCGAACCTCGCTCGTAACATGGCCTTTTCCTCAGATGCAGTAAGAATCCTCGACCCACTACCGCCTGCGGCCGGAGGCGACGGTGCAGGTCGATAAGAAGTATGGGGGTTGGGCGGGGATGTTCCACGGGGAGGTGGTGTCTTTGTCTGAGCTCTTGGGTTCGCCTGGGCATCCTGCGCGGCAAACTTACGTCGGAGGGCTTCCTTCTCTTGGATGGCTGTTTGAATGCTTGCGCTACCCTCTGGGAAGGGAGGTGGTGGTGCATCATCGTGAGATGCTTGCTGTCGTGCTGCTGCAGCGTCTTGCTCCTCATATGCACGTCGTAAACGATCTTTCTCGGCTAGCTGCATGCGAGCGTCAACGGGAGGACCGGATGCCTCGAAGGGAGGAGGCATATCGTTGGCAGGAGGGGGTGCTGAAGAGGATGACGAGCCTCCAACATCAGCAGGGGGGTTCTGGGTTCGTGCAACAGCCTCTTTGGCTTCGTTGTAGCGACGAAGAGCCTCTTTCTCTTGTTCAGCGTTAAGGAAGCGAGAAGCTGGAGTCGATGAAGACCCCCCAACATCAGTAGCAGTGGTGGGTGTATTTTGGGTACGTTCAACCGCCTGCACCGCTTCCTGATAACGTCGAAGAGCTGCTTTCTCCTGTTCGGCTGAGGGATATTGAGGCCCTGAAGCTGATGAGGACCCTCCCATGTCCGTCGCCGGATTCTGGACACGATCGACAGCTTGCTTGGCTTCATTATAGCGGCGAAGAGCCTCCTTTTCTTGGTCTGCGGAAGGGAAAGACTTCTTGTTGCTTGCTGAGCCGTTATCAGAGGGTCTGCTGCTGGGCGGAGGCGATTTGCGGTGCTGTTCAGTAGCCGAGAAGGCTTCAGCCTGAGTACGATTGACAGCGTCCTGAGCTTTGTTCCACAACTTCAACTTTTCTTCTTCTGCTGTGGGCCATACCCCGCCCCGAGGAGATCGTGTATCCGAGGATGCAGAGGCAGGTGAAGTTGTTTGTTGTGCCTAGTCAGGGGTTAACTTGAAGATTATAGTGGGAATGATGGACGAGAGGACTCACTGTGCTTGAGCCTGTCACTCCTCCTTGAACCCTCTCCGCTTTCGCTTTTGCACCTTCATAGAGCTTCAATTTCTCTTCTTCGGCGGTAGGCCAATTGCGGACAGCGGATCCAGATGCCGATGGACGGCGAGCTTGTGTCTCGCGCTCGGGAGATATATTCAACTCAGGTGCGTTGGTGACAGTGAAACGATTAGAAGCCGTCGCACTTGGGGTACGTCCCGGTAACGTGGTGTTTCTGGCGTCGTCTGCCCGAGGAGATGTTCCTCGTCCCGACTGTGCTTGGCCGAATTCGTCGGGGCGTGCATAGTTTGCAGCATTGGCGGTAGTTGGACGCGACTGCGTCGGCGCAGGGTCGACACGAGAGGGTAGAATTTGCTGTGGTCCAGGTGGTGTCAATGACAGACTAGGGACGGGTCCAATACGCCTAAAATAACTGATTAGAACTGATCCAACAAGACCAGCGCGTGGATTATCACCTGACGGCTTCTTGAGAGACGACTCTGTAGGCATCACATCAGTCAATCGAATATGAGGAATCTGGAGTGATGTGTATTTACTTTTGCCAATTCGAGAGGACAACCGGGAGATCCATGACCAACGGTCCCGTCCCCAACAACGCTTTGACGCTGAGGACGTATGTGATATCGATATGCCTTGCGGTGTTGAGACTTGTCGTAGTGTGATTGGGGGACACGCCGCAGCTAAGTTCCGCTGTCTGCTTCTCGCCGCCATATATGTTGAAGTTCACCGGAACTTTGTTTTCATCGATCGTGACCACTCGGACTTGGGGCGCAGTCTTTTTGCCAGATGCATAAGGCCCCGCACGGAAAACAGTCGACTCCTTGAGAGAGAGTTCGAATCCGCGAAGGAGAACGGTATTGGTGCTGTCAGATCTCAGCGTGGCCATGACAGATATACGTTCTCCCGGTCCGAAGCACGTTTGATTTCGTTCGACAGTCAGGGTGACACCTTCATGAGTGATTTGGCGGTTTTCTGGTTGGCAGTAAACGGGCCATGTAGAGTGAAGTTCATGCTTGTCGATGATTACTTGAGCTTGTGAGGATATCACGCTTGATTTTCTTCGACGCAAGAAACCTCTATAATTTACCTGGTCATCAAAATGGAGAAATGAAAAAGCGTGGTGACCGCGCACCTTTTCCCCTTCGTGCAAACGCTTGCCAACAGTTCATATTTGATCCCGGCTGCATTGTCACGTCAGCGGCGAGTATACGGGAAGTGTGGTGTTGCGCAGAATTCACCTCCGCTCTCCAATGCAAGGCTGGGTGGAACAGACTCTGGTACTCGTATTTGAAAAGGAAAATCTTGCTGCCAATGGTTGCGACTGTATTAGAATGGGTCGACGCTGAACAGATCATCCCGGACTCACCGAGCGAAGCACCCCATATTCATCGCTCGCCGTCCATACAGTAACGGGGCTTGGGCCAACGAAGTCGTAAAATGTATTAGACATGCCACCGCCGGGTATGGTTTCAACCTTTCGTAGTTCCACGCGTACCCATTTCGCCTTTACGCCTTGAGGACCAGCTCTGACTTCGATTGCCTATATGCGGTAAGTTTTCTGCATGTCCTCAGAGAGAAGGGTGACCTACCCCCTTGACGCAAGCTTGCTGACGGTCATTGCCAGGTGGGATGCCAGGGTATCCTGCGTGTCAAGAAAGAGAGAGAAGTTAGAAGAATTCCATGACCTGCACGAAGATGCCTACCATTGACGAAGTCAACATTTGGCGGAGGCCGTAGAGTGCTGAGTTCATGGAGTCAGTAACCTAGAAGACCAAGAATTGATAATGAGCCATACAGTTTGACCTGGGACATCCTCCAGGGTGGTGAGAGAGGAGGGCAAGCAGCAAGTGATGACAGCGGTTCACTGCGCCTACTTTGTTCGCATCACTGCCTTGTGACACATGTTTCGTTTTTCGCCCTGCAATTTCAACGGCCACATAGCGCCTTCAAAGCGCCCATGATGCGGCTAATTCAATTATCTGATGAACCCGAACGTCCTGATTATGATGGCGACAATTAATACAGCTACAACATCGAAGTTCAAAGGTGTGGGAAGGCGACAACGAATGTAAGGTATGAGTGAGAACTAGAACTTGAACTCTTTCGTCTTTTTGTCGCGTTCCCTTTCTCTCTCCATCTTCTGCCTCTTCCGATTTGCACTCTCCTTGGCCACCAAGTCAGAGAAGTCTTCCTTGGAACCCGGGACGTTGACGGTACTTCGGGAGTGGGCATCGTACTTCCTCTTTAGTTCCTCCTCAGACATGCCCTCCAACTGCTCGGCATCTATGGAGACGTCGACGCCATTCTTACGCTGGGTAAAAAGCCGATGATCAGCAAGATTGAATTTTTAGTGTAGTAGATGATACCCACCTTCGTGCCACGTTCATCACCGAGCACGGGTATAGGAGCGCTGGCCACAGCCCCGACATCGTAACCCCGCTCACTTCCCATTAAGCCGCGTACAGTTGTTTGCTTCTCGGGTACGACTTGATACAACGACCGGGGACCAGACGCCTCAGCCGCCTCCGACGGCGCTCGAGCAGCATTCTTGCGGAGTTCGAGGAAGTCCGGTGTCTCCAGGCCGCCAGCGATTGTTGAGACGACACTCGCCATCCCTGACGGGGTCTCCAGACCGGAAGGCGTTTGCGTGCCATCGGCGGGCGTAGGTTCGGCTTCCTCTTCCTCCTCCTCTTCCTCCTCTTCGCTCTCCGATTCGTCCTCTGAGAATGACGAAAGTCAGTACGATGTAGACCATGTAATTGTGGAAACAATATAACCTTCTTCGGGTTCGAGTTCGCCCCACAAGTCCTTGTCAATAGGCTCCCCCATCTACAGAAATGACGGTGAGAATTCAATACATTCACTGACACAAGCCAACTTACATCCCCGTCATTCGCCTTGGGCAAAACACCAAAGACGTCCCCATATAGAGGTCGATTGTACTCGTCAAGAGGTGGTTTACCCCAGCCACCAGGGTGGAAGCCCCACTGAGCACTGATCGGGAAGAGAAATCAGTCTATGACGCGTGATTGCAAGAGAAAATAGCGTTGGCGTACCCCTCAGGTATGGGCGCGTTAAGACCCTGTATTCTTAGCGTTGGGTAACTCGGAGGAGGTCCGAATCGTTGCATGCTAATGAGCCATGGGGGTGGAGCGAGTGGAGGAATAGACAAAGCTTCGATAAGTTCGGGGGAGAGATCACCAGGTCTTTTTTCTTTCAATGATGTTTCGAACTCTTTCCCCTCGTAATACCTGCGTCATGAAAAGGTCAAATGGCTGTGGACTTGCCGCGGGTACCAAGAACTCTCTCACATTTCACCAAAGCCCGTAACAGGCGGCTTTGTTTGGAACTTGAAGAATGCGTCATGAAGCTTTTGATAGTCAATGTCCACTTTTCCCATCTTCGGCTGCACGCGTTCTCGGGTCTTGGCCTTGAGGGACATGTTGGCTTCTTTCTCCTTGACTGCGTCCCGCATTGTCGCAATACCAGTATCGGCAATGTAAGAGGGTAACTGGAACGGAGGCTTCTCAATGCCACGTTTTCCCTGTAGGTAGTCCCGTTTTGCACTCCAATGTATTGGTATGGGCACGGTGTTCCGATAACTTTTGAGATGAAGAAGGAGTCGCGGATCGGCGGCGGTGACATCGGTCCACTCAACAACCTCGGGTTTCTTGACGAGCTGCTTGAGTTCTGCAACGGTAAGCCGGTTCAATTTCCGCTGTTTCTTCTTGGAGAGAGGTTTTTTCTCCGTGTCTGAATCGGGCTCCGAGGCCATATCGTCGTCAGAGTAGATCACTTCGCCTTTTGAAGGCTGCTGATCCTTGTGCTGCAGAGTTCTCTGGTTAGTGGTCCGAGTTTCTAGCAGGAATTGGCTGGCGTACTGAGGACTCTTCCGGGGGTAACTGGAAGCGGGCAAAGACATCGGAGAATGCTTCGAGGGCAGGACCTTTAGCGTCCAACTGCTCAAACACGTACTCTACATTATTAGGAGCCGTTGTGGACCACTGATGTTCCTCTGGTTTCGAGTTTTCTTGTTGTTCTTCCTGCTGAAAATGTGAGTCAACCTGAACGACCAACACAACAATGAAACGCGCACCTGAGAAACGGCAGATGTCTTCTTCTGTTTCTGCTTCAGACGTCGCAGCTGATTCTTTGACTTGATGGGCTTCGTTTGTCCATTAACCTTGGGTGTGGACTCGTCTGTCTGCGCAACCATGGGGAGAGGGGGAGATAGCGTGGGAAGCAAATGTACAAAAATGGACATAGCGATGCAAAGGGACTTTGGAGGTCACGTGCCGCACGGAGTCCCACGACCGTGATCGTGCTGGACTTGGCGGCGGAAGCCTCCCCAAAAGTTAAGACCTGTTGAAACATCGCTTCCTGGGGTGACAGGACACCTCGGAGCATGTCGAAACATAAACAACAACGCAGACAGGGCGGTCGGACATTTGATCGAGAATAGATAACCCGCTAAGTACTCTTTTACGGCGGACAATTGATTAGGTAAGTGGTGAGCGGTGTCGTTAGTAGGCGCTGCAAGGGGCCAAGTTGAGCATGATTTGCTAGAGTTCACCCGATTTGAGAGCTATTCGCCCTTCGCCCTTTCCTGTCTCCTGACACCGCCACATAAAATGCATTTCCCGAATATCTTTCGCCGGACCGACAGTGGTTTGATAGGAATTATCATATTGAGCGGCCGGACCCGCGGCGGATCTGGCCGGTCCTCAAAATCCAATAAATAGTCCTTGGACTCTCCCCAGCAAAACATAATATTTCTCCTTCACACCACCACCACTACTTTCTTCTCTAATCTCTTTCACGACCATGGCCACCTACAGAAACGATGTGAGTACCAATCCGTCCGGCTCCTAATATGGCGATTCTGACTTCCGTCGCAGCTGCTCGAACCCTTCCTCCGCCTTCCTCAGGTGATTTTTTTAACCGTCTGACTCAATCTCATCGGTCGCACTAAACCGCACTATCTTCTTTCCTCCATCTCCCTCAATAGGGAGACAAAGTCCAAGCTGAATGTGAGTCGACTTCGATCCTTCCAGTCGTTATCATTTCCTAATGTGGTTGAATCAGATGTCTGGATCGACGGTGATGGTGGAGTTCGTTCGAAGACTACGGTCGGTGGCCATTAATATTCGGATTATTATCGTTCACTTATCATCAACCCATTCCTCTACTACAGACCGTCAGCAAGAAGGTTACCGACATCGGACAACTCCGTATCTGGGACTTTGACGGTTCATCAACCAACCAAGCCCCTGGTCACGACTCCGATGTCTACCTTCGCCCTGCCGCTATCTTCAAGGATCCTTTCCGTGGTGGTGACAACATTCTCGTCCTTGCCGAAACCTACAACAACGATGGCACCCCTAATCGAACCAACTACCGTCACCATGCCAAGAAGGTTATGGACCAAGCGAAGGACGAGGAACCTTGGTTCGGTCTCGAGCAAGAATACACTCTCTTCGACGCAGACGGCAGTCCGCTCGGCTGGCCCAAGGGAGGATTCCCTGGTCCTCAGGGTCCTTACTACTGTGGGGCGGGTATGTCATTCTATGTCATTTCCTATCTCTTATCTTTAGCACGGTCTCACGTGTGCTGTAGGAACGGGCAAAGTCTTTGCGCGTGATCTGATTGAGGCGCACTACCGCGCCTGCCTTTATGCCGGAGTCAACATCAGCGGAATCAACGCTGAGGTCATGCCCGCACAGTGGGAGTTCCAAGTCGGCCCCTGTGAAGGTATTTCCATGGGTGACCACCTCTGGATGGCTCGCTACCTGTTGATTCGTATCGCCGAACAGTGGGGTGTCAAGGTCTCCTTCCACCCTAAACCTCTCCAAGGCGAGTGGAACGGCGCTGGTTGCCACACCAACTACAGCACCAAGGTTATGAGGGAACCCGGAGGAATGAAGCACATCGAGGCTGCAATCGAGAAGTTGTCGAAGAGGCATGAGGAGCACATCGCTGTTTACGGAGAGGACAACGATTTACGGTTGACTGGACGTCATGAAACTGGCCACATCGGTGCCTTCAGCAGTGGTGTTGCCAACCGTGGTGCATCTATCCGTGTTCCCCGTCACGTCGCTGCACAGGGTTACGGATACATGGAGGACAGGCGACCGGCCTCGAATATCGGTCAGTCTCATTCATTCTGGAACCCGACAGTAGAACTGATTAGCCTCATTGACATTCAGATCCTTACCGCGTCACCGGTATCATTGTCGAGACCACCTGTCTCCAGTAATTCATTTTGGGGAAGGGTTCACTGTAGGGATAGGCTCGTGTAATATTTCATGGACATTCGCTACTAGCACACGAATAATCATAGATAGACGTATTTGAAGACGTATTTGAATTGTAAATCAGTCGTGTGACTTCCACGGGGACCAATCAAGCACCCTCGTTTTGTAAGTTGGCTCTTGTCCTGGACCACATCATGCCGGAGTATCCACTTTCATTCTCGAATTCATCAGTTTCGGATGAAGGGTCATTCAAGTTACTCGAACTTTCATCTGATCTCTGCAAAGCTGTGGAGGGTGCTTTAGCTACAGGCCAAGCATTGAGGTACGCGCAACAGGCACTCCTATCCTCGAGTCCTCCTGAACGTCTTTCATATAGGCTCAATATTAAAGGCGAAGCGACAGAGGAAGCTGTCCTTTGCACCGATGACCGAACATACGCCCTGCGATCTGTTAACTTGTCCAACACGGTTGTGGTCGCGACTTCACCTCCTTACGCGTCGGACGCGGGGTTTGCAGACGAAACTCTCGTTATACGCGACCAAGTGAACCAGATTTTGGAACTGACCCCAATAGTTCCCAAATTACACAAACTAACCACGTTACTCCGTGGAAAAGAATACCACGAGGACCACGAGGACGAAGAGACGGAAGACGACACGGAGCAGGTACGACTGGGTAGAATCGACTCCTGGGGTGCTTTCTAACGCTAGATGCCCGACAGAGGCTGAGTTATTCCGATGCCAAGAGCACCATCCAGGCGAGCAGTGTGGAACTCGAACGCGGTCTGAGGGAACGGAGAATACTCGATGTGGACGGTGCGCATGGCAAATGCCATTCTTTTTCTTGCTCTTGTTCGCGATTCAACGCCACCTACGTCTAGGTGAACTTCGGCCAATCGCCCCTGGGTACCTCAGCCGCATAATCGAACTCATCTTGAACTCCTTGGCGTCGTATTCCATCGATTATAGAGCCATTTCGGTCGAAAAGCTCTCAACGATTCTTATGGAAAACCACGAGGTGCCTAGTCTTATCTCTATTCAAGTAATGTCCTGGTTCGGCAATATTGAAGAGGGGAACTGGCGAATGAACGTTCAGAGCGTTATCAAGGAAGCGGGGCTCACTGTATTGAAATCCCACAAGGTGACATCTCTCATCAAACCCTCTTTCCACTTTTCAATTGATCACCTACTGACCCGCTTATGCCTAGAACGATCCCGTAGCTGTCGAGAAACTTACCGAGGAATGGCAAAGTATGGTAGGAGACACGTTTGCTTCGGAGGTATCTCTAGAGCTCCTTGCAGTTAGTACTTCCCACCTACTAGACCTTTTTCTCTTTGTTCACGGACAATACACTACAGGGCAACTATCTGATGAACAGGATCTATGACGGCCTGGATATGTTGACATACTTTCCCGCCTCCTCGTTGCCGATTGAACCTGCGCCCAGGTTCTCTGACCTGTTTCTCACTCGGAGTCGGTGGAAGGGCGAAGATATTGCGCCCTTCCTTTCTGATATTGCTGTGGACTCGAAAGAGCGGGATAAACTTCTACTGAAGTATGCCAGGGCTACGACAACTCCCGAGGGCGTGTGGTATACCTCGAGGACACAATACAATGGATGACATCGGTCAAGTGTGCTTTGTTATCTACTCAGGATACATTTCTCCGTACACTTAGGGTGCTTTGTATGACATTCGATCCCGCTTTATGCTTTCATGCTGTATTTGCGCCCCATTCGAGCACGGAAAGTGGGGACGGTTGTGGGGCCCCGGAGTCACTTGGCAATGTGGCCACCTCCAAAAGCCTAACCTAGTAACCACGACGTTCGGTTAGAACCCAGAACGGTTCATGTAAAATCTTTCAAAGCGTCTTTAGGTATCCAAGGGTATCCACTGCACTTTCCGATAATTTTCCAGACTCGTGCATATCGGCCAAAGCAAGCACAGCGTGAGATTGAGAGCTTCGGTGTTTCGGTCCCGAATGCCCACCGAATAAAACCGAAACTCCGGACATTCGGATGACTCGAGCTGGCGATTAACCCTTTTTCCGATCCACCACAGGCCCACAATGTCCGAGAAAATCCCTCTACCCAAATTCTTAAAGGTCCTTACTTCCGGAAATGTTCCGGTAGCAAAAGCCATGAATGTCTCTAGCAAAATGTTTATACCCTCTTTTCATCCACGATAAACCCCGCAAAGCTAACTGAATCGGGCTAGATATAAGCAATGCAATACCGCAGGGCAGCTTTCGGAGTTGGACGACTTGAAGCTCAAAGCATATGGTGTAGACGAGAAGGATGTCAGAAAACTTGTGCTAGCAGCTGTGAAGAAAGCTGGATATGGGTCCAATCGCAAGAGGACTTCCGCTGAAAACGGCCAGCCAACGGCATCCACCAGTTACATCCCACCGAGTCCGAGCCTGAGTACGGTGGATGCTCTCGTGCGCTTTTGCTCCTCAACTTTCCGCAGCATTTCGTTTCTGAAGCGACGTATGACTTGACATAGATAACCCCCACGAAACGGAAACGAAAACGGAACGAAGAAGTGAACGAGTTTTTACCCAAAGCTCCTGACGAAGCAGCTGGGTACGGAAGCCTAGACTTCAATGAAATTTTAGATGAGAAGGTACGATCGGTTACTGCAATACTAGCTCGCTGACCACTGACACGAAGTGCCAGGTGCTGCGAACAAAGTCAGTAGTCATTAATCGAGCGCCGCTCATGACATTATGGGCCACCATGGTCGCGGAGAGAATGGGCTTCAAGCGCGAAGAAGCTCTCACCATAGGTATTGATACCCGCTCATTCATCTGTCACTTCCCGTCCATGAACCAGTGCCATCTTGCTCTTAGCTTCCGTATACACTGAGATGAACGCAATCTCGAAAGGCGTCTCACTCGGCATTTTCGAGGGGAAAAGAAAAGGGACTCGACGCTACAAGCGGAGGCACCCAACCTTACGTCGATTTCATCGGTAGAAGGTGAGTGACTCCCTTTGTTACATCCGATTTACTCCAAGTGACCTTGCCCCTTCGTAGAGTGTACGTTCCTCCCAATAGATAAACCCGTACTAGATCCCATATGACTCATCCGCCTTCCAAAGCCCACTTTACCAGACACAAGATGAGGAGTGGCGAGCACTCTTGCACAGCACACCAGCAAAACCCAGCGCAGCATTCGGATACATCTCACGTTCCTTTCGCCAAACCACTCCGCACGTCGCAGGTTCCCTACGACTTCTCGCTGACAGCTACTCACCGAATGAAATCAACGGCAAAGCTTGGTCCCTCTATGTCAAATTTCGTCCGGACGTCAACGAGTGGGGGAAACGATCAAAGGTCGAATGTTCAGATATCCTCAATCTTAGGAAACCTGTCGGCGATGGGGATCCCGAGTGTGAAGGTTCAAAGGATGAAAACACTCAAAACATCAAATACGAAGAGATAGATGAGGACTTGGGGCATGATAGGAAGAGACAAAAGGAATCCAGGTCGTAGGAAGGTTCTCCCACATCGACAGATATCTAGCAACTTATCGTTAGAGGTATGTAGATGACTTTCCCCGAGGTTTTCTGAATATACTAGTGCGATCTTCGAACGGTCTTTTTGTTCACAGGCAATGCAGGCTTGGTGCGTCTTGGATCTTTTCATACATTAATACGTCCTCATCTCTGTTGTTGTTGACAGCGTCCGCCTTTGTCACTGAGAGATTCGGCCATTATCCTTGGCCACACCGAAGCTGGAGGGATATGACTTCACGACGGAACATTATGGATTCATCGGAGAAAGGTCGATAAACAAACCCCCGCATCGAATGTATCTCCTCAAGTACTACGCACTGCCAACTGCCGAACATCTAACCTGCGTGTAAGTGCTGAACTTATCTGTAATTCGTGGTAAACCTCTCTGACAGCGCCTGTGAAAAGGGGATAATACCACAGCAGGCGTACTACGTATGCACAACGTGAACGCGTTCGGGCAAATTGAAAGGAAACAGACTCGACACTTGTCACTGTCGTCAACAATGGGGCCAGATTTCGAGGTTCAGATGGAGTCACGAAAATCAATATCGATGATTCGGAACGGGGATCCTTGTTTACAGACTAGGAGCATTCTATTAGTTCGATGTAGTAACTTTCCAGGAGCTCTATAATCTAGTTGTAATATTTATGGTATCCAAAAATACAGAGTGTCCCGCAATCTCCTACATTTTTTGAGCTCGTCAGCACCTCCTACAAGTTCTGGATGACAGCGCCAGTGAAGTCAGAGGTGGTTGCGGATCCTTCAAGGAGAGGTGAGCCATAAAGTTCGCGAGATGCAGAAAGTAGAAGCCACTTACCACCCATATCGGCGGTGCGAACCTTGCCAGAGTTGATGACATCAAAGGTTGCGGTTGCGATGCTGTTCGCAATGGCGTCGAGGCTGGGAGTTTTTGCACGTCAATTGCTTGGAAGTATTAATTTTTCCGAGAAGTGCTCACCCGAGATGCCTCAACATCATAGTCGCGCTCAGAATCATGGCAGCGGGGTTGGCACGGTTAGTACCCATGATATCGCTTGCAACGTGTCTGCATCCAGGCTCGAACAAGGCGTATTCCTGGGGAGAAGGTCAGCAGAAGTTGAGGCGATGGCGACGGCAAACAAACTCACTCGTCCAACGTTACAGCCAGGGACAATACCAGGTCCACCAACGAGAGCGGCACCAATGTTAGAAACGATAGCACCGTACAAGTTGGGCATGACCATGACGTCGAACTGGCTGGGCTTAGCGACGAGCTGCATAGAGCTATGATGATTCGTGAGACGTGGATTCCGACGTAGACGAGGAGTAGAGGAAAGGCATACGTGTTATCGACGATCATGTCATTGAACTCAATGCCAGAGGACCTGTACTCCTCAGCAACGCGACGGAACGTGTTGAGGAACAAACCATCACCGAGTTTCATGATGTTGGCTTTGTGAACACAGGTGACTTTCTGGGTTGGGGTGGGTCATAGGTCAGTTGCTGGAAAGGCAGACAGCGTTTGCCACTTGAAACGCACCTTCCTGTTGTTCTTCAAAGCAAAGTCGAAAGCGAATCGAGAGATACGTTCGGCTTTAGCGCGGGTAGAAACCTTCAAGCTCTCGACAACACCGGGATAACTCTGGTGCTCCAATCCAGAGTATTCGCCTTCAGTGTTTTCACGAATGATGGCAAAGTCGACGTTCGAGTGACGAGTAGGGAATCCCGGCAATGACTTGCACAGGACGACCGAAGCGTAGATGTCAAGTTGCTGGCGCATGGCCACGTTCCATGATATGTGGCCGGACTGGGAGATGGGGGTGAAAAGAATTCCTGCGATGTCGAATAAGTAACTGCATGGCGAAGAAACTCCAGCAAAGATCACGGACCTTTCAAACCAACCCTGTTTCTCTTCAAGCTGTCCATGGCTTGTCTGAAAAGGGCCTCTCCTGAGGAGGACATTCCAGAAACATCGTATTGCTCCCACTCAATGGGAGCGTTAACGTGCTCGAAGATTTCCTTCACTGAGTCTGTAATCTCTTGACCAATACCGTCTCCTGGGATAAGGGTCACCTGTCGGAGGTAAAGGCGTCAGACATCTCGCTTCCATCGAAAGGGAACATGGTGCTCACAGTATAGACGCCACCATATTTTGAGGGTTGCTGTATTTCGATGGAGGCATGAGTGAATTGACAGAAATTAGGCGGGTTTTCGTAGCCAACTGACTCTTTGAGTGACTTTCGGGAATCCGGCAGAGAGTGTGGTCGCAGTACGCTGCTGGAATCGGATTATTCATGAGTAAAAAGCGCGAAAAATCAAGCTTAGCCCAAAGTACCGAGTTTGCAATGACTGGGCGGACCGTGGAGGCGAGAGCGTTACGGAGCATTGTGAAGGATAGAAGAGAGGACTGAGCACGGATTCTCACGGAAGAGGACGATAACTTTTTTGATTGCCATGTGGATGACGATCATTCAGGGTCATGTGATCTCTGACGGGACTAACATTGTGCGGCCGATGGCCCCTGGGCCGCTTCGAACTCTTTCAACTGCTTCCCAGTTCTCCAAAGCTTTGCCTCTACGGGCTCATACCCTGAGCACTCCCGCTCGTCCTCTCTTTTCTCTAGACATGCCAGACCTCATAGATATTTCAGAGCTTCCTGACCCACCAAGAAAACGGACTCTCTCATTCTATTTCGTCTTCCTCTTCCTTGTCTTACCTCTGTGGTCCGTCGTACCACTTTCATGGGCTTATGTCCTCCATACCCTCATATACTCAAGAATAACCTCAAAAAATCTCTTCTTGTTCGCTTTCACGTTCTGTGAGGTGCGTGTCAAAGCCATGGGACTATTCAAGTCCGCTCACCCCTCCAAACTGTCTCCTGCAGGTCGGGTTTAGCGTCTACCATGCCATTTTAGCGTATCAGGTCTCCGGACCATGTAAACATCCTCCCGGAAAACTCGTGGAGCTCCAAATTGCATTCACTCGTGTCTTAAAAGCAGGCCTTGCGCAACTTCCGGAAGAAGGTTTTGACGAGGAGACAACGGACTGTCCACGACCAGGAAGCCCTGCTGAAGAGATTGTGCAACTGGAATCCCATGATCCGCGTGCGATTGACTTCCGGAATACCCTACGGACGTGAGTTATCAATAGCGCTAGGGCGTACGACATTAGACTCACCTTTTTCAGATGGTTTGGCAGGGCACCATGGTCCTCAATCACCCTTCACGAAGCCCGGCAATGGCTCTATTGGTCTATGTTCAATAAAGACCTGCCTTGTCCTGAGAATATGCCTCAGGCACACCGTGTCGCTATGGACGACGCGTTGTCCCAGCTGCAGAAGCGTCTTGGGAAGGAAATACCTGAAGGACAATCTTCCCACATCAAACCTTTGAGGCTCACCTTGGATCCTGTCACTATCCTGTCGCGTCCCTTCGCCTTCTATTGCTTCGTTGCTGTTGCCAATTTCTACATCAAATTGACGTCCCGTCGCGACCTGAATTTCCGTCAGGGTTCCTTCGACGGGTTGGAGTGAGTCTGCCGATCTCTTTCATATGACCTTGTCTTATCAATGTTTGTCCTGTAGATACCTTATACGCGTCCCCAGTAACTGGAAGCCGTCGAGTGCTCATCGTCCCATAGTCTTCTTTCATGGATTAGGCCTTGGTCTATTACAGTACCATGTCCTTCTGGGACACCTCGCAGCGACCTTTAAGGACCGTCCTTTGTTGATCATTCTGCAACCATACATCAGTCAAGATATCTTTCATCCCCAATTCTTGACACCGATGAGACGGAAGGAGACGGCAGATAGCTTGGCCGGTTTGATGAGCTCTCTAGGTTGGGTCGACCTCGAACGGGACCCCAGTTCTTCAGAGGAAGTTGAAGTATCAGATAGTCTGCCTGAAAAGCCCCACAGAGGCGTCACACTTTTAAGCCATTCAAAGTAAGTATCGGTGTACTAAGTCGAAGCTGTTGTTGACTCCTCTTCCTACAGCGGCTCTTATGCTCATGCTTGGATGCTTAAAGACTACCCGCATATGATCACCCGGTCTTGCTTCGTCGATCCTGTTACTTTTTGCTCGTGGGAAGGAGGTATGTTCCCCCTCTTCTTCTCGTCGAATCGAGTGGATGATGCTGATGAGGTACTTCTAGATGTTTGCTACAACTTTATCTATCGTCCATGCACCACTGTAAGCAATGCCCATCTGTATCAACATCGTCTTTTCTTATTCATCGATAAACTCAAAGGGGCCGGAGCTCCTCGTCCGCTACTTCGTTGGACGAGAGTTGGGTGTTGCCAATCTCCTCCAAAGACACTTCGATTGGTCCTCTAATTCCCTTTGGTTTGAGGAGATTCCGAATGCTCGCGATCCATCCAAGGCACTCTTTCTTCTCGGAGGAAAAGATGGCATTCTGAATGCCCCAGTGCGTAGATCTCCTACTTGTTGATTCTCGACGACGGCTAATCTCTATTTGGATTTAGCGAGTGAAAAAGTACCTCACATCTCACGGCGTACGCAAGGGACTGTTCTACGATCCCGACGCAATCCACGGCCAGGCATTGCTCATGGGAGGAGAGGGCCATGAGCGAGTTATGGAATGGTTGAAGGAGCCTGATTTTTGAATCAAAAATTACGTGGTTTCACGACTGGAACGAAGTTTTAATGAGACGTAGAACTGTAGAATTTCTTGTTTAGAACGAATCTGCTGTATTTATCAGTAATCTAATTGAACCCTGGTCAACACTTGCGCCTGCTTTCTCTAGGTTGAGTTGAGGGAAGATTCTAAGAGCATTTTTATAGTGTATCGAATCTAATACGTCCGGCCGGTCTTGATAGAATTTATTGAGGCTGTTTGTGTACCATGTCGCCATTTCCGTGCTCACAGCTGTGAAAGACCTTGAGATGGGCGATGGAATCCTTGATCAAGTGAACTTAGCCGTACCAGGGAAGTCCGTCCCGAACAACAGCTGCTTGTGGCTCACGAACGAGTCCACGGCCGTCAAGGTGGTTTCGTGTGCGCTCAGCGCAGTCTCATAGTAAAATGACTTGAAATCATCGATGATCTCATCTGGAGTTAGATTGCAACCCATATGCCCAGATAGAATGGCCACACGAGGTCTGGAAAGCGCTAATCTTGTTGTGGCGGATCCCTCGAGAAGTGCACGGACACTCACGCTAAGGAGAGGATGCTACCACCAAGATGTGCCAAAATGATCTTCACGTCTGGGTGCTTCCTTTTGCGACCTGTGACGACGAGATGAGCGGCCGCCTTGAATGTTTCGTTCGGAACCTAGTTGGGTCGGTGACTAAAATCAGAATTTGGGAAGGAGTCGCTGCTAGTCCAAGAATCACCTCTACGATAGGGATACCAAGAGAAGCATGGGGATACGGTGTCGATGAAGGCGTTTGAGCACCGTGCAGGAATACAACCGTCTGGCGTCGATTCAGCTCTCCCCAGACGGCATCATAGCAGTCGTCCCCGACGTATTCTGCACGAACAGGAGTGTCAGGAGGAGAATTACGCGAGAGTTTGAACAGACCAACTTGCAGAAGGCCCGTCTCCATAGCTAGAAGGTAAGGAAATTCCTTGAGCCCCGAGTTCATCGAGAGTATAGCGTATCTCTTCCAGTACACCTTTGGGCAAGTTTACGACGTGTGGTCAGAGCGTTCTCGTGAAGTTAAGCCTTGTAGTCACCTTCGGCGTCATCTAGGAAGGGCACAGTCGCGAAAAAGCCAAATCTTCCAGGGTATTTGCGACAAATTTCGGCGACGAAATGGTTGCGATCCCTAGTCAATCTCCTGTTTTCTGCGCCAATAGCGCCCGAGCTGATGGCAGGAAATGATAAAACCGCGATATCGGTACCACTTGCATCCATGGAACGTATACTGATCTCAGGCGTCCAAGGAAGGTTCTCAGCAGGTGTCTTGAAACCTACATCCTTTCCGGATTTTGCTTTATCGAGTGTCGGGGGAAAGAAATGATGATGAACATCGATCCGGGGCATTTCGTTCGGACGCTGGGGAGAAGAAGCAATCAATCCGGCTTCCCTAGAGAAGACCTTTTATTCTCTCGCGAACGTCACATGTCTTGAGGCCTTGAGTTCAAGCGGGGGCTGAGCGGGGGAGCACCTTCAGTATTAGAATGTTGGGACATTCATACCAGTACCAAAGTTGATAGTTGGAATGAAATCTAAGTATACTATTCCAAACGGAAATCTTTACATTTTTCATCATCCCAGCTAACGAATTGGCCGGACAGACCCTTGGTAGCACGGAGTGCTAGGGAAGCGATGACACCGCCTGGAAGTTCTGGTTTGAGGAGTATTCCATCGGAGTGCAAACGCATGAAGGTCTGATGGTCCGATTCTGTCATATGCTTGACGCCTTGCTCTCGAATGGCTTGTTGCATCTGTGAAGAGGACTTTGGTTACTGTATGTGCGAAGCAGCAACGGGTACATACCGCCGTGTCGACTGTCCCAGGTCTGAGTGCGACAGAGACTACGTCAGGTTCTTCCTCCGCCAGCGTCCTGGCGATAGATCAGCTCCGATCGTCCTTCAGATCTAAGGAAGGAGGTCATACCTGCAGAGACTGTTCATAGCAGCTTTGCTCGCATTGTATGGGCCCCAGCCCGCAGTGCCTTTGACGGCAGCTCCAGAACTCACAAACACGATACGACCTCCGAACTCGCTCTTCCTCAGTGAAGGAAGAGTACCTCGAACGGCCGTTACCAGAGAAAAGAAGTTGACCTCAAAGTGTTTCCTCCAGCTGGACAACGGGGTGTCACTGTCTCCTACTCTACAGAGGGGTTCGAGAGCCGCTGCATTCAGGATGAGCCCGTCTATATGGCTGAATTTCTCGCTGCTTTTCTTAATTGCGTTCAAGAATGCATCTTCATCGGCACTATAGAGGACCATGAACATGAGGTTGATTGGTAAGAAGAAGAACGCACATGTCGCATTCGATGGTCAGCAGATTCTCTGAAGCCAAATCACGAAGTCCTTGGGATACGGTCCTCGACAGAGCAACAACGTTGGCGCCTAGCTGTTTGAGCAGGATGGTAGTGACAGCGAGACCTATTCCCCTAATTTACTGTGATCAACGGCCACCCATTATAAAGGTAATTCAACTGCTTGCTTTGAAGCGCCAGCAACAATAACGACTGGTTTACGTCCAGACATAACAGCCTCAGTTAGGTACTCGGAGGATAAGCGGAGGACTCGGAGTCGGATATGGGCGGAAGGAGTAATTGATTATCTAAGCCCCAGGGTGTCTGGCTTGTCGGATTTTTTCGCTGGACCTGTGCACGCAACCTTCTCCCTTACCCATCTGTAACCTTCCCACTCGTCATGGCCGCCCGTCTGGCATTCTCTCGCCTTCGCCTTGCCCCTGCTCTCCACCGCTCTCGTCCCTCGTTTCCATCAAAATCTCTTCGTCTGGCCCGTACTTACGCCACGGCAGACAATGGCCACACTGTACGTTTCCTGGCGCGTCCACGTACAATACCGCGTTTAACTGTGTTTCGATTCTAGTTGACCGTTCGTGAAGCACTGAATGCTGCCATGGAGGAAGAAATGTTGCGTGATGAGTCTGTCTTCGTAATGGGTGAAGAAGTTGCACGGTACAACGGTGCTTACAAGGTAAACTGGTCTGATAAGTCTTTCGAGTTTCGCGTCTAAAAAAGGTTGTCTATCTAGGTCACAAAAGGGCTCCTTGACAAGTTTGGTGAGAAGCGTGTGATAGACACACCAATTACGGAGATGGGTTTCGCTGGTATCGCCGTCGGTGCTGCGTTGGAGGGTCTTCGTCCCGTGTATGTCCTTGGTTTCATGAATACCTCATATTATCTGACCATACAGCCTTTAGTTGCGAGTTCATGACCTGGAATTTTGCAATGCAAGCCATTGATCAAATTGTCAACTCTGCAGGAAAGACCTATTACATGTCTGGAGGAAACGTCCCATGTCCCGTCGTCTTCCGTGGCCCCAATGGTGCAGCAGCAGGTGTCGCCGCCCAACACTCTCAAGACTACGCTGCTTGGTATGGACAAGTTCCTGGACTGAAAGTCGTCAGCCCATGGAGCGCTGAGGACTGCAAGGGATTACTCAAGGTTAGTACCGCGCCCGAGTGCCGTTATCGCGTAGTGATTCCTAACAGTATTGAGTAGGCCGCTATCCGTGATCCCAATCCCGTCGTCTTCCTGGAGAACGAGATGATGTACGGCGTCTCTTTCCCCGTGTCGTCTGAGGTTATGTCGGACAACTTCCTCCTTCCCATCGGCAAATGCAAGGTGGAACGTGAAGGCTCCGATGTCACAATAGTCGCCCACAGCAAAATGGTCACCCATAGTATGGAGGCCGCTGAAGCATTAGCCAAGGAGGGAATCAAGGCTGAAGTCATCAACCTCCGAAGTATTCGTCCCCTTGACATTGATACCATCAAAAAGTCGGTCAAGAAGACCAACAGGTAAGACCGACGTGCCTCCGTCTCGAAAGATTGCTTTCTCACTATCTTTCAAAAGGCTTCTCATCGTTGAGGGCGGTTTCCCTGCCTTTGGTGTCGGAAGTGAGATCTGCGCTCAAATAGTTGAGAGTGAGGCCTTCGATTACCTGGATGCCCCAGTTGAGCGGGTAACCGGTGCTGATGTTCCTACACCCGTGAGTGTTGACAGACCATTTTCTAGACTTTTGCTGACCTTCTTTCGCAGTATGCTACCAACCTTGAGGCTCTCGCCTTCCCTGACACCTCTCTCATTGTTAAGGTCGCAAAACGGGCTCTTTACAGGACAAATTGAGTTGTTGCTAGCGCGCTTTTAGTGGTTCCTCGGTAATCTAGACATTTGTCCAACTGTTATAGAGCGTTCAGTGCAGGACTATTCTAATGCTATCGGATATTATAATTCGTGTTCATCGCAGGAAGGCTTGAAATTACAGAAGATACATTCGAGTTCAACAAACTACGCACCACCCTCCCTCTGATTTCGGCTATACCCCTCTAAGCTTGCGCTGCCAGTCTGATGCGGACAGCATTGGCGTGGGCCTGTAGCCCTTCGCAGTCGGCCAGGGTCGCAACGATAGGTCCGAGCCCCTTCAAGCCATCAGAGGTGATCTCCTGCGATGTGATGTGCTTCTGGAAGGACTGCGTATTGACCCCGCTAAATTGTCGGGCGTACCCGTTTGTGGGCAAGGTGTGATTCGTTCCCGAGGCGTAGTCTCCGCAACTGTACAGGCGAACCAAGGTCAGGAACATAGAATGGAGATGGTGGGTGGCCATCCTACCTTTCAGGAGTATAAGGTCCGACAAAAACGCTTCCAGCATTCTCTACGAACTTAACCTGGTCGGGAGCGTTCTCCAAGTGCAAGATCAAATGCTCTGGTGCGTAATCATTTGAGAAGGCAATTGCCTCCTCTATGCTGGGTGCCTTGACAATGATACTCTTCGGAATTGATTCCTTGACGATGTCGACACGAGATAAAGCATGGGCCTGCTTGTCCACTTCCTCCTCAATCTCAGCGAGGTGCTCCGGTGTGAGGTTAATTGCGACCAGAACGACTTGGGAGTCGACACCATGTTCCGCTTGGGACAGAAGATCGGCGGCAACGAACGCGGAGTTGGCGGTGTGATCAGCTATGACCTAGGAAGAAGCGATGAGGAGGAGAAGATCCACTTGCATTGTCGGGAGAAGCTTACAAGTACTTCACTTGGACCAGCTGGCATGTCTATACTGACTAGTGCGTCCGTGTCGTTCTGGACCAACATCTTTGCTGCAGTGACCCATTGGTTTCCGGGTCCAAAGATTTTGTCCACCTTGGGAACAGTCTCCGTTCCGTAGGCCATGGCAGCTACAGCTTGTGCACCGCCGGCCTTGAGGATTGCTGACGCTCCAACGAGGTGTGCCACATACAGCACTTCGGGGGAAATACTACCGTCTGGTCGAGGTGGAGTAGCGAAGACGATCTCTTTGCATCCTGCGACTTGAGCGGGGATTCCCAGCATCAAAGCGGTGGAAGGTAGGATGGCTGTTCCTCCAGGTATGTACAGGCCTACACGTGCGATCGCACGAGCAAATCGCGAGCACACAACACCCGGCATGGTCTCCACCTTGAGAGTGGCACTGGTCTGTGCTTCGTGGAACTTTCGAATATTGTCGTAGGCTTTGTCAATGGCCACCCTGACATCCTCTGGCATCTGCATGCCCTCCTTCGGGTAAGAGGGAAACATGCATGTGGAGGTCAGCTTCGCTTTGTCGAATTTGGCGGTGAAATCTAGGAGAGCTGCATCTCCGCGAACGCGTACTTCGGACACTATGGGTTTGACTTTATCGATCATCTCGTCGGATTTGAGAACGGGACGACGAAGAAGAGCAGCTCGTCCCTCTGGAGAGACCTCCGTCAGATTAGACGAGCGCATGCGAATGGGTCCGTCGGAGGGGATAGGGGATAAAGGCTTGGATGAAGCAGCTGTCGGTGCCGGAGACTTCCCAGTCCACTGTGGCTTCGCATTGCCTGGTCTGCGGGTCACCTTCTTGGATTTTTGGTCGAGAGAATGCTCAATGTCCGCTATCCCCACACCGAAAGCTGTACACTTCGTCAAAGCGAAATAGAACAGATCTGCCGCTTCAAACGCAACTTCTTCCTTCGTCTGAGCACGACAAAGTTCGTCGGCCTCCTCCATGATCTTGGAACGCAGCAGCTGCGAGTCTTCAAATAACCTTTTGGTGTAGGATCCTTCCGGTGCAGATTCAAATCTGGACGCCAACGTCTTCTCGAGGGCTGGCAAGCCACTCGCCTCACCGAAGCACGACTGGCGCTCCAGGTGGCAAAAGCCCGTCCCGTGTTGAATGACTCTATACTCCAAACTGTCTGAGTCGCAGTCCAGTCGCACATTTGCAACAGTCTGAGTGGAACCGGAGGTTTCTCCCTTGCGCCACAGCCCGTGTTTTCGCGACTGGTAGACACCCTTCCCTGTAAGGATGGTCTCGCGGATCGATTCCACTGAAGAATAAACAAGACCAAGCGAATGACCTGTTTGCGTTGAAACCACCGTCGGGAACAAACCGTCCGGACGATCGGAGATGATGGGCGCCAGGAAGACGTCCACAACATTGAGTTGTGTAGGGGTTGTCGGAGATACGGTGAGTTGAGAAGCGGGAAGGACTAGATTTGCCCCAGCCGCGAACAACGCACGTATCTTTTGCATTGAGGGAGGGTCGAGAGAATCGGAAAGGACGTATATGAGGGAGTTTGCGAAGAATTTGGAGACGGAAGTAATGAGGTCGAGGTCAATCTCGGTTGTTTTGAGGAGAACACCGGATACACCGTTGCAGACGGTGTTCGAGACGGCACTGACATTGGCAACGTCAATCAGCAGGATCAACCTTTCCTTTGGTACTGAGCCGATCGCCTCTTTGGCTGCACTGAGTGGCAAAATGACCTTGTCGACACCTTTATCGAGCCATTCTACGATCTGATCCAATGTAGGGGAGTCGCTTTGATCCACAAGGACATGGGAGTTGTATGGAAATGTCGACGCAGAAGAAGAAATAATAAGAGGGCCTAACAACGACAATGAATCGAGGAGCTCATCGCGAGCCTCGTTCACGTCGACGAGAGGAAGAAACCGAGTCATAACGTTGCTCTCAATTTGTGCATGTTCATTTGTTGCTCAATCTCTTCTAAAAATTCTGCCGCTTGGCAACTAAAGCCGGCGGCATTTCTCACCGGCAGTCTTTGCCGGCTCGCTGATCATTGAGAGAAATGACATCATTAGTTCTCCTCCATCGCTCTCGGTTCGCTCTGGGTTTTAGTTCGGACGACGTTATACGAATATCATCTGCCACGTACAATTGAGAGCGTCCCAACTCCGGTCCTTCTTGCCTCTCTCCATCATGTCCTCTAACATTTACATCCCCCAAATCCTCCTCTCCATCCCACGAAACCCAGTCACCGCCGTAGGGCTCCCTCTCGTCTTGGGGATCTTGAGCGGTACTCGCACTGGGTCTGTTGTTCGCGGCCAATGGTATCAGGTGAGCAAAACCTTTTGAATCCCTGCATTGATAGAAAATGACAATGCATCGTCTAGAATCTTCGGGTTCCCCCAGGTCGGCCACCACCTCAAGTCTTCCCCATCGTCTGGTCCACGTTGTACATCTGTGAGCGAAGGATTTCTAGCGACCTTTTTACGGACATTCAAATACCTTGAAGCGATGGGTTATGCCTCACACTTGGCGGTCAAAGCTTTGGATAGCGCTGTCTTGTCCACTACCCGGTACAGTCGCCTTGAATTCCACCTCTTATCAATCACCTATTCATTGAGCCCTCACCAGATCGGCTCTGACTTTGGGACTGGCACTGTATTACGCCCAATTGTCGATGAACTTCCTCTGGAGTCCGCTGTTCTTCAATGCCAAACAGGTAAGTATGACAGTTTGCGAATTGCGAGACGAGCTGACACACTTCTAGGTTGGTCTAGCACTTATTGATTGCACACTTCTGGCTGGGACGACCTTCTACATGACCGTACGTGCACATTGGTTAAAAATTACGAACTCTACCAACCCTCTGAATGAACAGAAACTGCTCGATGAACCCACTGGATCCAAGACGACGATGTTCTTGCTACCATATTGCGCTTGGTTAACCTTGGCCACATACCTAAACGGTGGCATATGGTGGCTCAACAGAGGGAGGCGTGATCTTTCCAAAGAAGACTAGAATAGGTCGCCGATCATAAGAATAAGACACGAGCAATGCATTCCATTTCCTTGCGACAACAAATTTTTCAGTCTCAGCAAGTCCTCGATACGTTATGTAAAGGCCAGTCATAACACGATCACTCCTCTTTACGTAAGTCTTTGTTGCCCTCTCATATTTCATGCACATTGCGTGTGTACTTCACGACATGAGATATATCTAGCCATCGGCTGCGCCGTAGGCTAGGCTCTACAGTCAGATCTAACGAGCCTGACACAGGTTCGACGCAGCCCCCGAACGTGGTGCGAGACTCTTCTCGAGGCATTTCATTTTTACCAGCGTCGTGCTCGGCACATGTACCCTCGAATGTTCCCTCGAATCTCTTTCATCTAATGAATGGCGGCCTTTTTAGCGAATATACGCATTGGTAAAGTGGTAACTCGGCAGATTCCTTTGTCCCTTCTGCTTTGACCATATCCTTTATAAAGCGATGGTCGTAGTGGCACCGTTGACTCCCACTAACCACTCGCCTTCTGCCACCACAGCTCTCATGGATGCTCACTCATACCGACCCACAGCTATTCGCCGAGACCCGAGCTACCGCAAACCCGCCCCGGTCTATATACCCTCGCCGCCGTCTTCACCTCCTCCCTCCTCGCCCGTTCTCTCCCGGACGCGAAGTAGGCCACCAGTGCGTAGAAACAACCAACAGTTCGTCGCTTGGACCTCTGGTAGTTAACGTTCTTTTCTTGACTTAGTTACCCCATGATTGGAAGGCAGCATCGGAACATGCTGTTGCGGGAGACTTTGCTCTATCGGAGCCTGGGACACATCATGATCGTGTCGAAGAAGTCGTCCTAGATGCTCGCTCTGAGGTGGGCAGTTATTTTCTCATCGAGTTCTCTGACTCGAACATGGGGATATAGTGCCATGACCGTCCAACGACTGCTCGCAAGAAGGAGCGGATACCGCCAAGTCCCAGAAGTCCTCGACGCGAATTGCCTCGGGTGCCTCAGGTGAGAGCTTTCCCTGGCGATGTCCACATTCTTGAACCCCAACGAGCTTATGCGACCGTTTCAGACCCTCAAGTCACCTACGCCACCTCTGTCTGCACACAACAGGAAGCGGAGATTACCCGACGTGGACCCGTCGGCTCGTGTATCGATCCCCGTCATCCAAGCATCGGGATCAAACAGGTCCACAAACGTATCAGGCCATGTGCAGGCACCGGAACGTTTTATTGGTAAATTGGAACCTCTGAGATACATCCCCACCACGGTTGAGCGGCCCCGACACCATCGGACACCTTTAACCACACAGCCTTCGTTCAAGACAGAGATATCTACAGTTTCAACGGTCACTCTTGTAGCGCCCGGCAGTATTGCCTCTGGGACGCTTCGCAGTCATGGGGATGTCACTCCAGAGGCTGAGTGGCAACTTGAAGTACCAGTCTTTCCCAGTCACAACCCCATGCACGTCGTCAAAATTCCCGGAAGGGATGAAAAGTCGAGCAAACCGTTGAAACCTCAGCCTCAGATCACTCAGCGTGGATCGATGAATTGCTGGGACAGCAGCATCCTTGCTATCAAAGACGTCTTGTGCCATGCCTTTGGCGGTTGTTTCGGCGCTAGTTCGAGATAAATTAAGAGCTACTGTATTTTTATTTACATATTTATTATTCTCTGGATGAGAATGCGCGTATATCACCCTCATTTGGACCCCAATGCATTGTAGTACCCTCTTGTAACATGTAGAAATAGGTCTTTTAATACGGTATGCAGCCCCAGCCCTTGCGTCAGCCAATCAGAATGTAGGAGTTAATGAGATGACATAACCCGGAATTGCAATAGAAACCCGACGCGAGGTTGCCTTGCAAACACATACTTAGGCGCAAGTGCATGATGTGCCTTTGACGAAAGCAGCTCCATCTGTTCTCTTTCTGCTCCCGGTTCGCCGAAATTCCAACGAACGAACGTTCATACCCTCAACCACATCGTCGAGCTCTTAATGGACCGGGGGAGTGCCAACAAAGGGCATCCTCAAACAAAACATGAAATCTACGACGAAACGTTATCTGGAGCTATAGACCCACCGCTGCTACCAAAATTACGGTCGGACGATACTAGAACACCTCAATTTCCTCTTCCAAGGTCGCTGGTGGACTTTCGGGAAGAAGAGGGACGAGATAATCGAAAGCGAAGGCTGCGCGCACTCTGGAATCACATCTGTGAACATGGTTATCTGACAGGGCCGCATCCACAAGCACTGCAGAGTGCAGACTTGGAGAGAGCGGAGAAACTTCGTGCGGAATATGAACACGAGCTGTTGGGTCGATGCGCTGTACCTTCAGGCTCGACACCGACAGGCAAGATGTCTACGCCGAAGTACATCGAATGGAAAGAGTTCAGGGCGTATGCGGAGGCCAAGGAAGTCGGTGAGTACATAGCCTTTTCATATCGACTAATAACTCCGTTCATTGAGGAGGAATGGTTACAGAGCTCTGGGGAATCTTCCATGACGAACTGGACCTCGATGGCAATGGACGCCTGGACGCCCACGAACTGGATATGGCGTTGCGGAAATCCGGTGAAGCACTCATTTGAAGTTCCTCGGCCTGCATACGCAGTATTCATCGTTTTCCTTTGTTTGAAGGCATCCAGCTATCTCAAGCCATATTATCTGAATTTATGACCTTCCTCACCTCGTCACCTCACTCCCGTCCTATTACTTTTGCCGAGTTCCGCGACTTCCTCCTGCTATTACCTCGGAAGATATCACCTGCCGAGATATACAGGTACTACCAACTCACCAAGTTCCTGGGAGATGACGGCCGAGGCGCGGCCCGCGTAACGATGGAGGGTGAGCGTGTCCTGCGGATAGTGTTGACGCTAACTGAGCGCTGATGATGTGTATCGGGATGTAGGCGATGTAAGTCTGAGTGCAGAAGACAAACCACCGCCACCCCTCCTCGTCAATACACGAACGTTACCTGTCGAGCAATCTTCTTCTCCGAAGGAAAATCACGACAACATTGTTGAAGACGAAGAAAGCGGCGATGACGTGCAGAGTTTCTTGGATCATCACACGGCCCTAAAGTTTCTTCTGGCTGGTGGCATTGCAGGTGCAGGTGCGTCCACCATGCGCTTTTAATTTTCTCAACGATCCCTTGACAACCAAGATGAACGCCGTTTAGTTTCGCGGACATCCACAGCGCCTTTCGATCGTTTGAAGATATACCTTATTACCCGGCCACCGGAGACTGGGGCTGTGGTCAATGGGAAGGCAGGGCTGGGCGGTGTGAAAGCGATCGGCACTGCCGTTGCTCGAATCTACGCTGAAGGTGGTCTGCTTGCGTTCTGGGTAGGTAATGGTCTGTCGGTGGCTAAGATCTTTCCGGAGTCTGCAATCAAGTTCTTCTCGTACGAGTCATCGGTAAGTAAAGAGCAGATTCGTTCAGCAATCAGGCTCATTCGATTTCGATTCAGAAACGGGCCTTTGCAAAGTACTGGGATGATGTAGATGACCCCCGAAACATCTCTGGCCTTAGTCGCTTCATTTCTGGAGGTATTGGTGGGATAACGAGTCAGCTCAGTGCGTAGAAAGCTTGTTCACCTCTTCGTTGACCTGACGAAGATCCGCTCTATGAAAATAGGCATATACCCGATAGAGACGCTGAAGGTTAGCGAACTTTATTTGTCTTTCTTCCAATTAATTGATGCTGAGCATTCCTCCGAACCGCCGGAATCCAGACGCAAATGATGAGCAGTACGGGCCAAAAACGTGCACTGCTGGATGCAGCACGCCAGGTGTGGAAGTTAGGAGGCCTAAGAGCATACTATCGCGGGTTGGCTGTAGGTTTCATCTCGCTTCATCGTTAGGTTGAGCGCCTCGCTTATTTGTTGGTCCATCCCAGATTGGACTGCTGGGTGTATTCCCCTACTCTGCGATCGATATGTCGACCTTCGAGGCGCTCAAATTGGCATACTTGCGGTCGACAGGGAAGGACGAGCCAGGTGTGCTCGCACTGCTTGCGTTTGGTAGTCTGTCCGGAAGTGTAGGGGCAACCTCTGTGTATCCAATGAATTTGGTCCGAACGAGGATGCAGGCCTCTGGTAGCTCAGGGCATCCTCAGATCTATACTGGTCCATGGGATGTCGTCGCGAAGACGTTCGAAAAAGAGGGGTGGAGAGGTTTCTATAGGGGACTCGTACCTACGTTAGCAAAGGTCGGCATATCCCTTGATCTTACAACTGACGTCTGTGGCTAATTATCTTACCTTTTCTCCCCCTCTTCAAGGTGATTCCATCAGTATCGATATCTTACGTTGTATATGAACATAGTAAAAGAAGGTATGCGTTCTCAGCTCGCCCCCTCTACTCGCCAAGGTGTTCATCATGATGCTAACCGCCTCTACCTTGTTGCAGGCTCGGCGTCGCGTCATGACCCAAGAAGCCCCTTGTATCTAACCATACTCACAGCACAAGTCGTTCTTTACTTACATGTTTACACTACAGAACTCTCATAGAGGCTTCTTTTGGTTCTTGCGTGCGATTGTTCTTTCATTGGACGGTTCTTGCTTTCTACCAGTGCTACCACCTAGTCCTCCCGCCCTCCCGCCCCCTTCCTCTTCTTGCACATGCCTTGTTCGCTTTGCTATCGTCTGTCCGTCGTTACCCTTCATATTACCCATCCCGCCATCCATAGTACCAAAAGTAATCCTCGTGTATTCTTATTTTATAGAGTTTGTCTTCAACACAGGACAATACTGCAACATCATGATCCTGCATACACAGTGAATACACGCACATGATGCTGGCCGTTCGACGCTCAACGTTCAACATTCAAGATGCCTGATGATGATGTTGATCGGTGAACGGTCTACATACCGTCCAACTAATTACCCAAACGTGTTACGGAGCATTTCTCAAGTCGAAACCTTCCCATACAAGGTTTCTTCAGCGAATCAGCCAGAGGACCGCCTGACTTGCATCGTTCCCGCCGCCGTTAACGTTCATACTAAGACTTGGCGGCCCCCCCCACTCCGCCAGTGCCCGCAGACGATTACTGTAACCTGTCGAGTTGTCGACCTCGGACCGTTTGAAGAATGCAAACCAGTGATTGCGTCCCGAGTCGCCTCCTCGGAAAGGTTTCTTTCTGATCCAAGGCCCCCATACTCACTCATTCAATCTTGACCCAACAATTTTTACGCGTTGCAAGTATCAATCACGTAGTAAAAAGCAAGTAATTGGGAATTCGTATTATATTGCCAAAAAAAAAAGCACAAAATTTGTTCTACTTCTGACTACTAATCCTGTTTTCCATCAATACAACGGTTTTGCAATCATGCACACGAGAGGGAGAGAGTATGAAAAATAGGCGGAGGGACTAAAAGTAAAACAGCAAGATAGCAAACAACGGGGAGGGGGAGAGGGGGGACGGGCGGGAATCAATGATCAACGGATGGATGGATGGGATGGTAGCAATTACTGAAATCGAATCTGATGAGGATGGTGGGGAAGCGATGAGATGGGATGGGTGACAGAGCTCTATAGTATGAATTGTATGTACGTAGACTCAAGGTATCAATACGGCGTGGTGTGAAAGGGTAAAAGAAAGAAAAAATCTGCATCCGAAAGAAGTGGATATACTATGCTATAGATATATCTGTGGGAAAAGAACCCAGATCCCGAACCAAAAATACGAATTGAAGATCGTCGTAAGTTTTGAAGGTGGGAAGGAAGCAACGGCGAAGAATGGGACAAGATGGAGAGGTAAGCCGTATAAAAAAATAGACATTATGACAGCGTGAGATATAAGCTAGCCACCAAAAAAAGGAGTGGGATAGCAAACGAGCGGAGGAGTTTGGGATGGGGGAGGGCGGGGGTGGAGGGAAGGTCGCATTAATAATCGGAACCCGGGAAGTATAAGCCCCGCGGGGGAGGGTTGGCGATGGGTCGAGGCAGAGTGCAACAACGGCCAGACTTAACCTGAACAGGGAGGAGGTTCAGGCTAGTCCCTAGATAGGAGACGTCCTATCGCGTATTCTGCGGCCTTGATCGGGTCGTGGTAACTCATTCATAAAACTTGAGCTACCTGGGCCTCTTTGAATACTTGACCCCGGTCAAGTACGCGTTTCGTGGTCCGCCAAAAGCCAGAATGGAACGTGCCAATTGTCGCAACGGATGATGGAACCGGTTCCGAACTTGATAAAGTATGAACGGAATGGAAGAACGCGTGGGGGAAAGAGGAGGGGGACGTAAGGATCATAACAAATAGGACAGACATGCAAAGGTCGTAACGTAGAAGGTTGAAGAAAATATAACAATAAAAAAGCAAAGCAAGCAACTTGCAAGCGTCGAAATGCGAAGAGATCAGTCGTCGGGCTACGTCGGGGGGAAAGGGTAAAGCAGATGGTTGAAGGTGATACCGAGGCGGACGGCGAACGGACTTTTGATTGTTTCCTCCTATGATGGTAACATCGCCAAGGCCGAATCGCGTGCTTGAATCTGTCTCTTCTCGTCGACAAGAGTCTCAAGTTGCATATGTCTCTCCTGTCGCTCGCGTTCCTCACGCGTCCGAGATCTCGAGGGTAGCCGTACTTTCCATCCTTTCACTCCTTTGGCCCATGTGAACTTGGTCGTCCGGGATTCTCTCTCCTTCTCGGTGACCAAAGCCGGAACTGTTGAAACAGATTGTTGCTGAGCGGCGGTAGCGGAATAGGTTTGTTCAACCCTTTGATCACTATCGTGAGAAATGAGAGCTTTTAACCGATCCTTGGCGAGTATAGGTGCAAGGGACAGGAACGAGAGAACGATGAGCTTGAGGATGACGCTCGGAGAGAGCAATAGGGACGAGACTGTCTGTGGAGTTGGTGACGGTGTGGACGCCACGGTCTGCAGAATATCCCCGATCTAGAGAAAAAAGGGTGAAGTAGGTATGTCGTCAGGACAAGACATTTGACTCGATGGAAATTTGCGGCAAAACAAACCTGACAAGTGACAGCCGTCCACGGCAGAGTTCCTATGAACGCACCCAGGAAGCAATCGAGTAGGGGTACATTGCAAACACCACACGCAATGTTTATGCCTGACCAAGGAACAACTCCAACGAGACGTAGAACCGAGAGACGGACCCAAGCTCCGGACGTGTGTGAGACAGATGACGACGCCGGATGTTTTCTGACGTTGAGATCGTCGTTGTCAGCGGCGTTGGTGACGGCGGCATCGCCTTCCAACGCAACACGCGTCATTTCAAGGGCCTTTGGGAAGAAATGCGCGAGGAAAGGTGCAAGCGGTGCTGAGAGCATCGTTGCACACAACGAGCCGATAGTCGTGAGGAGTGTCAGGAGTAAAGTCGCGAATGCCGGTGAGAAGAGGGCGCCCGCCAACACGTTCCAAACGACGCTACCCGGGATTGACCAAGCGTGTTTCCAGACGGCAGTCACCGCCATTACCCCAATAACGTGTACCAAGGCCTCCGGACCGCTCTGTGAGTACCCATGGAGCTCTCTTCCGAGCTGAGCGACGTCGGTTATGGTGTGAGGCCAAGAAACGGATATAGGTAGACTTCTGAGGGCCAAGAAGACGAGGAAAGTTGAGACTGGCAAGAGAGTGATGACGAAGAAGATGGGAGCATGGACCTGAGCATTGGAGAGCATGAGAGGAAAACAAGAGTGAGAGACGTCAACATCAAATTATGCTGTTGTTCAAGTTGAATTACGCACCGATGGAATGCCAAAGGACCAGTTGGACAGCGCAGCCTGCTGCTGTGAGTGATTTGAATGCTTTTCGTCAAAGACATTGCCAAATGAAGCTTTCGTTGCCGATGCAGGAAGAGGCAATTCGAGCTCGTCGTCCTGGTGTTTCTGGTCTGAAGACCTATACCAGTTGATGAACACAAGGTGACTGGGGTGAAAATGAAGCCATTGCACGAGACGAGATAGAGAAGACATGATTCGGGAAGGAGATTGGGGTTCCTGGGGCGGAATTGAGGGAATTCGGATTGGAGAAGGAGGAGGTGAGGTCGGATGGGAGATGGGGGTAAGAGGACAAGGAGTCGAAACTGCAAAGGCTGATATGGAACGGCGACGCCCGAGAGACGGCAAGGTCAAGGGAGCACGCAGAGTAGAGCACTCTGTAGCGCACTCTAAATTGGTGTCTGAGGGAATTGGGGCAGCGGATTTGGTGACCGGGGAGGAAGACATGCAGACTATAATAAGCAAATCTGCCCGTTTTTCTGAGCCAGATCTTATGACAAAGCATCATCACGCTGCTGACTTTACAACAAATTTACAAACCAATTTTTTCCCGATTTTCTCCTCAAATTCCTCACTAACTCTCCGGATTTTGTACCGATATTTCATCTCTACCACATTCAACGCGAGAATATCTCTTCAAAAATCTCTTGTTTGCCAGGACGGAACTGGCTGACGGAAAAGTCGGAAGGAGTCGTACGACAGGGTGAGCGCCGGGTATGTCAATTGCAATGACCACACCCTCCGATCAATATTGCCGGCTCGAGCCGCAACGCTCATCGAGAATGTGCAAGCACGGCAACTGGGCCTGGACACGATTCCCTGCCATTCTCACAAATTCACATTCACCTTCATGCTCTCACACGGTCCAACGCTGACTGCGGTTCAACTCTACAGCACAACTCTAAAAGCTCATGACTGCACTGCGACCGGCTGCGAGGCTAACAATTCCATAGAAAAAATTGACTTGGCATGGATAAAAATGCGCATGTAGGCACATGTAGGCATAGGTACAAAAACCGCCACCAACTGCGAAAAGCTACCTATCCGCAGTAAAAAGATATCGACTATCCAGGTACTGCCATCGCAATTCATTTAGTGCGCGGCCCTTCTGCTCTCCTGGATGATACTCGACAACTCTTCCAGCTTGCGCTTCGACCTGAGAAGGGTACCAAGCTATAAAAGGGGAGAACGGCGTAATGAGTAAGGTGCATGACCGATCAATTCAATTCGCCTTTCAAAGCGTTTCAGGAGGGAATGTAAAACCTACCCTCTTCTTTGTCAATTTTCTTGCCTTCTTGTCCTGGATAAACAAAGTCAGCGTTAGTAAAACACATACACAACGATCTACAAGGGGCGACAACAGGGGAGGTGCCCCCCCCAGCAGAAAACAACATTGAAAGGAACGTACCTTGGAGTTCCTCAACAATTCCATGACCCGTCTCTCGTATGCCGAAAAGCCAGCAACCTCCCGGATGACAGACCTCACAAATTTGGTCTTGGTAGATTGGATGCCTTTGCGCTGGCTAGGGCGTTGAACTTTTTCGATGGGGGTGGTGGGGTGGCCCTTGTTCAAGCCCCGGATCAGGTCTACAGAAATGAGAGTTGTGTATTGTCAGTTTTTGAGTCCTTTCTTCCCCAAATCGCAGTAAGAAGATAGCAGAATGCAGATATCGCCAAGTTCCCTTCGTATCGCCATCCCAAACACCTGCGTCCCTGTTCGATCTTTCTCATCTCTTGATATGCACCTCTCAGTCCCAGTCCCTTCTCTCTACCCCACACAAATCGACAAGAACATGAAGCGATCTGAACACTCACTGCTTCGTGCCATTTTTACCGATGTCTTGAGGAGGTGTCGGGAGGGTCGGTAGTCGTTTCTTGCGGCGACCAGTAAGGACTTTTGGGTGGGAAACTGGCAGGCGTCGATCACGTGGAGTCGGGTGGCTTGAAACTGCACAGTTGGTTCTCACGGCCTGAACAACTAGCTCGTTACGTAACTCCGCGGAAGTTTGCCTCAGAACGGTGCTTCTCCGAAGTCCCGAGGCGCACTCAGCCAGATATACTCTATACTCTATATCCGAACTGAACTCCCGATTATCAAGGGCCCACGGGTCTTTCTCTTTGAATTTCGGCCAGGGTGAGATCGGTCCAAGCTGTCTGTACAATGTGGTATCTTCCAGAGACTGACCACAGACGGATTAACATTGTGGATCCTGGGTATTCGTGTGTGGACCCAACGGACGTACTTATGTATGTGGAATAAAAGATAGCTAAAGTATTAAGTTTACGACGAGCAACCTGCAATCCGCAAACGAAGCATCGATGAGCGACACATCTACAGTCAATATAAATACGAAAGCCACAACAAGTGGACGCGGAGGTATAGCAGAACATAGACAATATAAACCCGAAAATCGACTTATCACCCCCGACCCGTACCTTATAACACTCTATCCGTGGACTACACCAACAGAGGGGAGCCGTTGCTGTCTGACCACTCGGACCTTTCCTGCCCCCGAGTTCTCAAATCCTCTCTCTATCTGCTGCGGAGAGGGTCGAAAAGTCATCGCTGTAGGGGCGGTCCTAGCTGACTGCAAAGGTTCATGTGAAGAAACTGGTCCAGTCGCGTATCTTCGTCCTCCCGGCACACCCGCAGTGGGTTGACCACCACCAGCCTCCTCTTCCTCCTCTTCTTCGTCATCATCATCCTCTTCATCATCAACAGCATCCTTCCAGATCAAACAATGTCAACATCTTGAGACACACACAAGCAACGAATTTCAACACTCACCGGATCGAAATCCTCCATCCTCCTATCCTCCTCCTCCTCATCGTCATCATCATCATATTCATCCTCCTCATCGATCCACCTCCCCCTCCAATCCACCATCTCCAACTCCTCCGGACTCTCAGGCCTCAACCTCAACCAATGCATCCGTGGCCCAGACTTGGCTCTCTCGCTCACTTTGAAGCCATATATCCGCGGTACGTAGACGTACCCTGCCGCACGTTTTTGTCCACCATGAGGATTCGGGTTTTTGAATGAGAGCGAGCCGGTGCTGCTCCGAGGGGACGCGCTCGCGGCTGTCACAGCTGAAGTGGAGGAAGGAGCTTTCCAAAATGGAGCGGGGGCGAGTTCTTTATAGGTTTGGAAGAAGAGGTGAGGGAAGGTTGTCCCGAAGAAGGCGCCTGCGAGCAAGATTCGTGTGAGGAAGATGTAGAGTGCGTGGGGATTTACGCACCGTCCACGCCTTGGAACCGACTGCTAGGAGGCGTGTAGATATCGTTGCAGTTTGGACAGAAGAGTTTGACGGTGTCGAGTCCAGGCATGTCAGATCTCCCACACGGGACGACGTTGCATCCGACGCAGTACACTCTAGGGCACGACCCGAATATTCCAGCTTCGTATTTGTCTACCTAACTCGCAAAGACACAGAACTTCAGATTAGTCCGCGATCAAGGGCTAGAGATGTCTCGGAGGATCGTCGTAACGTACCATAGCCTGCAGACCGACGCGTGTGAGGATGTAACGTGAGTGAACGAGTCCGTAGAGCATTTCGGCGGAAGATTCGACGATGGAGACGTCGGGGATTTTGGTTGCTTCTTCATCTGTTCACAGGGGGGGGTGAGATTCTGAGCTGGCGAGTGAAGTGATGAGTTTGAGACGCACCTGGTTCAACATCCAGCACCATCTCCATTGCTTCCTTCCAGAACGGTACCATCGTGTTCAATCCGGTGAGATTGAAATCATCTTCGATGAAATCTTCAGTGACTTCGCAAAAGTATTCGTGCCCTGGTAACGAGCAGAACCAGCTGATCCAAGTTAATGTCGACGTTGGTGTTGATGAGGCTGACATCGTGTTTTCGGTGTTGGTAGAGAGAGATTAAGAGAGATAAAGGCCAGCAAGGCGATAGCGAGAAAGCGAAGACAAGGGGCGTGGTCCAAGCGACAAGCGAAGTGAAACTTGTCAGAAAAAAAAGTGAACTACAGGGGATAACTCACTATAGCCCTCTTCAACTTCCTCCATGATTTCGTCGCCCTCACCAGTACCGCTGATGACTTCCTCCTCCTCGAATTCTTGTTGGGAGGTATCCATCGATTGCGATTCGTAGGCAGCCAGGATGGGAAATAAGCGAGGGATTTGATGCCCTCTTACTGGACAGAAGGAGGTTATCACTTAAGAGTGGTTTAAACTCCGATCTCGTTCTCTCTCTCTTTCATCTTCCCTCATCTGGTCTTAAGTCTCAGTCATCCTTCCAACGGAGGCATCATACCACTTTAACACCAGATTTCTTAACACCCTTGGCTGAGTATTCATTCAACGACATTCCCCCTGTCAATTTACAGGGTCGTGCCGAGGGCGTGTGCCTAATAGTAGAACCGACCCAATCGTCCAGTTGGATTCGTCAAAGTTCGCGCCCGTTGCGTCAGATGGATGATTCTGCATCGGGAGAGGAACGAAAGGGAACAGCAAGAAATAAAAGGCTATAAATACCAACTACACTTGTTCGTGGCAGACTCACAGCTCCTTTGTACTCAGTTTCTGGTATTGCGTCCACATGGGTGTCTGTCAGAGGGTTTAAGCTTTATGAGCATGTAGATTTAATTCATAAACCTCAGTCGCTATAACACGAATCTCAATCGTGCAGTAATATTGAAATGGGTTCACACGGGTATGAACCTCCCGCCAACATGACTCAGGCTAATACCACACCGACACACCCGGCCCTCCCAGCTTTCACCAGCTATGAAGCTCGGAATCATAGGCGGCGGCCCATCCGGGTTCTACGTCGCCTCTCGCATCCTCTCTAGAACAAGCAGACCCCTCCGAATTGACGTCTACGACCGTCTATGGTGCCCACACGGTCTCGTCCGATACGGTGTTGCCCCGGACCACCCAGAAGTCAAAAACTGCGTCCACAAATTCGACCAGGCAGCATCGGATTCCCGACTTCGGTTCTTTGGAAACGTGAACATCGGGAGTACCGGTGGATTTGGGCATAACCTCCAGTTACCCACGCAGTCATTGTTGAAGAACTACACGCATCTCTTGCTCGCGACGGGATGCACGAGACCGCGATTGCACCCTTCGTTACCGCCGCAGAAAGACGTGGTGCTACCTGCGTTGGATGTGGTCCATTGGTATACAGCACATCCGTCTAATGCCTCTCCACCACCGTTGGACAAGGTTAAACACGTCTCGATTATTGGGTTGGGAAACGTTTCGTTGGATGTGGCTAGGATTCTGCTCATGTCGCCCGAGGAGCTCGCACCGTACGACGTTCCGGAGAGCGTGTTGGACGTGTTGCGGAGGTCAACGATAGAGCATGTGTCCATTGTTGGGAGAAGGGGACCTCTAGAAGCTGCGTTCACCACGAAGGAGCTCAGAGAGATGATGAATTTATCGGAAGCACGTATGGCTCCCTTGGACCCTTCGGTTCTCCAAGTCCAAGAGGGAATCAAATTGACACGACAACAATCCCGAACACTCGATCTCCTCAAAAAGGTTCCAAAAACACAGATTCTTCATCCAAAAAGACTTGGAGCCTTGAGTTCTACCGAAACCCTCTCGAAATTGCCCCCAGCCATAACTCACATGCCCATGGACATACACTTACACTCGGACACACAGAAGTCGACAAGACAACCGGCAAAGCCGTACCCACAGGTCTCACTACTCAACTCCCCACTGATCTAGTCATCACTTCCTTAGGATTCCACGGAGAATCATTCACTCTACCTTCTTCCTCTTCCTCTTCAATGTCGACGGCGGATGTTGATTTGTACTCCCCCACCCTTGGATATCTCCGTACAATTTCCCCTACCAACCGTCTCGTCTCCCCAACCCCGTCTGGGCACATACTCAAACATATGTATGCTTCCGGCTGGGCTGCCATGGGTGCGAAGGGCGTTTTGGCTGCGACTATGATGGACGCGTACAATGTCGCCGATGAAGGGATTCTGAAGGACGTGGTGATGGCGGACCAGGAGGTTGAGAGTGGGAAGCTTGAGGAGGAGTTATTGCTCAACCCTGACGAGTCGAGTGTGGATTTGGATTCTCTTCCGTCCGAGATCGAAAAGGGCCTTCTGGAGGGCTCTGTTACGACGTATGAGGATTGGAGGAAGGTGGACGAGGAAGAGAGAGGACGAGCGAAGGAGGGGAAGGAACGAGAACGTATGTTGTCTTGGGAGGAGGTCACCAAGTATCTGCGACGATAAAAACAGTGTAACTCATTCACCTTACCCTACTAATACAATAAGTCTCTGAATTCTGTCGACGGGATGGCGATCCGCAATGGATATTAATATAGCATTAGTACATCGTAAGACGTTTATTCTACTCATCTACTCAAACGTGCACACTCGGTCCTTCCCCACCGCCCCAGACAACATTGCGGGCCCCGTAACCATAAGAATTAATGCCTGCCCTACCACCCAACTCAAGACCACATATCTGATCTTCTCCCACGGCGCCTTCAACGTCCTAATTTCAGCCGCGAACGTACTTATGGTCGTCAAGCAGGCGCAATACCCATCTCCTAGTCCTTGCAATAACGAGCACGTATTTGGTGAGACTGGGTTACGCGAACCAGCCCCCAAGTCTTGTAAGACGTGAAATATGGCGAGAAGGCCTGTGCCGATGATGTTTGCTGAGAACGTGCCGAGGGGGAAAGATTCGATGATTGGATTGAGGTAGACGGATAGAAGGTAGCGTGTGAGGGTACCAGGGTAGGCAAATAGAAGTGCGGCGGTGGCTTGACGGCGGAAAGAAGGGGAGAGGAGAAAATAGACTGGGATTGTGGCGAAGTACGTGAGGACTGATAGCATGGTGAGAGTTACTCGAACTGTTCGGGGTGGTGAGTACCGTCCAAGTTTAGAAACATATGGTTCTGCTGTATGTTTGCAAAGGTAAGATCCAAAGGATAGCGAGGCGAGTGATATAGATAGGGTGAAGACTGTTTTTGTGAGCCCATCGATGAACTGCATCCGCATTATGTGAGTGAGAGTGAGAAGATGTCCCCATGATTATGGTGGTAGACTGGAAATAGAAACGTACATGGCGAAGCCCACCACGATCTGCGCCACTGTAGTTTATCCACGAGTCGAATATGTCGAATTGCCAGCCCGAGAACGTGGTCAAAGAACCACAGAAGCCTTGTGACAATCTGAGTATTTCTGCATGGAGTATTTGTGGTCTCATAGGACCTCACCGGTCGTTATTGCGGTATACAAGGGGGTATAGCTAATTTGAGATCGTTCGTCAGGGTATAAAAGAAGAACGAGAGCGCACTCGACTCACAATTCACCCATGGGACCCTTCAGACGGAGAAAAAAGCCCATCACAAAACAACCGGTGGACTGAATATAGGCCAACGGAAAGATGCTCTGTCCATCATAGGTGGTGAGTGCTTGAAGACCTAATCTTGCGAGAGTTCCGAATATTGTAAAGGGTATGAGAAGACCAAGGATATGAGGTGATAATGCATGGTATGTTTTGGATGATGGGAGAGGGTGGCGTTGAACTGATGGTGGATACGCAGTAGTCAGATCTTGGCCTTCTACCTCGTGCACGGATTCGACATCGATATCGACTGGAGGGTGGGTCGCTCCCGATTGCTCATCCTTGGCATTCGATGCTGCGTTGGCCATCGAGGAGAGGGCATGAACGTTATTTGACATTTGTCAGCGTCGTCCTTGCCACTGCCTGCTAAAAATTTTCCTCATCGAGTCAGATTCAAGCCGGAGCCATGTAACCGAAATAGGTCCTTGATCCCTCCAGCGCCAGCGCCAGCTTCGTTCTCGCTTCCTACAGTAGACTTCCAGAGGACGCCTTTCTGAGGGTGCTTTCTGAGATGAGCTTTCAACTTTCCATGCCATTGCCTCCCTTAGCGGTTCTGGATTCAAGGAATTTCCACTCAGCACGGAGCGCACTCATGATTCTGTCATTACAGTGCACACTGTCCCGACTAGGAACGATCGAATTACCGCTCGTGTTTTCATCTCGGCTTCCAAGCTAGCCATTCCCATCCTGCCAGAACGAGCCGCGGGAAGTTGCATGCATTCAATTTGCAGGACCCTGCCACGAGTGTGCTGAAGGTGAAGCTTTGAAGCGTGTGCTGTGTTTCAGGTACCTCTCCAGGGCCCACGTATGTGGGCCACTGGGTCCAAAGCGGAGTAACTCGCAGCAGAAGGGTGCCCGACTCCCGACAGAACCGTGGACTCCGACTGTTTCATACCTTTCATCTGCAGTTGGCGAAACTCGCATTATTTCGGAGGTCCATGTGGTTTTTTAATTCTATTTCTATCACGAAGTGAAAACGCCGCTGACCTACACTGACAAGGACTGATACGGAGACTCAATGCTGGCCTTATTAGATGGGTACGCCGAATATTAAGCCACAAGACAACTGTATCTACACGCCTGTCAGAAGAGCTGTTGTGTGTCTAATGAAAATATATGAGAAAAGCGAAGCTCTAGAACGCGTCGATGAAAGATAGCAGAACAGAGCATTATAATCCTCCTAAATCGGTCTCGGTCCTTTGCCATGAGCACTCACGGCTTGGAAATTACGCCTGGAGTACATTGGTATAGAGGACCTCGATGTGAGATGTGGAAAAACAGAAAAAAGTTCGGTGAGATGGATATAATGACGAGTTTAGGGCCGGCTTGAGCGATTCATTACGTGTGGGGGGCATTACGCAAACGGTCAGGGGCGTTTTTTGTATAGTGTTGTGAGAATATCCAAGTTGAAAAATCCGGGCGGGAATATGCCAGCTGGAAGATCCTTATATTCTCCCCTCATCTGGGTTTCGACAAATCACCTACAAGTTCCCATATCCCTGTTCTCTCTGCGCTACCCCCTCAGTCTCCGTCGACATTTTGCATCTGGCTCGTCTGTTGCTCCGAGGCTCTAAAACGATCAATAATGTCGACGCGCTATACCTCTGCGATTCCTGATCACTACTACGCTATATTTGCGTTCTACGAGCCTTTTCTGTGTACAGTTGGCTTCCTGGGTGCTTGGGCGTACGTATATCCTCTCCATTCATGCTTTCCTGTCCGACTCTGACGCCATCGACAGGGATCCCAAAACAGTGAGCACTACACACTGATTTTCTGGCAGGCATGCCATGTTCAATCTGGGTTTCATCTCCCCAACAGACCCATGACAGCCAGGCACCCTGGCCTGCCGGTATTCCTCCCCCGGTTAGTGTTGGTTCTGCTGTACAACCTTTCCTCCATCACCCCCGTACTAACCGGTTTTCTGCTGCGCTCTAGGACGAACTACCGCGGGCTAGTCTAGTCGTGAGTTTTCTCCGTGTCCTTGACTCCCCCGATCTCCACCGGACCGCCTGCTAAAATCGATAATCTTTTCTTTTTACTCTTTCCAGACAGTCCTGCAACTCGCTCACGTCTGCTTCCTCGTAGGCGTGATCAACTTCTTCCTCCTCTCAGCCACGCGCCGCCACCTTCACGCCCATCCCGGCCTCCAAGAGAAGCTCGTCTCTGCACTTCTCACACCTCTTCTCATCGGAGATGTCCTCCACATATATGTGACCATATGGGCCCTAGGCGATGACAAATGGAATTTTGCGACCTGGAGCCCAATGTTATGGACCACAGTCGGACTGGGGTTGACGCTCCTTGTCCCGAGAATCTTTTGGCACCTCGGAGTAGCCAGATATGTCGACTCCCGAGACGGCATCGCTGTTCGCCAGAAAAGTACTAGCGTCGGGGCCCCATCCGAAAAGCCCACAGCCCAGCAATCCACAATTCGGTAGTATGAAGTAGGCGCTAGGCCTTTCAACTTCCCGGTCCACCCACCCACTCAAGCCCGATACCCTTTACCTTTTTAATCTTGTTATTTATCCTTCCCCTGTTCGTTTTCTCTCAAAAGCTGTTGTGCTCAATGTTCAGTTCGACGGGTTTAGAGAGGTTTATAGTTCGCAATACAAGTACAAGTGTATATTTCTTACCTACTTAAATCGTACGCTAAAGGAAGGGTATACCTTGTCTTTCCACATATAAAAACCAATGACTAGTATGGACTGTTGACGATGCTGGATCTGCTGGCTGGAGCCAACGACTTTCTCGTCGGCTTCTTGAGCTCCTTCTTAGTGACGCCCAACACGTTATTCTTCAAGGCGACGATCTGAGGTGTGCATTGCCATGAGCACAAGAGAACGGGAGAACGGAGAGGAATATAACGTACAATCTCTTGATCGCTGTTGATTCGCCAGTTGTCTTGCACGACTGCGTCCTCATATTTCTTGATCTCATATTTGTCAACGACTCCCTTCTTGACCTTCGCAAAGTCCCAGGCGATGACGAAAGGTCCGGTCGAAGTGACGATCGCGTTCTCTTCCTGGCCTTCGTTGAAGTTGAACCTAAACATCACATCACATCCATCAGTGAACCAAACACAGGAAGAGAGAAAGCCCTGAAATCGTACCTAGCCGGGGTGAATGAAATTTCTTGATTCATGTAGGCGACGTGTTCGTTCTTGAGTGTCAACCGACGAGGCTGAGGCTTAGCAGTTGCAGGGAAACTGCGATCGAAGCCTAGAGAGCCAGCATATCTCCCTTCGCCGATGAGGGTATCGATCAACAACAAGTAGGTCTTCGTCGTCGCCACGAGGTAACGGCCATTGGAAGTAACGTCGACACCGATGATAGGGTCTCCCAGAGGAGGAAGTGCGGTTTTCGCGTTCTTCCCGATTGAATCGAAGAGTCGTATGTCTCCTTTCTCGCTGGCAACCGCTAGCTTACCGCTGGACGTGGTCGCAACACCAGAAAACTTGTTCTTGCTGACGTACTGCTTGTATTGACTGTCAACCATCTTGTTGCCCGACACACGAGGATCGATGCGGAATAACGCATTATGTGAAGCGCCGACTAACGTCTGTTCCGGTGTCATTTGGGCAAACTTGTTGTCGGGAGCGATATGATCAACAGTGACGTCGTCATGTACTTTCCACTCCTCCACAATCTTGCCGCGTTCAACATCCATACTAAACAGTGAATTTGGTTCGTCGGGGTTCATCAGGACCATCTTCGTATCTTGATCGTGAAGCATAAGCTTGAAAAAACAGATGTTAGCGTACGAGGAGGGAGAGCAAGGACTGGATGCGACTCACATGCTTAGGCTTGAATTCCTTGCCTTTAGGTGTGGAAAGCTTGCTGATCGTAGCTTGGTATTTGACCGGCTGGTCATCGGAAGGCGCAAAGACACCGATATTATTTCCACGGACGACATAGGAACGATTGCCCTTGTAGCCAACGACGAGCTGCGAATTCGCCTCGCCAGGTAAGGTTGGCGCGTCTTCGTCCTCTTCATACTCAGACTCGTCTTCATCGTCGCTCCCTAGTTAATGAGTCGCAATCAGTGTGAATACCCAAGATACCTGCCAACAGAACCACAGCTTACGATCAGGGTCAAGTTCCGATTCAACTTCCTCTTCGTCTTCTTCATCTTCATCCACATCCTTCATCACGACGTCCTCATTGGTCGAGCTTCGTATGTAATTCTTCTCGTCCTCCTGCGGGAAGAATTAGAAGTACGATACCGGCTACGTTGTGACGACCATACCTTGAGTTTATTCCAGGGTATCTGATGCAGTGATTCCCAAGCACATTGCGTGAATATATCCAGGAACTGTGCATAAACTTCTTCAGAAGGGAACCTAAAGAGCCAACCGTCCACCCTGTCTTCCTGGACAAAGTTCCATGTGACAGAATTCATCTTGCCAGACCAACGTGGGTTCATACTCGGACTGAGGGGATGTGCGAGCAATGGACCCTCTTCGGTGGAGGCCGTTATCAAGAAGTGGAATGTCCCGGGCTGTGTGACCAACCGCGCGACAACAACCCCTTGGTGGGTGAATTGGTTCTCCTCAGGTTCCCAGTAATAAAGTTCGGCTTCGGTCTCCATGAGGGAAGTGGCGGAGTCAAGTTCCGATGCTGCGGCTTTGGCTTTGGATTTGGCTTTGGATTTGGCTTTATCGCTTGATGGAGAGGCGGGAGGAGGCACTTCCTCAACAGAGGACGTCGAAGGGACTTTGACAGGAACTTTACGTCTGGGATGTGGCTTTGTTGGAGATGGAGGTCTATAGGGAGAAGATGAGACAAGCACGACGTTGGGCAGGATCGTTGACTAACTTCCACATAAACTCGTCCAGTTTAGCGTCCTTGACCTCTTCGGGATTGACCTTGTACTTGCGTTCGTACATCGCATGATACATGCAAGTCTCGAAGAACGCCTTCATAGGAGGGTTTGTGCCTTGCGCAACGAATTCATACAATTCATCAACATCTCCTTCGAGATCGCGCCAGATGAAGGTGGGTTCTCCATCCGCCTCGCCGGTCCGGAACTCCAACTCTTCACTAATGAGAAAGACGCGCTCTTCGTCGGCTTATAAACGAGCTGATGTCAGTTCGATACAGCGTGAGGAACGTATTTGCTCACTTTCGTCCTCGTCCTCTAAAATTTCCTGATCCTCTTCCTCGAAAACCCTCGTGACCACCAACTGGAAATTATGCTCCACCGAAGGAACGCGACGAACAGTTACCATCGCTTCAGGATAGCTACGTTGTATTTCGATCAGCGGGTAGACATGACACTTTGCTCTTTCAGGACTGACAGGCATTCCCTTGACGATCGAATGTTCCCAGGACGGACAAGGAACAGTTGGCCAGCATTGATCTTTACGACTGCGTGAGTTTGACATAGTGAGCCTTCGTGAGTGTTGCATGTCGCAGCTATCAACTAACCTTCGGCGGCATTGGGATCCTCTAGAAAGGTGGAACCGATGACTGAGTTCTCTCGATTAGAGACAGATAAGATGGGAGCAACGCACGCCAGACTTTGCCCATAACTGCGGCAAGCGAGTCAGAGATCTACTTTAAGGATCATGTATGGTGTACTCACGGCTTCGAAAGATGTTCATGGTGGTGGTAGAGAGTGAAAGTACAATTAGCCACTCATTCGGCAAGTGGAGACTTCTGAATTAAGCGCGACGTGACCAAAGTCACGGTACCGTGATGCGTGATGTACCTTTGGTGAGTCAAACTCAGGTCAGAGCTGCAACTTGAGTAGTTCCAGGTGCGTAGTTTTGCAGTCTCCGTTGTCTCTTTCTGAAATACCGAGCCACATTGCAGACTAGGAATGGATAGTACTCCAGCAACACCACAGAGAGGGTCGCAAGAGGTGAGTCATCGGTTACACTCGCTGGGGGCCTTCAAGTTCCTTTCTCAACGTTCAACGACTTGCTCCAGCCCTCAGGGAATGATTCGCCTGCATCGACTTTGGGCTCTGAATCTCCCATCCAACCACGACCCCATGAATCGACTCGTGGACTGTCACTCCGTAACAGCATATTCTCCGGATCCAGCTCTTCCTTCATACCCGGCACGCCCATCTCCCGCAGACCCGTAATTCGCTCAGATCCTTCCATCGCAACTTGCTTCGACCCATCCGACAAGGAATTGTACAATCTCTGGGCACCCAAAGCTTGAGCCAACCTTCCGCGTTTGGTTCGGCATACATATTGCAGCATTATGTTTGGTATAGATAGTTCAAGATATAATACAAGATCAGTCACCATCAGGAGACAGGACAAGGAAACTATTCAATAACTATGAGAAGTTAATACTTCCCTGCGCTTCGAGAAAGCAAGATTCCAATGATACAAGGTCGTAACACTACAAAAAGCAACGAGAAACACTGACAACATGAGCGAAAGCAACGGAAGCAACTCCGCATATTTACTCCCCTCCACCAGCGAGCTCCAGAATGAGGCGACATGCCACGTCCATAAAGACGTAGGGCGAAACAACGACCTCTTCCTCCTTCGGACCTGCGTCTTTTGACTTCTCTTTGGGTGTGCCCACTGTTGGGCCATTGGCATGAGCGCTCACACCATTTTCGAGTATCGACGGAGGGCGTTCGTCCCCAGTTGTTGTACCAACGGTAGGAGAGTCAGGTGCAGAAGTCGGCTGCGAAGTTGGGGCCGAAAGGGATCCGTTATGGTGGTGGTTGCTGGCCGTCGAGGGAGGGACGACATCAAACTTGCCCGCGCCCGGCTCAGAAGAGACTCGGCAGGTCTTCTTGTGATGGAAATCGACGAGGTAGTTTGTCGCGTCGACCATGTAAAGCTGCAGGTTCATGTAAACCACCACATTTTGCACCCTCGCTCGCGTCTCAACCGCGTAGATCTCTGCTGCAGCCCGAAGATCTACATCTCCAGAGCCGTCCAGCCGTTTAACACGTTCGAGTTTCATTTTTCGTTGCCCATTGGAAGCGTCGCCATCGCCCGTGTCATCCGGCACCAATCTGTACAAAACGTCAGAATCGTGAATACAGCTTCCAGTGACTGACTGACCGAGTTTTAACGCCGCCCAATCCACCAAGGTTCTTTTTCTCTTTCCACTCCATACCCAGTACCTTGAGTGTTTTGTAGATTTCCAACATGATCTCCATGGGAGGACTACGGCTCCGGATACCGAAGTGCCATTTCGTCCTGGCAACTGTCGGGTCTGCATGCGAAGGCGAGGGTTGAGAAGGTGAGTGGTGTGAGTGCGGCTGCCTATGATGACGACGCGAGCCTATGCATGTATTCGCTCAGTAACACGACCAAAAGATGAACGTGAAAGAACGTGACTCACTTGAACCACCGCTTCCTCTGCCTCTCCTGGACGAATCCGTCGACTGGCTATTGCCGTTGGGAGCTCCGTCGTGTGTGTCCGGCAGACTAGAATTCAACACTGCAAATCCATCCCCATTATGGTTCTGTTGGCCTTGCCCAGCGGTGTCGCCATCCAAGTCGAGGTCTTCTTCTACATCATCGTCATCCAGTTCCTCAGGGTCTCCTGAGATGAACTCCTGCTCAAATGGATTCACTTCGAGATCGTTCACCCCGCCAGGTGAGAGGGCACCAGGAGACAAAGCATTTCGAGGCTGAGAAATGAGTGTCAGCCGGCGGCCAATTTATAGGACATGAAGGACGTACATCTCTGGCAGCCAATTCAGCCTCCCGTTCTTGTTCCGCGAAGACCGATACTAGAAACACAGTGAGAAGACAGAGCAAGAAAGACAGTGATGAGACGCACGATCTTTTCCGAGTCGCCTCTTATCCCTCAGCAACATGTAAGCCACCTTAACTGCATTTCCGTTTACCCCGTCCTCTCTCCGAAGAGCTTCCCATACATCCTCTTTCGAGATACCTTCCATTCTGGTGGCAAGCTCCTCGACAACATCCTCTTCAATTCTACCCAGTCCTTCGATTATTTCAAAGTCCATCGGGTGAATCGGGGGCGAGACGAGGGTGGCCAAAGTCCCGAGAACTGGACCTGGCTTTGGCGGTAACGGAGACAGATACGCGGGGAGGTCAGTTGTGAAGAAACGGTGCTGGATTATGTCGGGAATCGTAATCCGTTTGACTGGGTCGACCGCCAACATAGCCTGTATGAGGGAACGGGCATCCGATGAAAGATAGGACGGTGTATGATATTCGCCACCTAATGGCCGGGCATGAGAGACGTGCTCTAAAGCCTGCAGAGCATAGATCACTCACGACTAATCTTGGAGAATAACACCTGCACATCATCGTCTTCAAATGGTAGCCTACCGCAAAGCATAACATAGAGTATCACGCCAGAACTCCATACATCGATTTCAGGTCCGGCATAGACCCCACCTCTTATCACTTCGGGTGCTGCGTAGTTCGGACTTCCACAGCTGGTGGTAAGGAAATCACCGTCGCTGATCTCACTTGAAAGACCGAAGTCCGCAATCTTGACATTGAGGTCATCGTCCAGCAGAACGTTTTCTGGCTTGAGATCTCGGTGTACGATTTTGAGGCGGTGAGAGTATTCGATTCCAGAGATAATCTGTTGAAAGAACCTTCTCGCACGAGGCTCTGGCATGCGCCCATTCGCGACAATGTAGTTGAAGAGCTCTCCTCCGGCGTATTCGAGTACAAAGATGATATCTGTTGGCGTAAAGATGACCTCGTACCTGTGAAGATAGCATTTCGGTGCCAAGCAGGACTGAAAGATGATCTCAAACTCACAGTTTGATTATGTGGGGATGCCTTAGGGCACGCATGTATTCGAACTCTCTTCGGACTCTCGTTTTCGTCTTTTCTCTCGATATGGCAGCTTTTGATATGTATTTCATGGCGACATGATGCCCAGTAATCGTATGAACGGCCACTGGACTAACCGCTTCAGTGGGACGGGAGTGTTGATAACCACGATGTATTACGCACTTCTGACGATCCCAAATGTTCCCTCTGCGATATCCTTGATAACTTTATACTCTCCGAGCTTAGACGCTGGATATATAGGAGCGGATTCCGTCGTTGTTCCCATATTTTTGAGGATCAAGAAGGGTGAAGTGGTGGTGGTGGTAGTGAGGAAAGACCCTTTTTGTCATAGACGGTCCGTGCGTCAGAGGACCTAGAACCGGCAATGCCACGATATCAATCCTTGCATCATTCTCACCATTCCTCACCATTCCTCTCACTCGACTCGGTCCCTCAAACGTTCGCATTGCCTTCTCGAGCGATAGACTCTCATAGTCGGCGAGTCGCCATTGCAGCCGCGGGCCGCCTATCATACCGAGTTCTGTCCGTCCTCCGTGATCATCAGCCTAAAACAGCCTATCACATACCATGTCGGCCCACAAACAATGTGTCTCCAAGGGCCACGATTGCCATCTCAGCCTAGCTTCAGGAACCGGTTGAATCCTGCTAAAAAGTCAATGAATTCATTCGCTATAATCTATGCTTTGGATGACACACGCTGGATTAGCAATGTGCTCCATTCCGGGCCATTTTCCCCCTTTTTAAAAACTTTACATGCCAGTGCAGTGAGGGTGCACTTGGACTGGAACGACATCGACCATCTGTCGAGGAGTGAGGGAGAATGTTCCAACTCGCTCTTGCGGTCCTTCTGTCGTCATTTTCCGCAATCGAAGCGCGACAGCCCTCGATACCCAGGCCAGATCCCTTCGCTGATCCGAAGCACGATCCTTACAACCCTCTACGTTATATTGCTTCTAATACTCTAACGGCTATCGCTTTTTGTGAGTCTCCTTCTCTCATACCCTACTGATACTAACAATCCCTCTATCAATCAGCTTTGATTCTCTCGGTAGCCTTACTGCAAACATGGTGCGTCAGGAAGTGGGGAGGGAAATACATGTTGTCTATGACAATCGGAGCCTACAGTATGTTCACTTACACCTATAATCAGCACGAGGTGAACTAAACCCCTTTTCTAGCATTCGCGTTCGGTCTTAGTATACGGTTTGGCCTTCACCAACATCCTCAGTCGAAAGGACTGTACATCGTACAGTACCTATTCGTCGTCCTTTCCGTGAGTCTTTGCCCTATAGTGCTGCTGTTGTCCTCCTCAAGTCCCTTTGCTCCTAGCCTTGTGCTTTCATAGCAGCTACATATGTTCTGCTCGGACGGTTAGCAAGTCATCTCAGTTGCGACCGACATCTCCTTGTTTCCCCCCGCCGGGTAACAATCATATTCGTCGCCTCCGATGTCATAACATTCCTGATCCAAGTAAGCGTTACGTTCGTTCCGTATCCTTATCCCAGAGCTCATCTGATAACCAGGCCGCCGGAGGAGGAACTACCACTGCCAATGACCTCGACCTCATAAGGATCGGATCGAAGATCTTCCTGGCTGGGCTGGCGTTACAGCTTGCCTCGTTCGTGGTTTTCACTGCGATGTATCTGATCTTCCTTTACCGTGTCTACTCCTACGACCGTGATGTCTGGGAAATGGACAAGTCAAAGAAGTGGTATAACGACTGGCGGACGTTGGGCGCAATGCTATTTGTGAGCTGTATCGGAATCTTGGTGAGCATAGACCGTCTGCTATTTCGTTGAGTTCGCAATCTCACCCTGTGTCCAGATCCGGTCTGTGTTCCGTACTGTCGAACTCTCCGAAGGTTTCGGGGGACACCTTTCTACTACCGAAGCATATTTCTACACATTAGACACCCTTCCCCTCTTCATCGCGATTGTGGTTTATGTACCTTTCTGGCCTGGAAGGTTCATCCAATCCAAGACGGCGGAGAAGGAAGAAGCGAGTTAGATTTCTTTTTTTCGTGGACCTGGGGGATTTTGGATACGGTACTCATACATATATTATACACGGACTATAGATACTTAGGTGTATTACAACCCGCTCAGGAATGCAGCAAGACCGGAATTTTGACCTTTCTGTGCTGAAGCCGATTGCCTTTGTTTCTCCTCCTTCTCCCTGTTCCGAGCAAGCATCTCCTGCAAGCCAGATTTTTTCTTCGAACGGCTGCGAGAAGCCTGAGGTGGGGGTGCTGGGGCTGTGGAGGAACTTTCTTGGCTCGATGGTTTGGGTCCAGAAGGTATCGATGAGGCGATTTGATCATCCCGTTGATTGACGGGAGGGAGAATTGTAGGTTTCACGTCTGGAGACGTCAGAGACGTCCTTGTTGTTGATGTTCGCCCTCGTTTCCGTCTCGGGAACAAAGCCGCATTGCCACTCTCGACTACTCTTTTGGTCAACCAACCACAGTTCCCACATGTATTTTGTACGACCCTGCTCGCTCTTTGTTTTCCTGCTTGTGCGGATTTGGTACGAAGGAGCCTCGTTGTTGACTGACATGCCTCATTTCCGAAATGTGTCTGGCAATACAGAAAAGCACCACATTGCGAACAGACGTCAAACGGGGTGTCTCCAGCAGTTTCAGAGTGATGCTTGAGTGTTCGTGAGTTGTGAAGGGCTGCAAGTTGTGGTGTCAGGCCTAGAAGCATTGGAAAGGAAGTTTGAAACTTTTTGGTCGCAGGATCCGAGTCGGCCATCGGGAGTCTCAGCCAGAGAGAGGTATTTGAGATTAAGCGCCTGTCTCACTGGGGAACTAAGCGCTGAAACGTTAATGCCACGTGACCTACCTCGAACAATAACTCTTTTGTTCTTTGAATTCTTTTGTTCTCGATGTAGCCGAGGGACAAAGCGGGAGTGCGGACGGGGCAAAGAGAAAAAGGCCAGTCATGTCTGGGACCCGAAACCATTCTTCTTACCCACTGTCATCATCTCCCCCATTTCCAGTCATGCCACGCTCACCACACGCTGCAAACCACCCCCCAATCAGCTACCCTCGTGCATATGATGCCTCGACGGTTTCATTCTCTTCTTCTTCTGCATCCACATCCTCATCTTCCACAGCGCGTAACCGAAAGCACTCTCTGACTTTGTCGAATCCGATGGGCTGGCTTTCTCGTAGTTCAACGCAGTCCTCAATGTCCTCCTCGAAAACAAAACGAGGATCGGGCTCTAAATCTCCGAAGTCGATAGAGCTCGTATCGGAGCGGACGGGACCTATAGGTCTTGGTGCTACTGTTGTCCGGACCCCGGAAGAGGCTCTCCAGGACACTCGCGTCTGCCTAACTCGGTACGATACCAAAGGCGCAGACGAACTGGGACAGAAACCACAAATTCAGTACACATCGCACATTCCCTCCCCCATCTCGGCCACTATCTCCTTGCCTTTTAGCAGTCCCTCGCTATCTCCCACCCCAGGAGAGCAGGAACCTTCAGACGTGGATGATGCGGACGTCGATACTCAGGAATCCGGAGACCATGACCGCTACGACGATGAGGAGGTAATTGAACAGGACGAGCCATTTGCGGATGGTCCGTCCTCACCTCCTCGACCATCCCGGGCATGCCCCCCTGTTCCCCACGACCCCCCTCGCCCTTCTCTGAAGTCCAGTCCCCATTGCAGCACGGAGGATGTGTCAGAAATTCCTCCCCTGCCCGCCAACATCATCCCGTCCGTACTCCAGCCGGAATTCCAGGCGATTCTACTCTCCGACGTTCCAACTGGTCAGGTCGACTTCTCCAAGACTGTGATTACTCTGGAGACATGCACCCAGACATACCGCACGACTATGGACACGCTGACATCACGACCTTCACATCTTTCTGCCTACCTCATTTCACTCTTCCCTCGCAAGCGTTCGGACTCGAACGCTTCATCCGTGTATTCTACGTCGAGCGACGACATGTCGATGTACCGCAACCATCTCGCATCCCAAGGGCTGATCTCCTCTCAAAAGTTGCCCACAAACCTTCATATTTTCCTCGATCGACCTAGTGCGCCGTAAGTCCCATGTCAAAACTCATATTAGATACCCGAGGCTGACGTCGACCTTCATACAGATATGCACACGTTCTCAACTACCTCCGGACCCCCGTACCCGCATCTGGGCTACCTGAAATTCTCCCGCGCGCAGTCCAGCTCCAGCCTTCTTACACGCAGACCCGATTGGAGGCTCTATTGGAACTCCGGGACGAGGCCGCCTATCTGGAGCTTGATGGTCTATACAAGCTCTGCAACGAGGAAATCAAGCTACGACAGCACGCATCTCCGCCACGGCTCCACTCCCGCAACCAATCTCGTACTATCCAGAGCTCGACTGTCCCCGGTCGCACTTCCGTCCAAAGCCATCACGCTGTTATTCAATCGTTCCCGAACGAATTGAGCACCAGCGATACGGAGAGTCGACGGCCTAAGTTGGTACCCAAGTCTCCTGGTAGCTTCACCCAAAGACCACATGCCACCACGGGTTCGATCGACTCTACTGCCAGAGTCCGTTCGCCCCCTACTCCGCAGTCTTGGATGACGGACGCACGGTCAAGTGCTGCTAGTGGAGCAAGCTCGACCAGAAGCAGAAGTATTCCTAGGACTGGCGTTATGAATAACCCTCCAGCTGGCTGGATATGATCGACTTTAGACACACTCCTTTCGTCTTCACTCTATTTTACGTACTTGCCTTTGTATCTCATATCGTATTCCCCGTGTATGGTGATTTATGTATCTGTATCAATATTCTTATGCACGCGCACGTAGCTTTCTGAGTATATATCAGTATATATCAGTACATTATTGTTCATAATTCCACTGAGAATTCCTATATTTTTATTTCGAAGACATGTTACATTGGTGGTTACAGTAAAGAGCATAATAGCGAAGTTCCGCGGGGGCAGGCAGTTGCAAAACGAAGTTGAAGCAGCCGGCAACGAATGGAAGGTAAAGTTCGAGGAAGGGCTGGCGCGTATTCATCATAAACTGAGTTTAAAAGTACATAAAGGGAATGAAGGGAAGTAGCCGTGTGTTTAAGCAGCATAAGGGTTGACACTATAAACCTTGATGACGGGAGGGCTCTTGGTTAAATCGGCGGTGACAATGACCTACCAGCAATGTCAGTCAGAAGAGCAATATTGGGCAGGATAGGAAGACTCACGGGAACGGTCATCAATTCGCGGATGTCCTGGATCTTGTGGCCGGACTGGGAGACACGCAGCCCCTCAAACTCGGGTTTCGGTTTGGCCATGGAGAGAAGCCTCTGCTTCGAGTGCACTTCCTCTTTGGCATCGTTGCTTCGTCCCAGCACGATCTCGTCGTTGTCTTCGTCATCCTCGTCGAAGAGAGCTTTCTCATCGTGAACAGAGGCAGAAGCCACCTCCATCTTGACGGCGTGTTGTTCAGCGTTCCGTTTGACCTTCTTCAAATGTTCATCGTCGCTATTCTCCGCAAGCCAGGTGATAACATCCTTGTTGGACCAGTAGATCTGGAGAGTGTGACTGTGCTCGTCGTAAACATGGTTCTAAAATCAGTCATATGAGTATCAAATTGCTATTTCTCGGCCTCGTGGGGCTTACCTCGATCGGCATCTGGTCAACATGAACACGCTTTTCAATGCCAAATTCAGGAACCAGGACGTCGAAAGCTGCATCGAGCACCCCAACGACCTTGGCTTGACGGATGACAGGTCCATATCGCTGGGTGAGGTCGGATATCAGGACGCATAGATACAAATGAGTTGATTGCTCCTGTGCCAAATTAGCCGAGTCGCGTTTACTGAGGATGATGTGTCAGGAAGGAATCGAAGACTAGGAGAAGGGGCCAAGTGCTCACATGTTGCACTGCTGGGCCACTTTCGCCACAGCGTCACGATCCATAGTGAACTTGGGATCAGCTGGCGAGATGCTTCAGTATAGTAGAAGGCACTTTATAACGAATATCCTCACCTCCGCCCTGGAGAATAGACTCTAGTTGACGGTGAACCAGTACATCTGCGTAACGGCGGATTGGCGAGGTGAAGTGAGTGTACAAGGGTACATTCAAGGCGTAGTGGTGGTATTTGGCGATGTCCAACATTCCAGCGCAAAAGTATTTGGCGCGCTGCGTAGCCTTGAACGACAGAAGCTCCAGGATCCTGCGTGCACCTGGATCTTTGACATCTTGGAAGGATCGCATGATACTACTAGCGGACGTAGGATCGATCATGTAACCCAATCGCGAGGCGCGCTCGACGAAATTATTCTAAAGGTTGGTCAACACCTGGATTTGACTTCAGTATTGGACGACACGTACAAGACGACGTTCAATCGGCGTATCATGCCTGCGGAGAAGCCCTTGCTCGGGTAGGTGGACAGCGACGTGTTGAGCAACAGCGATGTTGGTCAATATCATGAACTAGACAATGAATACGGGTCAGTGGGAACCTCGTAAGTATGGGTCAAAGTCGATTTCGAACCTCTTGCACGAGGTCATTGGCGTCGTTTCGCACATGTTGACCGCAATCCACTGGCATGCCATCGTCGTCGAGCTTGAATTCGAGGCGCGAGGAATCAAGACTGAGGGTCCCGTTCTCGATACGCGTAGCACGCAACTTGCTGGCAATGTCATGCAAGATTTTGACATCGTGTTCAACATCCGCGGCACCGTGTTCGGGCACTACTGGAACACTTCCCAAGGTCTTGCCCTCGATGACATTCTGAGCATCGTCATACGAGAGCTTGCTTGCCGATCTGGTGAAAAACGTGTGTCAAGAGTGAGGTCGGCTAAACCAAAATTCATGACAAACCTGATGACTGTTTTGCCGAACCACTTCTTCAATACCTTGCCCTCTTTGTTCAATGTGAAGACGACTGAGAATGCCAAACGGTCTTCGCCAGGAACGAGACTGCAGAGCTTTTCACTCAATGCAGGGGGAAGCATGGGAACAGCACGTTGAATCAAGTACACGCTCGTAGCACGCTTGCGAGCATCGCGGTCCAAAGCCGTGTTTGGCTTGACGAAGTACGAAACATCGGCGATATGAACGCCGATCTCGTAGTTTCCATCTTCGTTGAGCTTGACGGAGAGGGCGTCATCGAGATCCTTCGCTGAAGAAGGATCAATGGTGAATACACGTTCACCACGCAAATCTTTCCTGATCTCCAACTCGCGCTCAGGGATGCTACGGGATGCTGTCAGATACTCGGTGGAGAATACAATTGGACGATCACTTACGTCCAGGGCATAGGCGGCAAGCATTTCATGACGTTCTCGGTGAACTCTTCCGTCGGGAAGTTGCAGTCCTTTAGAAGTGCACTTGTCTCAACCTCAATGTCACCGATTGGACCAAGTTCTTCGACAAGAGTTCCAAATGGATGAAGCGAGCTAATTGGCTGCGGTAAAGGAGGTCAGATCAGTAGGCTCATGATGAAGGACAGCGGAGAGACGAACGTGACGTTTGATGCAGGCCACAAACAACTTGTTCACGTAGGCATCGGAGTTCTGAACGAAGTCCGGAGGGGCTTGTTCAGTTGGGATAGCGATGAGAGGAACGCGCTTGTCAGTGGGCTTGAACCACACAATCTTCGGCCGCTCAATGGGGGCACGCCTGGGCTCGTCGCCACGATCGCCCTCGCGCTCTCTGCGTTCCGCTTCTTGTTTCTCTTTTGTGGCAGCAGAAGAGGGACGCAGCAGCCCCAAAGTGCCGGAGAACAACTGGCCAGGCATGCGCTCAACGACCGCCACAACGTGGCCGGCAAATTGAGGTTTAACATCATCCGTTACTCTGCACGGATCGTCAGTATCGTCAAAGAGACGAAGGAAGAACCACATACTCCTCATCCTCAAATAACATCAAGCCTTGACCTTCCACCTCGACATCATCTTTCTTCTTATCGTCCTTGCGGCCAGCCGCTCCCTTGTGATCGTATGCAGCATTCTCTTCCTTCTTCCTCTTCTTCTCTTCCTTCTCTTTCTTGGTCCCCCATACTTCGTCTACATCAAGCAACTCCACCGCAACGATGTCACCTTCCAGTGCACGGTTTCTATCTTTAGAACCGCAGATATAGATATCGGCATCCAGGACTTCCGTCGCAACGTAGGCATCAGAGCGGTTGCGCTTGTTGACACGAAGGATCCCGACAACCAACTTTCCTGCAGCCAACAAGGGAGGAAGGGATGCCTGGGGAAGATAGGGTGCGAAAAGAGACTTTCGTTGAGGTTGCTGTTGCAATTGAGATTGGAACTGTTGCTGTTGTTGTTGTAGCATATTCATTCCGCCCAATCCTAAGCCCATCATGTTGGCTGCCATCATGTTGGGTAGCATATTAGGGAAGCTGAACGACGCCATCTTCTGATGGTGTCCTCCAGCCGCCGCACGGAATTGCTGTAAGCTCTGTAATTGCGCCTGCGCTTGCGCAAGATCTGCAGTCAAGGCATTATTGCCTTGTACGCCACCAACGCCGCCGTCTAATTAGAAAAGAGGTCAGTCGCGGTATTTAACGGAGAACAAGTGGATCATACTGATACGCCAGCTGTTGTCAGCCCGTGAGACTTGTCGAGAATGACCACCATTGAACGACGTGGGAGGCTGGAAGCCGTCGTCAAAGCTTTCTTGACCAAGTCCACTATTGAAACCTGCCCCACCTCCAGGAGCTTTGTTCACAACGTTGACGCTGTGTCTTCGTCCATGGCCACGTGGAATTCCCTGCGGTTGTCCATCGAGACCAAGGTTGAGGCCGCCAAAGTTGCCAAACTGACCCATTGGGTTCTGACCTCCAAATCCGGTATTTCCGGCAAGACCAACAGGTACAGTGCTTTGCACACGTCGGTGGGCGCCGCGGTTAGGTGCTAAACCAGGTGTCTGGAAGGATAGCACCTGATTTGATGCCAGCTGCCGTTGATACAAGGCTTGCTGTTGCTGTTGCAATGCCTCGATCTGGCTCTGGATAGCGATCTGTAAGGGATAGGGTTCGATTAATCCGGTCCACGACACACGTAAAATGAAGTGCGTACCTGCTCAGCCATGACGCCGGTGATTTCACCACTATCCGATTTCCTGTGACCACTAGGTTCCTGCATGTCAGGAAGATAATTCTGCTGCTGTTGCTGCTGGGGAAACTGGAAGCCAACATCTTCGTTGATAGGACCGCCCATGGGAGGGTTGCGTCTCTTCGCCCCGAACATGAAGTTGGGCGCCAGTTGTGGACGACCAGTAGGACCAATGGCGTCACTTTGCTCTTGCTGGGCAGCCAGCGCAGCAAACCTGGGAGCAGTGAAGCTCTGCGACTGGGATCTGGGGTGATGCCCAGATGTCTGATAGAGACTTTCCTGTATCTCCCCATCCTCCATGAATGCACCAGAACCATCCTCTACATCTTCCAGCATCGCTCCAAATTGAGGGGCAAAGGAGTTGAAATTTCCTGAGAGAGCTGAAGCACCGACCGACGCGGCTTTCCTGTGCTTGGGATCCGACCCTGGAAATACTCCACCCGGCTGGAACACGGGGGCGTTCACAGGGAGATTGGAGGTGTGTCCTACAGGAGCCGTCGTACCGAAGGCGTTGGATGCAGGAGGTTGGGGTGACGTAGACTTTAAGTCGGCAATGACACGCTGGAGCGAAGAAAGAGCATCGCTCGACTCTTGGTTCTGAGGAGAGGGAGAAGCAGAGGCCTTGGAAGCCTGATCCTTCGTATTGTTGTTGTTGTTGTTATTGGTACGGTTGGGTTGAGAACCAGAGGGCTTGCGATGTGGCTGACCACGTCCAGCACCGCTGGGATTCCTAGCGCGCTGTTCAGGCCTCTTACCACTGTCAGAGACCTTGCGAGAAGCGCTCTCCGAGCCCGATTCTCCAGCCGATCCAGCAGTAGGTTTCTTGGTGCTGTTTCTGGACGAAGGCCTGTTGTTTCCTTGACCGGTAGATGGAGGCCTGGGGTTCGAGACATTTCGCTTAGGACCACGATTATTGTTGCCTGAGGCAGCAGGTTTCTTCTCATCCCTCTTGGGAGGCTGAGACTGTGGCGTAACTTCGTCGGTCATGTCGTTCGTAAGAAAATATGGACTAGAATAAGCGTTTATGAGTGTTCTGAGTCTTTTTGGGTTTCGTTTTTTTTTGAGATAGCTGGTAGGAACGCGGGTCTCAGAACGCTTTAATCAAGGGAGCACGAGAAAAGTACCTGTCAGTTGGAATGGGTAAGGATAACTGTGAAGGCTTTGCCCTGTGGGGCGAGTGGGGGGAAGGAATGCGGTTGGGGTGTTTATCGGGACAGAGTATGAAGAGGACTCTACCTGTTGTCACAACGGTCACCAAAGACACCCTCAATATCTTCCCACGGCTATAAGCGGTCTGGCGCGCACGCAGGTCGGGAGGCAGTCTGATGCAGTGTACCAAGCGAATGGCGCCAGTGATCTATCACCTCGTTGACGGTCGGAAGAGATATTACGCAGTATGTGTATACGTCTAGTAGTAGTCTACAGGTAACGACATCTATGCAAGCTTCTCAATGATAGCGTTGGTATATTCCTTTGTCGAAGACTTTCCTCCAAGGTCTCCGGTGATGGTCTTGCCCTCCGCGATGGTCTAGCAAATTTGTAGTTAGTAGCGGGAACTTTTGTATTTATCCGTTTACGTACTGTCAAGGCCGCCTTCTCAATCTTTTCAGCATATTGGTTGAGGTTCATGTGTCTGTCGATCGAGTCAATACTCGAGGAGCTCTCCGATAGGCTCATACTAACCTCAACATCATCATAGATGACAGCAAGAGCGCCGTAGGGTTGGCGAGCCCCTTGCCTAAAAGGAGAGTAAGTCTCAACATGCTTGCGAGGCGTCAACCTGCAACTCGCCTGCAATGTCAGGAGCCGAACCGTGCACGGCCTCGAAAATGGAAGCATCCTGTAATTTATGATATTATGAGAATCCCTGCCACACCTCTCTCTTAGAATGCCGGACGTACCCGTCCAATGTTTCCGGAGGGAGTCAAGCCAAGCCCACCGATAAGGCCAGCGCACATGTCGGAAAGGATATCACCGTACAAGTTGGGCATGACCATGACGCGGTCGGAGTACGGCCTGGGGTTTTGCACGACCTAGTATGAAGTTACGAATAAGCAACACATACGACAATACGTTGTTCCCACAATTACTCGCCTGCAGGCAGACACGATCGAGAAGGTCCTCATCGTACGCAATGTCGGGGAACTCCTTTGACACCTCCCGACATGCAGACAAGAACATACCGTCAGACATCTTCCTGTAAGCACGTCAGTAAGATGTTGTCATCTCCAAATCATTTTCACAAACATGATGTTGGCTTTGTGCACGGCAGTAACACGCTTCCTCCCCTGCGATTGAGCGTAATGGAACGCATAGCGCGCAACACGTTCTGATGCGTCCCACGTAATCAGTTTTATTGATTGCACGACACCGTCGATGACCTGGAAGTTGTTGCCGTCGGGTGAGAACGCGTCGACACGAAGTTACAAGGACATACTTCATGTTCAATTCCAGAGTACTCTCCTTCTGTGTTTTCACGGATAAGGACGGTGTTCACATCCTCGTACGGAGTCTTGAAGCCCTTGATGGAGACACAAGGACGGACATTGGCGAAGAGGTTGAAGGTTCTTCGGAGGGTCAAGTTGAGTGAGACGTGCCCCTTGCCGACTAGGATCAAAGTTTAGACGTGGCATCCGGGTCGAAGGAGGGTTGCGGTGCTTACTTGGAGTAGCCAAAGGACCTGCACGATTGTTCATAAGTAAAAGAGCAGGAGATACGTGTGATGACGCACCCTTCAACGCAACAGTGTTACGCTTGACCGACTGAATGGCAGAGTCGGGGATGACCGTCTTTCCTCCCTTCAAAACTGGCGTAACGCTGACTTCCTCCCATTGAATAGGCACCTGAAGGATAATCGTGACTTCCAAAAAGGCGAGGGTGAGAAAGAATGATATACTTGGGCTGCAGTGTAGATGTTTTTAATCGACTCGCTGATTTCTGGGCCAATACCTGTCCGAGGGGGTCAAGACAACGTTCAATCCGTATTCAAGGGTAGCTCACCATCTCCAGGAATGAGAGTGACCGTGTATTTTCCCTGCAACAAGAAAACAAGTGAGCCGAGCTCTAAGCGACGTCCCCGACCTCCTTACATTAGCACCCTTCTGGCCAGCAAAAGCAGCGGTCGGCGAAGCAGAAGCATATCGCCTGACAGCCTAGAGAAAGTGTGAGTAGTGAACGAAGCCCGATATACTAGACAGTACCTGTGATTGTCTCAACGCGCCCTGCGCAATGCCAGAGAAAGACCGAGGTGCCAACATCTTTGTAGAACTTGGAAAGGAGAAACGAGAAAAATTCAGAAATGATTTTCCTTCTTTCTCCGAAGATCATGTGATAAGCAATGATAAGATAAGATTGCCACTACGTAACATGTCGCTGTCAATGACAGCCTTGGCTGCGACCAGAACGCTGCCAGAACGATTTGGAATTCGTGAATGCCATAGGACAGGAATCTAGTGATAAAAGTACTGTACAAAGGAGAGTGTAATATCCCAAGAATAAAAAGAGAAAGATAATTCAGCTGCTCAATATGCCCTGCAGTTGTTGTCGGTATCGTTCCAAGGTCTTCTCTGTCTCTTCCTCCGCCATCTTGTCCTCCAATGACTGTGTGCCATGAGTACGTGCTGGGCTACATTGTTCCGATAGACTCACCGGAAGCTCTGTGCTGACAGACCCCGCTTGACCTAACTTACCATCGGTGAGCTGGAAGAGGACCTTGTCCACTTCCTCGTCGGCTTCCTCCTCTAACTCTTCATCATCTTCCATCTCCAGTGTGTCTTCCAGCATCTCTTCCATGATACCTGCCTTGAAGGGGATCAGAAAATTGGTAGCATACACGGAGAATGCCTCGACCTTCGTCATCTCCATACTCATCTCCCTCATTGTTTGGCTTACTTGCGGGAGTTTGATCAGCGAGTTCGAAAGCTTCATGATCTCTGTGGACTTCTGGAGCGACCCAGTCACTTTAGCCATAGCTAGGCAACCAAAATGAGGTCGAGAATTGCATAAAAGTGGTATGGAATATACCCATTTGTTGCTGTAATTGCGTTCCGATGGACCCCAGTCTGGCTTTACTGACTGAAAGCCTGTCCTTCTGCTTCTCAGACCGTACGACCTCTTTCGCTAATATCCGCGCCGACTTCACATCTCCTTTCGTTGCTAGCTGCTTTACCGTCTGTCGTGCCTTGCTTGTTGCCATATCGAGCTGTTTTGTAGATGTAAATAGTTGCACAACTTGGGAATATGCTTCGGAAACCCAACCTGCCTCATTTCCCGATCCAGATGCCGACTTTCAGTTCGTAGTTTGGCTTGCCATGCTCTAATTCTTTCTTCTGGTGTCGGCCCATATAGAAAGCGGTTGATAGTTTGCATCGGTAAAGTGAGTCGTGGTGGTACTGGGGTAAGCTGCTACGCCCAAGGCTGTGGAGCGTGGCTTCGACAAAAAGCGCCTGAGCATTTGACGCCCAGGCGTGGTATAAAATGGGCACTTCCCCGATCTCGCATCTTCTTTCTTTACCATCACTGCCAGGTCTGGTACCTCACTCTATTCCACATACTATGTTCAAAACGCTCGTGCTACTCTACATCGCTACTCTTGTCGCTGGCGACTTTACGCCTACTGCTCCGGGTCCTGGCGACTCGTACGCTGCTGGTTCTATGTGCCCAATCAAGTGGAATGTGGGGGACTGGCGGAACGTCTCCATAGGTATGATACCTGACTTCGCACGACGGCACGCTCATAGGTTCTCTCTAGTGTTGATGTCGGGCTCAAATGGCGAGATGAAACGCGTTACTGCAGTCGCTAATGGTTTGGATGGATCCGACCCTTCTCTGACGCCTTATAACTGGACGTGCCCTGAAGTGTCTCCTTATTCTGCCATCTATTTCTATCAGGTACTCTATCTTTGACTACGCTCGCATTGGACTCACAAACTTTACTCCAGTTCACGAATGGCGATGACCTTCAAAACTCGAAATGGACTACCCGGTTTCAGGTAATGATATCGTTTGTCGACGCATATATCCCACTCATTCCGTTGGAACCTAGATTACATCCCCATCAGGTGCTTATACGCCCCCTGAGCACGACTCACAGCCTAACGGCGACCCGATTCCGTGGGGAACTGGTACTTTGTCTAACTCGAACTCCACAAGTACACTGTCAAATAGCTCAAGCACGGCGAAGGACGATGCCTCTACCTCGGAAGATTCTTTCTACACGACGCGCAAGCTCCCTAGAACGGCTTCACCTGAACGACAAGCTTCTCCAACTCTCTCGCTACCTGCGAACTCTCCTGTGGGTTATAGTGCCAGCATGTACTCGGGCGCTCGGTCAGAGGCCAAGGGGCAGTACTGGTCTGCGTCTTTATCTGCGGTCTGCATTGTGTGGTTCGTTTCCTGGCTCATGTAGAAGATGTAACAATATCCAAATGCCCTTGTATGCACCCGGTATATAGAGCTAAATGATATTTGTGCTAGGCTATGTAACGATGAGAGGCTGGTCCTATATCACAACGATAGATTACAACAAGAAAAAGTACAGCAGGTAAGAGCAGTAAGTACAAGCGAGTTAAATGCCAAAAGTCAAATGTCAAGAAAGTCAAGTTTGATCTAAGGACCAGGTCCACGGGGGATCTGATTCACCAAGGCTTCCCAATAGTAATTCCAATCCCCTCCATCGAGAGGGAAGCGTGGATCTGCGCCTTGCATGGACCCCGGCGCGTCCGAGTTCGCCCATCCACCATATTCGCCACCGTTTGGGGTGGATGGAGTGGCGTTACCCCAGTTCATATTGGCACCAATACCCTCCATTGGGTTGCTGACGATGTTGAAGATCAGTTGAGCAGTGGAGTCGTCATCCGCAGCAGGGCTTCCGGACGTTGAGGACAAATGGTCCCCCACAGGCTGATGCAGGCGGTGGTAGATAGGGGAGTCGGTTATATTAGAGCTGCCATTAGTTTGTGGGAAGGAGTTAGAAGTGCCTGACACAACGGTCTGTCTTGGCCCCGCGGATTGTTGCTGCTGGAATCCAAGCAAAAGGTGAGCTGGGTGCTCGTGTTCTACCCCGTTGGTGTCGTCTTCGTCAGTTATTGGATGGTCTAACGGCCGCCGCCGTTCGACGGCCTTGGCTTTGAGGAATTCGATGGTTTTGAGTTCTCGCTGAGTGGTCTCATCCATCTCTCCAAAGCCTTCATGATCCTTTAAGAAGGTGTCCAAGATCATGTGCATAGTGTCCGCATGCTTTCCGTGGGGATAAATGACGAGATAGATGCCACTAATCATCGCCGTCTGGAATTCCCGATAGGCATTGCTGAGAGAGATCCGGGTTTCGTCGTTGGTCTTCTCACGAAATGCTTGCCGAACCTCGAAGTCCTTTATGGCGGATTGCCAACAAGCATTCCGGGATCGTGAATATCGGTCAGAGGACAACCGACGAAGCATGTACGGGCGATGGAGACTTGTACGCACGAAGAGGGTCTCGGTGATGAGGAGAAAACGATGAACAGGGATGAATGGGTATTTTTCGTCGAGTGATGTGTCCGGTTCGAGAGAGTAATGAGGGGGGAGGTGGGTCATGAATTTTTCTAATTCTTCGTCTAGAATTGTCACCTCTGAATAGTGACTCGGCCGCACTTTCTGGAAGTGGTGAACGATCCGGCCGATGATGGCGGCCAACTGATGCCGCAAAATACAAAAGGTCATGCGGGTTGGTGAGGAGAGGCCGCCGTGAGGGGGTTGAGTGAAAGCAGTAGGTGATTCATCATCTATGTTGCCTGGCGGCAAGGTTGAGATGTAGTCATCCTGGATTGAGTTGGGTCTTCCCAACACCAGGGCGTATGACCGGTCGGCATGGTACAAGTATGACCTGACAGGCACGTTAGAAGGGGAAAGGGGAGATTGTCAGTGGTGCCTGACTCACCATATTCTACGACGGTACTCGACTAGTTGAGGATCCATTCCCATAGGCGCACCATCACGATGAAGTCCCAGTGCCTCCGCTGTGCGCACAGCGGCACCTAATTGACTCCAGCATTCTGTTATCCTTCTATCAAAAGTCAGGAATCGTGCACTCTAGAAGCCTATCAGTCATTTGACGTTTCCAGTTGATTTTGTAATCGCACCAAGAGTCGTGTCAGCACTATATCAAGAGAGTCGGGCTGTATCGCAGCTGCTATCAGCAGTGCACGACGTGCTAAATGAAACGAGTTAGGATACGGTCATGGCGATAGCAGACATACTACTGACAGGTCCAATAGTAACGGAGAGAGGTGACCCTTCGACTCCTCGAATCTCCGGCAAGTTCTTCAGGAGCAAGCCTCACTGCGATTGCCAGAACCACAAAGAGAAGAGGAAGAAACCGGACGTCGTTCGGGTTAGTTGCACCGACGCCGTGGGCCCCATGGGCACAGACTGATGCATACGCTGCTCGGAAATCCTTCTCTGATATGGCATATCGGGTCCAATTTCTGAAGGAAATGATTTGTATGAGCAACGACCGAGGTGGAAGCGGAAAAGCACGTACATCTGGCGAAAATAATAGTTGATCAATGCATCGGAGGTTCTCAAGGGAGGTAATTCTTGAAGAATTTCCGGTATCTTGTGGGGTGAGACCCCGCATTCTTGCACAAGCGTCTTGAGATTGTCAGCGGCTGATGGCTCTAATGGCTCGATTCCTTTTGGCTTGTCATTGAGGATTGCGCGCAGCTTTTGGAAGCGAGTCAGGATACTGTAGCGAGCGAGTATCCGTTCATTACCTGTTCTGATGATTGAGGCATCACAGCGTTTTGAAGCTTTTTCACTCAATGAGAAGTAGGTCGACTACGCAAAGCCCGATGGACGTACCTGTTCTATGACGGGACCAGGAGCTATGCTGCCGGAAGCACCACTGCCATACCATTTCCCACTCTGAAAAAGGCCACTCATGGCTGGGGTTCGTCGTCATGTTGCGAATGTGTATCCTCTAGCGAGGGCGAGCGACGTCGTACAGGACCCTGAGACCAATTATCGCAGAATTGAGGTAGGGCCATTTCAATTATGTGCTCTAGCCTCGCCATCCTTGCGCTGAGGTCATGATCAGATTTTCCCGGAGTATACGCCTTGCAAAGGTCGGGTACTTTTCGCGCGACGCACTGTTAATTCATCAGAAGCCGCCTTCACGAGATGAGCAGGGGAACTGACATGAGAACAAGGTACTTGGCGATCGCACTGAAGGAGTGAAGGAGGGTTGTGGGGTCAGCGAGAACTCTGCTTGATAGGGTATTTGTTTTTGCCTTCTGCTTTCGACGATGACATTCCCCACATGAGAAACTGTGATGACTGATGAGAGAAATGGGCATGAAAAAGGCTCGAGTGACTTACCTGACTCGAGTCCTCTGTTTCTTCGAAATGGAGCTATTTTCGTCGTCCTCCAATTTCTTTCGTTTTGAAGACATGGTTGCTGCCGTAGATTCACCGATGTGATTCGTGGTCTTGACCATGGACGTCGCGGAAAGAGATCAGTTCCAACAGAAGAGCAATTACGCTCAGTTGCCTGAACGGTCCGAGTGCCCGGAAAGTAATATCTTTCCCACATTCACATCTCATCACTCGACTCACAGGACCCGGCACTGATCAGCCCTCAGGACCTCATGCAAGAGCCCGAACACTGGAAAGAAACAAAGCTTTCTCTTGAAAGACCGTACAAAAATGATCAGGGACACCCGATACCGACCTTGTTGGATATTACCGCCGAAGGTGAACTCATCTATGAACCGTGCGTCCAAGTTTTGGCTCGAGTTTTTCGCGTCGCGTTGAACCAAAGTTCACGCCAGGAAGGAATCCACTGCAAAGCTCCTCGGCGACAATCTGCGCCGGATATTCTTGGAACGGGGTGTCGATTTCTTCGAAAAGAATACAACCGGTTTCCTCGAGTCCGGTATTCTCAGCGCAGAACCTATGAACAGAGAACTTCAAGAGGCCGAGACTGGAACCAAAGATGAGGAAAGCGATGTCAACGAAATGGAAGTTAAAGCGATGACAGTTGAAGAACTACACAAAATGAAGATGGAGATACTGCCTCAGCTCTAGTACGCGGCTGCTTGCTCTCAGTCTTGGGTGTATTTCATACTAACATTCACCCAAGCACTGCTCTTGGAGAGATGAGTCACGCTCGAGATCTGCTCTCTCTTATTCTATCATCAAATCCATTGTCTTCCGTGCCCGCAAATCTCATACCAACTCAAACGCAAGTCGAACCACCGAAAGCCAGCCCGAACACCCTTTCGGCTACCATTGTCACTAAGCCACCTCCCATAACACCACTCCAAGCTTTCAATGCACAGCTAGCAATTGGTGGAAAAGATGAGGCTCTGCGCAAGGCCGCAAACCTTTTCAAGGTTGCCGCAGAGAGGATGGAGAAAGGTCGCCTTCGCAGCGAACATTACTGGGTAAATGCCCTCAAGATCAGACGTGCCAATTGGAGCTTGGTACCTGCGCCGCTGCCATTCGGTGCGCCAACAGGGAAGGGTGCAGATAGAACTACGAAGGATTTTGTGATTTCATATGGGCTTGAAGAATGTGAGTGCTTCCTCTATGCTGGAAAGTAAGAAATTGGCCCATGGTTTTGCAGCCCCTCCCAACTTCAGGCGGCGGGCAGTCGCTCAAATGTCGTACACCGATCACGAGAAAAATGCCTTGATATTCCCTCACAGGCAGAATACGCGTCTCCGCATCAGCGTAGCTTCCACGAAGGCAGATGGCTCGCGCGTGCACGCCTCTAACACCTATACCAGTCAGAACAACGAGGCGGATCTGAATGGCGTCCTCAGAACGACTCAACTTGAAGTCATAGAACAAGAGATCTTTGCACAGATTGCAAAGGAAGCAGGGAGCTTACCAACCGCATCTGCCAGGGTTTCTGAAAGACTAATCCTGATCGATGCTGCTCAGAATACCGAGTTGAAATTCGAGATGGTACGTTGGGTTTTCTCTTGTTTCGGTCCGCGCAAAGCTGAATTGCAATTTTTTAGGCCGATACCGAAGAAATAGAGAACTCGACGCGAGATAGAGATCCGCTCAGCCAAGCAAAATGTGACTTCATATACCATTATTTGCTTGCCTTGCTTCTCAGGAGACATACATATCACAAGAGACGACGACTAGGGATGAACGAATCCTCTCAGTCGGTGGGAGGGGTCGATCAGCACGCTCCTCTGGTTCTTCAACCAGTTATCGACATCTTACAATATCAAGTGTTCTGTCGTCGAATCAGGTCAGAGTTGGACGATGTCTGTTCATCGCTCAATAAGGCAGGAATATCGACAACCCTTCGATTCAGTGCAGTAGAAGAGATAGGAAAGGAGCTAGTCAAGTTCGTATCAGAGTCCAACAGTCGTGGAATCGGCGGAGAGGCGACGCTCCGAGTCGATGATAGGTAAGAGCCTCGGTGAGACTGAAATCTACTTCTAAGCGCTCATGTTCGACAGATATACGATACGGTTGACTATGTCGTCTCCCTCCTCTTTGACCGTCCACCTTTCACAGGCAAACATCTCGATTCTGTCCATTCCCGAGCTGATGAAGTTACTGTCCGACGAGGTTGAGAGTCTGGTGTTGGAACGTATTTGCAGCCTCGGACGTCAGATTTGTAACGATGTCGGTGGAATATGGTTTGTGGATATGAACCGTTGTGTTGGGCGTTGGGATGGTGGTGCAATGTTAGCTGGCTCTCTTTCGCTCACCTATCGAATACCACTTATTCCTTCTGTTTTACAGCAACTTTCACGTTGTGAACAGTGAGCGCTATGAACTCACCTGTGTGGCATCGCGATTTGGGCGGAGAACGGCATCCAAAGACGCTACTGTGGACACATACGATAACTCAAGCACGATTTCAGTGATGGCATGGGCGCAGGATGTGATACGTCGTTCATTAATAGATGGGTGATTGCATAAACCATAAACGACCATCATAGCATAGCATGGTGAAAACAGAGGGAAAACTACATGGGACAACCAAGGAAGTGTGCCTAATCCTCCTCCTCGTCGCCGCCAGCCTGGAACTTGGCGATCTTCTCCGCAATTCTCTCCTTGCGTTGAGCGTGGGTGAGCTTGGGAGTGGCGTGTTTTTGTGATTCTGCTTTCCAGTCCTTGGTCTTTTCGGTGGGCTTGAACGTGGGGTCTTCTCGAATGGCAGCGTAGGCATTCGTGTAGATTTCCTCCATGTCCTCGGAACCGACACCGTCCGCAAGGTATGTCGCGAACTGCTTCTTGAAGCTGAAGACGGAGAGAATTTAGATGTAATGAATGCGCATGCCACAAGTATCACTCACCGCTCATCGTCTTCCTCCTCCAAACTCTCCATGTACTCTGCTACGTGCCCACCAAAGATGTACTTCTTGAGAACCTCGGCATCAAGCTCCTTGCCCTCCGGGTCGTAGCCAGGGAAACGCTTCTCATTGTGGGGAATGTAGATTCCTCCGTCGCTGGCACCCTTCATTGCACCAAAGACACGCGAACCGGTCGAGGTACGCTTGAGACCGACGTCAAGGTAGGCCTTGAACGGCCTGGGGGCATCATCGTCATCAAGGGCCTCAGTGACGCTGTAGGTACCATCGGGCTCAGCGACGCCCTCGTACTTGTCAGCAAGACCGATCTTGGTCAGAGCGCGTCTGGCGCAAAGGAGACCAGTCGCGTATGCTGCCGGAACCAAGTCAGTAAGCCATGTCTCCTCCGAAATCGATGTACACACCGGCAGTCCAGTTGGTGAGGCCATGGTTGATACCATAGCGGGGAAGCTCTTTTGAACGAGCGGCAGCAAGAATGAAGTCACCCTGCAGACGTGCGTATGCCACCTGGACGATGACCTCCTTGTTGGTGAATCGCACAATGAGACGGTATTTGGGTGCGTTGCTGAGAGTGCGGTCAGAGGATGGGGATATACACCTCCAAAAGCTGCTCACTATTTGTTCTTGGCCTGGGTGACGAGTCGTTTACGGGCATAATCTAGCATAAGTTGGCATGAGTACGTTCCACCAGATCTTCGGATCGAAATCAGCGTACAATCGGTTTTTCCCTCTCTCCTCCTACGATATTTGACTTGGTAACGCGAGAAGTAAGCGTCGGTCTTGATCTTTTTGACGAACGGCATCTGTTGGGTGAAACAAGTCAGATCAAACGGTCATCCAGAGTCGAGTTCGTCCATCCAACATGCGATAGCACATTTTTTAAGATTTATGCACGGATAGAATGAAGCTATCGGTTTGAATGAACGTCTCGACGAGTTTCGAGCTAACATACCTTGAGGAGGAGGGGGGAGGGGGTCTTGAGGTTACTTGAGGCGTGTCCTCGATGGAAGTTTTGGGTTCTGTTTTCGGAAAGGATCAAAACAACACCAAGCAGCAGGACAGCCACGGGAGTACAGTCAGCCGTTGTCGCCTCTGTGTTGCCTAGCACCACCATCCCCCATCACACTCACGACACTCGTTACTTCAAAGGCTCAAACATTCAGGATGGACCCTTATGCCAACCCATACTCTCAACAGTATAATCAAGCTTCCTCGTCATACGAAATAAATCCCTACCACAAGCCTTATCCAGGACCTTCATATCCAATCCCAGGCTCGTCTTCTGGACACAGTGCCCCGGTACCTGCAAATGCCTACGAGTACGATGTCGGAATTCTAGCTCAGCAGAGCGTCTACGTGCCCGGAGCGATGATCGACAAGCGAGGAGGTTCGGGTGGCAAGCTGGCTAAAGGCGGCAAGCGCACTACGGTTCTGCGCAAGGGAGGAGGAAAGGTTTGGGAAGACCAAACGCTCCTAGAATGGAACCCCTGTACGTTCACTATGTTCCGTCATCTGTGTTCTCAACTGATATTTTTATCCAGCTTGGTTCAGATTGTTTGTCGGTGACCTGAGCAACGACGTCTCGGACGACGTTCTGTCGAATGCGTTCAATCAATACCCATCCTTCCAGAAGGCCCGAGTCATTCGTGACAGACTCAGTCAAAAGGTATGATTAGTCTATTCCATAGCAAAACCACCTTCCAATGCTCTTATCCAGGCGAAGTACGGTTTTGTTGCATTTTCTGACCCAGAAGATTTTTTGAAAGCGTGGAAAGAAATGGACGGTACGTCGTTCAAATTAGCTCAAAAGACTCATCTCATAATAAGGGCAGGCAAATACGTCGGAAACAGACCAGTGAAACTGAAGAAGGCAGACCAGAATGCGATCCGCCCCGTAGAGATCGGTCATCGCAAAGCTAAGCAGTTGGACAAAGAGCTGCAGAAGAACAGACATAAGCCATACTAATGTGCCGACGTTAGGTGGACATGGTCTGGCTGGCCAAGTCAGAGCAATGGGACTCTGTATGTTTATTCTCTCCCAATCTATCACCAGAGACTACTTTTCCCTTGACAGTTGACCTATCAACGCGTCGAAGTGTGGGTCTTCTTTAGGTGAAGTTTCTTCAGAAAGTATACAGATGAATTATAATGATCGTATTGGCAACGAGTTTGTAAACTATTTCAAATGACAGTGTGCGATTCCATCCCAAATACCCTCGCAGCCGTGCGCGTACCTGAGAGCACCCATTTTCCCTCTGCCTTATTGCAGCCCCAGATCTTGACTTCTTTCAAAGTCTTGCACTCTTCTAGTATGCTCTTCAAAACGAAGTCGTCAACCGCTCGACACCACCCAGGTCGAGCGACTTCAGATCATTGGCATACTTTGCAATTTCTTCGAGAGCATCGGCCTCCACGTCCTTTAGACCATTGATGTTGAGGAATTGCAGGTGGGATCCGGAGTGCTTCAGCAGGGAGCGTAATGCATTTGAAAGAAGATCTGGGTTTCGTGATATGTCGACATGGAACAACGGGCTTTTACTCCAGCTAGCGAAGAAGTTGGCCACCCCCTCGTCCGTGAGACGAGGTAGGGAGGATAGTCCGAGCTCCGTTAAGGACTTTGCATTCTCCTTGACGCCTTCGAGCACGGTGTCAGTCAGAAGGATATGGTTCGACAAGTTGAGATGTGAGAGTGTGGGCCCGACTTGTTTTAGGAGTTGATTTACAGCGCTGTCCGTGCATGAATTGGACGGCTCGGAGATGTCGAGGTAAGTGAGCTTCCCACATTCACCTATGGACGGAAGAAACTCGTCGCACATCTGCCCGACTTCCCTCAATCCCAGGCGAACGAGAGTATCTGTACTACTCTCGACGAGAGCTTTCAGACAATCTAGGTTGAAGCGTGGACTCTGGGTGATGAGAAAGCTGTGTAAGGGTTTATGCGTCTGAAAGAAAGATATCCAAGCAGGGGCCCGGACCAGGAAAGGCCCCAGTAGCTCCAGGGAGGTCACATTTGGAAGGGTTATTTTCCACGAGTGGATCACGTCGTCGGACATCTGCCCGCAGAAGTCAAGGCGAAGGGAGGTCAGGTTGGGGTTGAGTTGGGCCAAAGTCACCATTGAAGGTGGCGTCAATTCTGCAAGAAGTCAGTGACACGACGTAAGAGGATGCGATGTGGCCTTACTAGTAGCATCATAGAACGTCAAAATGCTGTGCTCAGCGCCATAGAACAAATGGGCGTTTTCCGGTGTCCTTTTGAGCACCTTTAGAACGGAGATACGAGATACGAAAGAGATGGAAAGGGACATACAGCCGCCGGTTCCTGGCAATGGCTTTCGAGATTGCCTCCATGTTCATTGCTCCGATGTCCCCAAAGGCCTCGATATCATCAATGAAGTCCGAGATAATCTGCAAGGACCTCAGACTCAACAGGGACCCATGGAAATGAATAGGTCACGAACGTCGATGCAAACAGAGACGAGACTCGGGAACCGCTTCTCTTCGAAATACACAACCTTGCGTTTATCTGCAGGTTGCTTGCGTTTCCTGGGAGCAGGGGGCTTCTTGAAAGGATCTACCCCAGAAGATTTGGCACACGGGTGACAAAGAAAGCCGGTTCCATCACTAGCACCTATCGTGTATTTTGTCTAGTTAAATGATCAGAGAAAAAGGGTTCGCCGGTGAAGAATACAGCATCACTCACTACAGTGAATTGCTTTTCGCATTTGACGCATTTCTCGAAGCTTCCTACGGGGGGCTTGGAGGGTCCAGCATTAGACCACAGAGATTTAGAGAGCGCTGTGTAGGCATCTTCGTCTTCGTCCTGGTAGTCATCCTCGCCCTTTTTCCCTTTCTGCTTCTTTCCTTTCGCATTTTTTCCCTTAGTGTTTTCCTTGGAGCCACTTGCGGCTTTGGCTTTCTTGGGGGGTGACTCCGGTTCATCCAACTCGTCTGAAGCGTATCCATTCATCTGCACTCGCGTCTGTTAACGAGGAATAGGGGCGAAAAGTGGTCCACTCGTACCTCAGCCCTGGCGCGCCTACCACGTCTACGTCTGTTATTACCATCATCCTCCTCAGCAGTTGGCGGTTCTCCGTCATTCGTACTGGGCCCCGCGACAGGTTGATTTTGGGTGGCGGCGCGACGCGCCACCGTGGATGGTGTGATCCCAGAGGACTAGGGAATGAGTGGTGAGTCCAGGGAAAACGTAAGTATATGAAACAAAAGACGTACTCTAAGAAACTCTGTGAGAGCAGAAGTGGGACCTCGAACGTTGTTTTGACTCATGGTGGTCAAGAGCAAAGTGGCACGGCTGCGAAAATTTTCTCACGTTTCCTTGAAATAGTCTCCAACTGTCACCGTCGCGCCCCAAGTCCAATCCACAACGCCGAACGGCAATCCATAATATGGATGTCGACAAGCTCTTCAAGGTCACTTCTCAGCGTTTGACGATACCCTAGATTCTCAGCTTACAACGTGGTCGTAGGCTCCCAAATACCCCGTTGGTAGAATTAAACGGAAAATGCCTGACAATCCCACACCGGAAATGCTCAAGAGGATGCGTATGGACACGGAAGATGATACGGCGGGAGTTGTCAATATCTCAAACGGCCCTTCGAAAGACAAAGGGAAATCTCGCGCCGTAACCATCGAAGATGAAGTTGATGAAGACATGGAGGGAAGCTTCGCGCCAGGAGGTGACGCGGATTACTTTGCAGAGGAAGATGACGAAGGTCGTTTCTTTGGTGGTGGATTGACGACAGAGCAGAAGGAAATTCTGAACATATTTGACAATGCCTCTGGAGATACCCAGCAACCTGTGAGTTTCCCCCATTCTTACAGAAGACTTTAGGCCGAACGTGACACGCTGCAGTCGGAGGAATTGTCCATTACCGGAATACGGAAGACCCTTGTGAAATTCGAGCGCGCTGTTAACAAAAATCAGGACCAGAGGTCCAAATACCCCGATGACCCATCAAAGTCAGTCACTCAGGACTTCATTTTCGCATGGCTGACCGTTCTATGCCACCTAGATTCATTGATTCCGAAGCAGACCTGGATGCCGCTATCAAATCATTACTTCCCCTCGCACAAGTCCCAACTCTCGCCTACCCAGAATTGGTCCGCTCAAATACCGTCGCCCTGTTGGTCGGATTGCTCAGTCACGAAAACGCCGACATTGTCATTGATGTTGTTGAAGTGTTCCATGAGTTGACCGACGAGGACGTTGGGGATGAAGATGCGGATGACGAAGAGGAGGGCAGCGGGGAAGCCTTAAAAGCATTGATTGAAGCCCTTGTGAGTGACACGGACACATCTCACCAGCTCCTTGACGTCTAGTTCACCTTGTCTAGCTGGAAAACTCCATCTTGGAGTTGCTCGTTGACAACTTGAAACGTTTGAATGAAACAGAGGAATCTGATCGTCAAGGGGTGTTCCACATCCTAGGTATGTGTACGCACGTCGCGTACATGTGAACTCACCCATCCAGATCCACAGGAACATTTGAAAATGTCTTGAGTTTCAACCCGACCTTGTCGACAGACCTGGTGTCGAAGACAACCTTACTTTCATGGCTGCTGGACCGCGTACAAGCGAAGAAGTTTGATGAAAACCGTGGTTACGCAGCAGAAATACTGTCGATACTACTACAGGACAATCGAGCCAACCGTGAAACATTCGGTGAGAAAGATGGTGTCGAAGTGCTCCTAAAGGTTATATCAGTGAGCAACGTCTTGCCGTGTTTCTGTACTGAGATCTGACGTCCTTTACCTAGCAATATCGGAAACGTGATCCTTCGGATGGGGATGAGGCAGAGTTCATGGAGAATTGTTTCGATGCTCTATGCTCTGCCTTGAGTGTGCCCTCCAACAAACACCTCTTCATACAAGCGGAAGGACCAGATCTCATGGTTCTCATAATGAAGTAAGTCGACATCGTGAGCTTCAGAATCTGCCACTTACCCCCCTTAGAGAAAAACTACAGGCTCGATCACGGGCAATTAAAACGTTGGACTTTGCCATGTCCGGTCCCGCGGGTACAGCAGCCTGTGAAGCTTTTATCGAAGCACTGGGCTTGAAAACCCTTTTCCCTATCTTTATGGGCAAGGTGAGCTGAAAGTAGGGTGCCATAACAAATTTCATATTGATGAACCAGGTAGAGCGGCAAGAAGAAGAGCTCCACCAGCGTTCTTCCCGCGTCCGAAGACACGACCCACATCTTGGGAATAATATCGTCGTTGTTCTCTAACATTGCGTCGGAGACCCCTGAGAGGATACGGTTGCTGGCGAAGTTTGTCGAGAATGGCTACGAGAAAATTGACCGGTTACTGGAAATTCGGGATAACGCCAAAACGCGACTGCGGACTACAGAGAAGGCTATTGAGGAACAAAAGAAGGTAGGGCTGGTATTCAAGCTGTCTGGTGCGGGGACTGATCTTTCTTCTAGGCGCTACTGGACGAGGGGGAGGAGACAGGTCCGGACGATGAGGCTAGTTGGTATCTACAGCGTTTGGACGGCGGTCTATATACGCTCCAGAGTGTCGACTACATTCTTGGTTGGGTGGCCATGGAGGACGACGGCGTACGTTTAATGATTCTTTTCCTTCACTTCCTCCTAAGCTCTTATTCCAACAGATTCGGACTCATCTGTTACAAATGATGGGCCGGAAGAATCAATCTCTCCGCGATATCGTTGAGACATTACGAGTGTACCAAGAGAACGTTGATGAGGAAGAATCTGCGGACGGACCGTCACAAAAGATAATATTACAAAGTCTCATCGAGGCCCTTGATCAGAAGTAATGTACTACATTATCGTGTTGCTGTGGATGATGCAGCCGAGGCTAATATCATATCTAATGCCCCCTTTGTCCGTATGACTTCCTTCTGGAAACGAACCTCTGCCATAACTTTCCTGCGAAGTCGCAGGAACAAGCTATCGATGACCGATGATTGCCCGAGAATTGGGGTATACATTTCTGTGCTGGTATGAACAAGGGCTATTTGGTCTCTCAAACGAGAGAAGCATACCTATCACAAGGGAAGCTACGTTGCAGACCAGTTCTCCGAAACGAGGGTCCGTAACGTGCTTTACCAACAGACGCAGGACAGGCTCAAGAAGAACATCATCACGATATGACAGTGCCGTTCGTAACCCATCTCGATGTATCAGCTCTTGTATAAGGGAGAACGCGATACTCGGAGGAACATTCTGCAATTGAGGTCATGAATCTGCTCAACCTTTCGCTACTGGATACGCACCTTCTTGAGAATAGCATCCAACGCAGCTGAATATTTGAAGCTCTTGAGGAATTTGTCATAATTCTTCAGCTTTTTAGATCGCCTGCTCTCGATACGGAGTTCGTTCACGTCTCCAAGAGGTTTTGCTTTCCCTTTCCCTTTCCCTTTCACTCTACCCTGGCCAATCCCTGGCAATGACCCCCCGAGGAACGAGTCGTAGGTACCAGACTGTAGAATGGTCTTTGCCAGGGAGGCATCGGGATCCGCCTCTGAGGCTTTTGGCTGTCGTCTGCGAACGGACAAAGTTCCATCCGTCATGCCCGCAGCGATATGAGTCTCGTCGGGCTGTTTGAGAGTTAAACGTCGCAAATGAAGGGACCACACAGCGCGACGTACCGATATTGCCAAACACAGGACTGGGGCTGGATACCTCATAGTATGTACCACTTTGTACGTGCTCACATCGTAGACCTTCACCATCTGATCCAAACTACCCGTCAACAAACGACCGGCACTAGAATCGAATGCCAAGGAAGTGACGGTCTTTTGGTGATTAGACAGGGCGCGAACACAACGCCCACCGGCCACGAGGTCCCAGATTCGAAGGATGGGGCCAGCAGCGGATACTGCGACCGTACCAGAAGGGAACATCAAGACTTGTTCGACTGGTACGCTGCCACTTGCTCCCGACCCTCCAGCGCTCATCACCATTTCACAGTTGCCTGAACGAGAGTCGAACAACCGTACGGTAGAATCGTAGGAGCCGGTCAAGACTAGATGGGGGTTGGAAGTTGATGGTTGGCCAGAACGAACATAGTCCGTATGGGATGTGAAGGTCGATACGCAGGACTGAGAAGGGACGTCCCATATTTTGGCGGTAGTATCATCGGAGCAGGAAAGAACTTGGGTGGGGACTAACGGGGAAAATTTTGTGACATGGACAGGTTGTTTGTGCGAGTCGAATGTCCGGAGGATGGCACGTGAATTGATATCAAAGACCTGAAGAAAAGAGGTGAAATCAGTGTTAGACTCAGACGCTGCTGGAGCAACATACTTGGATTAGACCTGTGTCGTCCCCAGCAACAAGAAGCTTCCCATCTGCTCTGATACAGCCGCTCCGAGCCACATCTTTGAATCTGGAAACGGTCTTGGTGACCTTTTGCGTACGCGGAGCGTATATTTGAACGCGAGTTGCAGCAGTCACGGCATACAGATGCGGTTTTGAAGGTGAGAAATGGACAGATGTTATAGGAGCATATTCCTTGACGAAGACGGGATTTTTGAACGATCTCCAGTATTTTCCTTCAGTAGAGTGTTTGGAGGAAGACGGCCGGGGATGAGCTCGAACAACGACTGGAAGGTAGTCCATGAAAAATACTGAATGCGGACACCGACCCGGCAATTCATGTGGCAAAATTTACTGTGACACATGTGACAGTCGTGACCTCTGATGTGACATTTGATCGATCTCAGCAGATTTATAGTTCCCAACTTTTTTTTTGCCTCTACTGCATCTCCCGCTTCCTCTCCATTCTCCTCCCGTCTTTCTCGTAGACTCTCTTTCATTATGCTTGTCTACTCTGATGTTGTTTCCGGCGACGAAATGTTCTCCGACGCCTTCCCTTTGTGAGTACACCACTTCCCCACCGCTTAGATTAGGTCCAATCTTGATACGTGTTTCGTTCTCCTCAGGAAGGTGGTCGATGACATTGTTTACGAGGTGGACTGCCAGATGATTATCTTCAAGGAGGGCGATGTCGATATCGGTGAGCATCATTCCGGCGAGCGCTCGATTAGAAGTTGATCATCTCGCTTAGGTGCCAACCCTTCCGCCGAGGAGCAGGAGGAAGCTCTTGAGGAGGGTGCTAAGCAAGTCAACAATGTCGTCCACTCTTTTCGTCTTCAGTCAACAGCGTTCGACAAGAAGTCCTTCCTCACGTATTTGAAGGTGCGGGAGATCCCTGTCGTCCTCAAAGTATTCGGAGTTCAGCTTGTGTTATAGGGATACATGAAGGCTGTAAAGGAATACCTCCAAAAGAACAACCCGGAACGTGTTGAAGCTTTCGAAAAGGGCGCGCAAGGCTTCGCAAAAAAGCTCGTTACCAACTTCAAAGACTACGAATTCGTACGGCGATTTTCAAAGCGACCTCCGCGACTATAACTCAGAGTTTTTCTCTATCTACTTGCAGTACATCGGCGAGAACATGAACCCAGATGGCATGGTTGCTCTTCTGAACTACAGGGTAAGAGTTCCGCCTGCTTCGGAAAGCACTTTCACACTCACATCAACCTATGAATATGTAGGAGGATGGTATCACTCGTGAGTTCTCTTGCCTTCGATTCGGATCCTGACATTAAAACTGAACATTTTTACTTAGCCTACTTCACCTTCTGGAAGGATGGTCTGAGGGAAGTCAAGTGTTGATTATGTACTTAGGATCGCTTTTTACTCTTTTTTGAATGGTATTTGAGGCATACAGACTACAACCGCAGAGCGAGGATCATTATTACAATGACGGGTGAGATCTTGAGAGTCGCCCTTAATTTCTTACAGGCATCACCGAGAACGTGATTTGTCCCGATATCGATGGTCGTGGAAAAGTTTCAACAAACGCGAGCGCGTCGCGTTTCAGGTCGTGACAGTGACGATGAACGGTTGTCTTCCTCCATGTCCGACTTGCTGCCTGCTCTCGAGTCAATCGTCTATTCGCTCGTACCTGCCTCTAGAAATGATGCTTCTCTCAGAAATGAATTGCTGGTAATATCTCAGGATATACTCCAGAGGTGCGTGTCTTGGTGCTGTCAATCACTCTCCATCCAATTTCAACCATTCACAGTCGTATTGGACAACGTCATGAAGCTGATATCGGTCATCTATCCGACCTCATCAAGCGCCAGCGTATGAACATCCTGTCTTGCGTTCGAGAAGCTGCCTGATTCACAAATCACAGTATTGCAAACGACAGGATCCGAGTCCACATCGCTTCGCTTCACAAATCTGCTAACGAGGCTTCTCGACCAGGTACTACATATTCAACTGCTTTACGATGTCTCTAACTCCATGATTAGCCTGTTTTATCCAGAAAACATGCCTGTGTTCAGTTCTTGCAATCTGTCGCATCATCTACTCGCCAACACCCAACAACCACTCCTCCCTTTCTACCCTCTCTAGCCCCTCCTCCCCCGCCGAGGAAGAGTGCATCTCCTGCGACGCCAAGCCCTCGCTCTCCTTTACCGAATACGGGGAAATCGAAAGCACAAAGGTTGAGGGAATACCGACTACAGTCGGTCGCCGGTTCCCCCTTCCAGAACACCTATTATTGCGCGACACCCTCTACCTTTTGCAGGGCATATCAGGGAAATACGTTCAGCTTTCCTCACAACGCGACTTGGATGAACAGCATACTTTGGAATTCGTGGAGAATGGGGTGAGATTTCATGAGAATGTACGGGTCCTCCGTTGTACTGATGGTCAACTATCATTCAAGCGTTACTATATCTCTGCACCCACCAAAGCGCTTATCCATCGGCTTTCGGAAGTTGGGTATCTGTATACGAGAGTCGATGCTTTTGTGCAGGAAAGAGAGGGTGCTTCTGGGGTTGGGATGATCGAACAAAGCTTGTGTCATCACTTGCAATCGAAACTCACCGAATACTATCGCCTTATCGCTGTTCTGGAATCACAGATGCCTAACGCACCTCTCGATGGCGAAAGCAATCCGGATCTAGAAAGCGGGCTTACCCTTTGGCGGTTGGATGTTTGGATCAACGAGTGGCGGCTGAGGATGAGGATGATGAGTGTGTGCGTGGAAGGTGCCAAAGGTGCGAGTTTAAGTGTCGCTCTGACTTTTTCGAGACACTTATTCAGTATGTAGAGTCTCATGGAGGTGCTCTGGTCAATCTCATACACAGTTATACCGATAACGGTGACCCGTTCATACGAACTTTCACGGACCAACTCCTTGAAGAAGTAGGCTGCCTTCTTCCTCAGAAAAATAGGATTATCTTAACGTGTATGATTAGGTTTCGAAACCATTCTTTTCCACCCTCCACAAATGGTTATTCTCCGGGGAGCTATACGACCCCTTTGGCGAATTCTTCGTTGCCGTCGACCCTTCTCTTGCGCAACTGCAATACATGCATCCATCGTCACTGGCAGGTGGGATTGACCAACTTGCCGGCGGTAAAGATGACCTTAAACTCGAAGATGAGGACAGAAGCAGAGAGCGGGAAGGTGGGCTGCGTCTGTGGGAAGAGAAGTATAGGTTTCGGAGGGAGATGCTGCCTATGTTCGTAGGGGAAGCCTTTGGGAAGAAGGTAGGCTTTTGCGTCTTCGTGTATTCGTATTTCACTGACACCTCTCCTAGATCTTCTCCACCGGAAAGAGCTTGAACTTTATACGGTACAGTTGCCATGATAGCGACTGGGTGGCTACAAGAGAGAAAATGAGTAATACAGGTGGTTGTGAGTACATTCCGTGCTGATGATCGTCTTGGCCACTGGTGATAATGTTCGTAGCGCTCAAGTATAGCGACATCTCAGGACTAGAGCGTTCGATCGATGCCGCTTATTCTCTTGCCAGTCAGAGGCTTTTTGACGTGTACATTGAGAAGTTCAAACTTCTGGATCACCTTAATGCCCTCAAGGACTACCTCTTGCTTGGACACGGAGATTTTGCGGATCAGCTCATGTTAGCTTTGGGGTACGTGTTCCATCGGCGTTTCCTTGGGCTTTTCCTTTTACTCACAACTCTCTTCAACGTTGACAGACCAAGTTTATCTAAACCTGCCAACACTCTTTTCCGGCACAACCTGACTGCCACGCTAGAAGCCGCGATCAGGTCTTCGAATGCTCAGAACGACCCATCGGACGTGCTTCGGCGTTTAGATGCTCGCATGCTAGAGTACTCTCGTGGGGAAATAGGATGGGACGTGTTCACTCTGGAGTACAAGGTTGACCCACCCGTGGATACTGTTATTGATCCGGACTCGATGGTGCAGTATTTGAGGTTGTTCAATCATTTGTGGAAGATGAAGAGGATTGAGGGGACGTTGAGTCAATGTTGGATGCGACTTGCGGGTGGAGCTCGGACAATTCTTCGTATACCAGGTGGGCTATCTGACTTCCTTACCGGGTTCTATCCTCACCCACTCGTATGTGTGTAGAATTGGATCCGGCGTGGCACCAGATTCGAGGTCGGATGGCTGAGATGGTGCATTTTATACGACAGCTGCAGGCGTATTGCCGGTCGGAGGTTATTGATAGCTCGTGGAAGACTCTGATGGAGTTTCTCAACAAACGGGAGGGAGATTTGGATGCGATGATTGAAGCTCATCAAGGGTATCTCGGGAGAATGGTGCGACAGATTCTGTTGTTGACTTCGAAAGTCGGCAAAGAGGTGGGGAAAGGCACTCGATTCACTAGCACAAACGTAAAACTGACTTGAATTTCAAGGAAAACGTTCTTGTTCACGTCACGGATCTGTTCTCGATTGTTATACAGTACCGGGAGGCAGTGGTATGTTCCCTCTCGTCTTGTGAGAGATTCACTCGTGAGGCTGAAACAATCAGGATAACTTTTACAACTATTGTTTGACCGAGTCAGCCAGGCGAGATCGTTTGCATGACGAGGAACGGGTGAGGTCAACGTCGCTCGCCGCTACCGCTGGGGCACTAATTCCTTGGTTCGTAGGGAATTTACTCTGGTCCTCCACAAGGAGGAAGTGACGAGGAACCTTTAGAGGAGGCTCTTCCGCGTCTCATGCGGCCCATCAATGAATATGGAAATCAATTCACGGAAAGAATGCATACACTGATACAGCACCTGACGATCCATACTGACCATGACTGTCGACGACTGGGCATTCGTTTGAACTTTTCGGACTTTTATCGGTCGAAAAAGGATGCGAAATCGTAGCGAATTGTTATGTGTATTGGCTATGCGTTTATTACCTTTGTATGTCCATGATCTCATTCTTCCTCGAGATTGAGCGCGTCAATCGTTCTCATTGCTGTACTTGCTCGTAAAATGGCTGTACGTGCTACAAGAGCATCATTCTGCGCCGCAGGTCCGCAGCGCACAAGACTCAAAGTTATGTAAAGGGAGAGCGTGGGACATCATCGCCAGTTGCATCATTATCGTACCACGGCCTTGTCCAAGTCTTTGCCCTTTCACCACCATCTACGATTGACTGAAGTCGTATTTCTCTCCTCATACATCAAAGCCGGACTATCCTATAATTCACCATGGCCTCGAGCGAGCTCCTTGCTCAAATCCAAGCTGGAAAGAGACTAAAAAAGGCAGAAACCAATGACCGGTCTGCCCCATCACTCGATAACAAGCCCAAGGGTGGAGGTGGTGGAGGGGGGATCTCTGCTTTAGGTGGTGGAGGAGGAGGTGGTGGTGGAATTGCTTCAGCAATGTCTGCACCTGCTGGGCCACAACTAGGGGGCCTTTTTGCTGGAATGAACGGTATGCCGAAGCTTAAGCCAGCTGGCCAGAATAACTTGGGTGCGATTCAGTGAATTAGTTCGAGATGCCGTTAACTAACCTATTTCGAACAGCGAAAGCACCTACTCTTGGAAAGCCACCATCTATACCAAAGAGAGACTCTCCGAGTCCTGCCCCTCCGTCACGGCCTTCGCCGGCTGTTCCTTCATCGGCAGCCTCCCCGTCGCGCCCGCCTCCTTCGCGTCCTGTGCCACCGCCATCAGCGCCTCCTGCACCTCCTTCTCGGCCCGTTCCTCCTCCAGCAGCTCCGTCACGTCCTGTCCCACCACCGGCAGCTCCGTCACGTCCCGTACCACCTCCAGCTGCGCCATCGCGTCCAGTGCCACCACCTTCGGCACCATCTCGTCCCGTACCACCACCCTCGGCTCCTCCGGCACCCCCTTCACGTCCTGTTCCACCTCCGCGAACAGTATCTCCTCCGGCAGCCTCCCCATCATCCCGTGCACCCCCTCCTCCACCGGCACGTCCAGCTCCGGCTGCAGCACCTGCACTCCCCAATCGTGCGCCTCCCCGGCTTCCGAACCGGTCAGTACCAACGATACCGCCTCGTTCATCATCTCCTGCGACGAATGGTGCACCAAGTTTACCTTCTCGGAAACCACCGTCTCCCCCAGCAGTACCCGACTTGCCTGCCAGAAAGCCAGCCCCTCCATCACGTCCCTCCCCGGCATCTCCTTCAGCTGTGATACCTGCTATACCTTCCCGACTGAGTGAGAAACCATCTTTGCCTGGTAGAGCAGCTCCTCCTCCTCCTCCCAGACCCGCCAGTGGGCTTTCACCCGCAAAATCGACACCAGGATCTGGTGGAATTGGGAAATCGAAGCCTCCACCTCCGCCTCAGCGTGCGAGAGCTGTCTCGGAAGCTGACCCTCCTTCACTTCCTCCAACGCGGTCGGGCTTGAATCCCATGTCGCCCCCACCAAGGCCCGCATCAGCTGTGCTGAGCACCACAAGTAGTGTACCAAATGGAAACACTACATCCCGTCGCAAGAGTAAGCTGCTTATCAACCTGGTTTGATGCACTGACTGATCGCTTTTTGTTAGTCCCCTCACCGCCACCAAATGCCGGTCCCCATACATTCCCTGTCTCCGACTTTCCTCCACCGCGTCCCTTCCAGCGTACCCCTAAACAATATATGAGCGGCCGACAGAAAGGGAGCACCTTTGATATAGGACAGTTGTAGGACGCATCCAGTTGGTAGATCCTGATTTCTACATTATACGGATATATAATCTGCAGACATTTGAATTCCAAAATGTGATTGATACGTTCCATACAATGCCTTCTGCAGTGCATGGAGTAACTCTAAATGGATCGAGTGTCTACCCACATTGAGGGCGCCGAGGTACAAGCGCAATGAATTCGCGATCATGACACGGTGGACAAGTCGCGACCATTGGACCAAATACGGCAGGAGTCACGGTACGTGTCACCGAAAGCGACACGTCAGTAAATCCAAACTCTTTCGTGATTATAAAGAGGCTTAGGAGCCACGTCTATCCTTGCAACTCTCTTCCTTACCTCCACGTTCGCCCACCATGCGCTGCCTGAAACTGTCAGCGCTCGCTCTTTCCCTTGCTTCGCTCGCCATCGCTGCCGATGCCGATGCTCCTTCGGACGTGCTTACTCTCAGTAATACCGATTTCGAGTCCAAGGTAAACCCAGAGCAACTTATTCTCGTCGAGTTCTTCGCGCCTTGGTTAGTTTCCAACATCAATTAATATAGCAATTCCATGCTCACAGTCGCGTACAGGTGTGGCCACTGCAAAGCTTTGGCACCTCACTATGAGGAGGCTGCTACCACCCTCAAGGAAAAGGGCATTAAGCTCGCCAAGGTTGACTGTGTCGACCAGCCTGATCTCTGCCAGGCGAACGGTGTCCAGGGCTACCCTACACTGAAGGTCTTCAGGAATGGTACCCCCACCGACTACACAGGACCCAGAAAAGCCGACGGTATTGTCAGCTACATGCTCAAGTGAGTAGTCAACTTTATTGTGTGGGTTTACCTATTCCTGACATATCATCAACAGACAATCCCTCCCCGCCGTCTCTGAAGTCACCACCGCTAACATTGAAGATTTCAAAAAGGCCGACAAGGTCGTCGCCATCGCATACGTCTCCAGCTCCTCCCAGGTCCCCGCTGCCGAATTCAGCGCCACTGCTGAGAAGCACCGTGATGACTTCCTCTTCGGTCTTAGCACTGACGAGGATGTTCACGCCGCTGAGACCGTCAAGCCTCCCGCCGTCGTTGTCTACCGTTCCTTCGATGCTCCTCGCACCGAATATCCTTACCCCATCGCTGACGCTAAGGTTGAGGACTTCGAGACTTGGTTGAAGGACTTAGCCATCCCCACCATTGACGAGGTCTCCGCTGAGAACTACGCTATCTACGCTGGTTCTCACAAACCTCTCGCCTACCTCTTCCTCGACCCCACTCGTGAAGATAGGGAAGACCAGATTTCTGCCCTCAAGCCCATCGCTGAGGCGCTCAAGTCGAAGATGAACTTTGTTTGGATCGACGCCATTAAGTTCGGTGACCACGCTAAGGCTTTGAACCTCGGTGAAGCCAAGTGGCCCAGCTTCGTTATCCAGGACGTCAAGAAGCAGCTCAAGTATCCTTTGGATCAGACCAAGGACTTCTCCGTTGATGCTGCCAAGAAGTGGGCAGAAGACTACCTCGGTGGTCTCCTCGAGCCTTCCTTGAAGAGCGAGCCCATTCCTGAGACTCAGGATGAACCCGTCTTCGTCTTGGTCAGCAAGCAATTCGACGAGGTTGTCTTCGACGACAAGAAGGATGTCTTTGTTGAGTTCTACGCTACTTGGTAAGTCTCAGTTCTACATGTTACTATTTCTGTTTATTCATGGCCTTTCGTTCAGGTGTGGACACTGCAAACGTCTCAAGCCCATTTGGGACCAACTCGGTGAACGTTACGCTGACCTCAAGGACAAGATCACCATGTAAGTGGTCCTACCCGACGACTATGACTTCCGTGCTAATAGTATATGTGTAGTGCCAAGATGGAGGCCACCGAGAACGATCTTCCCGAGTCTGCGGGCTTCCAGGTCACTGGCTTCCCTACTCTCAAGTTCAAGAAGGCCGGTACCAAAGAGTTCATTGAATACGACGGTGACCGCTCGCTCGATAGCTTCATTGCTTTCATTGAGGAGCACGCTGCCAATGACCTCGAGGTCAAGACCCCTGTCTCGCCAGCTGAGGATGCCCAGGCACCTTTGAAGGCAGACGACGAGAAAAAGGAGGATGGCCATGACGAGCTTTAGGAAGTTCAATGTATACTACCGCATGACGCATGATTTAATTTAATTATTCACGACGGATGGAATGAAGGATGTGTGGTAGACTCGAGCCAGGTCGCCCCGTCAGAGTTTTGAAGACAGTCGTTCAAAAGCTGCTGCGTGGCCCCACACCGTGCGTCGCTGCTGGGTTCGAGTCTAGATGTGTGGACGATACAGATAGAAGTGACCGAATGTGACCTGAGGGTCTGGGGCCCTCTTGGGCTTATATTAATGGTCACGCGTATAATTCAGAACCTGCTTACCTGCCATCTCTCAAATGAACCTCGATCTTAGAGGTGAGTACACATAGGATGCTCGATCCTACACTCCTACCTTACACTAGCTCTCGTATCCAGATGGCTAGCATCGACAGCCTCGACGAATCCATCTCAATACTGAGCGCGGAAATCGACGGGCTAGAACGAGAAGCCGGCGAAACGCTGGATGAGCTTTGCGAATCGCGCAGAAATCTAAGAATGCAACGGAACTATATGACCTCCATCTGCCGCCTTCCAAGCGAGCTTCTAGCTGTGATCTTTGCTCGTTGCGTTAGCACTACCACGGTCAGAACCAGGTGGGGGAGTCGAGTCTCGATCCCTCCTGTACAGATCATGTCCCATGTCTGCACCCACTGGCGAGAAGTTGCGCTTAACACACCCATCCTTTGGAACCGACCTGTTCTGGATATCCCGAATCTCGGCTTCGAGATGTTACAACGGTCGAAAGATGGTCCACTCATCATACATGCCTCCTTGCCGGACGATGAGGCGGGCGGTGTAGTGTTGAAGGCCATGGAACACATTTCACGAGTTGTCGACATTCACCTCGAAGGTTACAGCAAGGAGCTGAGTGCCGTCCTCGATAACGCCATTCACCCTGCGCCCCGTCTTCGTAAACTGAGACTTTGTGCTAATCCTGATGCCGGATTTTCCAGCCTACGTCTACCACTGACCAGTGTAGATGACCGGACTTTGTTCGACGCGTCGACGCCTTGCCTTACCACTTTGATCCTCGACGGGTGTCACATCAGTCGAGCTGCGTACTTGCTAAAGAGTCTCACTGCTTTGCAGTTGCGTATTCCACAAGCTGCACGACCAGGAATGAGTCAATGCATCGAAATTCTCCAGGATACTCCGATGCTCGAAGTGCTCGTTCTCATCTGTTACGCGGAGTCTGGACCATGGATCGATGGCCATGAGCAGAGACTGACTTCCGAGTCCGGTCAAACAGTGTCCCTCCATCGCCTTCAAAGTGTTCATCTTTCCGCAGACGTCACCGGCGTTGTGCAGTTCTTGAATCGAGTACGATACCCGGCCACGAACATCTTCAGTTTGAGGTCCTCGTTTCAGGAGACGAGAGAGCTGTTTTCTATGTTCTCCGCCCTTGGATCGATGTTCTCCCGCATCATTTCCAGCCCCCTTCAGCCTGAAGTTGGTATCACACAGGCGCAGGCCTCCATCAAGTCACTCTCTTGCATGCCGGGAGACTACTTCTATCTCCTCAGCGCGTGGACTTGCGACGAACGTGAGGTTCCGACTACTGAATGGTCACCATGGTCACCAGAGGGAATCCCTCCCCATCTTCGCCTCTATTTCTATTTCTCGGACAATAGACACCCCTGGTTCACAGCGGGCGAGCCAGTCTCGGTCGACGGCACCTCCATGCAGCCAATTCTCGAGTCGCTGATACCCTCATTGGCGAAGCTCGAAACGCTCGAACTCGAAAGCGTGCCAGATCGACTTTCGCCTCATCTGTTCGTCCGGTGTTTTAGCTCCCTTCCTCGACTCCATACCGTTGTCTTTTTCCAGGGAGCTGCTGAACTCTTCCTTATAACGTTAGGACTACCGAACAATACCTCTGCCGAATCGTCGCCTCCAATATTTGCCACCCTCGAAACGCTCGAATTCCGGGACGTTGAATTCAACTCCTACGTTCAAGAAGGTGTACCTGCTCGGTTAGCTATCTTTGTTCGTCAAATGCTGATGCATTCATCCATTAGCTTCAGGTTTTGCTACAGTATCCGGCAGCAAAACTATACTGGATGCCTTGCTCGATGTTCTCGAGTATCGGCGACAGGCTGGTGCGGAAATCGCATCCGTCAGGCTTCGTGATGGGTTCAAGACCCCTCGACATATTGTTGGGAAAATTGAGAAGGCGGTACAATGTGTCGAGCAGTACTCACCCCCAATGTTCAGCCATTGATGTGTATCCCGCGGAAGTTTTTTCCTCTGAACCGATCGTGGGCATACCTTCGACGATTGTGCAAAGGCAAGAAGAATGAGCGACTCCGGTCATTCTGAACTAGGCTCGTCTACAAGGGCACCCACGGCATCTGAGGGGTAAGCGTAGGAAGAGAAATTGCCATGAAATATTAGGGTAGGCCTTGGGACAATTGACATCATCTCCCTTTACAGGTCCGCGAATTCCGAGTCGAACGCCTTCTGGCTGACTTCTCCTTTACGAACTTTTTTCGCCATTCGCTCTTCCTTAGCAAGATCGTCCCAATCGTCTTCCTCATCTTCACTATCTTCCACCTCCTCCCTCGTCCTCTTTAGATTCTCCTCGGGTTTCACATCATTTCCTTGTGCTTTCTCCCACTTCTTCTTGCTAATCTTTATCTGCTTTCTCTTCTCCCGTTCCTCCTTTTTGCCCAGCTTACGACTCCATGGAGCATTTGCTTTCTTGCTTTCTACTCTCTCAGCCTTCCTTTTTCGCGTCAACTGTTCCTCCTCCGTTGTCTTCATCAATGACGCCTTCCTCTTGGCCTCCTGAACTTTGTCGGCATAGGCATACTCATTCCACTGTACAGTGATTGATTTCAAACAGAGCAAGGGCGCTGTTGCAGAGAACACTTACATCAACGTTTGCATCCTCCCAATCATCCAGGTCCGCGTCTTTGAGCTCTGGCATCTTCGGAAGACGAAGGAGACCGTAGCTCTTAGCCAAGCCGACCAGATTCAAATCTTTGACCCGAAAGATGTACGAGGCTTCGTGTTTCGAATACGCCTTGACAAACGACACAAATGCCTTCGCCGCCTGTGCGAATATCTTGTTAGATAGAATCGCTCTTTCGAGACGACGAAAGACACTCACTTGATCGTGTAACGCCCGGTCTGCTAGCAAAGTCTTCCGACACCGACTAAGATAGAGGGACACATCCTCGTCTTCTGTTCGATCTTCTTCTGACTGTAATGCTTTCCCCCCGACGTACGAGTGTCTTTTCATGGGTATACGTCGGACGGACATCAGGTCTGCAGATATTTCTGTCAACTGACGAAGAAGGCAAAATATAGATGCACGCGCTCACCAACGTATTCCTCCTCTCTGCCAACGAGTAGAGTATAAGCCCTGCCAGCGCGTCCTGCCCGAGCCGTCCGCCCACATCTATGTGAGAATGCTTTTGCGTCGGACGGAGGGTCATACTGAATCACAGCGTCGACATGAGGAAGATCCAGTCCTCTCGCAGCCACATCGGTGCACAGAAGTATCGCTGGTGATGAAGGAGTGGTTATTGCGGAAGAAAATGTCTCCAGCGTCCGCGTTCTCGCTGAAGGGGTCAAATGACCGTGAAGAGAGTGTAGCGTTGCCTCCGAGGGCAGCACAGACGGCAGTATCTAACTTGCGTCAGGCCCAATGCCATTGAAATTCCATACATCACTCACCCGATAGAAATGGTCAACACACGCACCGGTAGCAAAGAACACGATGAACTGGGAGGCTTGAAACTTTGTAGTTTCGTGCAGAATTAGTCGCACTAATTGTAATGTCTTCTCCGATGCTCGACATGTTATATAGTAGTTCTGTAAACTTCAAAAATGTTCTAGCTGTCGGGGATTTACGCCGGAGAAAAGAGCTTACTTTGCGGGTATCCGCCGTTCCTCAGTAGGTTGTTGTGTGACGCCTTCTTTCCGCGACTGGACTTTGACGACAATGCGTGCGGGATTCCTGAGCCCAGCGCGTACCAATTCAGATATGGCATCGGCATCTGTCATCGTTGCACTAAACAGCCCCGTCCGTCGTTGTTTCGGAAGGTGAGTGAGGATTCGAGTAAGGGTATTTTGGAAGCCCAGGTCAAGTAATCTATCAATGCTTTCAGCATTAGAGAGATACCGATATCGAGAACGGCGCACCTATCAGCTTCATCTAGGACTAACACCTCCAACTCTTTAACACTAACTTTTCCTCGACCTTTCCCGAGTAGGAATTCCTCGATACGGCCAGGAGTTCCAATAACGATATCTGCACCGGTGGACAGAAAGCGTTCAATGTCCTGTTCTGGAGATGATTGTTGCGACGACACCAACAGGAGGGCGGGTGGAAGCAAGGAGGTCGATGTGTTATCACTATCGAAGTTCGGTTGGGCAGATAGGAAGGACGAAAAGACCGAATGGATCTGGGTTGCAAGCTCACTGTTTCAAGTATATTAGTTACAGTATTGGAAAGGTAAATGGGTGTTCGTACCGTGTAGGGCTGATTATCAGAGCACCCACTTCATTCTTCCGCAGTCTTGGTCGAGCGATTAGCTTTTCCAAGACCGGAATCACAAATGCCAGTGTCTTCCCCGACCCAGTGACAGCCTCCACTACTACATCTTTATGTTTCATGAACAGAGGAATCGTTGAAGCTTGAACGGGTGTCATTTTTGCATGTCCCATCGAATCTATCACATCCATACTTCCGTCATTATCCTCAGCAAAGAAACCTCGATTGAAGCCGACAGAACTCACAGCCATGGGGTGAGAGAAGTGGGGAGAGTGCTCCATGGTCCGGCAAATGCAGTCTGCATTTCAATTTAGTGTACCTACTGCGCCAGTATGTTCGAGAAGAACTCGGAGCGTTGATGTCAAGGTTGATGTCGCGGTGAAAAGAGAAAAAATTCGATAGGCGCTCGCAGTTACCAATGAAACACGCTATGACAAGCGCCCATGTGACTTCAAGCTCGAGGAACTGCCAGTCCTCGGATACTCGTTCGGCTGTCGATCAACTCATCACATCTAGTTTGTATAGTTACTTGTATGGCGGATAATATACAGCTTTCCCATCCATCTAGAGTATGAATTTCTGAAAGAGAATAGTAGACTCCATTCAACATCCGCGACGTCAATGTACATTGGCACGTTATACCATAGATTTTGGAAGCAAGTAGCTCAGCCTGCTGAACTAGCTCTACATGAGATAAATTTTTAGATTCTTTATGAGTTCGAGGAAATGTTGAATCTCTTGAAGGTGTATCTGATAATATCGAGTTTCAGTTAAATTCTGGCGTGAGCAGGAGCGAGAAAACGTGAGCGCACCCGAGGAACGCCAGATCTTTACTGGCCTCGCTTGACTGAGCAGGAGCATCTTCTGGAGCCTGCTCGATCTCGTCAGTTGGGAAGTAAGACGTGTCAGTAATCGAGCGCAGTCGAGGCACGAAGGGCGCATCAATCATCCGTATTGAATCCCAGTCGACCCCATAGAAGAACAAGTGATTCTTGATCTGCTCGACGTTCAGTCGTCGGTCGGCCGAGGTGAGGAGCCTACGAGCGGTCAGCAATATGGAAAGCTCATCTGAGGTGCGATTTACCTTTTGATCATATCTTCCGCCTCGTCGGAGAGATGCTATATTGAGGAAGAGAAAGTCAGGTAGTGCTACTCCTTCTTCGATGGCACGTTCTCACCACATCGTCAGGAATTACAAGAAAGTTTTGCCACTGAACGGTGAAATCAACAGAGAGCACGATAGTCAAAAGAAACTGCCTACCTGAAGAATTTTTTGGTACGTGTCGGCGGTGGATTCTAATTCACGATTACGGTCAGAGTCGCAGAATACCAAAACATATTTGTCGAGACGGACCACTGCAGAAGGGCGGATAACTAGACGCTGCATTAGTCGGAAAGATCCACACTAGATAGGAAAGACAATGCACACCCAACGAGACATTCGAACATGATTGCACCAAGCGACCACCAATCACATTCGTTTGAGTAGCCCTGTTGAAGGAAAATCTCTGTCAAGGGTGTCAATGCGTAGTCCTTGCAGGTTCGGATTGGGGAGCGTTGCCATACCTGGAGCAATGTAGTCGGGAGTACCTTGAGGCATGTGTTTAATAGAGACGTCGCCCTAACAGAGGAGGCTGCCCTACCGACTGTACTATAAGCCTGCGGAACCGTTCTCAGATGTAGTAACAGGAAATCGAAGCACAGTGCCTTACTAATTTTCGCCGGTTGGCTTTCCATGTCGCGATCTCGTCCTTGTTGGTGATAGTGAGGTTGATTGAGTTGACCATGACACTATTGCGAGCCGCTTGAGTGGCAGACATGGGGGTCTGCGCTTTTCTCGTGGCCGATTCAAGGAGCCGTTGGTAGTAGTTCGAGTCATGTTGCTTATGGAAACCAGTCGACAATCCGAAATCACTAAGTTTTATGTGCCCATCTTTATCACTGCGAGGCAAATGGTTAGTTAGCGTAGAGAGACTAGTAGTCATCCAACAAACATTAGAATGTTGTCTGGTTTGATATCACTGTGGCGCATAAGAGTAAGTCATAGTGGCTTGGCGAGATGATATAACAGAGCATACCGATGGATGAAACCCAGTTTGTGGACTGCCTCTATCGCTAAAACACACTGTGCCATATAGAACCTAGTCACATCTTCCGAGAAAGTGTCGTATTTGATGAGCATAGTCATCAAATCGCCTCCAGGGAGGAACTCCATTATAAGATACAGATAAGAGGGATCTTGGAATGAATAGAATAGTTGCACCACCCAAGGGGAATTGGATTGGGCGAGGACATCACGTTCAGCCCGGACATGGGCAAGCTATCGGGCAAGTTTCAGGACGGCGCACAGGGATACAGCATGGGGATACCGGCCTGATCCTTTTTCAACATTTCATCTTTCTTCAAGGTTTTCATCGCATAGATCTTCCCTGTCAAGGCCGTAAGGATCGGCAACATAGGACAAGCCAGATTACTAGCCTGTATCTGTCTTTTGAACGAGTCGGACCTTGTAACATTGGAATAAGATGAGTTCAAGACCGCGTCAAGACGATACCAATAATCATGTACCTCTCCGAATGCCCCCTTTCCAATGACCTTCACCGTCCGGAAGTCATCTAATCCTAGCTTTGTTCGCCTCAGACGAAGGTAAGTTGACTCCTTCCTCCCATGCTGTTGTAGCTGCCTTTGCTTCCGCTCTTCAGACATCATGGTATCGGCTTGTAGGCGACGTTCCAGCTCGACACGTCTTCAGATTCAAAATCCAAATTAACAAAGAAAAACGGCTGCACAGTTCTTTTTTCGACGGACCTCCCGTTTCGTTCCACAGCAGCATCGACGGCAACCTTGTAGTAGTGCTCCAATTTGAGCTGGGCTCCTTTCGCTTTGGTAAAGCTTGATCAGAGAATTCAGCAGTTGTGCGGTTGAAATACACATAGTCTGCCGGTTTCGGCGTCCCTGGGTTGGACTGGTTCGCGTTCGCTCCCTGTCTAGCAGATGAGCTCGGATGAGGAAAAGAGCTGGAAGTTGATGAACGAGCGGATTGGGCCATCGTTGCGACGTTGAGGTACAGTTGCAACGCACCTATATCCAATCGCAGGCCACAGCGCTTGCCCAGGATCAGGGGCGCGTATCCGGCCCGACCAGATTTAGTGCACGACGTTTCACTTGGACTTTTGCGCTTTGCGTTCGTTCTGTGACTCGGATTGGGTCAGGATGCAGATGTCCATTAGTATTACATATACATACAGCAAGAATAAATAGGTTACAATGTGTTAAATATGGATAGTATGAGGACAACGTTTGATATCATCTCGAGAAGGGGTAGTTTCGGTCAGCTGTTGACCATCTATTATCCTGTACTCCATTTCCTGTGTATGTGGGAGCATAGGTCGGGTATTGAGAGTATTGTGCCGTGTCGAATGCAGTCCGCTGACCAGGAGGGTATTTAGGCATGGGTGAGATGGGAGAAGATGTGAACGCGGTCGAATTTCGACTGAACCGATTGGTATCAGGTAAAGGATGAGACCCATGAATATTCGGGTTTGAGGACGAGAAACTTTATCAAACACCCAATGGTCGGTAAAGATGACTTTAGCATCTGAGAACCTGGGATAACTCACTGTTGAGATACTGGTCGAGATGAGTGCGCGTTCCCGGAACCCATGTATGCCGACACAGACGAGCTTCAGAATGGTCAGTCTAGAGCGTACTAAGTCGATTCAAAATTCACGCACTTGTAGAACGCTGAAGCATCCACAACTGGCGCCGCCTTCCTGTACAGGTCAGGCTCATTGGACGTTACGCGCCCGTAGGCAACAGATGGATTGAAACCCATTCGGGGAACGGCTGCTTGAGCTTGGGGAGCGAGCGGCGTTTGATAGGAGTGCGGTGAAAGATAAACGTGACGCGACTGCTCGACGGGGCGTCGCTGCTGCTCTACTAAAGATTGTGGTTCCTCTGTAGGGTAATAAGAGTGAATGCTAGTCGCAGCCGACGATGGCCTGGGGATCAAATCGTCTCTCGGCGTTGACCACGAAGGTGAAGGCAGCCTGGGAGTGCTGTGCCCTTCATCATGGGGATTATAAGACAGCCTGACAACTTCTTCATATGGGGGTCCATCCAGTGAAGGACCTACCCCCGTGAAAGCAGGCGGTGGACCCAATGTGTCCTCATCATCTCCGTAATGTATATCACCTATAGGTAGCGTTGCAGGTTGATAAGATTGGGATGAAGAACCTTCTCCAGCACTGGCGTGCATTGCGATCGAGCCTGGAGATTGGCCTGTAGGAAGAGATGAAGATGGCCCATGGTTGCCCATCTGTGATGTAGAGGGTCCCGATACTCCAGATGGTGCACCCGGGGCTGTCCCTTGCTTTTCTTGAGGATAGCTAGAGACCGGCTTTTTGACATCGTTGTATTGTCGCGGCCCGCTCGAACTACTGGCGGATGTGGTGTTCCCCACGTTGGCTGCTGCCGCGGCCTCGAATTTGGCCTCATCCCATTCTTCCCACTCATCTTGGCTATGATTCACCACCAAAGAAGCCTGACGGGCTAGGGAAACTTTGTTATCGTATTCCTGCTCGGTGTATGCCGGAGGGGGGAGATCGTCGTCAAATTCCTTTGAGATCATGGTTTTTTGAAGGGGATGATTTTTTTTTGGACGTGTGAATGGGTAGGTGGTGGTGAAAGACAAGGTTGAGCGCTCTCAGGTCCCAAGACTCTAGGGGATTGGTTGCTGTGCAGTTTTTCCCTGGTCTGCCCGTCGACAATGACAGACATGATGAGCTCGGAACGCCCGCTTGACAGGTCACAAGAAGCTCTAAAAATTGGCACTTTGGAACTCAGCCCAGGGTATAATGACTGTCAACTTCGAGTGGCGGCAGATGGCGGCCTGCAACCGCTCTCGTGAATGTTCTCAAAGTGGCTGTACGCCTTATTCAAAGTTTACAAGGTACACTGCTACCGCCGTCGCACCGAAAAGGAGTGGAAAAACGTCCGTGGCGGTCTTTGTACGACCTGATTACCGAACCCGAGGTCTAAACCTCAATTCCCTCTAGATTTGTTCCCTGCGCTCATAATGTCAGAACATGGGCCCCGATGACCACGGGCAAGAAGGAGCGCTCACGAGTTTTGGGAGTCGCACGAACGCGTCAGTACCTACAGCAAAGATGAGCGAAAACTCGTAGTTAAAGCCAGATGAACGCACCCCATCCGTCCATAGATACAAGCTCTAGCGAGCCTCCGAAGTAACTGCTCGTTCTCTTCAGCACTTGCCCAATCGAAAAATCACTCGAGGTACCCACTTGGCGAAAATATTGCTCATTGGGAGCCCAATGCCTATCCGTGGGTGATTCCCGATTTCCGGATCCTTCCCTGGAATGGCGCTGATCTCCTCCCAGGCTTGAACCTGTTCATTGACAGTTGCCCAAACGCCCTGCGGACGTGCGCTCACAGTACGTAGCGCACCGATGCGGCCTGTCTCCATACGGGTCGAGTTTCGGGTATGAGAAAATGAGAACAGATCAGAGGGTGACTTGATCCCATATTGGGTTTGGATAGTGTGCAGTCCTCCTCCTGTGATGCGGGGGCCGAGAATGTTGAACAGGTGTAAGTCATTTGGGGAATTAGTGTCACTGACCCTCGTCCGATATCCGGATCCCGATGTCATTTGCACCTGCAGCTATGGTGGCTCTTACCGGGGGCAGTGACGAGGAGTTGCGATGGTTCAATCTTGTGGCTCGCATCGACTGTGAAGGTCGCGTGAAATCACCACAAGACTGGGCGTAGAGACGGACTGACGTTCTTTAAGAGCTCAAAAACGATATATCTGAGCAGACACAGGTCAAGAGTGAACCCTGACTTTCGAAAAGATGCAAACGTACTCCAAATGTGCACGGATGTAGGAAAACGTCGTTTCTGTGTGGCCTTCGATAATAATTTCGGGGAGGGGGACATCGGCCAGTTCGGAGTCCTTCGATGGTTGTACTCGCATAAGTTGGGCGCACTGTTCGATACTTTTCTTGACATCAATCGCAGTGAAGATGATCCCAACGTGAGCTTCAGAGGTGTCTCGACGTCCGCTGCTTGCATGATCTCCAAGATAGCATTGAGATAAAGCGATGTGATGTTCGGCTAGCACGCGTCTTGATATCCGCGAGACCAGCATGCGGCGCATGAAGGAATCCAAAACATCTGGTGTGAGGTAGGGTGAGGAAAGGGACAGACCCAAGGAGAGATTTGGAATGACGGGTGCACTGAATCAGGAAACATTGAGAGCTGTATATCCAAAGGTTGCAGAGTTGACGTACTGCTCGTGTAGGATATTCGAGAGAAAGCGACAGAACTCCTTGTTGTCCTCCAAATTCTTGATGGGCGGATATCGTCTGAATCTGTCGAACACCCTTAATGAAGCTCGAGCATAGTGAATGACCCAATCTCACTTCTCAAAAGCCGTCCAATATAGCTGTGATAAAATGTGAGTTATTCTCTGCTCGTGGAGCGGGTGAAGAAACAATCTCGGCTCGCACCTCGTAGACCTTTGCAACTCCTTCTTGGGTAACCACAACATATGGCAAGCTCTGGAGATCACGAATTCGATGTGCTATTCGTACTGGCAGCTCTGTTCGAACATAGTTGGCGCTCTGAAGCAGATGTGAAAACGTGACATCGGAAGGGTTAATTGGCCGGAAAACTTGCCTTGACCAGTCGGTCTTCGTTCATCGAGCGGCCATAAAAGACCTAAAGATGCAATGTATAAGCTTGTCAACACATCAGTACGAACAAACGTACCAGTTGACGGAGTGTTAGTCTTTTTGCCTCTCGGGAAGCGTAGAGATCCAATTGCTTGTTCTGGTAAAAATGGAGAGCCGTGGATTCATTTCGGCACCATAAGAGCCCATTCACAGAGTGGAGGGTATTTTTACTGTCATGGAGTGCCCTCAAGCCCTGGGATAGTCGAAAGGACATCGCTTGCTCTGGCCGTGTGGTGGAATGAACTCGAGCATGCTTCCACCTCGGTTACTTATTCGAATCCTTGTGCTTATGACTCAATTCAGATATACTGTTCTTCTCGACCCGACTCGAACCCGGCCTGGTCACGGTGGTCTTGCTATTGAAGGCATATCAAGGTACATTTTCACTATCACTCTGCTCTTGAGTGCAAGAATGACTGGGAAAACTCGTATTTAGTGTGCAAGTACATGGGGTCGATAAGTAGCGAGTCGAGCACAGCGGGCCGCGGCACAATTTACACCGTGTTAAACCCGTACTAACCCCATGAGTTCTTCCTAGCTTCAAGTCGCATGTGAATGTTCTGAATGACGTTCTCTGTCGAACTAGGCCTCTAAAGGACTTGAAGCTTGACGATTTATGTAGCAACTACGCCCCGTCTTGTTTCGTAACGATCGTCTGCAGTTCATCCAACTGAGCACATATCAAGGAATCTCTCTACGAATTTCCGTACTTATATTTAAGCGTACTCACAAAATGGTTTCTGATCTGAGGGAGCCTATAATCAAGTACGCGGAACGACGGTCTCGATCTACTCCAGTCCAGTCGCCTTTCTGGTTTTTCACACTGACGGGGACATCCTCATCCCCGTAGAAATGAACCTCGTCATCGGGGATGTCCTTCTCTGGCTTTGTCTCCTCTTTTTCCCGTTCCTCGTCCTCGCGGTCCCAAAGGAAATCCTCCCATTGACTATCGCTGATAGCAATAGCGAGTGTACGGGCGTCCTTGATATTAGGAAGAACGGAGATCAAGAGATTGGACACAAGTTCAGATGTGCCGTCTGCTGCAGGAGATGTGAGGCTAGGCAAGGGGAGGTATTCGGCCTGCAGAGACTCGTCAGTAGCGAGGTAAAAAGGACCGCGATGTTGAGCACGCGCCTCTAAGATCATTCCTTTGACTGCACCGCCAGCAAGGATGACATTCCCAACTCTGACTATCCAGTCAGTACCGATGGCAAATATGTGCCCATCTATGACGAGCTGATGACCCGAAGCCTGCCCTCTTGGTCCCATATTCGTGTTCGCAGATTGCCGTACCGGAACCCATCGCGCTTTTAGCTGTGATAGAAGCTGTTCCAGTGCTCCAGGTGGGCTAAGGGTGAGGAAGGTATTGCGGTAATGAGTGGGCTGATACACGTTCCCATCGGAAGGGTTTGCAACAATGTCCGCGCGAGTGGGAGCGAGGGGATCCTCAAGAAGCACGAAGACGTTTTCGTTCATCGTTAGAGCGCAGATTATTCGTTCGGAAGGAATTTGGAATCCAGGTATCTGACCGAGGGTCGACCGAAAAGATTTTACAGAAAGAAACCACTTTCCACGATATTCTCCCTGGAAGATAAATTTGGAATGAGGCACGCGTTCTGAAGCAGCCAAGATTTAAGAGTCCTAACACTATGGTTGCGCTTTATGTTGTCCGAGATCAATTGCAGTCCATTAGGAGGGGCATTGAGCCAACGAGCCAGCCTAGAAGACACAGAAACGTTCAAATCCGGTTCCGATGTAATAGCTGAAAGCATACCCAGTGAAACCCATGACATTGCACGGTAACGTGCGGCGTTGGTTTTGGGGGAACAATGGGAGGTAGTGATGTTAGTCACAATGGGTATCCAAACTGGGATAAGGTCACATTGTGTGACTGATCGAGAAAAGTCAATTGCCGGCCGGATTTGTTGTATTTGTTCAACTGTTACTTCGACTTGTTTACCTTCCTCTTCATCCTCCCTCACCGTCCCCATCATGCCTCCCAAACGAAAAGCTACAGAGACTCAGGCCACTACAGCACGTGCTACTCGCTCCACAGCCCGTACACGGACTGCTTTACCCACGACTCAGGCCCAGCCTGCTCGAACACGCTCGACTCGGCGCACTGTCGCTGCCCCCACAGAGAAAGAAGAGGAACCAGGAAGTGAGGACGAGCTCAACATTGTATCCAACCAAGGAGAGCCATTGAAACCAGCCCGAAGTGCTCCAAAGTCCCGCAAACGTGCGCAGCCCACCAAATCTAAACAGGTCGACGATGCCAAACCGACGACGACGCGCAAACAGACCAGGAAGCGCGTCATTATAGAAGACCCCACTCCAGATAATGAGGAGGAAGAAATCGCTCGCGAGGCCCCTCGAAAGAAACGCAGGTTGGATGTCCATGAGCCAGCAAAGAGCATGACGTCCACAAGCCAGTCAATAAAGCTCCCTTCGCCGCCAGCTACCGTTTGTCCGCCATCTCCACAGAAGTCCAACGTCAAGGCTTTGTCATCGAACGAAATAGCAACCGCATTGTCTGTCCAAAAGCGGGCCGTCCTGCACAAGCTACAGCATCCCACAATTCACGTCAATGCTGATAGTGGTGAAGAAGAGGATACCAACACCACGGCAATCACACAGGTGACTGGGCTGCTGGAGGGTACTGTATATCGTGGTGAGGGGAACAGCTGTATGGTTCTTGGACCGAGAGGAAGCGGCAAATCTCAGGTGGGTAGCCTTCCCTTATACGAGAAACAGTGACTGAGTTGTTCGATAGATCGTTGAGCAATGCATTGCTGGTCTGTCTGAGGAACCCATAGTTATCAGGCTATCGGGCTGGGTTCAGTACAACGACCGCCTCGCCATACACGAAATTGCCTACCAATTAAACCAACAGGCTGCCACACAGTTCTCTTTCGACAACGAAGCTGACGAGGATGACCCTTTTGCCGACAATACCGCTCAAGAAGGCGGCACCGACTTCAGCGTGCCCGCCTCACACCTTCATACTCTCATATCCTGTATCCCGACACTTTCGCGACCGACCGTTGTCATTCTCGACGCCTTTGACCTTTTCACCTTCCATGCTCGCCAGTCCATGCTGTACTCTCTCCTTGATACCGTCCAAAGCTGTCGGGCCGGATCCGAGAACAAGGGCATGGCCGTTATCGGTCTCACCACTCGAATGGATACGATCAACCTCTTCGAAAAGAGAGTCAAGAGTCGTTTCTCCGGTCGTATGATCAGAACGGCGCCTCCGAAGCAGGTTGAGGGCTGGATTCGCGTTGCTAGGGACATGCTCCTTCCAAGCGCCAAGGATTATTCCGAGCTGAAGAGCAGTGCTGCGTTCCACACGCAGTGGTCGCGTCGGGTCGACGAGTTCCTGAAGGACGAGAAAACTGTGAAGATCTTCAAGGAGACGTTCACCTTGATCAGGGATGTCAGGGTGCTCAGTAAGCTACTGGTACGTTGTTCTTCGTTTCGCTCTGTTGCACTGAACTGAACTTATCATGCTCAGACGGCTACAGTGCTCAGCCTAACGCTGAAATCACCCTGGCCGACATCTACCCTTTTGGAGAAGTCAGCAGAAACACAGCGAGTCAGGGTACCATTCCCTCAACTTCCCAGTGAGTTCATTTCCTTCCTGATGCGAAATATGGCTGACCGGTCTCGTAGACATGTCGTACCCATCGCTATGCCTTCTCGTCGCCTCTATGCGTGCTGAGAATCTAGGGTATCCGGCCTTAACCTTCGAGATGCTGCACACCATTGTGCGGGACGAGATTCGTGGCTCGACTTCAGCACCTGTACATTTGAACGGAATGAGCATCGGAATGCACAAAGTCAGTCGGAAACTACTCATGTGTGTAAGTGTTTTACAACGCCCCGTCTTCGAGCCACTCGCCCTGACTCTTCCCTCCCCTAGGCGTTTGAACACATGATCACTGTGAAGATATTCGTGGTGTCTGCCGCTGTATCCGCAAACACCTCTCGCGAGTTCATCAAGTACCGCTGCGCCGTTCAACGCGCCGACGTTGACAAGGCCGTGGGCTTCAATGGCCAACACGGTTTAAAAAGTTGGTGGAAGAAGGTCAAAGGGAACTGACCTCGTGGGAGACGCATTCATCTATATATCTACCCATGGCCTTCCTTTGTTTCCTTTCTTTCTTGGTTCAGGTATCACTGTGATGCAATTCGGATAGCGTATGGAACATTTACATGTATCAAAAGAGTGTACTTTATTTGTTGACTGTATGTATGCGTTGAAAACGTAAAGGAATGTAACGTTACGGTTGGTCGTATCTACAAGGTAAAGAATGCATTGCGAGAAAAGCGTTTGGATAGCGATGGAGACGACGGCTCGCTTATTGTTTCCTGCTTTCACCAGGCTAAACCAACCTGACTGGCATGGAGTCAGTACGCAGGTCTCCGACGAGCGGGGGTTGAACTCACCTGTTCACCTCAATATCCCCAAGTTCCTCCTCTTCCTCCTCCCCTTCCTCTTCCAGGGTCATCAAGGGCATTCCATGTGCGAGAAACCCGCTCTCCTGAGCATGTGCGTCTTGGACGCATTGCATTCGATAAGGATCGAGTTCTAGCAAACCGAGGTCGATTTGCACACGAGTTGCAACAGATTCCGTCTTCGTAAGGTCATCACTCAAAAAGACCTCGCCATCGCCCATATCATCCAGACTATTCTGAGGTGTGATACCCGCATTCTGGATAAGCGACTTGAAGCTATCCTCCATGTGGAGGCTCGTGTCCCATCCACTCGTTTCTTCGACCAGATCGCGTATAATCTCGAGCATGACTTCCTCGGCTTCGTCTTGAGCGGCCTTTGAGACGCGACGAGACCCCAGGGACGACTCACATCTCTCCTTTTTCGAATTTGTGGAAGATCCCAGCGATGACTTTAGGCGGTCGCCCCAAGACGATGGATATCCCATCCCGATTGATGGATAGACACCAGCTTGTCGCTCCCCGGCACGAGCCTCTTCCGTTGCTTCCTCGACGAGATGGGACGAGATCCTGGGTGATAGAGCGCCAAATTCGGAGATGGACATTTCAGGCAGCGTTACGATTCGTAGGGGCGAGGGCCCAATAGGAGGAGTTTTTTTACTGCGAGTTGAGGGTGTCCTAACGTTCTGCTGTCTGGGGAGAGTCACAGACCGTGGAGTTTGACAAGGAGGTTTGAGAGACGTGTTGGCCTTGGGTGTGGGCGAAGCGCTGTGGTGCGTGGGCGTCGATGAAGACCGGGCAGTTTGTACTGGAGACTGGGAATAGAAGAAATTGTCTTCGAAGGGGAGTTCGGACGCAAGAGGAGACACGATCGCGGGAGGGAGAGGAGGAAGAGGAGGAATGGCAGAAGTGTGCTTGACCGTAGATTTTTGCTTGACGCGAGTGGGAATCGAGCTTGGTAGAGGCGATGAGAAGTCAAAGAACGAGGTTCTGGGTGAGGACGTGTGCGCATTGAGCGCTGACAATCTGTGTGTAGAAGAGGAGTCTCTGCGACCTCGAGAACCGAGACTGGAGTGCCTCTTTCGCTGATGATTGTGATTACGATTTTCGGATACCGTGGGCAGAGAATAGCGGCGAGTCCTGTTGAGATAGACATCTGAAGGATAGGTAGGAGCTTGAGGACTCATTGTTGGGCGAGATGCGCAAAGAGTGCTTGATTGGGCTGTACATTCTGTGGGTACCACACGAGCATTATAAGGACGACGCTCGCCAAATTCGTAAAGAGAGGACTTGTGCGAGGGAGTACGACTGCGATTCCAACTAGAGCGCAGGTGGTGTAGCAGAGAGTATCGGAATGGGTGAGTCGGGACATTTAGGCGTGTCTCCCATGTAGGGGAGCCAAAGAACCCTACCAAGAAACCCAGCTTGGAGCTCTTAGAAGTCTTCTCGTTAGAAAAACAAAGGAAAGACGAGTTTGACTGATTCGATGAGAGAGAAGAAATGGATGAGGCCTTGTTGACACTATGAGTGCGGCGACGAATGACATAGACATGCTTGGCTGCAAGAAGGATGGAGACAAAGAGAAAGAGCGACAAGATTACGGCGAGACATTGGAAGCTGTTGGAAGGCTGAATACTGACAGGAATGGGAGATGCTATGGCCGAGCTTGCAAGGACCAAGGCAATGAGAATTGTCTTCATCGTGGTGGTAAAAGGGAGAGAACGATCGTGGTAGACGCCCGGGAAGCCCTTGCTATTGCTGGGCGTCTGTCAGAGTCTGTTGGGCGTCTATTGGATCATTACCTCGGTTAAATATGGGTCCACATGATCTCAGCATGCTCTTCCCTGCTCTTCCTTGACCACCAAACCGACAGCCGAGGGCAACCGCTGATATCGGTCAATCTGACAAATTCAAGGATGAATTTCCGGTGGACCTTCCACCCTTGATCCCAAGCCAGTCTTCAACCTCCAGCCCAAGGGAAACTGAAAGGTAAGCTAGCCTGGCAGTCAGCTTCCAGATCTTCCTAAAAAGAGAAATGCAGCACAGGCGCACCCTGGCGTATTCTGGTGCACTGCTTCGATGTGCTGAAACGCCACCTTTGGTATGTACTAGTCGCAGAATGTAACCGGGTCGGCTCAGGTCGCGAACGGCCTCTCATCCATCCGTTGATGAGTTGTTGGATTTCAACCATATGTCATGATGGCGCTTGGTTTCACCCTGACGAAATTCGTGATTGGGGATCTGAGTTAGGCTTTTACCAGGAACCTGGGCTTTTATAAAAGTCGATGCCTCCGACAAACGCGAGCCTCCCGACGGCGCGGGCCTCCTTCATTCGTTTTCATTTCGTGTTTTTCTCCTGGCAGCGCTGAGCGCGTGCATCCTCTTTCTTTCTTTTTCCTTTCTTTCCTTCTTCCCTTCTTTTCCTTCGGGTTCAGCTGGTCCTGGATAATCAATGCTTCATGTCTCCTCAAAGCCTACTTTGAATGCTAGGGCGGTCGGATCTATCTTAGAGAACCATCCTGATTTGTGCGTATCTCCCTTCTTATTACATGTTGATTCTTATACACTCCATCCTTCCAGTAACACCATTTCTGCCTTTTTCCTTGGATGTGTCTTCTGGGTAGCCTTTCAATCCCTCATATCCACCGAACTCGCTGGAAGATTTGCGCAACTCGTCACTCGACGTCGCTCCCTCAAGTCTGTTCCCGATGTTGAAGCCCCAGCAGAGCAATCAGGGACCAAGTCTGTCGATACTTCTGAGAGAGATCCCACCCTGTCCATCCTTCTCTTTGCCCTGTTTCTTTCCTTTGTATTGAGTAGTATCTCCGATCTGGTGTCGTTGATGTCGGGCAAGACGGAAGCCCTATGTGGTACGCCCATTCATACAATTGTTACTCATCTGTTTCCACTGACTGGATTCATCCTTTTGACAGCTTTCTCGGTGTCTTGGGGGAAAATGGCCTCGAAGTTCGGGAGATTGCTTGGGTTGGTTGTGCTTCTCGTGATGACCCACCGATTGAAAGCTTTGCCGCGGTGGGAAGTAATGACTGTCATGTTCTGGCTACTGGCCACATTCGGTGAGTGATCATACTTGTTTCAACTGTGTATCTATCGTCAGACTCGTCATCTCCAGTCCTAATACTCGTCGATGGCGCTCTTAATACCGGGACAGTCGAGTAAGCGTTCTATCTTTTCCCCTTGAAGACTAATTTAACAGTAATCGAAGGGTCACTCAAGTCCTAGATTGGTCTTTTTGCCTCAGGCAACGGTGCGTAATTGGCGTCTAGGTCTATAACTCTGTCCTCATATCCCTCAGTGTGTTAGCGGCGTCGTTGATCTCCTCGCTTTCGTACATTTTCTTGGAGCTATATTTCATAGCCCGTCTGGCAACAATCCTGTTTCCTCGCCTGTCGCAAGAGAAGAATTCGCCGATAATGGCTTTGCTCCAGGATAATCGATTACAGAAAGTGATCGCCCTACTTCTCTTCGAGTTACTTACGGTCGTCCCGTTGTCGGTCGAAGTGAGCACCGTGGGGCTGTTCGTCCCGGTGGCTCTGGGCACTCTCGTCGTCATGAGTAGGTGTCTTCTTTGGTCTATGTTTATGCAGTATTAACATTCCCTTAGTCGCATTTAGTTCTCGCTGCCGTCCTGATCACAGGAACGAGAAGCCTTCTGGTGACCAGCGGTCGCTCTCGTTTTCCGAGAAATTGCCCTCCTCTCCAATCCGCGTCCGAGCGTCCAACTATCTGCCCACGATAGACTTGCACTCTGTCTACACCCATCCGTCCGCCGTCGTTTCCCCTGGAACTCGGACAGCAGAGGAACCTACGCCCCCTACGGCGAGGAGCAATATGACTTTTGAGTCTTCCCACACACAAAAGGCTCAGAAACTACACCTCCAAGCGAATCATCCGACCTCGCTGCGACCCGGGAGTCACATGCCGCCAGCCAATTCAAGACAGGAAACATCTTCGTCTGCTGGGAGGCAACATAGTTTTCGGAGTGTATTTTCTCGGAGAGGTCGTCCCAAGCTTACAATCATAACCCGACTCTCGAAATACAACCTCAGGAAACCGCCGCTGCCGAAAATCCCTGTTCAGGAGCCCTGCTCACCCGTGGACACGATTTATAGCTTTTACTCGAACACTCCCCGTTCGGCACCCGTTATTAGCCGCTTTTCCCCTTCATCATCCGAACACCATGAACCGCGATCGGCCTCATCGTCGTCTTCCGATACATTGACACCTAGGGCTTACAACCCTGCGTTTTCGGTATCAGAAGGAAGACCAGTTGTGGACTCGGCTTGGAATGGTCCCGGTCAGCCACGAGCATTAACTCAGACGCCGACGATCAGTGTGCGGCCTATGGGTCCGCGCTCTCAGACTCCTGGACCCCCAAAGATCACTAATCTCGAGAGAGCACGATGAGGAAGAGATCGGTGCTGATATGAATATTGGACTCGGTTCTCGTACTATCAAAGAATCGAAGATTGAAGCCGCAGCTGAGATACTCGTCATATTGCTTCGCGATTTGTATATTTGCTCATACTCGCTGGAAAGAAGAAGTTGTCGACTGATTACGATAGTGGTTGCTTTATGGTAGTTTTTTTAATACTAATCCAGACCGTCCCGCATTCAAAAAATTTGTGTCGAGCTCAAGTTGGAAAGCTTCTGAGTCGCTTGTTTGAGTCGAGTGAGGGTGATGTTATGCAGGCCGATAGCCTCTTACATACCTAGACTCATTATCAACTCCCGTTCGGCTTGCTTTAGCCATTTGCTCTTCAACCTCGCTATTTGCCGCCTTTCGAGCGAATGTGGAACGGGGAGCGATTGAGGGTAGTTTCCTTGCCGCTTTGGATTATTCGCGAGTCGATCAAAAAATCAGTTTCTTGAATGTTGACTTTGACTTCGAAGCAACTTATGACTAGTTTCATATAACAAGACCTTGGTATAGCTCTATTCTTACTGCATCTGTCCATCATATACTGATCAGCCACGAATAGAGAACCCCTCCATTGCTCCCCAACAAGGCACGAGGGATCTGTGAGTCGGTCATCCGAACCTTTTTTTGCTGTGGTTCTGAGCCCGGTAATTTTCTCTAACCCGTGCACTAGGTCGACAGGGCATTTGCTATACAGCAACTTCTGTTTTACAAGGTCAAAGTGGGCTTCAGAATCTCAAGAGCAGCCGCCAGAGCTATAACTTCATTTGTGGGACTGGATTTTTGTTCTTCATACGTAACGTTGACTTGACCTCGCTTTGCACAGACCGGCCACTTTTCACTCACCTTCACCCACCAACTGGTTCCACTTCGCTCATGCGCCCTCAGCAAAGTCGTCACCGAAAGAAACACAGAGGCGGTAGGGGTCAGGATGACGATCAGATGTTGTTGTCACGAACGGATGAAGACTCCTACTCACATTCACACCGTACACCTTCAAATTCACACTATTCCGACAACTACAGAACACCCACGTCGGAAAGAAGAGGGTCTTACGATATGGGCCGTGAACCCTCATCTTCCAGAACCGACCATGAACCTCCAGAAACATGGCGTATGGATGCAGTGGATGACAGATACGCAGCAGCAGCACCAGCAGGAGGATACCACGACAGCTATCATCGTGGGATTGGCAGGGACGACTACGACATGGTTGAAACGAGGGAGTCAGAGGGATGGGGAGCTCGCCGTAGTAACGATTCTCATTACCCACAGCAACAACAGCAACGAGACGAATGGCCGCCTCGGTATCGAGACAGTCGTGACCCGTATGGCTCATACCAGGAGACGGCCAATTGGGAACCCACGGCACCAAACTCTTATGACTCGTACGACGAGAGAAACTCCCGCTCTCGTTGGCCTGAAGGAAACTCTCATTCACGACGCCATGAACCAGAACACGACAGAAATTCGTATCGGCATCAAGACCCCCGAGGGTCTCGTCAAGAGTCGGAAGTGGGTTGGGAGGACCGAGGGCGGGAATCAGACTCAGGTTGGGAGCCTCGTCTACGAGAGAATCGAAGGAAGACATGGGAAGATGAAAATCAATGGAATCGTCCCCAGTCCCCTGCAGTTGAACGCTCATGGGAGCCCGCTGACCGTTGGAAGTCTGCACACAAAAACGAGTCTCCTGATCATCGTCGGCCCTCCCAGCGAAGTAACGGGCATAACAAACACCACAAAAACAAGAAAAACCAGCATAAGCAAAATCGACGAGACTGGCCAGTCGACGACAGCCACTTGAACAAGTAGGTATTTTCTCTTTCCTGCTCCATAACCCATGAACTCAAGTCACCCTCAGTTGGCAACGACGCGATAATCATGCCCCAGACAGAAACCCGAAGCAGTCTTCTCGAAAAAAGCACCCGCGGCCATTCTCTCGTTCCCGGTCCCGTTCGCCAGCCGAGTCCCATTATTCTCATTATTCTTCGAAAGGCAGAAGTCGGTCACGGTCATTGTCACCAGCACCAAAACGAGCAAGACGCGAAGCCAGTCCCTTAGCACAACCTGACGAGCCCTACGCCGAGAGTTCGAGAGCTCGACGAAAACAGGTATCTGGCCCGGAGAGACGATCTATGACTCCCCCTCCGCGCCAGTCGCGGAAGCTCAACAAATCACGAAGACGAAGTATATCTTCGAGGTCGTCGATCAGTACCGACCGAAGCAGGAGTCGCAGTCCTGATGAACGTCCACGCGCCGTACACCGACTACCAACTGCCTCTAATCCGGGAACGATACATCCTCGACCGACCGGCCGCGCGGAGAACAAATCAAAGAAACGACATGGTCGCAATAACAAGAATACACTGACACCAATGCCGAGCTCCGAACAGATGCCTCCTCCATCACTCCCTCCATCCCGACCACCTTACGAATTCGCATCGTCGTCCAATGCGATATCTCTCTCCCAACAACCAGCGCCTGAGCGGTTACCTTCTGCAAACGAGGTTCAAAACGAGTCTCCAGTGCGAAACAAGCGCGGTGGCTTCAAGCCAATCGGGCAGAATCCAACACCCTCGTTGAAGAAGTTTTTCCCTGGAGACGACGAGGACATGGATGTCAGTAATGACTCCAGCAGTCCACCTCGTGCGGAAACTCAGTCGGAAGACCCTGGCTTTGATGGGGAGCACGAGAAGGACAGCAACAACTACACCTATCAACTTAGCTCCTTCAATACGCACCTACCTTCCGTCCATGATCCGTATGGCATGCAACAAATAGGCCATTATGGCCTGATTGCGGAGCGACAACCATATACCCCGACCGAACCACCGCCTCCCAGTGCCACCACTGAACTGGAACCAATGTCGGCTCCTCCGACTCGCGAACCATCCGAACCTATACCTACCCCTGCCAGGTTGTCGGTGCCTCCGGTAACCGCTCAAGGGGAGGTCTACTCCATCGTTAGCCAAGTGGGCGAAGGAACGTTTGGCAAGGTATATAAGGCTCGCAACACTCTCACTGGTGCCCATTTCGCGCTGAAACGTATACGCATGGAAACGGAGAAGGAAGGCTTCCCAGTCACTGCTATGAGGGAAATAAAGCTGTTACAATCGCTGCGACACGACAACGTTGTGCGCCTGCATGAGATGATGGTTTCAAGCGGCAAGTACTGTCATTATGGCCAGCATCAATTCACTCATCTTCCCAACAGGATCCGTATATATGGTCTTTGAGTATATGGATCACGACCTAACTGGCGTATTGTCCCAAACGCAGTTCTCTTTCACAGAGGCGCACCTCAAGTCTTTATGCCACCAGATGCTCGCTGGCTTAGGATACCTCCACCACAAAGGAGTGATTCACCGGGACATAAAGGGTTCAAACATTCTCATCAACAACCGTGGAGAACTCAAGCTGGCTGACTTTGGATTGGCTCGATTCTATCAGAAACGTCGTAAAGCAGATTACACCAATCGTGTTATCACGCTGTGGTATAGGCCGCCTGAGCTGTTGTTCGGGGCGACCATCTATGGGCCGGAGGTCGATATGTGGAGTGCAGGGTATGTGTGCTGTTCTGGGTTGTATGAGTCTCTTGACATGTCTCCTTGTCTTAGGTGTATCATGCTGGAGCTATTTACGAAGAAACCGGTATTCCAAGGGAACGACGAGATATCACAACTGGATGTGATATATCGCATAATTGGCACACCGAGCCGGGATAGATGGGCAGATGTCGCAAATCTTCCATGGTATGAGCTCGTGAAACCAAAAGATGCCATCCCGAACCACTTCCGGGATCTATTCCGAAAGTCAGTCTCATGATGGCTCGTTTTGCAGTAACAGCTCGATTATTGATGTTGAATCCGCATTTTAAGGTGGATGTCTCCCGCTGCCCTCGATCTCGCTGAGCGACTCCTTGAGTACGACCCGGCTCGGCGGGTTACCGCCACTCAAGCGATGGAAGCACCTTATTTCACCACCGAAGACCCACCTGCTTCGCCTCCCATTGGGTATGAATTGATGCTTCGATACGTTTTCCCCTCCTGACTGATCTTCTTGTTCTAGGCTGGCTACCTTGGAGGGTGAATGGCATGAACTCGAGACAAAACGAGAACGCGCCAGGAAGCGGCGAGAGAAGTAGTTAACAACGGACAAACTCAATAACAGTAGAGTGTATAATGATGCCTCGATACATCGCTCAATCTCAAGGCCAGACCTTCGCGATAAGTATTCATGCTTGGGATCTAATAAGCCCTTTCTCTGACAACTGATGTACAATAGACTCGACCTAGTTAAAAAGTAGTTAGCTTGTGGAATTTATGATTACTGCTAAAGGAACTCACGTTTGCTGCTGTCACCCTGATCTGTGCATCCCATCGCTTCGTGAACGGTGCCCCAGTGTCTTCAGCCTTCTCAACATCACCAAGGCCGCCCGCTTGTCCTTGTCCATCGTCCTCTTCACGATTGCTCTCGAACCAGATCAGCTTATCCACCTGATCTATCGAGCCTCGCAATCTACCCTGCTCAATCATCCTTCTGGCCATTGTTTCTGCGGCCCCGGGAGTCAGATCAAGGAGGGTACCTAGTCCACGGAAGGTAATGTTGTTGTAAACTTGAGAACATGCAAGGAGATTGTGCTCCATGACGGCTCGATCAAGAACAGTGGAGGGACCTGTACGGGTTGACACTGGATCCCCCGAGCTATCGTCATGGGTTGAGGATGCGACATGGTCGTTGGAAGAAATGCCAATCTTTGCCAGTTGGTGGGGTTTCAGCGTCTTTTCGAATTCCTTGATTTCGGCGGATCGAAGAATGTGGTCCAAAAACATCTTGGAGAGTATGTTGTACGTAGGGATTTCGCTGGATCGTTCATCTCGATACAAAGATGCTAGGGTGCGTGATCGGTTGGGGCCTGCGGGGGCAAGAACAGCGCAAGTTACGGCCGCCGTTCTGGCAAGATAGTGAGTAGAGCAGACCCAAAGAGTCGACCGGGAGGAAAGCGTACAGCATGTGTCGTCGTTCCTCTTCATCTATCTCTCCCACGTAGCTCAGCTCGTGATAACTTCTCGCTGCCTCCAAGAATTTACGTGTGTAGTCGCTTATCCTTGCTTGGCATAGTTTGAACTGCAAGACAACTTCCCGATTGTTCGCAGAGTGGACGAGACCTTGCGCGCGGTTGAAGTAGGTTTCGGCCATTGTGGAATCTTCGTCTTCGAGCAGAAGTCGGACAATTCGAACATAGATACGCATCTTCTCGCTATCCGGCATAGACCTATAAGAACAGCGTACAATTAAGAGCATGTCGAGCTAGGAACTTGATCATTCATACCTGTGTCCAGAATCTAGGGGAACAGCCATGAGAACGCGTGCTGCTTCACTCCACTCTTCTTCGTTCTCAAGAATGTCTGCGAGTTGGAAGCGTAGAATGCTGACCTGAACAATCCTGAGTCCCTTATACAACACAAATCATCATTGATCCTACCTGTTCTTCGTAGCTCACGATTTTGGGCTGCACAGTGGCAATGGTGTCCTCAACGACGCGCTTTTGGACATCCTGATCTGATATAACCCCTTCCCCAAGTTGCTTCACGAGTTCCGACAAGACTTGCCTTCCAACAACAAGGCCTACAGAATCCTGATTGACAACATAGTCGACGACAGTATGAAGATCGGTGGCGAGAGTGGAGAGGTCTGTTCGAGTAATGACGCTGTTCACGAGTTTAATAAGAGCCTGGGGCTTCGATCTGTTATCTAAAGAGGTGATTTGAGCAAGTTCAGCATCCATTGCGGAAGGTTTTGTTGGAGGAGTTGAACAATGAGGATGCTTGCGCAATAAATGTGTCGATGACTGTGAGGCGCGATCGCGTACGTGTGGGAATTTCCTTCCCAAAATGACCACTCAGTGCTTTGCCGATGGCGGCTTTAGTGCGAAGATGCTCACTAGTTGCCCTGCAACCATCGACTGTATTCGACAGCCCTCGACATCCCGAAACGGCCGCTGCAGGCTCAGCGCACCTTGGGTTTCGATAACCTTTATTTCTTGCTTTTCTTGGTTCTTCAAAACTTGATTTCGTTCGCTTTCAGCGCTGTGCGACAATCTTGAACTTCATCTGTTTGGATCCGCGTGAAGGCAGGGTTTTAAGGGCTTACAGGTACGCCGGCGTCCATCATGAGCTAGCCAGCTCATCAATCACTCACTCCGCACATCTTTTATAACCTGTAACAGCTCGTAACTAGTCCCAAGTTGGCCTTGAACGAGTCCCACACGATCCTCTCTTTCCCTTTCCCCTTCACGTCCCTCACTTTTCGTACATTGGTCTCCGTTTTCGTTACCTGGTGTAATGTCAAGACTCACTGCTTCGCCCTTTCACAAGCCCTCTCCTTTTGAATTCCCCCGTGCGTTGCCCGTGAGTCCACCAGAGACGAACTCCGACGCGGGTGGGCCCCCAGCACCGATTCACGAACCTTCAGCTTCTGTTGCAGGAGGCATAGAAGCGTTTCATTCGGAGGGCGACTTTTTTCACCATCACCACAGTCCTTATGACTCTATGGGCTCTCGAGTTCGACGTGGGCCCTCAATTCCTTACCACTCATCGGGACTTCGTGAAGCAAAAGAAAGAACAGTCCAGCGGAGCACCAAATCGTTTATCATCGTCATTCCTCCGCCTATTCTACTTCAAGAACATGGCCAGCTTGGACACACCCTTTCTCAGGGTCCTCGGCATCGACTTGGGCAGGGAATGTTGATGCCTCTTTTTCCTACTGTTGGTCTTTCCATTGTCACTACGATACCTCTTACTCAGAGCCCATGCAGATGTATGGCCAGTTGTCAGCCATTGCACGGGAATTCAATTTCCCGAGCACAGCCGGTATCTGCCTTTATTTTCACTTTTCAGAAAACGGTGTCGCCTCCACACCCAGGATCTCGGAAGACTCATGGCAAATGATATGGGGATGGGCACTATCGCCAGAGTCCCCACAGAAACCCCCCATTTGCGGAAAGCTTGAATTCGACCTCGACCTGAGGTTCGCTCGTTGGTACCACGCATGGCTCTCATCTTCCCAACGCGAGCATATGGATATTCCTATGTCCGTCGTTCCGTCCACGGCACCATCTCTGGCACATTTCCGCTCAGACAGCAGACATACCGAGGCTGAGCTCCTTCCCCGGGATGAAGAAGGCGACACATCCTCATTGGCCCCCCAGTCTACAGCTCGTCACATACCGCGAAAATTATCTCTCGTTGACCGGTTGGAACCTTCCCACAGATCTTTCTCTCGCCCATCTTCCCGTTCGGGGCTTTCACCTCCCGAACAAGTTGTGCAAACTCAAGTGCTCTCACCAATCTTCCAGGAGGACGAGCCTAAAACTGCCAAACATGATCTGGAGAAACGCGTGAACACCTGGAGGGTTAGTGCATCCTTGACTGCTACCTCGCTTGCCATCAAGCAAGGTCAGACCAGTCTTGAGCCTGCAAACATTCCCAACGACGTCACGATTGGCGATGTTGATGAAGACAGCGAACTCAACCTTGAGGATTTCGCGTGGTCTGTGTCATCGCAAGGTCCCCCCGATTACGACGAGACGCTATCCCTTTCTTCTTGGGACCGAGTCCCTTCCGTGCACCTTGCTCAACGTAATCAAGGCTCCGTTTGCCTGACACCCTCCACTGTTACCTCTTTCGGTCCTTCTGATTACACTCTACCTTCTCCGGCCCCTAGCTCTCTGAGGATCTTCACACCTGATATTGCGCGTCGTCTGTTCGAGGATATCCCCCTCACGCCGTCTACAGTGACGACCTGGGGACCTCCCTCTGAGTACCCACTTTCACCGTACTCTGACGGGGGGGTTTCTTCCGTAGATCTGCCTTATCGACTTACATTCAGCCGACCGACAACCCCTACGACAGCTACTTCGTGGGGACCTTCCTCTTGGCCCTCTTCACCCGTCGAGTCCGTCGCTAGCCAAGTCATTTCAGTACACCTTGGTGACCGAGGCGCTTTCAGTCGTCCTGTTACACCTTCCACTGTGACCAGCTGGGGAGCCCCTCTTTCATATCCCCCCAGCCCGACGACTCCATTCTATGTGTCTACTCCCGATGCCGGCCAAAGAGCGTTTGACGAAGGGGCACCAAATGCGCACTTACCGTGGATTCATGGGTGGCCCTACCACGCCGGAGAAGAGAACCTTACTGATGCTACTCCCTGGAATCACGGATGGCCCTACCATGTTCCTTCTCAGAACTCCCCGCGTGTTGAGGGTATGGCATTTCGTACAATGGACACAAACGATGCGAACGGACCTTGGAATCACGGTTGGCCTTACCATGTCAGTCAACAAACAGTCGGAGAAGACATTGAAGGTGGTTCCAATCTGGGTGGACCTTGGAGTCATGGATGGCCCTATCACAGTCAGAATCCTCTTGTTGAAGGAAGCTCGAGCAAGGAGGTTTCTCGTGGAGCCAAGGACCCTTGGGCTCATAACTGGCCATATCGCACCCAACCTGCTATTCTCGTCTCCGATCCTTGGGAACATGGTTGGCCCTACACCCAGAGCAGAGCGGCCTATCCGGAACGCGGCCATGGCGGTAGAAATGGTACGTGTTTTCGGTCCTCGGGCTCTCCTGGTCTTGACAAACGGTTTTCTGTTTTTCCCAGCTGGGTACCCTGACTTCGAATTATATCCCCCCGTTATGAAGACATCCGGGGTTAGTTTGCAACTTGGGTATCCATACTTTGACTTGTGTAAGTCTACTGCTTTCGCCCCTTTCTAGTCATTGAAACATCCCACAGATCCTGCATGCTATCCGTACAACTTGCACGCAATATATCCGCCATCAATCTCGGCCACAGTCGAGGTTTCCCTGGGTATGTGCTCCCATCCCGCTCAAATCATCAACTAGACTTTCTGATCGCGGTGCTACAGGGTATCCCGACAACCTCCTACACATATATCCTGCCATCCGAGCGGCAGTTGTGGAAGCGATCAAAAAATTGGACAACGTTGTTCAAGTGACATTGAAGCCCAGCTATCCATTCTTTGATCTGTGTATGTATCTCGCTCATATGACAGTAAACAAATATCTGACGCTACCTCAGACCCGGCGACCTACCCAGGGAATCTAGAGAACATCTACCCGATCGCTTCAGCTGTAAAGAGGCACGAGACGCGACATAGAGCTGTTTATCCCAACTTCGATTTGTGTAAGTACCACTCTGGTTGGGCCCTACTTCGTGTACTCAACCGCCTCAAAGATCCGGCCATTGAACCAGGTGTCGATGTCTTGTCGAAGTCCGAGGAATGTAACACGCGTTTGCCTGATGCTTATCCTGTATTCCGCATATGTGAGTCCTGCCCCTTTCTTAGACGCTGCTCGAGGTCCTCATGACGACCAAGACTCCGCTGTGTACCCGTGGAATCTTCAAGAGATCTACCCCCCGGCAGCGCTTCAAGTTGAGGTTGTGGAAAACAGACAACGATACCCCTTCTTCAATTTGTGTAAGTGCATTGAATGTCCTGACGCATCTCCGCTTATACTTTATTTATCCAGACTCCGCGGTGTATCCTCATTTTGACCTGTACCCGTCAGTATTGTGCAACGCGTTGGAGCCGGTGGACCACAGGGATGTCAATTTCTCAAAGGAAGCAAAGACAGAAACCTGTAATGTTCGCCAAAATTTGTGGTGATACTCTTACTTACGAGAACATAGCCTCCAAGTCAGGAATTCCGAATCACGTAGAGGTTCATTACCCAATAATTGTCCTCTGTAAGTCTCCCCTTTTCTTGTTGCATGCACATTGGCTGACGGCCCGGTCCAGACCGACCTGTCTACCCTTTCCTTACGATCTATCATGACTTACCCAAGGATACTCGACCTTCTGTGGAGCAACACTATCCCTATTTCGACCTCTACCCATCTAGAGATGATGGCCGTAAAAGGGTCGCCTCGCTGGGACCGCCATCAGGGATAACGCTTTGTAAGTCACCCTCGGCGCTGTATCCTGTTCTTTCCCTACTGAGGCATCTTGCACAAGGCCAATATGAATACCCGGACATTCTTATCTACCCTTCAGTGACCAACTCACTCGACAATAAAGTACTCCCTGAAGGCACGCCGAGCCTGTCAGCACACTACCCATTCTTCGATCTCTGTACGCACCACTTCGTCACCGATCGACTTCTTCAACTGAGTTTTACGCAACAGATCCTCCCACGTACCCGCATTTCAATCTTTACCCAGCGCTGTCAGGGCAGGTTCATTACCAGCAAACTGTTCCAGGCCTGGTTGTTGAATATCCTGTCTTCAACCTCTGTGAGTAATCAGTAAAGGTGCCGATAAACTGACACTCAATGCTCAAATGAATCTCTTCAGACCCGGCAACAAGCGATCCGACAGATAGTGTCATCTCAAGTGTTTCCTATCCCTTTTTCACCCTCTGTAAGCACCCGCGTTTCTATTGTGACATTCATCGTCTAAACAATATCCAGACCCTGCTGTCTACCCCCACTTCGACATCTACCCGTCGGTCTCCGGTTGCAATGCGAAGGTGATTGAAGTGAATACAAGGATTCGCGCGGATTATCCGGCGTTTGAACTATGTACGTTTGAAACCGCCATCAAAAGGGTTCGAAGATGCTGGATCAATTATCTGACCTATTCTTAGATTCACCTGTTTACCCGTTCTTTTCCTTGTGGCCGACGGTAAAGCCCATCATGCATGGCATCCCCTCGGCACGAAGACAGAGGCCAACCCATGCTCAACTACATCGACAAGTGTTTGGCGTTGCCCAATTGGTGATCAAAACCGGTCCATCTAAAACGCACCGCCGATTACATGAAGAGGTCTTCCCAGTGACCACCGCCGTGAGCACACCCAGTGGAACTTACGCGCTTTCCCCCGTTCGGCAAGGTGCGGGTGTCCGAGACGGAGAGGAGGCTCAGAACGTGGTGCGCCCGGCTTCAAGGTCCAGTTCTATCATGGGAAGACCAGTCAGCGTAGCACTGTCTCCTAGTAGAGGACTTCCTTCGCGCCCCAACAGCTATAGGCTCTCTATGGCTGAGGCCGAATCCCCAAAGTCGATCATTCGGAGTCGAATTTCTCCCGGCGATCCACCTTCACAACCACTTCCACCTGTCCCCCAGCCACTTCGCAGATCCGTCTCGTCGGTTGCATCAAACTCGACCTCTCGTGTCCACGCATCGAGTAGGGGCAACAGGTTACCCGCCGTCGATGAGCGAGAAGTGATTGCTCCTTTGGCACGTTCGAGCTCCTTATCCGATACGTCGAGAAAGAGGTTTCAGGATCGATCTGAACCTCCGACCACCGAATCACCTGTCCCCACACCCAGAAAACGAGATAGTCTGGTATTACAACGAGTCCGCGCAATCAACGCTGATGCTCGAGCTGGTGCTAGTGGTGAAGGAGAACCATCCGTTCTATCTTTAGCCAACAAGTTCCCCATGCCTCCCAGACCCCCGCTTCCTTCACGGCCCGCATAGACTATCGCGTGTGGTAGGTGTACTCCATGTAGAATGTACCTCGTTGATTTTGCTTGTTACTTAGTATTTATATCTCATATATACGTTCACTACAATAATACAGTCGTCAATCGTCTTCGTTTCGGTCAGTGTAAGGCGGGGGACTTCCGCCGAGCGTACGCCCTGGACCCGGCACCGAGACTGAGGTCTGATTGTCCGGGCCCTCGTCATCTTCCGCCTGGCTCTGTTGTTGGGGTTGTGTCCCCCCCTCTGAACGCCTTGCCGCAGCCGCAACCCGAGCTTCACGGAGTTCTTTCTCCCTTTCATCAAGCTCTGATTTCGCTCTGCGGTCATCCATGAACGCAAGCTTGACCTGCGTGGCGACACATTTGGAGTGAATGATTGAGCGGAAGTTGCAATGTCAAGACAAAAAGATGACCTTTTCCGCAGCCTGGGCCCTAGCCTCCTTCTCGAGCCGTCGTGCGGAAGCAGCTCGTTCCTCTTTCTCGATATGTATTTGTAGGGTCTCACCAATGATTTTAGAGCCGATCTGTAGGTCCTTCATATGCGCGGGATTGAACTTGTAATAAGGCTGAAACTCTTCAACCTTTGAGGTACTTGTGTTACGTCGATGTTCAAGGCCCTGGATATAGATAGATGACTCACTTCTGGTCGGAAACCAAGCTGCGTGCAAGTCAACATATGTCCTCTGTCGTTAGGATAGGGGTAAATACTTCACGCAAGAGCTCGACCGTCCCTTTCGGAGAGATAATATCTTTCTCGATCTTCGAATTCGTAGATTTGATCTTCTGATATTTCTCGTTGTCAGGATTGTCGACGATATTCTGGCAGAGTTTCTGGATCGTCTGGGTACGTGTTAAACAGAACACCATATCAATGATAGGGTATAGGTGGGGTAGCGTGTGATGAATTTACTTTGAGAGATTCGAGGGCTTGTGGAGCGGCATTCGGTCGCATTATTCCTGGATCTACTAGCCTCCGAAAGTGTTGACGTTTCTCGTGTTCAGCCCGCTCATCTACAAGAGATCGTCGTTGAGAAGACTCGCGCTGGCGTCTTTCAGCCGCCTCAGCAGGGTTGATGGACGTGGATTGTTCCATTGCGAAGATAAAAGGCGGGCTCGTATAGTTGTGGAGAGTTTTATGACCGACGCACGCACTGGTATGACTGTAAGCCTTCACTGGAGTGATGACATACTTTACTGTGATGTCGCAGCCGTGGACTGGGAGTCACTCGACGGTTAACCCCGGGCCGTAGCCCGAACTAACATTCCTGTTGGATAGTATTTCCCACGTTTTCACCTTCAAAGCCTCACCTCCAGGCTCCGTGTCGGGTTCATTGCTCCAAGCGTTGTCTTCAACTATAGCTATTCTAACCTATCTTGGCCCAATCCTACTGCTACTGTACAATGGGTCCGCTGACTGCATGATGCGGTTGAAATTTTACCGTCCCGAACTCCCGTAGAGCCTCTGTGACACGGGCCACAGCTCTCATCTCCTGAAAACCAATCAATGATCGATGATTAAAGGACACATATGATAGCGGGCAATTGCCGTTTATGTCGTGAGCCACGAGGAAAGAGAGCCTCACAGATGCTCCGAGGATGTCAAAGGTGTCAGGGAGCACTTCCAACTTGCCATCTAGCAACGATCTTTCGTGATCACCTCAAAATTCAGTTCCCCGACCTTCTCCACCCTCTCCACATAGTACATGTTACAGGTCGGCCAGGAACTCCCTGCCAGCGTCTGCCAGCATCCGCCTCGGATGCCGTATGGCCCGCCAAAGGCTCCACAATGATTGCAAGTCATCGGGAAGTCTGCCACAAGTTACTTCGTCTTATCAGTCGGCGTCGTAGTGCTATTTTTATTGCCCCTCTAATCCTCCAGGGACATTCCATCAGAACAAACTCCGAGGCGTATCTGTTTCAAGGACTTGCCGGGCGACAATTAGCCTCGGTTAGCTCATAAGGGCACATACGGATGTTGTTGGTCACCGTGATAGATAGGGAATCCACGATTCGAACAAGTAAAGTGAGTACAATACATCATATTAGTCTTTGTGCATCCCGCATCCGTGGATCGCGGTGCTATTCATATGACCGACTGGTAGTGCTACACTGTGTACATATTGCAGATTGTCAGATACGCTGTTAATCTAGGACCCATGCGAGAAAAGGAAAGACTCGATTACCAGATCAAGACCTGAGAAACAACACTTTAGCATCTTCTGCCCGGCCAGAATGCATATTGACCCACTTTGGAACGCTAATCTTCCAACGCCCACCCTTTGTACACTTGTGTGAGCTGCGGGACTTCTCGCTGGAGAAAAATCCGTGACATTCATCGCAGGTCCATTCGCTTTGATAGCCGTGTTTCGCCACTTCGTGTCTAAAGCGATCATGCTGTCTAGAGAACTGTTCCGAGCATCCCATCGTGCAGGGAAACGACCTTCTAGGCTTATCACGATGAGTTTGCATATGTTTTTCCCTAGTATGCTCGTTCATGAAGTGTCGACTGCACGTAGGCTCCAAGCAAGGGAGGTTGCGGCGTTTACGTTTATTACCGCGCTCCTGGCGCTCGCTCATGAGAGATGATGAGGCGTCGGATTCTTCGTCGTCCTGACAGTGATCTGAAGAGGATGGCGGTGTGGACGGCGGTTGGAGCGTATTGAAGTCTGGAACTTGTGGGACTTGCGAGGGGAATACGCCGGGTATTACGCCCGGAAACAGCATATCGTAGGATGATCCGGCTGCAGGTATTGGGGAAGACTGTACAGATCCTATACACATAGGCGCTGATGATTCAGGGCGGAGGCTCATCGAAGACAGATCGTCGCTTACCTGAGTTGAGGGAAAGGGGTGCATTGAACCCAAACGACAAGTCAATGTCAGTGTTGTCCACGGAAGCGATCTCTTTCTGGGAGTGAAGCCATGCAAGCAAGGACGAAGCTTCCAAGCTCGGTTTCCTCCCCAGCTCCCCAACCCCCAGCAGAGGTGATTCTGCTAGGTTCGGTATCGCTGTCGTAGAAACGGTGGATTCTGCATGCGAGTCAGTCAAGTGTCCGATAAGCGTAGGCGTGATCGATACACTCACGATTAGAAGAGTTCAATAGCGTCTCTGAAAGAAAGCTTTCCCTTCAGCACTTATCGTATCTCCAGTGATCGAGGCTGGCTCACCTGAGGTGCCAGAAGGGGAACTCGAGAACATGCCAGGGTCGCTCTTGCCAAGGTCATTATTCGTATGCATTGTAGTGTTCATGACGAGCGACCAGCACCCGTTTTCCATCGACCGTTCAAAGCTAACATAGATGCCACTTGAGGGTGGTATTGAGGGTGGCGATGGAGGAGTGGCTCTGAGGGTCAGAGACAGAACAGGCTGACCAGATGGTGATAAGTGCGCAGTGACTTTGAGTCTTGAGAGATCTTCAATAGGTAGGGACAGAGACATTAATGGTTGCAGGGATTCTCTTGGGGGATACAAAAACAGAACAGCCAAGAAAACGCAACGCTTTATACCCAAGGTTCAGGGCTGGCCGATTGCAAAGAAAGGCTAACATCATTGCGCGCCGACGATTGAAGCTGCCGTAGCGTGAGTTTCCAAGGAGAAAGGATTGAAATGATAGGAACCGTTCAAACGTCTAACGCCCACCAATGTGGATCTACTTGCCGCGGATGGTATATCTCCCACGCTGACGTATTGGTTCACCGCTTCGTCCGAAATCTGAGGGAGACTTCCATAAAAGTTTAGCTATTGAATCGTGATTGTGGCTTACCGTTCGCGATGGCTGTGGAATATCCAAAGCCCGAAGGCGGGCTGAACGACTTGATACAGGCTGAGATCGACCTATTATTGACATTTCCAGTCCTCCGTGGCTCGTGAAAACAAAACCTCAAAACGAGTCCACAGCATGTATTGACATCGCCCCTTCCCTGGAGAGACGCCGCTCGCTGGAGATTAAATGGATAATTAGTAGACTAGGAACAGGATGTAAAGAGCGGAGCCCAGATGACGGTGTCACTGGTACCGTACCACAGTGAGGGGCCTCAAATGAATAAATAGACCGACTTGTTTTTTCATCCTGTTCTCAATAAAGTGGAGCATCAGTCATCTTCATCACTGAGGACTGAGTGGGTGTCTGAGATCGGGAAGTAACTTGTAAGTTGTCTCCAATCAACGAGGCGGTATGAGGATGGTGACTTCGGAGGATTAAGCGATGTAAACACTGAGACCGACCAATGCGGAGTCAAGCGTCGCATTCCAACCCGAGCATACGGTGACCGGTCTACTACAAGGAAGGTCGGCCGCCTGGATCAGCGCAGAATTGAGAATTGAACTGATTGCCTCGAGTTGGGCCACGAATAGTTCCGACTTAACCGACGGAATTCGAGGATGAAATTCGGGCGTCGAGGGCGGTCGAGGGTCGAGAAATATTAACCGTTTACCGCCGACAGTCTGAAACGACTTGAACCCAACTCATCCCTGAAGTTTGTTCGGATTTGGTTCGGGTAGGTAGATGCTGTCAGAACAATCAGAGGTTGGCAAAAGATTCCCAGCAACTGTCAGGGCTGGGACTAGGGAGTGATTCGTGAGAGGGAGTAAGTTGGCGGACTCACGGATATCATGGTTGAAGCAAACAGCGATCACCATCAAGAAAAGAAGTCCAAGGTTTGATCCAGCCTGAGATTGTGTTTGTTTGCACTTGTAGGTCCTTTTTTCGAGAGATGGATCCACCCTCCCAGTTCTGTTCTGTTAAAAGTCACTGAGGGGTATCATGTTACTGAAATTTCTGGAAAAGAGATGACGTGCGCTACTTCAGATATTGTGTCAGTGTTTTCAATGCGTCCGGGTAAGTTATAACGTACGCTCTGTTTGGAGGGAATCTCGGTCGCTCGTCGGCGAACATGGGACTTTGTGAGAGTTTGGAAAGGCGTCGACACACTCATTTATTCCTGATGCAGATCCATGATGGCTCTTTGACTGTTCTGTGATATATACAAAGCAAGAGTCCGAGAACCACTTATCATGTGGATGATTGGCCATACCCTGTTCCCCGCAGCTGTGTGAGTCGGGACAAGAAAACGTCATTCATTAAGTTCATTGATTACTGATAATAGAGAAGTGCCCCAGTATCTACCGCCAGGCCCAAGCCTGTCGACGATCATAGCCTTCCGAAATATATTGCGTGTCAGACTAGTATGCGGTAGATCATGGGTCAAACAAATCTGGTTCTATCCGGGCGAGAAAACCTCCAAGTTCGACCTTGAGCTCTGAGGCTTTTTCACATGAGCGACGACGGGAAAGCTTGGAGCCTCTGAAGCACAAGTGGTAAAGACACAGCCGTTTCGCAATAGGTACGCCACATTTCGATTGCCTAAGGAAAGGACCTCAAGGAAGAGCAGGATAAGTGATACCGATGAGTCTCACAAGCATTGTAGCATTACTTTATCTCATTGAGCAAGCTATTTACAAATAACACAAGCGTTCTAAGTCGAAATAATCTACACCTTAGTGAATTCAATTTCCATATCCTTGGGCAAACTCAGAGCGAACGGGGAGAAACCATTTTGCGGGAATTCACTGTGCTTAGAATCCTTGGGGAGCGTCCAGGACCACTGTTGTAGTAGCATAGATGCCAGTGTACGCAGCTCGTACAGAGCAAAGTTACGTGCTGGGCATTGACGAGGACCAAGCGCAAATGGCCTGTATGATAGCTTAAGTATCCGTACCGATACAGAGAAAAGAAAACTTACAGCCAAAGACTAGCATCCAGTCTCGCTTCCTCCTTGGAGTCTTTGGCCATGAATCGTCCGGGAAGGAATTCATAAGGGTCTGGCCAGTACTCGTTGTTGTAATGGATGGCGCAAATGTTGAGGATAACGGATGTGTTGGGAGGTAGATAATACCTCTTCCCTGACGAGCTGACCAGGTTCGCTTCATATTTCGACGCGCGGGGCACCATATAAGTCTACCGAAGTAACTTGAGAACGGGTAAAAGGAAGGGGTAGGACGCAACTCACGATCGGTGTGTTTATACGAAGGGCTTCTCGGATGCAGGCCTGTAAGAACGGCATATCTCGCATGTTCTCCATGTTTGGCTCTTTCTCGCCCATGGCAGCGATCACTTCCTTTCGGCATTTCTCTTGGAGTTCAGGCTTCTTCGCTAGGTAGTAGACTAGACTTGACATCGCGCCAGCAGTGGTATCCTACAAAACCTTAGTCAGATGCATGTTCGTTGAAAGGGGGGATTGTACGCGCATGTCCGGCAATGAAGAAAACGACCATGTTGTCCCGAAATTCGACGTCAGACATCTCTGGCTGGATCGTGAGTCAGAATAATGGGCCTTAGCAGTAGGACACAAGGATAAAACTGACGTCCTCAAGCATGAATGTGAGCATGTCATCGCCCTTGTTGTGCTTCTTTTCTTCGAGTATGCGACTGAACATGGCCACCAACGAGTCGATCTTCTTGATAACCTTGGGACGAGGAGCCCATCGTTCGAGGAATGGAAATACGATATATCTAGAGACAGGTTGTCAGCGATCACATTCAAGCGAAATTGGGAGGTGCCTACGGGATAGAAGCGATACTATCCATCACAGAGTTGTAATCATTCACAAAAGGGTTGTCCACCTCGTTGATGGCATTGAAATTATGTCCGAAGGTTGTGGTCCCTGATATGCTCATGAGTGAACGCTCGCTCATTTTTGATGATGCATTACCCACCAACAGCGTCCAAGGTATATCGCTGGAAGACAGTGAGTAAGTGTGGGACGAGCGAACTGTTGAGAGCGAGGTTTCCTACCATAGTCAGATCGTCGAAGTTGAATCGGCCGCCTGAGCCCATTCTTTTGAACAGCTTGTGAGCAAGTGAGACGAAGTCCCCAATGGGCACAGTTCGTCCGAGTGCTGAGCGCACTACCCGGGAATGGCGCTTCCAGTTACTTCCGTTGGACAGAATGACGTTCGTGCGACCAACGAATCTCCAGAGCAGCGAGTCATCTGTGGTTTCGAATGTGAGAGACAATATTGAATGAGGTGTACAACTGGCTTTACCGGGAGGTTCTTCCTTCGGCCAGGTATCAATATCCGCAGATAAATCTCTCCCGATCTGGGAACTGAATGAGTATAGGCAAGGTACTTGGTAGGCGGATAGAGCAAACCTTGTGATCCAGAACGTGAACAATCCATCTTCCCAGAGCGTAGACGACGACAACACCCTCGTTCTTTTCGTTTGCGAAAGGAACGATGAGTTTCTTGATCCTGATATCTTCGACTTCGCCCTTAGCGTAACTCCAGAGAAGGGGTAGGATAGGAACTCGAGGCAAATGTTGAAGCTCGGCGGGTGGGCTGAATTGTTTCACCACCAACACGCAGAGAGCGCATGTTATAACGCCTGCAAGAGTGTAAAAGTTTGAAGTCAGTTCGATCATCCTGGGGGGTACTTGCTTCTGTGAAGCACTCACATTGAATTTATACTGGATACTCGTTACAAGCATCAAGGCCGTCAAGTTTCATCTCAAGGTGGCCGTTCAGCTGGAGCATTGGAAAAGCAAGCGAATAGAGGTGCTGAACCACTTGCAAGGTGCAGCGGCCGTGTGGAGTCGGAGTCAAGAGACAGGCCCAGCTCAAGCGCCCGTACTTTTTTGCCGGCCGCTCGGTCAAAAGGCAACAGAATTTCCATAGATGGAAGGAGCAGAGACTGCGACGGCCGCGACTTGGTGGCTACTCTCATCTTCCTCCAAACGATCATCTCTGATCCGGCACGGTCTTTAAAATGAGGCCCTCGCTTCTGATTTCTTCGAATATTTCGTGCCAGAATCATGGCTATCCAACTCGAACTGGCTAAATTTGCCCCGAGGTCGACCACAGAGGCATTATACCTTGGGCTGGGCTTGGTGACCAGTCTAGTGGTCCTCGATGTCATTAAGAAGTTTTTTCGAGCATCATCTTACGCTCACATTCCTGGTCCTTCATTCAACTCACTATTGGGTATCGTTCTTTACTCTTTGCCTCGACTCAACGCTGACTTTGTGGTCCGCCATCAAGGTTATTTGCCTACTCTGCACTCAGAGACTTCTCTCTTTGATCTTCACTACCCCATGACGGAGAGATATGGCCATATAGCCAGATTGAAAGGAGGGCTGTTTGGGGTGAGTCGAGGTTGACAGGTCGACCTACTGAGGTTCTCACGGGCCCCAATAGCTTCAGAAAGACGCGCTTTATGTGACCGATCCTCTCGCTCTCAACTCAATCCTTGTGAGAAATCAACAGAATTTCCCCGAATCCATTGAGTTCTCCGGGTATGGATTTTCTTCTTCACTAGCCTACGTGTTCTCACCTTTCGACGATAAGACTTTTCGGAGTCATCCACCACGGCAACAGTCTTGCGTCTGTTTGGGGTGCGTGCCTTTCTTGCGCGATACAATTATCCATAACTCATTCGCTTGTTCTTCAGGCGATGATCATAAGAAGCAACGCAAGATGCTGAACCCGGTCTTCACGGCGGCCTTCGTCTCAAAGCTCACGCCCATGTTCTATAAAATCGCGTTCCAGGTGAGCTCACAACGCGTTGAGCTCTTTTCATACGCTCAAATCATCGAAAAGTCCCGCGACGCCCTAGCCAAGGCTGTTCATAGTAGCAGTAACGGCGTCGTGGATGTTCTTGATCACCTCACTCGCACAGCTCTCGAGCTCATCTCACAAGGGGGGTTAGGACACTCCTTCAATTCCTTCGACCATGGCAGCAAAGAGTTCAACGAGTTTCACGAAGCCTTGAAGACGGTTTTGTAAGTGTATATTATACGATTCGTCCTCCTTGACTCACCTCGTTCTACCTTAGGCCAATGTCGGGAAGAATCTTCTTGGTTCTCCCATACCTAGAGACCTTCGAAAGCTCAAACCAGACTGGCTGCGCCGCATTCTTTCGAACGCTGTCTATTACGTCCCCTGGCCGTCACTGCGAAAGGTATTTCCGATCCTACCTCTGTTTTCTTCCTGTTGACATCAATCCCAGTTCAAATGGGGTTGCGACACGATGCATCCGGTGTGCAAGAAACTCTTCATCGAGAAGAGAAAGATGCTTGAAGAAGGCTCATTGTCCGAGCTCGAAAAGAGCACTATGGGCGGAAAGGACTTGGCCACTCTTCTCAGTAAGTTCCCGCATATTCCTATATATTCCCATCTCACGGCTCTTCAGTGTGGGCGAACTCACAAGCCGATGAGGAGGATCGCATGACCGATGAAGACGTTGTCGCGAACATGAGCTCCATCGTCCTTGGTGGCCAGGAGACTACCTCCGGAGCTCTGAGTCGTCTCTTGTGCTTGATGGCGAAACATCCTGAAATGCAACAGCGGCTCAGGGAAGAAATCAATGACGCGGTTAAGGTTTGTGTTGATGATGGTCTGTCTTGTGATTGAGGGTGTTGATCGACATCTTCTCAGAAAAATGGGTCCCAAATGTTGGAGTATAGCGACCTCAACAACCTTCCTTATCTAGATGCCGTTTGTCGAGAGGCTCTCCGCCTTTTCTCCCCTGTCACCTTCGTTTGGCGCGAGACAACTGAGGACTGTGTCGTTCCTCTCCAATTCCCAATTCCCGGCGAACGACGAGGAACTGAGGCAAAGGAGCTCCTGATAAGAAAGGGAACGCCCATCTACATTGGACTTAGCGCCTCAAATAGGAGCCGTGCGATTTGGGGAGACGATGTGAACGAGCTCAAACCTGAAAGGTGGCTAGGAAAGACCATCCTTGAGTCGACGGAAAACGGCGTGAAATGCCCGGGATCTTCTCGAACATGTGAGTCGACAGTTTCTGTCACCCGAAATGCAATCAGCTGATCCGTGTTGTTAGTATGACATTCCTTGGCGGCGGACGGGCATGCCCTGGTATGAAGTTTGCGCTTCTTGAGATCAGTTCGTATTTGTCCATCATCTTCAGCCGTGCGTTTGGCTGACTTATATTCAGAGCTCGTGCTCTCCATCCTCATCCCGTACTTTGAGTTCGAGGCTGTCTCCGAGGAGATTGACTGGCGGATGGGTGTGACTGTCGTGCCGTACGTTAAAGGGAAAGAGAGCAAAGGCCCAAGCGCTCCAATGAAGGTCAAGCTCTTGTAAGTTGCCACGCAGCCCGTGTCACCGATTTTTTTCTGACAGTCGATTCAGAAAACCGATGGCGTAAGGAGTTGAATTATTGTAGAAGAAGAGTGGTCAAGTATGACTACAGTAATAGACAATCCCATTTCCTGTATCTTGTTTGCAATCCTAGTTTCTTTCCACGCTCCTTGCGGAATTCATCGACATCAGACCGGCCAAAGCGACCAACACGCCCAACACGCGGCCAACGCTTTCTGCGTGGCTTGAACAAGTAGCAGCATTGCCACTGAGGATCCCTCAGGGTGGATTGAATTCGGATGGTATCCGAGAGTCGGCTGGGTGCACACGTCTCTGAATGGCTCGAAGAGGTTCAAGCGGGTCTGACTATCCATGTATAAGTCAAAGTCAACGCACTAGTCAAGAGTAATCCACCGTCTGAGTCGGAAACCAGCCGAGACCCGTCACCCTAGGAGTCCTAGTTGACTTCCAGCAGCAAATAGTGAGAACTTTCGTACATACTCCGAGTCGTCGCATCAGATGCATAATACAAGCCATGACCCAAGGACATGTCTATTTGAGTCGTTATGAGAAGTGACATCATACGCCTAGGCTAACGAAGCTTCAGAACGAGAACTTCAAGAAGAACTGGCTATAGGTACTCGAAGCACGTCAGGCCTCCATGTAATCGACTCATGCAACTCCACCAAGTTCGCGTTTTTACTCGAGACTTGCTGACATCACGGCAATTAGCCGAAATGACAACCGGCCGCTTCGACAAAAATAGCAATCAAACTTTTCCTCCTCTAACTTCAAGATGACGGCCGCTCTCTCGACAAATATTCACAACAGCGTGTCGCGAGATATAAGAACCATTGAGGAGACATGGAATCGACATTAAACCCCACCATTCTACAACACCTCGTTCATATATCCACCTACACGATTTGAAAATGGCCAGTACTCTCTCAAAGATCCCTAAGCGTGCTCTTGGACGAAACGGTCCTAAGGTCGCGTCCATTGGTTTCGGAGCTATGGGTCATTATTTTACTTTTTTACCCACGTGTAATCGTGCTGATCTGCGAATTATCAGGTATTGGTGCTTGGTATGGCAAGACAGATGAGGAAGAAGCGTTCAAGGCACTCACCTACGCGGCGGACCGTGGAATGAACTTTTGGGATACGGCCAATATCTATGGAACTTGTACGTGCTGCGCTGATCAAGCCAAAGCTCTCCACTAAAGCTCTTCATTACTTGTAGCCGAAGATGCGATTGGGAAATGGTTCGAAACTACAGGAAGGCGATCTGAAATCTTCCTCGCCACCAAGTTTGGTGCTTTCGATCCAGAAGGAAACCCACAAGACGGGCCCACTTCCAAGCCTTCGCACATAAAAAAATCGGTCCTTCGATCCCTAGAGAAACTCAAGACCGACCACATTGATTTGTACTACCAACATCGCGTTGATCCCAAAGTCCCTATCGAAGTTGTGCTTGAGACTCTTCGCCCTTTCATTGACGAGGGAAAAATCCGATACCTCGGTCTCAGTGAATGCAGCATCGAGACCCTGAGGAGAGCCAAAGCTGTCCCGGGAGTTGGAGATAAGCTCATCGCTGTCCAGGTCGAGTACAGTCCATTCACGCTCGACATTGAGCAAAACGGACTGGCCGCCGCCGCCGATGAACTCGGCGTTTCAATCATTGCATACTCTCCTCTTGCCCGAGGACTTGTCACTGGACGGTATGTGTTTTATCAACTTCGCCTCAGTGTTCGTTGACTTAGAAAATTTTACAGATTCCGCTCCCGGGCCGACTTTGATTCCAATGATCTCCGCCTCACCCTACCACGGTGGTCAGAGGAAAACTTCCCGAAAAACCTCGCCATCGTCGACAAACTCAAAGAGATCGCCGATCAGTACGGTTCGAGCAATAGTCAGATAGCGCTTGCGTGGATACTCGCTGAGCACCCGACATGTAAGTACCCCATTCCATCCCTGAGACGTCAACGAAAACTAATGACATTATAGGGATCCCGATTCCTGGTTCTCGTTCGGTAGAACGTGTGGAAGACAACGCGCATGCTGCGGAACTCAACCTGCCAGCTGACGCAATTAAAGCCATTCGTACACTAGTCGATAACGCCGAAATTGCAGGCACAAGGAACAGGACGTTGGCGTGGATCACTGCGGGAATGGAGGGCAATTGCGTCAAGCCAGAAGAGTGGAAGGGTGAGGAGAACATGTAAGAAAATGACACCAGGGCGGAGATATCAACGACGGACATGCAAAATTGTATCATCACCTTCCCGCTTCCCCTTTCACCTACACATTCGGGTGGCCAGCATTGCGTATCGATTACATGTTTCATTAGAGTATTTACGAATGTCAGAGTAAACATTACATGGTTTCTACTATGGTGATTCGTCGTCGTCGGTGCTCCAATCCTGTTCATCAGGGCCATCCAAATCCAATGATCTCTGTGTCTTCGACTGAAAAGAGACATTCGGGAAGGAATGCGTTCGTAGCCGCGTGAGGAAAGACTGAGGTCCACTTGCGTTTGCACCTCTGGCCCCCACCGGGTCCCCTCTCTTTGATGTATGAGATACGGGGTCGAGGTTTTCGTGAGAGGCCTTTCGAGATGGGGTAGTATTCCCTGACGAGCCGTGGAACCGTCGATTGTGTAGGCTCCGCCGAGATCCGTTGGTGAACGCTCTTTCAGTGTCGCTGTCAATAGATAGTGCTTGATCGCCAGCGATTGTGTTGATTCGGAGCGCGTTCCGGGCATGGGCGCTGTGTAGCGGGGCTTTAAGCGCTCTTCTCACGGTCTGGCGACCAAGATGGATCTGCTTCTCAATCCTCATCCTATTTCCAATCATGTGGAGCTGCAGGGAGGGACATGTCAGTAGAAAGCCAGACAGTGGGGATCGCATCATCCACATTTAACGGTCTATGCGAAAAAGCGGGCCCTAGTGTTGATAGATCTGACCTATAGACTCACCTTTGGCCATGTAACCAACGATCCAACTTTGATCATTCGCTCCAATTCTGCAGGATCTGGATCAGTTAAGATACGGAACCAGTCCTACAGGAAATGTCAAAGGCGCCCGACAGGTCGTAAAAAGTTTCGCTCCATACCCATAAACGAGTTCGTGGCCATATGCTGACGGGCGCAATTGTGAGCAATCTAGACCTTGATTCCAAACTCGAAAAAAACTCCTCACGTCACAGCACCGTCAAATCGTTGCAAGAAAACACTCGACCAATCTTGACCCAATACAGTCGGTAGTAGTTCGAGATCGCGTATAACCTGTGCGGGACATTAGGCTGTCAGACGATGTCCACAAAGCGGTGGCAAGGCGCTCCGTACTTTGAAGTTCTTTGTGAGCTCATGCTTCAGCCACTGCTCGACCGCCGACAGGAGAAAGTTCCCTGAAAGTATGAAATGAATACGCCTCCGTCTGGACCGGAAATGGACGCTTGCCTCTCCATCCTGTCAACGCATTTAGTGCCTCGCATTTATGACTGAGAAGAGTAGGTGGCTACCTTTTCCCTTTCTGTGAGCTACCGGTTTTCCCGCAGAGCCCCTTGGAGCGAAGAAAAACAGGTGCACATGCTGCGCAAAGCGATAAGCCCTTGACACAAGTTTACATCAAAAAACTACCCACCGGATTCACTTGCGAAACAACAGGGAATGTCACTGCAGGCAGGCATGTAAGGCCGGAATTTATTAACGCCTTGAGTCCACGGAGAAACTCACCATTGAAGAAAAGATTGAGGCTCTGTATGGGAATATCTACCCTGAGACTACCGTCTTTGAATTTCGAAGAGAACTCCCATGGTATAATCGTGCCATCTTTCAATTTTTGCATCAAGACAACTGGGTTCAAGATTCCAGGTACAGCGGCCGAAGCAAGGAGAGCGGACCAAATGACGCAGTCTGGAGCTGTGATGTAGTTCAGGAGCCGGGTCGGTGAGTTCTGGTCCGCAGGGATAACTGAGATGTTCAGAATACGTCCCGTTCTCGCGTAGGCTTCGGCAAATGTGAGCGAACCCATCGTGAAAAACGTTGCTTTACGAGCCCATCTGTCAGAGAATGTCAGGAGCCAAGTGCTGGGATGAAAGTGGGAGCGATCGTACAGAATGCTGTCGAAACGAGCCCCAGTTTTCCAAAATCGACGACCCCAAACAGAAAACGTATCTTCGCATGCAGTTATCCGATTTGCAAGCTCCGGGACAAGTACAGATTTGAGTTCTTCATCTTTCCGACAACATACGAGAGCTGCAATGAGCCCCCCGGCACTTGTTCCTGTAATCACTCGAGGAAGGAGGTCGGCCTCCACGAAGGCCTTCATGACCCCGACGTGGTCTGATTTCATCAGTCAAAGGACACGTTCTAGAGCGAGCGCACTAACAGTATCCAAAGGAAGCACCGCCGGATAAGCAGAGTGCTGAGATACCTATTGACCTTGCTCAGTCCCTCACAACCGTCCATGATAGATGGATACTGACCAAAATTGGTGTTCGCACTCTTGAAGAACTTCTTCTTCTCATCTACCGTGAGTTGAGTTGAATCCCGAATGAATTCCAGTGCCTTCTCTTCCTCGTCGTAGTACGCTTTCCATATTTCAGTATGGTGCTCATGGGTAAGGATGGACGTTGCTCACATTCAATCAGGTTCTTTGTGCCAAGGAAGGTCTCACTGTAGAGTCTGGTCTCGCGTCAGAGGCGCCCGAGAGCACAAACGTGTACGAATACTGACCTTGAAGATTCAATGCCTGCAAAGTTCGCCCTTATACACGTCTCCAGGACTCCAAGACACCCTCTGACGTCGTTCTTCTCTCTGAGTGCTTTCAATGAACGTGTTACCCTCCTGATCAATTTCCAGTCGTAAAAACTGTCTTCATCCACCTGAAGGTCGATCAATCATGAAGTTCCTCCCAATGAAAATGCATGAAAACGGACATTCTTCCATTCGTCGAATTTGAGATACTCGTCCATTGCCTTCGCTGCTTCTTTCCATTCCTGAACAGTAGGTGATTTCCTGGTCTCTCGTGATATTGTTCTCGATGACTTGCCTCGTAAGTTCGCGCAGCGCGCATACGTTTCCGCAATACGCCCTTCTTCCCTCGCCCTACCACGTTATGTCGGTAAGCGATACAGCAGGTTAGTATCACGGACGCACATGCAGATATCCACTCCTTCCCATTCACCACTTGTCGAATAAAGACATATAAACCAAACTCGGCCGTTATGAAGACGAAGATAAATATCTGTTTGCGGAAGAGGGATTGAGCTCGAGTTCACAGGTCGAAAGAGTTTGGCATACAAGGAGAGGCCAGCGAAGCAGGAGGTAAAGACAGTCGTGTCGTTTGTTGTGTATTCGAGCCTTCCTGTTCTTCCTGTATATTGGTATGTATATGAGCGCTGCATCACTCGGAATTTGAGCCCAACAGACTCACTTCCTGACGCGTAGGTTTACTGGCGCAAAGTCACTCAGAGCAGATACTTTATGAACCCGAATACTGTTCACTGGAGACAGAGTCGGTGAGGCGGAGGGGCCAGGGGAGTTTGCAGCATCGAAGTAATTGACTTCATCGGTACGAAGGGCTTCACGAAAGGCCTGCATATGGCTGCAGAATACTCAGCAGGGAAACCTGAGCGATGAAGAGTATACGCACGACTCGTCGACATAGTCTGCCTCGAGAGCCGACATTGTCCCTTGGGCTTGTCGTTGTCAACGTTGTACTTGTGGTCAGAGGGAGAAATGAGGGGATGGCATTGGCGGTGATGATGTCAACCTCCGCGGCCTCGATTCTGCATAAGCAAGTTCTCAATAAAGTACTCAAGGCGCTGGCTATAGGTTAGAAAATGCTGGTCAAGAAACAGCCGTATTCCGTTATGCTATGGGTAACATGAAATATTGAAACAAGGTACTCTACGTCAAGTGAGGGAAATTGCTCTTCAACTTTTCTTCTTGTAATCATCCAATATCCAATCATTGATATCCGTCGCACGAGCTCAAATGAGTCGCCACACAGTCGCATGTATCAGTTACCGAGCATATTGAAGTTTCTGAGGAGGCTTTGTGTTCCGATACGAGTTCCAATATGAGTTCAGAGACGGCCATTCGAATGGTCCATCCTCGCCCACAACTCCTGCAAGAAACTTTGAATCGGCGGAATGGTGGAGGACGTGAGGTAGACTAATTGTTAAGTCGAGAAAATACTAATCAGTTAGCTGCATGCTGGAGGGTGTGGATACCTTTTCGCCGAGGGGAAACCCGCGGAAGGCGATTGGAGGTCAAGTTTCCAGGAATTTTTAGGTGTAGGGAGTAGAATCATTGTCATTCTTGTGGTAGGTCAGCGTAGAGCTTGATGTGAGCTCGAGAGTCAACTCTTCCAGTCGTGAAGTGCATTCCATGTAGACTATGAGACTCGGCAACGCAGATTATCGACTCAAACTGAGTGGGAGTCAGGAAGAAGGAGTGTTTGGTCGCACGTGACCAAACCTTTCTCTCCCTTCGCCTCTCTCTCTCTCTTCTCTTCCCCATCCACCAGGTCGTCGTTTGGACCTCGTTGTGGCCACCATAGGCCCCGGTCTCATCCTCATCCTCGGCACCGCCGACAGCAAAATTCTCTTACATTCTGCTCGACATTAGTTTCCTACCCTACACACGCTTATATCCTCACCAAACGCGCCTCGGGTGCCATTGAGCCCCGAGAATCGAGATGTCCTCCAACACTATCGACCCAATGACACACGTGGCCACTTCTGCAGACTTGGAGATTCGTTGCGCGAAGATTGCAGACCCATCTATTGGTGCGTGCCCTATTCTGCATTCTGGCACACTAAACTCATAACCTACCCCAGACTTGAAAACCAAGAATGAAGTGGCCACCGAAATTCGAGACATGCTCGACACGACCCGAGAATTTGAGACCGTTCGGGTTCTCCAATACCTGATTCCCACTCTCCTCGATCTGCTACGAAATGGGGAACCTTCCTTTCGAAAGGATAGTCAAGAATACCAGTTTCGTCGCGTTCTCGTCGAAATTCTACATCGTATTCCTACTTCCGATGCTACACGGCCCCACCTAGACGATATCTTCAAACACCTATTTCACCTCGTCCGCAATGACAATGAAGACAACACTTCTTTGGCCTGTAAAACACTGATCGACCTCGTACGCAATTACCGTTGCCTTACTGAGGAGAGGTTAGGCGAATGCACCACCCTTTTCCTCGAAGCATTGAGCCATATCTCCGCACTCTGTACTCGTCTACTCTCCGAGGACTCAGAGGTCATGGATCCCAACCTTTCGTTACCTGGATTGCATAGCTTCAAAGTCATGTCGGAGCTCGGGCTGGTAATGGTCATGTTCACGCGCGCTATGCGGCAAATGACGCCTGCAGTCAAAGCGACCATTGATCCTACTTTCGCGGTCATTGAACTGGCGTCTCCGGCGCAGAAAAAAGCCCGCGAAGATTGCGAGGCAATGGAGAACATCTGGGCAGGAATGGCGTCCACTATCAAGAACCCTGGTGCTTATTCTGATTTCATTAATGCGCAGATAAAGGCACGAAATTCACCTTGTCGTCCTTCAACGAGAGAAAGCTGATGATTCTTCTAGCTTCTATCGTATCTCGTCTATATATTGAGGCAAATTACAGATCAGACTGCCGTAGAATATGGGGAACGTCTGACACTAATTGCCCTTCGCCTACTTCAAGACTGCCCTTCAACGTCTATAGCTCTTCGAAAGGTAAGCACCTGTACTTTCTCTTACATTGATAAGGTCGCTCAAACTTTCTATAGGACTTAATGGTGGTGTTCCGCCATCTCACCGGCACGCCACATCGTCGCGTTCTTGTGCCACAAATTGACAAGCTTTTCGACGAACGAATTCTCCTCGGCACCGGAATTGGCAACAAAGAGATGCTGAGGTATTCGCGCAGCTCTTACCGAAGACGCTTTCTGACATTATTCTTGGTCTTAGAACGGGTGTTTACTCTGCCGTAGCGGACCTCTTCCATCACTTGAAAGGCGATCTCTCGTTCCCCCAACTCTCGCGACTGGTACATATGCACCTACGGATTTTGCACAATCCCATGGTCGGCAATAATATGCACATTCTGTGCGCCAAGGTCCTTTTCGGGCTCCCAGAAACCATTGTCACCAAGGACTCTCCGGAGAATGCTGCGCGCCTCCTCGAAGTCATGTTCCAAAGCTGCCTTGATAGACTCAATGCTCTCACCCACCTTCATGACGAACTTGTCGCTTCAGTTGAACGAAGAAAGGGGGGCGAAGATACGGTCGAGGATGCCATCTTCATCGAGAGATCACGACCGTTTGGGGCCGCATCTTACGCGCTTGAAAAGCCGGAGGAAGTATTGCAAGGTGAGTACCAATACGATGGTCGCGCCTTTCACTCCTAATATCCCAAGCAGAATCTCGCATTCTTTTCAAACTACTTTTGCATGGCTTCCGTGTTACTCTAGCCCACCTCAAGAAATGCAATGCACCAATCGCAGATGGAACGTTGATACACCGGGTTTTCGAAGGATGCATCCGCTGTATGACTTACCTTGAGCCGGAAACCCGCATGAACGAGTCCAACGACACGATCGACTGGTTCGGGTTGTTCCTACTTGAAGTCAATCTTCATGTCTTTCAGGAAGTATGGACGCAAAACGTGGGCTATTTCTTTGAGTGCGCTCAGCGCAAGGTTGTCTTGATGAACATCTGTCAATTCCTCTTCACAAAAGAGTCGACTTCCCCTACCCTTCTTGCCATCATCCTCAAATTCCTTGTCGACAGGCTGCCGGAGCTGGGAGAGTACGACGATCTCAAGGCCGCTGCCACTATACGTTTGTACAAGATGGCCTTCGGAGCGGTAGCCGCTCACCCCGCTACCAACGAACCTATCTTAGCTTCGCATCTGGCCAAACTTCTGATGGACTGCTTCCCTTTGGCTACGAAGGCCACGAAACCCACACACTATTTCCACCTGTTGCGGGCCCTGTTCCGTGCGATTGGAGGTGGCGGTGGCCGCTTCGAACTGCTTTATAAAGAGGTTCTCCCTCTACTTCCAGACATGCTGGAGTGCCTGAACAGGCATCTCCTGGCTTCCGAGGGGCCAACGAGAGATATGATCGTCGAGTTGTGCTTGACGGTCCCCCTTCGCCTGACCCACCTACTACCACATCTCTCATACCTAATGCAACCCCTGGCATTGGCACTGCGTGGAAGCCCGGAGTTGGTGTCACAGGGTCTTCGGACGCTGGAACTTTGCATCGACAATCTCACCCCCGATTTCCTGGACCCCACCTTGAGCATCGTGTTGAGGGAGCTCATGGAAGCATTGCATAGTCACCTGAAGCCCCTTCCATCTAATCACGTCCTTTCGCATACCACCATTCGTATCTTGGGCAAACTTGGCGGAAGGAATCGACGCTTGTTGACGAAGGAGCCGTCGCTCGAATACATACACCATTCCGAGGTCCCGAGGGTAGTCGTCTCGTTCGGAGGCACCGTTCAGAAGCTTTCGCTACAACCTGTGGGGGCGCTTGCTTGTCGTATGATGAGCAACCCCACGGGTGCCGCAGATGTCAACATGGCGTACGACTACTTGGAGAAATGCCTGAGTTTGATGATTCACGATGTGAGTAATCTGTCCCGTTATCTTCATAATTGACGATTAAGCTGTTTTCAGGGCGTGAAGGGTCGAAATGTGGAAGACATGTTCACCAAGGCCCTCGAGGCGATCTACGATGGGACGTATAACAACGACACGAAGGAGAAGGCGGAGCAATTCCTGAAGAAGCTCTCCCAAGTCATCTTCGACATGGAGCTCAAGAAGGGCCAAAGTCGGGACAATGCCCAACGAACCCTTCTCGCCCCTTTTTTGGACGCCATACCCCATGCGCTAGCTCGAGAGAATGCGAACCAGGCGAAAGCTGCCCAGGAGCTCATGACTTCGGTCATTCAAGAGCTGGTAGTACAGGCACGACAGAACAATACCATCGCCCCAGAGGTCTATCCCATCCTCCACCAGATCGCCAATCGCTTCACTTCTCTTTGCTATGACCACGCATGGACAAGGAAGGCAGCGGGTTGTGTTGGCATCAGGATTATGACTACCACGCCTGATGTCGGCGAGAAATGGGTTCGCGACCGAGGGGGAGACCTCGTTCGAACCCTGATCCACGTTCTCAAGGACCTTCCCACAGATCTGCCGGAAGTCGACAATATCGTCGGTCTCCTCACCACCATCATCAAGATCGGGAGTGCGGATTTCGATTTTCGGTCGACGGATGCCTCAATCGCTCGCCCCAAGTTGCTCAATCTCGCCGGGATTCTGTTCCCAGAGCTCACGAGCATTAGTCCCGTCGTTAGGCAAGCCGTACAGACCTGCATCGGACTTTTGGTGGAGTATGGTGGTCTATCGGCCATGGAGCTGCTCACTCCACATCGTGAGCGGATAATCGTCCAGATCTATGCGAAGCCGCTGCGAGCTTTGCCTTTTCCGATTCAGATTGGCATCATTGAAGCGGTCAGGTTCTTGATCAGCCTCGATCCTCCGTTGTTGGACCTGAACGATGAGCTCCTGCGCCTCCTCCACGAAACTCTGGCGTTGGCAGATGCAGATGATAACTCGTTACTCAGTCGCAACAACGTCCGCCAGGGCACCATAGAGATGACTAAGCTGAGAGTCGTCTCAATCAAGCTTCTGACGGCCTCCATGCCTTTGACCGACTTCTTCTCGAGGCAACACCAAACTCGTCAACGGTAGGCCCAGCCCCCCCGGCCATTAAAACGCGCTTACTAATACTTCGAACAGGGTCACGGGCGTCTATTTCAAGTCTCTGTACTCCCCTTCCCTCGAAGTGAAGGATGTAGCACATGAGGGTTTGAGGATGGTTCTTTTGCACCAGAGTAAACTCCCAAAGGAATTGCTCCAGACAGGTCTTCGGCCCATTCTTATGAACCTCGCCGATCCGAAACGATTGTCCGTACCGGGCCTTGAGGGTCTTGCCCGCCTCCTCGAGTTATTGACCAACTATTTCAAGGTCGAGATTGGGCACAAGCTGTTGGATCACTTCAGAATCGTTGCTGATCCACAAATGCTACAGGCATCCTCCCGTTCGCCTTTAGGTGAGAATGAAGGGATCACGAAACTCGTGCGACTAGCCAACATCTTCCATCTCTTGCCGTCCTCCGCGAATATCTTCCTGGAGAACCTAGTGAACGCCATCGTCCAGACGGAGGCTCAAATGCATTTTTCCGGGAAGAGCCCGTTCTCTGAGCCTCTCGCGAAGTACTTGGACCGGTATCCCGAAGAAGGCGTCGATTTCTTCATAAAGCACATCAAATTCCCCCGGCATTTGCGGACTTTCCGCAGCATTTTGCAAGCGGGTCTAGCACCGAATCTGCTTAGAGTGCTGGCATCTCGGACCCACATCATCGTCACGCAGAATCTCCAGTCACAAGACCAGCATCTTGCCTCCCTCTCCTTGTTGTCTGATCTGGCGAAGCTGGTCCCGAACTGGATCCGACAACACGAGTATGTTATTCCAGCTCTCTTGAAGAGTTGGCATTCGATTGTCCCCCGGGTCGATGATAGTCCTGCCACGGTACACGAGATGATCAAGCGACACGACATCCTGATAGACCTCTTCAAATACGCCTTGCAGGACTCTCCGCGAATTGATCTTGTGTTTGAGGTGATAGCGGTCTACACACGAACGCTCGAAGTCGACCTTAATCATATCACGACGTTCCTTTACAAACACGTTGCCCTCTGCAGCGATGTCTTCTTCCAGCGGAATGTCTTACTCCGTTTCCTATCATGGTTTGAATTACCCACGGCATCCTGCGCTCTCAAGACAGCATTCATTCGTTACGTCTTGACGCCGACTCTTCTTGTCCATGCGCACAGGTTCTCGTCGAGCAAGCATCTGATTGACGTCCCTTTCGTTAATCGCGTGAATCGATTGATATGGGCACACATACCAGAACAGACAGCGGAGGAGGCGGAGGATATGTTCGCGATTGAAGCTCTACACCTGACGACGATTCTTGTGCAACATTATTCGCATCTTGTCCAGTCATCATCGAAGGACTTGATGAAGTGGGCCCACCATTTCACAAACAGCGAAGACCAAATCATTAAGCAGGCCGCCTTCCTGTTGAATGCTCGCTTTTTCGCCGTACTTTCTGCTCCACAGCGATTCGTTTCGCGTACCTGGACAGGGCTTATCCGTGCTCCACCTGAAGCTACTACTCCGCAGCCACCCTCTACACTGCGTACTGAAGCATTACTTGCTTTAGCTCCAATTCTTTCCCGTGCAGAGTCAGAGGGAGGACATCCTCAGTGGGCGGTGCAGGCTCGCCGGATCTTGACAGAAGAAGGCCTATCCCAGCTGACCCTTTTCTATCTCATGGTCAAGCTACCTGACTTATTCTACCCAGTCAGGAAGTTATTCGTCACATACATCGTCAATTGCCTTCACAAGCTCGGCTTAACGTTGACCTCGAACGTGGACTCTAGATTGCTGTCGATAGACTTATTGCAGGTGGTGTTCAACTGGGAACAGAAGGCGTTGGAGGAAGCGCGTGACAAGATGGACACCGGTGATAATGAGGAGTGGCTCACACCCCTAGGCTACAGAGAAAACATAGTCAGCTACCTCGTCCGCTTGGCTACTCTCAACCACGAGATTCCCGGTAGGAATGTCATCATGTCTCGTGCCATTCCGGTTCTCCAGCAGATGATCGGGCCCAAAGGATGGACCGACGTTGCTTTTGGTCTTCGCTATTTTTCCAAGACTCTCGAGGTGATACTTGTTCGTTTGGTTTCACATCATGATTGTTGACTGGTATTGTTCTCAGGGCGACTTGACCTCGGAGCCTTTGTTAAGTCATGCTGTAGCATCTGCAAAGACCTTGCAGATCATCGCCGCCGAACAGGACGATACTTGGTACACTGCCAATGCTGCAACACTAGAGAAACTGGTTCGCAAAGGGATGACCTGCGACGAGTCCCAGCTACACGACGCATTGCACCCTATATTTGACCGTTTGGTTCGCCTCTTCCCTCTTCCCAAGGAGGAAGAGGAACAATCGAGCGAACTTTCGGACTTCCACGCTTTCATCTACTCCGCCATTGGGGAAGGGCTCCGGAACACTACCTCGGTACGGGGTGTGCTTCTCATGCTCAAATCAGTCGTAGAGGTCGTTCCCGAACGGATCGAGGCCTTCAGCCAGCTTCTGATGAAGTTGTTAGGCAAGGTACTTAAGGAGCATATCAACGCTCCCTTGGCGCAACATTTGGACACCGGCTCGCGTTACTTAATCTCCATCTTCGACATTTGCCAACTATCGATGGGATCACTTGGAGAACAGAGGAAGTGGATGCTCAGCAATCTCGTCGTCATGGTCGAGAAATCCAAAAATCTGCCCTTGTGCCAGTACATTCTCAATCTCGTCAGATCATGGACGCTTGTGAAGCAGGACACCTACCCCACTATGAAGGAGAAGGCACAAATTCTTCTAAAAATGGTTTCGTTCGAAACAAAGGCCGACAACCTGTTCCACTCATTCCTCGAGTTGGTATACGAAATTTATACGGAACCCACTTTGCGCAGGAGTGACCTTACTTCTCGCCTTGAGCCCCTCTTTTTCGTCGGTTGCCGGGCTAAGGATTCAGCACTTCGCGAGCGTTTCATGGATCTCCTCGATGTCAGTGTTCCGCGATCGTTGTTCAGTCGGTTGACCTACATATGCGGCGTTCAAAGCTGGGAACCCCTCGCTGATCACAACTGGATATACCTGGCTCTCCATTTGCTCCTTGGTGCGGCCGACGTCGATGCACCAGACCGACGGGCTACGTTCGTACCGACCCCCTCCCAACTTCCCCGTCCAAGGTCCCAGAATCTCACCAAACCCATGCAGCATCTCGTCTTCCTCGACCCTCGCACCGCCCATGATCTTTGGGTCACGACATTCTCCGCCGCGTGGTCCTGTCTATCGAGAAGAGAGCAGGGAGAAATTACCCTTCACATGATCAACCTCTTGAGCAAGGAGTACCACATCAAACAGGCGGAAATGCGCCCTAACGTTATCCAGACCCTCCTCACCGGAATACTGGATTGCACACCCCCCGTTCTTTTACCCCCGCATCTCGTGAAATACCTTGCCAAAACATACGGGGCTTGGCATGTCTCCCTTGAACTTCTCAACTCGTCTTTGGATAACCTGAGGGACGACGAACCAAGCAGTCGAGACTACGTCTTCGATTCACTGGCAGACGTCTATTCTGAACTAGCTGAAGATGACCTATTTTACGGTCTGTGCAGACGTCGTTCATTGCACCGTGATACCGAAGTCGCTATTGCGTTCGAGCAGAACGGGATGTGGGAGCAAGCTGTGGTCGCATATGAAAACGCTCAGAACAAGGCGCGCTCGGGAGCCATTCCGTTCTCTGAGTCCGAGTACTGTCTATGGGAGGACCATTGGATCTTGGCCTCGGAGAAGCTGCAGCAATGGGATATTCTGTATGACTTGGGTAGCAGCGAGGGCAATTACGACCTCATGCTCGAGAGTGCTTGGAGGACCAAGGATTGGGCAGAGAATCGGGAAGCACTGGAGGGCCTGGTGGCTCAGCTCCCTGAGGTAGCCACTCCTCGTCGTCGAGTATTCGAAGCGTTTTTGGCTTTGCTCAAGAATCCGAGCGGTCCTGAAAAGAACGTTGAGTTCACACGAATTCTTGAAGATGCGATGCAGATGGCTCTTCGCAAATGGGTGGCGTTGCCTCCGAGCCTGTCTACCGCGCATGTTCCCTTGCTCCAGCACTTCCAGCAGTTCGTCGAGCTGCAGGAAGCCGTTCAAATATTCGCCTCACTCTCTGCTACTACCGCTCAGAACCTCGAGAAGAAATCTGCGGAACTCAAGATGGTTCTCCAGGCGTGGCGCGAGCGTCTACCCAACCCCCATGATGACATAAGCATCTGGAGCGATCTGGTCGCGTGGCGGCAGAACGTTTTCCATGCCATCAATAACGCCTACATTCCACTTATCAGCGGTGCAAACCAAGGGGCTGGGAACGCTAACAACGCAAACACCTCCGGCTATCGAGGGTACCACGAAACAGCATGGATCATCAATCGTTTTGCGCATGTCGCGAGAAAGCACGATCTCCTGGAAGTCTGCTTCACTTCCCTGGCCAAAATATACACGTTGCCGAACATCGAAATTTCCGAAGCATTCCTTAAGCTGAGGGAGCAAGCGCGTTGCTACTACCAGAAACCCAACGATCTGCAACAGGGTCTCGAAGTCATCAATAACACCAACCTCGTCTACTTCTCGAGCGCGCAGAAAGCAGAGTTTTTCACACTGAAGGGCATGTTTCATGCTCGCTTTGGTCGTTCCGAGGACGCGAACACTGCGTTTGGTCAAGCAGTTCAGACAGATATGACTCAGGCCAAGTCATGGGCAGAATGGGGACGGTACAACGACCGTAGGTTCAAAGAACAACCCAACGAATTGACACACGCTGCCAACGCTGTAAGCTGCTACCTACAGGCGGCTGGTCTGTACAAGAACGGGAAGAGTCGACCCCTGCTCGCCCGGGTCTTATGGCTTCTCAGTGTGGACGATAGCTCTCTAACGATTTCCCGTGCCTTCGACACGTACAAAGGAGATGCTGCGTTCTGGTTTTGGATAACCCTCATCCCTCAACTTTGTACCTCACTCACCAATCGGGAGGTCAAACAAGCCCGTTACCTCTTATTTAATTTGGCTAGGCATTACCCGCAGGTACGTTGATGTGTCCCTGAGCGCCCAGTAAAACACTGATTGTTCTCCAGGCTCTGTTCTTCCACTTGAGAACTACTCGCGAGGAAATAGCCAACACGAGAAGAATGCCTCCTCGTCCCTTACCCACCGGGGCCAATCAACAGCAACAACCCGCGCCTACCCAGCGTCCTGTCGACCCTAATAATACTCAGGATGGTACATCTGTTCCCAACGATGGCACGGCTCAACCACGCCCTGCGGACAACATGGAAGGCGTAGACCCTCAGCGTCCCGCCGCCAACAATCCTACTACCAACACAGAACAAACCGGGTACAGACCAACATGGGAGTGCGTCGAAGAGATAGTACAGCTTCTGAAGACAGCTTTCCCGCTCCTTACACTCAGTCTCGAGACAATCGTCGACCAATTGATCACGCGTTTCAAGCAAACAACAGAGGAAAACGTCTATCACCACATCGTGCTGCTTCTTGGGGACGCTATGCAGGTAAGTTCGTTCACATTGGGTCGTAGTCGATTTAAATATCTCTCGACACGCAGAACTATACCTTGAGAATGAACCAACCTGACGACGATGGGCAATTGACTGTACAAACGGCGACCACATTACAGCGTGTAGCCCATGGAATGCCTCCAGGCCAGACGAAGGTATTCTCCATGCTCCCTCTTTCTTTTTTAAAACGGGGCCTGACTTCAAGTTTAGAAGGACTGGGAGGAAGATTTCGTTGCCAACAAGATGTCCCATTACGAATACATCCAACGTTTGCAGCGCTGGAGGGATAAGTATGAGGCTCTATTGGACTCTCGGCCTTCTCGACCTAGTCTGGACGTCTTAAGCCACTACCTCACGGAGTTCCAATACAGCAAGGTAGACGAGATTGAAGTACCCGGGCAATATACCGAGGTATGACAAGCTTGACACGGGCCTCGGAGTTTATCTGATTCTTCGTCTGCAGGACAAGGACAATAACCAGAATTTCGTTCGGATTCAGCGACTCGATTCCAAGTTTGAGTACACAAGGGCTCAAGGATATTGCTGGAGAAGAATCACGATCATTGGCAGCGACAACTCGAAGACCTCCTTTACAGTACAGAACCCCTACCATCGGACCTTCCGTCGCGAAGAAAGGGTTGCTCAAGTATTCCGCATGTTCAATGGGTATGTTTAGAATCAGGAGAAACAACGTTCGCACTAATCCCGTTGCTCCAGTGTCCTTGCTCGAAAGAAGGAGAGTCGCAAGCGAAACCTATTCTTCCATATTCCTGCGACGGTTTCTTGTTGTCCAAACATACGACTCTTCCAGTCCGACTCATCGTACATCTCGTTCTCGGATATACTTGATCTTCACTGTCAACAAGCGGGGCACACACGAGAGGATCCTATTCTGTTTTCGGGAGAGAAAGTCAGGAAAGTTCTGCGCGAATTCCGCCAAACGAATGGCCGCACGGTAGGGTTTAACAATTCTCTCTTATCATGAGGCTCTAATTTTCCGGCAGCTGAGCAAGGTCGATTATCTCACCTTGAAAAAGGGCATCAACGATGAGGTTGTCGCGAAACTGGTACCAGAAGATATCCTAACTCGGGTGAGTACCATGTGGATGTGCGTCGACGTGCGGACTAACCATCCTTTCAGTACATGATCCGTACAATGGCGGGTCCAAGCAACTTGTGGAGGATGCGAAAACAATTTGCCGTGCAGCTGGCGGCTGTGAGCTTCATGACCTACTTGTTCTGCATTGCGAGTAGGCAGCCATCCCGCTTTACGATATCCCGCTCGACTGGCTTGATACATATGACTGATCTCTATCCTGGTGAGCCCTCAACGCTGTCTTCTCCATGCATCCTACTTAAACGGTTCACAGGCCTCTCTAATCAACAAGCTGTCTTCGCAACTAACGACGTTGTTCCATTCCGCCTCACACCGGGTCTCCAACATTTCCTCACTCCGATATTCATCGAAGGGATCTTGACATCGTCACTTATGGCTATTGGCCGTTCGTTGACTGAGCCCGAGGTATGGACACCAAGCATATCCTCAGATTGCCGCTCACGAGCCAACCTTTTATAGTTCTCACTCGAACAACAACTATGCCTTTTTGCTCGTGATGAGGTCTTTGGATGGCTGACACAACAGCAGCAACATCGCCAAAATACTGCTGCCCATCCTGGCGCTATGCCTCCCGCGCCAATAACTGTTGATCTTGCATTCCGTCAACACGTGGAAACACTACTCGAAGGAGTTGTTAGCCGTGCTGAAACCATGGCTTGTAAAGTTGAACGGGAACAGGTGAGCGGGAATTTATATGAAATCATGAGAACGTGAGTATTGACACTCTGTCGCAGGCCCTTCAAGGCGCGCCGATGAATACGCCCGTGATCACTACCGTGGTGAACCTCATATCCAGCGCAATGAACCCAGTTCAACTGACGAAAATGGGCGATATGTATATTCCTTGGTTCTGATTCGTTGTTTGCACTGTTTGCATTTGTGGATTTCTTTGCTATCTACTGCTGAATTTTGTATTACATGTAGCATATATCGAGGTCGTAGACTTGTAAGAATAGACGTGCTTTGTGACCCGTCAACGTTGAGAGCCACGAAGGAACCCTTCTGTTTGCCGGAAAGTTTGGATATAGTCTTCGCAGTCCAACATCATCTGTTGGCGAATGATCAGTATCCTCGATCACACCGTGGATAGTACTCAACATACATCTTCTGCCATAACATAGACATCCGAACCCGGCCTGTTATACATCATGGCGTTGGCAAACATGAGATAGATGTCACGTTGGAACTCGAGGGAATTCGTGATAACGCCGTCCCGTATTTTTGCTTTGATCGTCTTGAGGTCCATCGGTCTCTTGACGATGTCATGGTAATCCGGTGCCTCTGAGTCTCTTATCGGATTATGGAAGATGGTACCATTCCGATGCTGGGATATCTGTGAATGAAGCATCCCAATCACATTCTGGAACTTTTTCGCTGGTGTTTGCGCATCCGCTCGTCGGCGTGCGCGCGCTGCTGAGGCAGATATCGGTCCTAATCGCGGGTTTGTGTGAGACGGACAAGCACCATCAGGCGAGTAATTTTATGCGTACCCGACTCCTCTTCCTCTACTGGCTCTGACCCATCTCTGGCTCGTTTCTTATCTCGAAGGCCTTCGGAATCGTCAAGAACCGACGCTCTTCGCTTGCCTAGGTGACATTTGTGAGCCGAAGGATGTGATATTTGAGAGGGAAGAGGACTGACCACGTTTTGTCGATGCAGCCTCGGGAACCGGCGAATCCGTATCGGTCTCGGCAACTCCTTCAAGGGCTTGTGTGTCCTGTTCCCTCGGGGAAGCTTCAGTCGCTGCTGAGGAACGGCGGCGGCGGCGGCGGGCCTTTGCGTTGCGAGCAGCAGTCGTAGATGACCTGCCACGACGAGAGCCCCCTGGCACCAAAGCGTGAGATATGGCTACTAACACAATACGCCTTTCAGTTGAACTCACGTCGATTCCTCGGGGCATTGAGAGGCTCGTCTCCTGATGAAGCACCTTCATCTTCAACATCATCGGGGTCAGGTGTAGCTTCATTGATCTTCTTGTCTTCGGCGTGTTCCTCTTGCGTATGCGAAGTTTCAGGGTGTGCAGTATCCGCAGGTGTTTCAGGGGCCCCCGAACGCGCTTCATCTACTTCCATTAACGAGGGGGGTGTAGGACGCTCTGGCATATTGGGAGACGGGGCAGATTGAGGTACCTCCTTGTGCCCAACGTCTGATGTGGTAGGATCCTCGATAGTTGTATTGTCCGTAGCGAGATCACCGGGTATATGTTGTTCATCAGTAGGTCGTATTCCTCTCGTCTCCTCCGACGGTATCTCTTGTTCGTCTTCTGGGTCAGGCTCGAGCAAATCTTCTATTTCAATCGCTTGGGGTGAAGTTGCAGCTGACAGGTTTTGATGATCCTCTTCTCGTGGGGACACAGCCCGAACTTCATCATTGGCCGCCTCACGGTTTGCTACGTCCTGCATTTCAACTTCGTTCTCACTCTCGGTAGCTTCTGGATCGACTGGAATTTCCTCTGCGGCGGTGTCCTGTACAGATCCACGAGTGGTCAACGTAAGGGCTTGCTTTGAGGTTCTTTATAGCTTACCACGTCTGCCATGGGGGGTGACCCGAGCATTTCAGAAGGTGCTTTCGGGCTAGCTGTTGTAATTGTATTTTCTTCCACCTGGATAACCTCAACTGAGTGTGTCTTCGCCAAAAGGGTGCATACACAAACCTTCTTATCATCATGTGTCTCGTTTCGTATCCTCTCAATCTCATTGAAAGTCGTCCTGGTCGGCTTTCAGGTAATTGACACATAAACCGGCCGGGATCACTAACTTGAATTCCTCCTCCTTCTCCCCAATTAGCTCCCGTAGCTCAAGATAACGTGCCTGATATTGAATCGTTGCCAACTGCAGGTTTGAAGGTGCTTATGCACCGTGAGCGAGCAATCGAAGAATTCGAGGGAATAAAGACTTACCACGAGTGGCTACATCAGCTTCAGTACTGTGAATCTCGATCAGTAATGACCACAGGATACATAATGAAGTAGACCAACATCTCCAAAGAGGCTTCCTTTCTAAGATGTCTGTAGAATGCCTGGCATGACTAGAAAACGTGGGATCAGAACTCGTGCTGAATGACTCAAGAGCTTGCGGTCCACACTTGGGGGGTAAAAAAAGACTTTGGATGCGATAGCAGAGGATGCTTTGATAGCAATTTCGCAACAGATGGCCAGGAGTCTGCGCCAAGCTCGAATACAGCCTGAGCTAGAATGAGTGAATCGAGTTTTGTGAGAGCAGACACGTCCAGTTCGCGTCGTGACATAGCTCGCAAGGGAGGGATCGAGGGAACCCTTACGTAATCAAAGTGATTTCTGGGGTACTGTTTTACACGTGACATGACGTTAGCAGCCGGGTTCCGTTTGACTTGACCGTGACGTTGACCCTAGTTGTCACCCTCTCTCTCCCTTCAACCACCATGAAACTCTCCACTGTATTCCTTTCCCTCATTCCTTTTGTCCTCGCAGACGTTCACAAGCTTAGGCTTGAGAAGCTCCCTCCTTCACACCCCAGCCCTGAGTTCGAGGTCCTTCACCTTGCTGAGAAGTATGGCTCGTCTTCCCCGCAGTCCCCCCTCATGGGTGCTGGTGGCCAGGGAAGGCGCTTCAGAGAGGGCGATGATCTCTACTGGACACAGGAGATGATCAAGGGCGGTCACAATGTACCCCTCAGCAGTGAGTCCTCCTTTTGCCAGGCCAATAATCACTTACTCACTTGTTCGCTTAGACTACATGAACGCACAGTACTTCGCCGAAATCAGCATCGGAACCCCACCCCAGTCGGTTAGTGTCCTACACTTCAATCAATCTACAACACTTCCTAATAATGCTTTAGTTCAAGGTCGTATTGGATACAGGGTAACGTACACAGCAACCGTCCTGGATACCCCGTAGCTGACGTCTGCTCATTAGCTCAAGCAACCTTTGGGTGCCTAGCACGAAATGCACTTCCATTGCCTGCTTCCTTCACTCAAAGTACGACTCATCTGCGTCGTCTTCGTATAAGGCCAATGGCACGTCGTTTGAGATCCGCTATGGCTCGGGCTCCATGGAGGGCATTGTCTCCAATGATGTTCTCAAGATTGGTGACCTCAGCATCAAAGGCCAGGATTTCGGAGAGGCCACCAAGGAGCCCGGTCTTGCCTTTGCTTTCGGAAAGTACGTCCTGTCTCGTGCTCGTTCCATCAGGATCATTATTGAAAGATTGTCCCAGGTTCGACGGTATCTTAGGTCTTGGCTACGACACCATCTCCGTCCTGCACATGACGCCGCCCTTCTACAGCATGGTGAACAACGGTCTTCTTGACGAACCAGTTGTCTCTTTCCGTCTCGGCAGCTCTGAAGCGGATGGTGGTGAAGCTCTCTTCGGTGGCATCGACAAGTCCGCCTACAAGGGCGACCTCACATATATTCCGGTCCGTCGTAAGGCTTACTGGGAAGTAGAATTGGAGGAGGTAGCCTTCGGTGACGAAAGCGTCGAGCTAGAGAACACCGGCGCCGCCATCGATACTGGTATGATTTTCTTGTCTCAATATCTTCCACTTCTGATATCCGTCTTGTCCAGGTACTTCTCTCATCGCCCTCCCCAGCGATATGGCAGAGATGCTCAACGCCCAAATCGGTGCAACTAAGACATGGAATGGACAGTACACTGTTGACTGTTCCAAGGTCCCCTCTCTCCCTGACCTCACCTTCAAATTCGGCGGCAAGCCCTTCCCTATTAAAGCAACCGACTATATCCTGGAAGTTCAAGGAACTTGTATCTCTTCTTTCACTGGCTTGGACATCCAAATGCCGGGTGGTGCCAGCCTCTGGATCATTGGTGAGTGTCACATCGTACGTCAAGGAGTATGCACTGATGTAGTCCCAGGTGATGTATTCCTCCGGAAATACTACACGGTCTATGACCTGGGAAGGAATGCTGTTGGATTTGCCGAGGCTGCTTAAGTCTGCCATTCGAGGATTCTTACTATGTACATTACTTGTTTCATGATTAGTACAGTATTATCGTTTCGAATGCTACTGGCGTTTTTATACTGAATTTGCTGAGATAAGAGCTTGGGTAATGGGACCCGATGAGTTCATGAACCCTTCGGGTGACGACAGCCCACAGCAGACAACATGTCTCCCTTACCCGCTCGTCTCGCCAGCCGCGACAGGCCATGGTGGCCTCATCCGACACAACTCCATAAAGACACTCGGTCGACCTTTCTCCGCAGTACCGTTCTTGACCGAGTTAAGGTGCTGGGGAACGACCGTGATTACGGTCATGCAGGGTCCGACTTCTCTACCGTTTCCTCACCTTTGTAAGGACACTAAACGACTCTTCTCCTCCTCTTTGTGCAGCTGCGTTAATGCTTTGCATTGGGCTCGAGAAGGGGAGCTGTTGCTGAGCGCAGGTGATGACACGACGTGAGCTCGCGGCAGCCAATGCACTGGACAACTTGAACTAATTCCATTTCGATAGTGTGCAGATATGGCGAATGGACCCAAACGAGTCGTCGGAGGACTATCCTTTCAAATGCCAGACGGTTATTCATACTGGTCATCGAGCGAACATCTTCAATGCACATATGCTGCCATACTCCTCCCGGATGTGAGCCCGAGCACGTCTCGTTCAGAAAGTTCGTGATCTTACCGAAGATTCGATTAGAGCGACCGTTGCAGGGGATAAACAAGTTCGTGTATTCGATATTGCGGATGACCATGGCTCGATAAGCCCACCACGGTCGGACCTGCTGGACAGTGGCAAGAGAGAAGAATATCTTTCTGACTCGGGCGTTCGGACGCACACTCTTCACTGCCATTCAGGGCGGGTGAAGAGGATAGTGACAGAAAACAGCCCTGACTTGTTCCTGACCGTCGCAGAAGTTCGTCAACCCTCGCATGTGTTGGGAAATTATGCTAATCTGCTCTAACTACGAAGGACGGAACTGTTCGGCAACACGACTTGCGCGCACCTCATACCTGTAGATCCGGCTCGTGCCCTGCACCTATTTTGAGCGTCGATCACGAATTGTCTACAATCGGTGTATCTCCCTTGACACCATACCAACTCGTTGTGGCCGGTCTCTCGCCTTATGTACGTTTTTACGCTCTTGTCTGGTTCGACTGTGAGTCTCAGTCATCCTCAGGGGTATCTATTCGACCGTCGACACACAGGCCGCATCCTCAAGGAAGAATGGGGCATGCGACCCAACGGAGTCACCACCTGCGTCAGACGATTTGGACGGTCAGCGAAGGATCGTAAAAAATCCCCTTCGTTCTACAGTGACCACATTACTGGGGCTCGGATGGCGTCTGAAAACGGTCATGAGGTATGTATCTTCGGCTCTGACACTGGGAAGCGACCCATGTTCAGCTTAAACTGCCGCTAGGTGCTATTGTGTGAGTATGATTACTGCCTTGCTGCGTTACTATACCTCTTCTGTTTCCGAGCTCAACTGGGACTTGACAGCATATTCCGGAGACGGAGTTTACCTTTACTCGACCCTTGACGACCCCGACCCGCCTAAATCTAGTCGTTCGATGGTTCGCCCCAACTCAAAGCGACGTAGACTCTCCGGTTCGTCCAGGAGTAGCGAGAGCGAGCTCTTACAGGGTGACGAACGAGAGCTGGATACGGACGAAGAGAGTGAAGGACCTGCGGAAGCAAGCTCACATGGTGACAGTGGCGATCACTGCGATGTTGAAGATGGGGATGACAATGACCAGTCGGACGAAGACGACGAATTTCAGCCATGGGTTCCGGTAGTCATGCCACGGAAACGCTACGCTGGGGCAAGAAATACGAGGACAGTGAAAGATGGTAAGGGTTTCCCGAACCCACTCTATGGAGGCGTTAACTTCGGTTCGCAGTGAACTTCTTAGGGCCTCGAGACGAATTCGTAACATCAGGGTCAGACGACGGCAATTTCTTCGTTTGGGACAAGTCTTCTGGTGATCTTCAAGGTTTATATGAAGGGGATGGCTCTGTCGTGAACGTTATTGAAGGTCACCCGCACCTACCTCTGATCGCAGTGAGTGGTATAGACCACACCGTAAAGGTACGCTCTAGGTCTGGCGTTCTTATGTGCGATGTGCCTACTCCTAACTTTGAATAGCTCTTCGGTCCAGCGAGGGGTGGACCGAGCCGATTTTCTAAGATGCAAAATGCCGAAAATATCATGAAGAACAACATACAAGCGAGTGGCCGAGACTTCCGCACGATTCGTAATCGGGACTTCTTCAGCCTATTGATGGCGCTACAAGCCCATGAGGAGGGCGGTGAGGATGATGAATCTGAAGATGGGACCCCGGCGGAATGTGCCAATCAATGAGTGTACCTTGTAGTACTGTTGTACCCATACGGATAGTGTATAATATCGTCTCTCTCTTCTCGCTAGCTCACCCGATTCTAATCGAATGATGAAACTTTCCATAATTTATTGCAATTATTCACTTGGTCTACGATAAATAAGCAAGAAACTTGAATGAACGTGTGATTCCCACTATCAAGTGGTTTTGCAGACCACGTTCTCGTCCCATCCTTCGGAGTTGACACTCAGTTGGAGAATGAACAGGTCGTTGGGATCAACCTCCTTCTTAATGGCGAGAAGACGAGGATAGTTCTCTCCCCAGTACGCTTCCTGTGGATTCTTCTCAAGAACGTCGGGCTACAGATACAAGTCGGATTCAGCCTCAGGGTGCGACAAATCTTAAGGGGTACTGACCTCATTCATGTATTGACCTCCATGGGGAGCAGGTGCGAGCTGGCGAAGAGGCTCAATCTGGTTGTAAACATCCTCCCTCAAAGCCTGAATCTGCTCGGGAGTTGCGTCCGATTCATATTCGTTGGCAACAGTCATATCGGAGATGGTACGACGCCATGCAGGAGTCGCAGAGACCTTGCTTCCATCGAATGCAGCAACAGCACCTCCGCCGACCATGCTGTTGTCGTCGTCAATATCGCTCTCTAACGGGCGCAGTCAAGGCACTCACAAAGGACGGCCAACAGGCATCTTCATCCAGGCTTGGGCAAGCTCGGTAGGGTTGGTATCAAAGACGTCTCGTGGGATGAGCCATGACGATACGACGACGCGAATTCCTCCTGCATCGCCAACGGTGTAGTTGAAGCCGAATCCTTTCGAGCTGTCAATGAAGTTGTCATGGTACCAGTGTTCGAAGGAGTTGTAGTCTGCGGTGATTTGTAGCGAGACATCGACGTTGGAGATCTTTTTGACGTCTGCGTAGAAATCCTCGAGTGTTGCGTTGGCCGTAGCGCCGGTAGGAGGAAGTCCGGGTGTAATGAGAGTGAGGTAGAACGTCCTGTTGTTGAATGGCCAGAATCCTGCCCAGCCAGCATCGGCGATGGCGTTGTGGTGCTTGTTAAAGGTTTCGAAGATCGAGAAGTAGGCATCATCGTCGGCTGCTTGGGCAACGTAGAAGGCAGCGGTGAAAGGTGGGTTAGGATGGGTCTTGTAGGTAAGGCTCGTAAGGACTCCGAAGTTGGGCCCCCCTCCACCACGCAGAGCCCAGAAGATGTCAGGGTAATTGTAGTCATTGACCGTGACGTGGGAAGCATTCGGGAGGACGATGGTGAATTGCATAACGTTGTCGACGCCTGGGATCGCAGGAAGATCAGGATAAGAGAGGGAGGAGAGAGGTTCGCTGGGTACTACTTACCAAGACCATAGTATGGAGATAAGATACCGTGTCCTCCTCCGAGAGGCCATCCACCACCTGCACCTACAGTGCCTCCAGCGCCAATTCCACCAACAACGGTTCGATTGCGTTCCGCAGAAAGAGCGTAGAGGTCGCCCCACTGAACACCTGGCTGGATGGTAACACCTAGATGTTGCAAAGTGACATGAATAATTGAAAGCAGATCGGAGGACCAGAGAAATTCTTACCGGGTAATCCCTCGGTCCCTTCAGGGGCACCTTCAGGAACGAAGGAGTCATGGAATTCATAGCCTGTGAGCAAACCAACGAAGATCTCTACTGATCCAACACCGAACGCTCTGCCTAGATTTTCATGCCTAATTTCGAGATGAATTAGCACCTCCGCGACTTCGAAAACGCGAGTTTGCCCCACTTACCCTTGGTTCTTGACCACTAAGTGTAGGTTGTGTTCCGTTGCAAAGCGAACGGTGTTCTGGATGTCTTCCACTTTTGTGACATTGACGGAGTAGCTGGGGACGCGTCCTTGGTAGCAAGTCGCGTTGGGTTGGGGTTCGAAGGGACAATTCTGAACACCATCGGCCGTGATGACCTCCTCCCAGTTTGTCCATTGCAGCGCATTCGAAAGGCGAGATCGCAAGTGACCATTGAACTGGTTCTCGGTCAGAGACGAGCAAGCTCCAGCGTTGAAGTTCGCGTCGTTCTCATAACAGACGGACGCGAGGGGGCGCTGCCCTACGATCAAAGGAGTGCTAAGGTTCTGCTGCAAGGCTTTCCAGGCGTTCTCATCCGGAAAGCAAGCGTCCCCAGGAAGACATTTACACTTGGTTTCTGCACGAGCTGGAAGAGTAGCCGCCAAAGCGACTAAGGAGAGGAGAAGTCGGGGAATCATACTGAAGAGCTCAAGAGAATCCTCGAGTAGAAGCCGACGAGGGGAGTGTGCTGAACGAGGACGAATCCATTTACTCGCCAGTTTATAACTTTCATGGAGAATGAGGGGTTAATCGAGGGTGACGCTGCAAGTAAAGACGGCCGCTGCAAAAGTCTACGAGACAGAGGCCAACAGCCTGGACTTGTGAAGGAAAATGAGACGGCCGCTTCAGGGATGCTTCCACTGCCACAGGGAATAGAGATTTGCCTTGAAGTTTTTACGAATATGTATCCACCTCTACCCACTCTTGACGTTGACAGACTGCGGGTACATCATACAGAGCAGGGACCTTCATCAGCCTCCATCACAACGATGAATTGGTGTGGAGGTGGCGGCTTGGTGGAAAGTCGTGAAAAACAATTGATCCGAGGATCGAGGACTCGGGTCACGTGTAGCCGGGCTTCGAAATGCCGAGGTCCGAGCTTTGTCGAGCGAGCGGTGAATTCGTGAACTCAGCACGGCCCTTTCATTCAACTTTCAACATCCGAAACGTTTCGACAGCCACTCTTCCCCCTTTTTGAGCTTGTTATGAACACTTCATTCTATGACCTGGTCCCACATAATCTCACAGAGCACAAGGTACTCAATTCTTTAAATCTGTTGAAAACCTTGGATTACAGATGACTTGCTACAGCTACTATTTTTAAGTAGAAGAGAAGACAACGAATCAATACAGGCGAGTCAAGCGAGCGTGTTTCGCATTGAAGTGGGTGAGGCTGATTGTTTCATTGTAGATATCTTGTGCATATGGCGCTTCCAGCGCTGCTTTATGGTCCTGCCCAAGCTCGTCAATCCCAACGCCGAAAGCACTCGTCATCCATCTCAGGCACATACCTCAATTGACTCCCAACCTATGACAAAAACGTACTGATCTGGATTCCCCTCAGAGATGCCTCTGACGCCTGCGATCGCGCCCTTCGTCATCTTCATTCCCCCCAGAGTTACTTCGAGGCACTTATTCCATTGGTCTCTGAGCAAAGGGGACTTCAACGTGGCGATAGCGAATTCTGACACCGGTGCCCCAAATACAGTCTGAATATCAGATTGAGACGTTACTTCAACCAAAATGCTTTCGCCGAACAGCTCTCCAGCATATTTCCGGTATTCGCCATATTCAGGTGAAGCAGCAAATGCTTGGTATACGTCAAGAGATTGCCAATCTGCGTGCAAGCTCGAATGAGCTCAAACTTGTTTATCGACGACCCAATACTCACGGAGCACCCAATGGATGTGGGCTGAATCCTCAATCTGCACGCCATAGTGAACACTATAGGAAAATTTAGCCTTTGTGTTGCTGATCAATGCGCAATCTGTCATACCTCAACAGCCCCTCGACTTCCCGCAATCTCTCACCCGCCTCTTTTGGCTCACCCTGCGGATTCTTGTAGACCGCTATCTCGAGGAATGACATGCTGAGTTACGATTCTGAGACGCGAGTCGGTTTAGACGAATGGGAATTGGGCTGAAACTGCGCCCTAGATATAGGATTGGCTCCCAATGGTTTTAAGGCGGCCGCCGGCCGTTTTTTCTTCGTGGTGGCGGGCGTCGATTTTCCGTGCTGGTGGGGACTTCGTTTATTAAGGAATCCTCCAGACCAGCTAGATGCAACTCCCCCTACTATCCTCACTCCCTCATTCCAATGGCCGTGCCTACGGGAACCCCAGTCATCGACACTCTCATCTTCGATCTCGGAGATGTCCTCTTCACCTGGTCTGCGGACACCAAGTCCACCGTCTCTCCCAAAGTACTTCGAAAGATTCTCGAGTCAGCCAACTGGTTCGAATACGAGAAGGGCAGGCTTTCGGAGGACGATGCTTACGCCCTGACGGCTTCAGAGCACGGCCTGCAACCTCAGGAAGTACGAGCTGCATTCCAAGCTGCTCGTGATACTCTTGCAAGCCGGCCTTTCATGGTCGATCTCATTCGCCAATTGAAACCTGGACGGAAGGTTTATGCCATGTCAAACATCTCCGCTCCCGATTGGGAGGTGCTGCGAAGCAAGCCCTCTGATTGGGATTTGTTTGACCACGTCTTCACTTCTGCCGCGGTCGGAGAGCGAAAGCCCAACATCGGCTTCTATCGTCACGTCCTCGAGACGACGGGGGCTGATCCCACCCGGACAGTTTTCGTCGACGACAAGCTCGATAACGTTCTCGTAGCTCGCTCGTTTGGTATCCATGGCATTGTCTACGACACTTTCGACAACGTTCAGCAGAGTCTCCTCAACATTTGTGGCGATCCCGTCGAACGCGGGCAGTCCTTTCTGAAGGCCAATGCTCGCAACCATCTTTCATACACGTCTACCGGCGTCACGATTAAGGAGAACTTCGCCCAACTTCTCATCCTCGAAGCCACCCATGACCCGTCCCTCGTCGAATATACCAAATACGACGGCGTCTTCAATTTCTTCCGCGGTCAAGGAGAGCTCACTACCGCTGTCTTCCCTTGCGACGCCGATACCACTTCCATTGGTCTGACTTGTTCTGACCACTTGCCTGCCTCGAAGAAGCATCAGATCATGGACGACATTCTCAAACTCAGGAATCACGATGATATTCTCCAAGTTTACTTCGATCCCACGAGACCGCGAATCGATCCTGTCGTCTGCGTCAACGTGCTTACCCTCTTCCACAGTCATGGTCGCGGCCATGAGGTGACGGAAACGTTTGATTGGGTCGAACAGGTTCTCAAGTATCGTGCTTTCTCCGAAGGCACGCGCTACTACGAACCTGCAGAGGCATTCTTATAGTGAGTCTCCTCGTCTTTTCTGGTCGATTGAAAGTTGATTCCACATTTTTCCAGCTTCTTGTCTCGACTTCTGGCGATTTCGCCTATAGCTCGTCAACGGCTGGGCCGTGTGTACATTGAGCGGTGTCGTGAACGCGTCGGTCTGAAGGGAGATGCGCTGGCACTCGCTATGCGTGTCATATGCTGCGCTGAGGAAGGAATTGATGCCTCCGTTGACGTCGTCGCGCTTCGTGAAATGCAGAGCATTGATGGCGGCTGGCCAGACGGCTGGTTCTACAAGTATGGTTCGAACGGCGTTCTCATCGCCAATCGAGGCTTTACGACAGCCCTGGCCATCAACGCTATCAGGGCCCACGACAAGCTACTTCGACAGAAACGGTCAAGAGCCAGCGCTCCCGCCACCTTGAAGTCCGAGATATCCTTATCGGCGCTAGATGGCGAGCTGCGGCCGCTGCTGCAGTCGAAAAGCATGAGGTCGGTCTTTATCATAATATTTTGCGAGCGGGATGCTAACAAACAGTCTTAGCAACCGTTCCGTGACTTTATCCAAAACGACCAAGATGGCCAATGAATCGGATCTACGGTAAGTAGTAGTCTTCGTACCGTTGCACCCTCCCTCACTTTTTGTCCATCAGTGCATGGGTCGGGGCGATCTGCGGGTTGAGCGTCGGTGTCGCTACCACATGGATGGTGCGGTCCACGGTATTTTCGTAGACTCCGATGGTTGGCGAAGGACCATCGTTTAAGTTAACGTATTATCGCAGATTAGACGGACTCGTATAGTGTCCAATCCAGTGGCATAGCATACTCAACTATGCTTTTTAAATATTGAATCTTGTACACATTACTATATACTTGGTTGATATATGGAACCAATCGCCTCACCATAGTTGAATAGCCCTTAGTTTCGTCCTAAAAAAGTCTTGGTGGGCAAACTGAAGCACTGGTGGCAGTGCCCAGGAATGGCTATGCAGTATCACGTGCGTGTGCTGTCAGTCGCGACCGTGCGCGTCACGAACGCGCGATTTGAAGTTGTTCCCCAATGTTGGGTTCCTAGCTGCCACAACTCTGTTCACTCGGTGCATAATCAGCTGTATCGGAGGCTTCATGGGCAGGTCATACTCAAGAGGTATTCAAAACTGGCCATATACTCATGTTTCGGATTCCTTACCTCAAATTCCAGGAACTGTACTAACATCTCGGAGCTCTATGAATCTATATTGTGAGAGACTCCCTCCAACGCGAGGACATCTCTATGATAAAGTGGGCTGCTGGAGTGTACCTGTAGCTCTTATGCGTTGCGGCGATTCCACCTGCCGCTGTCCGGGTGGTTCAAGCCTTGTGTCGACCACAGTCGGACCAACCTGCCTCTGGCCGGAACTCCCTCAAAATCGTCCCAGAAGATGATGAACGACTCGATGAGCCTTGAAATAACCGATATTCCCTTGCCCTCGCATATTAAAAGTCATTTAATGTATGTGAAAAACGTGGAGCGAATGCAGGGTTTCAGTGGCATCTTGTGTTCAACCCTGTCGTTCTATCGGCAACGCTTTCCCCTCAACTCTGTCCATCCCCATCTTCCACACGGCGACGAATGAAGGGCTTTCACCATCAGCTCTGGCAAGCATCAAGAGGCCAACCTTCCGTGTTCAGATCTCGAATTCTCGTTGTCGCCGCCGCATTGTTTGTGTACACCTGCGTCAATGGTGTCAATGGCGAAGCTGCTCACAAAGTCGTGTCAATACTGGATACCATCCCACAGGCTGTAGTAAGTCTGCGGTCGGGATGATCGCCATATTTTGGTATGATTCCTCCGTATCTAACGTGTGTTCTTTAGATGGTCAATCCCCTTACATACAATGTGATGGGCGAAAATGCCACCTTCCGGACGAATGCATTCGACAACAGTTCCTTTTTCAACCCCACTTCCAAAGTACCACCTTTCTTCCAAGTATTCGACGCCTCCTTCCTCGCGGTTTTGGGAGAAAATGCCTCAATACGCGAAATCGCTCGTAACGATACCTTTGCTTTTGCGCACGAGGCTCCAGTCTATTACCCCTCAACTGATGAGGTATTCTTCGCAAGTAATGCTGGAAGTAAGCTGGGCATGAGCGATCTCGAACACAACAATGCGGTCAGTAAGATCAGTCTTGAGGAGGCGGAGCGCGCATTAGCGGTGGAAAATCGATCGGTGGTCAACGTTCCTTTCACCACGGTGAGTAGGTAATAACAGTGACTCTGCCGAGTCGTGCTGACAAGAAGGCTACTCATACTTGAAGATCGATCTGCCGGAGACTATTCAGGTATTCATTAATTACAGTAAAGAACCCCCCACGAAATTATCTCATCGGCATTCACAAGATGACGAACGGGGGTACTGGACCCTTCAGAGGCTCCCTGGCCTTCGTGACTTCCGGAAGAGGCCCCCGCCCTCCATCGGTGGCTTTGGTTAACCCTCTCCCACCTTATAATGCAACGGTTCTCCTGGATAACTTCTACGGGCGCCAATTCAACTCTCTAAACGACATCAAGATCCATCCCAGCGGAAGATTCTTCTTTACCGACGTCTCGTACGTACTCGACCCTCGCTCGCCGGAGAAGTTTTACTCGCCGTCCTCATACACCAGTTTCAGATATGGATACGTCAATGACTTTCGTCCTCAACCTATGATGCCCGAACAGGTCTATAGATTCGACCCAGAAAGTGGTTCAATTCGCGTAGTCGCAGACGGATTTGAAAAGTGCAATGGAATTGCTTTCACTCAGGATGGAGCTTTGGCCTACATGTACGTGCTGAACTTGTTACTCCTTTGCGAGATAAAAGGGCGAGATATTGTTTTCCCGGCAGAACCGACACGGGTGTAGCAGGCAAGTCCGGCCTTGACCAGACCAAGCCTTCCACTATGTGAGCCCTTATATTGGTCCTCCGGCGTATCGAGGCTACATGCTCACATTGCGGTCATCAACGAACTTAGTTATGCGTACGATGTCGACCCCCAGACGCACGCTTTCAAAAACCGACGCGTTTTTGCGTATACCGACGCCGGTATTCCAGATGGAATTCAGGTCGACGCGAATGGTAATGTTTACAGTGGAACAGGTGATGGAGTACAGGTGAGTGAACCTGCCACTTTGCAGATGCCTTTCACGGGGCTCAACCCTTTCAGGTATGGAACTCTTCCGGGGACTTGATCGGAAAGTTTTTCGTCGGAACCACTGCAGCTCAAATGGTCTTCGCTGGCGACGGGCGGCTTGTTATTCTAGCTGAGACTGCAGTATACCTCGCTAAGATTGCTGCAAAGGGCTTCCCACTAGGCGCACATCCTTGATGTCGTATTTTCACCATTACGAACCTGAGCTATGATACAGACTTCTTCGCAGACAAGATGATGGGATGGCTGGTCAATGAACCTGATGTATGTAAAAGGGACTCCAAGGGAGTGCTCCGTCGTAGTCTCCCAAGTCAGACTCTACGATTGCTTTTCGGTGGGATGGAGGACGCAATCAGGTGGAGCTCCGTTGCGTTTGAGTCTCCTGACGGCCGCATTGACTAGTAGCCGAATTTAAAGGTGAGGGGCAGAGATTGCCTGGCTTGAGCGTGACGTCGAGTGAGAAGCTCCCTCAACGGCGAGACTTTAGGTAATATTGGTCTAGTGTATAATTATCTGCGACTATATACAGCGACCCAAGGGAGTGCAGCGCTCAGAGGGCTTTATAAATACATTGGAAGTTAAAACAGGATGAAGACTGGCCACTGTCAATCCGTGGAGGGTCCGGCAGAGTATCTACTCTTTGCACGTAGGGTCGGGCCGTAACGCCATAGTATGAAGGGACTGGGCCACGTTAGCTACTACTGGTTCCGCCACACAGAAGTAGCACTCACGTCGGGCAACCCAAAACGATCGCTATCACGGCGAGGACTGTACACCCCAGCCCATATCCCAGCCGGTGGAACATGGCAGGCGCAAATAAAGGGAAGGCAAAACCCGCGATAGACCTGAAGAAGGTGACGGCGGCGAGGGCTGCAAAGCCGTCAGTATAAGCCGTGAACACAGCACGCTAGCCCTTACCAGAAGCCGCGTGCAAAGTGAACGCGTCTATAAGGTAGGTGGTCATAGGCTGGAAGTTCAAGTCTGTCCCTGCCGCGACGAGAAGAAGTCCCTAAGGTCGTGTTAGTAATGCTGTGGACGGTAGGGTGAACGGGACGCACCACATCAGTTCCGATCCAATGCAGCCGTGGTGAAGCAGTCCAGCCTATTATCAAGGTCCCAATTGGAAGAAGTATTGTCCCAAGGATGAGTACGGCTGTACAGGTGTGAGCCAAGAGACCGAACTAAAAGAAAGATAACGAACGCAATCGAAATTCAGGCCGCCCTTGCCCATCATGGCGAGTTTTGAGATACCGGTACAGGGGATCAAGCGTACGCATGCTGAAGTATGCCGCCCCCACAGCACCGATGCAGTGAGCGATGTAATGCAAGCCAGACACGCCGAGGCTTTCTTGTCTGAGGACTAGAGTTATGTCGGGAATGGTCGTGAGTACAAGGTAGACAAGACCGTATCTGTAAACCTGAGCACACGGAAACAAAGAAACTGGCGGACACAAACTCACAGAAACGTCATGTACGCTCCGACAGCTTGTATAATAGGCTCCTGTATCGTGAGCTCAAACGGACGTATCACAGATTTCCATATAAATGCACCCAGTCTAACAAACATGTTAAGTCAATAGATAATCGGAATCCAAAGAGTGGCTTACGTCCAATCCGGGCTTTCGTACTTAGTCCGGATGACACTGAGATCGCCTTTCGGTAGTCCACGTTGGGCTCGGAGTTTCGCGGCGCGCCGGGCGAGAAGGACAGGAGGGTATGCTGGGAGAAAACCTTAGACTTCCAGAATTCGTTGCGATCATCGAAACTGAACGGCTTACTTTCATCCAGAAGTAGAAAGAACAGAACGACGAATATTCCGTCCACGACACTTGTCGCCCAGAACTGTGTGTGATCTTGAGAAGGCGTCTCGGTGAAAAGGTTTGACATGCATACCACCCATCTCCACGACGTCTTTTCGGCAATCCAGGCTCCACAAACAGGTCCAACACCTGTACCCAAGACTGCGCCAACTGTGTAGAGTCCATTGGCAGTGCCTCTCTCCTCAGCCGACCATATGTCTCCAAGGATCCCACCACTAACAGAAAAGGGCGCACTCCCTCCGATCCCAGAGAGGAAGCGAAATGCTATAAGTTGCCCTGTGTTTTGGGAGAATCCGCAGGCAAGATTAAAAACTTGATATGCATGTCAGCGACTTTGCGGGTTCGCACGTAATAGAAGAACCTGCCAAAGTAAACGATGTTGGAGGCCGTCCCCACCCATCTGCGCCCAAATATCTCACTGAGAGGACCAATGATCAAGGGTCCAAATGCTGGGTGGAAAGGGTCAGTACGACAGAGGCTTGAAGTGAACCGCGTTACACCACCGACCATAAGCCAAAACGAAAACAGAAGTGACCATGTTCACGATGAATTCGTCGGTTATGTGGAATTCCTCTGCAATAGTCCTTCCAGCCGGGGCAATCATCGTGGAGGATAGCGGGGTAAGAAAGGTCAAAGCTGCGAGTAGGGTAGTGCACGTGAATTTCCTGCGTCTGGACCAGCTGTGGGCAAGATGTTTATGAGCACGGTGGAGGACGTGACAACCTTGTAAGCACTCACTTTCTAGGGTTTTCAGGATCATCTATATCCCAATCCACAATGAGGAGGTCCCTTTCGAGTCCAGTCCCAGCTTCTACTTGGACCACTGTGACAGAAACGCCGGATGTCCTCTTGTCCTCCCTTTTGGCGCGGTTCTTGGTCTCGGAGGATTTGCCACCAAGTTCCTTCATCTCGACCGAGTCCGACGTCGAAGAGGAAGCACCAGGATCGTATGTTTGCATACTTGTCGCACCTGCGCGAAGAGATTCGGTGCTGAGAGGTAGATTATCTGGGTCCATGGCCTAGAACTGAGTGGGCTTTGGATGAAGAGAAAGGTGCCGTCTCCATCCAGCAAACTGTCGGTATAAGATCTCATTCGTAAGGGTCCAATTATGGTTGATGAATACAGCCACGACAGCCCCTGTTGTGTTCTCGAGAAGCGGCCGGTGTTTTGCTTGCACCCACTGCAACTCCAAACAACGTTGAAGCGGCCGCTTGCCGCTCGCCAACAGTCAGAATACTGCACCTTCCCGATATGTCAATTTGTGGTTTGAGATTGGGCTCGCAGTTTCGACTTTTGTTTGATGCTGAATTCTATGAACCAGATAAATATCGGAGTCGAAGGTGATTGAGGACGTACTCACTCTAATCCCCAAAGCTTAATATCGCAGCATGGGCCTCATCACTTACATTACCCTTCGTGCCATAGTGGTAGCAGCAGTCGGATACTTCGTTCTGAATGAGCTGGTTCCACTATACAAACGAAGAAGAGCACTACGAAATATTCCTGGTCCGCCCAGTGCTTCATGGTGGAAAGGTGATGCCCCAAGCTTCCTGTGGTTCAATTTCGCTGACTCTGGATGGCTTCAAAGGGAACTGGGGCCAAATCTTCGATAAAGACGGTTGGAGATTCAAGAAGCACATCGTTGACACCTATGGGAGTCTACTAAAAGTAAATGCATTGTTTGGTGTAAGGACTCGAAGCTTTCCATCATTGCGATCAGTGACTCACACAGCGATCCAGGACCAACAACTATACATCTCCGATCCATTGGCTATCACCACCATCTTCCAGACTGATCGCCCACTCTACGACGTCAACCAATATCATCTTCTGCGCAGTCGTCTGTGCTTTGGGATTGGTCTGGTGGGAACAATCGGTAAAGCTTCAAAATGTCTCATTTCTCACGCCCAACTTTTGAAGTTGACGTTGATTATGCTCAGGTGAAATCCATACGAAGCAGCGCAAACTGCTTGCACCCTTCTTCTCGACCAACTTCCTGCGCTACCTTCTTCCTAATTTCTACCCATTTGCGTATGAGGTGATTTGGACTTTCTTCATGTGTTCTGTGCTTAGAGATTGACGAAACGTTTTTCAAGCTCTGTGATCACCTCGAAGAGCTGAGCAAGTCGAATGATGGCGTTGTCAACATGCACAAGATGATGTCTGTGGCCGCCCTGGAATACGTCGGTGCTGGGCTAGGATATAAATTTGATGGTGAGTGGTGGTGTTCTGGTTGGTGACAGTGATATTAACAACGGAATTCCACAGGTTTGAAGGGAACTAGCATGTATAATGACAGTGCGAAGATCTTGAAGTAAGTATTTTAGGCGTTCTGGTGCTATTCCACGCGGCTCACGTCGCTTTTAGTCCTCTTACATTCAAGCTCTCCACATTCCGCGCGTTCTTGCCGTACATGGTGAAACTTGGCCCCGCTTGGTTCAGGAAAGCCTTGATCGACTACCTTCCATGGCGGGACGCCAAGGCTGTGAAGAAGGTCATTTACACCATGGACGACGTTGCAAAAGATATCCTCGCAACAAGACGTCAAGCGTACGAAGATGGCCAAATTAACGGCAGAGACATCCTCAGTGCAATTCGTAAGCATGAATACTTTTCCATGCCCATCCTCATGACATTAATTGTGAAATCCAGTGCGATACAACGACACCGTAGACGAAGACGAGAAGATTAGCGACTACGAAATGCTCAGCCACATCACGTTCGTCGCTACCACTCTTGAATGACCCTACTTATATCTTAATGCAATCCACCAGCACTACTCTTTTCGCGGGTCATGAAACGACGGCGGGATCGCTGTCGCGCATTCTCCATCAGATGGCTATCCTCCCCGATCAACAAGAAAGGCTCCGGAAGGAGGTTTCGGAAGCGCGAGTGAAACATGGCGATCTCGACTTCGACACGCTCATGCAACTCCCTTACCTTGACGCTATTTGTAAGGAAACTTTGAGATGGTGAGCAGAACTTCAAGATCTGGTTGCTTCATTACTCATTATCGTTTGCAACAGCTATCCTCCAGTGGATCAAGTCTACCGCACGTGAGTTTGCAAACATGTTCCTACCCTCCCAATTTCGCTAATACTCTCGCAGTTCAAACAGCCAATCTGTCATTCCGATTCTGTACCCGGTTAGATCGGCGGATGGAAAGACGACGGTCAACTATGTTGCGGTCGAGCCCAAGACGGAATTGATCATCTCGATCATCAGCTATAATAGGAATAAGCTCGTTTGGGGTGAGGACGCCGAGGAGTGGAACCCAGAACGCTGGCTTGAACCTACTCGAAAATCCGTTGTCGACGCGAAACTTCCGGCCCAGTACGCCAATATGTTCGTCAATTTTCCACCAGTCTCTATTCTTCTGCTCAAGCTTTTTCCAGGATGACTTTCACTCTTGGTGGCAAGTCTTGCATTGGCTATAAGTTTGCCGAGATGGAAATGAGTAAGTCCCTAAAACTTCCCTTTAGAAAGCGGCGGAATACTAACCTTCGTGCAGAACTCATTCTTACGATGCTCATGGAGAGATTTGAGTTCTCGGTCTCGCCCAAGGAGCCCATCTTTTGGGCGATGGGCGGTAGTATCACGCCCATTATCAAAGGGTCGAACAAGATCGAGCCCACCCTTCCGCTCAAAGTCACTCCGGTCAAGAAGAGGCAGACGTAATTCTATAACACTCCCAATCTGTAAACTGAACAAATAGAGCTTCCTTTGATAACTTCTCCTTCGGTGGCTCTGTCGGAGTCAAACCCTCCGAGTGACCGTGAACCACGTTTGCTCGTCGACATAAGGAAACCAATATCTTCGAGGAGGTATCACCAACAGCTCCTTACTGATGTGTATTAGCGCTGCTACAAAGTCTATATTATTATAACAAATCATACAAGAAATATCATATATACTGCTTGCGAGGTGGCAATGATCTATTGGGTCCTTTGCCTCGGCTGTAGATGTGGACGTATCTGAGGGTGCGTGTAAGTGCGTGAAGGACCCAAAGCAGTTCACTTGACTTGCCATTTCTTTGAACACCGGCAGTAATTGTGGTATCAAATTGAGTTCGGGGGGTTGCAAGCTTCCGGGCTTCTTTCGTTTGCTGTCGTTCTTGGGCGACGGCGATCCACTGCTATGAGCAGACTTATGGGGTGTAGGACTGGGGGGTAAAGGTTTGGACATAGCGGTACGCAAGGGCGTACGAGGAGTTCGAGGAGTTCGAGGGACTTGTGAATCTTCGCTGCGTCGAGGCGTTCCAGGAATTGGCGGTACGGGGGGGACGTCTTCACTACGCCTGACGGATCGGTTGATGGAGGTCATAGACCGGGAAGTCTTCAAAGAAGCAGGATGCGGGCGAGATGATGGTCGTCGGGTTTCAGGAGGCCGTGAACTGTTGCGTGGAGGTAGACCGGACGAAGGGGGTCCCCGATGTGAGATATCCGACGGCCTTGTGTGTAATGTAGAGGCATTTGGACCCGGCGACTCGACGCTCTCCTCGTCGCTTCCACTTTCTTCAGAGTCATCTTCGTCGCTGGAGTCATACTCGCTGGAGGTGTAGTACTCGTCCTCATCTGATGCCTCAGCGGCGACATCGATAGCGTCGCCCTGTGCGAGTTCTCCAAAGCTGATTTCGCCAACGACACTATCCACAAGGGCCTTCGTCGCTTCATCCTCTGCATCTGCGTCTTGTTGCCCTTGCGATCGGCCGAACCGCCGACGGATCTTGTCTTCATAGAGCACCTTGAGCTTGTAATGGTACAACGCAACCTTGTCGACCTCTGCAAGGATATCGGCGCGTTCCTTGCCTCTATGGGGAAGTAGGAACTCCAGACTGATTGGAGAGCCAATGCCTTCCCTAACAACAGTAAGGAAGAGCTCTATCCATCTCATGAGACTATCGAAAAGACCCTCTCCTTTGGAATGAACTTTATGGACGAAATTGTAGAACGATTGTTCGTGGCGTTTGATCAAGTCAATGAAGGTCTGAACGGTCCGGTTGGGGTCCTCTTGTGTCACTGGAAAGAAGTGAGACGACCAAAGCCCCAGCGAGCGTGATGGAAGGAACGTACAGTCCTCGCTTTGTTCCACGGTCTTGATGAGATCGTTGATGAAGTTTTGGAGGTCTCCAAGAGAGTCGGATATACTTGCAGCACGGTATACCTGAGCTAATGGCGTGTAGAATATCGTAATGATATCCTTGAGGAGTTCTGCCGTAAAACCCTTGAAGAGGTTGAGCCCACGTTTCGGCAAAACAACATAACACATACTTCGAATATCAAGGCAATCAATTGCTCCCTGTCCCTTAACCGGGAATACAGGTGCCCCAGCACCCTTAGATCTTCATAGAGCCACCCATCCTCGTCCTGGGGGCCATCGTCGTCGTCCGAATCATCCAGGGAGTCCCGATATCGCATATAGACCAAATGGGCCTTATGGGCCTTTGCCACTCGATGCAGTTGAGCCCGCGATAGTACCGGGTGATCTCCCGAGCGCAGAATGATAGTCAGAAGGTTGAGATTTTCGGCAGCTGCAACAGGTAGTATGAGCGCTTGTTGTCTGAATGTTCGAAGAAAGCTGGGGTACCTGCATCCGCTTTGTACATCGTCTGGATCTCTCGGGGTGCATAGACGAACTGTTTGATCTTTTCGCACATGATAGGGTCCTCTACCTTGGCCTTGACCGCCTCAATCTCCTCTTCCAACTGCTTGACCTCTTCGGTAAGAGAGCCCGTGAACATCCTAGAGGACGTGTGAGGTCTTGAGTGTACCTTGTGCGACGTCTAGATTGTACTTACCTCTGCAAAAGGCTGCGTCCACCGAATGGTTGTGCTAGAAAGAGGTCCAAAACGCCTTGCGCACAAGTTTAGCCATAGCAAAGCTACCGTGTGAGGTGGACGTACTGCGAATCATTCCAATCGGATTGGTGACCTTCAGAGCGGCCTTGAGCATGAAGTAGGGCATTAGACCGTGTATCCGCTTCAAGCTCGCAAAAGTCTCCGAAGCGTTGTCCGCTGCGACCAGCTGTTGGAAGACCGTTGAGGCCACACTATCCAATTTTACGATTAGCACACAACGCTCTGGTTCAAAAAGACGACTAACGATATCCGAGCCCACTCAATGACGCTCTTATAATTTGAGGGCAAATCTTTCACATGGGGTGTCACTTTGATCGTAGCAAACACTCTTGTGAGGCCATCTAAAAAAAGACGTTCCATTCCGTGTAAGATGAACCGAGAACCTTCAAACATACCTTTCCCCATAATATCTCCCTTGACTTCGCGAACAGCGGCACGTAGTCCATCCACACGACTCGCAATTTCCCGCGCAAACTTCTTCCTACCTTCCTCCCGTACTTTATCAGCTTCCTCTCTCCATCTCGCGTCCTCTAATTCATCTGTCGTCAATGTCGTTGGTCCGGAGAGAAGGAAGGACTTCAGTACGGGAGAGGAAGCGGTCGTGGGAGAAGCCAGTAGGGAATGTAGATAGGCACGAAGTGTAAGTCGGTTCTTCTCTCTCGCAAGCAGGGCTGGGTGCGTCTGTTGCATCGGAGAGAAAGCGAAGGAGTCGGGTGACCCGATCGATTGCTCGTCCCAAGATTGTTGGCCCATAGCTTGGCGGGCCGCGAAACTTGAGGGCGTCATCGGGGCAGGTGAATTTGGAGCATTGACTGCGGTGCGGTTCTTGGGCGGAGGATTCCGAACCTCCTCTTCAGGATGAGCCTTTCTGAGCTACGCGTAGAGTTCAGTCACTGAATCACAGAAAATGAGCATACGTGTGTTCAAAGCGCACCTCATTGGCAAGCGTCCGGAAATCACCGTATCTTCTCGACACAAACCAATCCGGATGGTTGGACCTACGCGTTCTTATTATGAATTCCTGCGGATAGATTGGATATGAATGAGTAGGAGGACCATGGATGACAACGAACCTCGTGCATTCGACTACGCATCCTTCCCTTGTCTGTTACGGTCCTCACACTAACAATGTTCACCTCGAATATATCCTTTCGCTTCAGATTCCTCGCCTCCCGTTTCTTTGCCAGATTTTCTATGCGATCGAGATCCGATTGACTAAGGCGCACCACCTCCTCTCGTTCCACAAGCTTGATTGCAGCACCAACGAACAACGACAAGTTTCTCTCGATACGGGTAAGAAGCTTCATCCTCATAGCTTTTTCCGTGTCAGAATCTTCATCAAAGACGGAGGTAGGAGATAAATTGCGTGAAAGCATGGCGCCGATGAAGGGTTGGAGCTTATCAGAGTAGAAGTCCTTTGGTGCAGCGGCCATGAAGGGAAAAGTAAGTACAAATTGTCGAAATATGTATCGCAAGAATGGAAGGTCGATGGGTGGTGCGTCTCTTGGAGGTGGATTAAAGGGCGGGCCAAGGTACGAGAAGGTCGATACATTATTGGGCGCGGCGGTCGTGATATCGTCTAGTTCTTGTTGGAATTGAAGCTGGATAAGTGATTTCTTGAGATAATGGGCTCGAAGAGGCGTCAAAAGTTCTGGAGAGTCCTGGTCAGTCTCCCTTGAGCTACTTTGCAGCGGCGATTCGTCAACGGGTGACGAAGTCCGAGGGACCTCCGAGGCCGACTGTGGCTCATCGGTGGGGGGTAATGGGGGAATGCTACGGGTTGGACGTGGAGGACGAGAGGGCGTTAAAGGTGTCGAAGGCGTAGGAGACAATGGGGACGACATTGAGAGCGTTGTGGGCGATGCCGGGGACGATGACAACGACATGGACGATGATGCGCAAGCTGCGCACTTGGCCGGACGGCGGGCGCGGTTGTGCCTGTAAATCGAAGCGCCTGCCGGTAAGGCATAGAAGCATACACGTGACGTTAATACGGCTATTTTTTCGACCTCACGACCTCCAACGATGGGCAAGTCCAAGAAAGAAACAAAAGATGTTGTAGAGGTAGAGGACGTTGATATCGAAATGGAGGACGGTGCGACCAAGGTGAGCCCAAATTTCCGTGATCTGGTTTGCCTTTTCAGCCTAAGCTTTCAACCTCAGTCACCAAAAAAGTCGAAGAAAGAGACGACGGAAATAATCATTCCTCTGGAGGAGTTGTCTCCCCTCGCAAAACCGCTTGCTCAGAAGAAACTGTTGAAGAAACTCAATAAAACGATCAAGAAAGGTGCCGGGATTTTGGCTGGACGGCGCGTGAACAGTACGCTAACACTTACTTTAGCTTCGAAAGCACGCCAGGTCAAACGAGGCGTCAAGGAGGTCGTTAAAGGAATAAGAAAGGGTGAAAAAGGGTGAGCCCTTTTTTTCTTCTCACCGCGTCGCAAATCGCATTAAATTCTACTGCAGTCTTCTAGTTCTGGCTGCTGACATTAGTCCAATCGACATAATATCACACCTCCCCGTCTTGAGCGAGGAAGCCGGTGTTCCCTATGTGTTCGTCTCGTCAAAAGAAGAGCTCGGATTCGCAAGCTCAACCAAGCGACCGACGAGCTGTGTGATGATTTGTCCGGACCAAAAGAAAAAGACGAAGCGGAAAGAGGGCAAGGAGGAGAAGGATGACGATTACAAGGAGCTCTACGAAGAATGTTATCGTGAAGTAGAGAAGTTGGATACCCAGACTGTATTTTAGTTGATTCTCGTTCATTTTATCCCTCCTTGTACGATCTCTGAAAGCACTGTAGTACTGAGCGCTCAGACCGGCGTAGCAAGTTGCCCAAGTCCGGTCGCTTGCATTTTCACACGATCATTATTTTTCCTTCCTCCTTCCAACCCCCCTCCTAATTCACTCTCTCTCTCTCTCTAATACCCAGTTTCCGGCTTACTAATGGCTGCTGCTGCTGCAAAGTCGAAGACCAACGGCGCTTCAGGGAAGGGCAAGACCCCAGAATCCACTAGCGGAACTGCCACGCCAGTTTCCACCGTTCCCAGCGAGAAAAAGACGGATGCACCCGTCCCTACTGCAGGAGGAAAGCCCGACAAGAAGGTATATGATGCTGAGCAGCAGAGGCTTAAAGGAGAGATAGATGCTCTCCAGTTGAAACTGGTGTGTATTCCTTGGATATCTTTAGTCAAAGAACCGAGCTGAATGTACACGTATGTGACCAGTCGGCCGTCAAAGACAAGATCAGCCTCGCTACCAAGGGAGGCTCCGGAAACGAAAAGCGCAATGCTCTCAAGGCCGAACTTGATGGCATACGGGACCAGCAATCCTCCAATAAGTCGTCAAAAGGAAAAATCCACGACCAGATCAAGTCCCACAACGAATTCATCAACAAGAAGGTGTGTATCCTTTGTTCACGCATACCTCCCAACTACACGCGGCTGGGGCTAACTCTCGAACTAGATAGCAGACTTGCAGGCGTCAAAGGGCAAGATTCCTTACAGAAGCGTGGCGGAGGTCGACTCCCGTATCAGGTACGTACAAGTAACTCTTCACTTCGGCATCCTCGGCCTCACACGACTTCAAGCAACCTGGAGAAACAAATCGAATCCGGCAACATGAAACTCGCAGATGAGAAGCGTGCATTGCAGGAGATCAGCCAATGCAAGCGAAATCGCCGAACGGTCGAGGGCTTCCAGGCCGACCAAGATGCCATTGAAGCGGAGCGGAAGAAGATTGATGAGCTCAAGAAGCAGCTGGATGACCCCGAATTCAAAGCTATCTCTGACCGGTACGATCAGATCCGGGACGAGTTGGCCGTGTTGAAGAAGGAGGAAGATGAGGCTTACCAAGGCCGGTCGAAGCTTTTCGAAGAACGCGACAACCTGCAGGTCCAGGTCAACACTCTCTACAATGAGAAGCGGGAGTCGAGTTCGAATTACCGAGAGGCAAACGACAGGTACTGGACGAAGGTTAACGAGGATAGGGCCCGTCGTGCAGAGAAGGCCAAATCCCAGAGAGCGGCGGACGAGCTGGCGAAGAAGCAGGAGATTGCTCAACGTTTGAGGGACGAGGCTGAGGTCCCTGCCTTCCAGGCCCAGATTGAGGACTGTCAGACGCTCATTGACGCGTTGTCCGGCAAGACTTCCGGAGAGGTCACATACAAGAGTACTCCTCTTCACCAACGCGGCGAAATTGCTGGTGTTGCCAAACTAGACATAAGGAAGGTCGAGGCAGCACCTGAGGGAATGGTTGCCCGCAAGAAGAAGGGAGAGGAGGAAGATAACTATTTTGTCGCAGGCAAGGGCAAAAGCAAAGGCAACAAGAAGCAAAGTGCGAAGTCGAACGACAACGCCGATGCTGCCTCCACCACGTCATCTCAACTCAATCTTCCCTTCTCTACACTTTCCGCTCTGCTTACCCTCTCCATCCCTCCGCCAACTTCTGCTTCCGACGTCCCCCGTGTTATCGAGAACGTCAAGACGAAAAAGGCTTGGTTTGAAGCCAACCAAGCCCGTGTCACCGCCGAGAATATCTCCAAAGCGGAGGCTGATATTCAACGACTTAACGACTCTAAGGAAGCCGTCAAGTCTCAGGACTCGTCTAACGTTGATGTTACACCCCCCAATGGAGGTGGTGAACGTCCCGGCGAGCCCGCGCCAACCCCCAAGGCCACAGACTTGACCTCTGTTGCCGTGCCCACGGAAGAAGTTGATAACAAACTTGAGTCTGTGAAGGAGCAAAACGGAGAGGCAGAGGCAGAAGCCTAGTAAGGACAGGTTCTTACGCACCGTCGATACCTACATAAACTTGGGGCGCAATGTTGTTATTATATCTTATGTCAATTTGGATCACTCCTTTAGTCAATCGTTCTCAGTCTTCTGATACTTTCTGGGCTATTCGACCGTGTACTGAGCTGACGTTTTTATGGGCAAAGAGATACTTAGATTTAGATACTGTTAACATCCTGTACATTAAAGAGCGTGGAGGACGAATCAAAGGTAAAACGAAAACGGTGGGTAATACAAGACTTGCAGCGACAAACGAACAAGGAGGTAAGAAAGAGACCCGGGAGGGGATATCAATAGAAAGCGGTAACCAGAGGCGGGAGTAAAGTACTTGAGCTTGAAAACAAAGACGATTAGAAAGGAGTACTTTCAACGACCCAAAAAAATAAGAATAAGTAAGTGTCAGACCCAGTCCGGAGGCGAAACAGAACGAAAAGAGAAAAGAAGAAATTCCGACGTCAAGTGTACATGAATCCGTCCATTGGTCCGTTCATTCTGTTTTTACTGTTGCTTCATGTTCATGGTCCGACTCGCTCCCTGGCGTTGCGGATGCTTGCATGTTCATGTCTTGCGAAGACGAGAAACCGCCATCGAAGGAGTTTACGGACGAAGAGAAGTCGCCAAAGGAAAGGTCTGAGGAGTGGACGTTGGAAAGAGGAGCATCATTGGACGCAGTAGTGTCCATGTATGAGAGCCCGTTATAAGCATCGGAGTTGAAAGACGCTGATGGGTCTATGGAACCTGCTGGGAATGTATCGCTCTGAAGAGCAGCAAGCATGCTGGAGGTTGTCGGTGTGTGCGCCATCAAGTGCTGAGGACGAACGTCTAAGGAATTGAAGTTTTCCTGACCAGCCATCGGTGACAATGAGAAGAACTGTTGTTGCATCATTGGCTCTACCGATGCAGCCACGGAGTTTGTTGAAAGGGCTACACTTCGGAGGACGTTCACCGCAATCCAATCGCTGTGTAGTGATTGGTGAGAAACCGTAACTTGAGGAAAGGAGGAACATACGTACTCTAAAAACAACTTCAGGATTTGGAAGGCCCCAAAGGCAGGGTCACTTCGGATTGTCTACACCTCCTACGTCAGAATAACAAAATCACACGGCCTCTGGAAACTCACCAAGTCTCTCATAATTTGACTCGTAACATAGCCCCAGCGGATGAGTACACTCCGCGAACTCATCGTACTTCTATCCTCCCCTGGGTGGGCAGCGCCCCGAACGCTTCCCATCAACCGGTCGCAGCACTTGTCCGCCCAACTCATCACCTCTCGAACTGGTTCAGAGGCCTTGGAGAGACTGTCCATCATAGCTACAAATTCCACCTCCAACAATTGTACCAAGTCTTCATGACGGCAATTGCAAACTAGTGCAGACTGATTTCGAACGGATTCGAAGTCGACCTTTTGCCAGGACCGCCGCATTTCGGCGAGTTGCTTCTGGTTCGTCAAAACCGTGTTGAGGGCCTGAGTCACTTGATAGATATCTAAGAATCGTACTGTTATGAAGGGACCATCAGCCATCAAACGTCAAAAAGATTAGAACAGACGCGGTGTGTTCACTCACAAACAAGGTGTCCAAATCGAGCGCCTAACTCTACTTTCGGTTCCACAAACGTGTTTCCGTAGTCATTCAACGCTACAAGCAAGATCTTTTCCATCTTGTTCGCAAATTGGCGCAAGTTAGTCAGCGATGCCGTTGGTATGGGTGAAAGCATTTGCGACCGAAGGAATTCCAGGATTTCCTGCAAAAATAACCGGGTAAAGAGATTTAGACTTAGCATGCAGATATAGAGGGGTTAGCACGTACATCATAAACAATGGCATCAGCTTTCGCCATCAGACCAGCGATTGCGGGCGCATGGACCACTTCACGATGATTGCCTCCGAGGCTGGACCAAAACGTCCGCAAGTTGATCTCGAATTGATCAAAACGGAATGTTCTAACGTTTTCGAGCAAGAGATCAAGATGGTCCTGGAACCAACCCCAAACCTCTCGGGCCGCCATGCTATGCGGAGACGCTGAGTTCGCACCCACAGCCTCATCAATTGAGGGGAAATGGGGTAACTGACGGACCGATGCGGGCTGTTGGTTAGACCCGGTCAAGTAAGGGGAGGACCCAGGAGCGGAAGAACCACCAGACTGAGCCGAGAGGGAAGATTCAGCTTGCGGGTGTCGCCTGATGGACGCTTGGGGAGGGAAAGTGGTGTTAGTCGGTCGCTGTTGAGATTGAACCTGGGATAGTAAGGTTGCGGCTGTTGGTGTTTTGTCGCTCAAATCGGGAAAAGCACCGGGTTTTGCATCAGAGGCCCCTAGTGTGAGAGAATTCCTCTTGGAATTGGAACCTGACGCAACGCCCTCAGAGTCCTCATCGTCGTCTTCGTCTGAACGGTCCTCGCTCCTGGCTGACGCCTCGGAAGATTGCTCCTGTGCCATTCGCGCAGCGGCATTTACGGAAGATTGACCGGCATGATTGTTGGACTTTTGAATGTAATCTTGCAGAAACTCGGCTTCAGCTGATGTTGCAGGCCGTATACCGCAATCTGGCATCAGAAGTTTGATTTTTAATCAGAAATCTCAATAAGTTGGGTTAATGCCACGTACAGTGATATTTACTGTTCCCTCTGACACCGAGTCGCCTCGTCTTGATAGTGGGGAAACAGAGTCGAATAGCCTTTCCTAGCGTCGCCGTGTTGATATGAGGAATGCCATACTGGTCACAGACTCGTCGGTACGAGAAGTAAAGTCCCTGTCGGGGAACATTTCCGTCCGGATAAGGAGCATAATTGGCAGTCAACCTATTGAACGACGAGCAGGGTAGTAGTCAGTTAAGATTGCAAGCTTTGAGTATGGAAGCTAGGGGACGCACCAGGCCTGCACAAAGATCTGCTTCGCCCTGTCTGACGCACTGGTTGTGGTCGCCGCACGAACATTGGCAGCCAACTTTTCCAGAGCCTGATCGTTGCTCAATGTCATCCTCCCAAAAGCCCCAGCTGCATGCATCGCTTCCTGACTTGGTGCCATTGTATGCGAAGGAGGCCCGCCACCATACATATTGTGGTATTCAGGGGGTGAAGGGCCCAAATACATGGCAATGTCGTCGGTTTCACTCGAAGAAGAGTGAACGCTGTCGGTATCTCTGGGATAAGGTGAAGCAGCGGCCCTTGCTCTGATATGGCTCGGACGAAGATGGTTTTTCAGTGCGGGATTGGTGACGTTGTGGTTTGGGGGAGACTGATGTGAATTTACAAGGACCATGTCATGAGTGAGAAGAAGCGAAAAAGGAAGCAAGGGAGAGCTAGAGACGTACAGGATCGCCATGAAGAACTGCGCCGTGCTGATTGAGATTGTAGTTTGCTCGATAGAGATCCTCTGGAGAAGGGGGCATCCCTGCTGGCATTCTGGAGTAACCGCCTTGGGACGACTGGGGACGAGAGCTTGTCGAGGAGGAAGAGACTGAATTCGAACGGGAATGAGAATGCATGGGAAGGAAATCGAGGGGCATGGATGCAGACATGATCTGCATGTTGACTGCTGCCATGAGACGATGAGGAGGAGAAGAGAGCGGCGCTGTAGAAAAAGAACCCGGAATCCCGCCGGAGGAGAAAAAATGAAGAGAAATCCAGAGAAAAAGGAGAGAACGAAGGATTTGCCCCAAGCTTGCTTGTTGACGATGGATGAGAGGATGTAAGCGTTGAATAAACGAGGACCTGGTATTTACTACAGTTGTAGTTAGATGCCTGCGTTACCAACAGTTCTTTGCCCGTACAATTTTGCCCGTCGCTACCCAAATTTCCAAGGTTACTTGCGGCTGTGCTCACATGATATATTTTCTCACGGCCCAGGAACAGTTCAGGAGCAAAGGTCATCTGTCTGTCTTGTTGTATTCAGTCCTCTTCCTCTCCCTGCGTCTCGGCTCCCTTTGTTTCTAGGTACATGAATTCCTTGAACCGACGTCCCAACTTCTTCTTCTCTCCGCTTTTTCCCAGCCTTACCGCCAGCTCGTACCATGACCCAACAGTCAGGTCCGGCAACTCATACGGCGCATACTTTGACTTGCTGATCGTTCCGTTCCGCAAGGACTTAGGGAGTAATTTGCGTGGTATGGGTGGATCTGCTTCCGAAGTCAACACGTCCGCCTTGTATGTCGTGTACTCCAATTTGAATCGCGGGTGCTTTCTTTTTCCCGTCTCGTCGAGATCGGGGATGTAATACTAGCGCCATAAGTCAATGAACAGGAGAACAACATACTTGGCTTGAAACACTCACTTGAGCATACCCTGTCGGCGTCCAAAGCTGATTCTTCCGGGACGGGGATTCAGGGTCTGAGTGCCAGGTATCATTGCTTAGGTGGCACTTCCAAGACGTTTGAAACGGTTCCTCTTTGCAATGAACCGATTTGTCGCCATGTTTTCCTCGGTGGTGTCCAGGTTTACGTTTCCCTCCCTTCTTACCCTTCTTCTTTTTCTTTTTCTTGTTCACGGCGGCCTCGACACTTGAAATGTTGTACGAGAAAATTCGAAACGTTGGCAGGTAGGGGTTGGGCACAACCGGGGGAGACACATTGATCACTGCGTATTCATCCAGTTCGACTTTCGACGTGGACGGGAGTGTCGCAAAATCATCCATGATCGCGCTGTAGAGATCTCCCTCACCGTTGATCTCGACGCCCCCTGGTGTCTCACCCGCGGGCATGTCTTTCTGACGATCAAGCTCCAGTTCAAGGTCGACAGCCTCGACGAAGAAGAACTGCGACGAGTAATTAGCGACGTCGAGTCTTTCTTGGAAACCAAAATGAAAAAAACGCTGACATGATCGGCATTCATGTGCTGTAACCAAGGAATAGAGATCTGGTCGTCAACAGTTTCACCTTCGGAACGGGATCAGTATCACCTACCCCGAAAAGATGCCCAACGACTAGGGTTTTCATTGAGCGACGACATCAACAGACCAATCAGCAACAAAAGGCGATGGAGAGAACAGCTTGAACGCTCACTGGTATCTTGATATCTCAATGATAGATCCACATAGCGAACATACTGAGCGCCCATAGGTCAGACCTTCGGAAAGATGGGGATGTAATGTTCCACCCACGCATTCGGGAAAATAGTTGCCTCGGGACGGAGGTACGTGTCCTGAGAAGAAAAAGATGTCAATCAACTTCGAAAAGGCGCTCTGGATGGCTGACCTGTTAACCACACCTACGCATGCACAGGGCGGTGGGTAAGTTCTTCGGCAGTGGCAGAATGATGATCATTTGAACCGCGTACCTGCAACCCACGCTCTCTGAACATTTTCAACTGTACCTCGAGCCAATCAAGCTGTAGGTTACCCGGATCGTTGGGTTCGCTGTAAGGACAACCGTTCACAGCTACAACACCCAAACGAGTTGAATGGCACACATTCATCAATCAAAACAGAAAACTCACCTTTGTTAGAATCATAAAAGTACATCGTATTCAGCGATACCACAGCCAGCTGATCGGGAACGACCTCCACGCTGTAGTACGCCCCGCGCTGGAAGACCTGCCGATAAGGGAACGGTATGAATTCTTGCCATATTCTGACAGCAAATTCAGCATCTATTTTGAGAAAGTCCCATTTGCCAAGAGAGAGGGAGAACGCACGATGTGAATTGACTCGTGATCGGATTGGGCCCTATAACCACCGTAAGAAACCCGTGGAGTTGCGCAAGAGTCTCAGACGCGGGCAAATACCTGGCACAAGAATATTCTACGCAGTAACATTCACACACAGGGGAGTGAGTCGGGAGACAGCCACTCTCATGGAGAAACACTCACATGAGCTATGAGCGGAGATTGCCACGACGAGTAAGGTCAGTGCGGTGGAGTTAAGGCAACTGGGGGAGTACTAACGCCAAACATCATTGTTCCCTGTGAAGGGAGTGAGCAGGTGATGGCGAACGAATAAAAAGGTTGACTGCGCTCACCTAACGACGGCACAACCGGAATACCTTTCTTGGAGAAGACCTCTTTCATCTTGTGCGCCACTGCGCGATTCAATTCATAGATCTCATGTGTCGTACGTGGAAGTTTTCTGTCGTTATCATGCCTAACAAAATCGGGGTGGAGATCAGATATAGGACGAACGTTGAACAAGTGAACGCGTCATGAGTCCCATTGGACTCGAAGACGACATACCTAGCATTATCGCCCGTCCCTGAGATTAGCAATCCGGTCAACACCGACATCATGGGGCCCAATGCAATGTCAACGATAGCAAAATGAACCCCACTCACATATCACAAAATCAATCTGTGACGCCCAATTCTTTTCCAAAAAGTCCAAAGTGTAATTGGTCAGTCTGAAGGGCGAATCACATTCCCTGCCCGCCCCACATTGGTCGGCGTCAGTTACGGGCGTAACACGACGGATACCCCAAATGAAGGACTGACGAATATGAAGTTCCCCAGTACCCAGCTCGATTTTTTTCTTCTTAGGTTTGCTCCTATGGCAGGCTTTATTCGCAGAGGCTCCTTGAACATAGTGCATGTCGGGATGCATATCCGTTATCTGCAAGAAACGACCGTGTAGGTGACGGGGCTCTTCAAAACACCGACGGAAAACATATCAGTTTCAAGGATAGCTCTAAATGAACAGTTGCTGATCACTCACTGACGGCCGTTTCCACCTCATCAACGCCAGTCTTGAATACAGCTTGGACCAGCCCACAGAACGCATGATTGACCGAAAATGAAAGGATTAAGAGAGTAGAAAGGTTGAGATTGAGCATAGTAATGCTCGGAACGCATGCAAGACGAGACAGCAAGTGGAGGGAGACTGCTCAAAACATGCAGTTTAGGAGCATTAACGTCAGCGGCACCCGGCAATTACAGACAACGTCAGAGGACGCGGTCACACAGCATCGCACGTTGCTGCCTGCCGAATGGAAACACGTTCTGATAGGCTCTGATCTTACATCCCAGCCAAGTGATCGACGGTGGGAATCGAAGAATAGCAATAGGGGGTATACTCTAAAACATTTGTGTGTGATTGCTACAAGTACAGTACAAGAAATATTACTAGTATAGAGAGGCCCAGTGCGTAAATATGTGTGAATGGTACAGAATGCGTTGATAAGAATAGCGGAGAGCAGGTGAGAGGCGGCCTAGAAAGAGCGAGAGAGCGGAATCGGGAGACGCGTATGTTTTTCGTGTTCTTTTTACTTGGTGCTGATGAATGGAGGCGACTTGGACGTGGTTCTTCTGGAGAAGCTGGACCTCGATGGGGTGGGATTGGGATGCATTGCAAGAAGAATTGAGACGTTGTCCCCAGTGTCGAGGACAGCGCGAATTGAATTTTCTGCTAGGCCGCAAACCTGTACATGCATCCGTAAGTCGGGCGGCAATCTCAACAAACGTTCGTTACTCACTCTGCTATAGCCTCCAGTCTGCAGAGTCGATCTGCTGCGAGCTATGGTGTTATGTATAGCATCGTAGGCGTATCTTTTCCTGAACCATGATATGAGTCATCTTGGAGATATGGAGAACAGGCTGTCAAAGAAGCACATACAAGACGCTCTCGAGCTCTGTGCGTGTTCGGGGCAGTATGAACAGGTCTGCGCCACTGAGGTAGCGGTCGAACGCCCTGTACGAGGCGCAGCCTGCGACTAGGGTCTCGTCGATGTGGTCGTTGATTCCATGCCACTGTTCACTGTGTGGGCCGAATAGGGTCAGAAACAATGAAGTCGTGAAAGAAAAAGTGATACGTACGTGAAATGGGAGTGAGCGACGGCCTCTGGGGTGTGGGGAGCGAGGAAGTTGTCAATCATCGCGAGATGGAGTTGAGTTTCGGCTATGAAAAGGGGGAGCGGGAGTACAATTGGATGTGGGCGCAAGTGTTGAACTGAGGGAAAACGGAGGAAGGACCAGGGCGGCAAGGTGTGCCTTTTTATGGTCTGGGACCGTATGAGAACAAGTTTGGACTGGGTGAGGGTCACAGCACAAGCGCAATACAAGCGGTATCGACTCACAAAAAAAAGAATCCGGGAAAAGGACATACCCACGTGCGACGGAGCGATAGATAACAGTCACAGTCACTCCCTGTGATAATGGCGTGATTGTGACAATAAATCCTAATTCGGTAGTTTGCCACGACGCTTACCGGGGCTGTCCCGCCTCTCCCGGGAGTCCCTTTGCGGCCGCGGTGTCGGTTCTCCCGCTGTATTGCGCTTTTCTACGCTCGTTCTGACTGAGGAATCTTTATCAGCAGCTAACGCACAGGCATACCCGTCCGTGTAACGGGTCCAAGCTCTCACGCCAGTTCTGCAGTTTCCTCTGGTGAGAACTTTTTTCTCGCTAAAGGGGTCCCTCTGACGTTCCGTGTGTTGTCTGTCCGCGTATTTTCCCCCATTGTGGGGCAACCGAATGCTGTATTAGGTTACGAGAATCTTGCCAAGCTTTCATATTATCTTCCGAGGACACAGGCCAAGTCAGACGCTCTGCATCGAAACCCCACCTCATCCGACTCCGATATGGTATCCCTCTCGACTGATTCTCCCAGTTTATCCACCTCCAACGTGGCACCGCTCTATCAGCCGCCAGTCTCTGGAACGGCTTTGCATCAGTTTCGTGATCGCGTCAACTCCAAATTCGGGCTTTCTTTGGCTTCTTACGAACAACTGTACGAATGGTCCACCTCATGCATCGATGATTTCTGGTCCACTGTTTGGGAAGAGACAAATATCATCGGTCATATGGGGAATCAAGTTGTTGACAGGAATGCAAAGCCTTCGGATAATCCATCGTGGTTTGCTGATGCAAGACTAAATTGGGCGGAGAATATGCTTCAATGCAGGTCCTACAGTCGGACTGCACTGATTCAGGCAAGTAAGTGATCCTGTCATATCGTCCCCCGTTGGCCAGCCAGCAGCAAAGATTCATGATTTCTATCCTCGTACAACACAGCCGAACCTACCAACGACGACCCCGCACCACCTACACGTTCATGTAGCTATGGGGAACTCTATGATCTCGTGAAGCACCTTGTTTCTGCGTTGCTTGCAAGTGGCTTTAAGGCAGGAGACCGCGTTGCCTCCTATTCATCCAATTGTATTGCAAGTACCCGCCTTATTACGGGCCATTTCGGCCCTGCTTCGGGCCATATCTACGTGCCCTCCACACTCGGTTTCTGATTTGGATTTCTCGTTTGAACCTTTAGGAAAATGTGGCGGCTTGCTTGGCTACTACTGCCCTCGGTGGAATTTGGGTCAGCGCAGCAGCTGACTTTGGTCCAGAAGGGGTGTTAGAGCGGTGTGGTCTTTCATAAGTTCTCGATATTCCGACGTTTTGTCTGAACCTGTACTTCTTTCTCTTGGCCAGGTTTCAGCAGGTTCAGCCAACGTTCATCTTTGCTGTTGATGCCGTGGTGTACGTGTTCACTGTTATCTTTGCCTCTACCTATTTCGGTTCGAGGGCGTGCCAAGCCTGTGACTGACTGAATACCTTCACTTTCTCCGCCGTATCGTACCATAGCTATAATGCCAAGCTTCACGATCATATAGGGAAGGTTACGAGTCTTCTGTCTTCTCTCAACGATACCAGCTCGTCCGATTGTGACCCCAAAGTGATCATTATCCACACTGTTCCGATTCCCCATCCGAACGGCCGTTCAGGCTGGAAGCAGGACTGGGTCGCATGGGAAGACTTTGTCGAGACCGGACGAGATGCTGCTCTCGGAAGCGACGAATCTGGCGAAATCGAATGGGCAAGGGTGTCGTTCGACTATCCTCTCTGGATACTATTCAGCTCCGGCACTACTGGTGAGTAAACTTTTACGGTTGCCCCGAGACTTGGCGCGATCCACCGACAATTCACTAAACATTTCCGACAGGACGGCCTAAGTGCGGCTGTTCTAATATAAACCTATCCATTCCGCTAAACGTTCGTTCATATCTAGGCCGATTGTACACAGAGCTGGAGGAATGCTATTACAGCTCCGAAAGGAGCTCTCGATCTGTGCTGACATTCAAGAAAGCGACGTGTTCTTTTATTATACAACAACGTGCGTCCCTAAGTTCTGTTCAATCGATCGCAATTAAAATGATAACCCCTTGCTCGTCTCAGCGGATGGATGATGTGGAACTTCCTCGTCAGCGCGTTGCCGATTGGATGTACCTTGGTACTGTATGGTTAGCTCTGATTCCCCGCCCCCACACTGGCGTGTGTATCTGATGGCCCTGGGTCAGATGGAAGCCCTTTGAGAGATCCAGCTTATCTCTGGAACTTGGTCGATGAGCTAGGAATCAGTATTTTCGGGACAAGTGCAAAGTACATTGACACACTTTCGGTAAAGTCTTCTTGTCAAGTCAACGCCCAGAAAATTCCTTACTCGTCCTACTTATCAATACAGAAAAAGTACAAGCCGCGCCAACACCATTCACTGCAAACGCTTCGCCACATCTATTCCACAGGATCTCCGTTGGCGCCCCCGTTATACAACTACGTATACAAACAAATCCGTCCTAACGTCCTGTTAGGCTCCATCACAGGTCAATCTTCTATTCTTGTACCACCATTTTCCGAGCAAAGCTAAAGTTAGAACTCTTATCAGGCGGCACCGACATTTGCTCGCTATTTGCCGGAATGTGTAGTGCGTTACCTGTCTATAGGGGGGAGCTACAATGCCGAATGTTAGGGATGGCCATTGAGAGCTACGACGCCACTGGTGCCCCGTGTCCACCAAACACCTCCGGAGAGTTAGTCTGTACGAAGCCCTTCCCCTGTATGCCTGCTGGGTTCTGGCCACTACCGGGTTACGGAACGAATGAGGCGGTCAAGACGGCATCAGAACGATTCAAGCAAGCGTACTTCTCCGAGTATGAAGGAATATGGTGTAAGTCTTGCGATCTTAGGTTTTCTTTGTCTTTCGGAATTGTCGTCTGAGCGACTGCGGTCACAAGACCACGGCGATCATATTCTCATCACAGAGTCTCGAGGATCCAATGGCGGTGGCGTGGTCATGCTAGGCCGGTCCGATGGTGTATTGTAAGTCCACCGATGACCAGATGGGGGAGAGGTTTGCTGACCAGAGTTTGATAAGGAACCCGGGCGGAGTGCGGTTTGGCAGCGCTGAACTTTACGATGTTGTGGAGCACCGTTTTGGGGAGCAAATCCAAGACTGCCTGGCAGTCGGACAGAGCATTGAAGGTGGGACAGACGAGCGAGTGCTGCTGTTCGTGAAGCTTCTCAATGGCGACAAATTGTCGGAGGAACTCGAGAAAGAGATCAGGGCCGAGATTAGATCAAAGAGAAGCCCGAGGCATGTTCCTGCAAGGGTGGGTCTATTTCCCCAGAGTGTTCGAGTTCATTCACCACATGATGCATTGATGTCCCTCTGTCAGGTCATCCAAGTCAACGATATCCCATATACACTCAACGGCAAGCGTGTCGAGGTACCGGTGAAGAAGGTGAGTGGTGGCCTGCATGTGTCTATGCAACCCTGAAGCTAAGCCGTGGGCTGTGCGATGGCACGTAGATCATCAATGGAGCACCTTTGTCCAGCATCAATGCTGCTACCTTGTCGAACCCCGAATCCCTTCAAGTTTACGTCGAGCTTGGTGAATCATTGAGAGCAGAGGTTGGAGGGAGAGTTTGAATGGTACAGAGTCGCACAAAGTTGTTAAGATGGTTCTAGTACTACTGTAAGTTATACCTACCCGGCCATAGAGGTCTCCCTGGGTCCCCGTTGACAATGTATTCTGGAGTTGGTGGAGTCTGTGCACAAGGCTTGTCCGGCTTGGGCCTCTAAATCGGGCAAGTGATAAAAGATAAGATTGCAACGAGGCAACTAATTACGGCAATGGTGGTTGATTTTTGCTATTCAATCTTCGTTTCCACGAAATTTTCCCTTCTCTTCGGAGGCTCTCTCTTCCCTTTTTCCCTCTTCATCTCCTCTACTACCTGCGAAACCATCCTGCTTACGACCGCCACCCACATTCTCTCGCGAAACCGATACAAAATCTCCATATTCACGACTCATTAACGATAAAGCGCGGCAGCCTCACGACATCCGCACAGTTCATGTTCGCCTCGTGTTAACCATTGTCCTGAAATTTTATCATGTACACAGATATAAGAACCGCCTCCCATGCTCGTCTTGACTCCAGAGCTTCCTCTCACCCCTTAAACTCCTCCCGCAAGAAATCCCGAATGCCTACCTTATTCAACCTCGTCCGTGGAGTCGTTTTCGGTCAGTCCCACTTCAGCATTGGTTGCTTTCGATTCTAATCGACTATCGGGTACAGGCTCCGCTATCCTTTTCAGTATCATATGCCTTGCTATGGCTGGGCATTTTCAGAGTGTATTGGCCGCTTCAGACCTTAGTGAGTGTTCGCTTCACCTCCCACTACCGGCCTCAACTAATCGACTGCTTCAACGTAGCTCGCTTCGTACCCTTCGCGATCTTTGTTTGTTCCGCCAGTCTTTTCATTATCACTGCACTGTGGGTTGATTCTCTCTATCACCTCTCTTCCACTTCCTAACAACATTGCACCATCTTATAGGTTAGGGTGCAGTCTGTTATTGAAAGATCGAAACCCCATATCCACCAGAATAGAGCTCTGTTGTTTGGGATTGGCTGGAATTCTTTGGCTTGGTACGTCCTTGTTACATTCACTTTACCGAGCTCCACGAACTGACTCTTTACGTCCACAAGTTCTTGGGGTTTACTTGACCACATCAGAATCCCAGACGGCCGATGTTGAATGTTATGCATCCGAAACTTCAACTGTACCCTTGGACGCTGCTTCTGCCAGTTGTACGTCTTCTCGTATCAATCTTCATCGTTCCACTAAGTAATTGCTATTTTTAGTCCACACCGATCAATATCAGGCCATGTACCGTGTCCTGATGGTATTCGCCCTGCTCAACGCGATTCTACGTGAGTAGTCTATTTTACGCGTGCTCACCTGCCAGCTCAATGTCTAATTATGTCCCTTCCTTCAGTCCTGGCCTCGTTCTCAGGGCTTCTTGGACTTGCGTGGAAGAAGCACAAACAAGGTGACCAACACATGTGGTATGGACCTGTGACTTCCTTCCCGTGGTTCAACTCGTACAGCAAGCCTACGAAGCGTACCGGCAGGAGTAATCAAGCTGGCATCCTCCCCACCAACCGTTCACAAGCGAATAGATACACCGAGGCTCCTGTAAGGAAGCACTCTAGTAGACGCCAGGCTCCAGTGCCGGTAGCTCCAACCCCTCCGGAAATGAAGCAGAAGGACAGTTATACGACTCCTACCTACACGCCTTATCGATCAAGACCCGAGAGGCAACAATCAGGCCGGTCTGGACCTGAGAGACAACATTCGAGTCGCTCTGCACCTCAGCGACAACAATCAGGTCGTACTATGCCTGAACGCCAGCGTTCCGGTCGGTCTGGGCGCTCCGCGCCTGAAAGACAATACTCAGGGCGGAGACCATATTCACCCCCCGAAACTTCCATGTCGGAATCATTCGAGCACGGTGGAATGAGAAATCCGAACAGGAAGTGAACCGGGTGTTCGTTTTCGTTTGTAGGTTATCTGGGGATATTTAGCGGGCCTATGACTATGTATTTCGGGGGGCATCTCGTGTATATATTTGACGAATAGAATGAACTCATGTAAATTGTCAGCCTCGATGCAATGCTGCACGTATTACTATCCGTGGTGGGATGAACCTGGCTGCGGCAGTGATAATAAGAACGGTGAAGTAATAATAAGGCACGTGTTTCGCAAGTACAAAAAGTTGAATTTGACTGCTGTGGATGTTGTCTTCTTCCGCGAAACCTTCCTTCCCCCAAATTCTACCCCCTCTATTCCACGACTGTTGAACGCTACTACAACTCATGACTGTCCGATTCGCAAATCACCGCTTAGCTTTCTACGGTGAGCAGTTCGAGTTTTGATCCCGGGGCTCAGATCCGAAAACTCATATCCCACAGTCGCGATCTTCCTGCTATCAGGTCACCCAAACTCAACCTCTGTCGCACCTCAATCTCTCAATAATATTTGCAGGAACTGTTCTTGGTCTGGCCGCTCACTTTGCCGCCGTTTTTCTCCCAGACTTGCATCGTACGGCTTCGTTCGCCCCGAAACCCTTTCCTTATGTTCATCCCAACGCGCGCCTTTCACAGATGACTACACGATATTCGCTGTTATCATACCGTCTCTGACTATATTTGTTTTCTTATTGACGTGCGTTCGAACTATGCTGGCGTGTTTTCTGGCTAAACCCTTCGAAAGGTTACAATGGGCCCAACCGCGTATTGAGGTTCCGGTGGTCTTCGTGCTGGGCGTACTATGGCTAGGTGCGTTGCAGTAATCTAGTGGCTCGATTGCATACTGACTATCGGATAGCCTTGGCTGCTTGGACGACGTAGGAATACGTGAATTCTTCTCGACGTCAAATTTTTCAAACATTGTTCTTCTAGGGACGTGATTGGTAACACCCAGTGCGACGCCATTGATAGGGGAAGGCGAGAGGGAAAGAGTTGCGTCCAATACACTCTTATCTCACCGCAGCATCTGCTAACATGACCTAGTATCCGCGAGGGGTTATTGCTATGAAATCAAGGTCATCCAGGCTTTCTCGTGGATGATCTTCATACTCTACGTTTTCGCCTTCGGAATTCTTCTCGCCCTCATCTCTCAGGCCCAAAAGTTCGGCAGGTATCATATCTGGTCTGAGCCGATCCAGGGTGCGTATCTTGGACATCGCTTGCCCCTTCTCTTCACCTCATGTCCGAAAATCTAAACAGAACTCGGATGGTTTGGCGAGTGGCCCGGATTCTACAACACCCACCAACCGCCGATGATGCAGCAAGGGTACGGTCAAGGCTATGTGCCGTACGGTGTACCCCTCCAACCGGGGCCAGGAATTTCTCATCAACCGGGCCAGACCATAATCGTTCAGCCTAGCGCCACGGGAGGGGCGCCCACCGTGACCACCGTGCCGATGGGGGCATAAATGATAACTGCCATCTGGGATGGTCAAAATGCAAAAGCACAACACCGGAAAGATCTATGCGAGGGTGTATTTAATGACACATTAGAACGAATGACTTCGTACGTACGCACGACTGTGCAACGTTTTTTATCTGCTTGCGTCCCAATCGAGTATGAATAGCTTTTCGATCCTCGTGTTTTCAGCGTGGCTCTATTGTCCTCTCGTCGTCCCTGTTGCCTCATGGCGTACGCGAGTATTGCATGGTAAAAAGTCTTGCATTTCCTAAATGCTCACCGCCCTGAGCTCTCCATCGATTGAACCTTACCTCTTCCCATCATGCCCCTCTTTCGCGAGAATCCTGTTCGTTCTACTGCTGCAGGTGAGGTTCAAAGCTTTAGATGTTTACTTGTACTTACCGCTCGAAACGTCCAGTTATCGGATCACTTGCTCTAGCTCATATGCTCACGATGCTGTTGTCCTCATCCTGTATGTTCTCGTCGAGGCTATTTTCTTGAATTCTCTCCCAACCAGTGCACCAGCAATTGCCTTTCATTTGACTCAAACTACGGTTGCGATATTGGCAATAGCAGCGTTGATGGTTCTGTGAGTCAATTCCAGGAGAACTTGAGGAAGGAATGTTGACGAGGTTCATCGTACACGCGACTTGAAGGGTCTCGATGCATCATCGCAGAGAAGGACACATTCTCACTCAGACGCAAGAGGAGATGGTGTTGATTGGTGGGTTTGGGCTGTTCTGGTTAGGTGAGTATTGCGTGCTGGTTTCATCAATCAGCCACAACATCTGACTCGGACTCAAGCCGTCATCTTGGGATGGAGAGCGTTCTCCCAAGGTGGAAGAACAGGAGGAAGACTAGATAGCGGTGTCGGGCACGCGACCTCGGTCAGCCAAGCTTCACAACGTGGCCGGGGGCCAGAGGGGAATGCTGGGGGAAGGTTTCCTTATCCGTGCTCAAGGGACGATATATACTGTGTCGTGGAGGAATATTCTTACTATTGACACTAGGATCCATCGATACATGCTTATCACAGGTGTATAAGTACTTCAATAACATACCGTTCAATTTCAATGACCCGGACATCCGCTAAATCCCTCGTTACCCTATATATAGCCGGCACGGCACTTGAACTCGATCCCCCACCATTACCTTTGTCCTCTCAAGCAACAGTTCTTCATCCTCGACCCTCACTACTCACTGATTATGATGAGTACTTCTCATGCCTTACTGACTATCTATCCTGATATCTACTCGTTTACGCAGGACAGAGCAAACGTCGTATCGAGACCGACGTCATGAAGCTGTACGGGGAATCGGAAGCCACCACCTTCTCCGTTCACCTTGCTGAATCGCAATCGCTCTCTCCAGGTTGATGTCTGATTATGAAGTCTCATTGGTGAATGACAGTATGCAGGAGTTCTATGTCATCTTCAAAGGTCCAGAAGAAAGTGCGTGACGAGTCGTCTGTATCGCAGTCTCGGTGCTCATTCTTGCCTCCCAGCACCGTTTGCCGGCGGAATGTGGAAGATTCACGTCGAGCTACCGGACCAGTACCCTTACAAGTCACCCAGCATCGGCTTCATGAACAAGATATTCCACCCGAATATTGACGAACTGTGAGCCCATGCCCATGTTACCCCAGACACAGCCAAGCGAGGAGCTTATCAACCTTGTTCTATATCAGCAGTGGATCCGTCTGCTTGGATGTCATAAATCAGACCTGGTCGCCCATGTTTGGTGAGTTCGCTTCCCATGGTCGTTGTGCCTTGTTCTCTGATAGCGGATGTTCTTGCCAGACATGATCAACATATTTGAGGTCTTTCTGCCGCAACTTCTGCGCTACCCGAACCCCAATGATCCTCTCAACGGCGAGGCGGCAGCCTTACTCATGCGGCATCCGAAGGAGTACGAGACCAAAGTCAAAGGTGCGTGGCTACCGCTCGGGCAAGAACCCAACTAAATCGAAGTGGATAGATTATGTGCAACGATTCGCCACTAAGGAGGCCGCAACTGCCAATGACAAGGATGACGATGAGGACGAGGAAATGAGCGACGTCGGAAGTATCAGTGACGACGACTAACCGCTTGAACTTGGACTCTATCTGCCTCACACTTCAGCTTATCTTATTGGTGATTGTATTATTTATACCCATCTTTTCCCCCTCTGGTATCATCACATTTGACATCTGTATAACTAGTATCCTTTCATTTCATTTCCTTACCCACACCACCCTCATCCCCGTCCTTCCCCGCGTTTGCCTTCCCGAGTCTGCCTTCCCGAGTCTGCCTCGTCGCCACTTGGGTTTCTCGAACCCGATAGGAGGACGCAGTTGACAGAACGAGTATGTCGCCACAAGTCAAGTTACGATCGTTCGCAATAGAGAATATAATGATCTACCCAGAATCCTGAGAATAAGAGTAACCTTCATCCGGTTAACATGGAATCGGTAGCGGGGAGTGGCTGGACGAGTTCTTCCACTTTCTTTTGTATTTCGGAAGCAGTCTGAGGCACGATTTCAATCTCAACCCGACTGTTTGAAGAACAACAAAAGGATTGCGCACCTTTACGAGCGTATCAATCTGTGCTTTGACGTTCTCCATCGTAGCGGCCTTGGCCTTGCTGTCCTTCATCATTTCCTCTTTGGCTTGAATCAATTCCTTTCTCTTTTGGTCCAGTCTACCCGCTGGAAATGAATACGAGTACAGCATCCCGATAAATTGTAACGCACCTTTGCCGTTCAGCGAGCTCGAAACTCAGACGGTTGAGCATGAGCTGGTGTTCATTCGCTAGAACACTCTCATTGCACGCCTCTTCCGGTGCTAGCTGTTTGAAGTCTTCCAAGGGATGTAAAGGAACATCCTGATATACAGAACTGCCTGAAAAGCTCAAACGTCGCGAACTTGTAGAGGGAGGTGTAAAACACGTACGCAAACTGCCTGCACTTTTCAATCTCCCTCTCCAGATGTCTCTTTTCGTATAGTAAGTTCTGGAGGCCGAGGTATGAATGGTCCATTTCCTGACGAGCTACGGCGGTAGCATCTTTTCGAGTTCGGGTCGCGAGGTTGGCAGAGCGATTGAGGGTTTTCAGTCGAGATATAAGGGCTGTAGCTCGTATTTGGATTGCCCCGACGTCGTAGGCATCGTATTCCGGACTGGCTAGCTCCCTCAAATGCTGGATAATTTCGTCTCCTTCGGACATCGTTCGTACGAAGTGACGAAATCCAGACGTGACGACGTGACGTTGAGTGTGACCCAGGGAATGATGATTTTCCGAATTCGGCTATGTCTGACGAAGCACGGGCATCAGCGGACCGAGGCCCGACGTGACCATCAGTTGGGATTCGGGATCGAACCGATGGAATTCTGCTCTCTTTTCTCCTCTCATCACCTCTCTCAAACTCACTTAATACTACTCAGTCATGACTAGGGAACGCTCTATGTCTGGTACCATCCCTTCGATGGAGACCACCAATGAGGCATTGAAGGACAACACCATCATCATCGGTTGGTCACCTTCAGTTGTGAGGTTATCTGTTGTTCCTAACCTTTCTTGCTAGTCCTTGGTGCCTCCGGTGATCTGGCAAAGAAAAAGGTATCTCTGATGATCTACTCGGCCGCTTAGGCGTACTTAGCGTGTCCAACAGACTTTCCCAGCGCTCTTTGGCCTCTTTCGACAGAACTTTCTTCCTCGCGATGTCAAAATCGTAGGTTACGCGCGTACTAAAATGGACAAGGAGGAGTTCCACAAGAGGGCGACGTCGTATATCAAGAACCCTAACGATGACCCAGAAATCGCGGCGACGATCGATAAGTTCAAGGAAGTCTCCACTTACATCGCCGGAGACTACGAGGATGGCGCCGCCTTTGATAAACTCACTGAACACCTGGAAGAGATTGAGTCCGGTTATCAGTCGAAAGAACGCAATCGACTCTTCTACCTTGCTCTTCCTCCCAGCGTCTTCATCCCTGTCTGCAAAAACCTCAAGGAACACTGTTATATCGCGAAGAACGGTATCAACCGTGTCATCATCGAAAAGCCTTTCGGAAAAGACCTCGAGTCTGCTCGCGAACTCTTGGGCTCTGTCAAGCAGTATTGGACGGAAGACGAGACCTTCCGGATCGACCATTATCTCGGTAAGGAGATGGTAAAGAATCTCCTCGTCTTGCGATTCGCCAACGTTGCCATGAACGCTGCATGGGACAAGAACTCCATCAGCAACGTGCAGATCACATTCAAGGAGCCATTTGGCACAGAGGGCCGTGGCGGTTACTTTGATGAGTTTGGGATCATCCGTGACATCCTGCAGAACCGTGAGTCGTCGTCGTCGCCGCATCTCGTATCTTGCTCACTCATTATCCATCAGATCTACTTCAGGTATTGAGTATTCTTACAATGGAACGGCCGGTGTCGTTCTCCGCCGAAGACATCCGTGACGAGAAGGTCAGCGTTGATCAAGCTAAATCTGTATGGAGCCTAATGAACCCATCCCTCGTGATCATTACCAGGTCAAGGTACTCCGTGCCATTCCCGCCATTGAGCGCGAGGATACCCTCCTTGGCCAATATGTTTCTGCCAACGGAAAGCCAGGGTACCTCGACGATGATACTGTTCCCCGAAACTCTGTCTGTCCCACGTTCGCCGCTACAACCCTCTGGATTCACAACCCGCGATGGGAAGGTGTCCCCTTCATCCTCAAGGCAGGAAAAGGTGCGCAACCTTTACTATGCACGCACGGAGTGCGATCTAACGCGTCATTTCTCGAAAGCTCTCAATGAGGCGAAGGTGGAAGTTCGTATCCAGTTCAAGGATGTTACCCAGGGCATCTTTAAAGACATCGCCCGCAACGAGCTCGTTATTCGTATCCAGCCCTCCGAGGCAGTCTACCTCAAGCTCAACGCAAAGACGCCCGGACTGTACACCCGTGCTATCCCTACGGAGATGGATTTGACCTACAAGAGACGGTTCACGGATGCCAAGATTCCCGAGGCTTATGAAGCCCTCATCCTCGATGCCTTGAACGGCGATCACTCGAACTTTGTTCGTCATGATGAGCTCGACGTTGCATGGAAGGTTGGTTGACTACCCGATGTGTCAATTCATGAGACTCAACGATGTTTAGATCTTCACACCCATCCTTCACTGGATTGACGGCAAAGATGGACAAAGACCCAAACCTGTGTCATACCCTTACGGGTCTCGTGGCCCTAAAGAGTTGAATACATTCGTCGAGAAATACGGCTTCAAACGGGCTAGCGAGGGATAGTAAGTCGGTTTGCTTACGTGGTGTGTGCATGGACTTACCAAAGCTATCTCTTAGTATCTGGCCAGTCGCCAGCCTGGCGTCCTTGTGATCTACAACACACGCAGGATAGGGCATTGTAAACATGATTGAAGGGAACATCTTTGTAGTTGTACGTACTATACATTTGTAGAGCTTATCTGGACGAAAGCCAAACCACAAAAAATAGAATCTCGTAATTTAGTACCAAGTTATATGCCATACCGTGGCTCTGCGCCCATTACTCGCTCGATTGATCACTCTGTCCTCCTTTCCAGAGCTTTCCACCCTTTGCGAAGTCCAATCTTCTCAATCAAGCTCGCTGGCATGCAGTAAATCGGATCGAGGTCCCTAAGTCCCGGGTGTCCTAACAATGATAGACCTATGAATCGAGTGTGTCAGATTTATTTGAACGGCAACACCGGCCGTATCCTATGAAGGGGGAGCCATGCTTCCCTCCCGCGATAGCACTCGCCTGCTAAACCAAACACCGTATGAAATACGTCGGCCATATCTCCTGGACGATCAGCGATTCCGCCATTGTCGGGGTCCTGCGGAGCGTATATGAGCGGTGAAGCCGAGGAGGTGGTTCTAAAAAGGATGGAAAAAGGACGACCTACCTGTGCAGAGAGAATGAACGACGTTAGCTTGCTCGCGTCGATCCACGGTACCTTGTTCAGGATGGCGAGAGAAGACAGAACCCAAAAACTGTAGCAAACCTAAAATATCGTTCCTGTCAGGCTTATATGCATGGAATGGAAGAGTCGAGGCTCACATCTTCGAGTTTTTCTGGCCTTCCGTTCAAGCCACCATTAGGGACCTGTCGTTCGGCTAACCACCAACCGAGGGTGGGTATGTCGACAAGATCGAGGCGATCGAGAATCGCCAACGATCCGAGGCAAACGTAGACTGCACTGGCTGTTCAATACGACCGTTTGCAGACCATCGGAGGCCGGATATCACCTGAGTATGCGTGGCTTTCCGCTCCGGGTTGCATACCGAAAGCGCCGTCAAAGTTTCTACACTTTTCAATGTAATTGACAGTTCTCTCGTGGTCCAAGTCCTGTAGCCGTCCCAAAAGTGACAGTGCGTTGATCGCACAAAAGGTAAAGCGTGTGTCGATTTCACCAAATGCATCCCCTGCAAATACACCGGAGGATTGCCGCAGCGACAATATCCCTTCATAATCTGCTTTTCAGCGAGGAGAACAGTGCGAAGACGAGCACACTAACACTTGACTGTCCGCTCGACGTCGGGGATTTTATCAAGGGCTTCCTGCATGATCAGAACCTGGATGGCACTAAGGGTCGAGTGTACATGGGCGTCGTGCTCCGGATGAGCACCAAAGGCTCCTGCCTCTTCGTCCCAACAGCTCAACACGTATTCGATCATTTCCTCCCTGTCAAGTGCATCTGGGTGACCCATAATGTGCAATGCTGTGAGACCCCAATAAATCCCGTTCATTCGCAGATGGGTGGTATGATGGTAAGCCAGATCTTTGTTCTAAATCTATATGAGTTATTTAGACCGTATACTGAGATAAAATGGTTTATTTGCCCGCCTTTCCAAGGTATTGAACATAGGATACATGTTTGGGGACGAGGAGGGTGTTGGAGGTCATGAGGGATCAGAACAAAGATGATTTGCCGATTTGACGCCAGTTGACGGCACTTTGACGGCAACAGTTGCGGATGGGCGCTTCAAATTGAATATCCTCCTTGAACTTGTACACTGTTCACCACGGTTACAGCTTCCAAGTTCTTGTATGTTGAAGGACATACTCCGCTGTCCGCTCTGTCAGAACTTGCTGCAGGCCCCAAAACACTCGCCTGCGGCCATTCAATATGTTCTGACCACCGACATTGCTCTCTTCATGAAGTTCCAGTCTCCGCCGATCATGTCCAACTCGACGTCTCTCTCTCTAAGATCCTTCACCTTCTCAACAAATACTCTATAGTCAACGACGAGAACGAGGAAGAAGAAGACAGTGATGACGACACAAACGACCTCCTCTCACACCTTCGACAACAATCCGAGCGGGAACGTCATGTAGCTCCAGACGAGCCGATCATTCCTCTGGAGGACGCCCTTCAGAAGGAATTAATAGCAGAACTCACCTGCGAAATCTGCTTCTCAATATTTTATGACCCAACAACGACACCATGTGGCCATGTACGTCGGTTTCCAAGACTTCAGCTTCCGTGTTTTCTCATGAATCATTCCTGCAGACATTTTGTTCACGCTGTCTACACCGTTCCCTCGACCACAGTACATCATGTCCTCTCTGCAGACAACAGCTTCCGGGCTTTGTCTTTTTTCAACATCATCCGCCGAATGACACTGCACTGCGCATTCGTGAGTCTAAATTATGCTCAGAATCATGACCGACAGTAACCTCATCCTATGACCTCAGTATTAGATCAATGCCCCACTGCCTATCGAGAACGAGGAGGATCCATCGAGGCTGAAGAGCGAAATGCACGTCTCGACACTCCGATATTTGTCTGTCAACTCGCGTTTCCCGGAATGCCCACCCTTCTCCATTTTTTCGAGCCCCAGTATCGTCTGATGTTGCGACGGTGCCTCAGTTCTTCCCGGCCATCCTTTGGGATGATCATGTCTTCTTCGAATTCACAATCACCAGTCGAATATGGAACTATGCTGGAGATACGAAGCGTGCAGATGCTCTCAGACGGTCGCAGCATGGTCGAAACATGGGGGGCATGGAGATTCAGGATTCTAGAGCGAGGGATCTTGGATGGCTATGTTGTTGGCAGAGTTGAGAGGATTGACGATATTGAAGACGAGGAGGAGGAATATCTAGATGAACGTCTTGTCCTCCCGCCTGTGCCTCCTCCACTCGACCCGTCAGGGGGTTCCTCATCTCGTGCAAGGACAAACACGCACCCAGCACGATTACAGTCTCCCTCGCTACCTCACCTCAACGACCCCCCTCACCTTCTACCACTCTCTACCTCGGCGCTCATTGCCTACTGCAATTCCTTTCTGGCTCAACTCCACACCAATACAACACCATGGGTTGTGCAACGTCTCTCGTACACGCACGGCCCCCCACCGCCGCCGCCCGATGATCCCAGCTTTGATGCAGGTCACTTCTCGTTTTATGTTGGAACAGTCCTACCAATTGATGAGTGGGAGAAGGCTAAGCTTCTTCCGGTCAGAAGTGTTAGGATGAGGCTGAAGATGTGTGTTTGGTGGATCGAGGGCCTCAAGAAGAATTGGTGGTTTGAAAGAGGATGTGTGGTTTTGTGAGGTTGGTCGGTCGATTTTCTCTGCTTCCTTCTTTTGCTCTTCTGTCAATCTATCATCCATTTCATTCGCATTTTATTTCTTTCTCGGTTACCCTCGATTTGAGTACAAATTTTTGTCCTTGCACGCATTACAATCTACTGTACAGCAAACTACGGCCCTCCGAGGTACGCTCTGACGTCACTCGATTTGCCTCCCTCACTTAGCATCGCATCGCGCACTTCCTCACAAAGCTTATTCCTTTTGGGTCCTGAATCTGATTTATTCTTAACTTGCTATTTACTGTATTTATCGTTCTGCTATCTGTATCCGTATATGCCATCTTAATCCACTCTAGAGTCTAGACCTCAGGCCTGTATAATTTTCTCGCTTGTACATCATTCGTGTAGTCCATTTGTAATCCATACTGTACTGCATACACGGGTCGCTCGCCACCCGGACTTTTGGGATCAGTCCCGGGTCGGATTAACTTGCAATCAACCGGCAAGCTCTTAGTACTAGCTACAGGGATTCACCAATCTCTTGCGTCGGGGTCGTCAATCAGAGGAGACCACGGGGACGGCCTGGCGAAGAAAGCACCCCGTATCGTCGGCTCTATCCACATTTAGTCAAGTAAGTGCGTAGGGGAAATGAATGATCGCAGTCCAGAACCACCACACTTGATAGTTAGAACGTAGCGACGCCACAGAGAAATCTCGAACTTGCACGGGTAGAAGTAGAACGCATAGGGATACCGTAGACCCGGATGTCGACGTGTCTCTGGTGTTGTAGGGGTCGGGCTCTCCGGGAACCCGTGATGGCAAGGACGAGCGGAAAGAGGGCGAGTTCATCTTAGGAGTTCATTGCCATTGCAACAATAACGGCTGACGCACTCTCAGATTACCGTGGTTGGGTCGCAGAAGCTGGCATTGATGAATCATACCCACAGCTTTGGGTCTATTGGTATGACACGATAGAGACACGACTTGCGATTGGCTGTTGTCATTGAGTAGACTTGGTTGACGGGAGCACGGCTGGGAGTGAATCCACTGAGCCGCTGGTGAGAAGATCCGTCCAATCCATCCATCAAGCAGCCTGAGAGGGATCCGGATAATGTCGTGAGCTGGGGACATACGGTGAAAATGTTCCCCCGGTGAGAGGAGACACCTGTCGTGACCTTAGACTGGCGGGAAAGCCACTGGACTTCGCCACAGCACTGGGACCTGGCTCGACTCCGTCCCAAACTGGCTGCGGCGATTATCTAGTCTCGAGTCCTCAAAGAAGGACCGTTGTGTCCATTAGCCTAGATCCTCAGCGAACGAGCGAGTCTCCTGGCCATTGTCGCTGAGACTGTGCGTTGGAAACTTTTAAGCATAAAGGGTTTGGTCTTTTCGAGTGTCCCGCGCTCGAACCTGGCCCTGTGAGCGGCATGAATCGTCCGAGACTGCAAACTCAGCTGTGTATCTTACTACAGTGGCAGGACGGTGCAGTATCGTCACTGGATTAGGCCAGAAGCACCCCACGACAATCACACAGTTCGAATCGGGTCCTCGCGCGAGATACAGCAGCGGGAAGGATCGCACCTATTCCGAACGATAACCTGTTTTTCTGCAACTGGGCAGACGTTCAAGGAAGGAGGCAAGGACCTTTGAGCCAATCATCACTGGCACTGGAGCATGCTTTAGTCGACGTATCCGAGCCAAGGTAAGTACGCACCAGCATGTAACTTGCCAACCCTTTCAGACCCACAAAACCTCTAAATCATCCGGTTTACATGTACATGTAAGACCAGGGTTGTCAGTGTATTCATGGCGAACATAGTACCGGGAGAATGCCCGAGAATCAGGATGCAGTCAACACAGAACTTGGGTCTTCCGTGATTCGGAGGTCAACTTATTGGCTTCGAAGTGTGGCGAGTGTCGCCTCCACCCTATCGGCGTCCACTCAATGCTCAAAAATTAGAATGGACCACTCGAGGCTTCCTCTCAAACTATATGGATGGATCATGGAACAACCGACCCTTGAGTCATTCTAGAGTAACCCTGCGCGGGTATCACTCACGGTTTCAGAGGTTTACGTGGATCCACGATGGTGTTGGGTCGGAAAGTGTTCAAGTTTTACGACCGCGTAAAGCCGCCATAGAGTAGTATGAATACAGGATACTCGATAATGACATTGGATCCGTCCAAAAGCGGGGGGCATCATTACTTCTTGACGGTTTTCTGTTGCTTACGGATGGAACGCTTTTTCTCCCTTTCGAGGATCTGGATAAAATTCGGACAGTCAGTGATTTGGAACAGCACAGGACCAAGTGCAGAAACCAAAACCTTTTGCTGTTCGGCCGCTGGTAGCTTCGCAATGCGTTCCTCCTCGGCCCTGCGTTTGGCGGCTTTCTGATCCTCGCGAGCCTGGTCTTGCTAGAAGGGATGACAGCAGGGATCAATGACAACTCGCTAGTGGCAGACCGGACAGGGAAGTACCTCTTCTTTGGCTTTCGCTACAGCGTCTGCTTTCAAAGATTTGTCCAAATCCTCTCTGACCTTCTTGAGTTTCGTCTTATTTCGGGACGAAGGTTGATCTTGGTTAAGGAATCAATGAAAGGGAAGACCGCTTCCACGATCGGTACGGTGTCCTTCGTGTGGGAAGAGGGAGGAATAGACAGCGTGAGGATAACGTGTTTTTCGCGTTTCTCTGCTTCAACCGGCTTAGCGGGACGGTCGCGGGGTTGATCCGTTACCTGGGAGGGAGGTTGGTCAGGTAACTCGAACAGAGCTGTGGGATATGAACTTACGGAAAGGGAGCGGAAGTAGGGCTGGATTCTCGGGTCTTTGAGAATGTTTGCGAGCGGTGAAATCCTGAGGATATTGTCCGTGACGTCGGCAAATTCTTCGAAAGACCTCAGCTTTTGAGTCGACTATCAGGATACTTCGCTCACCTGACATCACAGAGAGATTGGGAGGTAGACTGGGGTTTTCAGAAGTTTTTGTGAAGGTCTGGAGAGGCGAGTGATTAGTTCAGACTCAGTAGAGATGGAATATCAAGCCAAAACGTACCAAGTCCCAACGGTCATCCTTTATTTTCCGGAGCTCTTCTTTCGCTACGACCGCCCACACGAAGTCGTGAGGGAGCGCGTTGGGAAGGAGTTTGAAGTCCAGTTCCAGGTCATCTCTGAACCTGTAGTCCAAGTCCACCAAGGTTCGCACCGTGTAGAAGATATACTGCAGAAGGTCGTGTATGGGACGGAAAGCCAAGACGACGTGTAGCGACGCTATGTTGCGTCTACCGGTTGAGAAGGTGAAGAAGTCAGTATAGCCATCCCTTAAAAGTCCACGGTAGTTGGTCTTCGAGAATTGCTGTTCAAGGACGGGCTTGTGAGCATCGACCCTGTAGCAGAGGTACTGGTCAGAAAATGAGGACGCGTAAGCAATTGTCAAACATACCAGCGCTCAGCCTTCCTTCCATTCACACCTTTACCAATAAACCATGCCAGAACATACAAGAGTATAACACCAATCAGGTATACTTCCGTCTTGAAATCTATTGGTCATGGACAAAGTGGGCAAAAGTTGAACCAAAAAACGTCCGACACGTAAAGAAAAAGCACATACAAGCTGGCCGAAACACGAATATTTTCCACCTGTATTCCAGTCCGTCATATTCCTCCGGAACTGAGATTGGAGGAGGAGTAATGGACTGGAGAAGAGACCCGACAAAGCTCATACTGAGCACGCTGCCAACAGAACCGGAATCGGAATGGTTGTGGGAGAAGGAGTCTGCCACGTGGTGGGAAATCCGCAAAGCCCTGCAGGAAGCCCGGTCCATCATACTGCACGTATGTAAACCGTTTCGGTAAAGTTAGTTTTTAATTCTTTCTCATATTGATTCCCCTACAAAAGGGATGGCATCATCGTACGAGCTGCCACAGATTAACCATGTCCTCCTCCTCGCAAGATTCTTTCGCTGAGCTCCTGGTTCGTTTCTTCCTTTTCCCATCCATTATCATTATACTCAATCCCACTACTAAAAACATTTACGCGTCGTAGCCGGAACAGAACCCCCCATCGAACTATACGACATTTGTTCTCGCCGTTCTCAAACGAATGAATCGCGAGGATCCTCATTCCATCGACCAGGAAGTTCTCCGACGCTGCCTTGCCTTATCGTCCTCTTACCTGGTCGGCGATACATGCATGGATCCGGATAACGGGATGCAAACTTGGTACACCGGGTTCAGTCACTTGGTTGACGTGGTCTCTGCCCTCCACGCCAAGGATCAGCTCGAGCTTGAAACTATCAATGTTGCTTCAAAGGCCTGCTCGGAATGCTGGAGCGTGGGTGGGTCCTGGCGCGGTCTCGAAGCAGGCAGAGACTGCATACGCAAATTGGCACCGAAGTTGAAGCGGTTGCTAGACGAGAACGGAAGGACATACAAAGGAGAGCGTGTATACGCCCCATGATTCTTTCTTTCCTTCATTTTGCTTCCGATCCATGGAGAGTAACCCCCCTCAGCAGTCCCCTCCATCCTTGAACAGCATCCCCTGTCACGCATTCCCACCGCCTCATCTATTGTCCCAGTTCACACATCTGCATTCTATGTTGTAATACCCGCTTTGCCACCTCAATGTACATTACTCACACTCATGGGTAATACCATCAGTTAATATCACGAGTCTCCTCTTCTTCATTACCATCGGGTACGTCCTTCAAAGTTCTCAAGAATGACAGCAACACCCAACTCATTCCTCTCATCTCCATATCGTACCACCAGTTTAGCGCTATCGTGACCCCGCTTTGCCGTACGTGATGCCACCAACCTGCTGGCAGATACAGCGTATCACCAGCCGCGACAGTTATATGGATGGGATGGGCATCGGGGGGCAATGCTCCGGGAAGATGGGGTTCTGCGATAGAGGACCAGCGTACCAAAGGCGTATCTGGCGAGGACGGTTGCAGAGCGAGAGCCGGAGGTTCCGAAGATCGAGTGTACGTCGCGTGGGGGTACATGCGTTCTGATCGTTGTCGTCCTTTTCATTACGCACAGTAGACAGCGGAGAAACATCACACGGATCTCGCACCTTCCAAGCACCATCCTTCTGTGGGCGGCAATAAAGTAAAGTGTTTGGCCCCGCGAACCACGGTGTAGATGTTCTCGTATGGATCTGAGCCAAGGTTAACTCGGGCAACCCAAACACGACCAGAGTCCCTACCGCTGTGAATGCTCGTCACACTCCCACCATCTCCTATCCAAAGGTTCACGGCGTCTGGGGTACGGTCTGAGGTGAAACAAAAGGTGAAAGGATGTCAGTGGGTGGGGTGAACTCGAGTGGTGGAAAGGATTCACCCAGCGCATCGCTACACCAAGGGACTTCGCTGGGCACGTCGTCCCGCAGAGGCTCATACTCAGACAGTGCATTTAATCCTTCGTAAAACCGACTGGAATAGAGATTGCCGTTCTGCGACTGTAAATAGTGCGTCTCGGACCGACCCTTCACAACTCGCTGTCTAGACGGGAGTGCGTGGTGAGTAGATGGCAAGTGAAAGTCAAGAATGACAGGTGAAATGTTCGTTGTTTTCGCACCTCATCGGAGGATAGCTTTGAGAGGAAAGAGTCCATCGTCATTTGTTCTATGTGAGGCTCTACAAAGTACAGTTTGCCGTTGTGCGAAGCAACCGCATCCGCTCGGCTACAATAAGAGTAGATGAGGTGAGTGACGGCGAAAACATCAAGGTCATGAATAGGAATAGCTACTCGGAAGCAACATACCCATTGGGGGTTACTGCGACCGAGATTAACGATGAGCCCATTTTCTCGGTGAGATATTGATTGGTCCATCGTCTCATCGCCGGGATCGAGTACCTGTTCAATCCTGGCGAGACGTAAGTGTTCAGTGAGATGCTTATTTTCCAAGGATTCCACCTTCCTTTCACTAGGACAGGACGAGAAATGTGGACCATACGGGCAAATTCCAAAGCAGTTGGCGGGCTTTCGAGAATGTCAAACGATGTTCCATTGAATTCTGGTCATAGGTTCAGTGAGCCATGGACGCTGTAGCACATCACACTGTTACCGTGGTATTCCTGAGAAATGTAACGCAGAGAGTTCATTCGAGAAAATGTCGTGATGGTTGTTCTCAAGAGAGATTCGGAACATCTAAGGCGGTATGATGGCTTCGGCAATCTCCGAGAAGATGCAACAATTCAAAGGAATCGACCAGTCGCTCCCTGCTAAGGCTATCAGGGCCTCCCACCACTCAATTGATTCCTCTACGCCTCAAATGCTAATGAGAATCAGCTGAGTGGAGGATCAAAGAGAAGAACTCAGGCTTCAAAGCTGGGTGACGGTAGATCACGTTCACGTCATAAAGGCATGACCGTGTCGACACGCGGCAAGACCGCGGTCACCGACGTTGCACTTGTTGAGCTCGACCACCATCATAGTTTTCATGACGGAGAGAAAGAGACACGGAGCCTCGAAAGATGGAAAAGGGAAGCAAGTACGCCAAATATTCTTGTTCCGTCCGTTCTTACCGAACCTAAACATTGAACGGCTTTAGCTAAACCAAACCTCGTTGCTTGATCTATTCCCAAAGAAACAAAACGCCACGAAAAAGGCTTCGGTGACGGCCAATCTTCAAGAAAATACCGACGAACACGATGTTGAGGACTTGGACTTGGATAAGAGTCACAGTTCTCCTGTGCCTACCCAACAGTTAGCAGCAGTAGGTGCGCAATTCAACCTTCACATACCGTTCGCGTTCATTAACATCAACGATCGTTCAGCAATCTCCGTGGAACCAGAATCTCCTAAGCAGCCAATTGTAGGGCTACCCCGAACACCTACACGCACCATGGAAGCAGAAATCATCGACATAGCAGATGACCAGGACCCCGAAAATGACCCAACCCCGAAAATAATCTCTTTCGACGAGCCTGGGACACGGGAAGACAATCCCATTCTGGTGTTGGACTCCTCGCCAATCAAGCCGACGACGAGATCCAGGAACAAGGGCACCGTCTCCCATGCACAGAAGCCTACCTATTCTATCTTTGCTCCTCGCACACTTAACCAGAACACAGGCTCCATGGCGCCACGACCAAGCTCCTTCACCTCCCTTACGATGGAGGCCCCTTTCCCGAGTGGATACTTGCAGCATGTGCGCGGCCCACAGACCGACTTCTCACTCCCACCAGCCTTAAGTTCCTTTTCGTATCACAATAGAGACCGACAACTGCAAACCAACGAAACATTCAGCACTATATCTCTACAGGATGTCATCCCAATCAATCGCGACGATCCCGGCCAATCCCAGGAACCATCACCGCTGCGTGCCCACCCCAGTTTCACTCCGAATCCCTCCCCTTCGGCGCGGACCATACATCTTTCGAAGACCATCCCCCCCTACTATCGATCACATCCCGTCATCTCTCACCTCATAGATGCCGCTTCCGCCACAGATCTGACGACAGGAGACGATGATAATAGACTGTGGACCGATAAGTGGCGTCCACAACGTGCAGAACATGTACTGCATAATGAAAACCACGCTGTATATCTCCGCGACTGGCTTTCTGCACTCGAGTTGCAACTAGAAGCACCTCCAGTTGCGGACGGTTCCGGTAACAGCCAGCAACTCAGCGGGAAAGCGAAAGGCAAGGGCAAGAGCAAGGGCAAACAGGGCCAAGGTCAGAGCAAGGGAGCGAAACGGCAACGTGTCGTTCGTGCGGTTGACAAGAAGGCTTCACGGAAGAGGCGCAAAGTAGATTCCGACGGCGATGATGATTGGATCGTTCCGGACCATCTCGTCGAAGAAGAGGAAGAGCAGGTTTGGAATGACGAGATTAGTGAACCTGAAACTGAGGGTCCAGGGTCCAGCGATTGGCGCCATTCTCGCCTGCATCGACGGGGTTCTGATGCTCAAATGAATTCCCCTCCGGCTCCGTCTAAGCTCCCTCCCCGGCATACGTTTACCCATCGGCTCACGAACACTGTTGTTCTCACTGGGCCTCCTGGGAGTGGTAAAACGGCCGCCGTCTACGCCTGTGCAGACGAGCTTGGATGGGAGGTGTTTGAAGTTTATCCTGGGATTGGAAAGCGTAACGCGTCCAACCTAGATAATCTTGTGGGAGATGTCGGGAAAAATCACCTAGTTCGAAAGGCACATGGGACGAACCGAGTGAAGGAGCACGACTCGTCGATCAAGTCCCTCTTTCTACGGAAGAAACGTGGCGAGAAGGTAGACATTCCTGAGGAAGATCCTAGCGTGGACGAGGAGCCAGAGATGATAAACAATCGTTATCGGTCTCCATCCACAGATTTCGGCTTTGTGGAGCAGGCTTCGACCTTTGGAGAACCTAGTGAGGCCCAACCACAAGTCAGACAGTCGCTCATCCTACTAGAGGAAGTGGACCTCCTCTATCGGGATGACGCAAACTTTTGGCCAGCCGTAGTCGGTTTGATCAAAGATTGCAAACGGCCTGTGATTCTGACTTGTAACGGTATGTTTATTTTCAGCTCCGTATCTCGAGAAACCACCTCTGACTATTCCCAGATCTATCTCTCGTCCCCACTGCAGATCTACCTCTTCAAGATATCCGTGAATTCGAGGCGTGCCCCACGCAGGTGGCGACCTCATTCTTACATGCTCTCTGTTGTGCGGAAGGCTATATGGCAGACTCGGAGTCGTTGTCCAAGCTTTGTAGCTCAAACTCTGATTACGACTCTGGCAAAGGCGTGCATTGTCTGGATCTACGCCGTGCTATTCAGCATTGTCAGACGTGGAGTACTTACAGCGAGGTCACAACGAGGTGTTCTTCGGAGCTATGGAAATGGCGGGTCGACGGGGAACAGAAATCCGACTTGGTGAATTGGACGCTTCCGAGCGAAGATGCAATCCAGGGTCAACGCACTACCAGAAGGTCTCATACAGAGTTACTCTCATTTGGGGATTGTCATATGATTCGGAATGTTTTTGAGGGTTCAACGGTCCGTTCTGGTAAATTTATGAAGGGTTCCATGGAATTGACGAGGCTCCCTCTTTTTTGCCTTTCTCATGAGAAGATCACAGCATCGTCCCTCGGTGGGATCGAGACCACAGGTGACGATGTTCTGGGGCATCCCTCGCTGACATTTACCTCGAACAGCGCCTTTTTCGGAGATAATTATGATCGGGATGAGATGATCATGTCAACGGCCATAAACATATCGCGTGGCGGCCGCGAGAGCGACGATAGCTATGCAAGGGATGCTTCGCTTCGTCGCGTGCGTTATGGAGAGTTTGTGCGGCAATTTCGCAACAATGGGGTTGTCTCTGTAGGTGAGAGATACCGTGGGCAATCGCTCGACATGGATTACCTGCCGTGGATACGCACGATCGTGGAGGCAGACGATGAACAGGAAAAAGAGTCAGAGAAGATAAAGGAAATACACCAACGGGAGGGAAGAAGGAGTACGAGGAATAGTCAGAAGGGGCAGCATGTGCGGACAATCACAGTGAATTACATGGACCGGAAGGGGATGGAAAATAGTCAGTTGGGAAGATTCACTTGCTGAATCGCAATTTAGCCTTTTATGTATCTAGCACGTGGATTTTATATAACCACGTTGCTGAGCGATTTCAGAAAACAAGTTCACGAAACTTCAGTTTTGTACTTGGGCCGCCCAGCGTCTCCATACCCAGAATTCTGCACATTTCGTGCTGCGAAATTCTCCCCAGCCCGCTATCATGCCTGAGAACGCAGAAACGGCGTCTCGTTCACCACTACCCAAATCGCCGTCCTTGAAGGACTCAAATCTCAAGCTGTCACCGATTCTCCCCCTCGCCCCGCTAGAATATCTCCAGAATCAGCGACGTGGTTCAATAACCGACCCTTCACTTCACGCGGCTCATAAAGGAGCACCTCCACCATTCAGGCCCCATGCAGACCCCTCAGCTTCATTGAATTCCACTGCGCCTTCGACCTTCATTACAGACAACTACACATTCGGAGATGCAACACCTCGACCACCAGCATCAGACAGCACTCCGCTACGCAGGCTGTTACACTCGCCATCACACGACCAAGGTGCCACGACCTCAGCATCACCACCAAATGGGAAAGCAGCGAGAGGTGAGGAAAATGAAAGAGAAATCGTTTCGCGTTTTGTTGATGTCCCTGCGGAACAGAAGCGCCAAGGAGAGCTAGCATCGACCCCATGTCATTGCGAAGACCATCAACAACAGGGCCAGAGGTTGCTCAGAGCTATTTAGGGAAAAGGAAAATGTCGCTGGACCGAGTGCTACCTGGAGTTGAAGATTCTGAAGGGATACCGAGTAGACCGGGTAGACCAGGGGCTAGTGCAGGTGGTATGGAGGTCGACATGGAGGGGCCGGCGCCGAAGCGACGAAGTTCAGCGGTAGATGCGAGAATAGCGAAACTGAGTTTGAACGAACGACGGAATTCAGTTGACTCGCGGACAACGTTGGGGACGATGGCGGGAGGATGGTGGACATCGAGCACGACGACGAGCACGACGAGTGGAAACGGTGAGAGAGCCGGAGAAAGACGAGATTCGACGTCTTCAACGGCAGGGAGCCCACCGTCTTTATTTCCGGCCTTAAACTCGGCAAATCCCGGAGGAGAGGGCCGGGCGCCGCCAGGTGTTGCGGGTTTCGCGTGGACGACCAGCAGCCATCCTGCTGCAGCAGAAATTATGCATAACGAGTCCATAGATCCCCATTCTCGTCCTCAATTCGACCCAAACCAGCCTCAAATTCCTTCAATTCCTCCTCTTTCATTCCACCCAGAAAGGAGAATGTCCGCTCCAGACACCACAGTAGCGATTTCAACAGGGCCAACTCGAGTTCTTCGCTCTCGTTCTCGCCCACCATCGCGTCAAATGCGAAATTCAGAGCCATCGAACCATCAGGCCAGTCCATCGCCTGGGCAAGAGGACCCATCGATGCAGGGCCAGTCGTCTGGGTCCACCAGCAAGATAGACAAGTCCTCGACACCCTATTCCCGGTCTCCAGAACTTCGCGTTTCCCACAAACTGGCAGAAAGGAAGAGGAGAAAAGAGATGAAAGACCTGTTCGATGAGTTGCGCGATCAGCTCCCTGCTGATAGAGGCATGAAGGCGAGCAAATGGGAGATTCTCAGCAAAGGTGCGTCGTGCGTTTTTCAAGGTTTATTCCACCTTCATATGTCCTTTTACAGCTATCGAGTTCGTGCAGCAATTGAAACAGAGTCATCAGGATATGGCGAGAGAAATAGACATGCTGAGAGGAGAACTGGATTTGCTACGGCAGAATCCGAATCCATTGGCACAATTTCCTCCAGGGGCACCCGTTGTCTACGGCCAAGGCCACCCTCACCCAGTGCCAGGTCCATACCCTATGCATGCTCCGCCAGGCGTGCTCCCTCATCCTCACCCTCCTCCGCCTCACCCACAGCACCCTCAGCAGCAGCAACCCCCTCACTCAGGGCCCCCTCAGCCACCTTTATCACGCCCAGCATCATCCCAAAACATGTATCCTCCTACCCCTGGTTCAAATGCACATCCACATCCTTCACATCAGCAACCTCCAGCAGCACCCCCTCAGCAGCGACAACAAAATGGAACTATTAGCAGAGCGGAAGTTCCTCCCACATGACTCGATCTCCTTTTCTCTCCTTCCTCTCTTTTCTTGGTATACTTATGCAGCAGGGCTGGCACGAATAGCTTCATGAGATTCAGGACTATTGTTTACGATTGACATACCTACATACAACGTACAATGCACATCAAGAAATATGTACCGACACATATCTTATCACTAGCTGCAGGAAGGTTACTGTCTATACCAGTGTTATTTGACTGTAATTCACGAACGTTCAAACCCCCAACATTCTTGCCTGAGGAATGAGAATAAACGATGTAACGAAAGATTTTTATTGTTTTCCAAATGTTGTTGATAAATGACCGGCCGATGGGGCTGTGAGGTCACAATTGTAAGCAACACATGGGTCCAACAAACGGTGAACGCCACTCTCCCTCTGACTCCCACCATCGACGACGGTCCACTTACGGTCGAACATTTTGTTCATTCACCCTACATCTTCATTTCTGGGCCAGACTATTTTCATCACACTCACCAATGCCACCGTCAAGGGAGGCTTCATTATCTCTACTCTTTCACCCAAAGAAAAATAAGAAGCCCGTCCCGAATCCAAACGGATCTCCCCGTCGCAATCCCGCACAGGGAACAACACCACGGCCCAAAACCTCGTCTGCCTCACCTGCTGCAACACCCTCTGCCGCGAAGACTGAAGAACGAGATGCTGCCAACACTTCGAAGGAGGGACAAGAGGAAGACACGTTCAAATTGCCGGAAGGGCCTTACCAAGAATTCAAAGTCATGTCGTCGGCGCTCAACGGGTGGAAATTCGACGTGATGAAGTTTGACTCGAGGAAGGGGGTGGATTTGGGTACATGGCAAGGGCCTGTTAAGCTCAATAGGAAAGATTTGAGGAAGGAGGATCCAGAAGCTGCTGTCTCGAGTATGCCACTCAAACCAATGCTGGGATTGGACGGTCAGCAGGTGTACGGGGCTGACGGGAAACCTGTAATGGTTGATGCTGAGGGGAAACCGGTCGTTGAAGGTGCTGGAGCTAGCGGGATGGGCAAGGGTAAAGGTCCGAACGGGGCTGGGAAGAAGAAGTTCCAGAAGAAGACGAAACAGGTGTTCATTGTACCGGATGAGATAAGAGCTTTGAGGAGGGAGGAGAGGTATCCCTGGGTCATAGAAGATGCCACAGGTCAGGAAACATGGGTCGCTCAGCTGGACGAGCTCAGCAAGTCGACGACCCATGGATTTTTCATGCCAGCGGCGACGGGTGATGTTTTCAAATTTGTCCCCTCCCATCGGTGGTACAGATTCCAGAAGAAACTCAAGCATGATCTGCCTACAGACACGATGACAGTGGAAACTGCTGTATGTGTTTCTCTATTCCCAGTCAATTTACACAGGAATCTAGTCTTTAACCGACTATGAATATTACAGTACCAGAAGAGTCAGAAGAGAGATCCTACGGCATGGTTGCGTCAGCGAAATGGGAAAGGACCTTCGTCAGCGACTGCCGCCACATTCAAGGCGGAGGCGGAGGGTCGGGTCTCCCTTGGTTCAGGTTCCCTTGTCCAACACGCAGGCTCGAGTTTGGGTCCCGGCGGGCGCCGTTTGAAGGCAGTTGATAGTGGCGGTGACCTCTTCGGAGACGATGACGAAGATGGCGACTACAAGAGACGACGTCAAAAGGAATTTGGTGGCGAGGGTGATCTGGATGAGAACGTTTACGAGGAGGAATTCGCTGATGACGAGGAGAAGATGGATGTTGATGACAATGACCAGGAGGCGAAAGAACTTGAGGTGGGTGGCCGAAATTGTTGCTAGTCTGTCCCGGGGCTGACGCGGACCTCATTTATGCAGGAACGTCTCAAAAGGGAATATAAAAACGCGAACAAGACTCGCGAAGGATACATCGACGAGTCGGATGAGGAAGAAGTCAAGCCCGAAATAGGGAAATCGGGTAAAGCGATGAAAAAGATGTTGAAGAGCCGCGAAGGAGGTGACGCGTACGAGAGTGAGGAAGAAGAGAACCCTTACGCATCCTCAGTGAGTAGCGACACTTGCCACTTCTGGTTCGATGTCCTTTGGCTTACATCCCAATCCAGGCCGAAGAGGAAGAAGAGGAAGAGGCCCCGCCTCAAGCGGAAGGACCAGCCGTGATGCAACAGCCTCAGCAGAAAACCAAGCAAGAACCCACAGAACCTACAATCCCCAAAGCAGCGTCGCCTCCGTTACAGAACGGCACAGCTACCCCACTTTCTCCACAACCTCCCTCACCCACATCCCCTACGTCCGGTCACTCACTGTTAGCCAAGCGTGCTACCTCACCTCCTAAGGTTCCCAAGGTGAAGACGGAGCCCGGAAGTCGTGCAGGAAGCCCTCTCGCCGGAAGTCGCGCCGGAAGTCCTGTCGCGGGTTCTGGAAGTCGTGCCGGTAGCCCTGTCAATGGACAATCGCAGCACAAAAAGAGGAAAGCAGAGGACTCAGCCCCGTCTCCGATTTCTCCTCCCGGAGCGAACGGAAGCGCACCCCAGCTTCCAAAGGCGAAGAAGCGCAAGGGGACGGTTTCTGGCAGCGCTCCTGCTCCTACGGGACCTCTAGAAGAATGGATGTTAGTAGACTGGTTGAGGAATACCCCCAATGCGTCGACAAAGGAGTGCATACAGCACTTTGGGCCGTATCTCAAGGACGAGAAGGAGAAGTCACGGTTTACTGCATTAGTCAAGGAGGTGAGCAGTTTTTAGTCTCGTTACTCGTGCCGATCAGCTGATGCCTTCACTTCCTATCAGCTCGCATCTCTGAAGAACGGGAAGCTCGTGTTGAAGAGCAATTACCGCGGTTCCGCTGGTCCCTCTACCCCTGCCGCCTCTTAGGCGCGCTATACCCCTTGACCTCGGACGTCGAACATCCCATCGTCATGTGCAAGTTGTCGGACATTTGCTTCGTCTGTTTTTAGTTTAGTTGCTGTTGCAATATTGGAAGATGCGAGGGGGCTCGGTTGAGGTCTAATTGATGAACACGAGAGTGAAGAACGAGATAACAAATAAAGAAATGAGACACCGGTTGGACTCGAGGCGCACTAGTCTAACTTGGGCCTGTGGGGGTGGCTTTGAATTATTCCTATTCGTCGGAGACGTCCTTTCGTAAATTTGTACGCGTGCCACCACCCCATTTTCCTACCTGTCTGTCTGTCTGTACAGTATGTTTTTCCTTCTCGCTTCCCAAGGCCAGTGAGTGAAGACTGGTACAAGTCCCCGGTTAATTATGGATACCTGCTTATGTCTTTTGACCGTGTACACCACTGTAGTCACGATAATCAACCCTGTAAATCAAAATGGACCGATAATTTGTGTATGTTCGGAGTAGCGGTTGCGCGACGCGCAGACGAAACAGTCCGCCGAACCCGAAATCTGCTCGCCTGAAGGAGCGCTGTGCCGGAAGCGTATGGCACCCGGGATAGTCCCCATCGCCGTTCAACGTTTGGGACCTTCATGGACGACAAGGTCACCTTCAAAAAGGGGTTTAGCAAGCGGCCGACTCAAATTGAGAGGGGTGCGGTGAGGACTCTTGCCAATGCTTGGCCCAACGACTATCGAGGGGTTTCGAACGAAACACAGACATTCTTGGTTGTGGTAATCAGGAGGACAGAAACGTCATGGTCGACCCTACATTTGCATTATCCTGGCGCTGTCGGGCTCGAGATGTCCGGGGCAGTGCGAAGAGCTCGTCTGGAGGCGGGCTTAGTCTCCCGGTTTGTTTTTCTTTTTTTGCAACAGGCACCGGAAGTTTGCAATCAGGTTTGACTCCGTGGCTAACAATAGACGTCAGATGTTCAGGCTCAAGGAGAGACATTCGGCAGAAACAGGCAGAAACTTGGCTTGATATGGATCATGATGTCGCTTGGACTTGGTGGCGGGTTTAGCTCACTTTTTATACGCGTCCGATGCGGTTGACTTGAAATGCGAAATGTTCGTGTTAGTCGGATGGCGCTAAGGGACGAATTAGGTTTGAGGGGATCGATTGGATTCAATTGATATCTGGACGGCGTGCAAGGCGATGCTTGTTGAAAGACATGAGCGGTATTCATGTTGACACAACTTGCGCCCGGCATCTGGGGCCCGCTGATAATGAGTGATCGAATTACTCCAAGCTGGGGATATTGAGAAACAGAGGACGTAGTGTAAAAGCGGGTGGGACGGTTCGAGCAAGGCTAGTCAGGTAATTTATGGATAGAACATGGAGCTCAATCTTCTGAGGTTGTGGCGAACATTCTTAAAGGAGGCAGGAACAAGCGAAGCGTGGGAAAGAGATAACCCGACAGGGGTGGTGAATCAAGCGCCTGAATTGCCGGGACTTGTGCCGCGACTTGTATGTCGGCGGTGGCTGTCTGGTATAAGTAGCCCGCTTTCAATGTTCGTATTCTCCGGTTCAGACCCTCCCCTTGTCCTCCCCCCTACCCTTCCGTGCGTCCCCTGGTCATGGTCTCCTTCCTCCTCAAGCCCGCCCTTTTTATTGCCGCCGCCGTTAACGTCGCCAACAGTCTAGTCATCCACGACCACAATCATGAACCTATTCAACGCCGATACTTTGATACATGGTATCAGCCAGAGGACCATTTCAGTCACGCCCTGTTCAAACGTGGTCCTCCTGCCGGGACGGATGGAGCGTCGTATCCTCAAGTGGGCTCTGATGGTACGCCAAGTCGTTCACCATCCTCTAATCACCCTCGCTGAGCGCGATTTCATCCAAAGATTGGTCTCACAAATACCCGGCAATGGGCGTAACGCCAGGCACCGACCACACGCCTCAAGAGTGGCTCGCCCAGTTGAAGATCGCTCAGGACGCCGGGAAAATCCCAAACATCCCTACAGCGTCTCTTAACAATGGCATGCCTACATACCAGGGAGTTGACGCGGGTGGCCCTCAAATCTGCTCATCGACTTACCAATGTCACGCTTCCGATGTTGTGTACGACAGTCCGGCGAACGTTTTCGCGATTAGTTTCGACGATGGACCCCTTCCCGTGAGTCGATTCAACAACGAGTCCATGTTTATCTCGTCCCGACGTCAACTTATATCGCGACTTCTAGCCCACTCCTACGCTTGTAGACTTCCTTCAGAAAAACAATGAGATTGGGACTCACTTTATGATTGGATCCAATATTTTGGGTAACCCGAATCAGTTCCAGGCTGTATTTAACTACGGAGGCGACTGCGCGGTTCATACATGGTCTCATCCCTACATGACGACATTGTCGAACGAGCAGATCGTTGCAGAGGTACGTGTTAGACTTTTTTCGGACGCTCGAATCCTAACGGAAATTGTTCCCCAGCTTGGATGGACCATGCAGATCATCCACGACTCCACCGGAGGCAGAGTGCCCAAGGTTTGGAGACCGCCCTACGGTGATTCCGATCATCGTGTTCGATCTATCGCGAAGGAGGTTTTCGGTATGACCACTGTCATCTGGAACCAGGAGTAAGAGCATTTTCTCATTCGATTAGTGTGGTAGCGTTAACACCTGCAACAGCTCGGCCGACTGGCAGATCTCAGCTGGCAAACAGAGTATTCAGGGCATTAGCCAATCGTATGACCAATGGCTTACAGGTGCGATTTTGCCTACTCCGCTGTGGTCCGAGTGACTTATTTCCAAGCAGGTTCAAAGGACCATGGGCTTATGATTTTGGAACATGAACTGTCCGATCAGACCGTTCAAGCCTTCATGGAGAATTATCCCAAAATCAAAAGCAACGGTTGGGAAACCGCGTCTCTTGCGAGGATTGTCAGCGGAGCCGAACCGTACCAGAACGTGCTAGGAGATCAGGTCGCCCCAGCTAGCATATACCTTAACAATGGTACCATGGCCAGCCCAACTTCAACCAGCGCTTCGACATCGAGGTACGTGCCAGTAGCAATCTGTATCTTCCGCGATCAGTTCTGATAATTTCTTGATCTAGTACTTCTTCTGCTTCGAGCACATCGTCGGAATCTTCGAAAGCTACTGTTGCCGCGAATGCCAGTCACTCTAATTCTGCCACTCCGTCATGGAAGGCCATTTTCTCGGTGGCATCAACGTTGCTCTCTGTTGCTGTTCCGTGCCTTCTCTCTATACTCCCATGATTACGACTATAGTGGATCACGTTCAACAAGCACACCTTACTTATTTATTGAACCCTCTTTTTATGACGAGACAGGACACAGGACTATCTCTGCTAAAATCTGGACAATCGCAATCGGCGGCGGACTTCTATCTATCCTTGTTACTATTATCCATCCAGTATAGACCATATTATATACCAGCATCGTTATCTTACATTCACTAGCACAAATACGTACCACCTTCTACAGCCATCGCGATAGGATGGGAACATCATTCAAATGTAGCCATCGTTCTGTGTCCAACCCGCTCGGAACCGAAAGCATTAGTTTCGTGCGCTACATGCTACAGCCAAGCTACAGCCGTCGTACATGCGTCTTGCCTGATCATGAGATTGTATGCGGACCTCTATATGCATTCTGGTAGAAATTAGAATGCCGTGTTCATTCTTCGCAGTTAACCAAGAACTGATTTGGTTTCTGACTCGCGTCATACACAGCGCTAGGGAGAAATTCACGGTTCAGACCGCACGAAGAATATGTCCATATTTGTCGTCTGGGCGTATTTGGTCGTGAAGGGGCATGAGGGTTGTACTATGTACATTCGTTGACAACAATCAGGAGAGAGCAGAAAAACAGGAGCAGGAACAAGGAACAAGAAGTTTGCGTTAAAAATCGTAAGCGGGCGTGAGCAAAGAGATTAGAATGAAATACACATAGCGGGAATGTTCCTGAACCGAGGCTAAGGCGTAGGAATGAGAATGATGACATGTGGTTGAACGTTGACTGTTGATCGTAGCGAGAAGAAAGAGAAAGAAAGAAAGATGAAGAGTTGATGAAGGCAAACAAGAAAGTCCGCAGGGGATGGTGAATTGGCAATGAAGGTACGTGTGAGCGAAAGAGAACAGCAAAAAGCACAACCCAAAACATCAACACGGAACGATAACGAAACGCAACAACAAAACGAATTGGACAACGACGTGAAGAAGAATATGAATAAATACAATTAAATTTGTCCGAGAATATGAAGACAAGCCCATCTTGATTGGGTGCTCGTAATATGATCGATATTAAGATAATGCTGGAATGAGAGGAAAGGAGGCTGCGATTTGCGCAAAGGGATCTACGTCAAGCTCGGCCACTTGAGCTTAAGTCCGTCGAGCCATCGCATGTATAGCAGTTCTGCTATCGGCGACCGACGCATCGCGGATGGACTTTCTTCAGCCTTCGGATCTTGAGGGGTACTTGAGCTGGGGAGCCCTGACATCTCTTCTTGAACCTCGGTCACGACGAGTCCTTTTGCGGTCATCTCACTCTTGCGTATGATGCGCTTGTGAGGGAAAAGACTGCGGGACGTCTGTATGTGCTGTCGGACGGCAGCATTGCTAGGAAGAAGATATCGGTGAGGAGGAGGTTTCATTCAGAATGAGAAAAACAGGCGTACTCATTGAGGCCTGATAGAATGTCGAGAACGACATTGTAAGCCATTTCTGGGTTCGCCTCCTTGAGATCGGTGAATCCCCGGCTGATCATACTCAAAGCTTCGATCTCCCGAGCATCCATATCGTCACGGTTTGCCTGAATGACAATGAGCGTACTGGCCGGAGAAAATGCGGTGTACTTTACCTTTTGGATAATGGGAAGAACAACTTGGTCCACTATGGCCGCCCCGGCCTTACCCATCTCGCTGTTTGTACGTCTATGGGTTGTGGGTGAAGAAGGGCCGGAACTTGGTTCTCTCCGCATACTGCCAACGTGCTCTGCTGATAATCGTAACGATCCGGCAGTGTCGACTTTCTTCACGGGGCGAATTGTGTCCACACCATTCCCAAAGTCCGCCTCCCGCATGACAGTACCGTGCCCATCCACGTTGTTTCGGGCGGCGTAAGACGAACGGCGACCGTGTCCCACGGATCCGGTGTATGCAGGGGGTGGGACATTGTCGTCAGCAGAAGAACCTGTGGACTCCTCAGTCGTCTCGCTTGACTTCAGTAAAGAAGCCATGTTCTTCTCCGAGGGCGCAGGGTCCTTCAGTATCATCGTCGAATGACTCGCGAGCTCATTTCCACCAATACCCGGACCGCTTCCTTTGGTCGCGCCACTCGTGTCTATCGTCGCTATTGGCTCCTCCTCCTCACCATAATCCTCTTCCGTAACTGATATCACTGAATCCCTAGCCATGCTACGGAAGGTTCCCATCACCGACGAGGTTTTGATAGTATCGAAATTCCAATCGCTTCTCATGGTCGAGTTGGCATCCCATTGCATCGTATTCCGTATCGAAGCCTGATACACCTGACCCTTCTGCGGTGACCGCGATCTATAGTCCTGGAATCGTTCTATGAGTTCTGTCAAATAGGACGTCTTTCGAGCGCCACGAATGAAGCGGTGCTGTAATAATTCATTGGCCGAAGGTCGCTATACGGGTATTAGCGTTGTTATGGTGGAAAGAAATGAATTCACTTGCCATTTTGGGATCCTTCGTGAGACACAGACTCACGAAGTCTTTGAATGCAGCCGAGAAAGGACCTTCCAGGACGGGTGGTTTGGCTTTGGGGATGAGAAAGAGCACACGCATAGGATGATACTCCGCAAGAGGTGGCTCCCCCTTCGCCATTTCGATAGCCGTAATGCCTAGACTCCACATGTCGGCCTTAGCGTCGTAACCAGCTTGCCTAATAACCTCGGGTGCCATCCAGAAGGGCGTGCCAACGAATGTATGACGCAGCGTGCTTGTGAGCTGAGCAGCTACACCGAAGTCAGCCAATTTGACTTTCCCAGACGACGACAGCAGGACGTTGGCGGCTTTGATATCTCGATGAATGGTTCCTTCTGTGTGGAGGTAGTCCAATCCCAATAGGAGTTCTCGACATATGACAGCGATGTGTGCTTCTGAGAAGGTGCCCGCCTTCAAAAGGTCCAAACATGATCCGCCTGCCAGATACTCCATGACGATCCACAATTTGTATGCAACGACAAACGACCCGTAGTAACGAGTCACATACTCAGAGTCGCATTGAGCAAGGCTGGCAATCTCTTGTTGAATTTCTGAGATATCGTCGTCCGAATCCTCCAGATCTAACGAAGCGAAAAGTGGGCGTAAGACATTGTCTCACAGCAAACACAACGCTTGCAACGCACCTATCTGTTTTATGGCAACTATTTGTTTAGTCTCATTGTGCATTGCCTTGTAAACGGTCCCAAAGCTCCCTGTGCCCAGCTTCTCGAGAAGGGTATACTGGCTGGCAGGATTGCTGCTTGGAATAGGGATTGGCTCCCGTGGTCTAATCTTCTGTTCAGCCTGTGACGAAGGAGAACGAGTCAGCACTTTGGGCGGAGATCTCGGCACGACATTATCGAGACTGTTGCGCTTGATAAAACGAGAACCGGGAGGCATGAGGGGGGGAGTGAAAGAAACCGGTCTCGGAGGATCACTTTGGTGGCGACGAGTCTGACCTCATGCCAATGTTTGCCCAAATTAGCACACGTGCTTGTGCGGTAAACCCAAATCCTCCACAAAACAGGCAGATCAATACACTCAAGCCTCGAGGTCAAGGGGGATCGTGATCCTTACGAGCCGAACATATGATAGAGATAAAAAAAAAGCAATGTGAACTCACCACCATATCGCCAGTATCGCAAGCTGTGAAGTCGCCTGATAGTTCGGTAGTCTATGGGCAGGGTGAATTGATGATCGTATCAAGAAAAGGAGGAATATGCCGACAGAAAAAGAGGAATATGATTCTATATTGCGCGAAGGCCTCTTCAGGGAACGGTGGAGAGTTGTTGCGTTACGACGAAACGGGCTTTGAGCTAGGAGGCTCTGGGTCGTCAAGGGAATTCTGGAGGGATCGTGAAGAACGTTCTCAACGACGAGCTCGAGTATATGCACGACGATGAGCAGAGGTGAGGGAATGGGAGGAGGAGAAAAATGTGGGTCGCAGCTGCCACTGGGCCCTGGTAGCACTGAGGCTGTTTCAGAAAGGCATCGGAAGGCTGGCTGGCGACGTCACCGCGGCCCGGCACAAAACATCCGATCCGCCCGAGATCCTCTGGGAAAAAACAAAATCTAGCCGGCCGGCTCAACAAAAGGTTGCCCGTAGCCGGGCGCCTAAGAAGTACCTGATGCTGAAACCTCCTTTGTGGCATTTTCTGACATACAACAACATCGTTCAGAGCGAACGCAAACCATGCATGACTGAAATCGGAAAAGAGGGAGTCGTACGTTCAACGATATTTCTGGATCGTACGATACCAATGTTCCGTTTCCTTCACCTTTCTTCACAAGAACATTAGTATCCCTTTCCTTCAAACATGGCCATTCATCAGACTCAAACCCGACTGCGTCGACCGGAAATAATACATGGATGGAAGTGTTGCGGTGGATCATGGAAGGAGTATGGCATAGTGGCGTACGACATACAAATGGGAAAGAGTGAAAATATGCATATCTCCTCCACTACTCATGCCTTGACGGCGTACTTCCTGATGGGGAAGTTTTGGTCCTTCTTTGTCTGCTTGAGTGTCTTCAAGGACTTCTCGTGCTGGAATGAACAATGTTTCAGATGATTAATGAGGCTGAAGGGCGCATCGGGACGCACCTTGGTCAGCCGCCTTCGGATAGCACGAGTCCTCTTGGGTCGGAGGTCAAGGGGAAGGTACTTCTTGTCCTTGTAGTATTCCCGGAGGTTCTGGCGGGTCTTCTGGTTGATGACAGTCAACACCCGTGCGATCGACTTGCGAACGGTGTTGCTATGAGAGTCGAGTCAATTAAAAGGACGAGACCACAGAATCAATTCACGCACATTTTGGTGAGTTTTGAAGCAGAACCTCCAGCAATCTTCTGTACCCGCAGAGCCAGGAGCTCGTTCTTGAGCTCGAGGAGTTGCTTGGACAAGTCAGCCTTGGACCTATCTCAATGTTAGTTCCAGGGTTCTCTTCATGGACGTGCAGGACGGATTTACTTGGATTGGAGCTCGTACGCCTTGACTTTTCCGGGCATGGTGGTGGGGTCTATAAATCGTACAGGTCAGCCTTTAACGCAAACGACGAGTAGCAGCGATGATCACCTTGAGGAGGTCGCTAGATTTTGTGTCGAGGCGCGAGTACAATCTCTACCGATTTGGTTGTCCGAACCTTATTTTTCCAACTGCATAGTCGTTCCCACGCTGGTCCAGGACACCTGTGCGCTTACATAATACTTCGTCCATTTAACCACATCGTGGTTCTAAAACTTCAGAAACACTGTCATTTGTCGTCGAAGAAATATATTTATTCAAGGGTGCATCTAGCTCCCCAGGTTGTGACTTCTCTCTACCAATTCCGTGAATTTGACGAGCTTCCCACCGAATATGTCGAGAGAGCTTTATGGTTGTAAGTAAAAAGTCACGGAATCCCTGCTTTCGCTACTTACCTTCCGTATGTCAAGTCTACCCGGCCGTTGGATAGGGAATCTACCAAGTCCAAGTCTGATATACCTTGTAAACCGAGCAATGAGAAAATGAGCGGTGTTCTTCGTTTGTGCCTTTACTCACTCTTGGCTCCTCCTGCATATGTTACAGGGATTTCACTCCATTGACCCAGTTCTAGGGGAAAGTAAAGTAAGTGTCGAGTGACCCTCGGCAGAGAGAAGCTCAGCGTTACTGGCGACGAGTTCCTCATCTATCCCTTCACACAGTCCTTCTACGTCTGCTGCATGTATCAGGAATTCACTGAAGTTTCGCAGTGAGAACGAAGCATCCGAACAATATGATAGAGCAACAGACCTGCAGTATTCAGAAAGCGTACTGAGTGACTCTGTAAAATGTTGTCAGGTTTACGAGCCACAGAGAGGTCAGTAGCCAAGGACCTTTTGATACCTCCATGTCCGTTATATCTTGCCATTTATTCATTGCGACTAGCCACTGATTGTCTCGGCGGCGGCAGCTGACTTGCGTATATCAGTCAAACTTCCAGAGTTGGCCGCGTTACAAGCCTACCTCACATCAATGATCAGCCTTTCCTTTCCAACAGTGGATGACAGTGCTTTCAGTCTCTCCAGAGAGAAACGACCACCTGGAAACAGATACGACGTGACAATGACCTGTAGCACGCATCCTGAGCGAAAGGTCGAGTGTTAGAGCCTTGAGTTTGAGCATGCCTTGCTAGCTCCAGCATCGATCCACATTTGAGCATTCCCATCATTGATTCCACCGCCAATCTGCAAGCCACCTTGCAACAAAAAATCAGCTCAAAGATGTGCGGTATACAAGGGGGAAACTCACCAGACCAAGCACTCAACGCCTGTTTTGCGGCATCATCATTACCGGGACCTAACTTGATTACATGCCCCCCTTCCAACGAGTTCTCTTTGTATAGCCGTGCAAAATCAGCTGGAGACTGGCTGTTCAATTGAGCAGTCGATCGTTAATTGTTGTATTCTGCCTTGTAAGGAAGCTGAGAGAGGGACGAGCCTCGAGACAAAGTTGGTCTTCAGAGCATTTGGGTCGGATTCGGATAGCGTGCCGCCCACGATTTGTTTGACTTGCCCGCCGTGAAGATCAATACAGGGTCTGAATACACTTCGTCGACGAGCCATCTTGACCGTAGCTAGAAATGATGGAAGTGATGAAGAGCAGGTAGCCGAAATGTCCGAATTCGTCATGCAGTCGGCAGCATGCTCACTGCTTAGTCCGTTCACCCCAGCTGCAGCTTCCATTACTGTCCTGATCCAAAACCCTCCTAAAACTCAAAATCTAACATCTGTTCTTATAGAGGCGTAGGGCAGCTCATTGGATGAGTGAATGCTTCAGGCCGAAATAATGCATGTCCCAGACGAAATGCCCTGTTCGCTGCGACTTCGATTTTACGCCCAAGATACCGACCAACCACCAACAATTTGGAGCCTTCCTCTTGTTCTTTTGCACTTGTTCGCGGAAGGTGCACGAATTCCGTGACAAAGGGGGGTGAAGGTGCAGGAGGGGTGCGATTGGATTATTATCCGGTCCAAGAATGATACATATATATCTGTTCAACCTCCCAGTATCAGCTCGTACACGATTATGACTATGTTGAGTACTATGAGGGGTACTGTTCGAGAGTCTGTTCAGCCTTCCTTCTCGTCCAGAGGTCGAGGTGACACGTACTTCGTAGTAAGGTTCTAACGGCGGTGACGAGCTCAATGGCTTTTGATTGGATTCCAACCTCCCCTGGCGCTGCACCGCCAGCAACTGCATAACCTGACTGGTCGTAACCTTGGTAGCCCGCGTTAGCATTCTGTGGTCGTGCAGCTGTCCATCCGACTATAGACGTTGCATTTATTAGCATGGAATTAGCACAAGACACGACCCAGTCACTAACTTCGTGTAAGGAAACGCTCTTCGTTCAGGATGGCTACCGCATTAACGAGTAGAACGGAGACATAAATCAACGTCCCTAGCATTGGAGGAAGAGGCCGCCGAGCGGTGAGGGAATATTGAAGAGTATGTGGAAGGGAGGAGAGTCGTGTAAAGGTGCATCACGTAACACCGCTCTCTTTCTTTACCCTTTACCTTTAGATCTTCACTTTGCGACTTGGTCGCTGCGGCCACGACACGATGCAGAGCGGACTACTCACAGGTACGTGTCAGTTTTGTTCTACTTTCGCGTTCTCTTACTGAGATGGTTCTACCAGTGAGACGCTCGATACCTGCGGTCGTGCAATCTCGGACTGCGTTGGGACAAATCCGTCAGTGCGTACTTCACTGTCTCTCCTGCATTCACTGTATTGAGAGAAATGCAGTGCTTCATTGAACCCCATGAACTGGCTGAGGGAGAAACTGGCCACGAAAGTACGAGACGAGGAAGTGGCCGAGGCTTCTCGTGCTGCCAAAGCGGCAGCAAAAGCTGAGGGCCACCGAAGCGTCTTCGAGGTTGCTCAACAAGAAACCAAATCTCCAGCAACTGAATCTTCTGCTGCTCGAGCAACGGCTCCTGATGCGCCCAAGCACTCCAAAAAACGAAAGCAAGTGAAGAAGGCACATTCGGTGCGTACCAAAACCCCTACGTCCGACCTCGCCTCAAGTTCTCAATGTCTCCCTTCCTTTTCAGCACAAATACTCGACGACGAACTTCAAGATCTCGCCTCGAAAGCTGAACATGCTTGGTAACCAAATTTCCGGCAAGCCCATAGACCATGCAATTGTGCAGATGCAATTCAGCGAGAAACGGGCTAGCAATCGTATCTTGAATATGCTCGCAACTGCCCGGGACCATGCCGTCGCGTACAAGGGGATGGAGAAGCCTAAACTTGTCGTGGGTGCGTTACTTTTCATTCCAACATCACTTGCGGTCTACATATAGTGATACAAACGTCTTTCAGCCGAGGCATGGGTGACGAAAGGAAAATACCTCAAACGGCTCGAGCCTAGAGGACGTGGTCACTTTGGAATACGATCACATCCCAGCGCACGGATGCATGTCGTGTTGAAAGAAGGGAAAACTTTGGAGGAGAAGAAGGCTGCTGAGCGTGCCTACAAATTGAATCGCATAGTCTCAGCTTCACATGTTAGAGAAAACAAACCCATACGAAATCCAGGTGCTATGTGGGCCTGGTAGTAGCATATTATAGTCTAGTCAATAATTTCATGTTGCTTGTGAACAGCTGTGAACCGAAGTTGAACGTGAGCGTGAACTTGACCTCATACTCGCACGCGTCTAGTGATCGTCCATTTCGGGACACGTATACTTGACTCTTCACTCTCACTATGGTACAGTGCTGGCGCGCACGTACGCTCCTTTTCTTCGCCTCGGCATTCCCTCTGCTCTCTGCTGCCCAACAATCCTTCGAAAACTCTGGTATTGTGCGTACAGTTGACCTCGGAGGGTCTCTTGTACACGTCACGACAACCTATGCCGCCAAAGCCCTACAGGACAACGCAGACTCTTACACGATTGCTGTCCCTAATGACGACCTTTTGAAGACGAGCTTCCTCGAAGTGAAAGTGAAGGGTCAACCCAAGCCATTGGTAGTCTCATATGGAGGAGCTTCAGATGCGTACGTCTGCCGGTTGAACTTCGTCTGTCTGGAGACCAAATTGACACTTGCCTCCAAACTAGTGGTGCCCATTTGTTGAATGCAGCTCTAACAAAGGCCCTACCAGTCAATGGAACGGTCAATATTGTGGTGGAATCCATCCAGATCCATGCAACACGCCCGTGGCCAGAACGCGCTGCGCAAGATGAATCCCAAGCCCTGAAATACGACACCCAATTGTTTGTGCTCAGTCCGTACAAGACCCTCATACAGAGGACCAAACTCAAGTAAGTGATGTTCAGGTCTCCGGTTTGCGACATCTCACAGGTCCCTTAACTAGGTCCACCAATCCCTCCATCATATCGTATACCACACCCGAAAAGGTTGAAGAGTTCACCACAGAGAACCCTGTTTCCAAGTCGGGCGCTACGGTGACTTACGGCCCTTATAACAACGTGCCTGAATCCTCTTCCCTCGATTTCGTATCAAAGCACCAGCAACCCGTCTCGATCAACTATGCCTACGACTTCCCTGTCATTGAAGTCACAAAGATGAGTAGAACGGCAGAGGTCAGCCACTGGGGTGACAACTTGAATATTCAAGACGACATCGTATTGCACAATGCTGGTCCAAAGTAGGTACACTCCCTCCAGAATATACGAAATGCTTACGATTTGTCTCTAGACTCAAGGGCCACTTCTCTCGCTTCATGTTCCAGACTCAAGCATACTTCAACCGTCCTGCCCCCCACATTCTTCCTGCCCTCACGGTTCACCTTCCCGCTGGAATTCGCAACACCTATTATTACGATCTGAACGGCAACGTGTCCACGTCGCGTCTGCGAACCGCACCGTCCACACCCAGGTTGGGCTCGAAAGCCCAAGCGCAATATAGCGTTTTGGAGTTGAAGCCCCGTTTCCCGTTGATGGGTGGATGGAACTACAGTTACACGTTGGGCTGGGACGCGCCGCTCTCTGACTCTGCTAGCTACGACGCGATTTCGGGAACTTACACTGTGGAGATCCCCACAATGACGGAAATTGCAGGCTCTGTTGTCGATGATGCCGAAGTCAAAATCATTCTCCCCGAAGGTGCAACGTAAGTGACCAATTACAACGATAAATGGGTGTTATACTCATTCATCCTTTCAGTGATGTGGAATATGTCCTTCCTTTCCCCGCTATTTCCAGTGAACTGACCACCCATGTAACATACCTCGACACTATCGGCCGTCCTGCGATCATTCTCAAGTACAAAAACTTGACACACAAGCACATAAAACCGATCTTCGTGAGTAGTGGTTCCCATCAAGTCCCTCCAGTATTCTCAAAGAAGCATCTAGGTATCATACAAAGTACCACTGGCCGTACATTTCCGCAAACCCGTAGCGGTTGCGACTGTCCTTCTCGGCCTCTTTGGGTTCACCCTGGTAGCTCGACGTATTGATCTTACGATCCACAAGAAGAAGGCGTAGTGGTGATATTGTTACAATGGATACAGACGAGATTGTTAAATACTATTTCGCACGAAACTGTGAAGAGTGACGAACTTGCAACCATCGGGAGTGGGAACGCTGCAGGTTGTGGTCAGTATCGGTGCATATCGTTGAGCTGTGCTTACCCCCGCAGGAACGTGAGGAGCTTTGAGCCACCATCTTCTGCTGGGCACGAATAGTACACTCCTCCGTTGGAACGGCCGCCGAACTCGTAGTGAAGCATTGTGCCTCTCCAGACCCATGATCCGTTTCTGATCCCTTTGCGCTTCTTGTCCACAACCAACTGGAGTGGAACCTCTGCAGTTGGCGGCGCGACTGTAGTTGTGTTGACAATGTTAACATTGATGATAAAGGTCTCGTTTATGAAGTGGAACAGTTGGTTGTTGCGGACATAGAACAACGGTGGGGAGCCAGAATTTGAGTTTTCCGATACGGTAAGGTTCCCTGAACGTTCTAATGAAATCGGTTGTGATCCTACTCAGTATGTGGGAATTCAGAGAACGAATGACATACCAGAAGTTGGGAAAGTGAGGTATCGTGCGACACCATCCCTGAACGCAGTCTTTGCTTCAACGTAGGACGCGAAGGGGACTAGGGAGTCAATGCTGATCTGCCCCGTCACACTCTCCCAGAGTGGTATCGACCCAACGAGTGAGAACCAGAGGAACAAGAGGCAGAAGGAGGCAAGTGTCTTCATGATTCCGTTGTGGCTGGCTGGGGACCAGAGAGTACCCAGATGGGTCAGGCTGAGGCTTTTATAGACCTCTTCTTATGCCCTTTACCATGACGATATAACCAATAACGTGTCCCACTGTAATGTCCTGGAAATCCGAAGTTGAAGCCAATGATCAGCCGACAGTTGACCGTGAGCGTGAGTGTACAAAGTCCGTTGCACCGCCACAACGGGAATTTTCTGCAATCACAGGGTCCGTGCACGGTAAATGCTTCGTAGAGTATCCCACCACGCTCAACGGAACGTGGTCCATGCCTCCGAGAGTCTTTTTTCGTCGCAGTGCCCTCGCTTAACTCTCTTGTCTCATTTTCCCCGTTACCATTCCTCCCAGCCTCCACATGGCCCCAAAAGCACAAAGCTTTTAGAACCCCATGTCCTCTCCTTCCAGTTGCAGTCTACATGCCGGAAGGGCAAATTCGACGCTGCAATATCCCGCTTGAAAATTGCACCGTTGGATGCACAGAACGTCGCTGTATGGAATACCTTAATATGGGAGTGTATGAAGGGCAAAAAGTTCGAACAGGCATATCAGCTCTACATTGATGTGAGTCCACTCTATAGTGACCTTGCTTTTGCCTTCTGACACGTCCCATAGATGAAGCGTCGCGGTTTTGCTCCCAATATACGAACCTTTGGGTCAATGCTCAAGGGGTATTCTACTATTGATGATTGGACGCGTTGTCGAAAACAATTTCAGCACGCGACTTCGGTGTATACAGCGACTTGCGAATACCTTCGTTCCGTGAAGGAGGACGATTCCTCCAGCAAATCACTCAACGTCAGTCCAATTGCGTCCTACATCAGGATACTTGGAGATAACGGTCGCCACCAAGAGATATTCGATGTCTTCTATGCTATGGACACCACAGGTCCCCTTGCACCAGACCAATATATCTTCGAAGCGATGTTTCGAGGTCTCCGGGCGGCATTGAACACGGAAACCTCATCGCAACATGCCGCCAGTGCAAAACTCCTGTGGACGACCATGCTGAAGCAACAAAGTAAAACTGGATTCCCCATCGACTCGCACCTCGTTTGCGCGGCTATATCCGTGCTTGCACGAGGTCGTCCGACCGACCAACAATTAGCTTTTGATGTTGCTCGCGAATATCTAGGGCTTGAAGCCCCTGACTCCCCCCGGGCTACAGCCAAAATCCCCCTCTCCCCGACCGCCCTCGCCGTTGTACTTGACATGTGCTCCTTCACCCGGAGATGGGATTACTTATCTCATATCTTCGAGCGAGTTGCGAAAGAACATCCGGAAATTATCGACAAAACACATTTAGAGTCCTACATTCTTGGTCATGCAGCCCATGGCACTCCCGGTCGGGCTGCGCGTGCATACGATGCATTGGAACAGTTCACCAACCAGCCTGGGCGTTCAGCCATCCAACCATCACGGTCAACGCTCCAGTCCGTCATACGTGCCTGTGATTCGCCTGACGACTGGCGATATGTGATGAAGGCGTTCGATCTATTGACGGGCTATCACTCTCACGATTTCATGGACGGTTCTGTCAGCGACAGGCCCAGGAAACCCAAAGGCCTATTGCAGCCTAGTGCAGGAGTTCTCAATGCCATGCTCAACGCCGCTCTTCGCAATGGCAATTTTGCCCATGTTCGACAAGTTTTGCGCTTGATCCATCATATTGAAGTACAAAACCTCGTCGAACAAGAGAAGGGCTCTGTGTCAAACGAGGTAATGAGCCTTGCGCGGGCTATCATTTCGTCTGTGGAGATGTTGCTGGAGAAAAACGCGGTTCAACAGAGCGAGCTCAAAACTTTTACGGAGGTCAAGGGTAGTGCCAGCTATTTTTTGCGATTCCGAGAAACCGCGCAGAAGTCGTTCAAGTCCAAGCAATACCAGAGCCAGAAGTCACCGCCGAGGTACAGGAAATCCCCAGAGTCGCGCCCCGATGCTTGGAGTACACATAGTTCCTGTAACTTATACTTGCTGTTCAATCGAGACACAACCAACCGCTCAAACGAGCAAAGCAGAGCTCTTATTACTGGAGGACCTGAAACTTCCAGCGAGAACGATACAAGTACATCAAAGATAGATCCCTACTCCGATCAGTATTCCAAAGAGTTTTCCAAGATACGAGTCAAGTGATGCCTTCCATCTTCACCGACGAAATCACCGATTCCTGGCGCGAGATCCAAAACACGTCGCTGTGGCAAAGTGCCCTCGACGAGCATCGGTACATCGGCCGCCTTGTATCTGTAGACCTGTCGTCAGAGCCACCGAAGATATGTCGTATAGGTGAGAGTTCTTACCCAACGGATTTCAAGCCACGAGGAACACCGAGACCATCAAGGAAACGAGCAATAGCTTCATAAAGATATGAGCCTATTTCAGAATCGGGGATGCGAGAGATGGAAGGATCTAGAACGTTGGTATTGCTGAAGATAGCAAGGGCTTCCCGATGGCGATCAGGGGCTGAAGGGGAGGTGAACTGGAAGACTGGTGGGGGTAATCAATGAGGTATGGATTCCGGAAAAAGTGCAGGAAGTCTCACCTGCGGGCCCAGTCAAGGCGACGCTGATCAAAAAGATATCATCGATATCGTGTAATGAGTCGAAATAACACCTGGTACATACCTGACGCCATGGGGGATGATAGGGTGATCCACAGCATATCCGGGGTGTTGGTACTTGGGCCCTTTCTTATTCAAACCGGAGATCTACAACACCGACGGATCGTGAGGTTATTAGAAAATGATGTCTGTACGAATGGGCTTACCGGATAACTCATTCCATGGCAAAGATGGACTCCTGCATTACCGAAACCAATGCCAGCAAAGGATGAAGCAAGGCTTCACACAAAGAAGTCAATACGGAAAGTGAAGGTGTATAGATAGTGTTGGGAGCTCACAGCATCTGTCGGCGGGCTTCTTCGTCGTCTCTGTTCTTTGCAATACGCGGGAGGTTCTTGACCGTGGTTCGAAGAGCCCACATCGAAAAGATGTCAGCGACCGGATTGCTGCCTTGGTACGCGGGGCGCAGAGCAGGATTGGCGGGTCGAGGCATACGCTCAGTATAGCTGGGAACACACGGTCAGCAAGGTTCTATTGAGTCGTATAAAGTAGACGAACGGAATGGCAGTGTAGCTTTCCATACTGTGGAACAGCACGTCGAGACCGGCACTGATGTGCAACTCCGTGGAACACGACTCGGTGTTTTGGGTATCCTGCATCAAGCCCAAGTGAGACCATCTGTATCTCATACTCGAGGCCAATTTCTGCTCACCACAATACCCAAGACTGGCTTGAGTGCCCGATTTGCGATACCTGTTTTGAAGGAGCGAGAGGTGATGTCTACAATCGCAGCACCGGTTGTTTCTGAACCCGTTCCCGCGGTTGTGGGAATGGCAATGAGAGGCCGAAGGGCCTGCTTAACGGGAAGTCCTTTCCCGATTGGTGCGTTGATGAAGTCGAAGAGGTCTGCATCCTTATATACTGTGAACCTTAACAGATTTCAGTGGATGAAGAGGCGGAGAGCTGGAGTAATTACAGGTTAGCAGCTTTTGCGGTGTCAATGACACTTCCTCCTCCTACGCTGGGTTCCGAAATACGTAAACGAACGGATCTAAAGGGAACCCGAATGTTGACGACTCACGCAAGGAAGTGGCTGAAATCATGTTTTCTGGCCCACGCGATAGCATTCCTCCAGCTATCTTCAGTGGGCTCCGCTACGACCTGGTCGAAGACCTCAAACGGAAGATCCGTCTGAGACTGGAGTGATTCCAGCGTCTGACAGAAGAATTAGTTGACGGAGGACGTGACTTTGGATGAGAAGCTCACAGTCTTCATAGGCTTGAGTTTAGCAAGCACAGGGTCCGTGAAGACTCCAACCTGCCAAGCGATTACAGGTGAGCACGGAAACTAGTCATACGAGAGCAATACATCCATACCTTGCGCGCTTTCATATTCTTGAGATCCATTCCTACTTCAGCAGTAACACCATCTCCAAATCTCAGATTGGAAGCAGCGACCTAGACATGTGCAGATTTAGCCTTTGATACAAGAATGGTCAAATGTAGGCATGCGTACTTCAAAAGCATATTCCTTCTGGATGTGTTCCACCGGTGTAGCGAGCTGTCGGACTTGATTGACTGCAGCAAGCTGATGTCCTGCATGGCCAGCTCCAGATGAGCAGCCGTGACAAGGACAGGCTACCTGTTGAGAGGCAGCGATGAGACGGGAAATAACTCTCCTGGATGCCATGGCTGATCGCGTCAATGTGGGGAAAGGGAGAAACGGTTCGGGAATCGGACAAAAATATAAATAGCCGACCCGGCCCGTTTACACATTACATAACCCAATAAGTAATTCCGCAGCGTATTCGGCCTCCTAATGCCAGCAATGCACACATGAGTTGGAACTTCAGTTGCTAGTTCTTTGAGCTTCATGTCTGTATAGTGGCCTATATTTGGGGTCGAAACACAATGAAACGTGAGGTATTCACGCGGAAGACCACAAGGGGCATCGAATGAATGGCGCCGAGACCTGGCACCTGGCCGATCAGAGAGGGAAGTTGCTGTTATCGTGCCCAGGGCCTCTTTTTCTTGAACGGTCATCTCGTCGTTCAGTTGCCTCACCCAAGTCGCTCTTTCCTATGGTCCTTCTTCCGTCCTCGTTCCCTTTCGCTCTCCTTCTCACTCTCGTATCGTCTGTTCATGCTCTAAAGTTTCCGGTCACGCAAGTCGGACGGAAAGCACCTGTCGTTACTCGGTCCTTACCCCCGTTTTCAGTTTTGGCTGCTGGAGACGGCGACAATGGCCTTGATCTCAAGTACGTCGAGGAATTCTTGGTGGCACCATCTCCATCTGACACTCTTTCAGTACTGCACATGACTTGCTCTACATGGCAAATGTGAGTTGACCCAATGAGCATTTAATGCAGGACAACTGAAAAGTGATGGAAGGTGTCGGTCGGAGGAAACTGTAAGCCCCCCCAGTAATCACCCTCTATCTTATCAACTCTAATATGCTCGCAGCATACCTCGTGCAGCTCGATACAGGCTCGTCCGATATGTGGGTGAAGCATGATCCATTTCCAGTCCCCAATTCCAAGCAAACAGTGAGCTCTTCAAGTTCAAGAAAGTGATCTCCTTTCCCCTCTGACAAATCGGAATTGCTAGTCCCTCAAGACCAACCTAACATATGGTATTGGTTGGGTCGGCGGCACGATTTCGACCGCCGACGTCGAGTTCGCTGGGTACGTCCATAACATCGAAATAGCTTGTTAGGCGCTCCTTTTCTCAATTCTTGCCACAAGGATAACTGTGCGCGATCAAGCGTACTTGGATGTGCAAAGCGCGAATTATCCCGCTCTTGGATACGGAGCAAACGGATTGCTTGGCCTTGGCTTCACCTCCCTGTCGTCCATTGATTCAGAATTCAACAACACCCGCTCTTCGTCTGGAAGAAGCCTTCTTTATAATATGTTCGAGGACAACCCTGCAGATCCCAACTTTATCGCTTTTTCGCTCCAACGGACGTCGTCGCAAGGAGAGGAAGATATCGAAGGGACTTTCGCTATCGGTAGGTCAACCTACGCTTTCCAGCTATCTAGATGCTAACAATGCTATATAGGCGAATATGAACCAAAATATGCTTCTGTGGCCCAAAACCCCAAGATTCCGACTTGGCCTGTTCATGATCCCAGCAGATGGAATGTGCTGTTGGATGGCGTGTTATTCGCCGATGGCAGAAGCTTCATCCCCAACACTACTGTTCCGGACGCACCTGGTAACAAGGCTGTCGTACTCCTAGACAGTGGGGCTTCATGGACCTATACGCCTCCGGAGGTTGCTGAAGCAATCTATGGTAGTGTTACTGGTGCGTATCTCGACAATACACTGGGTCAATGGATAGTGCCGTGCACTGCCGAAATCGACATCGCTCTGCAAATCAAGTGTGTGATGGTGTTGATTGTTCTCTGCTAATGAGGTCCTCATTTACACCCTTTGTTAGTGGCCAAGTGTTGCCCATCCATCCATTGGACGTTAGTCCCAAAGACCTCGCCAATCCATCAAGATGCCTTGGGTCTTTCGTTCCCCAAACATTGTCGATTGCAGAAGGAGAATTGTACGTGTAATACGAGATGCCTTGACTACGACCTCACATAACATTGAATACCAATAGCGACTGGCTCATCGGAGACAACTTTCTGCGCTCCGTCTATTCCGTCTACGATTTCGGGGACTTTGATTCTAATCATAAAATGGGAGATCCCTATGTCCAACTATTATCGTTGGTCAAAGCGGACACCGGCTCGAAGGACTTCGTCAAAGCACGGGGTGGAACCGCTAAGACGGGCATCACATACAAGGGCGTTGATGTCACGATGGCCGCACCCTCGTCTACCTCGGTCATCATTTCTGCGGACGTCGCGAAAACCATTGCTAGGATAGGCCAATTCTTCCCAGCCATTCTCGGCCTTGTCGCACTGAACGCTCTGGTCTTGTTGGGACTCATCATTCTCGGGATTGTTTGGTTCTGCCGGAAGAAAAAGACATCCCGTAAACCCGCTTCCTCTCGAATTCGCACTCCCATGGGAAGGATGAGTCCGATGCCCCTTACGAGGCCAGGGTCCGAGGCTTACTATAATGACGATTCACACACATATGAGCCTGTGTCGATGGCTCTGACAGAAGACACCTTTGTACCGCCATCTCCCGGCTATCGCAAGTATGACGGCAGTAGACCTAAGAGCTTTGCGCCGACTATTCGTTCTCGCAAAGACAGCATGCAAGTGGACACCAACTCACCGGAAGACGCAATCTTTGGTCCCCCATCGCCTGGACTCCGGGAATTCGAGGAGGGAAGCAGTAGTCGACCCGCTAGCGCCATGATTCCGATGGTCCCGGTCGCCTCAACGAATCCGTACCATCGCATGGCGGATAATTCGCAACAGCAAGGCCAACCCTTCACACCCCCGCGCCCTGCATACCTGAGGACCCCATCAGAGCCTGGCAAGGGAGACCGACCAATGAGCATCGGGATCTTGCCTTCACAACAGTCTCCACAGTCGAAAGCCGATGGATCGTTTTCTCGTTCGCAGGAAAATTTACATCAGGTGAAGCAGCCCCAACTCGTACCAACGACTGAGGAGGATATAGCGTTTGCCCCGCCCCAACCTGCCTTCAGCTCCTCGGGCGGCGACAGACCAAGAAGTATGGCCTAATGTACTATTTACCCTAACTGAGTAGTAGCATTCAAATATTCATCTTTCATCGGGTGTCTTAGTATAGGGATGGACTTTTACTTTTTGCATTAATGATGTTCCTCTTTATCTGTCGTGTAAATAAACTGCGGTCATGGACATGGACAATATCTACCCTTTTTTTGCTTCCACCATCTGTTATTTTTTGTCGGGATTGCTTGCCCAGCGAGCACGAAATCGAATGCGGCACTGGCAGGCGAAATTACAGGCGCTTGCATGACTGTGACCACGTGGTTGCTCGACAACCCGGATGAGCCTAAATTGGCAGATGGGCGTCACTGAGCGCTTGGACTGGAACGTTGAGTGTTGCAGGTTGATTTTACGCTTTGCTTTCATTACGACCTTTCACGACCACCCTCTATGGAGCGATCCAATTCTTCTCGTTCCAACTCCTCCTCAAGTCCATTTGCATATCAGACTAGGCTCCTCGAACGAACTTCGTCCAATGCATCGAATTCAGCCTCCCTTTCACGCCAGAATTCGTTATCAGGAGGAGGAGGAATGAATATTCTCACCAGCAATCCAACCGGATCGAGCCCATCGCCAAGAAGGTGGACTCCGTCGCACCGTGTATCAAACAGTGTCGATGCTGTTAGAGGAAGGTGGGAAGAACGGTCTCGGGAGACTTTTGGGGAACATCCGACGGGCTCTTCGATAGCCTCGACGTCTTCGTCGTCGTCGTCAGCGACGACGAGAGACGAGATCAAGTCGCCTTCATTTGCGCGGCTTCAGCAGTCTGTGGACTCTTCAAATTCGGGTCCTTCGTCGTTGGGCCGGACACCGACATATTTGAAGCGACAGACCATGCCATCTCCAATCATCGCCTCTCCTTTGTCCCCCAACACAACCGGAGTATCGGTGGAAGCTGATTCTCCAGCGTCAATAACTCCTCAACGCATTCATTTACCCTCAAATTCATACGATCGTTTGCAACGCACGCCCTCAGACACCCCACATATAGACAATAGCACTCCTTCCCGTGTTCGACGCAATACTGTTGACTTTGAGTCCCTCAGTAGTACAGCGCTTGGTAAAGGTTCGGAGTCACCCACAAGGTTTTCAGCCGAGACTTCTTCCAACAATGCCACACCGACTGGGCTAAACCGACGGCCTACATCGTTTCACGCTTCCGCTCGGGCCTCATTCGAAAAGTTCGAGAAACTGGAGAAACTGGAAAGCGCCAATCGTCCAACTTCCCCTACGAAAGAACCTTCTACTCCTACTCGTAGGCCGACATCTGTGTACGGCACTAGTCGCTCGTCGTTTGACTCGGCGCCATCTTATCGTCCCACATCACCTCCGACCGATTCTTCCACCAGCGTCACCCCCGGGGTCAGCAGAAGGCCTACATCGCTGTATGGGTCGGCTCGATCTTCCTACGAGAATGCATCCACACAGCGTTCCGTACCCCCATCACCGACCGTGTCAGTCACACCAGCTTCGCCCACACAATCCTCAACCCAGCCCTCAACGTCAGTCATGTTCCCAAGTACATACAGGAGCTCGTATATGGCAGACAAAGCTCACAAATATGGATCCTCCTTGACCACTGGACGGCGTTTGGGAAAGCATCTACCACGCATAGCAAGTGGGGATAGAGATGAGAACTGGAATCCAGAGGAAGAAGAAAAGCAGAAATTCGCAGCAGCTTCTGTCAAGCATGAGTCAGAACCACAACCTCCATCGAACCGACGAGAAACAGCGAAGGAGAGAAGAGAGAAGAGGCGGCGTAGAGAGCAAGATTTAGTTGTGCCGGAGGCTGATGGGGATGACGTGACTGGTATTCCTGGACGGTTACGACTTTCGAAGAATAGGGCACCTACTACCCCAGTTCCTTCCTCCCGGCTGACCAGGGGACTTTGGGCGGATACTCAGCGCCACCTCATCCAAGCATACGAATATCTGTGTCACGTTGGAGAAGCCCAGCAATGGATCGAAGGTTGCCTTGGAGAAGAATTGGGTTTTGGAGTTGTAGAGATGGACGACGGCTTGAGAAATGGGGTTGTCCTCGCCAAACTTGTCAGGGCATTCCAAGGAGAGGCTGCTGTCAGAAGGATATACGAGGTGAGTTTTTCAATGCCTGTCCCAACACGTTTCTCACGTCCCTCAGGCCCCCAAATTGGACTTCCGTCACTCGGATAATATCAACATTTTCTTCACTTTCGTGCGGATGGTTGGGCTACCAGAAGTGTGTTCCATCGTATTTCCTCGACGAAAGCCTTCACTCACCCACTCCGTCACACTCCAGTGTTTTATATTCGAGCTAACCGATCTGTACGAAAAGAAGAATATCCCCAAAGTCATCTACTGCATCCATGCGCTCAGGTGAGCTCCGCCAGAACCCAAGACGCGCTTTGATACTGACGTGTCTTCAGTCATCTTCTCGCCCGACGAGGAATGGCTGAACGTATAGGGAATCTTTTGGGACATCTTCAATTTTCCGACGATCAACTACAGCGGACTCAGAAGGGCCTGAAAGATTCCGGTGTCGCCATGCCTAACTTCGGTAACGTTGGTCGCGAACTTGCTAAGGAGATCAACGAAGAGCCAGAGGTTGAGGTTGAGACCGAGGATGAACGTGAGTCGATTTACTCACTTGTAGCAGACCAGACAACTCAAATGCTCTCATAGGTCGTGACCGTCTCCTTTTGGAAAACGAAGGCTCGATCATCGCGTTGCAATCGCATCTACGGGGCGTCCTGGCTCGACAAGAACACAAGCACATACACCTGCGGTTGCACCTGTGCGAGCGCGACGTCGTGAAAGCCCAGACACTCTTCCAGGGAGCTTTGACCAGACGGCGGATGGCGAGGCAACGCGAGACTCGTGATAGCCTCAAGCCGTGGGTTCTCGTTCTACAGGCGCGGGCCCGTGGCTCCCTGGTACGGCAGACATGGCGAAGTCACGTACGGCGGGTCAAACGGTCGGCACCGTGGGCTATCCAACTCCAAGCCCAGATCCGTGGTGTTCTGCAGCGTCGGAGGTTTGCCCGGCTCAAGGGTGCTCTGAGGACGAGTAAGGTCTCGGTCATCAAACTCCAGTCCCTCGCTCGTGCACGTCTATCTCGCCAAACTCATCAAGAGCTCACTCGAACCTTTGCACAACCGATCGTGGTTACCTCCGTCAACACGTTCCAGGCCCATTGTCGAGGGATGTTGACAAGAAGAAAGGTCGAGAAACAAGCCAAGGTTTTGCACAGTCTTGTCCCCAACTTCGTCGGACTCCAAGCCCACCTCAGAGGTGTTCTAACACGCCGGCGTATGCGGAAGCAGATGGCTAAACTCGAGGACATCAGTCAAACCGTCGTTCGCATACAGGCAGCGGTTCGCACATATCTCGCCAGAAAGCGATTACTGAATGTCATCCGTGGTCTCAGAAAGGCAACGCCGATCATCGTCGGTTTCCAAGCCCTTGCGAGAGCCAATCTTTCTCGTCAGAAACATCACAGTCTCAACAAGGCACTGACGAGTGTCCAATCCGTCAAATCCGTTAGCAGTGTTCAGACATTTGCGCGAGCATTCTTGGCTCGTAACCGCCATAAGGAATTGAATCGCAAGCTGGAGTTCACTGCGCCGGATGTTGTTGGTTTACAAGCCACCGTGCGGGGTCTATTGGTTAGGGAGTCGTATCATGCTTGGAGGGACCATCTGCACGCGAACGAGCATGTCGCCACCTTACTTCAAGCCATGCTTCGTGGCGTTTCACAGCGTCGGAAGTTCAGGGCCAAGATGGAGTACTTCAGAGCTAACCTCAACAAAGTCGTGAAAATCCAGTCCCTCTTCAGAGCCAAGGAGACCCGAGAACAGTATCGCCAGCTCACTTTGGGAAAGAATGTGACAGTGGGCACCATCAAGAACTTCGTTCATCTGCTGGACGACTCGGAGGCCGACTTCCAAGAAGAAGTGAAGGTCGAGCGGTTACGAAAGAGGGTTGTAGAGCACATCAGGGAAAACCAAGCACTGGAGAATGAGGTGATGGATTTGGATGTCAAAATTGCCCTTGTTGTGCAAAACGTCAAAAGCTTCGAGGAAGTAATGAAACATCGTGGTCCTGATAGCGCTGCAGTCCATGCCGCACGAAGCTCTCTCCTCGCTGCTCACGGCGATCCGTTTTCCGGCCCGAACACACTGGACCAAACTGCAAGAAGGAAATTGGAGCTCTATCAACAACTCTTCTACCTCCTCCAGTCTCGCTCGGAGTACCTGAGTCGTGTATTCCATCGGATGTCTCAGGACGATGTTTCGGAGAAGGACAGGCGATTCATGGAGCGGGTTGTGCTGACATTGTTTGGCTATGGCCAAGATCGTCGAGAGGACTACTTGCTTCTGCGGTTGTTCCAGGTGAGTCTTTATTCGTACTCTCCGTTGACCACAAAAGTGAATGTATGATCAAGGCTGCCATCTTCGACGAAGTTAGCTCGGCCCCCTCCATCAACCAAGTCATTCACGGTCATCCCTTGTATATCAACATCGCCGTCCAGTATGTGCGCCCTAAGCAGATCACTTACGCTAAGGAAGCATTCCAAGCTATCATTCGACGAGTCATCGAAGACTCGGAACTTGATTTAGAGGTGGACCCCACCGTTGTAAGTCCCTTGATTTTCAGTACCCATGTGCTCGTGATTAAACCCCCCGACAGATCCATAAGGTCAGGCTGGAGCAAGAAGAGATGAGGAACGGGTCTGTCAGCAACAAACGAAAGGACTTATCGTTCCGTGAAGCCCTGGATGATCCAGATACACGACCGATCTATATTAGGCGTATGTCGCTCATATCATTCTCTAGCTGACAAAGCCTCATATTCTCTTAGACCTCCAAGTTTTACGATGGTGGACGGAGGCATTTGTGACCGCCATCATTGAGTCGACGCGCAAAATGCCTTACAGCATGCGCTACCTTGCTCGTGAGACTCTTCGCGCTGCGCGAGTGAGTATGATCGTGTTATCTCCCTTGCAACAACTAATGCGCTTTTTAGGAGCGATTCCCAGATGCGTCGGACGAAGCATATGCAGCGTGCATTGGTCGAATTGTCTATTATCGGTACATAAACCCAGCCATAGTGTCAGTGGTTCTTCTTTCATATTGGCTCCAACATTGACCCTGTTCTCAGGACTCCCGAGACCTTCGACATTGTGTCCACGACTATTGATATCGGAAGCAGGAAAAACCTTTCACAGATCTCGCGCGTGCTTACCCAGATCACCACCGGCGTCGAGTTCGATAATGACAGTCCGAGCTACATTCCCATCAATGACTATGTGCGGGGGGCCATCGGTCAAGTTACGGCGTGGTTACTCCAAGGTAGATTTGACTTGTTTTAGTGGCCGTACCCAGTGACTGAATTTATTTTTTTTTTGGCTGAACAGTTGCAGACGTACCGGACGCAGACACACAGTTCCATGCTCACGAATTCTTGGATGCGACCGTCCCACCGAAACCCATCTACATCTCTCCGAACGAGATTTACACGACTCATGGTTTGCTGGTTCAATACATGGACGATGTGGTTAGTATCTTTGGTTCAGACTGCTTAGTAACCCATATCTAACCTAAGATACCGCAGGCACCCAGTGGTGACGACGCCATGAGAACCATTGTTGGCGAACTCGATGGCGTGCCTCAATTCGGTAGCGAAGAGTTGAAGGACGCTCGGGATACCGCAATAACTCTGGAGTTGACTAATCGTTTCGCGGACGTCAAGGGTAAGCAGTAAAGGCTATTATGTTTATACTTACTTCAATAGCGTTGCAGACCCGCACGCCGAAGAAAAGACACTCTGGGTACAGGCTAAACGGGGCGTTCTTGCCATCCTCCGTGTGCAGCCAGCACAGGATCTATTGGCATCTCTCCTTCAGCCTGTGACGGACGATGACGAGAATGTTTGGGAAGATATTGTTGAGGCAGAGATGGAAAATGAGGTCGTCAGGACCCACGACCGGCGCCAGCCTTCAACTGCGGGAGCTGAATCCGCTGCTTACAGACTAGAAGACATTCGCTCGTAGGTCCTATCCCGTTTCTCAATTGTAACCACGGTCTCAAATCTACTTATAGGTTGACATTCCGTCAGGTGAAAGCTTCCGCCATATCTCATCTTCTGGAACTTGAGAAGCAGGGGAAGATTTCGCGGGAGGATGGGTTCCAGGGTATACTAAACGCGATTGCTAATGACGTTCGGAGCAAACATCGCAAGCGCTTGCAGCGACAACAAGAAATGCAGAGCATGAATGATGCTTTGAAGCATCTTGGGGAACGCAAGAAGTCCTTCGAGGAACAGATCAATAGTTATCATAACTACGTCAAGCAGTCCATGGAGACGATGCAAAGAGGCAAAGGGTACGCCGTTCGATTCTGCCCTCCGCTTCGTATCGCTCATTTCCCGTATAGCAAAAAACGTTTTGTCTTGCCGTTCACCAAACAGTATTTCCACTTGCGTGAACTACAGAAGTCGGGTCAAACTCCCCAGTTTGGGTCCTTCCTTTACACTGCCAAGTACCTTTATGAGAAAGGCATCCTCCTCTCCATCGACCAATATTCCCCTCGGCAATTCGACAAGATCCAGATTACGATGTCCTCGAATACTCCTGGTGTCTTTACCATCACGATGGAGTCGTCTATGCTCGGCGTACCGTCACGCGTCGCGTCTGACGATATCAAGATAGAGGATCTCTTGCAAGCGAAATACGAGCAACGTTCGTCGCTGTCCTTGTTCAACGGAAAGGCAAAAGTCAACTTCGAGCTGTTCTTGTACCAGATCAACAAAAAGTACGTTCTTTCCCTATATTTTCTCCGCTCCTCTGATGATACCCTGATAGGTTCTATGTATAAGCAAAGCCTGTCTTGCCCTCACATTGCGTCCTTGACAATCTAATATTTAAATCAGTTTCTTATCTTTGCATCATCTGTTGTATCCATTCGAGCTCGTTGTATTTTGCACGTTAATCATGATTGTTATGACTATCACCTCTGCCCTCTGAGCCCGATTGTAGTCTTGTCTTGTAGGCCTGCTGCCAGCAGCTGGCTTACACCGATGTATGGTCCAGATTGTGCCATGTGGCCAGTGCTCAACACCCACTTATGTAAGTGCACGAAGGAGAGTCCATGTCCTGTACCTCTACGTATAGGAAGGCCCAGGATGGACATACGATTACTATATTACGATGTATAGGCATACTGTGCATATTAATCTTACATCTCTCGTATAGCGTTGTGTAGGGGGGTTATTACTAGGTTGTTGGTGAAGTGATAGGTGGGAGTGTCGGTTCTATTGGCTCCTAGAGCGATGACCCCGCTTATGGTGGGGTTCCTTGCAAGTTGATAGCGCTGGGAACCGTCTCTACAGTTTCAAATGGCGGGTCCAAGAGTTTATCATCGTCCTAGAGGGCATAGTTCAGCTTCACAGGGAGAGCGAAATGAGTACAAATTAATTCACCTCAACTAGTCTATGGAAATGTTTCGAGAACTTTTCTATGACGAGGCTATATGGCAGGTGCTGTGTCAATTTCCTGCGAACTCGATTAGCCACCGGCAGCGGGAAAAATAAGTCAGAGTAACCTACCTCCTTTGCTGAACATTCAGCGAATGTCGGGCGTCCAGCGTAGAGTCCAGCACGTTGGAGGAATGGGCGCCTTCACTCAACGACAACTTGATTGAGTACTCCTTGTCGGTGTTTCCGCGTCCGTGGTTCCGTTCGTAGAGCTCGAACGTAATATGCGACTAGTAACACACGGCCGGTTGAGTAAGAGGTCCTCAGCATAAATAAAGCGATTGAGACATACACAATAATCCAACTCCGGGATTCCTGAAGAGATAAAGTCAGTCCCACCTGAGAATCGGGTACACAAAGGAGACTCACGGCGGTTGGCAATAGGCAGACCTGATGTCAGGATGATCCCCAGCAGCGTCCAGATGTGGCTTTCCTTCGTGAAGTAACAGGTCAATGCACTTTCCCCAGTATTACGGGCTTTCTCCAGATCGTTGACGACATTCTTGAGTAGTGGTAACGATGTCAATACCCCAATCTCCTCCCTGGCGACGCAACAGTCAGATCCAATGAGCAGGTACATATCGAGACGTGACAAACTTTTCATCAGGCTCAATGCCATATTCCTGCGGTGCTACTAAATCGAAGAGCGCCTTCGCCCGGCCATATAATTCGTGGAGTTTCCTGTCCTGAGAAGGTCCAGACTGGGGCTTGGACTCGCTTTGGTCGTTGTTGTGCTCACTGAATATCGAGAACAGGAAGGTTCGGTGGTGTAGGGCACAATACTTGATCGTGTCGTATAGCTCAGAAACTCGAGAAGGATCGAATTTCTTCTGTTCGACGTCGCAAAAGTCCTCGAACAGTTTCTCCCAGCGCTCCCGGAATAGGTAAGGCTCGTCACCACAGCACCTGAGTAGATAGGTGAGTACGTCACATCGGAACGGTTTCGGAGTGCTTACCATCTCTCTTGAATTTTCGTGACATCCATGGTCTCATAATTCCTCCGCATGGTATCCCGGAACTCACTCAAGAGTTCAATGACTTCCTGTTCGAATTGCGGCATGAGTTTCTGAGCATGAGATTATCCAATCGGACGAACCTTGACGACTTCAACGGGCTCTTTCTTCATACTCTTTGGCCACGTTAACTCGGGTCGCTTCTCGGACTCCCCCGGCCTCAATAGTATCTTCAATCTTTTCTTCACGTCGTCCATTAAATCCTTGGCGGCGTTTGAATCGTCAAGAAGGTCCTTCCGCACAATCAATGGGAAAGGGGCGGGTTGAGGCTGCTTGGTCCCGTAACTGCCGTTCTTGATGGAACTGCTGGTTGCAGAAGGCGCCCCATCATTAGACGATCTCGATGATCGCTGACTCGAACTAGAAGAAGGGACAGAGGAAGAGACAGAGGAAAGTGCGGAATGTTGCTGGTTGTGGTAAGGGTTGTCTAGTAAAGCGGCAGCGTATATTTCCGCCGAAGCAACCACTCGTCTTTCCGAGGACGTGAAAATCTACAAAGATGGCGTTAGGATGATGAAACGATACGGGCTTTTAGACTGAATTTACTCACCCTGACATTCTGTAACACTTCCTTGTCTATGAGATCATTGTCAGCAAAGGCTATCGTTGAGGGGCACAATTGACTCACTCATGATGGAGATATCCTTTTTCATGATTTCACCGAGGTCCCTCGATTGGTATCGCGCGGCATGAGTGAACTGTGTGGAGAAAGTTTGTGTCAGCCGCAAACCATTATACGCCCCAAAGCAATCTTACTTCGCCTCCCCATTTGAACACCAATGTTAACTTAGTTAAAGACCGAGCTTGCCCCGCCTGTCTTTTCGTGTAGACGGGCTTCAGCTGCGCCTTTGTCCCAGGAAACTCAATCTTGCTGAAAAGGGCATTGTTCAGTAGCGTAAGCTTCTGAAGTTCCTCCCCATCAGCACCAAGGCCTTTTGCCTCCTCCACCGCCGTAGCAATCTTGTTGAGTTGCTCCTTCTCCCGCAGTATTATCTCCTCCGTCTCGCCATTGAGAAGAGTTACGAAAGGTTGAGTCCAAGGTTCACCGATAGGGAAGTTACTATGGGCAATCAATCAACTATACCGCGACGGGCATTGTATGATTGACATACAATTTCAGTTTCTGTTTTGGTGTTCTATCGGCGTGTCGATACACCGTCACATTAGCTTTGAGCAGCCATGTGGAAGACTCCTGGGGCGGAACTTGAGCAGGTAGCAAGGGTCGGCCAGGAGAGTGACGCATGCATAATGAAGCCAGGATCTCCGCCGCCTTATCTAGAACACAAGCGAGTGTCTTCAGTATGAGCAGCTACTGTTAATGGGGATAGGGTAACGGGGTTGCAAAAAGCCTTCAAAAACGCCATAGGAGCGGGTAGGCAGTGACTTGCAGGGATGAAACAGTACGCACCATAGTAACTTTCATTCCCTTTGACAAAACTCCAGCCATTGACGTCAATTACCTGGCTTTTCCTGCCGTTTTCACACCTTAACATGTCATACCCGCATACTCGTTGCCCGAACCCTTCACATATCTTTGCGGCCCACGACTTTTCTTCATCAGTCAGTCTCGTAATGAATCTGAAGGTGAGGCATTTTCAGAATGGGGTCGGTGCTAACAAGTAAGCGAGGTCAAACCTAATTTCTTTGCCCTCCGTATTCCTCCTCACAACTCCGTCTACAACTGGGGATTTCCTGGTCTCGGCGTGTGTGTACTCCTTGCCGACGGTGTAAACTTTTATGTCTTCGGAGTTGTCAACGTCGATAAATTCTTCGTAGATGTATGAGCCATCAGTTCGAGGGTGATTTAGAGTGGAATCCAGCTCGCTAGACTTATTGCCAACCTGGGGTACGGACCAATGAGTGGAGTCTATGTCAGTGGGGGGCGTCCGAGTGCGTGGGCACGCACCTTGCGAAAAAGCCGACGACCACCTCCGCCGCGAAAATATATGTAGACATTGTGGTCTTCTCCGCTGACAGGCTTTTCAACGAACGGTTTTTCCAGCACTTGACCATCGATAATAATCGCATCGCCATCCTCACGGAGAGTGACCTCTGGTGTTACTTGGTATTCACCCAGATCAAGCCCGAGCCTCTGCTTCATGAGATCCCGCAGTTCATCGTCAATCTTTGGTCCGCCATCCCGCGTTGCGACAAGACGTTTTGGGGTGGGGACATGTAGATGGTCAAGAATAGCACCAACTAAACGTCTATCCCAAAGAAGGGCCTGCGGAGCCAAGTCATTGATACAGAACGGGTTCCGTAGTTTGACGTATTCAATGCCCTTATCGAGCGGGAAGTCGGTTGAAAAGAAAGAGATGAGAATGTCGCAGCGGGGCCAATTCTCCACGGCTTAGATGTGGGTACATCAGACAGGTAGTGACATCGGGACAAAAATTAAAAGTACGTACCTTCATCCAAAATGACCTTGTCCCCAAAAACCTTGACTTCAATTGATCCACGGGCTCTTTCCACCAGACGAATCAAAATTTCCCTCATAGCACGCGATCGTGCTTTCACGTCCATCGCACATACGCCCAACACTACGGGTGCTACCGAAGGGTGAATTTGACCATTTTCTTGAGCTATGATATCCGAGTATGATCCAACGGACGATGTCGGTGAAGACGAACGAGTTATGCGAGAACTAGAGCGGGGTGATGGCGGAGAGTGATTGAAGAAATTGGAAAAGCGAGATTGGCGCATAACTCGGAGAAAAGGTGGGTTGAAAGCAGGCTTGACAGTCTATGAAATGCTATAGACAGCCTCAGGATCTCGACAGCAAGCTCTATAGCCCAGAAGGCCCTGGAGAAACTGAAGTGGAAGAGGGGACTTCCCAAACAGGAAATGTCCTGTCGAAGGCTGCCTTGGCCTTGCAGCTCCCACGAGGAACTGGTGGCGGTGTGGACTGCTTGTGCATGTTTGGCTGGAGGCACAATTGCCTCGTTCCTGTTGACTCGTTGACAGGCGTTGACTCGCTGAAGTAACACTAAACTTGGCCTATACAAATTTACTGGGGCCCACTGCAAGCTTCCCGCAAGCCTCGGGGCTGCCTCGGGTTCATTATCGGTGTTTGCGTGGGATCCTGGCAGATTGACGCACAAGCGCACAATTGCCTCGTGTTACGTACATTGTCTTACCTCACGATCTTGTCTCATCTCACTCATCATGCCCGCTCGTCCATCGTCCATCCAAAAAATATCTCACCAGTGACATAACTTTAGACTCAATTTCTCCTAGAGCAATTATGTATCCGGCTCCCCGCCTCATCCTCGCGTTTTTAGGTCGGGAAATTTCCTTTCCACTATAAAAACGAGAGCCAACAATCCAAGTTTCCCCAGAACCAGTCCACTATGGAGGGCTCTAGCAACGGTAATGTTGTCACTATTGTGCACGCATCCAACATTCACTGCAATAGGTACGCTCATTCCCTATTCCCCTGAGCTGCATAGCTTCCTGTCCTCATCGACGTTATCCCTAGTTGCATTCAGACCATCAACGAGACGTTGGCCACCCTCGTCCCTCCACCTCACGGGGTCGAGGTCTCCACTGAAGAGAAGTCCGTGACTGTGCATCATTCCAGGGCGCTCCCGTCCACCACCATCCGGGACGCTATCTACAATGCTGGATTCGATGTCGAGCCCGACGACGCTGCACTGCCCCCTTATACTCCCGCCGAAACCGTTACTAGAACGGTGAAGCACCTCCAACAGTGTACTCTGTGCCAACAGGGAGGGGAGCTGTCCTCGGATCTTGAGAAGACTGGAATCCGAGCTCAGGGGACCCATCATGTTCATGCTTCCCAGTCCTACCAGGCTGTCCTCGCTATCTCGGGGATGACCTGCTCCGCTTGCAGTGGCTCCATTACCCGGGCTCTTGAGGACATCCCAGGCGTCGCTCAGGTTGCTGTGAGTGTTCTCGACAACTCGGGAACCATCACAATAGAACGGAAGGACCTCTCGGACAAAGTAGTGGAGGCGATCGAGGATTGTGGCTTCGGAGCGACCCTTGTCGAATTGAAGCCTTTGATTCAGTCATACCAGGCCGTCCTCGCCATCTCGGGGATGACGTGCTCTGCCTGCAGCGGCTCTATCACTCGCGCTCTGGAAGATATACCGGGTGTCACCCAGGTCGCAGTGAACGTACTCGATAACTCGGGTACCGTTACAATAGAACGAAAGGATCTCTCTGACAAAGTGGTGGAGGCCATCGAAGATTGTGGCTTCGGAGCGACCCTCGTTGAGTTGAAGCCTTTATCTCAGGCCACCAAGAACACGTTGCCTGAAACCTCTACCCGCACCATCACTCTGCAAGTTGACGGCCTCCATAGCTCGTGAGTCTGTGACCACCCTGTTTGCAAAATTTCGCGCTAACCTCGAGTACCTGCCACCAGACAGTGCCCAGAACGAGTCATGTCATCGTTGTCCAAGTCTGATGAAACTATCACCGTGATTACCCCCTTGACGAATAACGCCGATCCCTTTGTGACTTTCTCATATGATCCCAAACCTCCGACGTTTACCATCCGCCAAATCATTGACGCGATAGAATCCGCAGACTCGGGATACAAAGTCAAGATTTACCATCCTCCCACTCTCGAGGAACGGTCTCGAGCAATCCAGCTCCGCGAACAACGGCGTCTCCTCATGCGTCTCGCCTTTTCAGTAGTCGTCGCTATCCCGACCTTCATCCTCGGGATTGTTTACATGACGCTGGTTTCCGACCATAACCCAACGAGAATGTACCTGATGGAGCCTATGTGGACCGGAAATGCCTCGCGTGTGCAGTGGGCCCTGTTCTTCATGGCGACACCCGTGATGTTCTACAGCGCTGGTTTATTCCACCGACGAAGTATCAAAGAGGTTCACGCGCTGTGGAGAAAAGGAAGCACCGTTCCAATTATCAAACGTTTCACACGATTTGGAAGCATGAACCTACTTGTGTCTGCTGGGGTTTCCGTGGCTTACTTTGCCTCGATCGTCCTGCTTGGCCTTGCCGCGGGAGAAGAGCGCGATCCGAATGGTCATGGCGATGAAACGTCATACTTTGATTCAGTCGTTTTCTTGACGATGTTTTTGCTTGCCGGTAAGTGAAATACAATCAATTCAGGGGGAAACGTCGTCTGATCATCGGTGATTGTGTTGGCTTAGGTCGGTACCTTGAGGCTTACAGCAAGTCGCGTACTGCGGATGCCATACGAGCTTTGGCTTCTCTCCGTCCCACGGAAGCTTTGGTTGTGGTCCCTACAGCAGGTTCAGTTCCCAGGGAAAGTGAAGAAAAATCGGAGACCTCAACTATTGTGTCATCTCATCATGGTCGCGATCCCGAGAAGGCGGATCTGTTCCCTACACCTTCGTACTCTGCAGCCACCTCCTCAAAGGGACGACGTGATCTCGAGAAAGCGGACCCGTACGCCCCTGCAACGTCGTACTCTACCACGGGAACGACAGTCAAGAAAGTTTCCGTGGAGTTGCTCGAAATCGGTGATGTCGTCCGAGTATTACACGGATCGACGCCACCAGCTGATGGGACCATCGTTGATGGAGAGACTGGCCTATTTGATGAAAGTTCGCTGACAGGAGAGTCGCAGCCCGTGGGCAAGTCCGAGGGAGACAAAGTGTTCCTGGGAACAATCAACAAGGGGAATGTTGTTCACGTTAGGGTGGCGGAGATCGGCGGACAAACAATGTAAGAAATCCTCCTGTCCTGCTGCTGCATACATTTCTAAACATGTATGCTTGATTCGTAGGCTCGACCAGATCGTCAAAGTCGTCCGAGAAGGGCAGGCGAAACGAGCGCCGGTGGAGAAACTCGCAGACACGTTGACAGCCTATTTTGTGCCAGTCATTACGCTGTTGGCCATCATAACCTGGGTTATTTGGCTGTCGCTTGGAGTCTCTGGTGCACTTCCAGATGACTACTTGGACAACGACGTCGGCGGATGGAGTAAGCAACTTTAGTATCCAACCGTTTCATGTTTGAAACTTACCAACTATTTTCACCCAGCTGTCTGGTCTCTCGAATTTGCCATCGCAGTCTTCGTAATTGCGTGTCCCTGCGGTATCGGCCTTGCCGCTCCAACGGCTCTCTTGGTCGGCTCCGGAGAAGCAGCGAAACACGGTATTCTGGCTCGAGGAGGAGGCGAGGCATTCCAAGAGGCGTCCCAGATCAACACAATCGTCTTTGACAAGACAGGTACCCTGACTGCCGGAGAATTGCAAGTGACCAATGAGCTCTTCTGCGCCGCCGATGACTGGAAAGACGAAGTCGTTCTGGGCTTGGTTTGGGAGACCGAAAATACCAGTTCGCACCCTTTGGCCGGAGCATTGCAGAAGTACTGCGCTGGGAAAATTCCGACCATGATTCCGAGAGGCGGATCTTCCTTCACGGAGACTGCTGGAAAAGGCTTGAAGGGCCTCTTCTCTGACCCAAAATGCGCCGTCATCATTGGGAACGAGGGGTGGATGCAGGACCACGGAATTACGATCACGGGAGACGTTGTTTCCCGCACCGACGCCTGGAAAGCAGAGGCGAGGAGTGCTGTCTTTGTTGGGATCGGCTCAGAGAACGATGACAGCTACCGACTCGTGGCTGTCTTTGGTATCGCAGATGCCATCAGGAAGGAGGCACCTGAAGTGATAGCATGGTTCAAGAAACAAGGCATCACACCCTGGATGATCTCCGGCGACCATCTGAAGACAGCGTTGGCTGTGGCTGCACAAGTGGGTATTCCTGCGGAGAATGTCATCGCTGGTGTACTTCCACAGGGCAAGGTAAGCAAGAAGGATCCCTTGGTGGGCTGTGGGACGGCTGCTGATTGTTCGCGTATAGGGAGAGAAGATCCAATGGCTCCAACAGGGAAGCGGAGAGTCAGCAGGAGAGAGCGAACGGCGAATCGTCGCTATGGTCGGGGACGGTATCAATGATTCAGTTGCCCTCAGTCTTGCAGATGTCGGTATCGCCATCGGATCAGGAAGTAAGTGCAGTCCCTCCTCCCGACGAATGTCCAATTGATGATTTTTCGCAGGCGACGTTGCGGTTTCTAGCGCCAGCTTCATACTCTTGAAGTCGGACTTGCGTTCGCTGCTTACTCTCGTCGATCTCTCCAAGGCCGTTATCAAGAGAGTCAAGTTCAATTTCGTAAGCATCTTGTATGCCGAAGGTTGTGATGCCAAACTAACGAATCTTGCAGTTGTGGGCCGGAATCTATAACATGGCTGCCTTGCCTCTGGCAGCTGGTGTCATCTATCCTGCAGGAAACACGCGCTTGGACCCCGTCTGGGCTGCTTTGGCTATGGCCCTCTCGTAAGTCCCCTTTGTCTTTCAGGAGCTCGCATGCGTTCATCACTCACGCAATCTTTGCCAGTTCCATTTCAGTTGTTTGCAGTTCACTCTTTCTGAGGTTGTACAAGCCACCAATCGCTACGAAATAGAGAAACTCCTATGTATGTAACATTAGAACCTCTTCCAGGTCATACAAAATCGGGTACAGTACCTAACGAGTAATACACATGCAATCCATCATTCATCTCGAGTATCCGCCTTTGTATCGTGGTCTATTATCTGTCCGTCTTCCACCGCCTTCAATCCTGTCTAGTAGGCTACCTCCTCCACCTGATGGCTTGCGGTCTCTATCTCTCCTGTACTCATCTCTTGATCGGTTGCTCTCTCTACCTTCTCGGCTGTCCAGGTCGTGCCTACGCGGTCTATCGCGGTCGTTATATCTTTCCCGGCGCCTGCTAGAGTCGTTTCGGTTGTCCCTATCTCCACGTCTGTCCCCGCTCCTCCGAGAATCTTCGTTTATTCGAGGCCCGTCGTTCAACCGTTCTTGAAGACTTCTCGGTATCGATACTTTCATCTTCGCCGGTCGTGTCGGGGGTGCAAGACCATTACCACGAGTCCCGGACTGTTGTGTTTTTGCAGAGCGTTCGAACCAGTTATCTCCGTCGTCATCTTCAACTGGGTTTGCTTTTGCTCGGAGATTCGCGATCTCCTTCTTCTTCCCTTTCTTTCCAACATTGGTAGGCACGCGATCGCCCCAATAGTCCTCGCGCTCCCAGTCGCGTAACTCGCGCCGGGATGTTGATGCTTGGTCCGCGTCGAAGTCCGCGAAAGGGCCTGAGAATAGATTATGAGAGCTGAAAGCAGAGTACTCCGCTGGGACGTCTCCGTTGTGCGGCATCACTTTACAATCCTGAGTAGATGAATCAGCGGGAGGGAACCGGCTTGAGTATAACGAAATACGAACGTCTCCCCAATGACCACTTCCTCCGCAGTTGTAGCACCACACATCTTCTGCAATGTAACCTTCTCCACCTCCACCCAACGGTAAATCCTTTCTGGCGCGACGGTTCTCGAGCGTAACATTTCGGGCCGCTTCAGTCAAATAATCGTACAATCTCCAGAGTGTTGGACATTCCTGGCAACAGGGTCAATATAAGACCCGGATAACTGATAGCTGACTTTACATTTGTGGAATGCTGAGATGAACCGCAGCGATGACAATCGTCGTATTTGCTTTCGTTGTAGCGGAGACCTCGGTTTGGGCAATTCTAAGGTTCGCGTAAGCGTGTATTTTGAGAACCTTCTAGACCTGATGTGGGACTTACCGCGTTGATATGGCCTTTCATTCCACAACTGAAACAGACCTTGCTGATGGGACAAGAATGGGTTGAATGCTCATTGCGGGCACCACATGTCAAGCACTACTTTCTAGGGTCAAAAGTTTGATTTCTGGCAAGCTTAGAAATAGCACACATACAACGATAACAGGACAGTTGGCTGTTTTATGCTCGCCTTTCGCGTTACACCGCTTACAGATGATTACGGTCGGAGCGACGGGTATCTCCTCCTCTTGGGTTTGAAAGTAGCGAACTACGCCATTTTCCTGCGTATCAAGCTTTGAACACGTAACGACACGGTCAAAACAGGGAACTAACATTGGAGTTGCCGCCATAATCGAGAAATTCGATGTAACTCTCTTCGCCTTCGGGTGGTGGGGAGGGGGAGGGGAGATTTTGAACAGGTACAGAACCAAAAACTGAGACGTGACTAGGAAGGAGAAGGGAGCTGGAGGAAGATTCTGTAGTGACATGTTTTTGTTGAGGAGAAGGAGGTGCTGGGATTGCTGCTGCGTCTGGGGAAGTATCGATGAAGAAAATGTCACTGTCCTGGTCGCGGTCCATGGCCATGAAGGCTTTCCTGTCAACTTGAAATGAGCACTTAGGTAAGCCCAAGACGAAAATCCGGCTGTTCGGTATCAAAATTGCCTCTTTGGGAAAGAGGGTGCCGAAATGAGGGTGTCACAGTAAGGCACATCTTATTTTTCTCACGACGTGGGTTTGACCTGTGTTACTAGGCAGCAGCAAAGCGACCGCTTCATCGTCCAGCTGCAGGCTCCCAGCACAGTTCCTTCTCTTTCGGTCAAACTCTCCTTCACGCTCTTTTCTCTCTCTCTTTTATCAACCAGTTATGCGCATTGACGGCCTTTTCACTCGCGACGAATGCTGTACCAACATCCCAGACTGTAGTGCTTGCCCTGCCGACACAGAATGTCGTCTTATCACCTCGTGCGTTATCCAATCTCACACATTTTTATCTGGTACTCACTGCTATCTGTAGAGGCTGCTCATGCCCTGAACTTCAATGTGTCCCCAAAGTCCAGTCTGAGTCTGGTGGTTCTTCGTCCGGGGGTGTCAGCAAAGGCGCAGTAGCAGGGGCTGTCGTTGGAGTTCTCATTTTCCTTGGAATCTCCATCGCTCTCTTCACCTGGTACCGTCGTCGCTCTCGCAAGGCCACTTCCATTGAAGATCCAAAGCCCGATGTTCCAGCGGCAGCAGTGGATGTTCTCAACCGACCAGATCCCACAGAAAAACCACCGCCTACACCCACAGAACGCAGCACTGTCCGCGTATACTCAACTTCATCCAATACCACAATAGATCTCGACCCCGAATCTCAAATATCGCATGGCGATACTCAAACCTCGCGAGCTTCGTCAGTGCGCTCGAATCCCTTCAGTGACAATCATTCCATCCAAACTGCTGGCACGGGGGGTACCAACGTCATTCCTATCGCACTGGTCTCCCCAGACTCCGGCTCCTTACGTTCTCAGGAAGAATCAACCAGGTCAGCTTCGCCCGTGCGACCCGTGCGCACCCCAGAGATGGACCTCAACTTGGATCACGTTAACGTCTCTAAGGATTCCCTGCGCCCTACAAACCCCAAATATGCCCAATCACAGATCTCCGGCATCTCGGGCGTCTCCTCCAGGAACTCGTACATGTCCAGTGCCAGCTATTCCAGTGATTTCCTCAATGAGGCTCCGATGATCGTGACCGCCAATAAGGGTCCTGTTCGGCAGGTCATGGGTGTTAGAAAGGCCGAGATGGTGAATGCCGGCTCTCTGACCCCGACCACGCCAGATGGCCTTCGAGTTCAAATGGCTCGCCCCGCCGTCACTTCTCCCCTGGCTGCCACCTCATTCGGCCCCTCGGACGTCGCAAGTGTCTCCGACAAGGCATCGGTTGAGGGTGCTGATCCTTTCAGCGACAAGCACTCATCTACCCGCACTACCTTGTCGCCTTCTTCTGCAGGCGCGATGACCACGACATTCACTGATTCCGGCTCACCACATGATTCCATTCAATCAACATGGACTCCGGATGGCCCGACTCTCCCATGGACCAAAGGTAAAGGCGGAGCGGTCGATAGCCGACCTTCCAGTATCAGTACTCAAGCCGGTTCGGTCATCGACATCGCAAGTGCCACCCGAGTTAATGTTGGTCTCAGCCACTTGAGCCCCCCGTCCACGGCAGGCGTTCCCAGGTCACCTTACAGGACCACCATGGGAAGATTGGTCACGCCTCCGACTAATGACCAGGGAACCTTCGAAGAACAGCAGCAGATGGCTCTCGCTCATGCGCAGGCGCAAGCACGGGCACAGGGTCTCGATACCAAAAGCCGCAGGACTTCAAGGTCTTCTGTCGTGACATCGGCATCAGTTGGTGATTCCATTCTCGAGTCGTTCCCCTTTGTTCCTCCGTCGCCCATCTCCGATAGGCCCGTTAGGTCTCCACCTGTCTCTCCTCTTGCACAACATACATTTGTCACTCCGCCATCCCCAGGAGTACCCCCTTCTCCTTCAAGTCCCCAGACCCCCAGGCGTATAACCGAAGAAGACAAAAGTCTTCCTCCTCCACCTGATAGGCGAACTTTGGGGTTGTCGAACGGCTCTCAATTTTCCACAGCCTCTTCTGGATTGGGCTCATTCCCTTTCCAGATTGACTCTGGTGCCACCGACAACTCTGGGGCCCCTTCGTCCTTCAATAATTCCTACAACAACGGTCGCCAAAGGGCAAGTCTGGACACCTTAGCCATCACTAGTGACCTTTCTTCCTACCCACTTGGCTTCGACCGGGACAGTAACGTCCCGCCCTTGCCAAGAAGGGCATGAAGTGTATCGATGAACTAAACCATCTTTATGTGTCATTATGATTGGGCTAATGGTCCTGTAGCGCTGTACAATAGCGAGTACTCTGGCAGGAAAATGGACTGAAGTGAATTATTTTTTTTTCTATTTTCTTGCTTGCTTTTCTTCTCCTACATATCCTCCTCTTCCCCTTACTCTACACTCCCTCAACAACCATTTCGTCCTCAACGTCGAGCTTTGGTTGTTTCATTCTCTTGCGCGAGCGATAGACTATGCTACCTTTTCTTTCTCTCTCGTGGCTTCTGGGTGGTTCTTGTGTGTATTGAAATTATTTATTCTATTCATTCATTCTACATACTTTTTTCCCTCTTTCACGTTACACCTGCGTCGGATATAGGTACGTAGTACGAGTAGTATCAAAGCACTTGCCTTGCTTAGCTAGTTGGCTATGAGCTATGTACAGGAAATATAGCCCAGCTTGCTGGATAAGGATCGTTGGTATATGATGGACGTACTGAATCCACAGAGAGTCCCTCGGAGATTCGAACGTTCAAGAGCTTTCCTCTTTGTCCCATTTTCGGAGCCCGTATTTGGCCCGTTCCTGCTCGAGGACTTTGGGACTCAGCTCTGTGAACTTCATCCCATGCGAGGGTTTCGAAGTCATCGTGGGCTGATCTGCATCGAACAACGCCGAGGACGACTTTGACAACGAGGCTGATTGGGACGCCAGTGCCGCGAACGACGATGTTGAGTCGTGGAATCTGGTTTCGGTAGTCAGCTCGGCCGGTTGCGAGGAACTATGCTTGACTCACAATCTGGGGAGGAGGATCAGCTATGTTGCGAATAGGAAGCGAAAAGAGGGATATTAGGGGAGGACGAACCTGTAGGCTTCCTTGTTGTAACAGTCATCTTCTTCGAATTTCTCGATAGCGTAGGCTTTGAAGGCAACCTTAATAAAATGAAGCACGTCGAATACGTGATGCTGTCCCGGCCTGCAAGAGAGACAAGCTTAGCTCTGTGTTTGGACTTGGTAGTAGGATGCGGTGAATTACAGCCATGTGCGAATTTGAGGTGCGAGATTGAAAGCTCCGTCTGGAGCAATCAGAGGATGAAAGACGTCGGTTATGAACTGAACTTTGGGGGGTCGTTCCGGATAATTTGAGGGAAAGGTTATCCTAAATTTGAGTATTGCGTCGGAATAGTAGCCTGAGCGTAAGTCAAGGTTCAGGTGAAGATCGCGACTCATATCAAGCTGCACGCGCCTTTGTGAATGAAGAGAACACCGTCCCAGACCATGATGTTTTCTGTCGAGGGTAAAATGTACATCCCAAGGGGACAATGGGACTTGGCTATGAGAGATGCATATTCCAACGAAACTGCAGTGCGAGTAACTGGGCTGATATCTGCGGTCTGGGAAGTCGTTCCGGCTGCTGTCTGTGCTGTATTGCTACGAGATTTCCGTGAATTGGAACGTGTAAGCCCAGTGGAGGAGGCCAAGGTCAATGGACTGAACATGCTCATTGCGGCTGGTGCTGGTGATGGTGGTGAATTGGGTGCCGATTGGCGCCCGCTAACAGCCATCCATTAGCCAAGCGCTCGGAGAACATTGTGCTCCCCACCGTCATCATGGCTGCCCCTCCTCCTCCTGGCCCTCCACCTTTCGTGCCTACAAACCTACCTCCTCTTCCTCCACCATGGACACAACACTTAGCTCCGACAGGTCATACCTATTACTTCAACGCGAACACGAAAGAATCTACATACGTTCGGCCTCTTCCTACATTCCTGCAGCCCGGTCAGCCCGCCTCGGAACCCTCAAAGAAGAAGGACAAGCCATTATCCAAAGTCCAAATACCGGGGACTGAATGGTTACGCGTAAGGACAACTGAGGGGCGTGTTTTCTACACCCACAAAACCAAGAAGGAGAGTGTTTGGACTGTGCCAGAGGACATCAAGGATGCAGTCGAGCAGTTTGAGAAGGAGGAGGCGAAGAAGCAAGCATCGGAAAGGAGCCAAGAGGTGAATGAGGAGGACGAGGAGCGTATGGAAGTTGAACGGGTGAAGAGTCAAGTGCAGGAAATGGTGAAGCGAAAGGCGGAGGATGCTCTTTCGGATGTGAAGAATGCGAAGAGAGCGAAAACCGAGGCAACGGTTGAGCAGGAAGATGATGATAGTGACAGCGACGGAGATGATGACGATGATCAGGAGGGCGAGGAATGGCAACGTGAAGCCGCCGCACAATTGGCAGCAGAGGCTGAAGAAGCAAAACGAGCGCAAGAGGAAACAAAACGTCGGGGGGAACAGGAATACAGAAAAGAGCTCGATGAGCAAATCAAGAAAGCACAAGAATTGCGAGATTATGCAGCCCAGTACTCGCCAGAGGAAGCTAAGGCTCTGTTCAAGGTGCGCCGAGTGCCAATTCTCCGAGGCTTTCCACTAATGGCTTATACACATACCCCGTCAGACGCTTTTGCGAGAAAAAGACATCAACCCGCTTCACCCATGGGATACTTCTCTACCCAAGTTCGTCACAGACAAGCGCTATTCTGTTCTTTCCTCCGTCAGCGCTCGGAAAGAGGCCTTCGATGAGTATTGTAAAGAACGCGCTAGAGAGTTGCGTCAAGCGAACGTGAAGAAAGAAAAGGGGGCCACTCCCCAAGAGCAGTTTGAGGCTCTGTTGGAAACCGAGGTGAAGAGCACGCGAACGAGCTGGACAGACTTCCGAAGAACGTGGAAAAAGGACAGGCGCTTCCATGGGTGGGGAAGAGACGACAGGGAACGCGAAAAACGCTTCAGAGAGTTCGTAAAAGAGCTCGGGCAAAGTGAGTTGCGGTTCTACTTCCGCACCTTTGCACCGATATCTGACTCATTATCAGAGAAGAAGGCTGCTGCGGAAAAAGCTGAAGCTGATTTCTTTAATCTACTAAAGGAGAAGGCAGTGATCTCGGAAGGAGCGGTCTGGAAAGAAGTTTGTCTACGCCTGCCTCAGTTTGCCCGCTCGTACTTACATCTCTGTGCAGGTGAAGAAGGATCTGGTGTCGGACCCACGCTATGATGCTGTTGGTTCATCTTCCTTGCGGGAAGAACTGTTCAATACATTCACGAAAGCAAGAGCCGGCGTCTCGACCCAGCAAACTGCTCAGGAAACTCAGAACACCGTGGCCGACAAACAAGAATCCACCAAAGAATCTAAAGAAGAACGAAAGAAACGCGCCTTGCAAGAGCGCGAAGCCAAGGTTCGTGCGGAACGTGACAACCTTGAAGTCAACATAGGACGGTCAAAGATGGAACTCAGCAAAGAGGAAGGAGAGCGAGATTTCAGGTGCGCCTTCTGGAGTATTTTATTTGAGTGCAAACTATGGCGTTAATGGACTCCCCAAACCCAAGGTCACTATTGACAGACGCCATCCGTGATCCACAGGTACGGGAATGCCTCCAAGCAGGACAGTAGCTTACCTATAAGTACTTTCAGACTTCGTGGGACGCTTCCTTGCCACAGCTACAAACCGATCCTCGTTTCACCCGGTCCCCGTTACCTCTCAACCAGCAACTTCACCTTTTCCACTCGCACATTGCGCACCTGCGCTCGAAGCATCTGGAAAACCTATACTCACTATTCGAGTCCCTCACGCCCACACTTGTCACCCCATTCAAGGAATTACCTTTGGAATCACTGGTCAACGCGCTTCCTGTGGTGAAGCTCGGTTTTGATGTCGATACACTGCGACATGAATTCGAAAAATGGCAGAGAGAGCGTAACCAAAGAGCGAGATTGGCGTTCGACGAGATGATGAAGGAGAATTCCTTCGTAGCGTTCTGGGGTAAACTGGGGAAGATTGGGGGCGAAGGTGTGGACGGAGGTGTCAAGAGAGATGGAGACGGAGATGATGAAGAAGGAGAAGCCGGAGGTGGCAAAGTCGATATGAAGGCTCTGGCAAAGAACATTGGACTTGATGAGATCGTGAAGGTCCTGAAGGTGAGTCAAGTGCTCGGGCCGGGTTCCTGAGTCTGCCCTGACAGTGTCAATTCGTGCACAGAACGACAAGCGATATGTTGTGTTCGACCATGCTCCCGAGGAGAGAGAGAAATGGATACGACATTATTTGTCGACACTCTCAGCTCCGGATCTTTCTGTTCATCTTCCGCCCACCCGGTAATAGTCAGATGCACAGCCCATTTGTATTCGGAGAAATGTAGAGAGAATAATTGGACGTTTCCGAGTTTAGTTGCCGTGGGACCGAAGACTCACGTACCCGTTTACCGTGCGATTAGACACGCCAATTGACACGTAGGCGAGAACCCCCTATATAAAGTACTTGAATGATTATCCGCCTGTAAACTTTGCTCTATCGTCCTCTTCGAATTCAGGAAACGTTGAAAGGGCTGTTCACTCAGTCAGTATGCGTTTGTCCTGGTCACATTCCCTTGTCTGCACCCTGCTGCTGGGTTACGTCTCAGCTCAGGAATCCACGGAGTCCGCGAAACCCAAATATGACTACCAGGTTCGTTCATTTCGATTCTTATTTGTTGTGAAGTATGTCAATAAGTGACCACCTTGTCTATAGAGTGATGTTGCTCGTATGCGAAAGATAGTCATCAACAGGTGAGACGGCTTGGAATTTATACCCAACTGGACGCGTCTGATCTGGAAGTTCTCTCTAGTCTTTACTCTCATCAGTGAGTCAAAACCCAGTCCTTCGCATTTACAAACGAATCAATGGTCGTCCTAGGGAAATCTTTCTCCGAGAATTGGTTTCGAACGCCAACGATGCTATTGAGAAGCTTCGTCTGACGGCGCTGAAGGACAAGAACGTTTGGGATGGTGTTGATCCCCTCAATATCACTATCAAAGCTGTGAAGGATGAAGATGGCAATGGGGGAAGTATCATCATCTCTGGTGAGCCTGTTACCACGTGTTTCTGGAAACCCCCAGACTGACGATTCGGAAGATACTGGCATTGGAATGTCGCCCGACGATTTGAGGACAAACTTGGTGAATACTTTCTGTGTAACCCTGGATGAGCGACCTTCTAATGGGATTCACTAGGGTACACTCGCGAAATCAGGAACTTCGGACTTCCTTGCCCAAGCAGACAAAGACAAGGCGGATGGCACCAACCAAGGCAACCTCATCGGAGCATTCGGTTTAGGCTTCTACTCGTCTTTCCTCGTCGCCGATCGCGTGTATGTCGCGTCTCTGCCACCCAAGACCGCGAAGAACCCGAACCCTGCTCAACACGTCTTCCACTCTTCCTCTGAGGAGAACTCTTTCGAGGTCTACCCCGACCCTCGAGGCAACACCTTGGGACGCGGCACGGAAATAACTCTCCATCTGAAAAAGGACGCTCTGGAATACCTCGAAAATGAACGACTTAGTGCTCTCGTCGAGAAGCACTCCTCTTTCTCAACTGCATTCCCAATTTACTTATTCAACCAGAAGACGACCGAGGTTGTTGATGAAGAGGCAGAAGCCGAGGCTAAGAGGTTGAGAGAGGAGAAGAAGGAAGAAGAGGCAACGAAAGAGGCTGACTCTGACAGCGAGAAGGACGAAGAGGAGGCCGTCGTTGAAGAAGAAGTTGAGGAGAAGAAGGAGGAAGTCGAGGAGCCGCCCAAAATGAAGTCGATCGTCGTGGATGAATGGCTTCATCTGAACTCTCGTCCAGCCATCTGGATGCGGGACCCCAAGGATGTCACTGAAGAGGAATACAAGGTACGTTCACAGCCGTGTCTCGCCCAACAGGACCTCACGCTTTTGCCCGGCAGAGATTCTATTCCGCATTTTTCAAGGACACTAAGGAGCCGATGGAATGGCAACACTTCTCTGCAGAAACCTCCGGGGTATCTTTCAAAGCCATTATCTACTTGCCAAGTGAAATGTGAGCTACTCACTCCTGGATGTGTCGCCAGACGCTTACTGAATATTTCTCGACAGCGAGGAGACTTACTGGCAACAGCCCTTGCAATACCAATCGAAGGACATCAGGATCATGAACAAAGGTGTTTTCATCACCTCTGATCTTGGGGAAGACGGAGCGCTACCCAAGTGGGCCGCCTGGGCTAAAGTAGTTGTGGATGGTACGTATGGCGATTGTCCGCGTCTATTCAGTGCTAATGTGACTACCTAGCCGACGATCTTCCTCTGATGGTTTCTCGAGAAACCCTTCAATCCACTCGATTCCTCAAGCAACTCAAGGGCGTCCTTCTGAAGCGTATCCTCGGCATGTTCTCAAAGTTGACTGAAAGCGATGAACCCGAGAAATTCGAAGAGTTCCACAAGACTTTCAAGACTGTGATCAAGCTCGGAGCCGTCGAAGATCTCAAGAACCGGGACAAGCTTGCTGCCATGGCTCGCTGGCATACGAACATGAGAAACTTGACTTCCCTTGACCAGGTAATATTCATTACCAGAAAGCTCAAAGATTCTCAACTGAAGCATTGGTTCATCCTAGTATCTTGAGCACCGCAAGCAGGGTCAAAAACAGATATTTTTCCTGTCGGAAATGGGCAAAGGTTAGATTGTTTCCTTTCTCTGTATCCGGCCAAAACTGATGGGCGTCTATAGAGCCTGAGGAGCTCGCTGAGAGTGTTTTCGTCGAGAAACTTCATGCACGAGGCTATGAGGTTCTTCTCCTCAATGAACCGCTCGACGAGATATTCGTTCAGAACGTTCGTAACTGGAAGTATGTGCTTTGGCGTCGGAAGTTTTCCATTTTTGTTGACCATACTATGCTAGGAACGTTCCATTCCAGGACGTCGCCAAGGTTGGACTCAAATTCGGTGATGAAGGTTCGATTTTCTCCTCAACGAATCGTTTTCGTTTCGCTCATACACCCCTTAGCCCTCGCCGAGGAAGAGGAAAAAGAACAAAAGAAGATGTATGAAGAAAAGTTCAAGCCATTGCTCGACTATCTTAGGAAGAAAGCCTTCAAAGTCGTTCGCGACGTCGTCATTTCCAACCGTTTAGTCACAAGTCCTGTCGCGGTGGTCGCTGACAGTCATGGATACACTGGCATGTCTACTTTCTCCCTAACACCTGCACTGTCCTGAATGCCGTACAGCGAACGTCCAACGTATGATGAGTGCTTCCAATGCAAAGTCAGGCAAGGGATATCTTCATGAATTCGCCATGAAGGGTATGTTCATACTGCTGTCGTGTCGTTCGGATACGCAACTCACGCATTCGATAGCAAAATTATTGGAGATCAACCCTCGGTCTCCTTTGATCGAAGGATTGTTGAAGCGTGTAGAGCAGCTTCCGAAGGAGGAGGAAGGCGAAGAGGCGGAAGCGACGCGCGATCTTGAAGCCGAGGAAGAGCTGGAGGAGGTCATCTCCATTCTCATTGATGGTGCACTGGTTCGTTCAGGATTTGAAGTGGAGAACACGAACAGGTGAGTATCCGAGGCGTAGGCGACTAAGGTGATAAACTCATCCTTTCTTTCTAGATTCTTTGGTCGAGTTGACCGTGTCTTGAGGAGATCTCTCGGAGTGTCAGAGACTGCAGAAACGCCATCAGACGTGAAGCCTGCACCGCCAGTAGACCCTAACCTTCCAACAGAGGAGGAACTGGAAGAGATGCCCGAGTTCCCCGACCTTCCGGAGGACGATGGGAAGGCAAAAGTTATCCTTCCACCGCATCTCCGTGATGAGGTGAGTAGTTCTGTGTGCAACACAACTCTTCCCGGCTAACCTTGGGTCGTAGATGCAAATCGAGATGGAAGAGATCGACGAATTCGGGAACCCTGTAGTTCAACATGATGAGCTTTGAATTAGTACAGGTAGTAAAACATTAGGCAGGGTTTTGAGTGCTTGTTAAATTAACACCCTTATGTATTTTTCCTTGGAAGAACTTGAGAAGACTTGATATCGCTCCTGAGGCTGAGTCTCGAGTGGTCCCATCATAAAGTGTACCACGTGGCGGCAACTGTGGTCATTAGCCGACCTAGGAGAGGAGAGGAAGACCTTCCTTGGCTACCACCATCATGGCTGCATTCTCTCGTTTGCAGCTTGCAGCTGCTCTGTTGGGTATGTTCGTCGCGTGTGTTCTATACGAGTGACTCCCTTACTATTGTGTACAGAGTACGACAACGACAATCCCAATGCACCCCATCGTTCAGCTCATGAATCTGCTATCTTTGCCCCCCTCCGTCGTAATTCTCGACCTCTCGTGGCAACACGTAAAAGCGACCACCTAGGTGTCTCGATGCCCAGTGAAACAGGCAGCATAGGAGGTCGTGAATCCTATCTTGATGGGCGAAAGTCGAGAAGTTCTATAGGGCCGCTCAGGAATCCCTTTGCTGCAGACGGAGCTGAAGGCGAAGCAGAGGAGGAGGAGGAAGAGGAAGAAGAAGAGGCACCCGATGTCGACCTCACCTCTTGGGGACTTGATGCATTCATGTCGAAGGAGAAAGAAGCCAGGAACAGTAAAGGGAAAGCAAAATCTTTACCGTCAGGCCAAAATCTCTCCACTGTTCCCTCCTTCCTTCCATATACCGATGTTAATGGCGGAGTGGGTGTCATACGACGCCCGAAGAACGGGAGGTCGATGAGTGTAGGAAACTACGATTTTCTCACTCCGGTGGATAACCAAAGAAGGCAGTCAATTGCGTCTCCTCTTGACTTAGCTGGCCTCGAAGTACCTACAGCGTTTCAGCGGCCGCCACCGACAGCCTACGATGATCCTATCCCGGTCGGATCAATACCCTTCCCAACAGCCTCCGTGCGCTCTCCGTCTCCAGGCCCCGAAGCAGGTCCATCGCGCCTCAGAACCTATTCGAGCGGAAGTTTGGACGCCAGTGGACTTCTCAATGAACGTGAAAGACCTCGCCACCTGTCTGGTGGGACTATGGATACGGGAAACTTATTGGACGAGGAGGATAATCCATTCGCGTTACGGCCTCCATCGCGTTCTTCCAAATTTGACCCCAAAGCAGCTGCCCACGCCCGCACCATGTCAAATGCATCTTTCGGATCAAGGATGCTAGTTGGGAACGACGCTGCTTCTGTCATGACTATGAATCGGAGAGCGCCATCCAACATGGAGTTGTTGCGACCCAAAGTTCTTGTCATGCCGTGCGTCTCACTACATCTTACTACATGTCGGTTGCTCACATCAGTCTATCAACAGGAGTCCGCTGCAGTCCACCAAACCCACACCCGCTCCGGCACCGAAAGGCAGGGACGGTTTCCAGGTATCTGCCGACCCTCCGCTTCCTCCTGGGGCTCGTGCGTCGCGGGTGCCAATCGCATCAAACTCTTTCACGCCTAACCCTACCAATGATCTCTCCCTGTCTCAACTGACTTTCCGAAACCATCTGATGGTCGACGGACAGAGAGACGCCAGTTTCAATGATAGTCTCCCGCGCGCTATAGAAGAAGGCGAACAAGTCAGACTCGAGCTCGATGATATCCCCGTTATCAATGAACCTGCCTCTTTACCGGTGGATGATTCCTACCCCCCCAGCCGACCCGCGGGCAAGTTGTACGGAAGAAGTTTGATTGATGACCTCGAGAGCCGCAAGGTTCAGATGAAAGGGAAACAAAGGTTAGTTGATCTCGCGGCTATAGCGTGTTGATACATCTCAGTCTTCTCTCTCAAGGGTCTTTACTGGTGATGACCGTCCGTCGATGATGAAGCGCGGAACATTGATAGATCCCCAGTCACTTCACCGTCCCATTTCACAGCCATTCGGACCTTCGCCAGGCGTTTCGAGAGGCAATTCGCTCAATTCCAAGCCCTTACTGAATTTCGATGAGGACAATCAGAATTTGTCACCTTACCAGCAACAATCAGCTGTTCGTTCAGTTTTCGGGGTGGACACCCTCTGGGAACGTGAAATGGCCAAACTGAAAGTCATGGAGGCTGAGGAGGCTGCTGAGCGAGAGAGGCTGGAGAGAGAGGAAGCGACGAAACCCAAGAAGAAGGGGAAGAAAGGGAAGAAAGGAACACGGGCCGCGGACGTTTCGAATGAGCCTTCTCCTCAAGCCACTCCCCCACCGGACACCCCGGCACAAGAGTACGAGGCTGTTCCCAAAATTTCGGACGTTGCTCCAACCTTGCCCGATATCGCAACGTCTACTGTGAGGGTTGTATCATCTACAAACGCTCCGGTGATCAGAGGGCCGCCTCCTGTCATTGAAGATGATGGCTCTGATAGTGGCGACAGTGATCGTGCACCACGACGAGCAGCGCCTAAGGTGGAGGGCTGGAATTCATCTGATGATGAGGAAGATGACGACGGGCCAAAACGGACCACCGGAGTTGGTTTGAGATACTCCTACACCAAGGCAGAGTCCGAGTCTCGTCCCAGACCTGCCGACGATGACAGTGACGAAGATGTTCCTCTGTCGATGCATATACAGCGTGCGGCGGTACACAGCAGGCTCCAGGCTCCAGCCGACGACTCAGACGAGGACAAACCCTTGTCCGTCATGCTGGATAAAGCTCGCCTGAACCTTCCCGAGGTGAACTTCGACTTCGATAGCCCTCAAAAGAACAACGAGGACGACGAGGACGACCAGCCATTGGGTCTCCGGGCTTCCCGAATACTCCCTTCACAAGGCGAAGACGACGACGTTCCTCTCGCTCTACACCCTCAGCAACAGATGAGGTCTCAAATGCAGATGATGCAGCAACACCAGATGATGATGCAAAACAGCAGCATCATGAACAGCATGTTCTTCAATCCATCCATGTCCACATTTTTCCCTCCCCCAATGATGCAGCCGATGATGCAGGTTCCGGTACCTATGCCTTCCCCGCCGCCGGTCCAAGACACCGCGAAGCTCAATCGCGTAGATCGCTGGCGACACGATGTTGCGATCGAATCGTAGACAGTTTTCCGGTCTCTTTCTCTATTCGGTGTCTTTCGGTCATTATTTCCTGGAATTGCATTGTACATAAATACCTAATTGCACACTCAGCTATTCAGTTTCAACACCGGAGTGAATTAAGAGAAAGAGAACATGTCTTTGACGTGAAACGCCGAATGGTACGCGCATTGATTGATACATTGCAGTGAATTGTAAACCCACTCGTGCCTTACATAGAAACCGGATCGAACGCATATTGATGCCTCATTGGGACGAATATCCGACTCTTTCGTGTGCGTCAAGCGATACCGTCGCCTTCGCCTCTAGTTGACAATGAAGTACAACTCGGGTACAGCCAACTCGCCCCTTGAGAAACGTGAACAACTTTTCCTTCCCAAAACTAATTAAACTATGAAATCGTATGCTACAAACTATATTCCAACCGGTCGACTTGCACCGTGTTGGGTATATACAAGTGTCCAATGATGTGGCCGGCTACTACTGCATGCTAAACAAGAAAACAAGAACAAAAAACATATCAGAGCATACGGTTATATACCTAGGACGGATTGGCTATCAACAACTTTCGTTTCGGTACTGTCACAATAGACACTTCCCGTCTTTCCATCTCGCTCTCTATCCGCCGCTGTCTAGTATCTTCATCCTCATCGGGGTCGTCGTCGAAATCTGTCTCAACGCTTCGGGGACCTGCATAGCTGAACTCGTCAGGGCCTGCTGATCGCTGGGGTGGGAAATGGTGGGTATAGGGACCCGGTGAGTTCGCGGGGAATGGGTAACCAAGAGTGCTGTTGAGTGGTGTTGGTGTGTTAGCAGCGGAGGAGATATAATGTTCGGGGGTAGTAGTTGGAGGTGGGGGCAAGGGATCTTTCCCACGTAATTGTAAGATTGCTATGGTTAGGATGGAAGTGGCGGGATGCCCATGCCAGGCGAGAATAATGAAGAGAATGTATGAAGACAAAGTCCAGGCCATGAACAGGCCAAAGTAAACTTTCGAGGATGTTCGAGTCCATAATGCGATGAGGGCAACCACACATAGCCCGCAAAGCGATAGTTGGAGAAGTATTCGACCCAGTATCTCGACCGCAGAAGGAAGTCGAGGTATTCGGATATCATTTCGAGTCGTATTCGGCATGAGGGCGTCAATGGTTGCGGGGGTGGGCGGATGCTCTTGCGCACGGGCAGCCTGGGTGATAGCATAGTCGAGTTCACCCTAAGGAGAACAGAAGGGAAAATGTCAGTGAAACTGAGGAATAGGGGTGGATGCTTGACGCACCACTGCATTCAGGCTACGTCGGCGTTGTAGCCAATCAATCTCAGACAGACTACGTCCTGCAGCCCTGGGCCTTTCGTATATGGCGTTCCCAAAAACGTTGCCGCTAGGTCGACGCCGTTTGGACCGGTTCATGACTTCAAAAGTTCTATGAGGTCCTGAGGAAGACATAGAAAGAGCGTCTTCATCGGAGCGGTCATGGTCGTGGCTGGTTCTAGTCATTGTCCCCAATGTCAATGATTGAGTGCGAGGACGCGGAGAACCGGAGGGTGGAGACGAGGTATGAGACATGCTCCCTACGTGTGACTTGTCCTCGCTTTGTCTTGGTGTATTCCTAGTTTCGGACGCACTGATTTTTGAAGCTGAATTAGCTCGTCTGCGAAGTTGTAAAAAAAGGAGAACGGGGATAAGGGCGTAGGTGACCACGAAGAATGCAAGGCCAGCTTGACCGTGAGTGGTTTTAAGGATGAGCGATGACGAGGAGCGTTTTTCCATAGTGGTAGTTCTCGATATCGAGGTAAATGAGGTTGTGATGCCGGCTAGTCCCAAAGCGTATGCCGCTATGAGTATGATACTAGAGGTAAAGATCAGCCCCATACGACGTTCGGCATTCGGCAGAACGTGAGTGCTGGACGAGGCGCGGTGCAACACCAACGCCAGCAACAGGAGAGCGACCGAAACTGGGGAAAGAGCTTTGTGTGAAACGGAAGTATTGAAAGTGCTGAAATTAGAAAACGACCCCCCATCATTCCCAGGGTTATTTGTGGCCGTGGGCTCGGGTGACCTCTGGGTCGAAGACGACGTGGTCGGTGTTGATATGGTATGGGATGCACATTGTGGAAGATAATCCACTGTAACCCCTGAGCCATCCGCATTGTAGCCACTTCGCAGGTTTCCATCACCGAAACCACTCCAATGGGGAGACGAGGGGGTGATGGTATCGGTATAGGCTCTCAGAATCCACACTTCATCCAGATAGTTCCCAGGCACGTCACGGCCACCAAAGACCTATAAGTGAATATCAGCAAAGCGTATAGTTGGATGCCATTGAATGAGGATTACTATAATGTCCGATGATAAACGGGAGCCCCCGGTTCCAGGCAAGACAGATACGGCAGCACCTATACGCAGGGAATTTTTGTGAGGTACGAATATGAAACGAGGGAGCACGCTCACCTTCACGAGGACTCGGAACCTTTGATTTTATGGCTGTTGAAGGATCCCCAGAAGGTATCAGGCGAGACCAAGTGCCAGTGTTGATATCAAGAACGGCTACTTCGCCGCGATTGAGACCGTTATCATCCTCCCAATCGGAGTTTAACGTTCCCAACAGCAGAAAAACTTGTGAGGCAAACCCTGCGCTCGCCGTGCTAAAGTTTGGAACAACTCTAGCACCGGTGCGAGGGGACGCGCAAGGAGGTATGGTAGTCGAGATTGCCTGGCCACCCTCGCTGTTTACTGTGAATGCGCAAGAGTTGTTCGTAGGGTTTGTGCAGCCGCCAATTAACACTACTTTGTTACCGACGACAGTGCTAGCAGAATTGGCGAAGGTGGGGAGATTGGAGACAGTTTTACTGTCCCAGCTCGCAAGAACTCCATCAGGTATATTGGAAGCAAGGGTACCAGAGACGTCGAAACGCCATAACGCGGAGCTGGTACCAGATGTGATAATATTGAAGGTGTTATTGACGGCTTGAACACCGGTTGTCCGTGGATCGATACCTCCCGCTATGCTCGAGTCTGTGCCGGGACTGCCTGGTGTCACCCGAACTTGACTCCAGAACTGGAATTGAAAGTCAAATTCCTGGTATTCGGACTTCAATGTGCGAAGAACAGGTGCTCATAAAATGGAGAGGGCGCACCCAGGCGTCTGTTAACACTTCCTGATTCGAGCCTGTACCACCATATAACATGAAAGCACTACGAGAGTTTGACGCAAAATCGGGACCGGAGAAACTTTGTTGTGCGCTTCGTGGTGAAGGTGATTTTTCGAGGCCTGCGGGAGGAGCCGGCTTCGACCATGTTAAAGTATTGAGGTTCAAGAGGTAAGTTTCTGATGTAGGAAGACCACTTTGAGAGATGCCTCCGAAGATGATAACTGTTCGACTGTCCAGATTGTTTCATGAGGTGCGCTAATCAAGCAAAGGTAATCATAATGCTTACCTGTTCTGATCATAGGAAACGAAGGCATCCTTCAATGGCGGCGGTTTCGATGTACCGGACAAACTTGGGGAGATGTTAAGCCATCTAACACGGAAAAATATGAGATATCCTGTGTGGCCGGGAAGTAGATCAAATTACTGCAACGGGGGAACTGGACTTGACGTAGAGATAGACTGGGAATAGGAAAGGGAGAAGAGGTAAAAGGAAAGGAGAATGACAAGGGCCATTCGGGCCCTGCAATGAGGCACTCGTTGACGGTGTGAATGACCTCGACAACGTCGACAAGAACCGCGCTGCGGTTAACGGTCATGCTCTGCTAAGTGGGTTTGATTTTAATTATTTTCCACCTCCGTTTTAAATTAAAACTGTGGCGCGAAGCGAAGCGGCGGCAAATCAAATACTCACGCACGGTAGCCGCCGGCAAGTCTGACAACACACAATCACGGGACCGAACCCTCTTGACCTTGTACTTTCGCATAATCCTCCATCTCGCATTCGTACGTATGGCTCAAGACCCCCAAAATACCTCGAAACGCGTCCTTACAGATGATATACACGCGTCAAACCTCGCTTCCAATGCCCCGGTAGCCTCGTGGGTCCTCTGCCTTGTCGAGACCGCGATCTGCTGAACGATACAATTAATGAGCAGAGCCATTGAACCGGACATCGCTTCTCAGTTGCGCAGTGTTGCCATGCGTGCTCGGCGGAGTACGTCTGTACGTTTCGATTTTTTCTGATCTTGTCACTTACCTGGCCGTCAGATGTTTCCCAAGGGTATGCAACCAACAGGGATCCGTTACAACCCGGCGGTCCGTCGTCTCGTACAAAGTCCCTTTCCACCAATTCCATATTCCGTTCTTCAAACGACATTATGCACGATGTATTTGCTCCATCAAATGCTGGGGATCCGAGTCCTTTCCCCACACAATCTTTGAAGAAGCGAGCTCGTTCTGAGGAGGTGGATACCGACTTGTCGACATCCTCCCCTACCGATTCCCCCCAAGAGACAGGCGAGGACACGGTTATGACCTCAAATAGCCGTTTGGCCGATAGACCCATCAAGCCTCTCAAGAAGTCCGGCAAGCCTGGGCTATACACCCGTTCCTTGCCCGCGTCTCTATGGCCCACCGGCTCGGCGGAAACAGGAAATGTAGAAGAGGAGGAAGACTGGAGTACTGCAATGGATGGTGGATCCAAACCATACGAGCCTATGGCATTGTCCTAACCCACTCGGTGTGTCCCCGTGTGTATATACGACTCGTATCACTCTGCTTACCTTGCTTTTCAGAACACAAACTCTTATTCAGCCCCCATAATTTACTCGAACTGAAAGCTTACATATGCCTATGTTGTATTACTATCGATCATTCATCCGGATGAACTGATACAAAGTGTAAGGCACTTCACCGGGATTCATATAAATATTCGACATGCAACAGTGCCAACCATTGTTTGTTACGGCTTGCTGGTGTGGGTCCGCGTGAGAGAGAGTGCCGCGCAACGCAGGATTTCCTGCTTCTTCGCGGACTGATAATCTTTTTGTTGAGTGCGAAGCTCCTAAGAATGATGGTCTTATAAGCCTTGCTAATTGAGGGCGCTATAAAATGTGAGTCTAGTCCCCAAGAGATTTCCCGTTTACATTGTACGTTTTCGGAAGCGCCGGTTGCGGGCCCTAGTAGTTGGATCGTAGACGAGATCTTATATCGCTGATCACAGATTTGTGTCGACCTTTCTGGGCTAGAATTCGTCATGTCGGAATCTCAACTATTTTAACTCGAAGCTTACACGATGCACTCTTGGACTCGATATATCATCTCGCATGTGGCTTTCTCTCTATTCGCCCCCTCCCGTTCTTCCTTCCTGCTAGAGCTCTTCACGCACTCGGTTACTCAACTATACTCTGATATCTCTCAACTGTATTATCCAGACTGTACACCTCCTTTCTACGGGACTTCCACCCCGAAGTCAGGCAAGTACTTACATTAACCTATTCATGGTCTTCCTCCAATTCCTCTTGCTCGCATGGGCATTTCGAATTTAATTGCTCTCGCGATACAAAACTCGAAATGGCCTATGCTTTTCAATTTTTATATCTTTTTGTTGCCGTAGACGAGAAATATCCTGACGCCACAGTAGTTTATACCCCGGCGCTGTCTTCTGAGCGGGTCGTTTTCTCCTGCCTATTATGCACCCATCGCGCTGCAACACTCCCAGCGGCCACCACAGCAATACGAAGGCCCCTCTGGCTGGGGAAAGGACCCAACCTTTGCGACCCATTCCCTCCGTTCACCCCAGGTGAGAATCACACCGCGAAATATTTTGATTTCCTAACAATAGCGTATGTCGCTTCTAGGATGGGCGGGAGCGAACCTATCTTTAAGAGGTGAGTTTTGGCGCTTTGATTCGAAATGCTTTGACGGTGTCTTTTTGTGCACCACTCACCTTCCTGCTTTCCAAGCTCTACTACAGCAACTTCAACCTCATCTGCTCCTACATTGGGCGTGTTCAATGGAACCACTGCGAGTTATAGGTGGCCCTCGTTAACAGTGGGTTTTGGCCGGTCGACGCCCATAGAACATGTGCAACTACGACGTGGGTCCCACACCAGCTTTACGCCCTCGGCCTACCCGCAAAGCATGAGTAAGGAACCTAATGGGGTGCTTCAGCGACCGGTCAGGTATGGCATCCCGTATTACACTCCGATCTAGTCACTGATTTTTCTACGTTGCAGTTCGTTGGATGAAGGTCCCAGCCGTCCTCTATCAGCTGGCTCGAATTCGTCTCGAGATGGCAATCGTGGCAGAGGCACGTTGAGCTCGAGCTCATCTGACGGCACTCCAGACGATATAGAATGGACCGCGCATGCACGGGCTTCTCAAAGTCCCGATGGTCCACCAGGAGCATGGGAGTGTACATGGCAGGACTCTGAGGGCTCGCCACCTTGCACATACCAAGGCAAAAAACAGCTCGTGAAACGCCATATTGAAACAACGCACATGTTGATCAAGTGAGTCGACCGCCCATTTCCCAGCAATGCTGCAGACTAATGAAAGTAGAAAATTCGTCTGCCCCATTTGTGACAAACGGTTTGCGCAGGTGGGTTCGAACGACTGTATGTTTATCCGAGGATCCACAACGGCTCACCCACTTTGAATTCAGAAAACGAGCTTAAACGTTCACGTCTCATCCAGACAGTAAGTCCAACAACTCGAACCGAGTTTTGCGGCGTCGATCTAACGGAGAAATTCAGCCTCAAGGACGAACCACACAAATGCGAGTATGGCGGCTGCGTGGCGCGTTATAACGACCCCGCTCGCCTGTGTCGACATAAAATCGAGGTTCACGACTACGTTCCACGCGCCAGCGTTCGACAGAAGAAAAACTCTCCAGGAATCCATCCAGTGAAGGCTATATATGATAGCCTCAGAAATGGCTCGGACATTCCTGGTGCACAATAGACGGCGCCCAATCAGTCCATTTAATACTCCCAGCTCTATAATTTTTGTTCTTTGCTCGTTTTCAAATACCTCCTTTCGATGTTTGGGATGATACCTGTTCTTGTTATTTAGACCTTCGCCGACTTTCTTTTCACTGCAACTTTATCATTGGCAGCTTCTATTGTATGCTATGTAGACGAGTTCCTACTCTGTAATTTAGCTATGACGGCCATGGAGCCGAGCAATCATTTATGGGCAGTGTTTTACGGACGACGATAGGTTCTTCAGTGGGTCCAAGGCTTCAGAATGCTCCAACCTAGTCATTTCCGGTATGTATCTTCAGCACCAATCGTACCGAAGTCCGAGGTCTTGTCCATCTACCGATTGTAGCCACGAACCCATGCGTCGCTCAGGGGAGAGGACCTACAATAACAATATCAATCTGACCGCCCAAAGACTTCGTGCGCCCTTCCACATTTCGCCATAGAAGTCCAGCAGGTGGAGATGCAGGGTGGGACAGATTGAAGTGCTCTATAGGAAAGGGACTGAGCCAGATCATTCGAGTTGACTTATCTGGACGAAAGAGCGACCTTGTATTTGTCCCACCATAGCTGCGCGCTTAGGCGGTGCTCCAGGGCTAAGCGGAGATCCCGGAGCATGTCCTGGTAGATGATACTCGTCCTATCAAGTGGGACTGCCCTTCCATGGGAAGTCACTACTAAGCGGGAGCAAAAGGGGTGGATCTATAGTTGCCCTGGTCTGGGGAGCGGTTCGAAATTCGGCTGTGTCGTCTGTGGCGGGACGGTGAACAACAGTGATCCTGGTGAGAAGAAGTACGAGCCTCGGTCTGGACACGCGTGTCCCACGAGACTTGTCGGCACGATGAGAGCCTCGAATCCGCGTAGTAGAACTGAAGTTCACCGATGCTGCCAAGAAGTCATTTTCTAGTACGCATGGTGAAAATGGTCCTTTCCGCTCCTTCCAGCCCTGAAAGTCGATTCATTTGAAAAGAACCAGCGATTTTCAAAGGATGTTCGTCGTTTGACTCGCGACAATTGATTCAGTGTGGAAGCTGTCCGATTCCGGAGTTGGGCGCTGCAGTGTGGGAGGTCGAACCGTTGCGAGTGTGCCAGAAGCCGTCCAGATAGAGTATAGTGAATACATCACTCATAACCAAGGCTGCAATCACACCACTGCTCACGACCAATAATAAGAAATCTCGCGTCGGCTTGATGATTGATTCAACGGCTCTGGAGAAATTCCGATAATCATGCCACCCTAAGGAGACGATTTGATCAGATGCGAGGACCTTAAAGTCTAATACGGTTATAATGTGAGCTAGAACTCGAAGATACGAAGAAACGTTCCCCTTGTGATTCCCGCTACTGACGTAAGGAAGTAGAAGGGTATTTACCAGGCTGAAAAAAAAATTCCCGCTACTGACGTAAGGAAAGTAGAAGGGTTTTATCAGGGCTTCGAAAATCGGCATCAAAAACAAAAACGTGACCTATAGGCGCCCAACACGTGAAATTGAATTCACTGAAACGTGACCTCTTTTTGGGCGCTTATAGAGACGGCCGCTTTCTGGGTCCTTTGTGTGTACTTTGTGTGTAAGTTCATTTGCTAGTTCGGGCAGTATGTCTCTAGTTCGCACTGTAGCCCATTAGTGGAGTCTCCACTTGGGAAGTTCTGTATATAAATGGTTTTGGGAGGTTGAGAATTGACTCCACTTTCCTTTATTAGGGTCGTAATTCATCAATGGCTGTATATTAGGCGCGTCCTAGCTGTATACGAGTGTGTCATGCCAACCGGTTCGGTACCTAAGGTCGATCATCTTTACTTGTTCTCTGCTCTTTGTGAGTGTTGGTTGTGAGCTCAACGTGTAGAATTTTTCTGTGGTTAGTCATGGGGGGCTAGTCATTGACTGAATAATACACGTTAAGGTTACGTTATGTCAAAGCATTTTCACACGTCATTGTGGCGGTGTAGTTGAAGCTCCTGGCGGCGCATGACAATGGTCCGTCTTTCTTTCGCCTTCGTTACCTGCAGGAGTGCTATCGGTTTTCTATCGCGTCGGTTGTCATTCACTCCGATACTTCTGAGCGTATTCTATCAACAGTAAACTCAGGCTCAACGTTGATTACGGTTGTCGCGAACGATATCGTTAATGTCTTTGCGTTGACGTCTATCGCTCATCGAAACGAACCATCTGGATATAAGTAAAATTTCGAGGCAAAGAAGATGGTGGGTTTTGCATGTTGGAGATTTTGCGTATCTCGTGGAGTTACTGACTGTTATATTCGTTTTCAGAAAGCAACGGATGTACACAGTGTGGTGTATCTCAATGCGGATGCGCGCTGTTTCCTTGCGGAGGATGCGCAGGAAAAGGGCCGTTATATGGTCTTTACTTACAGGAATATGTCCAAACCGCCTTCTTTCATGCGACCAAAAGTTGAAATATCCACGGCACACCCTGACAGTATCTTCGTCGCTAAACAACTACATTGGTTCGATCCCAATCGTCCTTATCTTCCTCTCATTCCTCGCTTCGATTGCGTCCTTAAACGTCATCCGGCCTTTCGTAGTCTTGTGTACCAGTATGGGCGATTTCCTACGGTAGAGGTGTCAACGGGACAGTATTGCCTCGAGCCAAAACTAGCTTCGTCGTGGGATACGTTGGAAAGATGGCTGAGGAATATGGCGACGCAGCTTCACTTGTTGGGAGATCCTCCATCTTCTCTGATACCCAAAAATTTTCAGCCTTGGCCTTACCCTTTGCGCTCGGGGTATCTAACCTTGCGAAGCTCACACTCGAACATCCAACGCATGGCCGCTCGTACTAGAGACTCATTCTTCCCTCTTATCGCCCAATGTTCTATGTTGATATTCTGGTGTCACGAAAAGTGTTAGAAACTCAACGATGATGGTGTTGCGTTTGAATGGTTGAAGCTTTTGAAGTCCGAAGACGACAGCACGCACGAAGCTCAGGAGCAGCATCGGTCGTGGATATCAGAGTTGTTGCACTCTTTCGTAGGAGACCTCGACGTACTCAGAGTGGGTGCGATCCTTGATGGGACAAAGGCCGATTGTCCTGATTGGCTGTGGTATTTTAGGGAAGTCAATATGCCCGTGTACGTTTACTGGGGGTATCTCGACGAATTGTCTGGTTCGCCTATGACATCCCCAGCTGCGGATTTCAGGCAGTGGTCCGTTCGAACGGATGAAAGATACGTGTGCCTGTATCGTCTCGCACCGGGAAATGCGGATATAGACGATCTACGCTTTAGAGCCGCTACCAAAACGTTTGGTGAACAACAGCCATGTTCTTCCCCGTTATCAGACCTACTTGCCGTGGAAGCAGAAATTCTGGCTATCCCTCTCTATGCGAATTCTGGGCAACTACCAGGCGAACGTGTGGAATCGTATTTCAAGCGACAACAGGAGAAGCACGAGGAACTTAGTGCAAACGAGAGTCTTCCCCAACAGCAAAAACGTTTGCAACGGGAGCGAGACAACGCGAGGAAACTGTGTCCGGGCAAGAAAGGGCCTAGGATATGGTACTGGGAAAAGGCGGATCATGATTTCCGGGTCCGAACGTTGCTGTCGCGGGCAGAGGGAGCTGGAGCATGGGCTGATCATGGGTTTGACCAGAAAGTATACAACTCCTTCCAAAACTGTTGGGACATTTGCAGCGATTTAGGCGATTATGACGATGACGATTTATCAGATGGTCAGTACGATGGTCAGACTGAGAGGGAAGCGACAGCACCCGTTGAAGTCGACTTGTTGGCCATCGAGAATCATGACATCGCTATGTCGTTGCAAGTGCCTCTTGCCTTCGATATTGTGACGACGCATGCAGACGACGCGTTCAATCTTGCGCTTCGATCTCCTCATTTGTATGGTGGTCATGACCCCCAACGAATTTCATTCGAGCGGGCGTCGGAACATTCTCCAGTAGCTGAACAGCTCGTTTCCGTGATGACGTCGACGGGTTCTACGAACGCAGGGCTTGATTCGCAAACCGGTTGTGAGTCTCAGGAAAGTGTATCTGTGCGTCCATCAGAAAATTGTCCCGCTTTCGAACCTCACGTTATCGATGTCGCCAAGACGGGCGTTGCGGACGCGTCGGCAATTCCCGCTCGGTCACCCTTGTCGTATGGTGGTAGTCATTATCCTCCCGTTATGGATATTGCAGCAACAGGCGCTGCGGACGCGTCGCCAGTTCCCCCCCGGTCACCTTTGTCGTATGGTGGTGGTCATGAGCCTCTCGTAATGGATGTTTCAGCAACCGGTGCTGCGGACGCGCCGCTACTTCCCCTCCGGTCACCTTTGTCGTATGGCGGTGGTGATGAGTTTCGACGGAGTCCGTTCGGTCCGGTAGCGGAACCTTTTCCGTTTGATGCGTCACAGATTCGGGAGGGCGCTGGAAATGAAACACAGAATGTCGTGAACGAGACTGATAACGTTTACTACCATGTTGATTCGCTTGGTGGTGTTCCTCATGAACGTTCCGGGTCAAATGCGATGGTTAGTGTAGAACCTTTGTTCAGTTCGACGTTGACATTTTTTCCATGTTTATAGGTTCAACGAGAGCGGGGCTCTGCAGTAGACAACCCTGTGGAAAGGTCGAGCAATCAGTCGTGCAGTCCTGGCTCTCCGTGTTCCATGGACATGGATAGTGAGGAGGACGAGAAAATTGAATGGCAGTTTTGGATGTCGCAGCGAGCCGCTCTGAACTCAGTGGAACCGCCCGATCACATCATTACCGTTACTCCGCAAGAAGTTGAACAACTGATACTTGCCGATGAAGATGCGGAGGATTTTGAATTCAATTTTGAGCATTCCATTCAGGATATTGCGAAGGTGGTATACGGATTCTCAGGTGAATCCTTCTCTATTCCGGAACCCCTCAAAGTTCCGTGGAATATCACCCGAGAAGCTTTGGGGAACGGAAGGTGGATGGACGTCGAGGCCAATATATCTTTTGCAGAACACGAAGCAACGGCACAAGAGAAACGACTGTTGCAAGGTTTTCTGCAGAAAGTCGAGGAATATGGGGGGCCTTCGTCTTGGGTAGCATCACCTACCATTCATTCCCTCGATATCCACTCTGCAGCCCACGATGTTCATTCTGAGGATTCGTGGCAGTTTCAAATGACTCTATTAGATATTAACAACAGTCGTCACTATCACCTCCGATGGCACGACGGGTCGTTTTCGATTCTAGTTGAGGATCCTGTCGCTATTATGGGGTTAGTTCGAACTCGATCTTCGACAACATGTAGTGATGCAGCAGCGAAGTTGTTCCAGGAGGGTGTCAAGTTCCAAACTCTTGCGGCAGGACCTCTCCGTGATCACGCTCCCAGTGGGAACCGCGACGTAGAAGAGTACTGCATGACGAAGAAGAAGTTCAACGGTCCTCGACTTGGGTACATATACGAGCAACGGAAAGCGGACGCGCACGATTTTTCTACATACCAATTCGCTAGAAACGAATTTCTGAGGGGACGAAATGGGAGGGCGGCCGGTCTTGCGGGTGGCATCGTTTGTTGGATTGCGAAGGAGGTGTTGAATGTAGAAGACGTCATTCATGGGCCTGAAGTACCGGAGGTGTTTACTCAGGGAAGATGTTTCTTTGAGCAGGATGGCGTGGGATACTGGGACGACTGTTTGACTGAGGAGGATGTTGATTTGATATGTGGGGTCTATTACTTCACGACTGGTGGGTGCTTATCCTTCTGCGGGCTCAATAGTCGTTCACATCAACTAGATCACGCTCGGGATTATTGTCATGAAAAGTATCTCTCCTCTCATCGGTCATGGTTCCCTCGGCCGGGTTCTTTCAATGCGTCGACTTTCAATGTTGGGTTTTGGTCGAAGGATTGCGAAAAGTGGTACAAACATCGAGTACGCAGCGCGAGAAGCAACTGGGCGGACGTGTTGAATGGGTCGCGGTGGAGGGGCGCGATGCGTTTTAACTCACATGTTCCGAAGATTGTTAGAGCAAATCGACAACTGGCTCGTGTGTTTGTAGAATCTAGGACGTTGCAACCGTGACGTTCGATGATAAAAGTTTATTTACTGTACAATTTGGGTGCGCTTTCGGGTCTTCACGTTCACAGTACGGTATGTACCGAGGTTAACTTAGATTTCGATGAGCAAACAGAGGGATGCGGGTTAGCTAGGTGGCGTGGGAGAGTCTTTTGGAAAAGGCTTATGTTGTTCCTGGAACGTACGAATGGTGATGCTTTTTCTTAGTACCTATACGCTGCGACTCTGAGTGTTTAATCTATCCGTGCTTCATAAATATAACCCCAACTATGTATCTCAGGGATCGGGAAACCTGGGGAGGGGGGACTAGTACCGCAAGGAGTTAGTGGATGGACGCCTATTGCTCCGTTGGGAGTATATATGGGGATCGTAGAGAGTGGGAGAGGACTCGCACGTAGATTGGTATCGAAAAGAAATTGGCTAGGTATCGTAAATGGAAGGGAGCTTTCGATGCAAGCAGTGGATGTCATGGACAGAGGGTATTGAATTCGTTTTTCTAATGCCGAGATGGGGTCGTTGCACCATTTTCTGCGTGGGGCTGGTACATAGTTGTGCAATCGTCTTCGATGTCGTGTTAGCGATGCTGCATGATTGGTTGTAAAGGAGCACGTCGGGTTTGGACATTTCAGATGTTTTTGGAGGGTGCTACTAGCAAGATATGTAAGTAGGCCAGTAGGCGTACCAGGGGAGTTAAAATTTACTGGGTCCAGAGATGAGTACTGAGAGTCGTCCTCTGAATGCTGCGGAACTGGCAATTTGGCTGAGGGCAGGCATAGGGACTGCGTTTATGAGACAGGAGTGAGGTAAACTTGCAAGGAGGGTTGAAGGTAGGGGTTGGACGTTTACTATACAGATTTGTCTTTGTTGTGAGTTAGGACATGGCGTTCGAGGTTACTTCTCCTGGAGATCCACTTCTCACAAACGGGGCAGAGAGCTGGGGAAGCGGACTGCTTCTGGTTTGTAGCATTAGTATGAACCGGGTAGGCGTAGTGGAGCGACCACCACTCACTGTTACCGGGCGTGGCATAGCAATCTTGGCCTTCTTTCTGAGCGGCGGATGATAGGAAAGGCCAAGGAGACGTAAGAGGAGATCGGAGGGTGATATCGAGACCTTTCTATATCGGTTGGCTCAAACGAATTAAATCAGTATGGTGGGACAATCGATAGTCGAAAATGGGTATGAAAGTTTGGTACAATGTAGGCATGAGGTACATGAGACCGAGAACCCTTGCCTATTCAGAGCAGTTCCCTATTCATTATTTGTCTCGAGAGTTGGTTATCGATCGCGAAGGTGGCGGCTCATTGTGAGATAAGTTGTATTGAAATCCATTTGGTAGTTCACTGGTAGGACGCCAATTGTGTTCTTTAGTTAATGATTGCATTTGGGAAAAAGTTATTACCAATTGGTGCTCTTCTCACTGATGGAGCCGGTACTAGTGAGTTAAACATTCTAGAACAAAAGTCGAAAGCTGCTTGGTGTGATTGATTGTCCCACTCCACGTCAGTTTGTTTGCATTTCGACTCTTTCCACAGCTACTGCGTCAACGACCGTCGCATCTTTCCCTTGCACCATGCCTCGTTTGTCTGCTAAGTCGAAGAAGCCTTCGACCCGTAAACGGGTAAGCCTGTTTTTCCTTGCAAGCCACAGGCCTTATTGATCTCGCACAACAGCGGCGTAGCCACGCAACTTGTCCTATATGCTTCAAGCATATTTGTAGGAGTAACGATCTTCCCCGACATGTGAGGAGTCATAATCAGGACAGGTCCTCGTAGTCAGTGGTCGAAATTTCATTTGTTCTCGTGTCTGATGGGTAGTAGCCCGTACGTATGCCCGCATAGTCCTTGCGCCTTCCGTAGTCTTCAAGAAGTCAACCTCAGAACACATATGAAGACCCAGTAAGTCGCTGCTGTCAAATGTGATGTGATGATCGGTTTACGCATTATTTTTGCAGCACTGGCCTGAAGGATCAAGTTTGCCCGGAGTCCGGATGCCTCTTCATGACCAGTGATCCTGGGTCGTTGACAAGACATCGCAGGCGGCTGCACAACTACGTTCCCACTCCGCGCAGAAGATGGAGCGACGAGGCTGGTGCATTTGTTGTTGAGGACGGATATGAGACTTTCTCGCTTGCGTCGAGTGAGCCGGATGGTCCTGTTGCCACACCTATGCCGTCCCCAGCCAGTACGTCCTCCCAGCCGATTGCGTTGTGTCGCTCTAGTCAACATCGGGTCGTCCGTGTCTCAAATGATCGTAATTGGAGTTCGTCCGTTGGCACCATTTCATCGGTTGGGAATAATCATAGTGGGACGAATTGTGAGTGTGCTTTCAGAAGTCATATACGGTGCTGTGATCATCGATGTTGACTCCGTGTTGGGTTATTTTACGACCACAGCGTCTGCTCAGTTGTTATCCCGTGAAAGGCCAGGTCGAAGTTCACCTGTTTTCGGTCAGCGGACAAAATATCCATCTATCTTCAGCCGTCGGTCAACTGCCGTGTCTTTTAATCATGATGTGGAGGATCACTTGGGAGGAGACGGTTACGTCCGTAATCATCGTGGAGGTAGTGACGGTCGTCCCCACACTATGCAGCAGGAGCGGCGTGTTCAACTCCCTTTCATCAGTACACCCGATGAGGGTGTTTCGGTCGATACTATTGCAGTCACGACATTGGCATTGAGAACATCTGAGCGTCGTTCAATGTTGACGTCCCCGTCGTGTCAGCAAACACAAATGCATGCGTTGCCTATAATCTTGGATACATTCGCTCCAGGTGCTGCTCACGGTGGCTCGACCACCGAAACCAATGAAGATCACATAATTCAGGAAGCTTCCGGTGTCGCATCATCTATAAGGGGGTGCAGTAGTATTCGGCTTCCCAGTATTTCATCTTGGTTCCCTGATGAACTATGGATGGCGATGCATAGTTTTCGGTGACTTCCACTATTTTCCCAACTTTGTTGACTCCTTCAATTTGAAGGTTGCCTTCGTTTGATAATTTGCAGTAGTTGGGCTGTAGTCTATTGGCTTCGTGATCTGTTAGCGTACTGCATGTAACACTTCGTTGTAGTCGAATGGTAGACTGGTTTAATTTTTCTCTTTTCAGCTTCGTTGTTTAGATCCCGTTATTTTGATCCAATATGACAGACGGTAGTTCTACGTTACATCCTGAGTTCGGTTGTTCCTCTTCTCAAAATGGTGTTGAGGGACGTGGTTGAACGCGACAACAACTTCCGTAGAATACCGCCAATTTGCACGTCAGGCATACCCCTTTACCCCCCCTCATAGGCCTATCTCCCCGGTGAGATAATTAGGCCTGTGAGGGGTCTTTTCTAGCAGTTGTGCCCCAAGGCGGGGATCACTTGAACTTACTCATGTCCTGCTCAAGAGTGGCTGGGCGTACTCTGGTGTACCCGATGGGGTTTCTGTGATCGAGAAGCAGGGATATCACGTCGATATTCACAGTGGCGCGAGTTCCGCCGAGGTTCCAGCGTCCATGTAGCGGTTTATGCCTTACGTTCCGATGCATTCCCAATTGGTGCGCAGAGCGACGGCTTTCGTATTGATTCGTTCACTGTGATAACCATACCCGGCGTCCCTTGAATCTCATGTTTCATGGGCCGGCTGGTAGGTCTCTTGGGATGTGTAGTTGTGATTTAGCAATGTAGTAGTGTCAATACGTTGAGGTTTTGTATAGTTTGGCGACCTAGGGCTTCATCAAATCGCCGTACCTTTATTATTCAGGTGTGCGGATTGTAGGGCTGACTCTGGCACGTTTTCCGTTGATAGTAAAGTCGTTGTAAGCGTGGGCGCAAATGACACTTTGGGGTTCATAGCTCAGTTGGAGAAAGGAGGCGGTATTTAGAATTGTGGTAGTTTTGTTGTGCTTGTTTGTCCCCGGGTGTGTCATGGCATGCCATCGAAGTTATCTGCCATGGTTCTAGGTCGACTCTCTACTTTCTTCAAGTAATTGCGCGGCGCTTGTCTTGAACTACACTCCGCGCTCGAATAGCTCTTCGTTTCTTTAAAGTCAAAGCATTGTAAGTCGGGCGATTGTTCGCTTGCATTCCTTTATAAAGTGATATTAACCCCATCTCATGTAGGTGTGATATGCACGAGCTGAAAGAGGGCGCTGGTCGTGCGTTTGTCGTTGTACCCGTGTGGTTTTTATGGAATGACATACAATGTTCTCATTCTAGGTGACGACGTATGTTGGATTTGTACAGGCGTAGCGGAACTTCCTGAACGACCGTTGCACCATCCATGCAAATGTAGTGGCAGTATACGATACCTTCATCAAGATTGGTGAGTCAGTTGGTTTGGGTGGTCGTGTCGAAATGCTCACAAAGTGGGGTAATGTACGATCCATAGTTTGGAGGAGTGGTTGTCGCGTAGTAAGAAGCAAAGGTGCAATATTTGCAAGCACACGTACTCCTTTGCAAAAGGTTAGATCTGGTTTGTTGTCTGTGTTAGAGCGTCGCGCTAATCGTACCTTCCTTTAGTTTATGCACCAGATATGCCCGCGTCTCCACCTCTGTACCTCATTTTTCGTCACCTCTTGAGGACGACTTTTTGGGCACTCATTTTCGGAGTCTGGGCCACTATAGTGACCTTGATTTGGTTGGCGATGGTTCCTCTGTCGGTGACATGGTCTTGGCGATTGTTTTTTGCATTGGGCGACGGTGTGTGAGTGCTTTTAGTACTAGTAGTGAGATGCTACTCTAATTTATTATTGAAGTTCGTGTGCCGTTGGCGGTTGCGAAATGTTGGGCTCACTTCTTGGTCCCACGACGTGTTGGGATAGGCTTTTGGTGGAAGCGCACGGAGAACTACAGCATGTCGCTGTATTTGTCAACGTGCTGCTGCTGCCATGGCTAAGATTTCGTTCTTCCATCAGGCGCCCCTTTGCACTGCAGGTGGAACAGACAGATTGGTCCATTATCTCAAGGGATATCTTCGAAGGGGCAGCAGCCTGTCTATGTGGTTACGTGGTTGTGACCCTGTTTTCTGTCGCAGAGGTCGTCTTACCGATATTCATTGAGGAAGATGGTATTGTCGATGATGTGGCAGGGAATGGGGGGTTTCACTTGGATGTCCCCCAACATATGCAGGAATTCCAAGTAGCGCGAGTCGACACAAACACTCAAGTTGCTGCCGCTCGTAGGGAACGTGAAGCGTTACTTGTTCTGGAGGGAATCAATGAGGGGAGGCTGGAAGAGGCTGGTGATTTCAACCCAAATAGAAGGATAACCGCCGATTCACTTGATTGTATTGTCGCACGCAGAGTTGCAGATAAACTGGGAGAAGAAGACGGAGTCCATCGTGATGCTTCGGAACACAACGTCAAGGAGGATAGGGTCCGCAGAAGAAAGTTCGGACGACGATTGTATGGTGCTACGTTGCATCGTGCTGACAGGCTACGCGGAACCAACAAGACGACTGGTTTATCGGTTGATCACGTCGAAGGAGCCAGCACGGATCATGGGGTGTGTCGGGCTGGACCTTCAGGTTTATCATCAGTCGTACAAGGTCTGAACCATGGAGATCAACGTTTCAGCACCTTTTTTTCGATGCCTCCAGATGCGTCTGTGGCAGTTCACCCGGCTTCCCCAAGGGCGCTACCTTTTCCTATCGCATCGCCAACTGGCTGTTCATACAAGATATCGGTCACTCCACCGCTCCATTCCATTGAAAGACAAACAATTCTACCGAAGTTGTCCCTCAACGCAGCGGTAGAGACAAACCCGCGTGACCTACCGAGTACCTCGGGTTGTGCGGACAGGTTTTTGTTGGAGGATAAATGGGGGGAGTTTAGCGATATTGAGGACGAATTGATGCAGGGGAGATGCAGCTCGATAGCTGGAGAGGAAGCGATGGCAAATGAGAAAGAAGAATCGAAGGCTGTTCGGGAAGGAACAAAGGACAAGGTGCCGACAGAAGCCGCAGAAGTAGGCGTTGTTCATTGTGCCAGTGACCTGAAGTTAGGTCGTGCCCAAGTTTTATCCTTCGGAACCACACGGCGCGAGTTTGACTCGATCGTCGATATCACTCACGAAGGGTACAATGTCTCGAAGAATGGAGAGGTTTTGATGGCTGTAGGTGGGGAGTGCAAAGGAGTAGCGGCGGAAAAGGCGACAGGAGTAGTAAGGGGCGATTTCGATGCGGTAATTCAGGGTGCATCGACTTCTTCACCACCTCCTGTGGTTTTGAGGGCAGGCATGGAGAAGAAAGAATCGGAAGTGTATTGGAAAGAGGAGATAGTGCAGGACGATGATATACCAGGACGATTAGGGGGCGCCCAGGCCGCGTTTTTCATACCGCAGGAGAGGGTTTTAGATGACGTTGTTGATAACGTTGGGAATGAGGGCGGTGGAAATGATCGTGGTGATCATGGGTTGAGAAGAGAAGTCGTGAACGATCTTGAAGATTTCGATGGCCATGAAATCATGGAGGCAGTGGGACTTATAGGACCGCTGTATGGCTTGCTCCGAACGGTAAGTTTGCTTGGACTGAGTATAACTGTATTCGTTGCTTTTGTGCTTAATTTTTGAAGGTTGCCCTTGCGTTGTTTTACCTGGACGTATTGGTCGCCGCGGCGTTATTTTTTTTCTTCACCATCGGGAAAACGTTGTTGTTTCTATCTGTCAGTTAAACTCAGTTGTGTTCCATTCGGAAATTTTGGTTCTAATCACTACAATGTTTATAGCTCAATCCTGCCCGAGTTGGTCGCGCGGTTTCTGTACCCTTATGGGTTGTTCGTGTGCTTACGGACCCTATCGTGGACTCCATAGAGGGCTTTGGGCACTCGGTACTCAGTAGCGTGTTGAGTGTAGTGAGCGCAGCGAGTGGCTCTCTTTTCGGTGACGTTCAGGTGGAGTTGTTGAGGATCTATTTTGCTTTAAAGGTGAGTGTATTCCGCGCGTGGTCATTGGTGTATATGGTGATTGAAATAACTCGAAGGTCGATGTTACGTTGATGATCCCGAGTGTTGTGTTCTGGGAATGCTGGGAATGCTCCCCTCATAAATGGAGTCAAGGCATGATGACAGGCCGCGCACAAGGCTTGTTGTCGGTCTGCTTTCAGCGCTTTGTAGCGTTAATATTTGGTCAGGAACGCGTCGTCGGCTGGATTGCTGTTATTTCGGGCCATGTTATCGCACGTGGTACTCAATTTCAGATTGGCTTGGCTGGAGTGTTAGAAAGTTGGACGCAATACGTGATGAGGGATGACTCCTTTGGCGATCGAGTGTTGGGCGTTGTGATGGGATATGTGGTCGTTGTCGGAGTAATAGTTTGCTTCACGCAAGTGAATGGCCAAATTGGAAACAATTGGAGTGCAGGGCGATACGTGATAGGCGTTGTTCGCAGGCAGCTGTTGCTTCTTAAGGTATGAATCTGTTAGAGATATGTCCTTGTTCAAGCTGACTTTGATGGTAGCTAACGGCGTTCATGGGCCTCGAGGTTTCTATTTTGCCGCTCTTTCATGGTGCTGCTCTTGATTCTTGCAAAAGCTGGTTTGGACGATATTACTATGATTCGGTAGAGATCCATATCGTCTCCGAATCTCAGTCGTCAGGGAGGCGGTTGGTATATCATTGGATTTTTGGGATGATGTTCTCGTAGGTTCTCTTTCGTTGAGTAGGATCTATATCATGCTAATCCTTGTTAAGTTATTTCATCAGTGAAATGGTTATTGGATTCAAGCGCATCTTGCGTCCAGGCGTGTTGTGGTTCATAGCAGATAGGCCGAATGCAGATCAAGTGTTTCGTCGCACGCAGGAGACGCTCCGGAATTCCACTCTGACATTGCTCCGAAAAATTGTTGTCAGAGAAATGGCGTTGTTGATGGTGCTGGGCGTGGGTATTCTTGGCATCGCCATCTTGGGTCATGTCGGGACTTTCGCTGTTATGCCGCTCAGATGGTGGGTGTTGACTCTCTTTATTGTCGGTATCCGATTTCATTGCGTTGCAGGAACTATCCGTTCAGTGTTCCTATGGGATTGGTGTTCCTGATCGGCGTTTTGCTCTATTCGCTGCATCATTTACATCCAAGGACTCGCTTGAATGAAACCGCGTCGGCGTACTCAATGTGGCTCGCTGCTAGGTTGCGACTGTCGTCATACCTGTTTGGTGGTCGCCATCCTGACGAAGAGTTCACGCCACCGCTGCGAGCACTAGTTCTAGGCTTGTTTGGGTCCACAGTGACTCGTGGTCCAATTCTGGCTGAATATGACGGAACATTCAGGAGAGTATCCAACACAAATGAATCTCTGGTTTCCGGTGGGGGGTACCGCACTATTGAGGTTGGTGCGAGGGGAGAACCAGTTGATGAACAAGGCAGATTGTTGATGTTGAAGCAAGACGTGGCAACACTGAAGGCAGGGAGAAAGATCGAGAAGGATTATGTTGTGGTCTATCTTCCGCTGGTTTTCGCTATCGTGTTGTCGGGTTTGCTCTGGCAATTTGGGCTACCGGACAGCTGTTCATTGCATTCATCGTTTGGATGCCTGTTCTTCTTGGACGTATGTTCTTCACCTCCTTGAAGACCCCTCAGGTTCATGACGCGTACGCTGTTATTGTCAGGGTTATCATGTTATTGGGAAGTTACGAGGCATGGCGACACAAGTTTATCATGCGCAAGATGAAGAGTGGGTTTGGTTACGGTGGATGGCAAAGTACCTGGGAAGGCATTCAGAAGGCCCCTTATGGTATGTTGTGGTTAGGCAAATTCAGCTATGCGACGTTGGTGTCAGTCGTTGTGGTCCCAGTGTTGCTTGGAAGATTGGTTGACCTTTGCATGGTCATTCCGGTACGGTTGGTAGTCCATCCAGGCTGGGTCCCATCGTTTCAAGTGTTGGACGTTTGGGCATTGGGAGTGCTGTATGGAATCATCATCGTCTCAACAATTAATCGAGGTCCTCGTGCGGATAATAGGGTTATTCGTAGGTTGCAGGAGGTCAGTGTTTAACTCGAATGGTATCGACGCATATCTGTCCAACAACCAAACTGACGACGCCCGTTGTGTAGGTCCAGCTTAATGGATTGGCGGGCGTGGACTTTATGGCATTGACACATGACGTTATGTGGCCGTTACTAGTGATAATGCTCGCCGCGGTTCTTTTCCCGACAGTTGTTTTTCACGGACTCCGATTCCTGGAAGTCGTGGCATCTTTCGATGATAAAGCGTTGCGTGAGTGTGTGGCTTCTTACTGCTCACTGATGGCTTACTCTTTGTTTCTATTAGTCAACTACATCTACCCGGGGTTCGCAGTAGTGGCATTTATTGCGATTGGTTGGCGGCCAACGTATGAGAAAGTAGCCGTAGTTGTGCAGGAAGAAGAATTTCTGGTAGAGACCAGGCTGAATAACTTCGAGTCCGGAAGTCGTTGATTGGTCTGTTATGTCCAGGACCGTTCTCAATGCAGTTGTTGAGTCCAGCTCGTTAGGACTCCAGTCAACGATGTGGGCGGGGGCTTTTGATCTCATTCGTGCCTAGTCTTACTTCTTTACATTTTCCGCGGATCCTATGTAGAAAAACATACTGAGTAAATATACTTGGGTAACGAGAGCATATGGTGAACGGAACATAAATGTTAAATAGCAAGAGGCGCTCAAGATAGTGCTTGTTATCAAAAGGCGGGTCTTATGAACATAGTGGTACACATGGACTTTCTCAGGTTGTTTTAGGTAGTTTAAAAGTCTTCGTCTAGCCTGTTGAGAGCGGTTGTTAAGAAGTGAGCACAGTAGAAGTTTATGAAGGGGGGGCTTACAAAAGAGTTGTTCTCTCCCCGGATCGAATGCTGCCTGTCGTGTATTCGGATACTCGTTTTTCGAAGAAATTTGTTTTCCCTTCGAGGGAGATGAGTTCCATGAAGTCGAATGGATTATGTGCGTCGTATAGGGCATCGACTCCGAAAGCTTGCATTAAGTGGTTGGCGACGAATTCGAGATATTTCTCCATGGCATCGGCATTCATGCCGATGAGCTTCACAGGTAATGAATCCACGTTTAGATTAGTATATTAGTAGCTGGTCATTTCTTATTCGTGTGGAAGAGCGTGCTCACCTGTGACAAACTCCTTTTCTACTGAAACTGCTTCCTGTATGATTGCCTGGATTACTTCCGAGGATGGTTTCTGTTCGAGGTAGGAGAAGATGACCGTTGCAAATTGGGTGTGGAGACCTTCGTCTCTGGCAATCAGTTCATTGGAGAATGTGAGACCTGGCATTAACCCTCGCTTCCTCAACCAAAAAATGGCAGCAAAAGAAGCGGAGAAGAATATGCCTTCAACAGCAGCGAAGGCCACCAATCTTTCGCTAAAAGATACGGCGTCATTAGAAATCCATTTCAAGGCCCAATCCGCTTTTTTTTTCACAGATGGGATTGTGTCGATCGCGTAGAAGAGCCTCTCTCGTTCTTCTTTGTCGGCGATGTAGGTGTGAAGTAACAAGGAATAAGTCTCAGCGTGGACGTTCTCCATCATGATCTGGAAGCCATAGAAACAACGTGCTTCCGGGATGGTGATTTCAGTGGAAAAGCGAGCAGTGAGGTTTTCGTTGACAATGCCGTCGGAAGATGCGAAGAAGGCTAACACTCGCGAGATGAAGAAGCGTTCGTCCGATGTGAGTTTGTGTTGCCAATCGTCTAGGTCCTTCGAGAGATCTATCTCTTCGGCAGTCCATGACGATGCTTGAGCTGTCTTGTACATCTTCCAGATCTGGAAATAAATTTTAGCGTCCAATTCGCGTCGGATGGACTTGGAGGTTTGAGCGCACCTCGTCATATTGAATTGGAAAGAGGACAAAGCGGCTGGAGGTTTCACGGAGTAATGGTTCGTCGAGGTTTAGTGACGTTGGGAGGGAATCAGTTGGTTGATTGTGCGTCCTTGAAGCCATTGGTGGGATATGATTGCTAAACTTCTACTTGAAGAGACATTTTATGCAGTTCTGTGAATGAATTAGTTGAGGTATAGTGCGAATCCTAGAAACGCAATAGGTTGAGATCTTGGAGTTTCACTGTGACTGGAATGTGGAAGCGCGGAGAGTAGTCTTCAGCAGAAGCGTAGTTGGGATCGTCTGGGGATGACGTCTTTGAATACACCAACTGTGCCGTCGTCGAAGCATCTGTAAAGTGCTGTGAAGGTGAATACGCGTGAATGTTGGTGCGATTATGACGCCATGGTAGGTGAGAGTTTATCCCATGGACCAGGAGGTAGGGAGATTTCAACACTCATCCGGTAGCGAAAGAAGTGAGGGGCCGTGAGAGCCTGAGATCTTGAGATGTCCAGGAGATGTCTGTTCGGTGTCAATTGACGGAGTGTTGCCTTGCATTTGCCACTTCATTGCCAGTTCATGAGATTTTGTTGCGTGTTTAATTCGGAGCCGCAAGTCCGCTCGAATAGAGGGTTAATAGGCCCCGGGAAGCTCCCACAAGGGCCTGTCCGACCTACCCCCGAATTCAGCGTTATCTACGTTATGATTTCGAGCTCATCCATGTTGTTTTGGAGTCCAGAGTTAATGGGTACACCCGATCTCCCGTAAGGAGGCACGGATCTGCAGCGCCCCGACCTTGACCGGATCGCAGCGGGAACTCAAGTAAGTCGTCCTAGCTGCCTATGTGATGAAGCAAGGAAATTAACCAATTCGTTTGGGATTCAGGCGTCTGTTACGTCAGTGCATATCTAAACCGCCAGACAGCAGAAGCCCATCGGTTGATGCTCCTACAAATACACAAAATCGTGGAGGGCGATACTGGAAAACAACTTCGCTACCGACACCCGCATGCCAATAGCAGCAACGACTTTGGCTTCCAACGGATTCTGTCTTGGACGGTTGACCGTCACGGTGGACAACCTAAAGGCTAGTTTAATAGCTGGTGCGATCATCAATGTACCTCCTCACGGATGTCCCAATATTTGCAGGCCATAGCACCGTGAGGCAAACTCGACTTACACGAACGGACCCGCCTCCTTGCCGACTTGGATCCTTACGATCGTCTTTGACGAATCTTGCAGGTCTGTAAACCCCATTTTTATAGGAACATTCAGGAGTGCCATTGCGAATCCAGCGTGAAGGAGGAGATGAGGAACTTAGCTTGCTATCGTCACTCGAGCCGGGAAGAGACCTTGGACTACATCGAGGAAGAGGGCAATAAGAAGGCACAAGGTACGTGCTCTAACTGCTTCCGGGATATGCATCTCAAACTGATCAAACTGAAACTTCAATAGATTGGCTGGCCGATAAACGTCGCTGGCGCTTCAATCTAGTGAGGCACTTTTGGACGAAAATAAGGGGAGTGGACCTGTTGAAATAGAGTTTTTCTTGTCAGACGATGACGAGTAGTACAAAACGGCTGTAATTAGTCTAAAGTAGCGGTAGGGAATATGTTTTTTTCCATCCATTGGCCGACGTCACACGTAGCCTTTGCCCGGGTGTCCTTGGCCTGCTGGACGGTCTCAAAGCCCAACTCAGTCGTTTGGAACATAGTGGCCTGGTTGAACCAGACCATAGACCCCCTTCCCTTCGAATCCCTCCAGTCCTTGTCGTGGGCGTCTTTGGGCTTTCCACAAAGGCAGTCCAAAGGTTTGGAGTTTACTGGAGTCGGCCTGGCTCCGTCCTCTGTGACAACAATCTTGAGGTCTGAACAACCGGGCGTTAGAGAGAATAGTAGAAGAGAAGGGGGGCGCTTACTTGTGATATCAACGTTGAAGTGGAGAAAGAGGGATGAGGGGTACAGGACAAACACCCCCATCGGTAACTCCAAGGCGATACCCGCCTCCCATATAACAATCCAGCATTTTTCACGATGATTGAAGTGGCCTGGTTCAGGATCGGCTGTGAGAACTTCAAGTTGCCAGTGGTGCTCCGCTTACCATACACAAAAATCATACACACCGCTAACACCAGATTTTTGAAGTCCACATGAGGGTCACAGAAGACTCGGGGTACCTCAACTCCGTTAGAACGCACTCCGTTCAAACAGAAGTTCCAAAACAGCCCGCCGTAGGGCGGTCGGATGCCATACAACCTTTCCATTTCATCCGCGCAGCGTTCGTACCTGCCTGCAATGTCGGGAAACCCAGACCGGAGAAACTCGCAGCCGTAGCCAGTCAGTATTTCCAGCGGTTCCCCTGCTTCAAAAAAGGAGTCTAGCGCCGTGGTGTTCTTGAGATGCCATTTACTTAGGGCGGGTTTCTGGCTGAAGGTCAGTTGAGTAAAGCTGGTGGACGAGCGGAAGGACTTGCTGATTTGTTGTTGCGGTCGTAGCCCGCGATGCAAGAAAAATGAAAACCTCTAAGGTTTTCTTGGAACTCCTCTTCAGGTGGCCAGACAACCTCCTTCATGAATCTCTCTGCTGCGTCCATGACCCTCAGGAGAAGAACGTCCAGCATCCAAGTCGTGATCTCAGAGCGGATGAGGAACACCCTGTGGTTTCCATCCCTGACCAGCGTGCATTGGCTGTGGGGGTGGATGGTCAATAACCCAAAAGGAGGGCTGGGATGAGAGACTCACCCGCTGTACGGGACGATTTGCAGGCCCTCAATCTTCCCGTCTTGCCGTATGAGTTCGCGGATCTCTTTCCTGGCGTCTGCCTTTGCATTTCGCCCCATCCAGCCCGTGCTTGCGATCCTCGAATCCACGGAAATGTCTTGGAAGCCTTTGTTGGCTGTGGCTATCTCCACTCCGAGCTTGGCCTCCGTCCTCCCTCGCCTCCTGATTTTACCCCGCAGCCGATTGCGTTCCTCGCGCGGCAGTCCTTTTGGCACTGACCTGAAGTCATAAATAGGCGCAGGTATTTCGCCGGGCTCGCGCTCACGAGAGCTATGGAGACTGGAGGTTTGGTCAAGGGGCAGGCTGACGGGTGAGTTTTGGACTGAGCTCACCTCCATTCTTTGGGCACTGGTATTGTCGTCGTCTTCTCTTCTGGCAGCCCTTCGGCGTTTTCATTAGCGCCCGCAGTCTCCTGTTCTCTTTGCCCGAGGGGGCGGGGCAGACTCATTAGCTAGGGCATAAGGTGGAAGCGGGGGTAGGAGACGCACGGTTTCCTCTTCCCAATCTTGGGTTTCTTGGGCGGAGGGGCGGGGTTACTGAGTGTATTGGAGCTGAGAGACTCGGGGCAGGCTTCAAGTTCGTTGCGTGCTTTTTCCTCCCTCTCTGTCCGAGCCCTCTTTACGCGTCTCGAGTAACCCGCGTCGTCCTGGAAGTCCGAGCGTTCAATGAGGCCAACGAGGGCTTCCAAGTCCGGGTCTGTATTTTGAAGCTCTTCCACCGCGTGGTGGTGACGGATCGATGCTACGTCCTCCAGAAACGTGGATGCTGCGTTAATGGTAAGGTCTCCCGTTTGCGAAATCCCGACCGAAAATGAAAAGCGGGTGACCAGGCGTTTCAATGCTGTCCTGACTGCGTGGCGGGTGACTGGCATGGCAGATCTACAGTAGAAAGTGCGTCAAAACCGTGTAACGGTACACATAACGGGCGTGAATGGGGTACTAATTGATTATTGGAGGCCCTAGGCACAGTATGACGCGTGTTGAGGCGCGTTGTTTGTCTTGAAAGTCGGTGTTGAGGACACGAAGCGGTACAGCGGGGCAGCTTAAGCACAAATTCCCCACTATCAACCAAAGAGCTACCCAGGAATAGATATGCTCTCGGTTGCCGCGTGGCTAGTCGTGAGAGGTAGAGAAGAAAGAGGACTTGGGCGGCTGGCCGTCGTGGTGGGAGAACAAGAGTGATCGTTTGTTTTCCAGTGTCAACAAACCAGAATAAATAATGCCGCGCGCAAGTCATGTGAGGCCCGGTCTTTAGCCATTCAGACTGTGGACCTTCCCTCTCTCCTTCTGGACTGACTATGGATTCGTCCTCAACTACATCTAAACTCCTGCTCAAGTAGTTGAGAATTGAGGCAAATATTCTGTATTGAGTACGCGTGCAATACTACTCTACTTGAGTTAAACTAGGGCTGGCAAACTGACAAAAAGTTCAAGAGGAATGGGTTGAGATTCGCATATGTGCCAAGAAAAGTAAAAGATGGCATGACCTAGGCTGCGTTGGTTTTGCCCTTGCCTTTTGCCCCCGCTCCTCCACCAGCTTTCAAGCCGGAGCGCTTGTTTGCCGGGCGTTCCAAGCAATGCAATTTTGTTCTTCCCAAACTTCAAGGAAGAAAGCACCCTTGCAATGCTTCCACCGTGCCACGTGATTAACAGAGGTGTTGAAGCGCGGGAGATCCATCCCCTCGGGGGAATTCAACTGAGGCAATTCCTCCAGGTAGCATTCAAAGTGATCTGATTTAGAAGTTAGGCTTCTTGGTACGGACTCATCTCGGCAGTTTAGTCAATGTACCGGAAACATAAGTGGTCTCCTCTTGAGGGCCACGGTTGACACGCTTGGTGGGTCAGGGAGAAGTGGGGATCTTGGGTGGAGCGGTGGCGTGGTGTGCTACGTGTGCGTGTATGACCTATAAAGGTCTGTCTCGACCGCAGTTCTACTCTAGTAATGCTTGCGGAAGCACAGTGGTGGGAGTGGGGAGTTTTCGCAGCGACTTTGCTACAAAAGCTCCTTGTTGGTGAAGATGCTGTATTATCCTTCGCTGCACGTGTTTTAGAAGTTTCTGGAGGCCGAATTCTCTCCTCCCTAAACCTTATTCTAAGTTGACATGGGGTGTCCTACCCAACGGGGGTCGTTGCAGGCCGTTCCGTTTTAAGGTCGGTCTCGAGACAAGGGTTTATGCGCTTGGCCGTGATTCAAGCCTGTCTGCATTACAGTCGCTGCCTGCCGGGCGACTGGAGTCGTGAACTATCTGTGGATAAGTACTTAGTGGCCATTCAGCTCCATTTATTTAGGAGCACTGGAGCCTGGAGGTGGAGTGGGGAAGATGTGGGGACTGTGGCGCTCGGTTTTATTCATGAGGAGTCGTGTTTTGCTGAGAACCCATGCTCAAATGAGATAAGAACAGTCATTGAAAAGGTATATAAGGCGGTAGGCTCGCGACGACTGATGCTTCTCATTAATTTTGCTCTTATTTTTCGTGCATACACAATGGCAACGTTCGACGGGGTTCCAGTATCATGCTGCGTTGATCTCACTCTCAAGCAGTCACACATATCGCCGTTTTTTCTACACAAAAATAGGCACATTTTACCTCCGGGTACGAGACGAGTAGTAGAAGTTCCATCTACAGTCGGAGCCATGCGCGTTGAAATCGTACCTCGATTATTGTCTCCAGGCTCCGGTACGAGAGATTCTAGCTTCGAGTCTGATCATTTTTGTTCTTTGAGGTTAGGTCGGGATTGGTTTGGTGAGTTTAAGAGGTTGATGGCAGAGAGGGCAGGGGTAGCAGTGGGATTGTCAGACGTTAGGCGCTATTTGCCGGATATGCATTGTTATTTAGATGTTCCTTTGCACATTTCCGCTGACGGCGTGCTCATTTTGGATCCGTCCACGGCTTCATCTTCAGGCGGGACGCGTTTCCATTCCAATGGGGGAACCCACTCAGGAATGTTGGAGCATCGCAGTGAAGGTTCTCGAGCAGTTGATCTATTACCCAGTTGTTTGTCGGATCTAGCCTCCCCTCATTATTTGCTTAGTATGAACACGGAGAGCATTCAGGACGTCATGCGAGCACACAATCTAGAGGTGACATCTTCGAATCTAGAGGAGTGCAGGGAGACCGTTCTGTTTCATATCATATCGGGTGCTTGCGTAGGGTTTTGTTCTTCACTGATTTTGAGCCCTTCTGGGTGCTATCGAATAGGAAATAGTCATTCATCGGCAACTGAGCAGGCATATGAAGCGGTAAGCTTGATCATGTCGAGCCCTGTTGCGGTAGTATCCGATTTCGAGTCCGTGTTGCCTCGGGTTCTTGGACTTCACTACAGCGAAGGAGAGAGTTTTCTCGAAGCGTTAAGTCAGTATCGTCAGAGGGTATTGTCGAATAGCGGGGACTGTTTCAACGCTTACTTATCCATTGCTTCATTATACGAACTTAACGTTGGTGCGTTGAAGGCACTTGCGACGGCACATGGAGTACCGATTCCTGTTGGTAGGGTCAAGAAGGAAGCTCTTATGGCTTGCGTTATTAAACATTTTGTATCTGGCGCCTGTGCGAACACGGAGTCGCTTGTGAATCGATTGCCAGTGGGATGCGCGTACACGGGCTTTGTAGCTGCTGCAGAAGAAGAGGCATCGTCTCTATCGACTGTCGAAATGCAAGTGTCAATGTTATTGCTGATGACTCGTCAGCTGCCTGTGCGAGGCTTGAAAAAACTATGTGATTTGTTGAATGTCAGTGTAGCCAGGCCGGCGACGCGTCGTCGTCTAACTCGTGCAGTCAAGCATTACGTTTCTACATTGAGGAAATCTAAGAGTGTGAGGCGTTTGAGAGCGTTTTCGGTACGAAATCCAAGCATTGATGCCGCTCAGGATATGTCAGAGTGGCCTCCTATCTTGTCGGATGCATTTAAAGAGAAATTGTTGGAGCACTTCGACGACCTTGTAGCGGATCTATGTCGAGGAGAGTTTACTTGCTGTTCATGTGGTGTAAACGATCGTGTGGCAAATTGTGTAACCATCAGCGCAGGCGATATGGATTTATCTGTCCTTCGTCGACCAGACGTGGTAGCTTCCGAAGAAGAAGAAGGTGGAGCTATGGATGTCGACGAGGAGTTTCGTCGGGAGCCTTGGCTACGCGAGGGCTATAACATATCACCCACAGGGTTGGAGCGTGTACCTGAATTTCGCGGACTGCTACTAGATTCAGCAGGCGTTTCGCAAGATCCAGGCGGTCGTGGAGAGCATCAATTGTCTTTCTGTAAAGATTGTTACTCAGCCGTTCTGAGGGGGAAAGTTCCGGACTTATCTATGGCGAACCGTCTTTATGTGGGGCCAGTTCCACCGGAGTTGGCAAACTTAACTGTAGTCGAGGAGAATATGATTGCTAAATGTCGGACGAAAGCAATGATCATTCGTCTACAAGAAGAACAAGACGGCACTACGAACAACAAGTTTGTACCTAGAGCATTGAGGCAGAGGGCTATGAAGGGACACATTATCATGTATCCACAACATCCTTCAGCTACATTTAACGTTTTGCCTCCGTCGTTGGATGAGCTTTGCAAGCCAGTAGCTGTCGTATTCGTTGGGTCTACTCCTCCGAGTCAAGAATGGTTAGAGAAAAATGCCCGTCCGTTGGCAATCAGACCCGCTAGAGTGAGGGCGGCTTTATTGTGGCTGATAGCGAACAACCCCTTGTACCGTAACGTTGAGGTCAATCACACTTTACTTGACAGTCTCCCGGCGGAGAGTATCTTGCCAGTGCAGATGGAACACATCGTAAGTGGTAGGGAAAGCGACCCTTACACGGCGTCGTATGATTCTGGTGTGCGTTCGCATCCAATGGGAATTCACCTGCCCGATAGTCACAGTGTCGATTTCGAAAGGGTTGTAGTTGCGGACGTTGACGTTAATATGCCCAAATCCGTTCTTCATGCTGCAGCTGTGAATCACGTCAGAAATAAAAACGGATATTTGCAGGTACCACATTTAAAGACCTATATGAATGAGTTTTACAATCCCGATTTGTTCCCGTCTATGTATCCCACCTTATATCCGTACGGACTGGGAGGGTTTGGCGATCGTGGTCGGGTGCGTCAGGTCGGTATGAGGAGGCATATAAAGCATTTGTGCTCGTTAAGGGACCAGAGGTTCCAGCGACATAGTTCCTTTCTGTTCTCGGCATTTAATACCTTGCAGAGGCACGAGATGCTTACCCGTACGGCGATGAAGGCGAAGAGGAAGGACTTTGTGGAGCACTCTCGTCAATTCATCGACGTGGATGCACAAACCGTTGCAAGAGTGGCGGAGAGGTTCGCTAACAGTGATAGGGTCACGAGTTATAACGATCAAGAAGCAAAAGTTTTGAAGCTTATGAAAGAGGTTCGTGTGGTAACATCTCGAATCGAGGGTTCTGCGGAATCGCGTGTCTTTAGTAGAAATGAGATTCGCGCATTGATGATAGAGAAAGGGCCACCCAGTTTTTTTATAACTGTTAACCCGGCGGACGTGCACAATCCGATTGTGCGGTTGGTGGCAGGGGAAAAGCTCAGCATGGAGGATTTGTGCAGTCGAAACTACGTGTCTGGGTGGTCCCAGCCTAAGGAAATTAGCCAGAATCCGTTTACAGGCGCCAGATTTTTCAAGTTCATGATGGATTCCTTTATCGGAGCTATATTAGGTTACGGGGACGAAGAAGGTGGTATACTTGGCAGAGTTGAAGCGTATTATGGGTGCGTTGAAGCGCAAGGACGGGGTAGCCTTCATTGTCACCTGTTGGTCTGGGTAGAGGGATCATTGAATCCGGATGAATTGAAACGAAGGTTGACGGAGGATGAATCTTTTAAGGCGAAGTTGGTTCATTATTTGGATGATACCATTAGTACTAGCATACCCCCCGCTCTTGACGAGGCTCCAGTGCATACGCTCTCAAACGAATACGATCCTTGTTGTGTGTACCGTGAACGACGAAGGACATCGGATTCTGAGTTAAGCTATTGGCGGAAGAAACGCGTTGACCTGAGGAATAGCGTTATGAGAAGCCAAGTGCATAAGCATAACCATACTTGTTATAAATATTGTCGACCAGGCGAGCCATTGGTTTGTAGGTTTGGTATCGATCAATCAAACTTCATCCCAAAAACTACATTCGATGAGAGTACTGGTCAGCTTACTTTGCGGTGCCTAGATGGGCTGATCAACAACTACAATGCCACTATGCTGGAGGCCTTACGTTGCAACACTGACATAAAATTCATTGGTTCCGGGGCTTCAGCAAAAGCTATTTTGTATTATATCACCGATTATATTACGAAAACACAATTGAGTGCTCACGTAGCTTTCACTGCTGTCGAGGCCGCGGTATCGAAGATGTCCAAGGTCGCAGAAGGAGGTCTGGAAGAAGGCGAGGTGTCAGGGCGATCAAAATGCTTAATCAGCTCTTGTGCACGATCTGTGATGCATCATCAGGAGTTGTCAGCTCAGCAGGTCACGTCGTACCTATTGGGGAACGGGGATAAATTTACGAGTCACAAATTCCGTGCTTTATATTGGCCTAGTTTCGAGAATTATGTGGAGAAGGCGGAAAGTATTGCCAGCTCGGGCGTATCGGAGGCACACACGTTGATAACAGACGAAGATAGTGAGTCAGAGGACGAGGAGGAAGACGGCGTTCTGGATAACATTGAGGATGAAGAGATTTGGATAGCTAGTGGGAGAGCAGACGATGGGAAACTACGAGGAGAGGCAAGTCAACTATCCGACTACGTTTATAGGCCAGCGGTTTTTGGATCGGTATCGTTATGGGATTACTGTGCACAGGTTGATAGAGTAGCGATCGGAAAGGCCAAAGTCGCACGTGGGGAAGAGATCGAGTCTGAAGATGAAGAGTATGAGAACCAGGGTGAGGGTGATTTGGATAGTTATGACTATGGGTTAGATGACCTTGACTTACTAGAAGAATATGACTTGTTGAGTAATGCTGATCGCGCGCGTCCACAGGGAAGGTTTGCCTGCGATCACATTCAGTGGAGAACACACAAGGCAGTATTAAGGAAGACGGGAGAGAGGCGCGTACCTATGCCACTGGGTCCGCCAATTCCAAGAAGTGACAAGGAGGAGACAGCAAATAGACACGCTCGGCTCATGATGATATTGTTCAAACCGTGGCGAAGATTTTCAGACTTGTTACCGGGGCCAGGGATAAGCTGGGTTGACGCTTACCGGATTTGGATCTCGACTGCTTCGTCGAAGGTGGTGGCCACAATTCGTAATATGCAGCTGTTGCACGAGTGTAAGGATAGCAGGGATGCACATTTTGAGAGGCGAAGAAAAGCTTGGGATAGGTCGACTGGTATGAACGGGGGAATTTTGAAAGGTATAAGTAACGATTATGATGAGAGTTCTACTGGTGAGGTTTGCGAAGCCGAATTAGCAGTGCATTTGGAGAGGGTGGAGGCTATGTGGTCTGAGAAGCGGTCCCGTACGTCCAGCGAGATATTCAACGTTGAATATTATGCAGAACGGGCAGGAATGTTTTCAAGCGACGATCAACTAGTTGTTAACACGGCGGTTGGAGGTAGCGATGGAGCGGAACTAGTAGGCGAAGGGTCTCCTGACCTTGAGCGTTCTTGGCAAATGCAGTATGACCAAAGAAAAAGGGCATGGTATGATTCGTGGGCTCTGGATGCGGCGACATCCATTGACGGTGCGGTGTCGGACGCAGCGGCAGCTCAGCCTAGAGAACCTCAGCTTTATGTTATCCCTGAAGATCAAGTTGATAAGAGAGAGGCTTATGAGCAGATGGATGAAATCGTGCGGAAATACAGATTGAACAAAGAGCAGACCAGAGCGTTCAGAACCATTTGTGAGCACAGCCTAGATTCTCAGTCAGAACAGCTTCGTATGTTCTTAGGCGGTGCTGGTGGTACAGGCAAATCTACTGTGATCAATTCCGTTGCGGAATTCCTGATAGCGAGGGGCCAAGGTCGACGCTTTTGTTTGAGCTCGTTTACCGGCGTCGCTGCCAGTAACATCGGCGGTATGACTTTACACGCTGCCCTTAATATGAGCCAAATGCTTGGAAGGCGCAAGAGAGGACCTAAAGCGAAGGAGCAGCTACGTGCTGTCTGGAGAGGGGTCGACTACTTGGTTGTGGACGAGGTCTCCATGATAGGTTGTAAGATGATGAACAACATTAGCGAAGCTTTGTGTGAGGCCACGGGTGTTAACAAACCATTTGGAGGTATAAATGTCGTCTTCACTGGTGATTTTGCACAACTCGCGCCTGTGGGAGAAGCAAGGCTCTTCAAATCAATGTCATTTGAAGCACCTGCTGACACCGTAAATCATCAGAAAGAGGTGTTCGGGAGGTTGCTATGGCTATCCATCAATACGGCTGTGATTTTAGATGAGGTGGTGAGAACCAAAGATCAAAGGTTGTCCAGCTTACTGTCGCGCCTGAGGTTTGGGAACTGTACGGTTGACGATTACAAATTGCTGTCGTCTCGTGTAGCATGTCGTCTTCCAAACTGGCAATTTGATCGCACGAAGACTCCGGTGATAGTGTCTCATAATGCCGTGAAGGATTCAATCAACATGCGCAGTGCAGAGGCATTTGCGATGGCTACTGGTAGGGCTTTGCACTGGTATTATTGCACCGACCGCTTAGGAGATAGGGTGTTGAACAGCGAGCAAGTGCTGGAGAAGTTAGAAAAGAAATGTTCGAGTGAGACTAACCAGCTGATGTCGAAAATTCCGTTGGTCATTGGTATGCCAGTAGCGTTTGTCTCTAATTTTGACGTGCAAGCGGGTGTAGTCAATGGAGCAGTTGGAATTCTGACCAAGATTCGTTATCGGCTTGACGACCAAGGGAGGAGGCACGCAACGTCATGTGCTGTGCGACTTGAGAGAGGAGCACACGTGCAATCGCCGTCAGGAACGAGATCAGATTCAGAAGGATTTGTCAGCTTGGCTGCGGATGAAGTGGTCGCCATTGAGCAAACTTACGAGTTTAGTTCTTGCGACTCGTATAACGGTGTAACTCACAAAATGTCTCGAACTCAGCTTCCGATTCAGCCAGCGTTTGCAATAATGTGTCATAAGTCTCAGGGGAAAACTTTGGAGAACGTAGTAGTTGACATTCAGAGCTGCAGAGGTACGGAGTCTCCATACGTCATGCTGTCGAGGGTAACATCGTTGGAAGGCCTTGTTATATTACGGCCGTTCGACAAGAAAAAGATCCAGTGCAGACCATCCAAGGAACGGAGGAAAGAGTTCGCCCGTCTGGAAATATTGAGGATGCAGACCACAGCTCGGTTCGGTACCCCAGAAGAATATGAAAGGGCCATGAGGGCTTTGTCGGTGTACAACGAACGCCTGTTGAATTCAGTGTCAGTACCCATTACTGAAGTCGTAGTTGAGGGCGGGGATAAATGGAACAGGGTGTATCACGCTGTAAACGGGGTTCAAAGGGCTGTCATCAGTGCTCCCGTCCTTGATACTGTGGAAGACCCCGGGTACGCTGGACCCTCATCCGAATCGACGGCCCGGAAGAGACAAAGAGAAAGGGAAGTACAGGGCCCTATCAAGGTGTGTATTCCGCGGTGTGGTATCTTCCCAAAGAAGGTGACTTGATCTCCAAATGCAGAGACAACGCATTGTATTGAAGAAACGCGCACCCGGCCGAATGCCATCGTGCTGAGTTGGATTGGATCGGTTTTACGTTCACGCGAACCGAACCAATCTAAATGCCCTGGTAGGACTTGCGGAGGATTCTTCCGTCTGTATTTCGTGGTGTAATCGATGGTAGGTGAGGTACCTTTGGTTTTGTGGTCTTGTGTTCTTTGTCTAATCATACAACTATAGATTTGCTGCGTTTAAAAGCCCATCACTTGAGGCCTTCGTCCTACATCCTCGTCTTCTTACCATAGTCATGAGCGCATTCAGCTACTCTCACAACAGCGTCTCTTCGCCTCTTCTTCGGAAACGGAACGCGTCCAAGGGATTGTACGACCACGTTCACCGTATCATTGCGAATATGGGGAAGTCGGCACTTTGCCAAACCGAATACGACGTGGATTTCTTTAAACGTGCCGGTGGTAATTGGAGTACCACGTTCGGGTATCGCACCGCAGATAATGTCGAGTTCAGCACGAACGTCTTTGGTGAAATCCAAGGCGAGAAATATGGCACTCTCTTGGGTCCGAAGGGTAACCATTTTCCAGGATTTAATCGTGATGAGGTGGGTGCCAACTCCCCGTCGACAACAATCAAGAACGTTGACGTTCTTTTCGATCTCAGCCAAACCGTATTACGGATTCTACGCCTGTCAAGCAAGTCATTGTCTTAGCCAAGCCTAGTTTCGCTTCAGAAGCCTTGGAGACGTTTTTTCACAATCAAGTTGTAGTTCTGGACGCTATGCGAGCCACAGACCAACGTGAGGAGATGGAGGAAAACCAAGTAGGTGGCATGTTCTCGAGGCGTTGTGAAATGCGGACGATAGTTGACTCCTGATGTTTGCTTTTAGTCGTTTGACGTGAAAGAGATCATCAGGCGTAAGACGCCTGAAGAGGAGATCCATTCTCTAATCGCGTTACACGGCGCTCTATTATACACGGTAGGCAATGGTAGCACTGGGGCTTGGCATACGATTCTGACTCATACAAATTTGTAGGTGGAACGCGAATCCTCGTCTTCGTCTTTGGGTTTGAGAAAGCCCTTAAAGAAGAGGCGCGCGTTTGCGGTCAATGGTAACACTTCGGTCGCAAATGGTGCCAATACATCCGACAACTCTGGTGCTACACAAACCCGGTCTTTGGTGACTGAGGTCGATGTCAAGAAGGGAAAACCGCTCTCGGATGATGAGTTGCCCAGTGGTATGCCCGCTCAAATTTTAACGTTCTGATGTCATGACTTACTCTTTTCTTATGATCAACAGTTGAACGCATTAGGGTCGGAGCTAAGTACAATCCCTGGGTTCTTCCTGGTTATAGTGGGAGTCGTTTCCAGCAACGAACTGCCCAAGTGGTTCAGCTGGACTGGCGGAACGTCAAAGGAGAACTCATTCCACCATGGCGTGTGTGGGACGAACTCAGGCCCGGCACGTTGATCATGGCCAACGTTTCTTTCAACATCTACATCATGACCGCACGCGACCCCTCTAAATCAAAGAAGAAGGCAAGTTTCGAATTGCTACATCGAGACTTGATGCTAACCAGCTTCAATAGGTCTATCAGGCCATCATAAAAAGTCTTCGGGTCTTAGGTCGGTCCGATTTAGAAGTACAGAGACCGTCGGTGGAATTGGATAGTGAGGAGAGCTCGTCTGCTATTAGTCGCGCCGTCGAACGCGAGGACGACATGGCTTATAAGGCTCTATCTGGGCTTGTGCTGCCTGAAGATGTTATTGGTGACGACAGTGGGTCGGTCACCGCATCCTCAGATGCGAATGGTAGTGGATCTCATTCTAACGTTGATGGCAAAGACGTGCAGAAGGGTGGACGTGATGAGAAGGATACCAGTACAGTCTTCCTGGAGGATGTCGAGGATCCATTCTTGGCGAACACCCGAAAGTCCAAGAAGGCTAGGAGAGCTTGAAGGGACTGTCGGAGGAACCAAACATGCCAGCCTTTCTGTGTGTCTGGAACGATTACCTTTTCTTTTTTGACGAAACACCGATAAAAAACCAATTCTTTGTTTCCTTTCTGTAACAGTATGTATTGAATTTAGGTAGATCTGGTGACCTATGAATGAACTCCATGGTTCTAGTATCCTCGCCTTCTGGACTGTAATAACTTGGTAACGGAAAATATCAGTTTGCTTTGGTAGGCTTGAAGATTCTCCTTGGTGTCTTAATCATTCTCAAATTACGGTTTACTCGAATGCTAAAATTGTTCCTGAGTCAGTTTCGCAGCATATTCAAGGAGTTTTGGGATTGTGAGCCTCATTCGAATTGTGGGTGTCGCTTGATGTATCGCGTGGGACCCTGCACGAGCGTTCATGACAACGTATGTGTACGCTCATTGACCATCATGTATGGTCGAAGGTGACCTTTCAGCTACGTCAAATTGGCTTAGTGTGCCCTACTTTTGAACGAGTTCCAATCGCGCACCTATATAGCAGGTGGTCACGGTAGCTCTATTAGATTTACTTACAATGAATGCGCATGTCTCACTGTGGGAGAATCCTGATAACGACAAACAAGCCTTCTAGTGGATCACCGGCGCTCCAGATTTAACATTGGGGTTTGCAACTATATTTTCCAGAAGGGAGTTGGTATCGCTCTCGGATAGATCTGAGATCGAGTCCTATTTGTCTGGGGGCGGCTCGTGAATCGTATGTACAGTGAAAGCGGTCCGCGGTAGGATAGACTCCGAAGGGTTGGTTCGTGGAATTCTACTTGAGAGTTTGGCTACTGGAGCATATTGCAAACGCTCTACGAGTTACGGTTGCCGAGCAGGCTCAGGCCGACCTCAGGCTAGAGGTCGTCCCAAGCTATAGTAATCTGCTGATAGTCAATCTTGGGAAGGTTAATTGACGAAACTTCCGATCAGGGGAGATGTTCTGGGGGGAAGGGATGGTGCCAGACAGACACCCCAAACCAGCGGGAAACTCCAATATCCCTCTGGCAAGGACAAGGCAAGTTCAGACAGGTAAAATTAGCCCAAAATTCGTTGGAAAAACATGGAGAAAACATACGAACAATGACAAGTCCGAATCAGGAAGGTCTGGCATTTCATCTTAGTTAACGTGTTACAGGAAAGGTAAATTGACAAGGTAAACATTTTTTCGTCAGCTCTCCACGACCTTGGTGATCCTCTGGCGGTACGAGATCAAGAATCCTACACTGACAAGATAGGCTGAAGTCCGCTGGAAAATCGAGAAAAACGGTGAGTTTCTGCTGTGCGACCGGCGCGCTATGATGCGTTTCACGTTTCAGGCCGTCGGGATACACACTTATTTCGCCACATTCGGTTGTCGGGCAAAAGCCCAGAGGAATCAGGCAACCGTCAGGAAGCAAAACTATCTATATTGGAAAATGTGAGCTTGAGTTAATTTGACTCAGTTCCACGTTGAGGCCGGTTGACCCCCATAGAAAGCGGATTATGGTAGCAAAACATTCCAGAGGTGGGCCAGAACATTTTGACACACCTCAAAATCAATAAAAGTGGCTGAAGAGAGGATAACATGCCGCCAAAGACCCAGCGTACAGCCTGGGGGTCTCCGACTCGCAATAAAAATGGCGTCGATTACGGCAGCATATACTTCTGAACCCTATACTCGTGGCGAATCTCTATTTGGCTCCCTTGCCTGGCTCTTTGGTCAATCAGGTCAGCCTGAGCCTGCTCGGCAACCGTAACGAGTAGATCGAAGTCGAGCTCGGAAAATTCCGAGAAAGGGTCTACGTCATCGCTGGCTGGTTTTGGGCTTGTTTTTCAGCGATGTCATCGACGTTCTGTGTTCTTCCCAGCCCCGATTTCGTTCCCATCTACCTGGGAGCGATTGCGAATATGCTCTACTTCATCCTTCCCCCCGCCTCCTCCTATTGGAAGAGCGCCGTCGCGGGTGGAATCAGCTTCGTGTTCCCTGGCTCCACCCTCACAAATGACGTAGATCTCGACCATGAATCACCCAGAAGCCTTTTATTACCTGCACTTCGAAGTTAGCGTGCGCATCTTTTCCAAGTTCACTCTTTAACTTTACTGCTACCACGCCATGAATTCTGACGGTCAACAGTAAGTATCAAATCTAACTAGGTGCATTTTCGAGTTATTCAGATTTTGGATAGCGGGTTTACGTGGTTGAATACGTTCTTCACGGTGGTCAAACTCTTTGGACCTGAGATCGCGTCCCATCTGCATCCAGCCGAGATAGCCAACTTGTCTGCCGTCCACCCTTCGTTTCGGTCGGGGATTCGATTCATGTACTGGAGGCGCTATCTCCAAGTTTTGGGTCGATTCTTTCCGAACATTAGTCACTGCGAGACGTTCCGCTCTTTCCAACGAAGAACTGGCGCATTGATCATTGGATCCCTCGTCATTTTCTTTCTTCGAGGAGGGATCATACCTGACATTGACTTGGACGTTTCTTGTCCCGACCAAGGGTTTGAAGACCTCCGAACATTTTTGGTTCGCGAAGGAGGGTATGGACTCGTTACTGAAGATAATGGACGAGTGTTCCTCCCCCGTTCTGGAATTCGGTCGATGAAGGTTTTTGTTCATACTTTCACGGGACGGAAGATAAATGTGTATTTGTGCTGGAGGAGTCCCATGGCAGCGTTATTGAAATCTTTTTCGAGTAAGTTTCGCTCAGTCTTCTCATTCAACAAACCAATTATGTATTCCTGCAGCAATTACCATGAATTTCATCACAAGCCGCTGTGCCGTATCCTTGTATCCTGATACCACTTTTCGTCGATCAGAATTCGTGTCGTGCAGTGGTCCGTTACCCAGGTATGATCCAGAAGTTTTAGGTCACGTAACGAAGTGGGGCACTCGAGGTTGGACTAACTTGCAAGTCCCACATGCAGATTCGGTTTGTAGCATGATTTCGGAATACACTATGCAGCGTAGGGTGGGTGACCCTCCCAGTTGGGTCTTAACTCTGGACAATGAAAGCCCTGAAGACAATAGCATTTTTTGCAATACTTGGAACCATCTTATGGGAACCCCAGAGTATTTCGCCATCAGTTTCGAGACTGGTGTCATTCCCCATTGTGGTATTATTTGCGCGTCGGCAGAGCAGTCTTGGAGTATAACTCAGACTTCAGTCGGTCCAAGTACGGAAACCGTTGGTCTGGCTGGCGCAATTAAGTGAGCATGCATTCCTTTTCGGTATGAGTATTGTACGCTGACGTTCTATGGGTAGTGCCGTGGAGTCCGTCCTTCGTCGAATAAAATCACAATCTGATTTGCAATTCAGGGCTCTCAGAGTCATTCGCTTCTTACGCTACCTACGAAAAGCATTGGTACCATATCTTGGAGTGAATAGCAAGATATCCGGCGTCACCATATTTGGACTCCGGAGGCGACTCAGTCCGTTGTATGTCGGTCTCAGATATCCGCCATCGGTAGGTCTTTGTGATGCAAATAGTATGGTGTCGGGAATCCCAGACTAATAGGCGGATCGAGCTGTCCATATGCGTTTCCCTAGGGCTTTCAGGAAACGTTATAATCGAGGCACAATTATTCTTCCCTTCTATCATCTACAGAAGGAAGGACTCCTTGTTTTTCGCCGACATTACCCCCAACGTTATGGGTATAGGGTACAACATTCTCTCACATTTTGGCTACCCTGCTGACCAGGCAAGGTGTCTGAAGTTTCCAAACGACAAATCCCTGATTAGAGCCTTTGGGGAAGCCATTCGTGGTGAAATCAGGCATCTAGTCAAGGAAGCGTGGAATGCTTACTCGGCGCGGGATGATGTTGTTGAACATCAATTGTCGCTGGTGTCTAGTCAAGTCGTGAATTTGTGCTCCATTCTTGCCTTTTCGGTTGATGACGTGAGAAGGTCTTCTCTTCTCACTGGCCGCATGTTGTTAACGCTTTGTTACCAGATAAAAATCACTCTCAGCGCTACAGGCCGTTCTCATGTGTCGGTTTTCTTTGGGTTTCCGTGTGTGTTATTCGTAGGGACACCTGTTCGCTTTCTTCATAATCATCGAGTTGGTTGTTTTCTGGTTCGCGAAGGGTTGGGAACGTTCATATACGCCGATGGGATGCCATGGATGGCATAGTAGACACTGAACGGGAAACGGGCCAGTCGCGTAGTAATATGAATATGCCTCACGGAATATGTCGCTGTCTGCCTTGAATAATTCCGACATAGGATATCAAACGTCCCCTGAGGGTTGAACGTTAAACAATAGTAATGTCTGACGAGAATTATATTGTGTCGTGAGTCAAGCTTCAAGAGCCGAATACCGCGTCTTGATTCTAAGAAAACCGTACAGGACTCACCTTCACGTGGAATTTGCGGTGAGAAAACTCGCGAGAGTTTGTCCAAAACCCGCAACGACCATATGTGGGTCATGGGAGCCTTTTTATGCATCCACAAAAAGCTTTTGAGGTTGTGGATACCCCGAGGTGAAATCGCACCACGACGAGAGAGATAGTGTGAGGGATTGTCACGTCGCAGGGTAAGTTACGAGAATTATGTCCCATCATCCATGGGTAAAGGTTTGCTCCCGTATGGTATATTGTATGTGTATGGTGAAACAGATACCGGATCAATACACCGTGGTCTTATGACAGATAGATAGATCTATGTTATTTACTATTAGGCGCATGTCTATGCGTCAAGGTTGACCGGTGACCAGTGAACAGTGATACCCGTGGTAGATTGGTTTATTCCGTGGTGCACCACGGTACAACTTGCAGCATGATTAGGCACTTTCATGAGAATGTGAAAGAAGAAATAGTCGTTTTGGAAGAGTGCCCGGGTCCAGGTCGGCGACAGAACCAAGAAAGGAGATTAGGAAAAGTTGCTCACTAGTCCAGTGATCGTCAATTGAAGGTGACCAGTGATTCACTACAACTTTGTATGATGTCATTAACAATGCAATCAAGTAGTGGGTCCACTGTCCAGGCGCCAATAGGTCTAGGGGCGTGAGTGTTAACCTGAGATTTGAAACTGAATACCATATCTGGTCGCGGACAAGAACGAGGGGTACGTCGTGAGATCTCAACTTCTAAGACTATTCTCCCAAGGACGACCGTAGCTTCTATAAGTGCCGTTGGCGACTATGATCTCATCGTGTCTGAAATTGGAAACCCAGGTGGTTCAGTCCGCACGGCACAACTATAAACGTTATGCTGTCTTCTTTTCTATGAGTTCGTCCTTTGAGCCGGGTGGTTCTTGGTGTGAAAAGATGCTGTATTTAAATGGTGTTTTTCCGTCCTGCATTCATGATGGTCGAAGTTTTGTGATTTTCAATCTACGGTGGAGACAACGTTTGAATACCCCCACTAGTGGGTGAGCAAAAACACTGGCTATTGTTCACTAGGGTAATAGATAACGAGATGTGTTCAGCCGGAGTTTTGCGTACGAACCGGTTTGATTATCTGGTGGACTTTCGCGTTGATAAGCGGGAACCTCGGAGCGGGGTGGAAGGCGAGTCAATGTGCCATTGTCAGTACGATGCATGTTTGTCAAGAGTCTGTATCAGTTGGGAGAATGTTTCCTTATGATTATATTTCCTTCAGTTGCACTAGGGACCACCGGGTTAAGTAGGGACGTTAGATCAACTCGGATATTCGCTACAAGCAGCGTATCGAACATGATCAAGGAGTCATATCACGGCAATAACAGGTCATGAACATAGGGAACGTGTACATGAATAGTGAACAGGTGAGAAGAGAGCCTGATAGATGGTGGGTTATCCGTGGAACGTGGGGTCAGAGCAGTTTGAGTGACTGTAGTTCAATGAATATCAGGGCCGGTGGTTCAGTTCACGTACATTAATGGTATCAATGGTGTACGCATTGGTGAATGGGAGACGATCCTGGAATGTCAAAATGGGTTGTACCCACAAGTTCGGTACTCAAATAGGTAATTGTAGATGGTGAGTAGGTAGAACCAATGTTCACAATGTCTTGTTGGTACTTCCCATCCAGAGAAGGTGGCTTCTTTTCCCTGCACCCTCTTGATAACACTCTTCCTTTGTCGTGGTTGGATTGGTCGTAAGGATTATTTAAGGGTGTGCAGGCCGTGAGTGGTGTGTCTGTGGGACGAAGCATTGATCCCAGTTTTCCGTTGAGTTGACGCTAGTGAACCAGTTCAATGAGGAATTTGTAAGGGTCAGTCCCCCTGATCCAAGCTTCGAACTTGTGTGCTCTCGCTCGGGCGAGAATAGAGCATGTGCTACCTAGGTGGTGGAGTTCAGTAGTTGGTTAGGCCATCAAAAGGCATTGATTGGTTGAGAAGTAGGGGAAAAAAAGATTCACTAATGGCTGTGAAGACGTCCTTGTGCCTGTTGGATTGCGCAACTTCACGCCTAATTTCGGGTCGTACGGTATCCTATGGGGTCCAGATATGGGATGTAACTTCTAATAATAATAATACGAGTCTGGACTCAACTGCGATACAGAGTACCGATAACTCAGAGAAATAAAAATTAAGTCTCAGTATATGGAACACCCGTCGCATCGGGAATTGCGTTCCTCGCATCCCACTTTACCGTTCAGGATTAAAGTAGTAGCTTGCAGGACAATCGATCTGTAAGTCGTTAATCAACCAATGCGGAGATGGAGAATGAAGTTTGTTCGGTTTGGACTCCGGATATGGTTGTAGAAGGTTTGACCAGTAGAGAAGAAATTTCTTCCCCATGAGTCGATATACACCTATGCTTCTTAGTCCTGTGTCACTGTGTAATGCGTTCGGTTTCTAGGTTTCTACTCTCCATGGGGTGTATGAATTAGTTTAAGAATCAACATGTCTGAGAGAAAGATCTTCAGGTTTCGTGATTTTGCTGAACGATTGGCGCACTGGGGTACACTTGTATCCATATGTAAATATATCAGATGAGGCTAGTAAGAAACCAGTCTGGTATAGGCGATATTATCTTCGTATTGTGAGTGGGAAATGTGTGCGGCGTGCGATGTGGAAGGCGCGGATCCGGGCCAATTGGTTGGAAGAGGTTTCAGTAGGTGTAGAATACAGTTCCCGACTTGCGCTCGCAGTTACACGCGTTCTCTGGAGCCTGTGATTCTACCCAATCGGTGGAGTTTCTGATTGACGTTTCATTGGTCGTACGAGTCGTTGAGGAGTATTCCGGACACGACGCAGAACCAACTCGTTGCTACAGTCCTGGCAACCGTGTGGTGCGAACTTGTACGTTAATTCAGGCCATGCTATTCGTACTCCATGGATCCGAAGTCGAGCCATTCATCGTAAGTATTACAGCCGTGACTTGCAATAATATAATTCATAGGCTGGATAGATGACGAGTGAGGCCTCTTAGCAAGAACGGGTCATTGCCAAAACGAAGGTCGCCTGGTTACCAAATTCAACAGTCGAAGGTACCGGGAGTTGATTTGCAATTGTGTCTTTGACCAGAATATACACTTGTCGGGTTGACTTTTGTGGATGGAGTGGAAGGAATGCGTTTCGGGGTCCAAATATTATTCAGGACGCTAGTACAAGAATGCGATATATTTAGTAAGCAAAACCACAACCAATTTATGATACTTCAATCTCCCGTGAATCAATCTTGATTACTTCTCACGATGTACGGACTCCATGGTTTATTTTGCACGACGTGCGGTGGAACTTCGAGGAAGACTAATGGCACAACGCTAGGTGGCGTGAGATAATTATCGAACAATGGACTTCTTTAACCACTGTCACCGATTCAGCGATGACGACGCGGTGTCGTTTCAGGGACGAAGTAGACCGTATTGTAATTTGGAGAACGTCTATAACCCGCGTATTGCAATGCATAGTGGTCCCTGGCGAGTCATGCCTTGTCATCCCTAAAAAATGTCACATCCCGTACTCCACCTTCATTTGGTGTTGAAATACTCCATGGCACTGGAGGCATAAATACCGGACTGCTTGTTGGGAAACTCATTCCATTGACTTCGTATCAAACTTCACCAAATTGCGCGAAACACCTTATGGTTTACATTCGGGGACTTCACATCTTGGGTAGTGGTCCTGCGAGGTGAGTCTATAGTTGATAATACACCTTGCAAACTAGATTACTGACAGACGAGGCAGACCCTCGCAGCAAGCTTGCCAACTACTCCTGTTCGGGTTGGCCTTTGATACATTTCTGCCTCTGTTCACCCCAGCGGAGCTGAGGAGAATGGCATCAGTGAATAAAACCTTCTTCCATTCCATCGCAACATACGAACGTCGTGTGTATAGCATAGACCGCTTGCTACTTCGATTCTTTTCGTTGTTTCAAATCGCTCGCTTCCGAGAGGTGCAACATGAGCAAGGGTTCCTACTATCGGGATCAATCGCCCTGCAGTTCTTCACGAATTTACATTGGCGCGATTCCGATTTGGATATTTACTGCTACCCAGGCAATTACAAACCTTTGGTTCGCCTGCTTATTCTGTTTGGTTATAAGTATACGCCTACCGTCACTGGTCCGTCTAGGTTGTCTGACGCAATACATCGTACGACAGTCGTTCTTTCCAGGCCTAGAGGGTATAACTCCAAGGGAGTTGCGTCAGTTTTGACTTTCACTAAATATGTACGTGGGGCTCTAACGAAGGTGCAGACCATCGTTTGCAGATCAACCCCAGTTGAGGCCATTTTGGACTTCCATAGTAGTGAGTCCGCCGTTCTACAGGTTGTTCGACCTAACTCGTTTGCTTTTCAATATCCCGGTCGGTAGCATGCGTTATGAACTTTATCAGTTCAACCCATGCCTTTTCACTGTATCCCTACTCAACACTCCACCTTCATGAGACGGTGCAAATGTTAGATACTCTCAACGTGTCGAATGCGTTGAAGAAGTACGAGAGTCGTGGGTGGATGGTAGTTCCGTCGTCTTCTGCGATTTGTGGCTTGTGCCGAGCTAACAAATTCGCTCGGGACCGTGCTGTTGGTGACGCAGCGACATTCGTTTTGCCGCTGAACAGTATACGGGTCCCTTACGATCCTAACGCTACCGAACTGAAGACGTTAATCGCCAATTCGTGGTCTCACCTTCACGCTTGGCCTAGGAAGATCAGAATCGCACTCCGTACTGGAAGGAGATGCGGTTGGAAGTGGGACCTGGCGTACGGAGATATTGCTCAGCACTTGATTATGCATTCGCCGGAAGAGGCTGAAGAAAGCCCGTGTGCAGATTGTCGGGAACAGACTTTGGAGCGGTACATCCTACTTTCTTCATACCTCCACCTCTTTAACTTTCTGAGGTAGGCACGAAACGTATATGCATGTCCATAATGCGATTTCTTATTCCCCAGCTGTGGACAACTCCGACCTCGACCAATCAATTGTGAACTTCTTACGCGGCTTCTTCAATCAACTGCCTATGGAAGGTCCTTTCAGTTTTGATGTTCTGCCAGACGCCGAAGTGGCGTTTATGGCATTCCGACAAATGCAGGTTGTCTTGAATTACTGTCGAACGAAACCAGAGGTATGTTCGATGTCGTTATTGACCACATGGGTATATTATGAACATTGTCGTGTCTAGATCGTACTTTCCGCCGAACCGACAAAGAAAACAGGCAGCGATGGGATTGTGATTTGCTTGGACATTTCACTCCCCAAAATAGAACCGGAATCTGCATGTTTTGCGTGGCTTCATCCTGTTAGTAGCCGGTTCCGACCGGTGTACGGACTGGAGGTCACCGTTGGGATAGGTAGGAGCTCAAGAAATCGGTCCACTCGAAGGAATTTTGTTTTTGGGTTAGTCCTTCTAAAGATAAACGATGGAGTGCGTATCCTTCCTAATTCCTGACTGTCTTGCAGCACTTGCTTTGCAGCATCGACTTCTCCTCCTTCCATATCGCAGAATGATTTGCCCATTCGGGACAAAGTCGCTGTGGAAGATTTCGTACGGGAGGTTTTTGCAACCATGCCTCGCAAGGATGCACCACTTTCCGATATTGTACCTGTCCCGGAGTCAAAGAAGCACTTATTACGCTCTCTTACTGCGTTGTTTCTTGGCCTTGACTGTGAGCCCAACGTAAGTAGTTTAACGTGGAACGACCCCAACGAACTTTGCTGACGCCCACTCAGCTCACTGTTACCTTTCATGGTGACGGGGGTAGGTCCGACCTTCATGCTTTCACTGTCGTCACTGTTTCCCTTCCCGACCATTGGCCTGACTTGGATAGGACTACATTCGGGCTTCTCTACAATACCTCCGTCGGAAAAAGATTACAAGCGCTTGGTTTCTCAATAATGGTGGTGAAACGCGACCGTATTTTCATGTAGGATGTAGTCCCACACACCGTGGATTAGGAAATTTTATGTCTCAATGGATTCATGAGTAGCAAGAATGAATTTGGGTTCTAAGAACCTCGATAGAACTACTATTTCACCGGAAATGGACTGCATGGCCCATGGGAGCGACAGAGCTCCCATGATACCTGTCGTAGGTGTGTAGGAAAACAAGGAACCGGACGCGGTCGTCAGACGGGTTCTTGAATACGAGAAACCTCTTGAGAATGAGAACTCTCATTTCATGGAGCTTGTCACAGGTTACTTTTCGACTGCGTTGGGTTTCCATTGGGACCACAAGTTTACAGTGTACTACGGAGCTTCTGCGAGACTGTGAGGATGTCCTGTTTTGGGTATTCGTATCGCGTTATAACAGCCAGTGTGTCTCTCGTCGTTTGGCTCATCGAAGGTATTCCTTTCTGTCCCGTCAGGTTGATCGTGAGTCCCAACGTCGATAAATTGTCCTCCCGACAGGAGCTAATACGGCTTGCAGATTATGGACAAGCTACCGACAGAAACGTTAGATCACATTGCGTCTATGGTGCCGTCCGAGAGTCAGCACGTCATACTTCAACTTTCAAGATGCTGGTATGCGTCCTCCTTCACTTGGGCGTATCAGGACATCGTACTGCGAGATCATGCGGCATTCAATGCGGCGTCCGAATTTTGGACCGATGTCGTAGATACGAGTTCTCATCAACACCACCCCGACGAGTGGAAGATTTTGGCGGTCGGTCGGAAACGGATGCTAGGAACACCCAGGAGCGTAACGATAGGAAAATTCGTTCGCAATAGGAACCATCACAGAACGGGAGCTATCTACAAAGATAAAGAGCTCTGTCGCGACGTTCCAGCCATATTCGACATGCTACAGCACTTCCCATGTTTGACGAAGATTACGATCAGAGTCGTTCCGTTTCCAGTGGTGGAACTGCTGGACATCCTTACATCAATCCGTCAGTTACAGTCTCTGGAGATAGACGCGGGATGCCTGGAATACACACCGGGGCGTTTAGGTCGTCGGGTAGTGATACCCACCGCACTACCTCAATCACTATCCCATCTTACGCTGCTTGGAATGCACGTAGCCGTACTCAGTCCCATTCAATGGGAAGCAGTGATGTTGTTGGCCAACCTTTCGGGACTCCGGCAGTTAGAGTTCGACGTCACATCCTGGAACGCCTTCTACGACATGTGGAGAACCCGACGAGTCGCAAATCGTTGTCGACTAAGTTGGTTGTCTTGGAATGGGAGCAGAACTCCGATTCTACTGCGAGATATTCGTTTGTTGGACACCTTCATGCTACTGCGTTCGTCCTGTGGAGTGTACCGGGAAGAGACGTATGCCTTATCGGCAATAGGTGAATATCTGCGTGGGGCCAGTCAGAGCATGCGATTCCTGGTGATGCCGTCGTCGTCGCAATCCCTTGCAGGAAGAGAGTTCAATTGGAGTGAATTCCACGTACTCAACCATTATCGTGGTTCCAGACGCGATTTCGACAATATTCAACTTAGTCGGGAACAATATTGGAGTAGCATTGAATTCTCGGAGGTCGATGTTCTACCCGTTTTCAATGTTGTGACTCCGGCCCAGTTCCGACACTTACTAAACCTGGTCGCGACTCTTCAACACGAGCGGGACATGGCGCTTATCATGTGTGCTTGTCCTGCACTCACCTGTCTTTGCGTCAAACTGTTGGCCGGTGATCTGGTGAGAAGTTAGCAATTGACTTTATTCTACTGTATTCATCACCTTTCTGTAGACCGGATTGTGCGACCAAAACTCCATTACCGGCGTCCGTATCGCATTGTCGATCATCTCAGATCTCCATGTCGTGTTTTGGGAAGACGTGGGTCGGTCGTTGGCTTATCGAACGTTCGACACATGGCTTGTAGTAATGCCTCCGGAAATGGTTTCGGTGAAGTTCAGCCACTCGGGGGGTCAGTTCGAGCTTGCATGGCGTCGGTTAACACATATAACCTCGAACAAGTGGGTAGAATTCATCCAGTAAACGTAAACTTTTGTCAATCACGAAAAGGGCAATGCTTTGAACGGTGTTGACATTGAGACAGTGAAGTTCCGTGACGCCTTTCAGCACCTTAGGCAGCTAGATTAGTAATGAAACCAGGCCTCGTTGGGCCGATTTTACCCCTGTGAGAAATAGGCCTAAGTGGGTCCGCCCCTCGTGGCCTGATAGTCAGTAAATGCCCTGTGCCGTCATGGGCGACTTCTTCATCTGCCCCCACCATGGGCAACAGCAACGACGGCCGCAAGATATCCCATTCTGTTAGCCAGTGCGTTCGCAGCCCGGGAAAGAAGTATAGCAAGTAGTACTACTCTCGCAAAATCGTCCTCAAGGGCCAGCAGACTCCAAGAAATGCCCTACGGGCAGCGGGCGTCTTGGCCTGCAACACAACTTGAGCAACCAGCAACCTCAGGGTCTCAAGGCGCGACGAACCCATCGTGTAACGCGTCCGTCGTTGTCTACAAATATGTTAAACAAACTTCCTGACAATCCTATCCGTAGGGTTATTGAAACTGCCTACCTGGCCCCGACGTACCAGCCGTATATCTGATCGACGCGTGGAACCCTCTGAAGCCCTCTGCCAGCGCTCCCAGGCGTTGCCCTAATGCTATAATCTTAGAGTGTCGTGCTAATAATCGTATTAACGCGAAGGTCTTGGGTTCGATCCCCACGTTGGCCAATGACTGTTACGAATCCGCGTTTTTTTTTTGGTCAGGTTGAATTACAGATGATGCATGATGTCTGGGTACACAGGCCTTTCCGCCGTCTTCATGCATCGCCTTGTTTGACATTTACTCGTTCCCGATCATGGAAATTGTCAGGCTATCCTCTGAATGGACGTCCTTCTCAATCGCCAATCCGAATCCGCCTGGAACCGCTTTCAATCATCTCCAGTTCTATTCCTCGCTCGTCTCATATACCACCCCACTTCCGTTCTATCGACATCCCTCGTATCTTCAAGTTCTAAGGAGTCATCCATCCGTGTAGTGTGCATCTCCGACACCCATAACACACATAACTCTCAACCTCAATTACCCCAAGGCGACATTCTCATTCACGCCGGAGACCTCATCGTCTCAGGATCTAGAAAGGAACTCGATGATGTCCTATCCTGGCTTTCCAACCTACCCCACCCGCACAAGATCTTCATCGCAGGGAATCATGATACGTGTCTTGCCGAGGATGTGATGAAGGACTACGTGGTGAGAACGTATCCGGAGTTGACGTATCTCGAAAACTCGGAGGTTCAAGTCACCATTAGCCCTGGGAATGGCAAGGAGAGGAAGAATGAGAGGATTGTACGCATCTACGGAAGCCCTTACACCCCCAAACACGGTTCATTCAAATTCCAATACCCTCGTGTCCATGCACCATGGTATAGAGCAACCTCACCTCCTACGTCGTCGTACGAGTCGACCAAAACCTGGAATACCATTCCACCAGTGGTCGACATTGTCGTAACACACGGTCCGCCATATGCCCATCTCGATGGTAAGAACTGGGGAACTGGCATAGGTCAAGGCTGTTACGCACTTCTGACGGCTCTCTGGCGCGTTCGACCGCGACTACACGTATTTGGGCATATCCATGTCGGAAGAGGGGTCGAGGCTGTTCACTGGGATGGCAAGCAAAGGGCTTATGAGGACATCTGCGCTGGGAGAGCTGGGATCATTGGCTTGGTGCGGCTTACATGGTCGACGGCAGTCGCGTGGTTATCCTCGCTATTCGGCGGTCATACAAACGCAGAAGCCATGATTCTTGTGAACGCTGCGGCCGTTGGTGGTCATCGGCTGGTGGATGACGAGCTGAAGGGGGCGATAGTCGTCGATATCTAGATGTCGCTCATCCGTTGTTTTATTCGCAACCATGTCATCCTTCCTTCCATATATCATGATCGCCTTTCTATTCACAATTCGTGACTACGAGCTACGTACGGAACCTGGTTTCTATCGTTTGACATACCCAACATTACCGTCAACCCGACTACCCTGAAACAAAACCTAGATTCTACTTTGCATATCCGTCCGCTTCGTGCAGCGTCGAAGCAGAGGGTTCGTAGTGGGAGACGGTCCAGTATTGGAGAATCAACGGGTCTGATAGTGCGCGTCATAATATCAGGGTACTATACAGTGATTGAAACATAATCGAGAGCAAGGAGCAACATTCGTGGGCAAGAGCGGTGTATACGAGCATAGGTCGATTACATAGCGTCCAGAGGCGGCAAGAGCAAGGAGAGAGCATATCCAGAGGGAGTAGGAGTATCCAGAACCGTAAGGAGATTATTCAGTCCAGGCGCAACCGCCCATCACAGCGAGCGTGTCAATGCAGAAGCTTTGCTCTTCATACGGGTCTTGACAGGTGAAAGGATTCGTACGGGTCGCGGCAAGTCCGAATTCACGTCCTTGTAATCGTCGTCTGAGTCGTCACAACGCCTTCGTTTGACTGAGGTCAGAACTACAAAGTGTTGCAATCGGTCAATGTCCCCCCAGATAAAAATTTGTGGCTTAAACCCAACCTTGAGTCTTGGTATGGGATTTTTCTTTCCTCTTCACGTTCGTGCTCTTGTTTCTCAATTTTCTCTTGGGTTGAGGAGATTCGCATTCGGACGATTCAGGCGTGAACTCGGCTTCATCTTCATCTGAGGTATCGAGCTCGAGACTTTCCTGCTTCCGAGTCTCGACTGACGCTTGCTTAGACCCCTTTAGACCTGTCATTCGATGTGTGTGCGTGTGTGTGTGTGAGAGAGAGAGGGAAAAGTGGCGCATATAGTTAGCTGTTTGCATCGATCATGGGTGAAAGATTGAAGCTCGCCATTAGTTCCTCCGTCACCCCTTCGTCGTCGATCTTTCTTCACAGGTACAGATGGCATTGTCATCCCCCTTCTCTCGCAATACTCCTCCAGCTTATCCGTCAGCCTGCCACTCGGAAGATGAGCAGGCAATCGAGCGAAGTTCAAACACCATACCGGTCCACACACACGGGCCCAATACCCCTCAGCACGAGCAGTTCAAGAGGATGTTCATACTTGGTCGTACAATATTCCAGGGCGTTGACAGCGCCTTCGTACCCCGTAGGTCGAGGAGGACCGCCGCGGGTTCGCCAGTGTCTTTCTTCGTGAAATTCTATGGGGAAAAGGTGGAGAGTTGTGAGATACTTCTGTGAGTGTGGTTCGTTGGTGATTATCTACCTTTGACCTACTTGAGAAAGAGAGGATTTGCAGGTTTGGGTTGGTGAGCCATGAACAAGGAATCGTAAGAAGAGGCTCAGTCCAAGATCTGATTCAGACTTAGATCATTACGATGCAAACGATCACGCGCGAACGCGTCGCGTATATGGTCCGTGCGGCATTGCATGACGTCAATGTCGTCCCTTGTCAACTGAAACTTTCTCAATAAGTCGATCCTTGTATCAAAACCTCCAGGCTCTGAGTCCCTTCCCTGTGCGTCGACCTCCATTCACTTTTGACAAAGGTGAGTTGCTCGAAGTAAAAGCGAGACTTGTACCATGCTGAAGCGGAGGATGGGCAGAATGTCGAATCACTCATTGCCTCCGAAAATAAGTGGCGGATTAAGCCGCGGTCCAGTATCGGCGCATACCAGACAAGCCATCCTTGAATATCTTCGAGGCACCGAGAAGGATATCGAGAGCAACCAGAATGAGATCAACAAACTGAAAGCCAAGTTATTGATGCTGGAGTCGAAGCAGACGGGATTGAAGAAGACGACGGAGGAATACCGTTCCTTCCTGGCACCAGTCTACAAACTACCCGCCGATACGCTGCTCGAGATCTTCCGGTTCTGCTGTGAGGAGAACGAGATTTGCGGGGACAAGAAGAAGCCGCCAGTGGCCTTGACTCTGTCTTCCGTCTCCAATTATTGGAGGGACATTGTCATATCATCGGCGGATCTCTGGTCGTCGGTCAGCATTGACTTCCAAAGTTGGGGAAACATTCATCGCTGGTCAGGGACCGCGTTGGCCAGGGAGCTGATAGTCTTGTTCATGGAAAGGTCGAAATCAGTTCCGCTCAAAATCAAGGTGTCGTTTTTTAAGCAACCCGAGCAACCCAGTCTTCCTAACAATCCTCCTTTTGGTTGTCAACCTGTAATGGACGTTCTAAAGGCCAATTCGTACCGATGGTATAAGTATGAGGTCTTCTATTCCCACTTCAGTGGTCCCTCTAATCGAGGGCCCCTCAGCCTTCCTAACCTCCAACATCTTACTCTTTGTCTCCGCTCCCCGTTGGGCTTCGATCATCCCATAATCTGGAACCGATTTCATGACCTACCGTCCCTTACGTCTCTCAAATTGGATGTGGATGACACTGAACGAACGCTCCATCTACCCTGGGAACAGCTTCAGTCTTTGCACCTGGATTGCTGTTATTCCAACTCCGCATTCTCAATTGTATCCCGTTGCACGAATGTGCAGCACCTCACGTTCACAAATGTATCAGACGCCGATGGGTTCGAGGCTTACATCGGCGAGAGAATCATATCAAACACCATGGTTTCTATGTCGATACGAGGAGTGAAGGGCTCAGAGTACACCACACTTGGCAGTGCCGAAATCGCATTGATAGAGAATGTAACGATCCCCAGTTTGGAATCGTTGGAGATTGTCAGCTATGAAAGCCCGCAAGATTCGGATCTATACACCATCGGGGGCATCGACTATATAGCACAATTTATTGGTCGGTCCTCCTGCTCCCTCACCTCTCTGACCCTTCAATCGATCTACGGTATCACGCACGTCGACGTTTTAATGCTCCTTTGTCTCACTCCCGCCCTGAAGCATCTCGATCTGAGGGAGCACAAGTATGACACGACCAACAGAATCATGACTCGTAATCTTTCTGATCGCCTCTCCACACGTATTCACCTAAACCAAGCGAGTTCGGATGGATCACAACAGATTTTCTTACCGAATCTGACGGAGCTGAGAGTCCCGGTTGATCCTGGATACTGACCTCCCGGGATTTGGGCAAAATTTGTCTGGACGGGGCCCCGAAAAATCGTGAAAAAATGTCCGGATTCTTGCCCGGGATCCCAAAAAATTCTCGAGTTTCGTCCGGACCCATGTATCCAGGTCCCCAGGACCGTTTTTTTCGGTTCATCTTCGGTTTTCTCACTTCTCGCACATACAGGAGAGCTCTGGGCACTCTCTATTTATCTAAGATAGACAATGATTACTCAAGGACAGCTGAAGATAGGTTTAGTACCGATTTTGCTGGTACGCCGCACGCAGTACTTCGTAGCAAATGACCTATGTGCTATTGAACCTTTAGGGGGGTTTTCGGGCCATTTTTCCCCTTTGTTTATCCACTCTTCTGCACGAAAATTCTGGATCTCGTCGAAGTCGAGCACTTGGCCGTCCCAGCCAGACATCAGGGTGACGATTGAGGACTGTAGCACGAGAGAGACGCAACGATGTACGACGCGTTGATGGAAAAAATAATAAATAAAAACAAACTCGGAAGGGCCCGCTCAAGCCCGTTGATCCGCTGTAGGCGTCTTGCAGCAGTTTTCAGCTAGCTAGGTGAGCTTAAAAATATTGCAAGGCCGGTACCCGAACGACAGAACACATAGATTGAGCTACGTCGTTGTCAATCTGCGGCAAATCTACCAACTACGCCACTGACGCTTGTCCGGATTTGTATCCGGGACCTCTGTGATACGCAGTGTCTTGTCCGCACTGGTTATCCAAGATGTACTGAGTCTTGGGTCAAAAATGTCCGGATTTACTGCCGGGAGTTTCGAAAATTTTGGTCCAAAAATGTCCGACATGGTACCCAGGATGAGGCAGGACTCTCAGGGGTCCTCGTCGATCGTGAGAGCAGGTTCCGGTGTCGGGAATGGCCACGTGCCTTTATCAAATTATTGTATTTGTCAGTCAGTGTTACGTTCAGGGTTGATGATTCTCCGTCAGCGCTTCAGCCCATGCCGTCGTCCCGGGTCCATACGCGCATCGTTCTTTCCTACCAGCTTTCAGGTAGGTCATTCATAGGTCTTGAACTTCACTTAGAAACGGAGCTTAACATTGGTTTGAACGTTTCAGGACTATTGTGGTACCAAGATTGAGCTCTCGCCCCGGTACAGGTCTTTGCTTGTACTGGGTACCCACGACAGCGTAACTGAGTGCGTTTTCTGTCATTGAAAAGTTGTTGCTTTAGAACCAATACCATTATTTCTGTTATACTTTGTGTTATGCTTCTAACATGACCGTGAAGTTGTTTGACACTTATGCAGGCGATGGCAGATATTGCGCATTGAAAGATTTTCACGACCTAACGTGTCCGACTTATGATCTGGCTGGGTCCTAATTTCCTTTTCGGATAGCAAGATTTCGGATAGCAAGATTTCGGATTTGGTTGGCTGGAATATCTGTCGAGCCAGCAGAATGGTGTTATCGCTTGACGTTCCTTTACTTCTTGGTCCACACCTGCCGCAGTTCTGGTTAATCTGACTCGAGTCATAAGACGTTGAAGTGGCGCTGTCGTGATGTAATGTATCCGCATGTCCGGTCGCAATTGGCCAATTGTCCGCCGAGTCCTCCCAGGCCCCAGGTCATAGGTTGATTCCCGGTCGGTTGGACTGTGATGGGAAAATCCACAACGCATGCTCGTGAGGACAGCGAATGGTCATCTGTGACTCGTCAACGACTGGCTTGTTCTTGAATTTATGTTCAACTCCATCAATTTACATCTTTGGACAAGTGAACTACGGTCGCAGATCTTCTAGGTGATGGTGGTCGTCTGTCCCTGTTCCGAACTGGATATGATACTTTAGGCCACACATAACACGTCAAGACATTTGGAGTCCGGTGAGTTCCTGTACTCTCTACAATCCCACGACTACTCGCCATTCAATGAAAAACGTATGGAACCGTGTAGCGCGGATCGTATCATTGGGGTATGTCAAGAGACTACAACGCGCTAAAAACTTGACTCCCTGTGTCTGTACTGAACTTGTACGCATACCGTTACAGATTCAGACGCTGAGCGACACGCCTTGCATCGGATGAGGCTCCCGGCTCGTAATTTGTGGAATGACCGCGCTTTCAGCGGGTGTTCTCACTTGTCGAACGTCGAATATGCCAAACACCCATCATATATCACCTTAAGCGATTGCTACGATTCCCTACTTTAGATTTATTGGAACATACCTCTTTATCAGATGTTATACGATAACACGGAGGGGTAATGAAACGAAACCGGGCACGAGAAAGGTATGGCTAATAGTACAACTAATACGGTGGCGGTCATGATCATGAATCGCATGTTCAAGAAATTTCCTAGAGCCTTCAGAGCTGTTGGGTTGCATCATCCCAGTCTCTCCTAGAAAGAGAAAGAGAAATGACCCCGGACGCCTACAGATCCTCGATTCTCGTTGGCGACAAAAAGTACAGGGGGCACCCCGTACCAGGCAGGTAAGGGTGCATGGAAGGATGACGGGCTTCGAGTTTCTTGTTCTGCTGAACCCTTTTCCTCCAGGTCTTCCTCTTATTTGCTGACGAATTGTATTCCTGTCTGCCTCTATGGGGTGTACCGTATCCAATGGCGGCGTGCGCTGCGGCATGCAACGTTGGGATTACCGAATCCCACAATAAATCTTCGACGTCGTCGAAAACGAAAAGCTCCTGGTGCGACCGGGGGCCTTTAGACGATAGAATCTTCGATCAGATGCGCAAAAATATGGTGAGTCTACCCACAGCGGCTGCATTTTGTTACGGGTCGTGACGAGCAAATCTCTTCAAGCCGTTCGTGGGCGATCGTTTCTATAGGCAGTTAGCTCAACGAATGCTCGACACAGAAACGACGACGCACCTGTTCTGATATGATGAGGACCAAAAAACGCAGTTACGACCAGTTGCAAATGACCTGGACAACGCTGTCTCAACTCCGCCATTCGAACCTTCAAGGGACGAGATGTTCGTCCCACTTTTACAACATGCGGATTGGGGAGTCCATCTTGGTACGCCAGTACGGCGTAAGTAATGCCATCTCTCTCTGTTCGCGGTTGACTCTTCGTCGCCCATCTTGAGTTCCAGTCTAGGTCTCCGGTGTCACAGGCATCAAAGTTGCTTTGGCCTTCTATGGCACTAGCCGCGTCATCCTTTGATGCCTTTGAAGTCGCGTTGAACTTTGACCGAGTCACGCACATGGGCTCTGGGGCTCGGGGATTCTATAACAGAGAGGAAAGGGTAGATGAGTCGAGTTTGACGCGCAACGGATCGCAGCACAATCGATTCGGTGACACACTCGGAGCCTGTACATGATGTACGTTCGACCAGTCACACATTCATTCGAGAATGTAAGGTGCCGCAAGGTAGGATGGGATGACTGACCGAAAATGTGTTCTTCATGTGTGAACGATGGTGTCCGTGTGATTAAACTTTGAATTGTTGCACAAAGTCGTACCGGAAACATAGAACTCCGACTTGGGACCGGAGGAGAATGACAAAGGTTGAGTTTATGAGTGGTTCTATTATTGTATCTTACAACGATGGTCGTTGCAAGGCACAGGGACGGTAGATATCTTGACATGATGGGAATAAGAAGGCACGGAGGACATGGTCGGACCGGCAGATAATTGTGATTTTCGATAGTCAACGGGTGAGGAAGTGGTTAACGGAATTATCGAAATTGATAGCGGGAAAGACTTGTCGGATACTCGGTAGGTAAGAAGGTGAGACACATAACGCAGACGCAGGAGAAACACGTCGAGCGGCTGCAGCAGGTGTCGGAATGGGAGTCAACTCTTGGATGAACTTAGTACGGGTAGTGTCGTCTGGCGGTAACGAATGAACCGACTGTTTGTGAGTGCATGTGCGAGGCGTAATTGGAACCGTTGATACAGACGTCAACCGATCCAACATAGAGGCTTGGGTGTCTTTACTACCCACAGAGCAATGAAGCTGTTGTTCTGAATCTTCGTCAATCGTTTGATCCAAGCGTTCATAGGAAAACCCGTGAGGGAGTTCTGCGCCTTCGCTCATCCGGTCACGGATACCAACAATCGTTGTCTCGACAAGTGCGGAAACTCGAGTCGCATGGCCTAAAGAACCACTGGCGGACAACGGAGTTGGCGCGCCGAGAATGAATGTTGGTGTAGGTCGTTCATGCTGAGAGGGTATATAATTCACTGCTTGGCAAGAGTCATCGCCTGTCGAGTGAAATCTTCGCCGGTGTCGGTTCAAAGACGCTCAATCCGTAGACTTGAACGCGCAATGGTTACAGCATTCGTCTTTCTGACCCGTACTTGCATTTCGTTTTAGCACATGAAGTATCACGCCATGGTGATGTTAGTTCACTTACTGTATCTTCTCGTGCGTCTTGAGATTGTAGATATGAAGCGTCGTATATGAACAAAACCTGCAACGATGGGATCTTAGGAACAGAAATGCAAGGCATAAGGTTTCAGTGCAAATCAATCAAAGCTGCGACTCACATTTCATTTCGTTGGGTACCTCTAAGATGTGTTAACTTATGTCTCTTCAAATCAGAGGTCTTGACGGCGGTAAACCCACAGTTGTCGCAGGACATACTCTGTTAAAGCCATGTCATTGCGCGCCCCAAATGCCGGAGAACCTCTCTACCACTGTGTACGGGTAGCACTTCCTATGCACCACTTTTGGACGATGGACCGTTTTCGCGATACGTGAACTTGTCTTGATGGCCATGTTGGTCATGAGAATCGTCAAGGAAGGCGCAAGCACCTGTGTGAAAGAAGGAATAAAGAAAGGATGGCACGTGCAAGAGCGTAATGCGGAAAGAGTTGGTACTAGCGGCAAAAACATATATGGAAAGTGGCTCCGAAGGCGGGGAAAAACATTACGCTACCAAAATTCTGCCCTCTCTCTCGTCTCCAGCGGGGCTCCTGCATAAATTTTCTGCTGGGATATACTCAAGACAGTGTCTCCTATCGATTGAGCCTTGCCCGAGCCAACAAAACCCCTCTCAGGGCTAAAGCCCAATTTTGGGGGGACATCAATTTTTGCTGCCGGCGCTAGTGTATTGAGGCTTGGGTCGGGCCGGCAGTGACTAGTGACTGGTGAGGTTCAGAAAGGTTGAGACGGTTGACGATTGTCACACTGTGGCGCGGTAATACTCGCTCAGCCTAGAGCCTGGGGTCTCCTCCATGAGATTGGCTTTTAGAGCCGACACAGACCCTTATATGCACACATAGATAATATGCTGGTGCATAATTTCCGTCGTCACTTCCGCAGTATTCCGAGGACGATTTAACGTCAAGTTTTATTACATTTATTTTTTTCCGGGTAACGTGGTTGCAGTTTGAAAAAAAATAATTGTAGACCAAGTCATTACTTGCGATGCCTATAAAGAAATATAAAGAAACACAAATCAAGTGGCTACGATCAATCCTTGCTTCCCTCACCTTTTCTCCCAGTGCTCGACAGCCCAGCAGATATTTCTTATTGGCGGGCGCCCGCGATACTTTGAGGTGGGATCATAGACCTAACCACCACCAAGCATATGTTGTGTTGATCACATATCTTCGTCTTTGCAGCCTTATCGACATGACCATCACCTTGAAAAAGGACGACTTCATCGTTCAACTTTGCGACTCATGCACGGCAACCTTCATGCAAAGGGTCCATCATCCCATCCCCAATTCTTTCTTTCGGGAGCACATGGCGTACGAGCGCAGCCAACATCACGCCGAACGCGAGTGCTTGGAGGACGACATCGGTACTCTCAAAGCTTACGATCTGCAACTATCTGCTCTTGAATCTATACGGGAACGATTAAGTTTCCAACGCAATGAAGTAGCCACATGAATTCAACGTCGCCAACACCTCCTGTCATCGTTTTGAAAAGTCCCAGCGGAAATCTGGTCTCAGATCTTCGTTGAAATCTGCACCATTTCCAGTCGCCCCTACGAGTCGGAGGACATCGATACGTCGCTGGTTTGGTTTGGTCGACCGCGCAGTTTCTATCCCATACAGATATCAGAGCACTGCGTGGAAGTTATTCCGCAAACGCTGTCTCAGGTCTGTTATCGATGGAGGAATATCGTTAAGACTTACCCAGAGCTTTGGTGCCGAATCAGTATCGACCTGTTGCTGTACCTTCTTCCAAACCAAGAGCGTTTCCAGGATTATGCATCGGCAACGTTTCGTCATGCTTTGAAAAACTCAAGGGGTCGGCCGTTGATGCTTCGACTGGATTCATTTAGGCTGCAGGAAGAACAACATAACTATACCCTCGCACCATCGTTGTTGGAGGAGTTTCGAGAGGCATTCCATCGCACTCGCAATCTTGACGCTTCCATAGACCTTTTCAGCCAAGTGGACTTCCAAGGGATCGTGTCTTTCCCAATCCTTAACCATGCCACACTTCGCAGCGATCGTCCCCTAGTCCCACACGAGGAGCCATACTCCGATCACCAGGTTCAGGAATTCCTTTCTTCCCCATCACTAGCTACTCTCTGTGTCTCGACAATATGTTGGCTGATAGCAGTGGTCCCATGGTCATTTCAATCCCTCACAACCTTTACTTGTTACGACATGTTCACGAAAAGTGATTTGCGACGTCTTCATTGTACATGTCCTCAATTACAGGAGCTGACCATCAAGGTCAATTGGACAGCCGAAATGATAATGGGAGATTCCAACCTGCTCATTTTCCCCCGTCTCACAACACTAGTCCTTAATTACGACGGTTGGAATCCCTTGCCTGTTCTGCACCACATACTGGCACCTTCCTTGGTATCGCTTGCGCACAACACGGTTGTGTCTCGACTGGACATGGTAGCGTCCCTCCGGGACTTTATTGATCATAGTGGTTGTCGATTGGAGCATCTGTGCTTTATGATGGACACTGAATGCTTGACGAGCACCCCAAGCCTCTGGCACAGTCTGAGTGATCGCCTCGACCGGCTACGGTCTTTCGAGCTCACAGTGCGTACAGAGGACGTTGATCAATCATCAGTGGCTTCTGAGGAATTGTTGACGCTCATGCGGCGTGGATCATCCACAGCCTCGCGTCTTCGGCTCCCAGCTCTAACCAGCTTTTCGTTCACCATTCTACAGGGTGGATTCGTGCAGCTGGATGGTCCTGTGTTGCAGTCGATACTCCACGCCTTCATCGAAGTTGCAGAATCAAGGCGCTACCAGACAGGTACAATGATGGAAGCGATGACATGGGCGTCAATCTCAATTAAATTTTGGTCTTGGGGTGGTTTTCCGAATTGGTTTGACCCCCCTATTACTTTGTGTGTGGATTCAGGTGTGGACATAGCACAGCTGAGGCAACGAGCGGTGAACCTAGCCCGTTATAGTTCAGTGGACGTTCTCATGGAAGTCGGGGGTACTAGGATATATCCGGACAATGACGAAAGGGCGGTATAATATCATGTACTGGAATAAGAGCTGACTTGTGCCTGAATGAATCATAGTTGTGACTCGATGCTCCATACCTACTGCGCTACGCCAGGTTTTCGCTTTTATTCTCACCTTCAAATCAAGCTGCAACGTTACTGCTCAAGGCCTAATCGCTCGCTCTCCATCACAGTAGTTGAATCCATGGTGTGGCTTTTTGACATCGTTGCTCTACGAATCTAGCGACTAATTTCTGACTGCCTACCCAGACTTCGCGTTCCGTTACCAACCTTACTCCCTTCGTGTTACTTCCCCATGACGTATGGTCGCGAATACTCTCGTACAGCGACCCGCGAGCGTTGCACTCCGTACAACAGACTTGTTCAGCTCTCTACCCAATCGCCTGTAAACTACTGTGTCGCCATATTACCTATCAATCACCAGCTGCAGCCCGACAACATTTTCCCTTCTGGGAACGTATGCAGAAAGTGAATGCATATCTCACTTCTCTGTCTTCACCACCCATGTTATCCTCACAATTCCTTCAATACCCTACTATGTTGACATTGGGCATATCTCGACGACGGGACCCATTCTGTTACCGACAAGTATTCCGTTGGATTGATATCCTCTGACTTTCAACCTTATTCTCAAACCTTACGGATATCGAACTGTACCATGTGCGCCTACCAGCGTATTTCCTTCCGAGACTTGTCTCAGAAGTAAAGCCACTTCGGGAAATATCCTTTGTGAACATCGAAATTCCGACAGCCTTTGGGAGTTTGCCTGTTGACCTCATGAGAGGTATGGGTACCGATACCCGGCTAACCAAAATCTCAATTATGGATTGTCTTCACTCAGACTTTCGGTCTTCCCATTATACCCCCCTCATATTGGCATCTTTACTAGCACTGCCCACAGTGCACACTCTCACCTTCGACATGACTTCAACGCCTGCGATCTCACCTCTCATTTCTGCTTCTCGTCATTCCGTAAGGGAAGGCGATACGGGCAACATCCAAGAATTGGTTCTTTGTGATTATCATCAAGAAGCATTACACCGAGAACATTATTCGTGCTTGGAAGACATGCTTTTCCTCCTTCAAAGTGGGATTACCGTACTGAAGGTGCGGTCGTCCTCTGATATTCGTATTCAACACAGCTTTACGCTAGAGAAGCTAAGAACGTATGAAGGACCGATGTCGTTTTTGAAGTGTTTGTTCTCAGCATATTCATTGAACCACCTATCGGTCCTTATTCTGACCGAAGCGTTGACAGAATTCCAGGAGTTCCTCAATGCTACAAGTTATCCCACGCCTCTTATGGCTCTCGACGAGCTTTACCTCAATGTCGTTACTTTGGACACTGGGAATCTCAACCAAATTTCGAACTTAGGCCCTTCTTTGCGCCTTTTGCACATTGAAAGCGCATATGAAGACATCGCAGACGTACGTTCGTTCACTCACATCCCACCGCCTCATCTGACGGGGCGCTTAGACAGTTTTGTGTCCCAGCAATAACTTTACCTGGCGATTCGCTAATATGGAGTATCTCGCCATTTTCGGCCTCACGTCGAGTACTTTTGGAGGCTCGACTATCACAGACAATTCCCTTACGACGTTGTTCTATGAATGGCAAAGGAACGAAGGCGTCAATTTGAAGCAACTCCAATTCGATAGTTGGTTTATATGGAACTGGAGTATCGGAGTAGGGTGGGAGTGTTTACAAGACAGAGTGTGCACCATGGAGGAACGTGTTTATCATACCGATTGACGTTGGCGGAACTTTGACCACAATGACGACGCTTAAGTTCTCAATCACTATCTCACGAATCCACTCAGTGACTCACGGTGCTGGGACGGCTGAAAGTGATGTCAGACTCATGTATCAAGCCAAACTGTCAGATTATGTGTCCGATAGCAAATGTGAACGAACCATGGGTGGTTAAACTTTCTGGACCACTTTCTCCCACTCTACTACTGCTGCCGTGTTGGTCAGTGTTCGGATACTGCGATCCTTATAAAGATATGTCTCATTAGTTGAGTTCTAAATTGATCAAAGTTCATATCATAATCCTACAGGCAATCCGCTTTACATGGCGTACCCCACGCTGCTCAACACTGTCGCAGCTGCACACCGACGTCTCCTCGATAATAAAGTGTGTCCCTGCACCATGAACGCAGAAGACATAGAGCACTTTCGTTGGCTACGTCTCCGTTCTGAAGACAAGGTTGCCACGCTGTGCATCAATGGAAGTGTGACTCCTGCCGTTTTGACAATGGTCGGTGTCGTAGATAAGGACGGCACCTCTGTCGCTCCTCACGGGACATATACGGTGAGTTTTCCCGTCGTCTTGCGAATGTGTGTGACCCAACTGACCCAACGTCCTGTTAGCGTCCAACAAGACAGACTCCTTCACTGTTGGATGTGCGCTTGACAGTTTCACTGGTCAAACCATCGTCCAAAATGTCTCCTTTTCACAGTTGTTTCGTAACAGGGCTTCGCGTAATAGAGAGCTTGATAGGATTACAATGCAATAAGACTGTGGGCTGGAAAACGAGTGGTCTGTCCGCCGTTGACCTGTGGCGTCGACCAAATGATGTCCACACCATTATATTCACGCATAAGCTATTTGAACCAGTGGAGGAAGGAGACTTCCCCTTCCTAGAAAAAGAGTACATGGACCATCACAAAGGTACGTATATTTTTTTGCGCAGTCACCCATTGATGCATGTCTCAAATTGCGTCGTTGTCCCGTTCTACTTCCGGCAGTTACCTCGACTGCTGGATGGCCAGTTCTACCTAGCGCTACCCAAGAATTACACAACATCGTAATGAGTCGTTCCCATAAAGTTCGCCCTCTGCCTACCAAAACCAGATACGGCGATATAGTGTCTCCAATCGACGTGCCAACAGTATTACGATCAGGGGCGCTCGTAGAGATATCTTTCTCTCTTAATCACGTAGTAATCCCAGAGTTAGAACTGGATCGGTTCACTGCTACAATCGAGTCTGTTCATGTCATCATTTGAAGGAGTAAGCGCACTCGTGGCATCAGTTCAACCCCACAAGAGTGCTGATCATTTTCTTTCAACTGTAAGGTTCTTGTAAATATGTAGTTATCGTGGGCGAGCATGTACATTGCATTGGTAGCGGAACTTTCGATTATCTGTGTTGGGTACGATGGAATCTACGTTGCAAGCTAGATGAATTGCGGACTGTGACTTCTGACGGTGGCGCATGAGGTATAAAAAGTAGCTTGTGAGGAGAACGAAGTCAAAATGCACCCCTACCTATGTAATTAACTTGGCCTTGAAGCTATTGTTAACTTGAATGTCGCGCCCGTTAATCTGAAAGATGCGTGAACATGGAGGGGGGCCATTGCCCGAGTGCCATAAGACTTCTGCTTGATTGATATCTTTTACTATCGCTCAGGGATACCAGCAATGTCCATCATTACCGCACCTTGAAACCTGCCCTCGAGGCCAGTTTCGGACGTTAGGTAACGCCCCAGCTTCGCAGTAGGCCGAGTCTCCCGCGATGACATCATCTCTGCAAAACGCACGTTGGTCAGCATCCACGAGTCAGGGTTGAGGGCATTCCCAGGCATGGCGAGAGAACTCTTCCTCACACCCCCATTAATCCCAATTCGATTTCTCGCACAGCTCTTCGCTCCGGTATCAACTCGAATCTCGTTGAATATTCCCTTGTGCCGTGCATTTCGTTCGATGCTTTCAGTTCTGGCTCGGGTCTTTGCCCGGAGCTGACTATTGATTGGGTTGCTGGCCTTGTCCATTCCTTTCGTTTTCTGGACTGGGTCTTCGCCCATACCCAGACGTTCGAATATTTCCAAGAGTTTCTTGATCCATGGTGCCCCTCACTCTTTCATTTCCTGATATAGGTCCTCGCCCATACCTTCAAAGCTATTATACCATTCGCGAGTTGCAAAATCGACGGGTACAAGTCTTTGCTTGTACCTTTCAGTGCGCTCCTTCTTTTCGATGTCTGGTTTGGGTCTTTGCCCATACCTGATTACTCTCGATCCCTGGTGCCCCTCACCCATTCACTTTCTCGTATAGGTCTATGCCCATACCCTCGAATTCATTATGCCTTTCAGGATTCGCTGAAATGACGGGTGCAAGTCTTTGCTTGTACCTTTGAGTGCGCTCCATCCTTTCGATGTCTGGTTGGGGTCTTTGCCCGTACCTGACTATTGATCGTATTGATGGCCTTTTTGTATTCCTTTCGCTCTCTGGTATCGGTCTTTGCCTTTACTCAGACGTTCAGATGTTTCCAGCCCTTTTCTCGATCCCTGGTGCCCCTCACCCATTCACTTTCTCGTATAGGTCTACGCCCTTACCCTCGAATTCATTATGCCTTTCGGGATTCGCTGAAATGACGGGTGCAAGTCTTTGCTTGTACCTTTGAGTGCGCTCCATCCTTTCGATGTCTGGTTGGGGTCTTTGCCCGTACCTGACTATTGATCGTGATGGCCTTTTTCTATTCCTCTCGCTCTCTGGTATGGGTCTTCGCCTATAACCAGACATTCACGGGTTTCCAACTTTTTCTCGATCCCTGGTGTCCCTGATCCATTTACTTTCTGGTATAGGTCCACGCCTATACCTTCAAATTCAGTATGCGCTTAATTGACAGGTGCAATTCTTTGCTTGTACCTTTCAGTGCGCTCCATCCTTTCGATGTCTGGTTTGAGTCTTTGCCCATACCTGACCAGTGATTGCTTTGATGGCCGTTGCTGATTCCTTTTGATTTCTGGACTGGGTATTTGCTCACGTCCGGACGTTCTAGTATTTTCACCCTATTTCGATTCCTGGCCCCCCTTACCCGTTCACTTTCTGTTATAGGTTTTCCGTTCAACTCCGATGCCTGGTTCGGGTCTTTGCCCATACCTGACTTTTGACTGTGTTACTGATCTTTTCTCGTTCTTTGGATCTTTGGTTTGGGTCTTCGATCATACCCGCACGCTTAAGTGTTTCCACCCTTTTACCGATCCCTTGTGACCCTCAACCGTTCATTCCCTGGTTTAGATTCTCACCCATGCCTCAAGAGCCATCATACTGCTCGCGTTTCACTTGTGCATTCCAGTGCAGTCCAATCTTTCCGTTTGGTTGCTGGCGTTTCGGTGTGGTTTCTTGCACACGAAAGTAAACGCCATATCAATTTTTCACCCGTTCCTCTCTTCGGAGAGTGTGTCCGTGTCACCATGTCTTTCACTGAAAAGTAAGTGATTAGTTCTTTACGCGATCTCATCTTGACTCTTTTTGGGCCGTTCGTCGTCTTCCGTCGTACCCAGCTGCATTCCACTCTGCTGTTCAACGTTTCTACTAACACGCAAGGTTCGTCATTTTAATACTTGACGAGTTACATACTGACCCATTAATCAGGTAATTCATCGGACTTCGCCCTACCAGTATTCACTTACCTTTGTTCCCTAACGGGAGCATCCACAGGTATCCACAGGACGTGTGGTTGTCGGCTGTACGAGTTGACGCTCATAAAACGCCGGTCTGAGCGTTAAACCACTTAAACGCTGAACCGGTCATCAACGTGTTGAATACCGGCCGGTCCGGGACCGTTAACTCATGTGACGTCAGTCCTATTTTTGACCGCGAGAGGCCTCAACTCACTTTGTTTCTCGTCCGTCGTCGTCGTCGTTTTCTATCCACCGCTCATCACCCCAAAACTCTTCTCCCTTACATGGTGCCCGTCAACCTCAAACCCCTCTCCTGGAAAACCCATAAGAAACGCCGAAATCGGGGACAATTCACCTTCAACGATCCCCGTTACCTCAGTCGGTATCTCAGCCGAAGACGACGAAAACCAAGCCAAACCGACGCAGAAGCTGACCTTTATCTGCTGGAAGGGACGTTTAAAGGGAAACACTTCGTGAAGATAGGGATGTCAGGAGATTACGAGCGACGATTTGCGGAGCACCAAAGACTTTGCCATCGCGTCCTTTGGCAGGAAATTGGACGTTGGACGGCTCTTCACAGTCGTAAAGCCGGTGAGTTGTGCTCGTCGTTCTCAGTATGGATCTAACTACTCTACAGAGGCCTGTGTCCACCTCTGGCTTCTATCCCACGGATTTTCACGAACGACCATGGTTTGCTGTTGTGCGTTTTCGATGCATGAATCCCTTCGTTTTCTTACCCTCCAATAGGCAAAGATAGAAGGTGTCACAAGGAGTGGTTCGAAACTGAAGGATTGCCCATCGAGGCGGCCCTCGAATTCGCAGAACGTGTCATTTTGAGACTCCGTAATGTATAAACTATGATTTATTTTCCCGTCTGGTTTTTTCTCAACGAACTATAGCGTACAAACACAAAAATTACTGTACAGGTTATGCACTCACCTACTCCTACGACGCCTACCGGAACCTACGGTATGTGCTCCATCCTCTGCGTCTCGCTCGACAGACTTACTGACATCTTTTACAGGCAGTAATAGAAGCATGACTCCATATTACAAGACGACTCTTGCAACCTGCCTCGGAAAGCCGGTGAGTCTTGCTCGGTCCCTAATCTCGTTTCGTTTACCAACACCTCTGGCGCAGTTCGTAGCAAGTACTAAGTAGTCATTATCGAATAGTCTATTTCATTTTCCTTTGCCGTACTGTACTATTCGAAAGTAACATGAGACTAGTGATGCGCGGGCTCGGGCTCGGCTCAAAGCCTCGGGCTTGGGCTCGGCTTTGAGGGCTTAGGCTCACTGAAATCCGAGCCCGAGCCTTGAGCCCAAGCCTGAGGTCAAAGCCCTGGGGCTTGGGCCTGAGCCCGGGCTTATACTAATCTCGTACATTATCACGGTAAGGAAAATAGAACATGTTAAACAGTGTAGAATCCGTCTTGAAGTCCCTTCCAACCATTGCCCGCCAAACATGTTGGTCCAGGGAGGCGCAATCAACATGTCTTCTGTGACTGGTAGCCTGGGCTCAATGAGTAGTGACCTCAATTTCAGCCACAAAAGATAAACGAGTCTCACCTACTATTGTTATCAACACGGGGGCTGACAATTCTCGGAGGACTAGAATAATTTTAATTCTCGCCGGTGGACAATGCCAGAGGGCCTGAGCCTAGGGCTTGGGCTTATAAAATGTTGAGCCCGAGCCCTAAGCCCCCTGAAGCCCTCTGCCAGGGCTGGGCTGGGCTTTTCAAGCCCCGGGCTCGGCTTGGGCTCACCAGGGCTCAAGCCCGAGCCCGCACATCACTACATGAGACTCATAACAATTAACATGACAGCCGGACATTGCTGTCAGTTTGTTAGTATGCTACTCGTACGTTAAGGGTTACTACTTGAGCTCTTCAGAGCTCCCAGTAGCGGGCCGTGCCGCGGGAGTCGGCGTCTATGAAATCTCTTTGCGTGGAAATTGCACATTGGCGCTGAAAATTCCCTTTCATGGTAACGAATAAGCGCCATAACAATACAAATGCCCCCAAATAGGCGCCGCCATTCAAATATGAGCGCTTTCTGGGCAGAGTTCTAAACAGAAAATTCCATGCAACTCCGGCTGGGGGGAAGGACGACTGCTCGCCCATTCAGTCCTTCAGGCTTGGCGAAAAGTCTTGGCCCAAAAAACAAGCGCCGTGGGCATTCAGAGCGCCTAAGACGCTGCAGGCTGCAATTCAAACGAACAGGCGCCGCTATACAGATTTAAGCGCTTCCTATGCGAGGGAAGAGTTGGGGAAGGACGACTGCTCGCCCATTCAGTCCGTCACGTTAGGCTCCCAAGGCAAACTCCATGTTGAGAACTGCTACAATACGAGGAGCCGGCCAAAGGCCGGGGGACGAGTATTGCTGTGGTGAATCTCTCAACCAATGACCATTGACAATATTTAATCAGCTAGTACTATAGTCTGGTATAGTCATGATTGTGTCCTATTGCAGTATGTACCACATGAAAACATGTACATTGAAGCCTGGGTCTGAGGCCCCTACTACAGTCTTCCATAGACTTTACAGACTTCAGAGTCGTCTCAGGCCTCAGTGCAGACTGTATGGTACAGTTGTTAGTACATCAGTAGCGGGCCGTGCCGCGTAAGGCGGCGACTAAACTTATGGTGAGTGTGGGTGTGAAAGGCGAGAGCGCCCCAGAGCGCTAGACCAGACGCGACTAATTCATAGTTGTCACGCACCTTACTTTGTGACTCTTTCGCTCTCTTCCTGGATTGACTATGTCTGGCAAAGCACCACCCCTTGGCAGCCTTGCTGTCCAAGCACCTACCCTTACACCTCAGATAGTTCACGTATCCAAAAATACGTGCTCAGATCTCTCCTTGTTCAAAGGGAAGTTAGTCGGCAAAGCTAATGTCCCAACAGACCTGCCTAACTCATCTCTCTCCAGAACTACTGAGGGAATACCGAAAGCTAGATGACACCATAAACATGCGGCTCAATCGAGCAAGTGCAGCTTTTCGGGATCAGGAACGTGAACGTCCAGGGAAAACGACGGTGCAGGATCAGGCATGTGCTCGGATTTGGCAGGAACTTGTTGGTGTGTACTACGCGTGTTCCCCCGTGTACCCACAGAACTGATTTGGCGCAAATTTTGAATAGCAAACTGGAAAAGAAGGCAGCAACTGGTTGAATACTGCGTATCAGTAATTGACGAATCCATGAACGAGAAGCAAGCGATCATCCAGGACGAAGGTGCCAGCCCGGCGGCTGCGCGAAAAGCGCTCGCCGAGAAGTACGCTGAGCAAGTGAAGGTACATGGGTCATCGCGCTCTGCTGCTATGCTCCGAACCACGAGCTCATACTCTTTCGTAGCGCAACCAAATCCATAACGAACTCACCGTCGAGATGATCGTCAGAAAGCGGTCTCTAGAAGGTACAACTCAGCACATACCCCCTCTGAAGCCTACTCACAATCTCAAACAGCTTTCCGGTCTCGATGTAAGTACTTTGCTCCTTCGCTGACCGATATTGAAGAGCGCAAAATGTGGGACCAACAATGACTATCTGTATGACTTGAGCTTTGGATTTGAGTACTTATCGTAGCGATGGGACACAACGATGACGCAACCGGTGAACTAATCAAGTAATTCTTTCGCTATCTGAGCCTTGAGGATATTCAAATGGCCAATTTCGCAAGTGGAGAGCTTCGACTGGTTCCTTCCTCACCACCATGTTCTATCTGCTCGCTTTCATCTTGCCCTCCGTGGCCTTTCTCTGTCTATATTTCCCTCCCAAGACTATCAGTTGGTTCTCACGAATGATGCTCAACGCGTCCCTGTTCAACTTGGTGTGATGAGCCAATGCCCCGACGCTCTTCTCTGTGAAAGCGTGTTTGACCAGGTTCTGAAGAAGGTTTCGGACAAGGTCGATTTCTCTTTGGTTTACATCGGCCAGTGCGTAGCACCCTTCCATGCAAGAGTATCAGCCAGCCACAATTACTGAACGTAAAGACAGACTCGACGCATCCGAGCCTGATTTTGGCGTAACATGCAAACATGGGCGTGGCGAATGCGCAGGCAACGTCCATCAGCTCTGCGTCAAAGAGCATTCGGATTTCTCCCACTGGTGGGAGTTTGTGAATTGCAACAATTACCAGGGCCGGTACAAAATCGGTACCCCAGAAACAGCGTCCAAGTGCGCCAAAGCGGCGGGCTTGGACTGGGATGGAAGTGGAATTGGAGAATGTGTTGGTCCAGATGCCAGTGGTACAGGAGAAGAAGGTGTGAGATTGCTGAAAGAGAGTGTTGAACTGGGGAAACAAATGGAAATCACGACGAGCTGCACGGTTGTCGTCAACAACGAGCAAGTCTGTGTTCACGACGGGACATGGAAAAAATGCGAGGTACTTCTCATATACCCCCTTCCAGCGTTCGGCTCTGACCATGTCTCTTTTCTGCTTTACCTCGGCACCACAGAATGGTCATACCGCCTCAGATTTCATTCGACAGATCAACGATGCATATGACCAACTTAATAACTAGAACTGGGCCGGATAACAGACTTTAGTGGCCATGTATTGTACTCTTCCGCGTTAGATTCTTTTCCATTGACAATCAACCCATATAAGACAAACATTTCGCGAGCTAAGCTGTAATTTACTGTTCCGATTCGGCACCGGTTCAAAAGGGTTCGAAGTTCGTGTTGTTCAGTTGTCCGGCGTCAAAATGCTGTTGTCGAAGCGCCCGGTTACATAATAGGGCGAGCTAGCGCTGACAGTGAGTCTATTTGCTTTCAATCACCAGCCTGACTGTTGCCACTGTCTCTCACCCCAACTACCATCTTGAAATTCGCCTAGTCTTTTGAGTTGTCCTAATCATGGAAAAAGAAGTTCAGCAGCTCGTGGAAATGGTGAGTAAACGGCCCGCTTCAAGATCTAGTGGTTCTTATCGTTATGGCAGGGAGCAACTGCTGCCCAAGCACGAGCTGCATTGCGTCGGTACAAGGATGTTATGCAGGCCGCCGAGAAGATATTCGAAGGGAAATTTGACGACGTCGATGAGGAAAGTGGTGAAGATACGGCTATGGAATCAGAACCCCCCAAATCCACCAGAATGACCGTATGTCGATCCCAACTCTAAATAGAGACATCACCCACAAACGTGTTACAGACCCCTTCGTATGATGACGACGAAGTCATGGACGATGAGGCAGAAGATGACGATGATGGCAAGAACTGTTTCTTTTGAACGATGAGGGTGAAGCGTTGATCCTTTACCCGACTTCAGAGTTCGCAGGTTATGACTCCGACGAGGACGCGATGGTTGTGACTGGTGGCACACGGCCCAATGTCGAATCTGATCCGTATGCAGGTGCATGTCAAGCTACTCTTTCTCATCCAGGGTTGCTGATATCGCGCAGGGATATTCTTCTCGAAGGATCGTCGTGAAGAAGTCATTGAAGTCGAGGAGGAGCCAGAGGTCGTGACTCTTCCTGATATTAACGCGTCTGTGAAGCTCATGACTCAAGGACAATGGATGAAAGGTTGTCCAGAGGGAGGAGAACAGAGCTTTTTATTCGCGCTATACTCTCAGCTTAGCGAAGGCACTTGTCCCTGTCCTCAAGGCTGCGGCACATCTGTCGCCCGTAAGAAGAGCGATTTCTTCGCTATATACGTAAGTTACTTCATGCTTTCTCAGCTCGTCCAAACTGCCAGACTTCAGACTGATCGACTGGCTGATTAGCCCCATTTCCCAACATACATTGAAAGTCTTCGAAAGATCGTTCCTCAGTCCTGCAAACGATGTCATACCGAATTCTGTCTTGCTTGCGGGGAGTCTATCTCGTCCGAAAAACCCTCACGCGAGAAGTCTCAGGACCCCCTTTTCCATTGCTCCAACCTCCAGGGTGTTGTCCTTGGTGTTGGTCTCTACATGATTGAACAGATGTTCACAGAACAACATGGAGAACTATCGGACAACAAAGACAGCAGAGCACGGACACCGAAACGTCGAAAGACGGAGGCAGCTATGGACCCGGACGATGAAGACGATGTGTATTATGGTGCAGTGAAAGGGAAAAAACAGAAGGGAGGTACCGGATATGCGGGAAACCAGAAAGAGGATGTAAGGCTGCATTTTGTATAGCCTATGCTGTTACGCTGAAAACTGTTACAGAATTCCGGACAAGTTGAGGCGCAAGCTCAGCAACTCGCGAAGGACGAAAAGATTGGTCGGCTCCTAACCGAAGTACGGACATATCTTCCGTCCCTCCATCGAGAGGGCGGCGCGCGAACGAGCGATTACTTGGTTCATCCAACAGCATTGGCCCATCTCCGAAGACGATTCAACTACGTCTGCAGCTCTCTTCTACGAAACGATTCGCTTGCGGACATGTCCGACCGTTCTGTTCTCTATTTCGAGCTTTTGGAATGGCTTGAGGTGCGTTTGCAATCGTCCGACTTCCGGCTCTGTTCGACTGAAAAATCCTGTAAGACCATCTCAAATCACGAAGCTTTGGCGAGTATGATGGCTATGCCGATAATGGCCATAGCCTCTGTAAAGAATTTCACGACCAAGAAAGCTGGAAAGTCTAATTCCCCTATACGTGAGCGAACTATTGTGTACGAAGGCAGCGCAAGTCCACGAGAGTTATTGGAAGGAATTGCAATCCAGGCGCAGGCAGCAATTAAGGGGCTCGAGGGAATGAGAAAGATCGAGGAAGTGCCTCAAGAGCTTACTGAAGAGCAGAAGCGGTTGACGGTTGATCCCAAGGGGAAAGCGAAGGAACAGGATGGCGTCATGTCTGAGGAGAACCAGAAATTGCACAGCTTCTGCAGGAGGATACAAATGACCGTCGCCAACATTGACAAAGCTCTGAAGGAAGTGAAGGGGGAGGCATTCGTCACGAGGCTTCAAGCCTCCTTGCCAAAGATGACAAACTCTTCGGATGTCTATGTGCAGGCAGGAGAAACGGAGGAGAGTGCAAGAAAGGCCTATAATGAATGGGCGACGTCCGTACGTCCTTTACAAGTGCCATTTCTGCTTCACCTCACTCTTTTCATCCAGGCTCGCTTTGAGTACTGTGATCTCACGATACCTAATCCGTCCAACAAACCCAGTGACGACGACATACCGTCCTATAAATTCTACTTCAACACGGAAGCGCGAATGCTTGCCAACTCGGATATACCTAAACGAAGTCTTGCTATCGCGAAAGAGGTACGTCTTGGTTTTTGTTCTCGGAACGAGTTTCGGTTTGAGCTGACCCCTGCGTCCAGCTCGCAATCCTTACGATGAACTTACCAGTGGCGTAAGTATTTTCTATTTACAGGACTCGTGGGTCCCACTAAAGTGATCTAGATGGGATTCTTCCATTTTCCTGAGAGTGGACGAAACCCGAGTGGACGTTATCAAGGCTTTGATAACAGGTCCGCAGGGAACCCCGTGAGTGCTATTTTGGAGATTTAGGCTGAACGAATCTGATCAAGCGACGTGCATAGCTACTACAACGGATGGTGAGATTGGCGATGCTCCAGTAGATTGGCGACTCATGTTCTTGTCTTCAGCTACCTGTTTGATATATTCTTGGGTCCCTCCTACAATCAATCACCCCCCTCAGTCAAATACATGACGGTGTGGCTGTATTCCCTACTTTCTGTGTCTCCCCCCTCTAAATCCATTCTCAGACCAACGGCGGAAAGTTCCGCTTCAACCCTAACCTGTACGCGGACGGGAAAGTCTGTCTTTCTCTGCTTGGTATAGACTTTTGATCTATGGGATGATATTGGTTTACTAATCGAACTTCAACGCATATAGGTACATGGAGTGGTCCCGGATGGGTCGCCGGGAAGTCGACTCTCCTTCAGGTCTTGATATCGATTCAGTCGATGATTCTGTGTGACGAACCCTACTTGAACGAGCCAGGGTGGGCCTCTAGCGGAGGAACCCCTCAATCCAAAGCCTGTGCGTTGCTTGTCCATTTCCCTCAACCATACCATAGACTTAATCGTTCTCTCAGACTCGGCGAACGTTCGTCGCATGGTGGTGAGAACTGCGGTACGTACTTGCTCGTGTTTCTTACTCGCCTCGCTCAACTAGCCCGTAATTTTCAGATGCTCGGAAATCTAAAGACCCCTCCCGAGCCATTCGCGGACGTCATACGTACACATTTCCGGTTGAAATCAAAGTCTGTACGTGCGCAACTCGATGAATGGTTGTCAGAAGACGATGGTAAAGCAACCATGGGAGACGGAGCGAGTTTGAGTGAGCGTGGGGCTAGGGATGGCTCAAGCGATAATGGGTTCAAGAAGGATGTAGATGAGATGAAGAGACTTTTACGGCGCCTAGAGGAGGGAGAAGATATTGAGTAGGGTATTCTTGACTCTTTTTTGTTCTTGACTTTCATACTGGCAGTTACTACAGTTACTACTAATACACAGTATCGTATGTGCATGTCACCTGGTATTGAGCGGGCTTGCATGTGATTTACCGCGGACTCCGCGATGGTCAGTTCCATCGCGAAGAAGCCGGTAGTGATGCAATTGGGTGAACGAAATATAACTGCTCTCTTCCTTACCACCACAAACCCTGCAACGAGACCTAATTTATCAGTCAAATTTATCCCTCTATCCTACAAACATGAGCGACTCTCTTATTCATTCGGTTGCTGGGGCTACTGGTGGAATCGTTGCAATGACTGCGACATAGTGTGTTCATGCAATCACTACTTACCGGCATATGTGCTGACACCCTTCATCTAGTCCATTAATCTTCATTTCGACGCGTGCAGCCGTGAAAGTGCGAAACGAGAACAAGGTAAAGAATCGAAATGGAATGTAACCCTCACTGTGCCGAATTCTGAACAGCCGATGCTAGACAACTTATCAAGTCGTACTGGAAACTATTGAACGCGAGGGAATCTCCGGACTATACAGTGGACTAAGCTCCAGTCTGTTCGCCATTGCCGTCACCAATGGCGTGTATTACTACTTTTATGAACGAACTAAAGGGATCGTCTTGAAGTCGAGGGTTGGGAGCAAAGGCCTAAGTGCGTTGGAGTCGATGCTGACTGGACTGATCGCGGGTATGTCTCCGTATGATCTACTGAGAGTGTAGTGCTGAAAACCGCGTTCACTTAGGATCGGCGACAGCAATACTGAGTTGGTACCAGTTGCCGACCTACTTCCGTTCCGTGATCGCTGAACCACTTCAGGCAACCCATTATGGGTGATACAAACCTCACAGGCCGTTCAGACACTTGATTCTCAGCACCAAGGAACGGTGAAGAAGCTCGGCTTCTTCCAGGCTGTACAGAACATACTTGCGAAATCTGGGGTGGAAGGATTCTTCCGAGGTATAGGTCCTGCTCTCATATTGACGGTGAGCGTTTTGTTGTCCCACTCGGAGCGGTGAAATCTCACAAGCTCAGTAGATCAATCCGATCATCCAGTATACCGTCTTTGAGCAGCTGAAGAACACCTTGGTGGCCAAACGGACGGCCAGACTCCGCGCGGTTGGTAAAGCACCGGCATTGGTCGTCCTGTCGGACTTTGACTTCTTCATACTCGGTGCACTCTCGAAGCTGGTAGCAACGCTGACCACATACCCTTATATGTGAGTGGTTTTTCTTGCTGGCTTTTGACATTGATTCGAAACTACTTCCTTCGCAGCGTTGTGAAGAGTAGGCTTCAGGCGGGCAGTACACAATACAAGTCTTCTTTCGATGGCATCAAGACAATCATCAAGGACGAAGGAGTGTCGGGCCTCTGGAAGGGAGCAGGTAGTAAACTCACACAAAGCGTACTCACAGCTGCCATGCTTTTCGCCGCCCAGAAGAGGATCTACGAACTGACCAAGACAGCTCTGGCTGTGGCTGCAACTAAATAAACTAAAACACGAGGGCGTACTGGTAGTGTAGCATAGATGCGCGTATAATACACGACTTGAACGGAAGACAGTATACCGCAGACTCGCCCCAGGTCGCTGTGTTATGAGTTCGAAGGTAGCCGTGCAACGTTCTCACGCTGACTTGAACTTGTACATCATGGCCCCGAGCCTACGCCTGAACGCTGTCGCCTTCATTTCCCCGCAAAACGAGCCAATACTCATTCGTACCTTCGGTAAGCAAGACGAGAGCGCGATCAAATATCATTACATTGCACATACGAGTTTGGATGTTATTGAGGAGCGTGGTACGTCTTGTTATCATCATTTCCGAAGTCTTCTTCTCATCACATCGTAGTGAACGCAAACGCGAAGCTTGCAGAATGCTACTTAGGGCTTCTATATGCCATGGAGGATGTCGCGGTCTATGGATACATAACACCTTCGAAGGTCAAGATAGTCATCGCTCTCGCTCTTTCAGATTCAGTTGTTCGTGACGTCGAGGTTAACATGGTGCGCATCTGTCTGTCTTTTCTTAATATGCGCGCTCATTGTGCTACTGAAATTATGCAGATATTCAAAGCCCTTCACATGACATACTACGCCGCTGTCTCGAATCCTTTTCTCTCGTTGCAGGCATCTACAGATTCCATCCATGATAGTCCACGATCGCATTGTTTATTGGCCGGAAGTCAGAAATGGAAGAACTTCAGGCGGAATGTCGACGAGATCAGTGAAGTTCTCGGAAATCCACCAGTCACGAATTGAGAGGACGGGTTCAATCCATTCATAGGCCACAAGTTGCTCTACGCATCCTTCCCACTTTGGTCCGTGGTGACTTTGCTCTCGTGAGAGAGCATGAACCTAGATTGATTTTTCTCGCTCTTCATTGACTCGGATGTTTCCAGATAACCACATCTGAGACAGATACGGAGCGTACATTATCACTGGCGTCGTTGTGTTATCCTATAGCAGAGATATCTACTATAGCGAGTTCCAGTTGCCTCACCAACTCGACCGCCTCTCGTGCCATTACACGTACCACAGAGTCCCCATCAGTATCGGCTGCGTACGATAATGTTATTTTTGTCCGTCGTATGAGATCCTGCGAGAAAATGTTTCTCCCAAAAGGCGTATCATAGATGTTCTCGATTGTCCCTTTCAATAAGAGCGCAAGGAAATGCAAAGCCGCCCGACGCAAGGGAGGAAACTTGGAGTTTTTTGATGTCGGATTGTCGTCAATGGCTCCTTCCGTCTCCCCAGTCTGCCCTTCTAATTGCAGAAGATCCAATATCCCGTTCGAGAGATCGACGAAGAATGGCACAAGAACCAATGAGTACGTGTTCTGACAATCGGCAAGAAGGGAAAGGGAGGACGTTTTGAGGGTGGTTGGAGCATCCTTCGATCTCAAAACTCGAAGCAGTGCAGGAACAATGATATTCCCTACAAGATCGTTAGAATTACTCTCACAACGATGAATCGAGTAAAAAACAAGTACCGTATGGACCCAAGGCCGTCCCACATCGTCTGATTACTGCCCCAACTGCTTCACCGAGTCGAAGCCGCGTGTCAACGTCTTGTCGAGACAAGGTACCTCCGCTAGGACCATCCAGCCCCTTACCATACGCATCGAGCATATGCCTCAATACTGATTCGCCGAAACGATCCACCAAGGCGGCCAACCCTTGAACAGCGTTCAGAAAAATGTAAGAGTCATTATCCTGCACAGATTGCATGAATATATCTCGTATTGCCGGTACCAGGGCTGGGTCCAGTGGCTTAGATTGCTCTGAGACCAACTGGCGGAGAAGTAGAAGCCCATGTGCGCGCAGAGGGAGAATGGGATCCTGTAGGAATTTTAAAGCTTGCTGATACGTCTGCTGGACTTCTTTGTCGGGCGAATCCTCATCGTCCTGTGGATTTGAGTTCTGCAGTGCCAAACGTGCAGTCAGGACTAGCCTGGCCTCCCTGGCCAGCTCTTTGAGACCACTGTGTGAGTCGCCAGTAATGAAAGGTTCGATCAACAGGAGTATGTCATCGAGAATCGGGGCAGTTCGCGTAGAGAGGGACTTATTCCCTATAGTGAGTGGATTAGAACTGACCACAGACAGCGCGGGGGGAGAGTACCTTCCAGTACTGCAAGCAGGATATTCAATGCAGTTTCGGTCATCTCGGTATCAATGTCTCTCCTTTCGGAGTCTGGCATGTCGTCGTCGCTATCAGCGTCGCTGTCTTCCTCTACGATCCGCGATTGACGTCCCAAATTCATCACCGCTAGCAACCTGGGGACATCGGAAGGGCCATCATCCTTCTGAGGAATCGACCGGCTTGTGCTAGGATTGACCGCGTCCTCGAGCACTTGTTTAATGAATGCAAGTATCTGGACGGGTTTTTTGAAGCCTCCCAACTTTGAGTTTTGAGACATTTGTGATTGCATCTGCATAATGACCTGCAGGTACCGCAAAGTCCTGGCGGCGGTCAAAGTCAGCACGTCAGCTTCTCATAAACGATTGGCGACAGGCTCAACTGGACCGGGTCCCCATCCTCCTTCCTGTTGTCTCTGAAGGCTTCGAGGACGACGACAAACAGATCCGAAACGATGTCCTCCCGATTAATCGATTGTATAAAACGGACATAGTGGTTGGGATCGGGATACATGTCGAGCCAGTTCGCATCGGAGTCCAATTCGCCTGCCTCCTCCGCCTCCTTCAAGCTTTCAGGGGTGAACAGCGAGAGAGGATCTTTGGACCTGTAAAGATCGCTGAGTATTCGGAGATAGGGATCACATATGTAACGCACTCGTCTACACGCTGAATCTCTCCGTCCAAGCCGATTTTCAATCTCCCATGTTGATCATTCAATATGAACAGCAATATGGCGACAGCTTCCGTTGTTGAAGACACTCTGAACCACGTAAGAAGCATATCTCTTATAGCCTCTCGGATAGTTGGGTCCGCAATTTTAGACGAATCGAGGTAATAGAGCAGGGCGTACAAAGGTGACAAGATCGGAGCCAGAAGACTCGAGATCAACTGTGGAGAGGGGTCCAGATTGGCGAGTAGTATGGACAGGGTGGTGATGGGATTGGTTAATGTTATTGTGTAATCTGACTCTTCCCGCGAGTTCTCCATCGATCTTGGGTGAAGGAACGGAGAGTGCAATGTAGTCAGAATGGTTTCTCGCGCTACCAAATCGGTTCCCTTCGTGTCCAGTAATCGAGAGATGGTGAACGCTGATGCTCTTCGATACGCGACATGTTTTTCCTCGTGTAAGAGACCAATCAAACGGGGAATGATTTCGGTAAAGTAGTCCTGATGCTTACTTAGTTTCGAGCAATTCGAGCGAACCAGAGTCTTACCTGTGGCTTCATGTTAGCAGGGACAGTAGATATGACACGAGCAAAGTGCTCCAGCTGCTCCAATTTCGCTTCGTCGCCTTCAATTTCGCCAAATACCGCCGCACAGAGACCTTTGACTCCATCTGGTCTCATGAGTTGCCTGCTCAAGATATAACCACAGGCTCGTCGTATATGGGGGACGGACGAACGCGCCGACATGACACCACCGAGAGATGCGATCGTATGAGAAACCGGCAGGCTAAAAAACAGTTCCAGTCAGCTATCAAAGGTAGTATGAGAATGAGTACCTACGTGGACAGCAGACGCATAACCAGCGGCCTCGCATCATCAAAGGGCACTATCGAATCTGTTGACAAAGATCTAGGAAGCCATCCGAGTGCTATGGAGGGTTCGAGAATCTCCTTGAGGTGCCGATTGAGGAGTGTCGCTGTGATGACAGTATCTGAAGATTTCTGCTGGGGGCCAGCCGGGAAGACCAGGGTGAGAATCCGAGAGGTCAAGTCATGAAGATGGTGATAATCCTCGGGTGTAGAGGTGAGATCTATTATCTTGGAAGGTCTGGGGTTCGCTGCGCCGTGTTTTTCTGGCCAGGCAGAAATGACATTGGAAAGTAATGGCTCGGTACCCCAGTGGAAGACGATAGAAATTAGGGTCCTCAACTGGGCTAGATCGCGGACTCCGAGCAACGGTGGCTCATCAGCGCTTGAGCTATGTGATCCTGTTCCGACTTCCGTGCCTACCAGTCGCTGAACGCATTCAACGACGCGCATTGATTCCATTGCTGTTCGCAGTTGCGCATCCTGGAGAGTCCAGTCGTCGTCAATGGGCGATGTTATACCCAACGTATCATAATATTTGAGCAACCGTTCGAGAAGAGTGCCTTTTAGATGAACTTTGGGGGTCGAGGACGAGTCGATTAGGCAAGATCCAGCAAGCAGCGTAGATGCAAGTTCGGTTTGAGTCATGGACTTGGGCGCTAAACAATAGATATCTCATACTTCACACGACAAAAACACGTTTGGCGCTCAGTGGTATTTATGGCGATCTATTGTAAGTAAGTACATTCACCGTACAGTCGTGCAGCAACGTTTAGCGATTATGATATACATGATGCCGATACTGGATCTCTTAATGCGCGATTGAAACATGGCCAACTCCTTCAGCAACCTCGTCCACCGATGAATCAACGAGCTTGGTAATCTGCAACGTACTCAGTCACGAAACTACTGAGCAAGGGTCAAGGCGTACTGACCTTTCCTATAGCTATCGTTCGCCCCTCGTCTCGGAGGGTGAACCTCCCAAGTTGAGGGTAGTCTGCGAACCTCTCTACACAGACAGGTGCGGTCGCCTCGACTAAGGCGACAATTTTTTGACCTATAGTAGATGGTACGAACAATGAAGAAGCGTGTAAAATATGCGGAAGTGCAACAGCCCACCTTTCTTTGCATATTGCGGAGGTTTCTTCGACTTGCGGCCGGTAGCTTTGTCGAAATAATGTAACAGTGCCTGAAAAGAGACTATTGTAAGCTCGGTCATGAGGAAACCCAGGGGATTCCTTACCGGTAGGGTAACCTCCTCTGCCAATGTGTGGATGTGCATTACCGCAGAGTAACCGGCACATATAATGCTCTTATGCTCAAGAATAGCTAGTTGCGCCTCGAATTGCCGGACTGCATGGATCGGTTTGGACGGACTGCTGAGCACAAAGCCCGGGCTGATATCGTCGTCTTCCACTCCACGCAGACGAAGACGGACATTATCTCCACAAATGGCAGAGCTGATCTCTTCTTCCATTTCCGTGTAGATGGCCGTAACCTCAACAGGGTCTTTGTTGGGCATGAGGATGAGATCGTCTCCCTTGCGGATGTGACCAGACTCGATCTTTCCGACGACGATGGTTCCCATATCCTTGTACTTCTCGGAGATAGGCATCATCAATGGGGCGTTGATTTTCCTTTCAACCATCGGCATGTGGTCCAAAAGCTCAAGGAAGGAAGGTCCGCTGTCGACACGATGAGTATAATAACCCGAAAACTAAAGAACGAATCTATATACTCACTCCCACCAAGGAGCATCTTTTCCGACGCGATCCTTCAGGTTCTTTCCGGTGTAAGCCGAGACAGGTATGAAGGTGACGTCTGTCTTGGGGTTAAATCCAGCGGCCTTGACAAAAGGTGTGATTTTCTCTTTGATCTCGTCGTAGCGAGCCTTATCCCAGTTGACGGTTGAATCGTCCATCTTGTTGATGGCAATAACGACCTTGGACACTCCAGCAGTCTTCACCAACATGATGTGTTCACGGGTTTGACCCCCTCGCTCGAAGCCGGTCTCGAACTCTCCCTTGCGGGCGGAAATGACCAAAATTGCAATGTCTGCCTGAGCAGCTCCGGAAATCATGGAAGGGACGAAGGTCTTGTGCCCAGGTGCATCGAGAATGGTGTAACGACGGGCATCGGTTTCGAAATAAGCACGTCCAACCTCAACGGTTTTCCCTTTGAGACGCTCTTGTGGTGTAGAGTCGAGGGCCCAACTGAGGTACCAAGACTCTCTCCCTGCTTCCTTTGCCTCCCGCTCGTATTTTTCCATGGTTCGTTTGTCGACCATACCAGTTATGAAGAGAAGGTTTCCCCCCATGGTGCTCTTGCCAGCGTCAACATGACCGATGAAAACAATATTCAAATGCTCTTTGACTGCGATGGGAACGAGATCAGAGCCGATTAAATATACGTGAAAAATGTACAAACGCACCATTTCCGAACAGATCCTCAAGGACGGTCTTGTCTGCAGCAGCTTGGACTTCTTTTGCGATAGCAGCCGTATCCGTCTTGCTCTTTTCGAGACTGAATGATTTTGAAGGTGCAGAAGACTCTGCATGTGCCTTGGCAGGTGCGGGCGCAGGTTTGGCTTGGGGCTGAGGTTGGGATGGAGGTTGTGGTGTCGCTGGCTTGGACCCTCCAATATTCAGAGAGATTGTAGGAGCAGGACGGGGAGCTTCTTGAGCTGGTGGTCGTTCAACGGGAGCTTTCTGAGCAGGCTTTGAGCCACCGATGTTGAGAGATATCGTGGGTGGCGGACGAGGAGCCTCTGTGACCTCTGGCCGCTCGATTGGAGGAGGAGGAGGCTGCTGCTGCTGCTGATTTTGGTGAGGAAGAGCGAACGATTTTCCTGGGACGAATTCGAAGGCACCAGCGTTGAGCTTGCTCATCGTCGTGGGTGTCGAGAGATCGATTAGAAGAGATTCGTGCACCGCTTGAGCTATGACCACATTGACTATACCGAATCCCGATTTGACTCGATTTTCTCCAGCGATTTACCTCAACAGTGCCAGCCTCTCCGTCGCTGGCATTACAACAAAAAATGCAGAAAAAAAGACTGAGCGAACGGTTTCGATCTTACTACAATTTGTTCTTAGCGGTCATTGTCAAAATACAAGTTATCATAATAAGCATAGCCGAGTGCCGGCCCAATTTAGGCTCTCCTCTAGAATTCCATGTCATCTCAGGACCCCGAAGAGTATCTCGCTATTCTCAAGGCTTCCTATGATTATACACCAGACAAGGGCTCGGACGATGAGGTAGCCATCAAGGAAGACCAAATTCTCTTTCTGTTGGAAAGAACCGATGATGAGTGCGTTGCTTCACACATGTCATTCGCTCTCTCAGCATCAAATTTACATGGATATTCTTCGACAGTTGGTGGAAAGTCAAGATAAGAGGTGCTTCACAAGATGAAGAAACACCCTCAGGTCTCGTTCCAGCTGCATACGTCGAACAGGTGTGTCGCCCACTCCCCTTTACGTGTACAGCCAACTCAACAGCCCATCGACAGGCAGAGCATAATTCCGTAGTCAAGGCCTTATATGACTACGCAGCTACTTCTGCTGGGGAATTGACTATCAAAGAGGACGATATTCTGCTGGTCTTCGACACTGAGGAGGAATGGCTCCTAGTCCAAAGTGCCGCTGAAGGGGGTAAAGCTGGTTTTGTTCCAGCAAACTATGTCGAGACGCATAGCGAGGACGAAGAGACTTCTGCCCCAGCTGCATCTCAAATTGTCATCCCAGATTCGGTGCGTAGCTGTTCGTCGCTCCAAACAAGGTTTTCTTGCTTAAACATGCCCCCAGCCTCCTCGTCCAGTTAGCACATATGTTGATCCAGCCGACAGGGTCGCGAACGCAAAGGCTAATGCTGACGACATCAAGACATGGTCTGTCTCTGAGGTGGATAAGAAAGGGAAGAAGTTGAAAGGCACACTTGGAATTGGCAACGGCGCGGTGTTCTTCGCCAGCGAAACCAGCAAGGTGTGTCTCACCCTGTCTTTCATCTCCGCGAAGATTCTCAGTATGTCTTCATCTCACTAGGCGGCAGTACAAAAGTGGCAGACCGCGGATATCACTACTATCAGCATTGAGAAATCCAAGCACGTCCACTTTGACGTCGGTGGCCCCAATCCAATTGGCCTCCACTTCCATGCCGGGTCCAAAGACAACGCTGAAGCCATTGTGAAGAAACTCGAAAGTTCGAAAGCATTATCATCTTCCGCCGTTCCCGAACCCGCAGCAGAGCCAGAGCCAGAACCAGCAGCATCTACGTCTCGTGCACCAGCCGAAACCTCAAAGGTGCCCAAAAAGGCATCCGTTCATTTCTCACCTGCCTCACCAACCATAATCCCTCCCCGAGAGGATGGTGGTTACTCGTCGGCCGAAGACCAAGATCAAGAGGTAGAAGATGTTGAACAGGCCGTCGCTCTCTATGATTTTACAGCGGACGGCGACGATGAGCTAAGTGTAAAAGAGGGTGAACAGTTGGTGGTGCTGGAGAAGGACGAGGATTGGTGGAAATGTCGCAACCAGAAAGGACAAGAAGGAGTGGTGCCCGCCTCATATGTTCAGGTGTGTATCTCCCCCACCGCTCCCTGATTCTGACTCACCGTCAATAGGTTGGTGACTCTGAAGAGGACTCATCAGCGACTACCAGGGCAGTTGAAGAGGCCGCAGCCCAGGCGCAAGTTGCGGCAGAAGCGGAAACGAAGGCCAAAGCCAAAGCCGAAGCACAGGCCCGCGCCAAAGCAAAGGCGGAGGCAGAGGCAGCCGCACGCGCAAAGGCAGAAGCAGAAGCGGAGGCCAAGGCAGAAGCCGACCGAATACGACACGAGGAAGAGGCACGGGCACGAAAGAAACGTGAAGCTCAAGAACGGGCTGAAGCAGCCGCAGCGGAACAGAGGCGCAAGGTCGCTGACGAGGCGAATCGTCCGGCTTCTCCGTCAAAGTGAGTGCCACCTGGGCTCGATGATATAACAAATAACTGAATGCCCGATAACAGGAGAACGAGCACGAGTTCAGGAGGAAAACCGGAGCATGGCTGTCAGTATCCTTCGTTCCAGCTTCGTCTCAAAAGGTTGACCCCTCTTCTTTCTAGTCCCTCCTGCAGATCGTGTAAGGACATGGCATGATCGCAGTGGCCAATTCCGAGTCGATGCTGCCTTGCTCGGCTTCAAAGATGGCAAGTTGCGGCTTCACAAAATCAACGGCGTCATCGTGGAGGTTCCATCGGACAAAATGTCTCCCGAAGATATGAAGTTCATCGAGAAATACTACAACAAGAAGAAGTCCTCCAAACCCGTTGATGACGACGACAACATCCCTCTGGCTCAACAGAAGAGGGCGGCTGCTATCGCGCAGGCCAAAGCAGCCAAGAAAGCACCAACGATAGACTGGTTCGACTTCTTCCTCCAGGCAGGTTGTGACCTTGACGATTGTACGAGATACGCCTCTGCATTCGAGAGGGACAAGATTGAGGAAAGTCAGTTGGGAGAACTCACGGACAGTATCATGCGGTCACTCGGTCTACGTGAAGGAGATATCCTTCGTGTCAAGAAGGCAGCTGAGAAGTTCAAGCCCGCGCCTCAGAAAGATCCCCGGGAGGATCAGATCCGTCGCGACGAGGCGTTGGCCAGACAACTTGAGGCTCAAGAAACTGGCGGTAGCTCTTCGTCAAAACCACCCAACTTGTTTGCGGAGGGACCTGGGGGCGCGTTGAAAAATTCAACCCGGCGTGGCCGCCCCACCCCGTCCAAGAGTTTACCCTCCAATGTCAATCTCAATGCGATCAGCGCTGCATCCTCTGAGATCCAAAGGACCAGCTCACCACAACTCCTCAGCCCAGATAGAGCAAGCTCAACTGCTTCTCCTGTTCAAGCTCCTCCGAGATCAAGCTCTGCCCTTGCGACTACGAGCGGCTTTGACGACGATGCGTGGACTAACAGACCGAGTTCCACCAACCCGACGGCAACCGCGCCGGCAACTGCAAATGCTACAAATAGGGCCCCATCAGCGCCTCCTACTACCACAGCAGCAGCCCCCGCGCCCGAGCCCACACCCCCCTCGGCCCCGGTCACTGCCCCAGCACCTGCCCCAGTTCTCTCCCCACCGAAGACTCTGGCGAATACTACCGAGTCTGACATCTTCGATCAGTTGGCGCGCCTCAGTGAGTTGAGGAAGAACACGCCTGTCCAATCTCCTCCTTTACAAGCGTCCCCTCCCGTCAATGCAACACCGCCTCCGGCCAGCTTTGCGTCAGGCCTTGGTATGGGATCCTCGACAGTGCCTATGGGCCAAGTACAGACTCAACAGACCTCGACGACGCCGCAACCGTACAATGGGCCGCGGGGTCCGTTTGCTCCTGTACCAGCAAATCAACAACTGCTACAGCCTCTGGTGCCCACTCAGACCGGTTTCGGTGGATTTGTTCCTACCCGAGCAAGCTCCACGCCAGCGTTTATGGCTCCGCAACAAACTGGTTTGCCTCCAATGATGGGCCAACCTACAGGCATGCCAGGATCTCAGCCACTGATGAACCAGCCCACCGGAATGCCCTTCGGCGGTTTCAACAACGGGAGTCCGTTCGGTCAGTCCAACAACGGGAGCCCATTCAACCAGTCCAACAATGGAAGCCCGTTCGGTTCGAACAATCCGAGTCCATTCGGTCAGTCCAACAATGCGAGCCCGTTCGGGAGTGGATCATACAGTGGACCCATCATGTCCAGTAAGTGCACCTATTTTTCCTCCGTCGCTGCAATGGCTAATCAACCGATAGATCCTACTGGATTCAATCCAGGATTCAACGCATCCCCATTCAACAACGGGATGTCATCTCCTCCTCCTGTACCGCCTTTACCAAATTCTGTGTCCAATAACAACACTACAGATACAAATCCTGGTATGGTGATCACGATGTTTGACATCCAGAAACCTAATACGTTCTACTGCAGCTAATATTTTCGCCCAAATGAAGTCGGGCACTTTTGCCTCCGACAACTCATCAGCCCCTCAGTCCTCTGGTAAGCGTTCAGCGATGCCAATCTAAGTCAATTATCTTGCCCTAATGACCAACCAGATAAATATGATGCCCTCCGACCCAACCGTAAGCATTCACTACCTTATATTCGTTGCATCTGAATCTCATTGGCCTCGATTCACAGCGATGGTTGCCCAACCCACGGGCTGGGGTAATTTCCAAGGTCAGTCCTTCGTAGGGTACCGTTAGGATAGCATAGTGGAGTTCGACCCATCTGTAGATGACAATACATGGAATAACTTATAATGAACACGTACGCGTATTATCCGTGGAATTGCGACTACAGAACAGTGAATAAAGTAGCAGTACATGAGAAAAGTCATTATGAGGACTCTATAATTCTCTGTGCAAATCCGACCCTGATGAAATATGTTTTCAGGCTTTCCCGAATCTCCGGTGTCAACTCTTTAACCAGCAGCTCAGCTGACAGGGGATAGATAGCCGGCAGATATCTTGCAAACTGTAAAACGCGACGATGAGAAAGGTCCCAAAAGCCAGGATACAGGAAACGTACTGTTTTGTCATCAAATCGACAGAATCCGTCCAAAATCTCGGTTATTACGGGTGTCCAGGCAAGAATGTTCTTGCTTTGAGTGTCTGTACGAAGTTTGTTGAAGTCCCGAATCACACCCAAGCTCAACCTGGTCAAAAGAGCGTCAGACCGTACATTGAGAACGTAAAGCTCGGGAATTCTCACGGCATCAGACGCTCAGCAATCTGTCCACGTGCTGTTTGATGCTCTGGACGTGGATCATAATACATCCTCAAAAGGATGTGAACTAATGTAGCCGCGCTGCTCGATTCTTGCTTCAGAAGGTTGGGCAAGTGCCTCATGAAACCTTAAGATTTGTGAGCGTCTCGTTGGCAGAACCTAGAACAACGTGACTCACCGACTTTCCATAGCCCTGTACGAAGCTCTTTGTCATCGTTGAACATGCGAGCAAATTGATAACTGTGGTCGAGGACACCCATGAGCCGTAGCAGCTGATCGGGCGGAATTGTGTTGTAGACTTCATCATTTCGAAGCAGATCATTCGTGGTCTCAATCAGCAGTAGTTGGAGGACACATTTCACGATTATCTGCTTGAAGATACGTCGACGGTCATTGACGGTATGTTTTCCTGTCGGTTCGTTGCCTGATGTAAGCGGAGCTGGAAGTATGGCCTGTCCATTCCCTTCTATAGTGTTGCATAAGGATTTTGTGTCTTCCTGGGCTATAAAACGACCCACCATTTCCGTCCCCAAGTTCTGGACTGTTGTTGTCCGCAATCTGAACACGCAGGTCGTCGTCGAAAAGTTGATGCGGAGTCGTTGTCTTGAACAGTTTGACAAAAGTCGTCGCAACGCGCTCCCATCTGCCAGGACTGAATTTCGACACGTTGTTCTCGAGAAGTTGTTGGAGACAGGATGTGCCTATCCGTGCGAGGGTGTCATTTTCTGGACGGATTTAGCATGAAGTTCGTTGATGCAGGAAATGTCACCCACCTTGGCATATGCACACACACAATAAGTCGAGGAGCCCGTCGAGGAACCGTTCCAGAGTGGTGAAGAAAAATGTGTATAGGTCTATCAGGTCACGAAGAGCTTGTATCATAGTCGTCGACAACCAGACACTCATGTCCTCTTGGGTACTGAAGCGAGACAAATCTTGACTCGACTTTAACACGGAGAAGATAGGGAATAGAAGCTCCTGGCAACAAGTGTCCCAAAACTCCACAGGGAATGTGGAACCGTAGGACTTGAGAGTTGTGAACAAGGAGTCGAGGGCCCTACGTGGCGTGAGAAAGAGATGTGTCAGGATAGAGGAAGACTTACAGTCGCCGGACTTCAAGATCCTCCCCGTTCATGATGATGTCGTAGAAGGCGAAGAGAATTGGATACCAGTACTTGATCATGTTGTCATCCAAGGTTTCTGGGGACCATGTGCATTCCGGACATTCCAGCATGACGGGTATGATGCCTCTCAGCATCCCGATGGCCAGCAAGCTGATCTTTTGGTATTTGCTCGATTTACAGAAATCGGTAACGCAAACCGTGAGATCAGCGAATGCCCCATGGCGTATTATAGCGCTGAAGTGGTCTCTGTTCAACCCCGTCACGATTTCAAACGCCGCGTTCGCTATGCGCTCTACAGCTCATAAATTAGTTAACGAAAGTGGACGGTGTGATTACCACCACTCACCAGTCAAGACCTTCGAGGCCGCCTGAAAGACACCGAACATGGTACGCCATCCCGATCGCATGTTTTGTACCCGCGTTTGAACCATTTGTTGCAAGCATTGAAGAACCTATTACTCTCCATCAGCGAGATGCTTAACCCTCATAGTGCATATAATTCACCATTTCCCTGATGTCCGGATTTGTATTGTGGATCATCGTATGCTCGAAAGGCTTCAAAAAGTCTTTCTGAAACTTGAAGTGGGGGAGCTCCTCTTTCTCCAGGAACCTCATTGCCAATTGACGGAGGGAGTCCAGCGCGAAAGAAGCCACATGAGGGTTATTATGACAGCACACCTGTGGATGTTTAGAATGTATTTTGTAACTTGGCCCGCTTGTGCCTACCTGATTGAAGTGCTCCCCAAGGATATCCCAAAGATTGGACCATTCGAGACGAATTCGGTTCATGTTATAGTACGAGATTTCGACCAGCTTTTGCAAGCTAAACATTCGCGGATGCTGAGACAACCCGGATGACTGGATTTCCTCCCATGAGACATCACTCAGCGCTTGGACAAAATCAACTATGGCGGTCTGCGCCCACGTATCATTGAATACGGTTCAAAGTTGTAACGAGGTTCACTCACCCCTGAGAGGTAATGACTGAGAGAGAAGACCATGTCTGCTGCGACAGTGATGTGTGTAGATCGACTCTCGTTGGCTAATTCCTCGGTCGGTACTTTCCGCGTGCGTCTGTTGAGGCAAAAAGTAAGTAAGGTGTGACTAGCTAGCTAAATGAGCATGCCACTTTCTTTGTATCCGGTACATCGACGCCCCCACTGATGAGCTGCATGTGTTCCAGTTGGCTGACACAAGTCAATACCTCATGCCATGACCCTCGAAGGCTGTTGCCTTCAGTGACCGCCACATCAAGTAACGCTTTGATCGCTTCCATGTTTTTCGTCTTCATCTCGCCTAGATTGTTGAGGAAGGTGAACTTCGCGAGAGTGGTTACAAACGCATTACGCTCCAGTTCCAGGTCGAAGAAACAGACAATTCGAATAGCACTCTTGAAACCGTCCAGACAGAGTTCGACTATCTCCAGGTCGTCTGTATCTTGGAGAGGCCCGGATAAACCCGCCAAAAACGGTATCCACGCTACTTCGAACATCGGCTTGACATGGACGAAGTGAGAAGCACTGAAGAATTGGTCGCCGCCTTTGGAGCCCTTGCGTTGGGTACGCATCATCGTCTTGAACAAAGCCTACGCGCATTGTTAGGGATTATGGGTGAGGAGATTGTTCAAGCGCACTTCAGTTTTGTTCGCCATTCCGCTCGACTGCATGACGTAAGCCTCCTTCTGGAGATCCCGTCCCATATTTGTCAAAGCACTTGCCAAACCACGAGTCGCGCTAGCGGTAGGTCCTATCTCATCCTTCATTTTGATTTCATTGCTCACAATCTCGTCGTAGATTTCCGACAGGAAATCTTCCGGGAGGTCTGCGCCGTCGTTGATACCCCGGTTATTCTTGATAAAGTCTGGCTTCGTCATACGCTTCTTGATCTGTGGATTGTGTGCGTCGGTGTTGAGTAGGATGACAGAATATGCCAAGACGTAAGCAGCATCTGGAGACAAATGCGAGCAAATTAGTATTGCATTGAGCTGCCAGGGTGACGAGAATCACCAGCATTCGCAAAAGGTGTCTGGTTATTGCCCGCGATAAACCTTTCCGCAAATTTGAGCATATATCGATCAATCTTCTGTGCTTCACCAGGGAGACGGAAGGATTGCAGGAATAGGCGGAGTGCATCAACGAAAGCGAGGTTTGTGAAGTCCAGCATGTCAACGAAGGCATGCATGATAGCGATGTTTTGCTCCTCCCTGTGAATCAAATGTGTAAGCCGCTATGCGAAGTGTAGGTTTGAGTAGGGAGTGACGAACCCTTCACCAAGGTATTCTCCAATCATCGCCTTGCTCAGTCCGTCGGTACTGAGAAGGAACCGAGCTATGTCCTGGGGCATTTTGCTCGGAATGAAGCCGGTTTCGATAAGGAATTGGATACCCTAGAGCATCATTGAGAAGGAAACAGGCCGAGAAGGAAAAAAAAAACTGACCCGTTTTGGCTTGAAGTTGAACTTCTTAATACCTTCTAGTAGGGTAGTCTTCTTCTGTTTCGCGCTTTCGAACTTGCTTGGGTCGTCAGTCAAGTCGGGGGTGGGTTGGCGGAGTGTCTCGGTGCTTGTGTCGGTCGAAGCTTTGTCGAGCGACGGTTCTGGGGTCAAAGAATTATTAATTTCTTCGCCCGCCTGTGAGGGGATCGATGAAGATGTCGCCAAAGTACTGTCGTCAGCGGTCTTTCCAGCAGCGGTTCCCCAAGCAACAAGTGAACGGAGGACAGTGACAAAACACTCGAGACCTTGTCTTCGTAGATGAGCCTCCGACTGGCCCATAGAGGAAGTGTCCATTGACCCAGAGACAGACATAGCAGATGTACTCAAGGAAGGGGGAATGGCCGCTGAGGAGGATTTGATGGTGGGTTGGACCGCTGGACTGGAAGGCTCATTGGCTTTGGTTGTGGTCGCCGATGGTATCGTTCCGATTTTTGATATTATGTTCATGAGACTGGAATCATGAGTCATACAGCCGTCAAGGAAAAGCGATTGTACTGTTACTTACTGTTCGTAGATATTGTCCGCCGATTCACTATCGCAGTCGTAGTTGAGGTAAATCTCAACCAACGCTTGTGGGTCTTGACACAACCTTGAAAGCATACCGAGGATCACCGCCTTTTGCTTGAGAGTCGAAGTTCGCATTTCAAGGATGGGGATGAATATTTCGTGGAAAAGCACTTCTATTTCTTTCTGTTTTTGGGAGGCTTTATATCAGTCGACCGCAAGCCATGGATATCAATCCCGACTCGCCTTGAGTTTTGTTCGCATTCCAGAAAGCACACGCCAGAATATCTCGACGCTAATCTCGAAGACTTGGGGCACCGGGCTGACAGCGTTTCTGCTCAAGGTCAGACATAGATACTGATTAATAGCCTGGATGAAGGTCGTCGCTTCGTTCGAGGAGTTCGAGTAGATGATTGCGGCGGGATCGACGAAAAGAGGCATGTGCGAGTTGAGAACCGTAAGGACAAGATGCAATGACAACAGCTTGGAGCGCATCGCATGGGACTTCATGTCGCGTTCGCTGTACGTGAAAAAGAGAATCAGCATGGGGAACAAACCGAAGCAAGGTGCACATACCTTTCGTTATTCAGTGGCTTCATGGTCAGTTTGCACAGAGCCCGGAACACTAGGAACGCGTCTTTGACGAAAAGATCAGTCGTTGACAACAATCTGTGACCATTGATGTCGGGAGTCAGCCCTCTCTCAACGAAGCTTTCCCTGGTCGAAGAGAGATTAGCGGAGCGTCTAATATCAAAATTTACACTTACTGGGAAGCACGAGACCCTCTGTCCTCGTTCAAGAACACCTTGTTTGTTTCTTCCGTGACAGCAATTGTCGATTCCGTCCTCTCAATTGGGGGTGGAGCAACAGATATGTCGTCTTTTTCACTATCAGCTGAGGTTGCGAGGTTCGTCTTGGAGCCGGAGGGTAGCGAAAAAGATGTATATCGAGGAGATGGAAAACCGTCTTGACTAGGACTTCGCGATAGACTATCGTTCGGCGCCTTCTTCGGTACCTCGGTCGCTGTACAGCGCGTGAAAACATGATGTACCATTTGTGTTAGACCACCTTGGGCGACCATCTGATTGACCGGGTCTGTGCTCAAGAGAAACACGTTGTAAACCGTGCGGACGGCTTTGAGGAGCGAGGAGTGATGTACGTATATCGTGGGCGATAGGACTAGGGCGAGTAGAGCTTTCACGATCTGGAGTGAAACAGGTTCTGGGGTGGTTTCCGAATGACATGCCGCTATGGTGTTGGTAACGAGATCGACGAGTGATGAGGATTCGCCAGGCTTGCCCGACAACCCAGGAGATCCGGGAGGTGAAGAATAAGTCTGCTGGGCAGACGGAGGTTCGGCGAAAAACGAGTAGGATATCAACTTGGATATGCAATCCAAGCTTGCGATCATCAGCTTGTCGTTCCTCGTCTCGCACGCTAAACGAAGCGGTTCGAATATCTCTCTCGGACGATCTCCACCCTGGTCATTTCGAATCAGTTCCAGCGCATGTTGTGTACTCTCCCGGAGCGTAGACGAACGCTTTGCCTCCTTTGACGATGCAATGGTTTCCAGCGCGGACGAAATAAGGACGACCGAGACCGAGTTTCCTCTGCTACCGATAGTGAGAGACCGCCTGTGACCCGTTGCCGTTGGTGACGTTAAACCTGGACTGAGCGGTCCATCTTGATTATGAGGTCGCCTGGGGACATCCGTTCCAGTAATAGGATGGGTCGCAGTCGTGGGTGTAGAGGCATGTCCATTCACTTCAGCATGGGGTGTTGGAGGTAACGGTGGTTCAGACCTCGGATTGGAAGCCTGCTCTTCAACCGGATAGACGTGATTGGAAGATGAGGTCGGGGTTTCCGGGACTGATTCCTCCTGAACTGACGAAGCATGAGAATGGCCAGACTCAGACTGTTGCTCGACGTTCTCGACGACGTGGTCCGCCTCGGTATTGTGAGAATTGACACGTTCTGCGGGCACGCCTGAAGTAGGGGGAGGTGAAGTGGGGAGAGGAATCTGGGCAGCGTTGATCTGGCTGTCCATGGTGACGGCCAGTGGGCTCGACGTCGAGCGCGAGTCGTCGCTGTCGTCAGGTATGGCTGAGACGGGTTGGATTACTGGGAATTTGGATGCCCGGCTGGGAGAGTGTAGACTAATACGAATTCTGTCAGGCGTCGAGTTCTTGGTGTGACTATCTGGCGTCACGTCACTCCCTACTAAACTTTTTCAATGGCTTCCACCCAGGTCCCCAATACAGCCTCTGCAGCTGTCCTGTTGCGCTCGGAACCTGTGCCAGACTCCTACGTATCCGTCAAAGGACCTGATTTTGACAAGCCGCTATCGCTCCAGGATTTTCTCCAAAGTTATGAGCGAATCGGGTTCCAGGCAAACAGTTTGGGCAAAGCAATCGATGTCGTGAATCGCATGGTACGTACAGTGGCACTACGTTCTCGACGTCAAGTTGCTAATATGATATACAGCGTACCTGGCGCTTGTCAGACGAGCCAATACCCGAAGATGAATCAGAAGAATATCGATCCCCTGAAGTTCGTCAACGGACACGGTGTAATATCTTTTTGGGATACACTTCCAACTTGATCTCGTCTGGCCTGCGCGAAGTTATTCTTCATCTAGTCAAGCATAAACACGTCGCAGCGATAGTCACCACTGCTGGCGGAATCGAGGAAGACTTTATCAAATGTCTGGGACACACTTACCTCGCCGATTTCAATCTCGACGGCGCCGATCTTCGCAGACGAGGCATGAACCGTATCGGCAATTTGGTGGTACCGAACGATAACTACTGCAAGTTTGAAGACTGGCTCACACCCATACTCGACGCTATGTTGGCTGAGCAACAATCCACTGGAGAAGTTTGGACGCCAAGCAGTTTCATCCGACGATTGGGAAAAGAGATCAATAACGAAGAATCTGTGTATTACTGGGCTTACAAAGTGAATATAAAATGGTCTCTTCATCATTACGGCGCTGTTTCTGAGAGATCTTTTCTCAGAACGACATCCCGGTTTTCTGTCCCGCTCTGACCGATGGGTCGATTGGCGACATGATCTACTTTCACTCGTTTCGCAATCCTGGCCTTATCCTCGACATAGTCCGTGATATACGTGAGCTTAATGAGTTATCGCGAAAGTCCCGGAAAGCGGGCATGATCATCCTCGGGGGAGGCGTCTGCAAACACCAGATCGCGAACGCGATGTTAATAGTAGGTTTTCCCCCATTAGCTTCTGTGACCCGGTCTTACGGTTTCGTATCCAGCGGAATGGAGCGGATTACTCAGTATTCATAGTAAGTTTCTTTCCCTTAACCTCCTTACAGCCCACTCAGCTATCGGTTTCCAAAGAATACCGGCCAAGAGTTTGATGGTTCAGATTCAGGCGCAAGGCCAGATGAGGCAATTTCTTGGGGAAAAATACGTGCCGGAGCACAGTCCGTCAAGGTAGAATACACAATTCCTATCATACAACAACATACTCATCCACATCCTAGGTACACGGAGACGCCACCCTGATATTCCCCATGTTAGTGGCGGCAACTTTCGCAAAAGATATTCAAGGTTCTGCTCAGCAGGTAGAACAAAAATGATTCATCGTAACCTTCAAGAAATTAATGATCTCCTGTACCATTAGTGAGCTTCCTCGTGGCTGTCTTACATCTCACAAAACCTACCATCTTCTGGTATCTCTTTCGACCACGCGATCAGGTCGTCTTTCAAGAGTTGAAGGATCTGAAGAGCGTCCCGAATTGTTTGAGTGAGGTCGGGATCAGTGGCCTGAGGAGATAACACCGCGTCGTCGAATGCACTTTTCGCCAAATGGCAAGCACGATCCGGACTCTTCTTGACGTCTGAGTAGGCGGGTCAGTCAGGGAAATGATGGAGAGAACGCGGGAAATTATAGTGGAGCTTACCGTGATAGAAAACCGCGAAATTGAGCGCCAGTCCCAATCTCGTCGGGTGTATGGGATCCAAAGTTTCGAGAGCGTGACGATATGCTGACTTATACGCGTCCAAAGATTCCTTTGCGTATCGCTCGAAATCCTCTGGACGACTGAACTCTGCGAGATAGCGGTAGTAATCTCCCTTCCTGTCATCCCGACGTCAAAGCTCAGAGTTCTGGGGCGTCCCGCTTATGAGGTGAATACTTACATCTTCGAATAGAACACGCGTTCCTCTCCTTTCTCCGCGGCAGGCAGAAGTTTGCTGTTCAGAAGGTTTACGATGTCCCGACAGACATCCGCGAGCTCTCTTTCGATTTTCATTCGCTGTTTCTGAATCAACATGACCTTCCTGGCCACTATAGCAGGGCGAGAAGCCTCGATCTTGCCAACAGTGTCGACGACACGCCAGCTATTCCGGAGGTTATTGGTCATATTCTTGTAGGCCACTGATAGGAAGTTTCGTTCATCGTTCGTCAGCCTGGGGCCGAATTTCTCGATGATAGTCTTGATCTGTATTACCACGTCTAAGAGTGACTGTCAGCGAACAACGTTCGAGGGCCCGGGACCGCTCGGCCTACCTTCATATCGCTCCGCTCCTTCGGCCAACTCCGCAATGAAAAGCAATTTCGCGCGCAAGGGGATCTTGGACTAGAATTCTGTCAGTAGAGGTCGTCCAAAGCTACGGAAGACTCGTACAGGCTGGGGAGACATGGGGGAAAGAGGTCAAGTCGGATAACAGCACACTCAACGTGGATTACATGCTTATGGGCGAAGGGCGAAATGAGGTCGTCAGTTGTGCTGTAGGCGGGGCGCGGGGCACGTTGCCTGATCATTCAACTTATTACTTATTCACTCACATGGACATTGGGTCGTGTATCGAAGTAAAAACTTGGTGTAGCTCCTCAGACATCTATTTAATAACCATTCGGTCCCCGCTCTACCCGATAGACCTGATCTTCATGAATTCCCGAAGTACTGTGGAAAGGATCTTTGCAGATTTCCTCATATCCTCCAACTGTGTCTCGTGGTCAGATCCACTTGACGTGAATGAGAGGCGTGGATCGATCAACTTACGGTACATTGACTGAAGCTCACGCGGAAATGACCACGTCTGCGAGGGAGGTTCTCGACAGCGTCAGCCGAGAACATGTATCCTATCACCATATCAGAATCCGTGCGTCTAGAGGGTAGATGTTAATTTTGTACCTGGGCCAAGAACTAGGCCTGCTTCTGCAAGGTCAGTCCACAGTTTCATCTCCAATGTTGAGGCGTCACAAGCTCCGAAAAGTGGATGGTGCTGGAAGTGCACCTCGAGCTTCGGTAGATAGAGGGGAGAAACTTGAACATGAGTAGGTGATGACGAAGCGCAGTTGGAGAACTGACCCAAACAAACATGCCACTGGTAGGGGGGACAAACGAGAGAACTGGAGTGACTGGTGTCTTCTCCGAACTAATGAAACCGCTCTGAGGACGCAGATACCCCTCATAGATGGTGCATCCTTCAAGTGCCTCCGTGCCGACGGTCTTGCGGAGATCAAAAGCTTCAGCCAAACAATCCACGAAATCATCCCGCCGTTGTTTATACTGAGCCCGTATGCCTGATTAACACGATGAGCGCCTTTCCAATATATTAAAAAAGGGGATGGAGACGTACCTCTCAGCCACCGGATATAGCCCTCGTATCTCCACTGAAGTAAGGTGGAGGCAACGAAAACCTGGCGGGATAGATCAAGGTTAAGGTTTCGCCAACTAAGAGTCGGGAGACAAGAACTTTCCTGACCAAAACCACAGGGAGCCTGGGATGTCGTCTCTGCATACCGTTCGAGTCTCTCTGCGAACATGGGATTACATGTGTACCAGCCCAAACGGCTGCCAGGGGCAATGTTCTATTTTCGTTGTTACCACGAGACCGTCGAATAACAGTGAGAGATATACCTTCGAAAAGGTGTCCAGGCGAATGACACGACCCTGGTAATCGAGCCTGAGAGGGAACGAGATTGTGTTAATAGGAACTGTGGTTACTGGACGGCTTACTTCAGGTAGCTTGGTACCAGCTGAGCAATGAAGTCCTCGTTGGGGGTTGAGAGCACGTCCGTCCCTCGTTCCGCCTTTGGTACATAGGGACCTGATTGGAGGAAGTAGTATGGGTCATCCTCGATGATGATCACGTCTTGACATCGAATGTGAGACCAGGTTTACCGCAAGACAGGTGTATCTCATACCGAACTCTACGCAAACGTCGTATATTTCCTTCTTCCTTGCGTACTCGACGGTCTGAGGAACTCAGTATGGTCAGGTGGCGTATCATTGCGAAGAAGATTCAGATACGCACAAGTCCTGTCGGGTTCTGACCAACTGGAATAGTGTACAGAACATGGGGTCTGGCAGGAGAGGATATCAGTTGACGCGGTCTTGTCATATGTGGTATCCTATGTACCGAGGCATTCCCCTTGAAGACTCGTCCCATTCAGAAAGAATCTTTCTCAAGTCATCACTTCTCACGCCTTGGCCATCCATCTTCACAGGTATGGCGTGGATATTGTAAGGTTTAATTGCCTATGGGAATATTCACTTTCGCTGAAGACCGCATATATGAGGGTACTCACGTTTATGGTGCTGGGATACGTCCATTCACCGAACAGAACACCCTCACCAGGATTGCACAGCGTGGTGATAGTTTTGTGGATGCCGTCGGTGTTTCCTAGGTCGATCCCAGTTGTATAATTGCTATAACCAGGTTGAAATACCTTCTCCGTGAACTCGTTGATCATCGACATGAGCTGAGGCATGCCTTTCGCCATACCTTGGAAGAGTTTAAGTTCCGAGTGGCTGAAAACATGTTTAACGTGACATACCGTATTGAAGACTAGTGGCCAGCGTAATATCATTGCTGTTATCAGAGTATCGTTCCACTGTAAATGAGGTGGTCCTCTCGACAGGACTTGACTTTCCGAATAATTTCCAGAACCAGGCAAATCCGTTCGATGGTTCACCTTTGTCTCCGTCCACCGGAAATGAGTCGGGAACAAGAACTTGCCCAGACACAGAGGATATCGGGAAGTAGTTCTCGTTTGGGAGCCCTAGAGATAAGGACATTAGACATGAGAATAGCGAGAGGACAGCGATAAGCTTGTCCGCACCTCCTACCAGAGTTATAACTCCAGGTCTACCCATATATTTCATCAAGAACTTTAGAGGAGATGCATTGCGCTGACGTGCTACATCCGAGAGATGGTGTGATAGGTCGAGCGCCTCCATGCGCTTTTCTGGTGACATGGTAGGGGTTGGTGAGATGTGGGAGAAGTCACTGAATTCAGGGCCCAGGCGATAAAGTCCATGCTTAGTACAATATTTCTCACTATGCCTCACTAAGCAAGGGTTTCAGTTTGCCTGAATTTGCCGGGAAAAGCCACTTTGACCCGGTCATGGTAGCAAGGTACGGTGCTGTACGTATGGCCAAACGCGGTGGAGGTGAACTCAGAAAACAAGCCCGGGCCGGAGCATCTCCGTCCAAGTTTTAATTCAATTTCGAATTCATTTCTCTCCTTTTTGCCTCCTTTTGTCCACCGAGTGTCCGAGATCCGTCGGCTTGTCTAGATCTTATCTTATCTGACCCGTTGAGGGCACCGATACAAACTCGGCCAAACTGAAAAGAAATCCTCAATCCGGTGCTACCCTTGACTCATCAACTAATACTGACTGACCTTTCCACTGCTTCTCAAGGAGGAGGCGACAAGTGGACAGCTGGTAGAGGGCGAAGTGTGGTACGTCTCGAAGTGGGTCTACGATCGTACGAAATCGACTGAAAATACTTATTCTCAGAGTTTTGTCTGAGTATGGCGTATCAGTTTTCAAGGAAAGGCTGCTTCAAGTGCGGCAATCGTCAGTCTTCACGAATAATCACCACCGATTCTCTTGTTAACACGTTCTTATAGTTGGGCATATTGCTGAGAACTGCTCTTCGGAGCAACGTCTCTGCTATAATTGCCGTCAGCCTGGTCATGAATCGTCGGCTTGCCCGTCTCCCAGGACTGTCTCCGCGAAGCAGTGCTATTCCTGCGGTGGTGTGGGTCATATCCAGGGTGCGCTCTAGATCGAACTTTGACTTCGAACTATTCTTACCTGATCTTTCCCGCTTTTCAGCTGAATGCCCAAGTTTGAGGATCCAGCAAGGTGGTAGCCAGAAGTGCTACGTAAGCGATTCGCTCTCTGTGCCAACGGCGTATCGCTCATTCTCTGGTAGAATTGTGGCCGTTTTGGTCATATCGCCCGTGCTTGCACGAGCCCTGCCGGAGGAGGGTTTGCTTCGAGAGCCCCACCTCCCGGAAGGGGATTGAACACTTCGACTTTGCCCCCCGTCAAGTGTTACAGATGCGGTGGTCCCAACCACAGTTCGTCGCACGTCATTTTTTACACCTGGCCAAACGCTGATCAAGTTCCTTTTTTTAGTGGCTAGAGATTGCCTTGCCGCCCCTGGTACAGCTGTGAATGATGCTCCAACTGGACCCGCTGCAGGCGTGAACAAGAACAAGACGTGCTACAAGTGCCAACAGGAAGGACATGTGAGTTGCCTCACACTCCACCTCCACGTTGCTTGACTCTTTCTCATTTCTCAGATTGCGAGGGAGTGCCCTGAGAATACCGATTTTGCGGGATAGAAGACTGCCGGCTAAAGTACTCTAGTTATCCCTGTCTGTTCAGAATGTACTGTCTACGATTCCTTGCCCAAGATAAAGTTGTGATTGCCTGGATCTATCGAAGTGCTCGAAGAGAACAGCGAAACTTGTGACGAGAGCTTGACCAGGCTTCTTTCCGTACCACCATCACATGCTCGCAAATTTACGGCCTGCAGCCGCACGTTTGCATAGGTCGTTCTTTTCAGCCCCTTCATTTTCTCCATTCAAGACAGATCTCCAAAAATACTCGGAGCGCAAAGTCTTGCCGTACGTGGTGCGTTGTCCTCTTTGACGCACGGCCTCACTGACACTGCGCAGGTATAATGCAAAGCAGCTATTCGATGTTGTTGCAAATGTGTCCCTATATCCCAAATTCATCCCCTTTTGCACAGAATGTCGCGTGTTGTCACTGTCGAACCCCACGGTAGAAAAGGGTGTCCCTTACAAGATGGAGGCTGAGTTGACCGCAGGATTTCTGTCATTTCAAGAAAGCTATGTCAGCGAAGTTACCTGTGTTCCTTATGAATCGGTTCAGGTGCGTGGCCTCTTCCCCCGGTACACTACAAATTCCTCATTGCTGTTCAAATAGGCCGTTGCAAAGTCGTCAACACCTCTATTCACAAGTCTATCTACAACATGGAGATTTCAACCTGTAGCCTCGCCGCGTACGCCGCAGAGCCCGTCCAATGGAGGCAACTCCGAAACGCTGGTCACTCTTGATCTTGCATATGCCTTCTCAAATCCTATCCACGCTGCGGTCTCTTCCGCGTTCTTCTCCCAAGTTTCAAAACAAATGGTGAACGCGTTCGAGAACCGGTGTGCTGAAGTCTATGGACCACGGAAGAATTGATTCGGGAAGCAATGTCGTCGTAGAATTTGAGGTATGATTATGCATTAATATTGATATTGCTGGTAGTCGAGTGATTCCAACCAAGAACAAGTCTTCATTGATGGACTTGTTTATGCATACCCTCCGCTTCTGAACCGTGGCGTTGCACTCAAAGACGGTGTGAAGCTCGACGGGGACCACTGTATGAAGCCTTTTTAGTAAGCCCGAAATGTCAGTTGTGGGAAGGCAAATTCGCTCGTGGCGGAGAAACCGGTGTCGTCGGTTTCGTGCGATCTTCATAGCTATTTTGACCCTATCCGAATTTACATGCTATCCTATCCATTCAGCGTACCTGATCGACCACAATATCACATCCGTACCAACTCGACATCCTCCTGCATCCTGAGGTCGGCTGAATCCTGTGACCGCTCACAACTTGCTCTCCGCAGTTGTAGGACGCGCTGTATATCCGATGCGAGGGAAGTGAACGCGATATAGCCCTGCAGCGCCCTTCACTTCGACACAGTACTCTTCAGTGTTCAGCGAAACGAGCTTTCCAACAGTGGGAGGTAGCTTGGCTAGTCAACGTTCAGCAACGTTATGTGGAGGTTCAATGGAGGGAGCACTCACGAGTATCGTCCGGAATAATGGCAACAGCCTGTCCGCTCTTCAAACCTAGCCTACCGGCCTCGAGTTCATCGAACCCGACGACATGGTAAGGCTCGAAAGGGCGCGATGCGATCGATCTGGCTGCTTCGGTCCCGTTGATTCGCTGAGGCCCTTGTTCCTTCTTGGCTTTGTCGAGGGTTTGGGATAGCCGTGCGAGCCACTGCAATGATCATGACGGAAATTGACTGTGATCAGGCGAATACTATGAAAGCAGCCTTCCCAATTACTCACCTCGAAAGTATTCGGGAACTTGCCTTCGTCAAATAGCGGGCGTGCAGGACGTAATGTCTTGAGCCACGCGAAAACGTAGTGGACAGACACGTCTGCCAGACTGGGTGTTTCTGTATCGAACAACCATTCGCGCCCATCCCTCAGCTGTTCTTCGATAAGCGCCTGTTAGCCGAGCGAGACACGTTAGTTTCCGACGATGCGACGGACAAGTGCAACGGACCAGTTGTGCAGTAAGAAGGCTCAAAGATCTCCCTCGGGACGCGATGATTGCTTCGACATTGATTGTTTGCCCGCGCAGCTATTGATAGATGGCCGTTAGTTCGCATTTTGCGGGAATTTAAGAATCAATCGGCGTACCGCTGAACGGTCATCAACGAATGGTTTGGGGACCTTTTCCCAAGGAACGAAAGCAGTAGCCAGAGGGAAAAGTGCAGTATCTGCATAATGTCTTGCAAAGCCTTGAAGCAGGCCGGTATCTGCACTTCCCCCGTTCTTCCTTTGGGGGAAGATGGTCCCGTAGCCACCAGTCGACGGATGAAAACGACGTTCGAGAGCTGGTACGATTATACTATTGCTCAGGACAGTCCGTTAGTCCGATAGAAAGGGGGGAAGTTGGAGGGGGACGGCACCTTGTATCGCAGTAAATATCATTGTCAATAGCGAGGATCGGGATACGGCGATATTTCAGTCCCAACAGGTCAGTGATTTCGGGACGAGGTAACATGGAGGAAACCTATCCATAGTTTCAATTTGCCACCTGTTGCCAATGCTACCGTCAGAGGGCTTAGAGCGGGGACTCACATGAACTGTCTGATGGGGAACAGACTTGAGCAGCAGGACATGGTCAATCTTCTCGCTGAAAGGCGAACCGTCGTAACTTGAAAGTGGTTGGAGGTGCGATTCAACGTCTAATTATGGCATGCATGCGCAGTCGACTGCGAGACGACTCACCGGTACAATATGACCGAGGGACTCATTGGGAGCGATTGAGGTTCTATGAGACCGTGATCGGTATAAAAAGAGTGCAACAGATGCCCATGTGAAATGACCGGGAACGACCTTTGCCAGACTTTGCCTTTGATAGACCTGTGATGTTCCCAGAGTTCGAGAATAGCGAGTGAATAGCCCGAGAAAAACGTGCAGTTCCAGAGTTCCGCTGAAGACTAGTAGGGCCACCAAGAACCTGTACTGATTGTATGATAGTGATAGTCCTGTGTCGCGGACTAGATGGCCTGTCGCAGACTGCCATCTTCGGCTGCGCCGCTAGTGGGGCTGAAGGGGTATTCGGGGTACTTACAAATTTGAAAGCTGTGCCCATCGTGCTGTAATCATTTCTCATTGCCTCGTTTCCCTTCATCACGTTTCTCTTTAACAACCTTTCTTTCCTTCCTACTTTGACCCTCGGCCAGCTCACTCTTTCCCTCTTTTCTTCATCGTCGTCGACGTCCTCCTCGCTCTAGCTCTCGTTGCCCTTTCCTTTTCTTCATCATCATGGCGAATCGCCCCCACATGCCACCATCTGTGAATTCTCACAACAGTAACGAGCCCTTCGGCGACCCTTTCGCGGACCGTCAAGCAGCACCTCAGTACACTGAGCCCAATCACCCTTATCCATCATCATCAACTTTAGTTCGTGGTTATGAAAGTACCGCGTCGTTGCCGCGCGAGTTTGGGGCGCGCGAGCAGTATGATGAAGACTACGTGGAAAAACAACCATTGACTGGGACTGAAGGTTTCTCGGGTGGCTTCTATCCTCCTGGGTAAGGCATTGTACTCTGTAGGACATATTGCATGTCTTAAACTACCTCCCTCTCTAGCCCTCTCGACCCCAATGCCTACGCCGATCCTCATGGTGGCCGTCCACAGTCAATGATGTCGACATCGACCAACGGTGTCGAGACTGCTTGGCGTCGAAGGCAAACCATCAAGCGGGGTGTCACTCGCAAAGTCAAATTGACAAAGGGAAACTTCATTACTGAGTATCCTGTCCCAACACCCATCTTGAGCGCAGTCGAAGCCAAGTACACTGCAACCAGCTCGACCGAGTTCTCGTGAGTACACGTTCGCCCTTATCACCAGCCTCATGCTAATCAAGATTCGACTCAGACACATGAGATACACGGCTGCTACTGTCGATCCTGATGAATACAACGAGGCCAACGGTTACTCCCTCCGAGTCAAGAACTACGGACGTGAGACGGAACTCCTTATCGCCATCACTTCTTACAACGAGGACAAGACGCTCTACGCTCGAACTTTGCATGGTGTCATGTTGAACATTCGTGACATTTGCAAGACTAAACAATCCAAGTACTGGCGCCGACAAGCCGAAGAAGGAAGGCCCGGCTGGCAGCGTATCACTGTCGCTTTGATTGTCGACGGTCTGGAGGCCATGGACAAGAGTGTTTTGGATATCTTGGCCACAGTTGGCGTTTACCAGGATGGTGTCATGAAAAAACAAGTCGACGGCAAAGACACCGTCGCTCACATCTTCGAGGTATGGTATCCATCATCTCTCTTTGTTTGCATCATCTCACTCGGCTGCCCAAATAGTACACCACTCAGCTGTCTGTCGACGCGACACCGCAACTTGTCTTGCCTCAGGCAAACGACCCCAACAACCTGGTTCCTGTTCAGATCATCTTTGTCCTCAAGGCGAAGAACCAAAAGAAGATTAATTCTCACCGTTGGCTCTTCAATGGTATTGGGAAAATGCTCAACGTATGTCTTTACAATCTCACAGTCCTCAGTCTGTTCCTGATGAAGTCATAGCCCGAGACCTGCGTCCTTATCGATGCGGGAACCAAGCCCGGTCACAAATCCATCTATTACCTTTGGGAGGCCTTCTACAATGATCCTCATCTCGGTGGATGTTGTGGTAAGTATAGTTCTGTCAGGCGGTGGTTGTTTTATTAACACCCTCCAGGTGAAATCCACGCGATGATTAAGGGAGGAAAGAAGTTGTTGAATCCCTTGGTCGCAGCTCAAAACTTCGAATACAAGATGTCCAATATCTTGGGTCAGTACCCTTTTTCTTTTGCTACGCATGGAGTAGTGGAGCTCATTACGCCTCCTAGACAAACCCCTGGAGAGTAGTTTCGGTTACGTATCTGTGTTGCCAGGTGCTTTCTCCGCCTACCGCTATCGCGCTATTCTTGGCCGTCCTTTGGAGCAGTACTTCCATGGTGACCATTCTTTGGCTGATCGGCTCGGTCCCAAGGGTATCCACGGAATGAACATCTTCACCAAGAACATGTTCTTGGCCGAAGATCGTATTCTTTGTTTCGAGTTGGTGGCGAAAGCCAATGACCGCTGGACTTTAACCTACGTGAAGCCCAGTAAGGCAGAGACCGATGTGCCTGAATCGGCACCTGAGCTTATCGGTCAGCGTCGTCGTTGGCTGAACGGTTCTTTCGCCGCCTCGGTGGTATGTCTTCTCGTACTTCACGTTGTTCAATTCTCACCCCCAACCCCTCCAGTATGCATTGGTCAATTTCTTCAAGCTGTACAAATCCGGTCACGGTATCTTCCGCATGTTCTTCTTCCACGTCCAGGCCTTCGTGAGTTCTCTCATCTGAGATTTTCTGACACACTAGCTGATTTTTCTTGCCATCAGTACAACGTCTTTTCCTTGGTCTTCTCCTGGTTCGCGCTGGCCAATATCTGGTTGACTTTCAGTATCATTATCGACCTTCTTCCGAGCATGCCCGTTGATCCTATCATCATCTTTGGTACGAAGGAAGTGGTAAGTCTACAATTTACCCACGCTCCGTCATGATACTGAGAAAATATCATCAAGACTCACTGGGTTAACCTTGGCTTCAAATGGCTGTACTTGACCTTCCTCGCTCTTCAATTCATCCTTGCCCTTGGTAATCGACCGAAGGGTGAACGGGGTGCCTACGCGGCTACTCTTTGGTACGTATTTCGTTCAATCTCGATTCGACGTCAGCTCAAGTGAAACAGGGTATATGCTGTCCTCTCCCTATATCTTTTGGTTTGCTCGTTCTGGTTGACAATCAAGGCTTTGATCGTGAGTACCGCCTTCCATCCTAGTTGCCATCTCTTACTCAGACACTTGTGATGTAGAACATCCCCAAATTGATTCAACAAAACGATAACGACCTAGTCAAGGTGTTCTTCCAAGGACCAGTCGGTGCTTTGCTGGCCGCCATGTTCTCAACGTACGGTATCTACCTGTTTGCGTCCTTCCTCTACGTGAGTCTCATAAGATCCTCTCACCATCTTGAGGTAACTGACCAGGTTATAGCGGGATCCCTGGCACATGTTCTCGAGTTTCATCCAGTACCTTCTGCTTGCGCCGAGTTTCACCAACGTCTTGAACGTCTACGCGTTCTGCAATTTGCACGATGTCTCCTGGGGTACCAAGGGTAGCGACAAGGATGATGCGTTACCTTCCGTCTCCTCGAAGAAGTCGAAGGATGCCGATGGCGCAGTTGTTGAGGATACTGCGAAAGTGCAAGAAGACATTGACGCGGCATTCAAGGAAACCGTTACTCGTGCCGTCACCAAAGTCGAAACCAAGGAGGAGATCGAGAAGCCTACGATGGACGACGAGAACAAGACCTTCCGTACACGTCTGGTTGCCCTCTGGATGTTGTCCAATGCCACGCTCTCTATCGCCATCGCAAATTTGAACGGTTTGCCCAGCGATGACCCCAAAACGGATCAGGCAGCTCTCGCCAGCAAGCAGGGCACGTACTTCAACATTATCCTGTACTCGACCTTTGGTTTGGCATTCGTCCGCTTCATTGGGGTACGTAGACTGTTATAGCTGTGTCGTGACGCTCAACTGACCCCTCTCCCTCAGTGCCTGTACTACTTCTTCAAACGAAACCTTTTCAGATGTTGCAGGAGAAACTAAGATTTTGGAGGGAGTTGTGTTCTTGTTTTCACGGAACGGACCTTATCTTGCTGCATTTCTCTCTTCATTCACGATACGAATTACCTGTCCTCGCATTTGCCTCCATGACTTTGCCTTCCTTTTACGATTAAACTCTCTTTAGTTCGGTGGTTTTCCATTCTGAGGATTCCCTTTATAGCGTACTGCTCCCTCACGTTGCGTTTTTCGTACGTGGTATTTATATATTGCCCTTCTACATTTTCCGGAGCAATGTACAGAGAAAACAAGGACTCTTAGGAGTACATAGCGGAGTATTCGTTGGATAGATTACTTGATGACTGCCCCGCTCGAGGGTTGAAAAATGAATTGGGAATGAATCTCCCGCCCTCAGAACCTGCCAGGTCCCCATCGCCCAGTACATGTTCGAGTATATTGAGAATGTCAGCGGGGTCCCTGTATGCATCGTTTGCGGTAGTATCGGACCCAGGCGTCGTATTCGCCTGAGAACCCGACTCCGGGGTTTTTACCAATGAACGTCTACATGTCGGGCAAGAATCATGCTGCATGAAGTGTCAGTCCGAGGTGCCAGGGGCACGTATAAGTAGATATTAACTTACCCCGTCCATTACCCATCTCGAAATGCTGGTAAGTAGAACATGGTAAATAAGTTACCAGTAATCGGAAACGATCGAGGAATAGCCGACACTCAACTCTCTTCGACAGAAGATATGGCCACACTGCCATGATTGAGATAATCGAGTCACGCCTAGTTCTTCGACAGGGTGGGCGGGCGAGTCCATTGCAACGGCCACTTCCTCCTCGGCCAGAATCGCCAAGAGGGAGGTGAAGCAGATTGGACAAACGGAGTCTAGGACCATGTACATGAGGATGACGGGCGAAAGGGAGAAGAACTTGCCATACCCTCGTGCCCAAGTGAGATGACTTCTTTCTCCACCAGCCGAGGTAGAGAAGCAATTAGGTCTTCCTTTTGGCTAGGGTGTTAGGATCGAAGGTAGGTGTCAATGTTATTGATACAAAGCACCAAAGGTAAGCCGCAGCGTACTGACCTCAGAGAAAGTTGACCTGAGCCCACGTTGGATCCAAGTTGTTCGAGGACAAGATCTCGAAGCTGTTCACGAAGCTCCGGAGAGTTGAATTCTTGGAGGAGGCTTATATCGATAGAGGGAAGACTAGTCATGGTTCAAAGCCAAGGATGACGTTGGAAGAATAGCTGACGCGTCGAGTTGTGAGGTGTGCGCGTCGGTCAGGTGACTAATCCCACGGTTGTTTAGGAAAGGTCATGGAAATTCGTGAACAGCGGTGGTACAGTTACAGGACATCTAGACATAGAGAAAACAAACGAACGATAGCGGATGGTGCAAGTGCCCATATATATGTATAAAAGAGAGTGCGATCCCAGCCGTTTTGTTAAGACGGAGCGATAGATGAATAAGAGAGGACGAAAGCAGACCGAGTCACAGAACTAGAACGGGTTCTCGTCATCGTGCTGGATGGTAGAAGTGTTGGGCTTGTCGTCGGGACTCGCTGCAGCATTCGAATCTTCATCATCACTGCTATTCCCTTCCCGCTGTGCAAACAGCTGTACAGGCTTTGAGGTTCTGTGCGTGAAAGATGGTTGAGTTTTGATTCGCGGCCATTCGAATGTATACGGACTTTGAGAAGTGTTTCTTCTTAGCCGCAGACAGTTTTTGAGTGCACGGTGTCATCATATTGTCTGTTGGGGAGACATAGGTCGGATTACTGCAACGCCAAATCGAGATTTTAGTTGGGAATAAAACTTTTGTTGAGTGTCACACACAGTGATTTGGCCATCTTTTTCGACAACAATGCTTTAGCTCCCATCCCAGGTGCGTTCACTACGTTTCCTAACGGTGCCTGAGGCACGACGACATGAGCTGCATGTTCAGGGTTGTGCAAAGGCTGAATGGGGGCTCCGTTGGGAGAGTCGTTTGGTGTGGTGGTGGTAGAAGACATTGCAGAGAGAGACTAAAGATCAAGTGCAGAAAGGTTACGAATATGGAGAGTCAAAGGCTCTCTACTGGCAGTGGTGATGGAGGTGGGGTGGAAAGGTGAGTGGCAATTTCTCCTGCGCGTGGAACATCACAGTCGAACACCACGTGATCGTTGCTCCAGTCGTGCCGCCGGCGCGTGCATGTGGCTGTCTTCTGCTCTCTTGCCGTGTCCCAACCTCCTTGAAGCCTCCTTCTGCTTCCGACAATGGCTGCAGATTCTGATCATCTTTCATGCCTCCCGATCGAAATCATTTGCTTCATACTTGAGCAGCTAGACCCAATAACCCTCATTCATTGTACAGAAGTGAGTTTATGTCAGTCTCTCCGACTCTCACTCGACTGTAACTGAAGATTCCCCTGGTAATAGGTGTGCCGAAAGCTCGACACGGTTGTGAAAGACTCACATTTGTACCAATACAACAGACAGCTAGCTCTCGCGAATCTAGAAGACAATCGGTCGAACTGTTTGAATCCAACACTGGCCCGTTTACACATGCTCGAACAACACCAACGTGCATGGAACACATTTACATGGAGTAGCTCAAGAACGCACAACCTTCTCTCTACGCATGCCTGGGAGCTCGCTGGGGGTGTTCTTAGACTGCGATACTGGCAACGTCCTGAAGTTCGACCGTCTTCCCTCCGCCTATCGTGGAATAGAGCAAGAGGAATGGAACTTCAGATTGGATGAGCTTGAAACCATCGAAGACTTTGCGTTCGATCCTTCACAAAACCTCCTCGTTGTATTGACCAGACACGCCACTGAGTACAATTTTTTCTTTGCACGTATCAAAGGTCTCAACTGAATCATTACACAGACGACGCTACTGCATTGATGCTCACATGTTAACCCTGGAAAGTGGACGGCCTCATCTATCTACGACTCACATGAAGCAGCGTGTCTTCGAACGCAAAATTGACGGTGAATCACCAGAATTCGACATACGCATATTCAAAAACCGTCTCGGGATCTTGATTGTGTCAGTCAATGATGAGTCTGCTAATGAGCTCGTCGTGTGGGATTGGTACGAAGGGAGGGTGGCTTTGGTGAGCTACCTGGGTATCTCTGATTGTCCTCTCTTACTGAGTATATTGCAGCGTACCGACGACCTTGCTAGTTTCGCCTTTCTGAACGAGAATCTTGTTGTTTTCACCCCGATCGTTGACTCCAATTACCTTGGGGATGTCACTGTGGTAGATCTGGACTGTGAAAACTCCGATTCATCCATTCTTCTGCATTTCAAGCTTCCCCCCTTTCCCGATCTCCACTCGGTTGTTATCCACTCGGAAACACACTCACCTACATCACTGGGCCGGAGAGAAGTCCCCTTCGGCGTTTCCCAACGTGACCGACTCCTCGTCTTTGAGTGTCATCTGTACAGCAAAGACGTTGCAATACTTGCTCCGCTCTCGACTATCCTTCGTCACGTCGAAGATGCTAGGTCAACGCGAGGTCTAGTATTGGCATGGGAGGATTGGGGAAGAGACGGTACAAGATTAGTATCAGCCACTCTCCCCGACATCTGGGTTTGCTACGTCCACGGACTTCGGGCCGTTTTGCTGGATTGCGCCGGCGGGCAGCCTCCAGTATCAGGCACTCGCTTCAGCTTGTACGATCTGAACCCGCTCGCTAGCCAACGAAACCACCATGAAGTCGAAAGATTAAAACCTGCCCAAGATCCGGAGGGTGGCATTCCACGGACAAATGCACCCTGCCGTGTCCTCTCGGGGCTAGTCCCTGATACTCTGCCCTCCTCGATAATGCTAAGTGAAGACGCTTTGCTTGTTGTGTCGGTGAGTGCTTAAGTTTGACGGTTGCGAAGGTTGCCCTAAGTGCCGCCTTCATTAGGAAGACGAGGCTGAGATCACTATCTACTCATTTTGAGCGAATTCGGAGGCCGTCCCTCAACTTAGTTGCGGGCGGGACCCCAAGCCTACATCTTTTACGTGTAAATGTCATCTTTGGTTACATTTTCGTGCATGTTGGGTTTTCCGCCCTGCGTGCCTCTCTGCATGGTCCGATCGCAAGTCACCTGGCCGTTCATAATGGGAATGCAATTGTATGGGCCGGCTAGGCGTAACTTATGAGCGAAACAGATATGGCTTGTAACGAGCTGGTAATAAGTACGAGATAATTACATCCGTGGGTAGTGTCAGCGCATACTCGCTGCGTCCTTCTATCATTTTTATTTATACAGCACCGGACAAAATCCAGCTTTTACTCTTGCGATTTCCTCTTCATTCTCCCCGCTCGAATTCCCCGGAAGTATAAGTACCCTCGAAAACTATATTCCAGACGCTGTTTCATCATACCGCACCGCAAGCCTCCACTTATCCACCATCCACTCGTTTCCCTGCGCTCTTTTCGCTGCTCCTGCCGTCCTCGTCGCTCTCTCTAGTCCATCTCTTTTCTGTGAACTATGCCACCCGCCGAAAATCTCAAGAAGAGAAAAGTAGCAGTTTTGGGCTCTCGTTCAGTCGGTGAAGAACTGTTCTACTACGTCATATTATCAGGACCCTCTGGCTTATCCAGTTCCCAGGCAAATCGTCGCTCGTTATTCAGTTTATAGACAACCAATTCGTCGAGTCCTACTACCCAACTATCGAGAGCACGTTTGCGAAGAGCGTCAAGTACCGGGGAGCTGAGTACGATTGTGAGGTGATTGATACCGCAGGGCAGGTGAGTGGTGCACACGATTCTAGAACCAGCCTTCGAACTAATGCGTGCCTTAAATTATTCTAGGATGAATTCTCAATTTTCAACTCTAAACATGCTATCGGAATACATGGTTATGTTCTCGTCTACTCGGTGACGTCGCGCAGCTCTTTCGAGATGGTCCAAGTGGTGTACGACAAGATAATAGACTTCTGTGGTGTGACGGAGATTCCTTGTGTTATTGTGGGGTCAAAGGTAGATTTGGATTCGAGGTGCGTAGTCCCAGGCTCAAGTTTCTGCCCTGCTCTCAATGTGCTTCGATTTGCAGTCGACAAGTCACCACGCAGGAAGGCGAGAAGCTTGCGCAAAGTTTGCAGGCTGCCTTCGTAGAAACCAGTGCAAAGACCAATCTCAACGTTGGTGCGTTGTTGAATTCGAACCTCAGCTTGTTCATGCCGGCTAACATGATGTTGTATTACAGGCAAGGTCTTTGAGCACTGTCTTGGGGAGATCGAAAAACGTGCTCCCAATAGCCAGACCGGGGAACCACAGCAGAATCGTTGCCTTATTATGTAAATTGTGACTTCGTACTTTTTCCTCTTTTCTTCGCTGTATGTACCCATTCACGCAATCCTTCGCTTTCGCAACACATTCTCCTGTCAAGGCATATCCTGCCCATGCATCGTTCGTCCGGCATTCATGTAAATTACGACTTTCTTCTACTTCTTCAACTATAGAACCTCCAATATATAGGTGTTTAATTCACTTCATCCCCGACGTATCTGATCTTGAGAGCTCTCCCCTTTAGTCCGGTTGCTTTGACCGTCTGGGGGTCATTCGGTACGAGGTCAATTGCCTGGTCACTCCACACGACATCGTCCCCCTCCACATCCAATACTATTCCTTTCACGGGTTTCTTGGTGGAGAGAGCCACCGATTCGCCATCCGCAGAAACCTCGGCCTTGAGGCCCACTTCCTCCACGCTCGGGAACTTGATGAACTTGAAAGGTTCCGGCCTGTAGTGGCGCTGAGTAAACGAAAAACGGGACCACAACTTAGGTTCATTATGGAAACGTACCAGTTGGAGTACCGTCCTAGGACCGCGCCGTCAGCGTCCAGCAACCGAGCAGATACAACGATGTCCTTTGGGACTTCACTGTGCTTGTATCTTGTGGGTTGGCCAGGAAGCTTCCCCTTGTAAAGTTCGGTGCTCGAATTAGGCGACAAGGTGGCGGACCTAGGAACACTCTCAATCTGTTATCGTCCAGGAAGAGACTCCGAGTACTCACTTCTTCCACGAGTCTGTCCAATCCGACTGCAAATCATACGAGGACACTTCGAGGGTAACTTCTTTCTCCTCAAGCGTGCTATTGGTACCCCATATCTCTAGGACTGTTTCGATAACAAGTTTAGCGGCCCGACGATCATCCGGATACTCTATCTTGTCCTTGCGTGTCATCCCTACGGTGTATGGTCGGAGTTCCCGAGCGATCGAGAAATACGCAGGTTTGGGACGGAGCCAGTAGTCGGCAATAGCCCAGGATGTCACAGGCCAGCAGTCGTTGATCTAAAAATCGCAATCTAAGATTCCCAAGAAGCCCGAAAAAGTCGAACACAGACCTGCCAGACCAAGGCACCAGCTGTGTATTCTTTCCCTTTACCAGCCCAATTGCGACGCCACAGGCGGTAAGCGGCTGCTAAGCACTCGGCTTGCATAACCTGGGAGTAATACACGTAACTGAGAAAGAAAGGCATCCAGTGAGTTGGCTGGCCGCAGCGAAAGTTGACTGAAGAACCCACTCGTCCATGTCAAAAGTATGTTTGAAATTTTCGACGAGGTAGGTTTCAATACGCCTCTCGAAGCCAGATGCTTTGTTGTGATTGCCGTTGGTCCTGTAGAAGGTGGTGAGTACCAATATTCGAACGATGCTGGGCCAGGAACATACCGAGATTGAGGGTAGCGTTGATCCTTCGCATCTCCCAACCATTGGTCAACGGTTCGAATGTTAGGATAGGCTTGCCTGTGGTAGTGAACGAGTCAAAATGTAACCATAGCTCGAGGCGGAGGTAAAACTTACATTCCGAACTCGGACACGAAACGTCCTGCTAAGATGTCCCAGTTATGCCAGGGCTCTTGCGTACCGTGCCACACATTCCCTACATGGGTCTCATCAGATATGAACAGGACAAGCCGTTCTACTATCCACGTACATTGGTGAAGGTCACCCAGCGTCTTGTCTGTGGTCGGCTGCCCTTGTCCGCTATAAGGGGACGCACGGTGATAGTGAATATTGGAATGTTTCTCGACGATGGCGGGCAGGACCCTTTCGTAGATGTGGCGAGCAGGGAAGTTGGTCTTCCTGAAATCAGACGTCTCGTCGGAGTAGTCAAGCTCTAGTCCGTTGGACTCTGCAAGTTGGTAGTCTTCGTTGTTTCCGGCTATTGCCACTGATATGAGAAGTGTTACTGAAGATATGTGTAAAACGTACCAAATATCACCACCGAAGGATGGTGCCGGAGCCTTTTGACATTCTGCTCCGCCTCCTCTTGCACGAGCTCTAGGAAACTATCGTATGCCGGGTACTACAGAGGCAAGCTAGTGAGTCCTCCGTTGCCAACATGTAGTGAGGTACTCACTTGACCACAACCAAACATGAAATCCTGCCAGACAAGGACTAAAGGCCAGTGAGATCACGGATGTCAGGACTGGATATAACAACCATACTTCCTAGTTCTGGAGGGATGTCAGGAACTTCGCCAATAGAATGGCACAAAAAGGCTCACCATCGCATACGTCGTAGAAGGAGTCCGCCTCATAGATACCTCCGCCCCACACCCGGGCCATATTCTGATTTCCGTCTACCAAGAGCTGCAGCCATGCTCGGTAACGTTCGGGCGTCATGCTGTCAGACACCACATATGAGTAAAACGGCAAGGCATGTACAAGGCATTATCACACACGTCGTGAGGAATGAGTCCGCGGGGATCCAGTTCGAACCTGAGAATAAGATTTAAGGAAGAAACGGGAACAGGGAGAGATTAATGAGTCACCTCCGCAGAAAACTCTGATGTTGTTGACTTCGAACAGGAATGTGAGTCCGGGCGCATCGACTAGGGGTTCTTGAACGACCAATACTCGTCTAAACCCAACCTTCTTGGTCTTCTTGTCCAGTTCTGCTCCGTTCTGCAAGGTCGAAAATTAGCTCAAGGCTTTTGATTTTGCGTCGAATACCGTCAACCTCATCTTTGATCACCACCTCTACAGTGTAGAGTGGCTGCTTCCCATAACCTACGGGATACCACAGATCGACTTCACCTGGACGGAAGGAAAAGGATACGTGGCTATGTCCATTGCTCGTCGATATGTTGTCCTCCGTGGCAACGACAGCACCATCAGGCCCTTGTACGGTGACCGACGCGGTCCCGGGTGTCTTGTCCGAGAATTCCACACCGATACTAGTCTGTACGTCGAGTTTGGACGAAACATTGCTCCTAACATCAACCTCAGTGATGCGGTTATGGTATATCTCCAAGCTAATGGGTTTCCAGGGTCCGACCGTCATTAGGACAGGTCCTGTCGATTGGTCAGTACGACGTGCTCCCTTGTACAACGGTACGAAGGTGCATACCCCAATCCCAGCCATAGCTAAGAAATCATATCAGCTGCAAGAACCCCTCGGGAGGAAAGAGACGTACTTGTATTGTGCCTTGCGGACATGAAGCCGGCTGGAATCACCATTCCAAAGCGCGAACTTTCCGTGTTTCTTCTCGAGCTCGCGCCCCTGCGGCGGTGGGTACAATGTTAATATTGTAGAAGACCGGCACCGCTGAGCGCAATTAACGTACCCTGATGAATGCACTATCGAAGTTAATAATGAGCTCATTCTCAGTTTTCAAATGGGACTTGGCGTCGACGCGGTGGCCGACGAATTGATTCTCCGTGCTAGAAGAGAGCAGTATAAGCCACAATGCGGGAGTAATATGAACAATCGTAGTGCATACTTGAGGATTGTTGTTCCGTTCTAGGTGGTGCGTCGTTTAGCTACGTGTCATCCAACACAAGTACAGCTCAGCTCGTACCAATATCACCGCAGAATAGGTATCCAGCCCGTCAAATACCAGCTCAACGTGAGGAGCTTTGAGTTCTTCCTCGGACACCTTGAAGGAGGTCTTGAACGCCCATTGACTTTCACCAATCCCTGCACGAGCGGCTTCAACATAGCGGTCGAGAAAAAAAGCAAGAGCAACGACACTGACATTGGACATCCCATTCATGTGATCCAACGAACTAAAATGAAGCGTAAGCTTTTCAAACGCCAGAACGCCAATGGATACGTACAGGATCGGGAATCTTCTTCAAATGCAACAGTTCAACATGAACAGTGGTCGGAAACTGATGAACGGGAAGCCATTCTCCGTCTTTGGTGCCCTCTCCTCCTCCGATCTGTGTAAAGTTCCAATCATTCAACGCACGAGTAGTGAGAGTTGCCATTGCGATGATTCGATGAGAAATAGAAGTCCATTTGCTCAAACCGTCTGTATTTATGGGGGGCGGACATTGCTCGGCGAATCCTGACCCTGATCAGCTGGTGATCGCACACCGGACCGCGAAGGAGGTGTTTGAAAATTGGAAGCTTACATTACAAGTATCGATTACAACATATATCTATGCCGTCCTTCAACCTCTCTAGAGTTGAGCATCGCTAGCTGCCCACGGAAATACCAGCACAACGCAATCCCCAAGAAAGTAGACCCGGCACAGATGGCAAAAGACATCGTGTAGTCGGGTCCCCATCCAGAGGGCCAAACATATCTGGGAGAGAGGAAGGTCAATCAACATTCGGATGGGAATCCTAGAAAATTCGACTGACGATCCAAAGATATTGCCAGAGGACGCGACCGTGTTAATCAGCGCAATTGCTACTGCACCCTTGGCGGGTGGCTGAGAGACAGATCCGTTGGCCCAAGCCAAGAAGCAAATGAAGCCCGAATACGATTGCGCCATGAGGAAGCTAGGGGGTCGAGCCACGGTGGGCCGGGTCAAAACCATTGAAAGCCGAGAACTATAAGATCTCACAATGATATGTATCGCCATATAACACTCTTGGACATAGCAAGGAAGAATCCAATGATGCCAGCACCCATGGCGAAGGTGATGTGCGAGCAACGCTCCTCCACGCGATCAGAATGTCTATGTGGTGACTCAGTTTCCGAAGGTTCCAATCCAAGTAGTCGACTGACCTGGAAAGAAAGACCGCGACCACCGCTGCAAATAACCATGGAGGGACACATAGCAGTAGGGTCACGATAGGGTTATAACCAATACTTTGTATGAGTGTAGGGAAGTAAGCATTGAATGACAATGACACGACAAAGCAAGTCAAAGTCATTGAAAGCCACCAGACTTTCCAATCAGAGGTAGCCAAGGAGAACCCAGTGGCCCAGTCTGACGCGTAATTGCCGCGTTTGTCGAGAGGTCCAGTATCTTCGGTCATGCGTTGGATAGCTAAGGCACGTTCATCAGGGTCGAGCCATGGGGAGGTCTCTGGGAAGTCGGGAAGAATGTAGAATGCGCAGATGGCCATGAGGGCCGTGAGGCCACCTTCGATGAAGAATAGCCATCTCCAAGCTGCTTTTCCCAAAAAGCCTTCGGTGCTACTGAGAATCCCGGATGCAATGAGAGAGCCGGTAGCATTCGAGATCAGACTACCAATCGAGAGCATCGCCGTGCGCTGAGACAGCTCGTTACGCTTGTACCACTTTGACAGAAGGAACTAGTGCTCGGGCGTGAGTTTTATTGTGGATGAAGTCTAGAATACGATCTCATACCAAAGCACCAGGGAAGAACGCAGCTTCCACAAAACCCAGAAAGAAACGGCTGAGTAGTGCTTGATAAAAGCTACTCTGGGTCAGATCCGTGTGAGGGTCATGTTCAAACGCCATGTACTGACTTGGTGGCAAACCCTACAGCGTCCTGAGATATGAGTGCATAATCTCCGAGACGACCGCACTCACCAGTACTGATTGAAAAGAGCCCCCACAGAGTCATACAGCAGGGCAGATAAATGGACGGCTTGCCCATAGAGTTCATGTATATGTTCCTTAAGGATGTCCCACATGAGAGGATTTCTACGGTCCCGAACTAAAATGAGCACTCACGAAGGAATCTGCATGATAATGTATCCCACATAGAGGATAGATAGGATGCTGGCGAATTGCGAGCCCTCGAGACCCAAGTCTTTCTCAAAGCCATGTATCCTTGCAGCTCTATAATGGACGTGATTCAACGTGGTTCGGAGCACGCGTTGAGTATGCAGGATTCCTTACGAGGCGTTATTTCGGTCAATGTCTGAAGCGTGAATCAGTATCAGTACCTTTTCAGGAGCGGCGACGACGTACAATTTAGAATATAGATTACAATGAGAATGCTCATCCTCTTGTCGACCTTACGTAGAAGTCTCTTCTCCAGTTCTTGCCTAGCCCGTAATTGTGCCTCGGAATCGACATCATTTTGCTCAATTTCTGCTATTGTGACAGTAATATCAGTGTCATGTCGAGATAGAGATGAAACAAACTCACACTCTCGAGAGTGTAACAAAGGACTATGCTCTCCTTCAGTGGCTGGGTGGAGGTCCACACCAGAGAGGCGAATGCTCGTCATCGTGCCTCGTGGTCGGTAAGCACGCTCGCGGCTCGCGGTTACTCGATCTGAATTTCCATCTTGAGCACTAAAATTATCCATGTCAGCTACAGCCATCTTACTTCCACCCTCAGCGACTCCTAGTAATTATTTTCGAGTGGTATCTCCGACCCTTTCAATCCCCAAAGACCCAAATGTAGCCATCCCGGTTGGTATTCTAGCTTGCCAGCGTACGTGGCTCCGCTAGAAAGTAGATACCGAAACTGACTCATATCGTGAAGGTGACCCTCTCCTGCGGAGACTTGACACGACCGTAGTGAGTTGTACGGCCTATCAACACCCACCAGCGGTCAAGCGTACAAAGAATGCAGTAGCTGCTCCTACGCTCCCCAGGGATCCCATACTTGAAGTCATTCTGCATGACACTGTGCTCTTCCCTGAGGGTGGTGGTCAACCAACAGATACGGGCATCATCACCACTTCGGACGGTAAGGAATGGACCGTGCTTCAGGTAAAGAGGCATGGCGGTCATGCCGTGCACTACGTCCATGTCAAGGATGGAGCTGCAGATGTAGCCTCGTCTACATTCGTGCCGGGCAGCCAAGTTACTGCTTCTCTCTCGGATAAGGATTACGATCGCAGATACGATCACGTAGGTGGGATGTTCTTGGTACGTTTCTCAATACTGATCTACCTCGATACACGAATAGATGTCGATGCATACCTCTCAACACCTACTTTCAGCGGTTTTGGAAACAAAATTAAACCTCCCCACCCTCTCTTGGTCGCTTACGAACTACCCCGCACCTTGCTATGTCGAGCTTCCTCGTGCTGTCACCGCGGAAGAGATTCAGTCCGTTCAGAACGAAGCAAACAAGTTCGTCTTTGAGGGTCGCCACGTACATGTGGAGGTAGAAGAGTTGGACCGGGCTATTGAGAAGGGTGCCGAGGTCCTCGAAAGCGGGCGCACAGTCGGGAAAGCTCTCCCTACAGATTATACAGGTGGTGTGAAACGCGTGATTGTGATTGACGGAGTCGATAGGAACCCGTGAGTATACCGGATCGTCCCAAGGGCTCACATATCTGACGGGTTTACTTTATGAATACAGGTGTTGCGGGACGCACTTGCCCAGTCTCCACAATCTCCAGCTTTTCTTACTACCGCAAACGGAAGCCCTTTCCCGCACGAACACCACCTCAAGTCGCCTGTTCTTTCTCTGTGGCCCCCGACTGCTTGTTCATCTGGCTTCTTCTCATTCGCTGCTCACTGATACTGCGTCCTCGTTGAGCTGCGGTGCCCCTCTAGTGCCGGAGAGGGTTTCACAGATCGCGGAAGAGCGCAAGCGAGCGGAAAAACGAGTTTCAGACCTGGAGTTGGAACTCGCAAAGGCGATTAGTGATAAAATGGTCTCTGAAGCTAAGGAGGCTCTGAAAAGTTCGGAGAAAGGCTTATTTAAGAAGCACATTCAACGAACGGACGATGGGGGCAACTCTTTGGGCTTCCTGTCTGCAATCGCCTTCGCCTTCTCGTCTGCTGCAACCGAGGCCAGAGTGGGAAGATATTTAATCATATTATCTTCCTCCCCATCTTCACAGACTACCACCTCGACAACATTGGTGATGGTGTCTGGGTCCGACGATGCGCTAGTCAAGGCAGCAGGAGAAGCACTGAAAGCGCGACTCGGAGTCAAAGGCGGAGGGAAAGGTCCTCGATGGAGTGGCAAATACACTGGAGTTTGGAGAGAAAATAAAGAAGGTGGTGTGTTGGAAAACTTGCTCAAAGATTTGTGATAGGATATAGCATGAGGGTACAGGTTAATGTAGAAATAGATATGTACACACAAGAACGCCCGGATATTGAAAAGGGAGAAACTACACTTGGGAGCTAAACAGTCACTTCTGCTCATGGTCATCGACTTGGATCTCCTCAAGGACGCCGCCCTCCTCTAATACTTCGTCCTCATGTATTGATACACTTCCGTCATCTGGCGGGTAGAAGCTATCAAAATTAGGCAGCAACACATGGATGACAATTGAACACACCCGTCTGAAGTACTTCTCCAAAAGCCTCTTCCGAGTGTATCGCGGAGGAGTCGCCGTCTGTATCATTGCCAAGGTCGTCTTCCAGGGGTCCCATGTCGCCTTCCCAGGTATTGTATTCGTCTAGATCCATGCCGTCTGTGTCCACACTGCCCTGGTCATCTGCGTCTGTCAAGGGGTCCGTGTCGATATCGTAGTTGTAGATGGACTCGTCGTCGTCTTCATCTGGGTTTGGCACATATTCCCCACCATCCGAGGACTCATCATCTGAGTCTGAAGGAGGTCGTATGTCCAAGAATATGTGCCGGCAAGTAGGACAATTCCCGTGCTGAGCCGGAAGTAAGCATGGTGACATGAGTATGAGAATTGGCGGTTCGCACCATTCCCCTAATCCATTCTACCAGACTGTTGGAGGGGAGTTTAGCTAGCTGGTCAACAGTCTGAGGGTAAAGCTATCATACTCTTTCATGCAAAATATGTGCCCACACGATTCCAGCTTTGTAATTCCAATTATAGAAGCCTTCGAAGTCGATTGCTCGTTGAGAATGTCTGCAAACGGGATGAAGCATATTGGACAGAAATCATCTTCGGAGAGCTGGTGAGGTTTGAGTAGGGAGAGGGAGTTGATGAAATCGGTGATGGTGAGCTCGTTGTCGCTCATCGAGATGGACTGAGAAGCTGCTCCGAATAGGAGTTGCGCGCGTTGAGAGTGACCGCCAAATAAACGAAAATACCACGAGCGCGTCCAGCACGTGACACCCTCATATGCAATGTGCATCATGGTTCAACCTGGTTCAACCCAATGCCACCGCTCGCGGCTCGGCGCTCACACGATCTACCATCTCCGTACAGGTACGTGTGCTGCTGGAATTTCGGATCTATATGTCGCCCTTACGTCCCTAAGTCCCCCATGGCGTCAGCTCCATACTGCTGGTTACTCCATTTCCCCTTTGATGATTCCAGATGATCCCGGCAATCAAATTCAGTCTTTCGACCATTTTTAAACCCATGTGCAGCGCGGTATTTGGACTTCCTTGCTCTCCCCAACCGTCCTTGCAATGGCCCACTCTGTCGAGGACAAAAAGGCAGAATCCATCCATTCCCCTGGCTTCACGGAAGATGAAAGGGATGCTGAATTTGGGGGAACTGAGGCCCGACGAAAGCTGGAGAAGAAACTCTTGCGGAGGATCGACCTGAGGATGAGTATCCTCATTGTCATCTATATCCTCAACTATGTAAGTCGCGCGTACGTTTCGACCAAGTTCTCTGCTGATGTCCTTTGAAGATTGACAGGAACAACGCTGCGTAAGTTCTGGAGGTAGTCCGGTGGATGGCAGGTCAATTCACGCTACTTCTCTTGCTTAGGGCTGCACGATCGAGAGGTCTTGAAGAAGAATTGAATTTGAAGGGACAAGAGTTTCCGACACTTTTGTCGATTCTCTACGTTGGATATATTCTCATGCAGATACCCTCGTTAGTTTGTCCACCTGTCGCTGTCAAGGGTTTCATTGACCTTCCCGCAGAAATATGTTCCTCAACTGGATTGGAAGGCCGTCGCTCTATCTCCCGGCGTGCATGCTTTTGTGGGGACTTATATCAGTTCTGACCGGTGCGTAGCCTCCCGTTCTTCCCACCAATACCAACTAGGTACCTAACAATTGTTCAAAGGTATCACGCACAAGTATGTTTCCCGCTTACCCGGAGCTCTCGCTCTAAATGTACCGATTGTGGTCTAGCTTTGTAGGGGCACTCCTCACAAGGTTCTTCCTCGGATTTGTCGAGGCGGCTTTCTTTCCAGGTGCTTTGTTCCTTCTTTCCAAGGTTAGTATCACCAGCTTGAAAGTGGGCAGATGATCCAGTCGGTGCTGACTACCCTCTAGTGGTACAGAAGAGACGAAATTGGCTTACGCACGGCAATCCTCGCTTGTGGTAATCTCATTTCCAATGCCTTCGGTATGTCTTCTTGGCGCACCCTCTTTCATAATTCCTAATTTCATGACCTTCCGGTACTATCTTCCAGGCAACCTGATCGCTTCGGGCATTCTGAGCATGGGCACCCAGCTCGGGCATGCTGCGTGGAGGTGAGATATTCGGGTTCTCTTTGACAAATCGTCACTAACACTGTAGGGTAGGTGGCTTTTCTACATTGAGGGTGGAGTCACCATGGCGGTAGCCATCGCCGCTATGTTTATTCTTCCGGATTTTCCGGAAACTACCAGGTGGCTGTCACCGCTCGAGCGCAAGCTGGCCATGCAACGGATGGAGGAGGACGCTGGAGTCGGTGATGCTGGAGAGACGGAGACGGGTGGCCGTCTTCAAGGACTTTGGCTATGCTTCACAGACTGGAAAGTCTGGTGGTATGCGTTCACGTTGACCTCGATTGTCGTCGCTTTGTCATTCAACGCGTTCTTCCCCACCTTGACCGACACCCTGGGGTACCCCAAGACGGTCAGTCTCTTGTTGTGTGCTCCTCCATGGGCCTTTGCCACGATCGTGGCGTTCATCGTATCTCGGTGCGTCTTTTTACCGCCCACTGAAACCCCACCGCTAAATGTAATATTGCAGCCATTCTGACAAAACCGGAGAGAGATTCTGGCATATCGCCATCCCCTATGCCTTCGGCATCGTTGGGTTCGTCATTGCTATCAGTACCATGAACACTGCGGCAAGATACATCGCACTGTGAGTCCACCTAATTCCTTATACCTGGTAGAAATACACAGTTAACTCCTTCTTAGGTTCTTGATGGCGCAAGCATATGCTGGTTTCATTGTTCTCCTCGCGTGGATCAGTAACACGTTCATTCGACCGCCATCAAAGCGCGCTGTGGCGCTTGCCTTCATCAACGCGTTCTCGCAGCTCGGAAATGTTGCTGGATCGTGAGTCGTCGTATCACTATATTCTCCTTATTTTGTTCATGCTTCGTTCAGATATGTTTGGCCGAAGATGTGGGACCCAACCTACAGATACTCCTACGCTATCTGTATATCCACCGCCGGAGTTGCGATCATCATGGCCTTTGTTATGAAGCTTCACTTGACGTCCTTGAACAAGAAGATGGAAGCGGAGGAGCGCGACTCCGAGAAGCAAGGCACAGGCGAACTGGCTAGAGGATTCAGATATCTTACATAGTCCTCCTGAAGGAGGGAAAAGCCAATGACTACATTATATCCTCTTACGATACAGTATCTAACGTACCTCAATATGCTCCTACTACGCACAGCAGAGAAAAAGATTTGCCCACCAGTGGCGCCCCATTTCTGAGCGTTTCTAAGTATGCTTGGTTTCAAGCGCTGGTGGCCACGTGGGATCGACAAAAATTCTGCCCGCGGACCTTTGGCTCTCATGTCACTTGCTTCCATTCTCAAACGTCGTGTTTGCCCGTCATGTCTTTCCTTCCGGGTCCAGAGGTTATACTCAGCACAGGCAGCATTCGCCAAAAGCTCACCACCCTCCGAATCTGATAGCAACTCGTCCCCACAGTCAATTGAAGCTCCCTCACCTCCCGACAATATAATATCGCCTTCCAAAGCGAAGAAAACCAAACGTGCGCCCAAGGCACCCACGAAGAATCTCTTGGAGGAGACCAAAGTTGAAGAGTATCTCGCCGAGATAGCTGCGAGTAAAGACCTTGTCACTCTGGAGGATTTGACGCGGCTCAGGCCCAATAAACATTCCAACCCCAGCACTCCCGAATACGAGGTCGAATACAACCAGTTGCTCGACAGGATCCAGCAAGCTTTCAATAGGAAACAGCTCATACATTTTGTGGATTTGTTCAGTCTTTCTCGGCCCCCCAAGCGACAGACTAAACCTGCCTATGCGGTCCACATTATAGAGCAGGCGTGGGGCTGGCCTTCGTTAACTGAGGCACAGAAGCGTCGTCGAGATTGGAGTGAGGTCGAAGATGAATGTGCGTGCTCTTTCTGAGACCGATTCCATAAGACTGATACTCACAACTCCTTGTTCAGTCTTTGGTCTGAACCCTCCCCAGTCCTTCCTGTTCTTGGGAAAAGGTCCGGGTCCTTCAGGCTTCTTGTCCACGACATGGCTCATATCGCTTTCTAGATGGATCGGATCTCCTCGCGTTATCTAGAGAATACAATGTCCATGTAACTTTCTCTTCAAATCCTCTGGGTCTGAAGGTGGAAGGGGTCCGAGGAGCGTTGGAACATCTAAGGTCTCATATATCGGCATTGAAAGAAGTGAGCGTTGAATTTTTGGTCGCCTAACTCGTTTTAATCGTGATCGTGATCGTTTCCGCAGGAAATTGACGAAGATACTCTCATACTTCCAACAAATGAGCCTATTAATACCAGCCTTCTTCAACGCGTATCTCGTATATCTGGGGCTTTCGCCGAAAACTTCCGATCACAAGAGGTTCGTTCAGACAGCTTTTGGCTACGCCCTATCCTTAATATCTCGCAGATACGAATATCCTACAAACGAAGCAATCCTCGGTCCGCTTTTGTCGCGAAAAGGCTTGCAACACAAGCTTCCTGCCTGGTAAGATTCATGTCATCCTGACGCTCTTCGACCGGCTCATGATAAATCTAGACGTCCAATTCAGTCCCTCATCCTTCGATCCTTACACACATTCCGTCCGGCGCCACCAGTTCAACCCCGATTCCGATATCTATGTTCCCGCACAGTTATGCACTGTACCCTTTCCTATCGAGTCGGACTATACCCTGGTTATTAGACGCGAAAAGTACTTTCAGACTACGGAAGGTTGGCGAATGGCTCGGAGTAGAGGCCACGGAGGACGTCACTAAGACCGGTGGCCTTAGGCAGGGACACGGACGCGTTATCAACCTACAGGAGTATGTGCTTGAATGTGGAGAAGGAAGACACAAAGACTCACGGAAAATGCGTTGCTTCTTGCAGAAAAGACGTGGATATCCGGGAGCTGGTCCAAAAGTCCTTCACACACGACCCAAAGTGTCAGCGAGAAGTCACCGCAATGTGGGCCCTCATTTCGGTTATGTCTGTGCTTCATCTCATATATGTATCTTCATATAGCATGGGACACCTGCTGCTTCCTTCACTACAGGCATCAATGATACCCCCACTCAAGGGCTCTTGGCCATTATCAAAGGCCACAAAATGGATGGATAACCACCCCGCGAAGCACATCTTTGCGTCCAGGTGAGAAATATGTCCATGTCGACTGGGGTTGACAACTCATCGTTATACCAGCTTGCCGACGATTTTATTGGGCTCTCCGCCCTGGAACCGCAAGATTCTCCATCGCCTGGAGTACCAAGCGCTCCCTGCGAAGACCTCCAACGACGATAACCACATCTCAAAGGTGCTAAAGTTTGAAATGGTGCTTTCAGCTCCAAGACCTGCTACGCAGACGGGGCCCAAATCGTCAGACTCGGAGGATGGCGGGGCGGGGCTGGATTCGGTTGAAGAACAGACCCTGCACTCGTTCCAGCGCACATGTTCGGTTGGAAACGAAGCGGTGATCGACCTGATGCTCCCAGACCGGTGAGCTTTGCCTTTTCATTTCACCGTTTGCGATCGCTAACACGGAGTTTGGCAGTCCTATGGACGTACGTTTCATCACGTTTGAGTTTTCTCAAGCGACGGATGTGGAATGGCCCGAAGAGCTACGGAGTTACGCAGAAGCCATCGACTCCTTGTAAGCGAGCTTTCTGTACTTCGGCGTTTGGTGTCTGACTCGTTGCTGCAGCCTGCGCTCGTCGGACCCTGTGTCTCACCAGCCAGAGACCCCCCTCATGCTGAAATACGGGAACGACACCTTCCTGTTACGGTCCAGCTCCAATGTTAGGCAGAATGTGGAAAACATCATGGTCTCTGGGTCAGAAAACCCCGTCGGTGCTATCACCGAGAGTGTCCTGGACCTGGAAGCCAATCAAAAGACCGCGGTTTGTCAGGTATGTCGGACAACATTTGTCTCCGGATATTGCCATTGAACGGTCGGTACAGACGACCTGCCGGGACATTTCTTCAGACCAGGATTGGGAAGAATTCATGAGAGGATGTGACTGTCTTTCCAGTACTGCACAGCAGAAGCGAAAGATCGAGGATCTCAATTCCATTTCTTTCTAAGATGGCGCATTGATTTAGGACTTTGAATATCACTTTTACTCAAGTAACTCCTCTACTGTACTTTATTCCATGCAATAATATGTTTATAGGTGCTTACATTATTTGGCAATCTTGACTCTTTGAAAAGTGGTACGAGCTTGGAAGACAGAAAGTACTGAGGGTAAGTACTTACCCCAGGGAATCATTGAGCTTACGCCATTTGGAAGGTGCAGTAGCCGCTGCCATTGGGGTGTGTGCCAATACGCTGCCATTACTTGTACTGTTGATCTCACTACCGCCTCGTTCTTTCCTCTTAACTCTCATTATTCCGCTGTCGAGGCTTCCTGGCGACAGAGAATGAATTCTCTGACATATCTCTCCCGACAATTTGATGTCCTTGCCTCTTCAAAAACTCCGCCGTCCACCCCATCTTCGGAACATCCACCAGATCCGCCTCTGAAACGAGTCAAGACCTGGTCAACGAGCTTATTCTCTCCACTCTCGACGTCCCACTCGTATCATCGTAAACGAAGGAGCTCATTCTCGTCGTTGGATGTTCAGAATTCGCCAGCGAGGGTGGCCTCAACTTCGAAGGCCTCGTCATTATCCTCAGAGTCCCAAATCTTACCCAAATCGCGTTCGGACTCTATAATCGGGCGAATATATCTCATTCGAGTGCTGGCATGGGCTTGGGAAACGTTTCGTCGGGCATGGGCATCGTTGATCACCAACTGCCGGCCAGCTGTGAAAGACGATGTCTCTTCAATGGATGAGAAGAGAATTCTAGTCGTCGAGGAAAGCACAGACGACGAAGCAGTCATTACTATACCCTCAACGTCGTTGGCAGCGAATCGTAGGACATCGGTACCTCCAGCAATATCTTTATCACCACCCCCCAGTCGCGCGGACGAATCCACCTCGAGTACACCGCGTTCTGCTACTCCAACGCTGACAACCCGGAAATCTCCTTTCCTTTTCCAGAAAACATTAGTCCTTGATCTAGATGAAACTCTCATACATTCCACTTCGAGACCCATCCCGCACTACACAGGTAGCACAGGCTTGTTCGGTCTGAGGGCGTTTGGTAGCAGGAAAGCTGGCGCTGGTCACGTAGTGGAGGTAGTTCTGGGTGGTCGAAGCACCTGTTACCACGTATACAAGCGGCCGTTTGTGGATTTCTTCTTACGGACAGTGCGTACTCCAATTTCCTTCTACTTTCGTCGATCGCAAACTCACCCACCACCCTGGTCCCAGGTTTCCGGCTGGTACACACTGGTCATATTCACCGCGTCGATGAAGGAGTATGCAGACCCCGTTATTGATTGGCTGGACGCCGGACGAGGGATACTCGGGAACCGGCTGTTCAGAGATGTAAGTGTCACTCGTAACTATGGAACTTTCGTTGAGTTCTCACTACCGTCTTGCCCAGTCTTGTACTCTAATGCCCAACGGTTCTTACACGAAAGATCTCACCATAATCGAACCCGACCTTGCGAGGGTGTGTCTCGTGGATAACTCCCCTGTGAGCTACAAGGTCAACGAAGGTTTGTTGTTCACGGCCTCTCTGCCTATTACGGAGTTCATGATCTCGACCTGTAGCAAACGGGATACCGATTGAGGGATGGACACACGACCCGTCAGACGAGGCGCTGTTAGACTTGCTTCCAGTTCTGGACTCATTGCGCTTCACTTCTGATGTCCGAAGGGTGCTAGGTCTTCGGATAGCAGGAGCCCATTCTTCTTGATGTCCTGCTATCGTATTCTATTCTTTTTCCTTGGGTAACGGTCCTTGCATACTTATTATAACTTAGTCGATCATAGCAATAACGATACCAGTGCATTACAGTTCTTACCTACCACGCGTGAAACAGGCTAGGCTCGGAGTCCACCTCGCTGATGTGCACCCAAACAGAGGTGCGGGGTAGTAATTATTGACACAAGATAAAATTATACATTGCGGATATGCGAGACGACCGAAAGAAATGGATAGATAACAAAACAACCAACGCCTAATAATCTAGAACATCACATCGCCATGGACGCTTGAAGCTGCTTGAGTTCAGCTTCTTCTTCATCTTCGAGAACGACCGCGCGTCGACCTGAAAAATGATCAGGAGAGGTTTGTTTGGAAACGGAGTGCGACTCACTCGGCTCTGCTCGAACGGTGTCAGGCTTGTGGATCGGGACATGCTCCGCCCCAGCTAATCTCTCGTTCAACACCTCTTGTTCAAGTCCGTCCAGCTCGTCCTGTAATTCATCCTACAGAGGTGGTTCAGCATTCATTCAGTGATCGCGAGTAGGATGTGTCATACCGCATCTTCCAGTTCCAAGGGCCCACGTATAATGTCTGCGATCTCGTCCGCGACCGCCTTCTGTTCTCGTACAGAGTCCATGGTAGCATCCACCTTGTCGACGGTCCTGAAATGGCAGTTCAGTAGGCGAAGAGAGGAGTCAAAATCGACAGATAGACGAACATATTCCCATGTATAACCTTCAGGGCATCTGCTGCCTTCTTCATAGCTTGCATAGTCTCGGCGTTGAGATTCGCGGACTCGAGCGTGTTCACTTGCATCTCCAACTGTAACCGAGTCCCTGCTAGATTATCCAGTTCCTTCTCATGGGCCTTCTTCCGTCTAAGGGCCGATGTAGCGACTGTCCACAGCGAAGTCTGACGTTAGAATAATCGAAAGGCGGAACATGCGGGGTTCATGTACATACCAGCCTTATTCGATACTGCGTTCGTCTTGGCTTTAGCAAGCTCCTCGTCGATCTTCTTCTGCAGATACTCCTCCTTCTTCTCTATCATTTGCAGCTGCTGTCGCAATGTCACAATTGCATCCCTTGCCGACTGCTTCGGGTCCCTCTTCCCCCCAAACATACTCATAAAGCTGGCCATCATCTGCGAGTGGGTTTGCGCAAGATATAACGAGTGTCGTGTACACCGGCGACGATTAAGTGTGAGTCGAAAGAGCGCAGCGCGGTGGGGAGATGAGTGTATGAGGTCAAGATTCCCCCGATAAGGCAAGTCCGGTCACGCGTTCATTCACGTATGTCACTTATGTGACGTGACATCTACCCCAGAACTGCCGGTGCGCGCGGCTAGCGAAGTTCTACTAGTCTACTACGTGCGCAGAAGTTCCTGATTGTCTGCTAAGTACCACTCGATATTGTCTGGGCAGGGAGTGTCTCCGCGATCAACGCTATCCCTGGGCGCCAAGCATACAAAAGTCTAGATAATGTGTCCAGGAGTTTTTTATTAATGACAATTGTCCAGCAAAAGGGTATCTAAATCTAATCCTCTTTTTCGTCGGTTCCGGTGGTGGTACTGTGAACAGTATGAGGCTCGCAGCTGCGCAGTCAAGGTCGTAGAACACTTACCCGTCGTCCTCGTCCTCACTTCTATCGTCCGAAGCTGCCTCGCCCGAGGTCAACACCCTCCATGCGATGCGGACCATCATGACAAACCAGAGGATCTGCATGACCTATGGATAACATTAGAACCAGCTGGATTTGAGAGAGGATACAAACATACCTCTATCGCGAGCAAACACAAAATGAATATGTAATGGGATCCCTTGCTCAGGTAATAACCAGTCTCAGGAATCCAATCGAATTCAAGGAGTCGGGGCACGTCGAATATTGCAGAGTATATGGGTATCACGAACAGGACATGTCGAGTGACAAACCAGGAAACGACAAACAACCCAAAGGTGGCGTCGGAGTAGATGGCAGGAAGGGAGAGGTACCGAAGCATCTTCGCCATCTAGAACGAATAGTTAGGACAAATAAGACGTTCTTGAAATCGAAAGAGACTCACAGGAAGGAAGATATCGCACCAGTCCATCAAGACCATGATTAAACAGCCGACTCGCGTGAAGTTATAGTAATAGCTTCCGCTCATTAAGAACACTGTAATGACATGGTGGGTCATCATCTGATAGTGGTCCTTACGAGGAGCTTCAGCGTTGAGAATTAGTATTTGGTGAGTGTAGAACGCGGTTTGAGTAAGGTAGTATAATTTGACGGGGCCAGCGAGGGTGGCATGAGGATAATTAATCCACAAGTAGGTGGGATCGAATAATCTAGTGGGGAGTTCGGTATTCACATACTGGAGGTGAGGTTACAAGTTAGCAGAAGGATACACGAGACAGACTACCAAGGAGGAGCACGTACCAAACCAAATGCCCATTGTAGAGGGTAGTAAACCATCGACCAGCCCTGCTCCGCAAAGCGGAGAACACTGTGCTGAATCTTTCTTCGTTCCTTTTTTGTGGGATTGACGGCGTGTCCATTGCCGTTCTGATAACCGTTCCCGTTAGCCTTGCCATTGCCGTTCATCTTATGGCTCGAGTTCTTGTGCCGCAGGTCCCTGTACAACTTCCATCGCGCAAACGGTTCAAAAACGCAGAGGCGAAAGACGTCTCGCAGGATAGCAAAGACCGCTATGATGGTGACAATCATGCATAGGTCCTTAAGCCCAGTCCCATAATAGTGAGAGTTTGGAAATGAATCAGGGTTTTTGGGAGGATCTGTTGGGTAGGACAGGGTAAAAAACGGGAGGAGGTGGGGATGCAGCCATTCCGAAGCGTTGAAAGAGGTCATATAGAGAGCGACAGGGAGGGAAAAAGAAACGAAGAAAAAAAAATGTGATGGTTGGGGCAGAACCTGGTGGTGGGAGGGAACGTGCACCTTGCCGCTCCGAATCCTGCTGGCAGTTTGAACTAGAATTTTTGCCTAGGCGCGTTGTCGCGTCGGGTCGTTCGACAATATCCAATTCTTTCCCCGTGGGAACCTTTTCCATTTTCTGGCTTTCATGTCTTCTTCCAACCAGCCCAACAATACCCTCTACATAAATAATCTCAACGACAAGGTCAACAAGGATGAGCTCCGATCCCAGCTACTCGCATTGTTTACCACCTATGGGAGGGTCATAGATATCGTCGCCTCGAAGAGCACCAAAATGAGAGGACAGGCATTTCTCGTCTTCACAGATCTTGCAGGCGCAACATCGGCCATGAGAGCATGTGAGGGCATGCTTTTCTACGATAAACCTCTCGTGAGTTACTTTGGAAGGTTATGCACTCACATTCTAACTCTTCTTCAGCACATCGACTACGCGAAAACAAAATCTTACGCGACAAGTCGACGAGAAGATCCCAGCTTTGTGGCTCCCAACTCTGCGAACGCTAGCGCTCTTATCGGGCGACAAAATGGAACCGACAAAAAGAGGGCCAGAGACGACGACGACGCGGATGACCAGCCGCAACAGAAGAAAGAGAAAGGAGATTCAGATGATGAGGAGATGGAGATTGACGATGACGACGAGCCACCTGCCCAAAACTCTAGTGCGTTTGATCTTTCTATTCATCATTTCCTCACGTCACCTGGTATGTTTGGTTTCATAGCCTCTGGCCCCCACCCGTCTACCCGATTACTTTGCACAAACTTACCGGAAGAAGTAACGGACAACGTTCTCGAGGTCCTATTCCAACAGTGAGTCTGCAAAAATCTCGCCATGAGCTTCACTTTAATGGTCTCAACTTCCTTCAGATACCAAGGGCTCAAGGGCACCCATGTCTCTCCAGCACCAAACCCGAACCCAGATGGAACCAAGGTCAAAATGGCACATGTCGACTTCCAGACCGCCGAATTTGCTGCTGTTGCGAAACAGGCGCTCGATGGCTTCACGCTCAAGAAGGGTTGGTTAATGTCCGTGGCGTATGCTTAGAGGTGCTCTCTTTTCCCCATGTCTCTGTAGTTTACGTGTTGTTGATTGAATGTAAAGACGATACCCGCAACATTGGAGGCGACGATGTCAATGCACAGCTGATGGCGGCCGGGCTGCGTGTTGGTGGTCTCGTTGACCATGTTCTAACTGACTTGGGCGCGTCGCCGAAGTCCTGAATCCCCTCCTTTGGATGTTGAACTAGGAACCCGGCGATTTCAGAACGAGCGTGATGAGTATCCTGGATTGGATACATCCTTTGGGGAGGCGTTGACGTGACAGCGAGGGCAGATTTATGAATTCGAACGTGAATCAACTATTACACTGTGCTAATATTACAAGGGGTTGAACTAATGATACATTTATAGTTTGTTACTTCTTCAGCGCTGCCAAGATGGCCTTTCCAACAGCAGCTGCAGAGTTGGGGTTCTGTCCCGTAATCAGGTTGCCGTCGACGATAACCTTTTCCTACAAAATAATGTCAGGGACACTGAATACCGACGGGACACAGGTTGACACTTACTCCCCATGGCTCAGCAGCCTTGTCGTAGGTGCCGCCGTTCTCCTTGATTTTATCTTCGAGCTGCACGAATATGCGTTACTTTCGACTGTGAGACATCGGTTGGACCTATACGCACCAAGAACGGTACAGCCTTGACCATATTCACCATCTCCTCTTCTTTGTTCGAGAAACCTGTTGCTTTCCTCCCGTTGAATACAGACTTGCCGTCTTTTCCGGTGGCGCCAACCAAAGCACTGGAAAGGCGGGCGTAAATCTCACACCTCTGTATAGGCATCTTATCGAAGTACTCACGCTGGTCCGTGACAAACCGCAGAGGTAATCTTTCCGGCTTGGAAGAACTGATTTGCCATCAGGAGACGCGAAAAGCTTTATAAGAACGGGTCACACGTACCTCGGATGCGAGTTTGTGGTTGGTGGTGTCAAAAGGGAGATCGATGACTGGGCCATGGCCGCCAGGGTAGAAAATCGCATCGTAGTCGCTGGCCTTGACGTCCGAAAGCTTCTTGGCTTTGGCGAGTTTCGATTTGACGGTCTCGTCTTTCAGCCACTGAACAGACTCCTTATCCTCGGCATATGACTGAGAGCGGTTGTTAGAACAGTGGCGTTGATTATGATAAGGAGGAAACAAACGTACTTTGACGCTGCCTTCGTCAACAGGGGGATTAGCACCCTTTGGAGACGCGAATTCGACATCGAAGTGGGGTGCGAGGACGTAGTACGGGTGTGCAGCCTCTGGAAGGAAGTAACCCGTCTGACCTCCTTGCAGGTTCTTGTCTGCAGAAGTGAAAACGAAAAGGATGGAAGGCATCGTGTGAGTTGAGAATGTGATTCAGATGGGGGGGAAAAGTATGAAGATAATGAGAGACATTTTAGAGTCTGTCTCGCCTCTTAAAAAGCAGCCTCCGGCTATTGCCTGGATATCTCTTAGCCGTTCTGACCAAGCAGGTGGTGTGCTTTCTCAGGACACGGTCAAATTTCCTATGACGAACGTGGATTGTTCGAGCAAGGATGACATAGCCGTAACAAGTGGTCGGCGTGAAATGAGCGCGACTATCAGAGTACGTTGACCTCCGGACTGATTTGCGGTGGATAGAGGTGGATTCAACAATGATCGACGTAAGGAAATGGGAAACGTGATGAAGTCAGGAATCAAGCTGATTCCGGACCAGGATAGGATCAAGGCTCAAGATAGTTCGGACGTTCTCCTCAAGAGCAAGCTGTCCTTTTCCGTGATCGTGTCCCCGTACTAAGTAGATACATGCAAGGGCCTTTTTCGACAAAGCTGACCGCCTCTATACTCCCAGTATCTGTGCCTCTTGCGGCAGCCTATTAACAAGGACCGGAGACGTTCCTTTCCACCAAAGTGTGGCCAACCCACCTGGTGGACACGTAAAAAGAGACTTATCGACTATCTTTGGCGTTCTTTCCTTTGGGTATTCGATATGTCCCGGAATGTATGACTCGCATAGCTCACCATGTGGCCAGTTTTCCTTCGTAGTCCGAGATCTGCTGACGGCAGGAGTCAGAAGTTCCTAGAAAATTCGACAATTATATGGTACATTCTTTCTGGTCAATATCACGCTCTACTTCTGTAGAGCCGCCAAGATCGCCTTCCCGACACCAAGTCCGGAGTTGGGATTCTGTCCTGTAATCAAGATCCCGTCGACGACGACGACATGTTCCTGAAAAAAATGGTGATCAAGATTGCTCAGAGGACTGTAGGAACGATAATGCGATTCAGATACTCACTCCCCAAGGTTCGTCGTTCTTTTCGAAAGGTCCTTCGATCTCCTTGAGCCTGTCCTCGAGCTATGTGAAAATACGTGATCCCTCACTCGACCTCTCGGGGCAACAGAACACTCACAGAAAAAGGGACGGCATCAACACCTCCCAAGATTTCTTCCTCCCTATTCGAGAAGCCTGTCGCTTTCTTGTTGTTGAAGATGCCGGTCACTGTTGGTTATATTTTGCACATTTCGCTGTGGTTATGAATCAACAAAAGTATTGAACTAGAGTTCTCATGACAGTAGGGACAGCCATTCATCGTAGTGAAAGGAACGAAATGAGTTAGCGCTCTAGTGATTGACTTCATATGTTAACGACACTACTTTCCCATGCCCTTGAACCTCCTTGAACGCCAAGCTTAATTTCGCAAGGTCCCCAGAACCTTCCGTACATGCCCATACAAGTAGGACTAGAACTTACAAAGACACTCGACGGTTCTCGGATATTCTTTTGATCACTCAATCATTCGCGCTGAGGCAAAACTCACTCAGAAGCTCCGTCAAGATCTGGAATCTGAGGGTTGTGCGATAACTCCCCGGGGGCGAGCTTGTACTAAACCGTAACGAAAAGGTTGGTGGTCTAGACTTCCCTTCGCGTTTCTTCTTCTCTTCACACTCAATCGATGAAAATTTATTGAATGGTCGATTTCTTCAGCCGTACTTTAGGTTTGGAAGCTGATCTAAACCAATCGATGATCAATCCCTTGAGATTAGTACCAATTCCGACTAGAAGGCGCTGAATGATGTTCTTGCCCTTTTTTGCCGTGTCCCTGCACACATACAGTCTCATACAGTCATCCGTTTCGACGGAACCCCCCTCCTGCGCTGGCAAGATCTGTGTTTGCATCGTGCCACAGGCCTTAGTGAGGGTCCGTGACGTCGATGTTCCTTTTCGCCCACTCGCCCGGTAAGCATGGCCACGATACAACACCTTTCTTTTGCGTCCTTCCTCTTGAGTAGTCTGTACACCCTGAGATATACAACTCGTATGGCTCACACCATGTAGTCAATCTGCATAGTGATATGTTCCATTCATCCGTTGATGAGAGGGGTCAAATTTCGACAATTTTATGGTACAGTCTTGTGCCAGCATCACTGCTCTACTTTTGTAAAGCCGCTAGAATCGCCTTTCCAACACCAAGTCCAGAGTTGGGGTTCTGTCCCGTAATCAAGTTTCCGTCGACGACGACATTTTCCTAGAGAAAAATCAAGGTCGATCAGAAGACTATACAACGACACTGCGAGTTGAATACATACCCCCCATGGCTCGTTATTCATTTTGAAAAGTCCGCCGTTCTCCTTGATCTTATCCTCGAGCTACGATAGAGTTCATGAGACCCCTCAGTTGACTTCTCGTGGGCGAAAAGTACTCACCAAGAAAGGGACGGCTTTGACCGTTCCCAATAACTCCTCTTCCTTATTCGAGAAGCCGGTCGCTTTCTTGTTGTTAAATACGGACTTGCCATCCTTCCCTGTTGCGCCCACGAGTGCACTGAATCAAGGACCAGGTGTGAATTTCCTCCAGATCATAGAGTACATAGCCCGAGCAAAGCATCACTCACGCTGGTCCGTGGCAGACTGCAGCGGTGATCTTGCCCGCCTGAAAGAACTAGGAACGCCAGGCATATGGTCAGGCTCGCCGAATGCAAACGCTTGGAACAGTAGCGATTACTTACCTCAGATGCGAGCTTATGGTTAGTGGCGTCGAACGGTAGGTCGATTGCAGGTCCGTGACCTCCTGGATAAAAGACGGCGTCGTAATTATCCGCGTTGACTTCACTCAACTTTTTGGCATTGGCGAGCTTGGATTTGACGATCTCATCGTTCAGAAATTGAACGGAGTCTTTATCCTCTGCAAAGGCCTGCACAAGGGAAAACAAGAGTGTGAGTGAGTTAATTAGGGCGTGCGACGGTGGCAGACGACTCGCCTTCACGCTGTACTCGTCCACAGGTGGGTTAGGGCCCTTAGGAGAAGCAAAATCGATGTCGACGTGTGGCACAAGGGCGTAGTACGGGTGCGCAGCCTCTGGAAGGTACCAACCTGTGGGACCTCCTTGCGAGTTTTTGTTGGCAGAGGTGAACACGAAAAGGACGGAGGGCATTGTATCTCGAGACGAAGACTCTGGAGAGAAATTGCGATGGAACGCTTGTGGTCTCGCTAGAGATTCTTGCGCTCTTATAAAGAAGGGCTCGGGTCGCTGCCGGGTATCGTTTGCACATCTCGTAGTCTCTCTGATTCAGCAAAAGTATTGAATTGGAGTCATCGACTCGGAGAGCGGAGAGAGCGGAGAGCGCCCGAGTTTCAGAGGTGTGAGCCGGAGGAGACGAAGACTTGGCAAAGCTCTTCAATAGAGGATTCCCGAGAGTCGGAACAATTGAAGCGTTGTCCATCGTGGTTGAAGGGAATGAAATTAGCGCTCAAGCCTCAATCTGATGTTTGCTCAGCGTGTTGACGTCACTGTCTTCCTATCTCCTCAACCGCAAAGTCTCTCAAGGTCCTCTCACTACTACCTCCATAGTCCCATCCATTCTTGACCATGTCTTCATTCTTCGGACTGTAAGGATGTGTTTGATCTCGGCTATCCTTTACTTATTCATTCAGAGGCAAGACCCGCACTTTCAAACCCCGTAAAGATGTCCCGGAGGGAACGAAGCAATATCAGTTGAGGAAGTACGCAGAGGCGACCCTGGTGAGTTAAGGATCAGCGAAATTCAAGAATAAAGCCTCATGGCTGCTACTTGGTCGCAGGGATCTGGAAATCTGAGGCTCGCAGTACAACTCCCTGAGGGCGAAGATCTGAACGAGTGGTTGGCAGTCCACGGTATGCATCAATCAGACTTCTCCTTCATCCTCTTACTTATTCTCTTCGCACTCGATCGAAAGCTGTCGATTTCTTCAATCATCTGAACATGCTTTATGGAACTGTAACGGAGTTTTGCACGCGTCAGGAGGTACTTTGTCGCTCGCCGCTCTCACCCCGGCTGGTCTTGGTCGTTGATGTTCGCTTTCGCAGTGCCCAATCATGTCGGCGGGTCCGAGGTATGTGGAATCTTGATCCACGCTTTCTTGCTCGATTCTGACTCTTGGATTGTATACTGGCAGATACGAATACTTATGGGAAGACGGAGTGAAATACAAACGGCCAACCAAGTTACCAGCCCCCGAATACGTCGATGCACTGATGAACTGGGTACAAAACTTGCTCGAAGATGAAGCTGTATTTCCGAACAGGATCGGTGAGCACCATCTGTGCCGATCAGGCGTTGCGTCCCTCAGCAGCAGCTAACACTTCGATAATCAGGTGTCCCTTTCCCCAAGAATTTCCGGGATACAGTGAAGACAATCGTTCGCCGGCTTTTCCGAGTGTACGGGCACATATACAGCAATCACTTTGATCACATATGTGCGCTGGGCATCGAAGGTGTGCACGATTTTCGCCTCCCCATCGGTACTAACCACCTGAGTACCCCCTTTCTTCTCAGCCCACTTGAACACCAGTTACAAACATTTCTTCCTATTCGTCCACGAGGTGATTGGAATTGCCTTGTTTCGTCATTTCGATGGCTACGACTCACCTCTTTCAAATACCCCCAGTTCGATCTCATCGACAAGAAAGAACTCGCCCCTCTCGACGAACTCAACGAGGCTATCTTGGCCGAGGAGAAGGCTCGGTAAATGCGAATTATACTCGATCATGTACCCCACCCTATACCCTGTCTTGCATTCTGGATGATGTACTTCTTGAAATCGGTAACGGGACGTTTTCTTTCAGTTTAATCACCGCCCGCCGGAGACCCTTTTCAGCTCCTTTACCTCATTAACACGTCGGTAAACGCGAGTCATGGAAAATATTCATGTGAAAGTGAAACTGAAAACGTCGAAATGCATGCCATTATTCCGTGTATGAAGGGCAGTTGCTACAAAAAGGGGGTGTCCGTGTATGAGACTTAGCTACGATAGAACGACATAGCGCTATAACTACAAAAATCAATCAGAATTGTAATGTAACTTTTTCGAAGCGGAAGGTGGATCCATCCACAAAATGATATACAGTAATCGAGAGCAGCGACGGGGTATCGTGAATGCGAGCTTGCTGACGGATAAAGTAGAGAGAACGCGATGGAGGCCATATTGGTACAATGTATTTGGATTGGAGTCGAAGGAAAGACAACGGTCGGGCTCTAAAGGTCGTTCGAGTACAGTAAGGGTTGCGGAGGCGTGTGTTGGCGTGTTGGTGTGCATGCAAGGCATGTGTGGTAGTGAACGTGAATGATGAGGCTAAAGCACTAACAGCTCAACCGAATTGGAGCGTGCATGCAAGGTGTATGTGTGGCTTCGGAGCCAAAGACCAAAGGGTGTCGGAGAGCCGAACCGTGCCCAAAAAAAAAACGATGAATAAGTTACAGGTGTCAAATTGTCCGCTGTGGCTGGGTGTCAGAGATAATATTCCAAGGTGATATTAAGACTATCACTTACCTTGATAACTGACCACTGCACAAGAACGTTCTTGATGCGATCGTTTAACGATTGTTTACAGAGGTCGCATGATAAATGATCTGCTAGCGGCCGTAAGGCTGACTCCAAAAAGCTCGTGGAGAGATCTGGGATAAGAAGGGGTTAAGCAGAGTGCCTGACAACTTGCTTGATACGCGTACCAGGACGTGCATCCCAAGCGAGATAAGCGGACGCCAACGCCCAAGCCCTTGTGAGTGTTTTTTGGTCCGTGAAATCACAGAAGGGCGTAGGAGCGTGGGGATTGGGAGGCGGTAGGAGGAGCTGTGAAATCATGAGTTATTTTTGTCAGCGGAGCTTGGGTAGGGAAGGACTGACTCGTTTCAATGCATCGGAACGACCTATATGGAGAAAGAATAACCTCCTGAGGTACTTGGGCCCAACGTTCGTTGCTATCTCGTCCGTTATTGAGCTAAGAGGAAGAGAGAGTAAATGCGGTGAGGTTGAGACCGCCAAGTCGTAGAGATCGTGTCTCGCGGCAAGTGTGTAGAGATCAAGTGGACATAGCGGTGCGTGGGAGAGGAGAATCGTGTGTAAAGGTGAAGAGGTCGTGATATGAGCCAGCGGTTGTATTCCATACGATGGAAGCCGATTTACAGCGGCCGAAAGAGTTTCAAAAGAGGGGGAGTAATGTGCGCAGGACATTCCATAGACGACGTGTAAGATGATGTTCAGGACTGGTGATTTCTCGTCAACGTGAACCACCATATTGTGCCATGAGCGTTGCGCCGCCTTGGGCGAATTTTCAGGCAACAGTTCCTGGAACTGGTTACTCGAAGCTGCCAGGATGAGGTCCGAGTGAACATAGAAGAAAACCGAGTCCGACGACAACAATGCTAGGTCTGGTGGAAGCGTATGATTGTTGGCCCCCGGAAAGAATGTTGTCGACACAGAAACAAGAACGTTGCCATCGTTCGGATCTTCAGCAATGGGCGAACCTCCATGAGATTGCTAGAGGACAATGAGCAATGAATTTCGCGAAACAAAGAGCATATATGCGCGCACTGGAGGTGTCGGAATCTGCATCTGATTCTGGTTGACTGAACCACCCTTGTCCTGGAACTCCGTATCCCTTTCTTGAAAAGATGGCACATCAACGTCCTCTGACGAGGCGAATTGAAGAACTGAATCCCAATCGGTAACGTCCATCATAATACGGGGCTGTTGAGCAGAATTGAACGGACGGACGAGACCAAAAATTAAGCGTGGGTACCAACCAGGATAGTGGGGGTGTAAAGGAAAGGTGGAGTGAATGGCTCAGTTGGGTTGAACCGATTTGATGCACCGACTGACCTCTGACTAAGACCATACGAGACTTTGGTCTAATACAAGTCTAACAGCTCAGCCTCATTGCGCGTCTTGTCAAAATACACCCGAGACGGTCTTGTTTTCTGGAGAATTCACCCGAGCAAATTGCACACCATGTACACACGACCGATCTCGGACCCATCGAGCAACACTTCTACACGTTCATACAGGTACAGGATCGCCACACTGAGGTACAGATTTCAACCCAACGGCCTCAACGTCACTGAGTTCTAGCCTTGAGCCTGTGAATCTTTTCCCTTTTTCCGAAATCCGCATCATGCAGTTCCTGTAAACAAGTTATTCCGCAGTCAGTTAATTTTTCTCCGCTGAGTTGACCCGCGGTCAAATACGGTCAAACAACTCACCATATTGGCCAGCCTCTTGGCCGTGGACACAGCATTCAATTTCTCCAGCACCTGATTCTCTGGGAATGAATACTCATTCAGTTTGACGCCTGACCAGTGACCACCGCGCGAAAAAGGAAAATACAGGGTCAGTTGAGTCTGAGTCTGAGGAGGCGGAGGTGGCGGCCGAGCTCGAGTCACTCACCAATTCGATTTTCCACCTTTATGACGCGCTCTTCATCTCGTTCTGTCACGAAACTCATGGAAACTCCACTTCGGCCAGCCCGAGCAGTCCTACCCACGCGATGTGTGTACTCCTCGGGTTCATCAGGTAAGTCCCAATTCACGACCAACGCCACATCGTCAATATCCAGTCCACGAGCTCCCACGTCCGTCGACACGAGGACGGGAACGACCGATGACCGAAATAGCGACAGTGATGTCAGTCGTTCCCGTTGTGTCAATCGTGAGTGCAGCGCGGTACTCCGGATTGATAGATTTTTCAGAAGAAGTGTTATGTAGGCCGCTGTCTTGGTGCGGGCGCAAAAGATGATAGTCGGAGGGGGCTGAAGGATCTCTTCCCCATCGTCCCCCTGCTTCTTGTTCTTTTGCTTGGCCGCCTTCTTTTTCTTGTCTTTGTAGGTTTCTGGAGGGGCTCGGCGCATGTGACCTACGCTCTCCGGAGGGTTGCACAAGAGATAGAAGAGGTAACTTTCCCTGACGTGGGAGGGGACCAGGAAATAATACTGTTTGAGTGTAGCCACGGTTTCAACCCTGTAGAGACAAAATTCCATTAGCCTGAGATTTGCTGGGACGGTGTTGACGTACTCCTCAGTCATCTTGTGTATAAAAGGGTGCTGCTTCCCTGGCTTGGGAGTCGCGTTCGCCACAGATTCAATGGCCGGAGTCCACGTCGCGGTGAAGAGACATGTCTGTCGCTCCTTGGGCAAAGCTTCAAACAGATACGACAGGTCTGAAGTGAAAGTGGAAGAAAGGAGTCGATCCGCTTCATCAAGAACCTACTTCACAAGCATTAGAGCTAGGTTCAAGGGATTGTCTCGCTCGCTCACCAAGAATTTGACTTTTGAGAGATTCCAGTCGTTATTTCCGCTCTTCAGGTGGTCTACCATACGCCCGGGAGTTGCGACTACAACGTGCGGTCGATTACTGAGCTCTAAAGCTTGCGCCATCATGTCCATTCCCCCGACGACTACTGCAGTTCGAATATTCATAGGGGACCCCAGGACGGCGAATTGTTCGGATATCTGGAAAGCGAGTTCCCTGCATTCATTGGTCAGTCTCATGGGATGCAAGTTGTGAAAGTGAGCAAATACCTTGTAGGTGTGAGGACCAGCGCAAATAGTCCGTACGGGTCGACAGAAAGTTTCTGTAGAATCGGTAAAGCGAACGCAATAGTCTTGCCGGAACCTGTCTTCGCGTTTCCTATACAGTCTCTTCCTGCACGGGAATCAATGTGGGTGTTAACGCGTCATGGAACGTTGCGATTGCCATCTCACCTGCAAGAAGGGTTGGTATACATGCTGCCTGAACAGGCGTAGGTGCGGTGATTGATATCGACTTTAGGGCGTTCCGTAAGGGTACAGATGCACCAAGCGCAGCAAAGGTATTTGATGAAGGAGATTCCGAGTTTGTTTGTGATTGTTCAGACGGTTTGGTAGTTATTGTGGGATTCGATTTGAAGCGTGATAATCCGATTCTACTGGCGTCATTGGTTGGCTCTGCTGAGTCCTCATCCAGCTCTGAGCTTTCATCCTGTTCATCATCTTCTCCGCCTCCTCCTTCTTCATCCTCCTCCTCTGTGTCGTCGTCATCATCCTCGTCGGAGCCGTCTGTAGCGCTGGCCTTCACTTGGTTTTCATCAGGGTCCTCGCTTTCGTATTCCGATCCATAGTCACCGTGTAAAGATCGTTTAGGAAGAAAGTCTGTCTTCGCCTTTTTCCTTGAAGGTTGTTCTTGAACTCGAAGAAGGTCGTCTGAGGTGAGGACTTTGCGCTTCAAGTCCTTTGATTTCATGGAGGATGAGAGAAGAAAAATAGTGTGCCGGGCGGCAGTCTTACCGCCAGTCACTCGGCGAATTCGGGGATCCCTCCATTTGGCATTTTGCCTTTGGCCTTCATTCCATTCCGTCTGCATGCATTTGCATTTGGCTCTAGCTCATACCCAGTAGGCTCTCAATCATGAATTCTGTATGCTACGGCTTGCATGATGCCGACTCACCCAGAGTCAACATCAACCATTCAAAAAGTACTGCCTCGGGAGTCGGCCCTCAAACTCGTCCTCCGCTTCTTTCATGTCAAAATGTTCAATGTCTACTCAATTTTTGAAGCAATCGATATGAAGGCCCGCATCAAACTTCCGAGAATCGAGCTCTCCCGTGACACAACTAGGGTTTGCTGTCCTAGTTCCCAATTAATTCTCTTCCGACATATCCGCCCACCTAGGCTGGACAGCTGGGGGCTATAAAGTAAGCATGAATCGAAACCCGGCTTCATTCACCCCCATTCGCCTCCCATGCCAGCAGTCAAGACAGTCGTCCCCTTCACCGCTCAACTCGTGCAGTTCGAGACCTCACTCTCTCCTCAAGAAGTAATCTCACGTCTCGATGACCGACTCAATCGAGAAGCCAGTAAGGAACTGGTTCCTTCTATGGCTAGAGCCCAATCCAAAGAGGAGCTGCAGGAGATAGTCGCCCGGATAACTCAAGGAAAAGACTTTATGTGAGTGATCGTATGGTTTTTCTAACTCTGAGGTCGTGGATATTGACCCTCTCGGCCGCGCTTCCCAAAAATCCAGGCATTTCGCATCGGTGCGACACGATAACTGGCTCAAGCACTTCGACGACAAAGTCCCAGTCGTCGCTGTCTACACCATCGCCAATCCCTTGGTCGCACAAACCATTATGAAGCACGACTTGCGGGCTGCGTATAACATCCCCCCGCGTCTGCTCGTCCTCGAGAAAGAGGACCGCTCTGGAACGTTGCTTGCATACCACCTTCCGTCGTCGGTGATGGCGTTAGACACTGGTAATAAGGAGATACATGAGGCGGCGAGCGTTTTGGATGGGATGTACGAAAAGCTCATCAATGACGTGACTTCGTAGATGGCTAGAGGGAATGAATCTGAACTAGAGTTTGGAAGAAGAACGGATGTAATAGTTATATTGTACAGTAGTCTACATGTACATGCAGCAGAAAGCACGATGCCAAGTGGATTATACCAAGGAAAGCGATGTGTGCTAGTTCGGAGAGAGCAGTTCTAAAGTTGATACACGTACGATAACATGGCAAGTTGCGATAATGCAATCAAGATATAGGAGGAGGAACAAAACCGTGAAATGCAATGCTACAGGAATTAAGGAGGTATCTAGGCATCAGGTCGTTAATTGTCGTAGGTAGTGTCTGAGTATTCAGGATATACGAGGACGTCCGAACATGGATAAACTCCCTCCTGTTGATACAGAGAAGAAGGCGAGTGCGGGAACCCGTTTTCGCTGGGAAGGAGAGGGGACTGGAAAGGCTGCTCGTCGTTTCCAGAGTTCAGGGTGCCATATGAGGGAGCGTATTGAAGAGGCGGCATCTCCCCAGTAGTGGATTGTGTAGCGTCGAGGTCATAGTTCTCGGCAAAGTGGTTTCCATCCTGCGAAAAAGATGCCTTGAATCTCAAGTCAGCAAAATTGTGGTTCGTCGAGTTGTGGGCAAACGAAGCTCACCATATCAAAACCTCCCATTTCATGATGATGGAACTCCATATCGGACGGATCGGAAAGAAGTGGAACAGACATCGGTCGAGCTGGTAGCTGAGAAAAGTAAGAGTCCATGGTGTGTGTGGTTCCCATGGCAGGACTAGCCGCAGACAACATATGCCTGCGATCCTGGAAGTAGTAAGGCAACGAAGGCGACGGGAAATCCGATGGCAGAGTAGCACCCTCGCCACTCTCAGCGACAGCATACGGGTAGAGGGGAGTCGGAGCCGGCACCATAGCTGGGGTCAACGAAGGGGTATGCGACGGTTCCGATACTGTCTCCGCGTCAGAACGAAGATCATCCCTCTGACCGGCGACGTTTCTAACCTTCCTCCCTCGACGACGACGTGTTGAAGGAACGGCTGGCCCTGTCATGTGCACGTACTTCTCCCTGAGAGCGCGTACCGCCGAATCCGACACTTCACTCTTTCCCTTCCCCTTGCGACCACTACCCTTCGGCGCCGGTGAGAACTTGTAGTCGGGATACTTGAGTTGATGTACACGATACGCCTCTGCGGCTTTGGCTTGCCACTTTTGTTTCTCCTCCGGGGGGAGCATGTTCCAGCATTCGCCGGCGACGCAGCTGAGAGCTTGTTGACGTCTTTCGACAGTTGAGGGTATGTGGTTTTGTTTCAGCCAGTCTGAGCGATAGAGCATGAAAGCGTTGGGTGGACGGGGAACGCGCTTCCGTGGTTGTTCGGGAGACAGGGAAGATGTTACAGCTGGGAGCGTGGGCAGGGTAGGAGGTTGGGGAATTTCGGGGATGGGTGGCTTTGCTTCACAGCGGAAGCTTTTGGCGACACGTACGGTGTCCAAAAAGAGAATGTTCGGGTATCTATTGTCGTGAGGATAGGAGGTAACTTCGGGCGTGTGAGAGCGAGACCATTCGGAGGAAGGTGTCGGCGAATTGAAAGCGTCCGCGGATTCCACTGCAAAAAGTCAAAATGAACATCATCGCCTCAGCAGAGTACGAAAGGAGGCAAGACTTACAGTTGTTTTCCATTCCTCGTTGTTTAAAGAGTGAAAGAAAGAGGACAGTTGAACGTAGTCGCGTCGAAACATTCTTTATATAAACCTAACATTGAACACCTCCGTGGAGGAATCAATGAGCTCCGCCCATGCCACTGGAAAATTGAACAGGTGAAGATGCATCAAAGGGATCAAATGTCAGGGCAAGGTTATCAAACATAGCAAATCACGGTAAGCCAAAACACGATGCACCACGTTTTTAAAAAGAAAGGCTAAATCCTTGCAATCAATTGGACATCCATGAAAGGCCATCTCAAAGCACTGCGCAAGCGCTGAAAACGCTTAAAAACATCTGACCTGTGACTGTGCGCGACAGAGGCACCAGCTGATGGGGTCGCGTCTAACACGAGGCGTTGAACCTCAACCACGTTGCAGATTTGTACGGCGCGTCTATAGTCTATCGATCGATGGCAAGGAATGGAGTAGGGTGAACTAGAAGGATATCCATATCAACTGTGTCGCTGCCTTCTGGACGCGGTTCATGACGGCCAAACCCTCCTTCACGTCTTCAACCTCTTCAATCAGTATCGCGTGAACTCCTTCTTTCTCCAGGGTCAATAGGCCGTCGAACAGCCTCCTCGCAGTGATCGAAGGATCTGACTCGGGCCCGAGTTCGTAACGGTGCCACTCCACGCCCTCTAACGGAGGAAGTTCATACGTTCCGAGCCGCGAGTCTGTGAGAAACATGACCCCTATCTTGATGGGGGTATGAGGCTCAAAAGTGGACGGTAGTGCTTGGAGGTAGGTGTGTATGTCTTTACTGACAACGCCATTCCGAGGCGGCGAGGTCATGAGCAAGGTGACAGGTACCGATGGAGAATAATGTTTGTATTTCATTCCTGGTGTTGTTGGTGATGCCTCAAGCACCGCGTCACTGTAGTCGCGACGATGTACCAGGACTCGAGGGATGGGCTGTCCATTCGGAATTTCGTCGCGCAATGCTTGCTCTATGTCCTCCACCGTCACGCCACCCGGCCGTAGCACCCGTATACTGCCGTCTTCGTTCAACCCATCGACAACCGTACTTTCCACTCCCACTGCACATGGCCCACCGTCCAGTATGTAGCTTATTTTGCTACCGAGGTCTAAGAGAACGTGTTCAACAGTAGTAGGACTGGGCTTTCCCGAGGAATTCGCGCTAGGTGCGGCAATGGGCGCGTCTGCAAGAGCAATCAAAGCTCTTGCAATGGAATGTGAAGGCATTCGGATAGCGACAGTCGGCTGCTTCGCGGTGATGATAGAGGGTACGACATGGTGATTACTAGGGAAAAGTAGAGTTAAGCCTCCCGGCCAAAATCGTTTCATGAGGATATGGTATGATGAAGGTATCGTGAAATCGCTTGGAATCAGACGCTCCAGCATCTGCAGTGACGAAACGTGAGCGATGAGAGGGTTGTCTGCAGGCCGACCCTTCGTAGAGAATATACGAGATGCTGCAGTGGAGTCCAACGCAAGTGCTCCCAGACCGTATACCGTTTCCGTTGGAAAGACAACTGGCTGTAGGGATTTGAGATGGTTGGCCGCGGTCTGCAAAGCCTGTAGGGTCTGGGGCGAGGAAATTTCGGGTTGGCCGGTGGAAGAGGGAAAGGAAACGGATGCGGGGTCGCAAGTAAGAACTTGGGCGAGGGACATGGTGCGTCGAGCTGCTAGTGCGTGAAGATATCGAGACTGAAAAAATTGAAGGAAGGAAGATGCCATGCTTGTGATTGTTTGGTTTCACTGACTCGTCTACTATCCCAACCTAGCCCACCTACAGTCCCTGTAACGTTCGGGTAGTCCAGACAGCATCTCTACTCTTCACCGGAGACAGACTTGGGCATATTCAGTCCAACTCGTCGTGCCGTGGCTTCAATACGTTCTTCATCAGTCAAGTCTATGAGCGGGTTATAGCGTTCTAGTAGTGTCTGTGAAGTAAACCAATGGTAAGCATGTATAGAAGCACTTCACGAATCCAAAAATGTTTACTTGGTATTCCCGTTGAGATTTGAGGAACAGAACAGAGTTTTGGAGGTCCTGAACAGTGCTTTCCGACCGAGACTGTGTTACCAAGGCGCGGAAGGCTGAGGAAAGCCGTGGGCTGACTCTTCCGGGTTGAAGAGCCTTGATGCAGATATGAGAACTCATAGCCAGTATGAAAAAGGTGGTTTTGAACTCATACCGATTTCCTGAGCTCTCGTAGCACACCACGGTAGAGTTGAGCTTGTTGGGAGAGTGCCATGAACGTGTTAGCGTGAGAATCTCGCGCACTTCGCCTCTTGCACACAACCACGAAACTAACACACTCACAAGTGGACAAGTCGAAAAACAAAGGAAGCCTTCCAACAATTAATGACAACGAATTGATGCATATCGGCCAAAGCGATCCATGAAAGAACCACCGATGGCCTGAAGGGGCGTGCTGAACAATAATGTCGGCGCAAGGCTTTTGAATGTTTCCATGAAAATGGGCATCCACAGCGCTTGTACTCACCATCGCCTTATGCAGTCCTTGGAGACAGATGATGCTCCGCAGGCCTTTTGGACAGCATTCAAGCCTGAAAGAACAATATTCAAGACCCTGTGGCACGGTGTGGCTTCATAACGCACCCTTTGACTGTGTGCTTTTGGACATGTCCCGCTTGGGCAGATGTCACGTCTTTGGGTATAAAAGACCATGAAAAGCGTCTCGTTTGACAACTTTACCGTCGACGCCTATCTCGGTCCTGCCACCCCTTTCAATTCTCAAGATGAAGCCTTCAAGCACCCTTTCGCCACCCACCATTGCGACGCAAGAACCTGTACGTGGTGTATCTCTCTCATGAAGTCAAGTCCTCATTTTCATTCCACTCAGAGGCACCCCTCGGACTACGTATTGGACGACATTCCAACCAGAAAGACGAGATCTGGTGTGTCTCCTGCAAAGGATCATGCTATCAAGCAAGCCCACAAGGTAGCGGCGAAAAGGGAACGCCACAACTCTTTACCCTATGTCTGGGTCGGAAATGTGAGTACATGCATGGCACGTTACGCGAAGACCGACTATATCCTCTTTCTTCCCAGCTAGATTTGACGATCACGGAGGCAAAAATGGAAGAACTATTCGCAACATGCGGCAAGATTCACCGAGTCAGTCTCCGACGAGCTGGTGCTTGGACAGCCAAACCACATGAGGCTACACAGTATGCTTGCGTCGAATTTAGGACCTCCACAGGAAAAGCCAATGCTCTCAAGCTACATGGATATATGCACGACTCAAAACGTCGATTGATCGTGAGTTTGTTCCCAGCAACCTGAGCGACTAATGGTTCCGAGATGTTGACGATATGCCTCGTGACAGGTTTGTATACATCCCACCGGTCTCCCGGAGTTCGAACAAACAGTCCAATGTGTGTTGTACGATTTCTATCATCATGTGCTCCTGACTGACCTAATGACGTCCTCCAGCGAGTTTCGATCTCTGGGACGCTGAGAAGGCGGAGAATACCAAAGCTGAAGCTATCAGGTATCATGGTCTCATCCTTCTGATTTCCCTCGCTTCCCTGACTATGAACCGATCCCCAGACACTTACAATACGAGCCTACAATAGTCGTTGAGGACCCAGGGGCACCACCTTCACCCAGAGTTCGCCTAAATGCGAATAAACTTGCCCCTCGCGTGGTCCTGCATAGTCGCTGTTGACGACTAAGGTGATTTTTTTCTGATACGGATTAATCTATTCAGTTCACGTTCTGTTTTTTAACTACTGTGTCTATGTCAACGATATTAAGACCGTTATGGACCTGCTCTTCACACTCCTGACATATGCACCCTGTACTAGGCCGGAGGCAGAGTGAAAAAAATGATCGGCTGAGTGAGCGTGACTGAATTAGGAAATTGGTTGAGGACGGGAGACTAGTGTCCAGAGTGCCACCTGGAATAAGACACTCACCATCACTAGCTGACTGTATGGGAGATACCTAGTTACTCGTCCACGGCGACCATCCGAGGTAAGTTTTTCTGCCATTTCCTTCAGAAAATCTATCATTTTCTCTCTGTTAGCATGCTGGAAGCTAATCATTTTAATTTCCCCCGCTTTTCAGTCTACGTGCTGCCTCAAATACTTGTCATCTGTTCTCCTACAGCATGGCGAGGAGTGTGACTTTGAATCCGGCTTCGATGCCTTTCTTTCCAGGCTCTCGTCCCGGAGACGACGAGGGTGGAAATGGCATTGCTATCGGCCAGCATTCTCTCCGTCTACACGAACAAGATTACAGCTCATCGTCTACAGTCTCTCATTCACCCTCGGAATACCGTTCAGTCAAGTCGTCTCCAAGCCCTCCATCTTTTCCTCCCCAGCATGAACGGTCCAATGAAACCATCTCTACCTCTTTCAATGACGTGTCGCGACAATCCCCATCAATTCGACAGGTTGAAGGAGGTAAACCTTATCCAGTCATCGAATCTCGGATCCCAAGGGAGTCTAGCATGTTTGGGAGTTTAGAGTCGTTGCCAGAGGGGGAAGATGTCCACCACACACCTGGGCCCACCGTTACAGATCTGGCGCACAGGGGGTCTGTCACTTCGTTCTTCACCGCTCAGCAGAGTAGAGAGCGACTTGGAACCCCTCCCATGCCTATCAACAATGGCGGTTCTCCCTTCAATCCACCCGGAGCATTTACGTCTTCCTCACCCGTCTCATCATTGGACTCTTCCAGCCATTTCGCACCGAGCGTCGACTCCTTACCGTCCCAGAGTTTCGATGAACAGCTCCGATCATCTGGCCTTTTCAAAGACATCCTTGATCGCCTTCTCCGATGCGAATTTACAACCAGGCAGATTCAAAATGATTTGGGGGATTTGAACACCAAGATTAACTTATTGGTCAGCCGTACGTTGCAGACCCAATCGGCCACCTCCACCCAGCCCGAGTTTAAGGACCCCTTTGCCAGTCCCTCTGCTTCCGGTTTCGGCGGCTCGGCCGTCAATGGGGCTCGTGGTTCCGTAGGCAACATCGCTCCGAACCAAGTCTCACCCTTGGATGATATCTCAACCATCTCTCAGCGTCTAAACACGTTGACTTCGTCTGTTGGGCAGTTGCTTGCGCTGCAAACTCAGCAGATTCAAGGTGCATCCCCAATCCCGGGTCAGCCTTTGGTCGGCCCCGCGAGCGCCCAGCTGGACTTGAACTCGGCTGTCGTTTCCAATCCAGCATTGCTCGGACATGGTCTGCCTACCCGTGGAGATGTTCGGCCATCCCCTCGCATTCCCAATCCACCGATGCGAACATGGTCAACCGGAACTTTGGATCTCCCTGTTCGTCCTGATATTAATGTTGGACGACAGGATCCTCTTCGTGACAAGCGGCGTTCTGTGGCCGCCCTTCGACGAGATTCTTCGGGTGTAAGGAAACATGATACTTCCCCTCTTGGTTTGCTCCAGCTGATTTCCGACTTGCAGATCATGGACCTGCAAGGAGATGGGATGGGAGGCCGCGGCGAAGGTCCTTTGATATCAAAATGGGAGCAGTTGAATTTATCGTCCGACTTATTGAGATCTCTCACCAAGTTTGGGTAAGCTTGACTGATTTTCTGTGTCGATGGTCTGAAAATAACATGTTTTACAGGGTTGGACCACCGAACAAGATCCAGCAGCGCGCTCTTCCATTCCTCCTCCGTGGAGCTGACATTATTGCCCAAGCCCCACCCACTCAGGAGCGCATTGCTGCTTATGTGATCCCTGCTATCCAGATCGCATTGACGAGCATAGCGGCGCAACCCAATAATCGCGGCCCATGCGTGATCATGATATCCACCACTGTTGATCAGGCTACACAAGCGCAACGCATGATTCGTGATCTTGGGGGACCCATTGGAGTAAGGTCAGGGTTGGGTGTCGGTACGACATCTGCTTCCAGTGACCTCAGTCAAGAATTGCGTCTCTTGCAACAAAACGTGCCTCATATACTTTGCGGCACTCCTCAGAAACTTCATGCCCTCTTCACGTCTCCCGGTGGTCTATCTGGCTCGGAAGTTCGTTTCCTTGTTTTGGATGAGGTTGATCAGCTCATTGCGCGCAATCTGCATGAGTTTGTCTTCAACATCGTGAAGCTTCTTCCTTCCCCGCGTTCCCGTCCCCTTAGTGCTGGAATATCTCCCGGGTCCGGTCCGGCCTCGCAGTCTGGTATCGATACACCAACTAACGGTCTGTCATCATCTCCCTTCAACACGGGAAGGAGGTTCTCGACTGTCGGTTCTTCCGAGTCTAGTGGTACCACGACACCTGGTCCTCAGCCCGTCGAACGACAGACAGCTCTTTTCTCCAATACAGTGCCGCAGGACGTCCTCAATCTCGCGACTGCGATCCAATTACGAGAGCCCGTTCGCGTTTTGGTTCGACGCGATGGCAACATCACTCAAGCAGAAACGACTCAAGGATCGCGCGGTCTTCGGCAGTACTATCTATACCTCGCTTTCACAGGAGGTACTCGCGCGGAGCCTTTGGCTCCACCTGGTGGTGGCTTGGGCATAATCGGATCAGGCAGGGGTGCCACTAGTGCCGAAAGCGTTCAAGCTCGAGAATGGAAACTTGATGCTTTGGCTGATCTGTTCGATGACCTCGATGTGCCACAAGCCATCGTTCATGTGGGTGGGATGACCGCTCTTGATGCTGTAGTCTACAAGCTGGCGAGTAGGGGCTTAGAGGCAGTTCCACTCGTAAGTCAGCTGCCTGATTTCCCTACAGAAGTAAATTAACGATTTGCCTTAGCATGGCGATATGAACGCCGGAACCAAGCTTGCCGCCTTGAACAAGTACAGGAGCTCGACATCGCCTTTAATGAGGCCCCCATCGACTAAAGTCCTCGTTGTTTATGACGTGCAAATCAAGGAACTTTCTCATGTTCCCCTTGTGGTTAACTATGGTGTGTCCCGCTCAAGCTTGATGTCTGGATGAAATTCACGGTCGTACTTTCATAGATTTACCCAAGGCAGTCGAAGAATATGCTCATCGGTAAGTGCCACTTCTGGCGTTCTGGTATGTATATTGCTAATTTCTACCTTAGTGTCGCTGGTGCTATCGCACCGAACAACTACACCCGAGCTGGTGTTGTGATCAATTTCGTGACTGCGACCGGCGGCGATGTTGAGATGCTACGCTCCATAGAGTGTTTCTATAAGTGAAGTGCACATTCTTCCTCACGACAATTATTCACTGACTATTTATAATCTCCTTCCAGAATCAAATGCGTGAGTCATCGTCATACTTGCCTAAAATCGATGCCTGGCACTGATGAACTCTTACAGCCTGAAGTACCAATGAGTCTACGAGACCTTCTCTAAAGTAAACGCAACGTTCTGATGATTCCTGTGTATCCCTATCGCACGGCCTCTAAGGTCAAGCTCTATCGTCTTTCCATTTCTATCATAACTGCAACCGTCCATTTCTCGATACCCTCACCGCAAACCTCCCCCGTTTGTTTCGTTACTAAGTAGTCTCCCTACTGTTTCAATCGTGTCACTGTATCTTTTGATCTTCGGATTGTTTGTCTAATAGTTACTTATTGGACTGTCAATACTCTCAATGTACCATCTTCACTACAACTCGCAAGCTGAGAATTGTGCTGAGGGTGCCATTTCAGCCGTGTTATGTGGGTGACATGTACTTCGCTGGAAACGGCTGTCAGACCATGTTGTCGGCTAGTATGATTTGAAACTCACAAAGTGCTGGTGAGGTTCCAGGCCGTATTTGTCTCACTGGAATAGATCAAGATTTCTCCTGTTTCCATTCCGACAGCGAGGAGACGCCTAAACGGAAGGAGAGGAGTTGGCAAGGAACTTAGGAAGAGACTAAAGTTGACATCGGATCGTACCGTCCATCTGCGTCCCGCGCGGTAAAGTCAACAGCTGTGGCTGCTTCCGGACATTTGATCGTAGCCACAGCACCCCATTTTTCAGAGTCGTTCTGAGCCCATATTTTGACCTGAATTGGCCTTGAGGTGAGATTCGGACCGAAACGGCATTTTAGGGACGGCTCACAGTCTTATCTCGAGATGCAGTTGCGAAGACATCACCTTCACGCGACCATGCACAATCCCAAATGATACGACCGTGTGCCTTGGCCTCTGCATTGATTGGGAGGTATCCTAAGTCGAAAGTTAAGACTGCCTCGCAAGTCATATTCACACGACGGTAGCGCACCTGTAACGCCATCCCGCTTGAACATCCTCCAAGAACGATCCCGCGACACAGATACAACGAGCTCGTCATCAGGGCTGAATGCTATTCGTGTTATTGTCAAGGAATGTCCTGCCAGAGGTTCTCCAAAGGGTTGCCAGGTCGAAGTTTCATGAATCCGGACGACAGCGTGCTCGGGAGATGTTGCTCTACAGGCAGTGGCAATATATTTTTTCGAGCTTGAAGCAGCAATTGTGCTCGACTGGGTTCGCATAAGTCCAGCAGAGAAGAACGTGCTTGGTTTACTTGCCTACTTACCTCGTAACCATGTCCAAAGACTTTCTCTATTTCTGGCCACAAAGTGACCGCGGCCAACTCCCCTTCGAAAGGTCTTCTCGCTGGGAGGTCCCCGGAGACTTGGGTAGCTATTCCGGCAGAATCAGAAAACGGTTTGTAAGGGAGGATCACTGACTCACCTTCAGCAGCTTTATTTGATAGCCCGAGGGGCGGGACGCTGGCACCAGCTGGCCGTTCGCCCTAGCCGATTGGTAAGCAAAATGTTTAAGGCAAAAAGGGATCGGACGAACCACGCCTTCAAAATGGCACACTTGGAGGGTCTCAAGCGTAGACACAAACCGCTGAGGCGCCTCAAAAATACGAGTTACCTTCTCATCTGCGATACTCGCGAATTTCAGGTTATCGAGAAATGCTACTCCCAGGCAATCGTATCCGTGAACCTGAGGTCGAGATAGTTCATGCCATACTACCCTTTGCTCAGAAATGGGAATAGGCCCATGGACGCGCGTCGTTTGATCCAAACTGACCGGTTTGTCAGAGACGGGACACTTGTAAAACCCTCGATTGCACTTACCCGGTCGATATCAGATATGCACCATTCGGACTCCAATCCAAATCCTTCGCATGGCCACTATGACCGCTAATAGCACCGACTTCCTCCCACAAGTCCTGGGTTTGATCTACAAGCTTCCATCGTCGCCAGCCTCCTGACCATCCCCATGCCATTACCTCTTCGCCATTCTTCTTCCAAACGCCTCCGACAAAACCACCCAACCGCTGCCCGCCGACGTCACCAAACCGTTGTCGGTTGATCCATATGGAAGCTGAGGCGTCTCCGGCGTTGGTTATTACGGACGAAGGCGACCATAATATTAAAGATGAGTCCGTGGAGGTCGAAAGGAGGGTCGGAGTAGATGTCTGGTCGTTTGCAGGCTGCCATGATATTGAGGTAACCCCGGCTTCGTGTCCTATTAGAAGAGCATCGAATGTTATCGAGTAGACACCAGAGCTAGCATGACTTTTAGCCACATCAATCTCGGCATACTCGGGGAGGTGAACCCAACTAACCTCCCGCTAGCGTTCTTGATTGACAAGAAGTGCCGCTTCAAAGAGACCTGTCGACCGCCCTCCTCGGCATCGGTGAAGTCTCCGAGTGACTCCTCAAACGCGTCTAGTAAGTCGTCGCTTTGCGTTTCCGATGTGTCGGTACGCGTTTCCTTCTGGTATTTTTCGATGTTCCATAGTCTTATGGTACTATCTTGTGATCCGGATGCCAGAACAAGAACATTGGAAGGGGATACGGGGCTGAAAGCCAGGGATTTTACCCAGTCGTCATGCCCGGATAGGACGACCGCACGCACAAACTGCTGGGGGACGTAAATAAGGGTTAAGGAGCAAATTCACACAACAGGCTTACATTTTCTTCAGAGCGCGTCCAGATGTGAACATTTCTATCTGTCTGTCCTATGGCCAGTACGAGACCTACGTATGTTCGTGAGCCTGGTGTAGTTGACGAGTATAGGCCTGACCTACTTTGAGATTCAGGTAAGGCGGCGAGCGACAGAGAGAGCGGATATCTGCCAGACAAGGGGATCGTCTGTGACTCTACCGCTTCGCCTTGAAGATTGCGTATCATTAATACATCGCACTGGAACTGCTTCACGAACTATTGGACGTGCCTATCGCAGAAGAAAGCTTCCATATTTTCACCTGACTGTCAGATGAGCCAGTCACTAAACAATCATCGAGAACGGTCATCGAACAAATGGCTTTCTGATGAGCCTGAAATTTGCTCGATTTCCACTAGACGACGGACAATGAGCGATTAGAAACCTAACGGTACATACGAAACTGCATGCCTGCGAATCCTCCGAGTCTTTCGTCCATCGATACACCACTCCTCTATCATCAGCGCTAATGAATTTCGTCGGGTTTGTAGATCGAATGCATGTTACTATGCCCTCGTGTCCAGGGAGAGTTTCGGCGATACCACTTTCTTCATTCTAGGAATGCTGAATTAAAGTGCAATCGACAGAAAATCGAGGGTTGCTCACAGCTTTCCAGATGCATATCAGAGTCGATGAGCCGAAGAAGACTGTTGAGTCGGATGCGATATCGGCGACGGTAGGATAACGGTTTGTAGAGGCAGCAATGTAATCAGTGGTGAGCGTCATCGAAGAAAAATTAGAGTTGACTCGAAGGTGAGATATTTTGATCGCGTAATCGCGTCAGGGTCACTCTTTTACCACCATCCTCTAGCATCCTCTCCGGCTCGTCCGACCTCCATGAAATCAGCAGAGAGCGTCTGAAATATGGCTATCCTGGGACATGGATGCGACGTGGTTATGATGACACGTATTCTCGAAATTTTTAAACGTCGGGGAGCGCACCGTCTCGCCTCACGCATTCTTAGCAGGGCAGAGATGTCGGACTGGCAGTTGCAGTTGTCGCGCTCGGAGACACCGGAGGGCACAGAGAATGCGAGATTTTTGGCTGTTAGGTACGTGGCTAGCCTCATCTTCAGTTTGCAAGGTACTCATTGAATTTGTACTAGGTGGGCAGTCAAGGAAGCGTCCTACAAAGCCCTGTATCCTACGTTCAAGCCAACATGGAAGGAGCTTACATACCGTAGCAAAGGAGAAGATGGTTCCAAACCTTGCCTTACTTATACGCCCTCTTCAAATACAACCACCTCAGTCGATGCTTTGAAAATCCACTGCTCGGTGAGCCATGATGAGCCCATTGTATTTGCCTCTGTCATCGTGGAGACAAAGTAGAAGACGAATTCATAATCAACGTGAAACGAATTGGTTCGCAATGGCTGCATTACGCTCTGCTTTCGCGTGGCCACCAATCCGGCCACCAGTGCTCTATAGAATATTTCTCGGGGCTTCCTTCGCTCCCAGCACTAATGTTGAGCTCTAGTTCCTTCTTCTCCGCACCGGCAACATGCTCCAAACGCATCAACGCCAGTCCGACACCGTTTATTGAGGTTAACAGCTTGCCGTTGCCCCGTGGCCGTGGAATCTTTTGCTCCGTCAAAGGCAACTGCAGCACTGAAGCCTTAATGTCCAGTTCTGGGGCGAGGGTAGTCGTTGCGAGGTCTCCACCATGGCTTTTAATCATAACTGGAAGAATTCGCTTTCGGACGGCACCCTTATGATAGGTCCTGACCGTCAGCTCTTGGCCAACGTAGCATCCCTTCCTAAAGTCCACTTCAATCGAGTTAACACAATGAATGCAAGGCTAAATTAGGAGACTCACGACCCCCCATAACGTCCAAGTTGGATTCCATCGGGAACGCGGTCGTAGGAGTGATATCGTGAATTCCCTCAGGTACCCCACGTAGTATACGATGTATGGTGTACATGTCTGACGGAACCTCATCGAATGAAGACGTGATTTGTGCTAGAAATATGGGATGTGAGTTCAGAATTCTGGGGCATTGTACTTCACGTACGTTTATCGCCCTTGCGCACCAAATATCTGCTGCCCATCCCCGGAGCGCGTCTATCAATCAGAATACGATCCCCAAGTCCCCATGGCCAATGATCCGCCGAGTGTGAGTCAGGCCAAGCTGGTTCAATTGCCCCGCTCTCCGCGAAACGCCATTCCTTCTTCAAGTCCGTCTCCGTATGTTCCGAGTGCCAGGCAGCCCAGGCGTCAAATTCCGAGGAAACATCACGTATTTTCACTTTGGAGCGAAGAACGAAACGCTTGAGTAAGTCGTGTAGTGGGGTAGCCTCGGATGGACGCGAATCATACTCTAGAAGGTAGCCTGGCCGTCCATTGATGTCTTGGTCGGAGTAGACGAGCAAGTCATACAGTACGCGTCCCTAAAAGATACGGTATTGAACCTGGAACGTGCGTTATATGATGAAGAGCCATACCTGAGCATTCAATATTGCAGAGAAGAAGGGCCGTTTCGGAGTGTCTGGGACTGAAGAGGCGAGCATTCCGTTCAAGAACTCGCTTGCTTGGGAGCCGGTAACAGCTGTAACGGATCTAGAGGGGATCCTCGCAATAGAGGGCCCATTGTGCAGTAGATTTCGCAGAGCTTGTGGTAGTCCGAAGGACATCGAGGAGGATTACTAAAACACATCGGGAGTCGCGCTTAGTCCCGTTCTCCGAGCGCTTATTGCGGGGCGCTTGATAGTTTGCCGTTTCTCTCCAACCCCCATGTCGTCCTCTTGCCAAGGCCTTATGGCCGCTCTCAAAGAGTGTCTAATGCAGTCGGACTGCGTCCTCAAGCAAGGGCGACTTCCTTCCGAGTGCCTCAAGGAACACACAGACGAGCTTCCGGAACGATGTCAGTCACTTCGGAAGGCGACATTTGAGTGCAAGCGTGGAATGGTGCGTAATATACTGTCTTCGCCTATGCTATTGGCTCAAGCACGGAACTCTCACTAGCTTGACATGCGGAAACGCTTCAGAGGGAACATTGTCGGGTCACAATTTGAATTCTACGATGAAGAAACCACCAAATCTACCAATCCTACCAATCCCCCGTCATAGCAAAGACAAATTTTCCATCGCTAAAACTCGAAAATGGCAGGGAAACTCCAGTGAATCTTTCTCGTAGTGCTAGCTCTCGGACTCCCTTGGAGTTCTCGCTTGCCCAATGGAAGCAGAGGGACTCGGGGAAGAGGCTGGAGGACAGGCTTGTAGTAGAGACATCTAGAGGGCGTTCCGATAGTCCCTACTCGTAACATCCGTGAACCCTGTGCCGCTGAATAAAAGAATTAGTTATGAGTGCGTACCAGTACGAACGAACAACGAACGAATAAAGTTCTTGCTTCAGTCTTAGTCTATTTGGGCGCCTATGGGCGCCAATACCGATTAGTCAAATGCGGTCGTTGGACTTCGTTCTTAAGTACCACCACCATCCGTTCCCTGGATTATGATTATTCGACAAATACCACGATGCTGTCGCTCTCTACACCTTCATTCGGCACCCCGTCCTTCAGTAATTCCTACCTCAATCATTGCACTACACCATCGTAATGCACATAACATAGTGGATCCTCCGCCGCCTGGACATTCCGTTCACCTTGCACATCCCATGGATCCGAAGACCAGACCGTCGGATTCATCGCCAAGCTCGACTTCGACCTCGAGCTCATCATCTAGCTCGGGCTCAGACCATACCGACGACCCCCCACTGCCTTCCGACAGCTCCGAAATCGCAACATCCAACTTGCCAATACCGAGACCAGCACAAGGGCCACCTATTTACTCAAGGCCACCCTTTCACACCCACTCTTTCTTCGCGGCGTTGGAGAAGAGCTTCCCCACACCAGTTGCTCGTAATTTGATGCGTGCAACTCGAGCATTGCTCACCGATCGCGTGAATAGGGTTAGACGAGATGGGCTCACCATGAAGGATCTTGACAATGTTCGTTTCCTCCGTCAACATTCACTTTTTTTCTCCTTACAAGTCTTGGATTTGTAGCAAGCGTATCTATTTCGTGCTGCCCTGTCAGAACTTAGGGCGGAAATGACTCTCACTACGAAGAACGACTCTGCTGCTGTGACTGCTGCTACGACTGCTCTTCGACGGGATCTGGACCGGTTAGATCAGAAGATGAAGGAGGATATAGCAACTTTGAAGCACGAGTGAGCACTCCACTTGTTTCTATTGCCTGGACCGACTCATTGTGTTACACCTCTAGGATTCAGATGGAATTAGACAGTCGAAAGAACGAAACGAAGGATGAGTTCAAGCGACAAGACATTTACGTCGAGGTTCGTGTTGATCGTTGTACTCTGCAGATATGTGTCTCGACGTGTTATTGCAGGATCTCTTGAACAAATCCATCGTTAGTATCAGCGATCTTCGTACAGAGCTAGAGATTGTCAAGTGGGATAACATGAGGCGTGCCGTTCGTGAGTACTCAAGCTTGTCTTACCAATTGTGCATGGTCTTAACATGGGCTCAGTTGGCCTGTTCGCATTCGCCTCGATGATCATAATTGGTATGGAACTCCGACCAAAGCCACCACCCCCACCTCCACCAATCGTCGCCACTCCATTGACACCAAAGGACGTCTCGCAGCCCGCTGCCGAAGGCCTCGAGAAGATGGAATGGGTGACCTGAACTCAAATATCTCCTCTCTGCGAATGATACCCAGAAGATGTTTATTGTAACCAAGGTCCCAACTATAGATGCAAGGATCTATCTATGTACACACCGAATAATCTATCGTACATGTATCTTGATTATAAGCGCTTTGTTATTAGATGGATTACACGCACCCTCGCCCACAACGACCACCTATTTAACGTTCCTCGACTTTCAGCTCTTTCAGATCCGAGGCTAATGAGTCTGGATCTGTTTGTTTCGACTGAGGTTCTGGTTCGGTAGTGGCCTCTGTTGATTTCTTCTTCGACTCGGTCTTCTTTGCTGCAGCATCGTCCTCGTCATCGTCCTCCCAACTGTCTTTAATAACAGCAGTCTTCTTCTCGTCCCTCTTCTCTTTTCTTTTGGCGTTCTTCTTCGCACTCTTGCTCAAGGGTTTGTTACTCTCGGCCTCCTTGTTTGTGGGAGGTGCCCATCCGACGATATGACCTTTAGGAAGCGCGTTCGCATCCATTTGCGCCTGTCTGGTCCCACGAAACCTCTTCACGTCCTCCTGAGGAGTGAATCCTGGTCGGATCCTTATTTCTTTGCGAACACTGATTTAGCGAGGGTTGAGTACGAGGATTTGAGTCTACATATGTGACTATGAAACGCACGAGCCATCTGCACGTCTGGATTCTGGTACAACACGGTCAAGACTCTGTGGGTCGAGGACAATCCCAGCATTGGTCTTGGATGGGTCAATCGGTGGTAAGGACATGGGAATCGGGATGGAGGTTAAAGCAAAAGTGCGGTGTGGTCGATTTATGTAAGCGTCTTTCTTCTTTCCCTCCCGCCAATTCGTCTTTTTCTTTTACCTGAGTGGGCTCAGAATGCGCTACGCCGTTCTCGTCACTGGCCCTGCAGGTGCTGGAAAATCGACATTCTCAAAATCGTTCATAACGCATTTGAACACGTTAAAACGAACGGGCCATCTCGTCAACCTCGATCCTGCGGCCGATCCTGCAAGTTTCGAGTATGAACCTGCTATAGACATCAAGGATCTAATCAGTCTCGACGACGCGATGAATGAACTTGGGTATGGTCCCAATGGTGGACTGGTCTATTGCTTTGAGTGAGTAAGTGGACTCTTGAAACGTTGTTTTCCGGTTTTGGGGGTGGTTTTGACTCACTCGTAGTGTGTCAGGTACCTCTTGCAGAATATGGACTGGCTGGAAGAAGAACTCGGAGGATATGAAGACGACTATCTTATCATTGACTGTCCGGGTAAGCTACTCGATCGTTGAACTTCTCCCCTCGGGGGTTGACGGCGGCCTAACCCTAGGCCAAATCGAACTGTACTCGCACCATCCGTTCCTACCGAAACTCGTCCAAAACCTACAGAGATTAGGAATCCGGACGTGCGCGGTCTACCTTGTCGAATCACAGTTCATGGAGGATAAATATAAGTTCTTCAGGTGTGTATGCACCCTTGTTCGATCGTCCCTCGATTTGTGATGGAGAAGTTCATTTCCTGCAGTGGCGTGCTGTCTGCAATGTCCGCGATGGTCAACCTTGAAGTTCCATGGATCAACATCATGTCCAAGATGGATCTTGTAACACCCAACCCAGACGATCCTGCTGGAGGCGCCAGAAACGGTCTACGGCGGCGAAAGAATATTGCCAGGTGCGGCCCTTCCATGTTTTCTATCGAATGAATCTGGCTTCACAGGTTGATATTTAATGTTAATAGATATCTCGATCCTGACCCACTTCTGCTCGCAGTACCCCATGGTGACGAGTCCGAGGCGCCGAATCCCCGCTTTCATGCGCTCAACCAGGCCATCGTGCAACTGGTGAGTTCATTTCTTACGCTCCCGCGAACTGTCCGGATGACATTGGGCCCTTGCCAGATTGAGGACCACCCACTAGTCTCGTTCTTACCACTTGACCTGTCCAACACTGACTCTTTGGAGACGGTCGTAAGCCACATCGACTACACGATGCAATATGGAGAAGATGAAGAACCCAAAGAAGTATGTCTTTGTATCAAGGTCATATCGGACTCTTTATGCTGATTGCCCGCACCACAGCCGACTGACTTGGATGAAGGGGACTTTCACGATATGGAGTAGACTCTGATAGTGGCCCCGGTAACATGACGCGACAAGCTAACCCACGTTACAACGAACCGTCTCATATCGATCCGTATTGCTGTAATACGCCGCCGGCATAGAATTGTACGATCCATATAAGTCTGTTACCTTACAGAAGAATGAAGCCTATGACCGAATGAGTAAAGAGGTTGCTGTTAAGACCGATTCGGAGGAGTCAACGCGGACTTGTGTTTTAGGCCCGGTCCCTGGTCCTATAAAAACGGCCCCAATCATGACAACATCAAGTCAATCCGCAACTTGAACTTCAATGTCTCCCAGCTACTATCCCACTCAAGGAACTCACTATTCTCACCACTCGCACGCGCAGCCTGTGGTCTACACTTCTAGCCATCGATCTCATCATGTTCCTTCTCATTCGTACAGTGGAGGAGGAGGAGTTATGTACGTCCCGACCCACGGGAGTTCTCATGGGCATCATCATGTAGTCCCAACGACGGTGAGCAGCTCTTTTTGTTTGACTTGAGGCGGTTCGCCTGAGTTTTTTCTCTCTCTCCTCAGTACATTCCCAGCTCGAGTGGCCATCATCATCATCACCACGGTTCCTCCTCATCCCGACGACACCACCATGGAAGCAGTCACGGCCACGGTCATCATAGTCACCACCATCATCGGCCTACGCTGGGCGAACGAATCCGTCATTTCTTTGGCTTTGGCAAACGTCGGCACCACTCTTCACACTACAAAGTGAAAGGACGAAATAGCTCTTGGGGGTTCCTTGGTCGATCTCGAAGACGCGTCTTTGTGGATGCCCATACGGGCCAGGAGGTCGATCGACGTGGCAGGAGGGTCGTTCGTTACTGAGGCCTCTGAAACCCTCGGTCTAGCCGAGGCGAAAAACATATCTTTAACCGGAACTATCTTATCTCTTTTTTACGACCTGTGCTGTTGGAATTTTTATGACCACTTGCTCCGTTTCTTGCTTCATTGTATGTCGCTCTTTCCCTGTTGTACATATATCTTCCCTGTTGTTCTTCTTATAGGCTATAGCTAGGTTAACCAGTCGCTCGAGTCTACCCACCGAATGTAATTGTGCCTATACTGCGTACGTGTCAAATCCTTAGTACGGCTCAAGGGAGTGTGAATGTAATGATACAATGACCACGATGGTACAAGAAAACAAAGACAATAGGTCCAGCATCATGATCTAGCGATATTCTGATAGGGTACACTGGCAGTCTCGTATTCCCTCTGGAATATCCGATCCTTTTCTGCTTCCATATATCTTCCAATGAATGTCAGCCATGTTCAATAGAAAAGCTGACCGGACTTACTTGAACAGCTCATTTACATAGTCTCGTATTATACCAACAGATTCGGGGTCCATAGATGAATTTGCGATCATTTGGGGGAGCGAGACTATTACTTCGGTTAGCAAATATTTCACAGTGGAGTGAGGATACCGAAAATATGTACCCAACATCCTCAATAAATGCTCTGCCCCGTAAACCTCACACATCTCCTTCTCCTCGCCGACAATCACTGTCGGACCCGTTATATACTGCTTGCGGACAGACGCGTATTGCGGTCGTTCGAAGCGGTACAACAGACTCATTCCACACGAGCGGTCAAAGTAGATTTGAAGACCAGCTACAACCGTGTTCGCTAGCAATTCGGGATCTCGAAGACTTGTGAACCAAGTGGTCAGCCTGACGTGAAATGAGGTTGAGACAGACGCCTTACTTGGGAGGTTTTGTAGCCTTGACGTGCTCTTCGAACTGTTTGAGCAATTCTTCAACTGTCGGAGACCGAGGAAGAGTAACGAGCTATGGAAAAAGATCAAATAATCAGCATTTCTCGACCAAAGTAGAAGCATTGGAGCGCCGTACTTGGTTGTTTTTCGTGACAGCCTCCCAGTCGTCGACGAGCATCACTTTGAGAGTCTCTGGGACCGTCAATTTCATCTCATTCCGTCGAGTATTCTCGTCCTGTCCTCACAATGTCAGTTGGTGAGGTCTGACAACGAGAGAATTTTGTGAACGCACGTCTTCCCTTGCCCTCTTCGTCCCTCGAGAAGCGTCCTTCCGCGTCCCAGCTCTCGTTCCAACACTGGCAACATTATCTCGTTCACGGCCTCCAGCTGCTCCAGCTATAGGTATTCAGACATCGAAATGAAAGTCAGAGTACAAGCCTACATTTCTGAGATTTCGCGGCCGTAGCGGCGTTGGCCGCCAACGCCTGCTGCTGTAGCGACTTTTGCTTTGCAATGTTGGCCTCGTCAAACTTCAAAAGACGGTCTGGGGGTACCCATTCGTCCCAACTAGAATTCGCATGGGGTTATTTGATTGAATAGGAAGAAAGGAACAAGGCCTGAGCATACGTTTGTTTCCATCCTTTGTAATGAACAAAGTAGTGTTGCCCGACGATTCCACCTGGGCCTGCATCTTTTTCGCCATCGAATTTCTTTTGTTTGAGGATTTTGGCTTCGTAGATGAGCGGGCCGTGAAAACAGAGGCATCTTTCGTTGGTGTTGAATGTAGGTTGTGATGAAGAAGCTTCGGAGGACATTGGGGTGAAGATGAAGGAGCGTGAATGTTACGCGACGCGCGCCAAGTCGAGTTCACACAACAAGTTGAGGGCAGAAATGAAGTCAAATATTGTAAATGGTACACTTTATCTACAGAAGAGATGCTAGAGTAGTCGAACTACGTGAGTGAATACGGGTACTTACACAAGAAAGTATGTTAGTGTACAACCACACAACAGAGGGGTATAAAAAGTGAATAAACAAGTTATAGGAGGGCATAGTGTAACATCTACGCAAGCAAGAAGTTGAGCAAACGGATTTCGGTGGTTAGTCGCTCATGTCAACGTCGATTGTGTTCGCCGTGCGCTCTGCCTCGTTCCATAGGCTGATCTCCTTGAGAACTTCAGAGGCTAGGTCGACCATCTGGGACCGGGCAAGCACTTGCTGAGGATCGTGGGTGGAAACACTTTCCCAGAGTACCGACAAGTCAACCTCGATCTACAGTCTCGAGTCAGGAAGGACAAAATCCGAAGGAGGGAGGCGCTTCCTTACTTTGACGGCGAGCTCCTCAAAGCGTTCCTCAAGTGCCTTTCCGACCGCTTCGGCAGCTTGTTCAAGACGCTCCATGACGGTGTCAACGCCGTCCTCAAAGACTTCGTGTTTGCAGTCATCAACGTGTTTGTGGAAGAAATCCTGGTGTCAAAGGTCAATCAGGTGTATCGAACAGGGCGATCCAATCTCACGCACTTTCTGACGCCTCACGGAGCCAGTGCCTCTAAATTCTAAAGCTTCTTCGTACCCACTCGCAAGGGCAGTCTGGACGTGCGGGGCAAGCAGCCTGTAAAGGCCATTAGCTATCTGTATCCGCACACAGAAAGTGACATCGGTTCACCTTGAAATCTCTTTCTGTTGTTCATTCATCGTCTCTTTCACAACGTTGATGCTGTTCGTCAACGCAACTTTGGCATCCTAGAATACAATCAGTTTAGTCGAGTGTTTACGCCTCGTTTTTATACTGTGGCCCATACCTGCACACACATTTCCCCCTGAATTTTGACCCGATCTTTGAGTCCGAGAGCAGCACTCTCTTCGACGTCGTTGAGAAGGCTGTTGATAGCTTTGATGGCGGACGCTTCAAAGGGACCAAAGAGGTCAGACTCGAAGACCTTGCTCCAGGCGGAAGCGATGTTTCGTGTGAACGGAGCCAAGAGCTCGATGTTAAGGTCACGGCGGAAGGAACCGAGGCGACGAAGGGTTGCACGATATGTGCCCCAGTGCATCGACGCAGCGAACTCGTCAACCGTCGCGACCGCGGAAGAGGCAGCCTTTCGAGAGTGTCAGGAACCAGTTGCGGGGAGAAAGAACAGTTGCAAGGCTCACCAATTCCGCCCCGGTGCGACACTTGCCCTCTAGACCATCCTTGAACTTACCTTGTAGTTCTTCGACGCACTTGTCAATGACACTGATGAATTCCTGCGGCAAAAGAAGGTCAAAACGAAGAAGGCTCGCGTCGGGCGGGAGCGCACCTTAGCCAAACGAGGAGCGACACCGTTGCCCAATTCTTGCCGCTCGGGCTTGATCGTGAAGGGATCGTCCTCCAAGGTATACTGCCACATTGCAGCAGCTTCCATCGCTTTGCTGCCCGGCCATTTCGATTCCCATTGTTGCCGAAGTGAATCTATAGAAATGCACGTCAGTAAGGGAGGATAAGGGGGGGGGGGGTGACGATAGGACCTCGGTCAGCTGGAGTGACTTCTCCTATACCGCGAATGTAGCCGACAATCGAGTTGGAAAAGCTGAGAATCAGGACGGAATCTTGTTATTTGCTGGCAGCTCTGGAAGAAAAAATCGTGCTCACGTCTTCAATTGGTGTAGGAAGACTCTGGCCGTGCGCCCTCGAGAGGTTGAGGTCAGAGTGTGGCACCACTTTTGCAAGTCCGGAATGCCCGTATCTTCAGCCCTTGAGAAACATGTCGGCTCTCCATCCCCTTTGACCTGCTCTGTGGTGCGCGTGTAAGTACGGTGAGTTTCAAGCTCTACGAACCGTGAATGATACGTACTGTTGAGCCTCACGTAGTCTCGACTAGAGCATGTGAAGACAGGAAGGTCGATCTTGTCGTAGTCTATAAACGTGTTGGATGGAATTGCCGTGACTTGTTTTCCAGGTAACGTACCTCTGAGCTTCTTAGACGGGTCGAAGTTATCAGGATCGCGCTCTTCAGCTGCAGCATCTGTTCGGAGAACCATGAGACAAATCGATCCAGACATGGGTTGAGGTGGGTTACCATCCAAATCTTTCAAACCAGTCCTAAAATCTTGCTTCAGCACGTCCCTCGAGAACTAGCGCGACTGCGTTAGTCACAGTACTACCTCACGAAGGAGAAACCTAAGCACATACCTCGCTCCGTCTGAGTGAGCAGAACGCGTTCTTTCGCTATTTTGAAATCTTTCAGTCACGGGGTACGACCAAGTTTGAGTGAACTAACCTTCTGGATCTTGACTTGGGATTTACCAAGGCTTGCGAGATGATCATCTACATCTTTCCTCTCTTTCCGGGCAGCAGACAAGCGCACACGGACATCTTTGATGGCATCCTTGACCTCCTTGATCTTGGATTTGAGGATCTCCTCCGTGAATTCTTCCTGGACGTCTGGGATTTCACTTCGAGCATCCGAGTCGTCAGAATCGGACCCGTCCGATCCATGCTCTTTGTCAGAGGCGTCAGAGTCGGAATCACTGTCCGAGCTGTAGCCAAAGCTGGAGTCGCTGTCATCGTCACTCATGGCGATATCGTCGTCATCTCCGTCGGAGCTAACACTTCGTCTCCTCTTTGGTGATCCCTTCTTTCCGCCACGCTTGTTCTTTCGCTTCTTTCCTTTGCTTTCCTTGGAAGATGAAGGCTTGATTGTGGGTGTGAACGGCTCTCCGTTTTTCACGGCTTCCAGGTGCTTATCGTACTCGCTGACCTGTTTTCGGAGCTCTTTAAGTTCATTCTCGATGGCTGTTCGACAGCAGACATGAGTTAGAATCACACGGACCCAGAAGAGACAACATACTTTGGATCGCTTTCTTAGCGTCCTTCTTCTTCTGAGTATACTCCTTGGTCTCTTCCTTGTTGGAATCGAGCTCTTCCTCGATCCCCTCTAATTCAGGATCGTCATCCAAAGCGAGAGCGTCGATAACTTCAGAACACGAGATGTCGTCGGTCTTGCTCGCTGTAAAGAGGGTCAATAACGCTGAGAATGAATCAAATGCTCAGCTCACCGATGAACGTAATGGTGTGATCATCGTAACTGTCGAAAGATCATGAGTGAGTGTTTAAATTTCGGGGTCAGCTAAAAGTTTACTCACTTCCCGTCTATTGAGGTGTTCATGAAGATCTGTTCAATAGCGAATTCAAATTCGACCCATGATAATCACGTACCCACTGAAACGATTTAGCATACAGAAGCATGGTTATCTCAATGGAAAGCTTACTCATTAACTGCATTTTGAATGCTTCACCCAGGAGATCTGCGATGCGAATTTGGAACGTGAGGGGTCAAGCGGCGAAGGCAAAGGGAAGCTTGCGTACCTCTTGCAGTCTTGTCGTCGACAGCACGCGTTATGGGCGCAAGAATCCACAGGCACTGACACTTCTTCATGTATGCTTTGGCAATGTTGTTTCTCGCGGCATTCGCATCGGCGACACCTGTGAATTATGCTCAGAAAAGCCCCCGGCCAAGAAAGAACGGTTTGACGAACCAGGAAGATCTACCAATATAGCCCCCGTCGCCAGACAGTCTGCGCGACAACGTACATTGACCTGTCTGATGAGAGGCCACCAGGCAGGCGAGTTAGGGTCATTTCTTTCCTTCTTCTTGCCCATTCCGGAGGCCTCCCTAACTTTATCCATCAAGCTCTTGCCCTCTTTTTCCTTCTTGTCCTTCTTTTTGCCGCGGTTCTTCTCTTTCGAATCGATGTATTTCGCAATCTCCTCCGAGAAAGCTCGAGAGTTGGGAGCTACAATTTTCTTCGTGGTACCTAGAACGGAGGTGACACCTGCCCGAGCGAATCAGAGCCTGAGGAGCAGGGATGAGGCCGGTACATACGAGGATCAAAAGCGACAATCTGCTCTGGAGTCATAGTGACCAGCTTCTCTTGGGTGATACTAGGGTAGACTGCATTGACCTTGGAGCAAATAACATGTAAGCGGCGGCGGAGCGAGAATGTTTAGGAAGTCCGTTCACCTTGTGCCACGCGACGCCAGAGTCACTTTTGAGATCGTTAATTCGTTTGAGACTACCGTCCTCATCAACGAGGTCATGCAAGAGAACACCGAGCTCTTGTTTCCATTCGTCGGCCGACAGGAAAGACACATCCGCATCGACCGTGCTTTTGTCGTGATACGAGATTTCGGTCACCACAGCGGTGCATGCTGCCACCGATGTCAGCATGCTTTTTGTAAGGAAGGGAGCCTGGTTAACGACACACCTCTCATGCCGCTTGTCGGAACAATGTTATCTAGAAACAGACTCAGCGCTTGCACACGACCTGTATGATTAACATACCGTTGAGGACTGCATTGAGGATGGAGGATTTGCCGGCGCCGGTAGCTGTTCGAGAATGAGTATCTGGACCCCAATGAATTGTCCGAAAACTCACCACCGCAGACTGCGATAAGGGTTGTTGGCAAAGCTTGTTTTCGTAGGCTGTCGCGCATAACGTCAGAAACAGAACATGGTTCGAAATGGTCATCCTCACTTCTCAATCTCTTTGGACCAAACTTGCTGCCTAAGCTTACTCCCCAGCTGGAGCCCAGCCATCGCATTCTGGATACTCGAGACCATCTCTAAGCCCTGCTTCAGCGCGTTCTCAGGTTCATAGGAGATGTCGTTTGCCGACTCGTGCACGATGAAGGAACGACGCGGTGCTCGCGATGGGCCAGCCGCGATAGACGCGTCAAAACGCGCGTTTTCGAGCGGAGGAAGAGTTTCCTCGGTCGGTTGTTGCTTGATTCTCGTGGCCGATGAAGATGCCGTGTTGGCACTGAATGACATAGACAGCGGGAGTGTTGTTTCCTGGGGTTCTGGCTTAACCTGGGAAAATGAGTATCGGGCATCAGGACGAAGAGTAGACGATGATGCTGCCAAAGAAGAATTTTTTTGCGCACCAAAGAGTTCATTGAACCCATGTTCTCTTTGTAGCTCATCGCTACGAAATGGTGGGTGTTGCGGATATGATTCTAAAGGGGGCAACCAGGGTGGCAGAGTATTTTGAGGTCTGTACCCTCAAAACAGCACCAAGCAATGGCATACATAAGTCATGTGAGATGACGCGGATCGCGACACTCAGGTGACTCACGCGGCACGCGTCGGAAATTGGCGATCGACAGCCAAATTCATATTCGTAGGCCATCCCCCGGAAATTGGTTGCACCTCATGCCCCTCCCGCCTCACCCTCGCAGCAATGTCGAGCCTTCCCCGGCCACTTCCCTACAACAGATTGGTCGAGTCATTGACCACATACTGAGAAATCACGGTCAAAGGGTATTGATTATTCATTTTAGTCACTCGTAGCTACAGAAAGGTGCAAGTAGGTATATTTTGTGCTTTCAACTACGAGTTTCCGTGCAATTTCCGTAGACCAGGCGCATCGTATTATAGTCTACTGAGTGTAGTGAGTGGTATCATTGTGCGAACGGGTTCACCGTTTGTCAGCGGCCAATTTTCGAGGGTGCTACGATTATGAATTTAGCTGGAGATATGATGAAACCAGTTCAATTACAAAGAGACTACAGCTTCTGAGGCCACCAGTACTGGCCCCTCATGTTGACTACTACATCTGCTTCAGCGGCTGACAATCCCACGCCAACAGCCAAGGTATCCGTTTCTGTGAGATCCCGTCCCTCAAAAAGACCGAGGAGAAGCTCTCTCCCTTGATAAAGCCCCGACTGGTAACCCGAGCAGTTTTCCAAGGGCCCGCTCAAATCATTATTCTCCACCTCTTCCACCTCTTCCATCCATTCGTCGCCCTCTTCGACTTCGTACCTATCAGGTTCTTGAAGGTTCTCATAGCCCAGATCTTCCGAATAGACGGTCCATCCGTGTGGTTCACCCTCCTCCTCTGACCATGCTCCGTAGGGTGTTTCATCCTCCATAATATGACTATCCACTCCGAAACATCCATCGGAGAGATATGAGTAAAGGTCATCCCCAGGTTGTTCGATCCCTTGAGACTTGAAAAGAGGAAATGTGTCGATACTATCAATATAGTGCATGTCGCCCGCAATGGCGACATCGACGTCAAAATAGTATCCTCCTTGATCCATGCAGCCCAGGTAGGATAGGTCGACGTCTGAGAAATATGGAGTCATCGCGCGTTGAGGTTCGTAGAGCTCATACGGCTGTTCTTCCTTGTCGACGGGAGGGAGGCATTCCACTTGCGGGGAGGCCTCGACATCGACACCGGGAGACCGAGGATGAGCGCCTGAGAAGGGTATGGACTTGATGGGTGAGCCGGTCAAGTCAGTATGACTTCTCTGAGTGTGACGTTCGTTGGGCGAGGGAGGAATGGGATGGCGCTCGGCCTCTGGAACCGGAGGTTCCAAGTGTTCGTCAGCCTTGACAGGTCGCGATGAGAAGAACCTTGAGGTCGTCAAGCTACGAGTTTTCCTCAACAAGAGAACCTGGGAAGCAGACTGAGAGGGGGCAATAGAGGAGCTTGGGCGCCTGCGGTCGCCGGCAGATAATACGGTCGCACTTGCCCCATCGGGAGGGGACATATCATCTTGTCTCAACTGTTTCGTCCACACTGACATTCTGGTGTCGATATTCCTATCTCTTGTAGGCTCTGAAACCGCAGATTTTAGTTCGAAGCCTTCCCTTTCGATATCCCAGACCTCGGATTCTGCTGGCTTAGCCGTCGACTTCTTGGTGTGATTGGAGGCAATGGAGTCCTCGTCAGCAGACTTCTCGGAGCGTGTTTCTGTGCCAGTATTTTCGATAGCAGGATCAGTCTCTTCATCGCCACTGCATTCCGAATTAGAGAGGACATGCACAGACGGCGTGTTGTCCGCGTTTGTAGCCAGCTTGCGTGTTCGATTGAGAAAGTTCAGCTCCGAAAAGACGAGGTCCACATCTGCACCAACGTGAGCACGATAGGTCTGCCAGAACAAGAGGAACCTCCATTACTCACTTTGACCCGTGGTTTTCTTCTTGCCCCGTTGCACATGAACTTTCGAAGAGGCCCTTCCTTGATTGAACACCCCGAACTTGTTAGGGTTCAGCTGTACAAATGAGTACATTAGCGAGGCGTTAGAAAGAGCCGACCGAAAAGTACCGTTAGGCGATTCTTGCAGACATTAGGAGCCGAGAAACCGTGAAGTAGGGCCAGCCCAGTTGGACCACTTGACGCACGCTTTGACTTTCCATCTCCTTTCGGTTTTCGCGGTTTCTCGCCGTGACGCGGTTCCGACTGCTCGTCGACAGGGCTCTTCGGACGAACTATCTCTCGTTTCGCGCGCTTCCGCGTCCGCCGTTCCGCCAACCCTATCTCGATCTCAACGTCAAGCATTCGCGTGAATATGAAGGACATACTGGCTAACTTCTCATCATCTTCATCGGAGGTTTCCTGTCGCTTCCTCAGGGCACCTGAGGACCGCGTATTCTTCTTCGACTTCTGTGAATCGGGTGGCTGAGGAGGTGCGGCAGAGGGTGCGTGTTTCGTTGTTTTCTTGACGGATGGTTGCACTGTACTAGGCTTGCGAGGCTTCAGAACTGGGGTGCCGAAGCCGAATCGAAGTTGTTCGTGGGCGTTGCTTTCTGGGTGCGTTGCTGAAGCGCTGGATTCATTGGGCTGATCACCTCGCCATGCAAGAGTAACAGCTTTTCCTTCCTCGGCGTAGACTTTGGCATTTGCTTTCTGACTGGCGATGAAAGATGAGATGAAGTGGTCCTTGTTTAATTTTGGTATCTTGGGGAGCTTGTCCATCGGTAGGCGCAGGCGATGTTTATGTCAAGGGGGAGCTGGGGGAGGGTCGATGATGCCGTCACTTGTTTGGTCGCGGCATAAGACTCGATTGTTTGGACTCGGTTCCATTATGTAAGTCACTCTTTTGCACTGAACCTGCTCGGTCGTATCAGCCACCTCTCACTCCGTCTGGTTCTGTGTCACAGAGAAACTTGCAAATGGACGATTTCAATCCTACCTACTATCATGAGCATTCAGCCCAAAAATCCTACATCACTCCATCCAAAATTCCGAGTCGGAACCTTTGCAAGCCCTCACAGAGGGGCTTCAAATGTTAGGCGAGCTGAAAAGTACGATATTGACTCTTCCCACAGCAATTGAACGTCGAAAGTCCGTCTGGTGTAAAGAACTCGATGCGTGAGTGTGTTTTATAATTCCTTGGATCTTATTCATGTTCTCTTCGTCCCGACAGGTTAGCAATGAAAGCTCTGCCCGCAACAGTGATCGCAGTGTGTGGCGGTACGTTTTTAGCGCTATACATTCGTTCGGGTGACGAAGGAATTGATTCTCGACTCCAGGAACCGGAGTCGGAAAGTCTTCGCTGCTGAATGCAGTCCTTCAAGGTATGTTTTACACAACGAAGTCACGATCATTCCAACCCACGAGACTTATCCTTGTTTATAAGAACATATATTACCTACGAGTGGAATGAGTGGTGCGTTTTCTGTTCTTAAACATGTATGCACGTCTTCATGCAGGAGTCGGCTATACCAGCGTGTACCAGCGTGGTAACAGAAATCGGGTATCGCGAGAAGCCAGGCATAGAAGCAGAAATTGAATTCCTGACTGAAGACGAATGGAGAAATGAGATCAACGTCCTCCGTGACGATCTAGGTCGCATGAGTACCTCGGCCCATCGTAAACTAAAACTTGACCAGAACACGCCAGCCGATATAGCCTGGCACAAGGTAATGTCTATCTCTCGCGGCCGCCATATTCAACGATATAAACATCTTTATTTTCACAGCTCCAGGCAGTTTATCCAGCTTTGACTCCCGAAAAAGTCGAGAAAATCACTACAGAACAAATTTTGGCTTTGCGGCCAGGTGGACCCTTTTTCACTTGGCTTCGCTGAACACTCACTCACGCCGGGCTAGATGTCTCCTCTGTGGTCGGCAGCACACAGAAAGTCATCGCAGAGAACGCGGAATCTTTCTCCCACATCATGCTGCGTTATATCAACTCCCAGAGAAGCAGCGACTCAACCTGTGGCGAGGCGGCCGAGGTTTCTTACTGGCCCATAATCCGCGTTGTGAAGATACGCTGTAATTCTCCTTGTCTTGCCACGGGTGCCGTGCTGGTCGATTTGCCAGGCACGTCTGTGCCTACCTGTTTGTTGTGTATGAACTAATGAGCTTATCAGGGGTGGGCGATACGAATGTTGCCCGCAGCAATGTTTGCTCATCGTATATGAAGAACGCTCACTACATTTGGGTCGTCGCTCCCATCACACGGGCAGTTGATGATAAAACCGCACGGGGCGAGTCTGCTTGCTCCCGATTTGTCCAGAACCGGGACTGACCGAACACGCACAGATCTCTTCGGAGAAGCATTCAAACTCCAGCTATCGAGTATGTTTCCTTCTATAGTCGTTTCTGTGGTTTGATTATCATCACTTCTCACCCGGGTCACCCCTTCGCTCAGTGGGTGAGTTTCGAGATACATCTTGGTCGATATTCTCGAGTTGATAAGCCTTTCAGATGGAAGGCAAGTATCTGAATATCCAAATCTAATGACGGTGTCAAAACAGTTTCACTCACCCGCACGCGATATCGTCCAGCTACGATGACCGCACGTTCACATTCATTGGTAAGAGCTACTGACCTTGTGGTGTTCAAATCTTAATCCACCTCGCATCAACAGCTACGAAGACGGATGATCTCGATCCCGCCGAGATAGTCAGGCAGCTGGGTCTCAATGATGATTCGGAAATGAAGCAACTCGACCGGCAGATTGCTCATTCGAAAGCAAATATGGATAATCTAGACTTCGGCGCCACGGAAACCAACCGTTGTTCGGTAGCTCGTGAGTTTTGTGCAGTCTGTCTATCAGCGACCTATTTTCATTGGTATCAGTCCCAGGGAAGGAAGTGCGTCGTACAAGTGCAAACATAGCTGTGAATGTCTCCTCTTCGGGGTCCGATGCTGAGCTTGGCAAGAGAAAGCGGGAAAGTGGAATTGATCTTGAGAACCAAGGACCACGAAAGATACAGATGGACTATGTTAGGACATTTGGTTGGGCAATCACCGGAATCACAGCTCTAGCAAACAATTGCAAACGATTTGCATCTCACTCCGACAGCTCACGGACGCAAGAGGCTCCAGTAGAGAAGATCGCTTCCACACCGGTCATCGTGCATCCATTCAATAGTGATACTGATGGGCCGCGCGCTAGGCTTGAACTTGAGCTTCAAGGTTATTTAAAGGTTTGCTTTATCCCGATCGCATCTTCTCTCTGATTAAAATGAATATATAGAGGAGGAAATTGTTATGTGCCAAAGGAAGAAATGAGGTATCCCCCGTCTTGGGACGTTGTATCAATCTGAAGGTCGACGTTCCGCAGTTCTCGAAGAGAAGATTCCAAGAAGACTTCCGCCTGGGCATCATGCAAGCGGACGGTAAAGCACTAATCTGTCGACCTTTAGGTGGCCATTGATATGACTGTTGAATGGTCCTTTCTCAGGTGGTGCAGCAGAGCAAAACGATTCAGACAACTATGATCCGGACGGAGATGCGAGAGGTATGTTTCGAAGAACGTTCCTCATCTCGAGTTCACTAGAATGACATCCACTCCAGACTACGACAGTATCTGTCTTCCCGTGTCTACCTGCTCAAGCCGTGACTATCAGCGCCTCCAATGTGAGCTCAACATCCCATCGCTGAATGAAAATGTGCATACTGGCTCAGGTCCAACTCGCTTGCAGGTTCCTCCCAAGACGATGAGTCGGCGTCCTGCTTTTCTGACCTGGACACAGAAATTCCTAGGTTGCAGAGGTGGTGTCACCAACTAACCATGGCGTCCCGCCTGAAGGCGACAAGAGCCTTTTTCAAGGGTCTTCGAGCGTGAGTCTAGATAGCTTGCACAAAGACGAGTTGCCGATGTCTTCAAGTCTCTGTGTGTCCCTTAATGCATACGTCGAAGACATTGAGAACATTCCTGAGACCGAACGCGGTGCGATCCCATACCCGCCTCTGTGCAGACTTGTATTTTCACTGACGAGTAAACAGCGTTGCTCAGAGAGCGGTGGGAGTCGCAGGGCACTCACATCGGAATCGCCGATCGCCTGATGAAGGTACTGAACAACCGATCTCGAGAGTGAACAAACGCTAAGGCTGTGATATGGGCGAGAATAGGACCTCGATATTGTCATTGAAGATTGTGTTGCCGAATTTCCAAGAGGAACTGAAGGCATCGCTTGCGGAACGCTGTCGTCCGGCGGCTGTTATAGTGGGTCCTTGTGTTTTTTCTTGGCTGCGAGATTGGATGATGAGGTTGACTGTGTGCTCGTGCTTTTGCGGGACACAGGCAAGTGAATCAGCGGCTGACATCACGAACGAATTCTCCGTCGGGATGCATTTCAACACCTATCTGGCTGCAATTCGCCATCGCGGTTGCTACGACAATCATAATTTGAACGAGCTCCTTACGCCATTCTTCCGCTCTGTTGCTCCTGTGTGGGCGAAAATTTTTGAGGGAGACAAGTTCTTTTCTCCATTTCACGTTTCGTCAACACAGATCATTTCCAGTTTACTTGAAGAAGTAGAGTCTTCTACAACACATGAATGTCTGAAGCGCAGGATAAATAGCCAACGAATTGTCTGCCTTGAGGTGAATGCACCATCCGCGTGTCTCCACTTAGCTCGCTGACATGGTTTCGGACGGCCTATGCATTAAGCATGCAAAGAACGCCTTTGTACAGGCCTTTTACATTCTACAGGATGCAGTCAAGGAAAAGCAAAAGGAGATATCAAGGTGCGCTATAGACAATCAATCCTGTCAATAAGACTCGGAGGTTTGAATACTGTACGCAGATCACTCGTTCCGCAAGTAAACGACCGGTTAGGTGATGGTTACAACACGGCCATGGAAATAAAGGGTAAAGGCTGCGTCAAGCGACAAAAGGTCATTGTCGGACGAACCAAACGACAATCTGCACCCACTGACCGTGGACTCCCAATCACAAGAATTTCCTCACGCCTTCGTCTCGAATCACAAAGACGATATCTTCAATCACAGTGTGGATGGCACCCTACAAACGGGGCTCGGTGATTTGGCAACTGCTGTGAGGGGAAAAGTTCGCCACCCATTCGAGAATCTCGCACAAAAGGTGAGGCAAGCCACGTAGAATCGACATTGTCGTTCATGTACAGATAGAGGTCGATCTCGCTGGGACCACGATCGAGATGAAGATAAGGAAGGTCTCGCGGTCAAGCTGAAAGCTACTAACGTGGTAGCGGAGGTGATGAAACGCTCCACCGTGTGGTTGGAGACCGTAGCAGAACTCGACGAGGAGCAGGTCGTGCAAAGATTGCTTGATGTGTCTTTGACATGAGCGTCTGGTGGTCGAGAGTTGGTTTAGCTTTCTTGATTTATGTACCAGAGTTTCGAAGTTTGGAGGGATATCGGGCAGTTCTGGCGCGTCACATTGTGACAAGGTAGCAGACAAGAGGATATTAGACGACTATGCTAGTATTCAAGATGTACCAATGCACCAATGATGCTCGTACTCAAGTAGACGCATGGTCAAAAGATTTTACTACCACTGATCCGCCAAGTGACCTCGTCGCGAAGTTGAAAATCCCAAACCTATACCCCATGAAAAACTGCCAGTTGTCGTTCAGCTTCAAGGCGTTCCCCAGATCTGCGAAGGTTCTCCCGTCCGTACTGTACGAAAAAGTCGCTACCTTGGATCCGGTGGGCCCAACATCTGCAGTCACCCTCAACCATACTTGATTTCCGCTCAACTCGACCTCGGCGGTAGTGACATCGTCCCCTTTATTAGTAGTACTCCAGCCCGATGTCCCTCCAGGCACCTGAGAGCTCAAGTTGATGTTATTTCGCATGACGAGGGTTCGACTGCTACCGTCTTGCTTTACCGCGATGTAGCCAGACAGGTCCCGTAACATGGAGATACCAGCACGGTCTCCGTCCGTCATGCCGCCAACGTCGAGGAGAATAGTTCCATTAGCTTTTGGTCCCAATATTCTGTGACACAGCGTGTTTTTGGCTAGGTACAAGTCGTCAGTGACGGAAGCGGTTTTCAGCACCAAGCCGTTGTTAATGGACCAGGCGGAGTTGTCGGGGTTGTGATTCCATTCCTAGAAGAAGAGGAGGTAGGGAGAAGATGGTCGCGTCAACCGTGGTTCCGTGCGTTGTACACAAGAAAATAGACTTACCCATTCTACGCCAAGCGATGTAAAGTTGTCAACACCAGTCCACGACTGCAGCGGGCCAGTGCTGGTGGGGAGGGGGAACGAGAGATCAGTAGGCCAGTTGTTTCCGGAGAAGTTGGCCTGAGGCCAGCCGTCCTCAGTCCATGTGATTGGAACCAGACAGGGTGAGCGCCCCTCAGGATATAATGATACGAAGGACATAAAGTACCTGCCATGACATGGGGTTTGAGAATGAAGAGAGAGGACAGATACACTAAGCACGCACCAATTGCCTTCTGGTGTATCAACGAGTGAACCTTGAGCCATGATGCTAAAATGGCCAGGGATAGGCGAGTTGATGTTCTCCCACAGTGTATGTTTCTCGTAGGGACCCGTTGGGCTTTGGGACCTCAGTATCAGTTGAGACTGTGCCGGACTACGGAACCCATAGGGCCGGGCGTGCATTAGGGAACGACAAAGTAGAGTGTGGACGTCACTCACACATCGGTGGTAATGTAGTAGAAACCGTCTTTCTTGTACATCCGGTTTCCTTCCCTGCCGATGTCGAATGAGTAGACCACCTGGTTGGATACTTCTGCTGTCCCCGTGTCGTCGAGCTGGGCCACAGAAAGTTCGGTGTTACCGCCGTAGCTGACATATAGAGTGTCGCCTCCGTCAGGATTCTCGTCAACCAGAAGTCCGCAATCGTAGTAGCAGTTATTGATAACCCCAGCCTGTGTCCATTCACCGTCGATAGCGTCTGCCACAAGCTCCGTCATCTCTCCACGAGCAAGAGGATAGCCATACATCGTGCTTACCCGCCGTGTAGATGAAGGTTCTGACAAAATCCACACATCCGATCCAATACCACTTCCCGTTGCTTGGACGGAATCTCAGAGTAGACGCCCAAATACCACGAACGTAGGCTGAAGCGTTGACGAGACCGTACGCATTGTCATCGAGAAAGTCGAGGCTTGGGACAGAATGGCCAATAACTTCCCAATTTACCAAGTCTTGCGACTGGAGAATCGGAGCGCCAGGAGAGAAGTGCATGGTAGATGCTGCAGTAAACTCGTGTCAGCGATTCCTATATCTACGGAGACTAACCATTCACATACCAGAGAAATAATAGGTGTCGTTGACTCGGGTGATGTCGTTGTCCGCAAAGTCTTCGTAGATTACAGGATTGGTCGCAACATCTGCGCGAGCTAGAACCCCATCAGGCTGGGTCTGACGTTCAAAGAACTGTCAGACAAGTTTTCCATAAGAAGATCGAACACCTACCTGACCCAAAGCGAGGGTTGCTAGCCTGGAAGCCAATGGAACTAGACCGAGCAGTAGCATCTGTAGGTATATGAACGAGATTCAAGTCGAACCGTTGGCAGTCTCGTGTTCGACAGTGTTTATAAGTAGGTATGGAAGCCTGAGGCTTCTAGCATGTGGTTATCGACGCATGATTGCCCCATAATATCCCCGAGAAATGGTCGAACGAGTCCACAATAAGTTCACTATTTGGTGGTTGAACCGAGGAGTTTGCGAGAAGACGTTACCGTACAGAGGAACTGTCAAAACTGCCAGTGATCACTGATACGGCAAAGCCGGCCAAACTAATGACTCTGGCTCAACTCTTGTGGACTAGAGTTTCGAAGTTTGGAGGGATGTCGGGCAGTTTTGACGCGTCATGTAACAATGTAACAGGGTAGCGGATAAGAGGATAGTATTAGGCCTGTAACCGACCCCTCACAAGAAACGTCGCTGTGAGGGGCCTGGAGATCTGAGTTTGAAATGACGGGAGACTTTTCCACTACCATATATAGGTTTGGTCAAAGTGATCGGACAGCTTACGATCGAAAATAAACGTGGCGAGTATTTCCTTTGTGTCGCGTCGCCTGCATTATCCCTCTGTATTCCAGTCTCCAGTTTGGTAAGAGCCTTCTAGGCTTGACTGGAAGCAGCACAGAAAGTAACAAAGACTTGTAACGAGCTGTTTGGCCGCCTCCCAAGATGACTGATCAGTATAAGTAGCTAACCATGGTCTCCGAAGGTTGCCCGGGATCACGTTCTCACTGCATTTGAGGGATATTACTGACCTTCTCGCATCTCAAGTTGACAAAATCAAGCTGTCCTGATCTCCTGGGCCATTTGCATGAGTTTGAAGGGGAGAATTCACGCGAAAAGACGGGTGGATGGGAACGAGCAAGCTTGAAGAAAATATCTGCCACGTTTATTTTCGATCATAAGCTGTCCAGATCACTTTGACCAAACCTATATATGGTAGCGGAAAAGTCTCCCGCCATTTCAAACTCAGATCTCCAGGTCTAGGATAGTATTAGAAGACTACGCTAGTATTCGAGATGTACCAATGCACCAGTGATGCTCGTACTCAAGCAGACACATGGTCAAAAGATTTTACTGTTATTGATCCACCAAGTGACCTCGTCGCGAAGTTGAAAATCCCAAACCTGTATCCCATGAAAAACTCCCAGCTATCATTCAACTTCAGGGCGTTCCCCAGATCCGCGAAGATGTTCCCGTCCGTACTATACGAAAAAGTCGCTACCTTGGATCCGGTGGGCCCAATATCCGCAGTCACCCTCAACCATATTTGATCTCCGCTCAACTCGGCAGTGGCGACATCGTCTCCTTTGTTAGAAGTAGTCCAGCCCCATGTCCCTCCAGGCTCCTGAGAGCTCAAGTTGATGTTATTTCGCATGACGAGGGTTCGACTGCTACCGTCTTGCTTTACCGCGATGTAGCCAGACAGGTCCCGTAACATGGAGATACCAGCACGGTCTCCGTCCGTCATGCCGCCAATGTCGAGGAGAATGGTTCCCGTAGCTTTTGGCCCCAATATTCTATGACACAGCGTGTTTTTGGCTAGGTACAAGTCGTCAGTGACGGAAGCGGTTTCCAGCACCAAGCCGTTGTTAATGGACCAGGCGGAGTTGTCGGGGTTGTGATTCCATTCCTAGAAGAACGGTAGACAGGGAGAAGAAGGTCGCGTCAATCGTGATCCCACGCGTTGTACACAGGAGATCGGCCTACCCATTCTACGCCAAGCGACGTAAAGTTGTCAACGCCAGTCCACGACTGCAGCGGGCCGGTGCTGGTGGGGAGAGGGAACGAGAGATCAGTGGGCCAGTTGTTTCCTGAAAAATTCGCCTGAGGCCAGCCATCTTCAGTCCATGTGATTGGAGCCAGACAGGGTGAGCGCCCCTCAGGATAGGACCACGCGAAGGACATGAAGTACCTGCCATGATATGAGGCTTGAGCATGAAGAGAGAAGAGTCACTTAAAGCACGTACCAGTCGCCTTCCGGTGTATCGATGAGTGAACCTTGAACCATGACGCCCGAATGGCCGGGGATGGGTGAATTGATGTTCTCCCACAGTGTACGTTTCTCGTAGGGACCCGTTGGGTTCTGGGATCTCAAGATAAGTTGAGACTGACTCGGACTACAGAAGCCAAGTATATGAGGGAAGAACAAAGTAGAGTGTGAATGTCACTTACACATCGGTGATAATATAGTAGAAACCATCTTTCTTGTACATCCGGTTTCCTTCTCTGCCAACGTCGAATGAGTAGACCACCTGGTTGGATACTTCTGCTGTCCCCGTATCGTCGAGCTGGGCCACAGAAAGTTCGGTGTTACCGCCGTAGCTGACATATAGAGTGTCGCCTCCGTCAGGATTCTCATCAACCAGAAGTCCACAGTCGTAGTAGCAGTTGTTGATGATCCCAGCTTGCGTCCATTCACCGTCGATAGCGTCTGCCACAAGCTCCGTCATCTCTCCGCGGGCAAGAGCATAGCCATATATTGTGCTTACCCGCTGTGTAGACGAAGGATCTGACCCAATCCACACATCCGATCCAGTACCACTTTCCGTTGCTTGGACGGAACCTCAGAGTAGACGCCCAAATACCACGAATGTAGGCTGAAGCGTTGACGAGGCCGTACGCATTGTCATCGAGAAAGTCGAGACTTGGGACAGAATGGCCGATAACTTCCCAGTTTACCAAGTCTTGCGACTGGAGAATCGGAGCGCCAGGAGAGAAGTGCATAGTAGATGCTGTTCACTTGTGTTAGCAATTCCTATATCTACGGAGACCACTAATTCACATACCAGAGAAATAATAGGTGTCATTGACTCGGGTGATGTCGTTGTCCGCAAAGTCTTCGTAGATTACAGGATTGGTTGCAACATCTGCGCGAGTTAGAACCCCATTAGGATGGGTCTGACGTTCAAAGAACTGTCAGATAAAGTTTTCTATAAGAAGATCGAACACCTACCTGACCCAGAGCGAGATTCGCTAGCCTGGAAGCCAATAGAACTAGACTGAGCAGTAACATCTATAGGTATATGGCCGAGATACAAAGCGAATCGTCAGTCTCGCGTTCGAGGGTGTTTATAAGTAGTTGTGGAGGGCTTGCAGCATGTGGTTATCGACACATGATTGCCCCATAATATCCCCGAGAAATGGTCGAAGGAGTCTACAATAAGTTCACCATTTGGTGGTTGAACCGAGGAGTTTGCGAGAAGACGTTGCCGTACAGAGGAACTGTCGAAACTGCCAGTGATCACTGCTACGGCAAAGCTGGCCAAAATGAAACCGGTGGGCTCTGGCTCGCCTCTTCCCACGCCACTCAGCAAGCCTCTTCCCCTTGTCCTCCCCAGCCACTTCACATATTCCCGAGCGTGAATGATCCCATATATGCAAGCTGCGCCTGAATCTCAACGTAGAAGCTTGTTATCTATACCAAAAATTTCAAAAGTTCTGTCCTTGGAGCGTGGGAGCGCAAATTGAAGCCTAAACGTCTAAACTCTCTACTACACTGACAACAGCCTTGTGGAATATCGTCGCGCTTCGGGATCGCGGACGGGCTCATGATACTCAGATCGCTGATTGTGTTCGGTAGCTTATGTGAGGACGGAATTGCGCATCTACTCATCACACAGCGCAGTCTAGTTGAGCAACGGTCACCCGAAGCGGCCGCACGACGTGTCTTTATTTCCCAATTCGAGGGTTTCTAAGTAGATGTGTATGTATGCGAGTGCAAGACCAATTACTGAGACTATATATTTACATTCCACTGGTGTATATGTACAAACATTTTATAGTTTTTGGATGACGATCGCAGAGGCAGCACCACCCTACGCCGGAAGTTAGTACACGCCCTCGAAAGCGGATAGCGTTTGACTTGAACTCACCCCATTGCAGACACCTGCAGCACCGTACTGGCCGGACTTGAGTGCGTGGACCAGAGACACGATGATACGGGCACCAGAGCTTCCGATGGCGTGTCCGAGAGCAACGGCACCACTGAACGATATAATGAGCGAGTTGTTTTACTCGGATGGGGTGCAGGATACTTACCCGTTAACGTTGATCTTGGCCGGGTCGATGCTGAGAGCCTTTTCAGCGATTCGGACAACAACGGAGAAAGCCTCGTTGATTTCGAAGAGAGAGATGTCGTTGACTGTGAGGTTGGCCCTCTCGAGAGCCTTGGGGAGGGCAACGGTCGGTGCCTCAGGGAAGTCGATGGGGTCAACACCGGCATCGGCATAGGCTATGGTGATCGATCAACAACATTCCCAGGATTGAAGGAAGTTGACAAAACTCACAGATGACCTTGGCCAGAGGCTTGAGGCCGAGTTCCTTTGCCTTCTCAGCGGACATCAAGATGAGAGCAGAAGCACCATCATTGAGTGGTGATGAGTTGGCGGCAGTGATGCTTCCTCCGTTCTTGAATGCAGACCTCAAGCTGGGAACTTTCTCGTAGATGACCTTCTTGTATTCCTCATCCTCCTTGACGATCGTGTCACCCTTCTTACCCTTAACGGTAATGGGGACGATCTCAGCATCGAATACACCAGCTTTCCATGCCCGCTCCGCACGCTTATAAGACTCCACGGCGTGGTCATCCTGGGATTGCCGGGAGATACCGTGCTTGTCGGCTGCAGACTCGCCGCAGCAACCCATAGCTTGGTTGTTGTAGGTGTCCCATAGACCGTCGGTCTCCAGCGAGTCAATGGCGGTGAATTTTCCAAATGGTGGGTTGGTTCGTGGGATAAGGAAGCTGGTGATAATGTCATTCAATACGAATCTACCGTGGACGGGACGCAGTAGACTTACGGGGCGTTACTCATACTCTCCATCCCTCCGGCCGCGACTACACTGCGTTGACCCAATTGAATGCTCTGTGCTGCGAGCATCACCGACTTCATTCCACTGGCGCAGACCTTGTTAATGGTGGTGGCATCGGAGCTGGCGCTCAAGCCAGCAGCAAGAGCAGCCTGACGCGCGGGTGATTGGCCAACACCGGCTTGGACAACGTTGCCGAAGTAGACCTCCTCAACAGCCTTCGGGTCGATATTCTGGGAAGACAATGCATGCTTGAGAGCAGCAGCACCGAGCTGAGGGGCAGTGAAGGATTTCAAGGCTCCATTGATGGATCCGGTCGGAGTACGCGCGGCGGCGACAATGACAGCTTCAGTAGTCTGCAGAAGGCACAACAGTTGAGAACACGATGAAACAAAGAATCGGAAGAGAAAAACAGACCATGTTTCTAAGGCTGGTGGGGGTACGGAGGAGATGGGAGAAAAGAGGTCGAGTTGAGACTCTGGGGAGCAGCATTCTCTTATAGTCGTTTTTCCTGATCGGACGATAATAATCAGATCACACACACTACGACAAATTGAGAAAAGATAATCCTGACTGGGGCAGTACTTACCGAATTCCTCCAGACGGTTTGTAAACGGCCGCAACGACGAGCAAGTAGGAGGTCAAGGAAGGTGACACTCGGTTTCACTGTATAAATTTCTCATGTACGTATTTCTAATCCCGGAAGGAGCATCATCATAGCGGAAGCGGTATCCCGACAACTATGTATGACATTGGTGTAGCGCATGATAATCATCCCTGCATCTTCGTGGGGACCTCCATGACCCTCTGCTCAGATTCTCAAATCAACCACACTGCCCGCAACAAGAAACCAAACTTCCAGCCACCGCACAAGGCGTTCCTCGGCCGTCGTGTCAGCCCTTTCTTCCGACAGTAGTTCCTCCATCGCGGGCGCAGTTTCACAAGGATGTAGATACCAACAAGGTGTGCCGAGTGTCGGATGTTCTCCTTGGCTGAGCAACGGGAACAACGAATTCGGCTGCGTCACTGCAAAGGACGTTGTTGTTGTGGACGCGAGAGCGACAGGGTGAAACAAGGAAGTCTTCACTACTTCATCCGCCGACAACGGTGCACCATCTGGATGCTTCATTAATATGAGTCGAGTCGAGGCGGAGAATCCAATGAACGCGTACTGGGATGGCTGATCGTAAAATATAGGCATGGAACTTGGAATGTTGCTGAGAAAACGACATATTCGTGGCAAGCCAAAGTCTGGATCTCTGTTCGAGTTGTCGATATCGCTTCATCTGGGGAAGCCTCAAGATCATCCGTTACATCTGCATCTACAAGACAAGGTTCATTTGAAGATTTTATTGTTAGCGTTGTGTTGCGAGACATGTAACCTAGATTGGGCAACATCTGTGCAAAATATAAGAAGAGAAAAACATGATATGAAATAAGAAGCTGACAGGGTGTCCATTCCAACTCCATCCTCTCATCGGGCTATTCGAGAATGAGGGCGTCACAGAAGCATATTTCGCGATGAACAGCCTGCATGCCTCGTCGAAATGTTGGCGGGTCTGCATGTGACGCGTGAGTCACCGCTCCTGTGACATAGTCACAACTATGCAGTACCAGAAATAAGGTTTCAAGCCACCCACTGGCAGCGCTAGTTCGCACGTCCAATACCAGCCAATCCTCAAAACTCAAGCCCGTCCAAGTGCCGGCTCACCACTCCTCGCGGTTGCAACCTTACCGCTCATTTTTCTAGTTACTGACCATGGCTGTAGGCAAGGTATGCGCTTGCATTTTACTCGTTCGTCGCGGTCGCTTACGTCGTTCTACAGAACAAGCGTCTCTCTAAGGGTAAGAAGGGTATCAAGAAGAAGGTCGTCGACCCCTTCTCTCGCAAAGGTATCTACAAGTCAGATCGGACTCTTGGCTCTGGGAGCTCACTGGATGGATTCAAGATTGGTACGATGTCAAGGCACCCTCGACTTTCGAAGTGCGAAATGTTGGCAAGACACTTGTCAACCGGTCACAGGGTTTGAGTGCGTGGTCGATCGAGTTTTGCAGCTGGCGATGTATCCTGATGGCAAAAATTTACAGAAAACGCCAACGACTCTCTCAAGGGCCGGATCATCGAGGTTTCCCTGGGCGACCTCAACAAGGACGAAGACCAATCCTTCCGCAAGATTAAGCTTCGTGTCGATGAGGTTCAGGGAAAGAACTGCCTTACCAACTTCCACGGCATGGACTTCACATCCGACAAGCTTCGCTCGCTCGTCAGGAAATGGCAGACCCTCATCGAGGCACATGTCGATGTCAAAACCACCGACGGTTACCTCCTCCGTCTTTTCGCCATCGGTTTCACCAAGCGCCGCCCGACACAAGTGCGCAAAACCACATACGCACAGTCCGCGCAGATTCGGGAGATCAGGAAGAAGATGTTCGAGATCATGACCCGTGAGGCGACGAACTGTGACTTGAAGGAGCTGGTGCAGAAGTTTGTTCCGGAGGCTATTGGAAGGGAAATCGAGAAGGCTTCGAGAAGTATCTACCCCTTGCAGAATGTCTACATTCGCAAGGCCAAAATCCTCAAGGCACCCAAGTTCGACATGTCGAAACTCATGGAGCTTCACGGGGAGTCTACTGATGTATGTTACCGCACATGTGTCGATTCGAGCCGGTATCTAACTCGTTTTTGTTCCCGCAGGAGACTGGCACCCGTGTTGCGAAGGACTTCAAGGAGCCTGAGGTTTTGGAGTCTGTATAAAACCCTCTATGTAGCTCATTCATACTGCATATGTTTTTTTTCCTCATCGCATTCTTTATATGAGCACGCTATGACATGCCGGACCATTGTATGCGTGAGCTTGCAACAGATGGATCGCACTTGCGCGTTGTTCCGGAATGAACAGAAGGAAAATTTACCCTACGGCACACATGCCTTGTTCCATCATAAAAACGGAACGTGCTTTTGACACCATGAGGGCTCATCTTGTTCCCTCACAGCTCGCTCCTTCACCACCATGTCCGACGTAGATTTCCTCAAGAGCCAGCTCAGTGCACATCCTGATTTCCCTAAGAAAGTAGGAAATACTTCGAGATCATCATACGCGACCAGTTCACTCACCATATATCAAGGGAGTTGTCTTCCTTGATATTTTCCCTCTTCTCCGCAATCCTACAGCTTTCGAGACCCTTATCACCCATTTCCTTCACCGACTCACGTCGCATACCATTCCAAAGTCACAATCGAAGAAGATCGATGTCATTGTGGGACTGGATGCCCGCGGATTCCTTCTTGGACCCATCCTCGCGTTGAGACTCGGGGCTGCATTTGTACCTGTGCGCAAGAAGGGCAAGCTTCCTGGACAATGTGTTTCTGCAGTTTATGAGAAAGAGTATGGAAATGTGAGCTTATCTCCCCTACTGCACGAACCACACAGTGACTGAGTGTGCACTGAACAGGACGTCTTCGAGATGCAAACCGACGCGATAAAATCGGGACAGTCGGTAGTCATCGTCGATGATCTGATTGCTACAGGTGAGCTCACAGAAGAGAACTTGACTGGGTGTTGCGTGCTCATGCATTTCATCTTACTAGGTGGCTCCGCAAAAGCTGCAGGTGAACTTGTCGCCAAACAAGGCGGCAAGACGCTCGAGTACCTTTTCATCATAGAGCTCATGTTCTTGAAGGGTACAGAAAAATTAGACGCACCGGCATACTCTATCGTTCAATCAGACGACTGATAGATATACATAACATTATCACTAAAGTATCTAGATTACGATCCGTTCCAACCTCTGTGTGTATTAGAACAATAATCGCGTGTTCTGTAACGGGTGACCATTAAGATACAAGATCTTCTCGCTACCCTTTTGGTCCTTCGGCTTATCGTCGTCGTCGTCCTCCAGCTCAGTTATTGCTGGCTCGCGCTCATGTTCCAGAATCACCATTAATTGCCCTAATCCCCTCTCTTCGGCACTTTGGAGCATCTGCTCGATCTCGGCTCCGATATCATGAGGCAGAACCGCCAGGGCGACATCGGCGATTTCACCTGCAGCTTCCTCCTCTTCCTTGCTGGCAGTGGGGTTGATTCCCAGATTATCGTCGCTGACCACAATTACACCAGCAGCACCCGCATCCCGCGCCACTATCAGTTTCTGTAAGAACGTACATTCGCCACGTTTCACGAGTATGGCCCCGCCTTGGAAGGACTTCTTGTAGGGATTACACCCTAATGGATTGGTCTCATCGCGGAACACCGGCACCTCGCCTGAGAACTTCAGGGGCTTTTCGGGGTCTGAGGCGGCCATGTCGCCACCAAAGAAGGCAGTATGGCCAGTAACTGTCACTTCCGATAGCCCAGGGTCGTCCAAAAGTTGGTGGTGGTTGAGCATTGGGTCAACGGGAACGATGTAGAAATGTAGCTGGACGGAGGGAGTACGAGGCAAGGAATCCGATTCCGAGACTGGTACCAGCATCAGGGATGTGTCGTTGATGTAGACCAAGTTTCCAGGCCGAACAGCGTAATGTCCCACTAGTTGGCTGTCAGTTTTGGTTTCGCAATTGGACGGAGGTTGCTTACGTTTTCTGATATCGAACCCCTTGCCGTCCAGCCTACGAACAATATGCGTCCGTATCCCAGTGATGTTGTGAACGATATATCCGTTGGATACCGGAGCCACTTTGAGCAAACTAGGGCTGAGGTCTTCAGGGACATTGCGTCCATCGGAAGACAGTATGAAGTCGTATGACTGATGGAGGAAGCATCAGTACCATCGAGGGGAGGACTCAGATGCGCTCACATATAGCTCAGGTTTGGGTCGTTCGCACCATCCATCAGGAGACCAGTATCGGCCATCCAACTCATTTGCGGTCAAGGCAACGAGTTCCCTAGAATAATCGACATCTGCACGCCCACGGACTCCGACCGTCAGTCCGGGCACACTGTCTTGAGAGGTCTTTTTCCCATGCGTGAGCGGTTGATAGGCGGGACACTGGTGATTCTCGATCTTCCTTAATTTTCTTCTAGTGGCAGAAACCGGTTTGAGATACTCCTTTCCAAGAGTTAACAGATGTCCCTCCGTTGTGAATACGTAGTGAGAGTCGTCGCGGTGCAGGGGGTTGTCCTCGTCAAAAAGTAAGAAAAGGTACTGGGATTTATCTCAGCAAGGTTAACGAGGAACCAACGAGATCTAAATTACCTTCAGGGTTTCAGAGAGAGCAAATGACTCCATACGATCGTCCCGTTTGTTTGTGCGCAAGTCCTGTATCCCGGTCAAGCCACAGTCAACCTTTGCGCGGGTAGTGATATCGTATAGCACCCTTTCTCCGACATCCAAATAGAAAGGATCACGAGTAGCCTGTCGTGAAGTTACTTATGAGTCGAAAAAGATGGAAACTCGAATTGCACCCACTCGATAAAGATACCAGGTAGATTCGATAAATTCTAGAAATCGAGAAATCGCGTCTAAGCCGTAACACATGATCGAGATTGAGAAGTAGACAGACCTGGCCTCAGCGGGTATCCATGTGAAGTGGCTTGCTTGAAGTTAGTATCATAAACTTCGGGAAGCCCAGAGTGTTTCCTCCAGAGATTCCAGTCTTATATTAGATATCCAAAGGTCAATGTTCGGGGTGGGCAGGATACGGAACATGTCACTCACAGAGCATATGTAGTTTGACAGCATTTTGGATGTCCCCTGCTAATACTTGCAATCCCGGCCAGAATGCCCCGAGGGAATCGATGGTATGGTATGCTACATCTCCACTACGAATGTTCACTTGGCGATACTGAATTCAAGGTTGGCAGACAAAAATGGACGCAAAGAATCCCAGAGCTCACCCAGAATCCATCGAGAGCGCGCGAGTATCTCATGATAGACGCGTATGAATCGTCCCAGACATCGAGAAATTCAACATCGCCTAAACCACGTCAGGTTACAACACCAATTGGTACGAATAGCGTACATACCGCTCAGGACATACCACTTCAGCGCGTATTCATAGAAGGAATCGATGCCAGCACCAATACCGGTTACCTCTGGCGAAGTCCATTCCTGTTGTTGGTGTGAGCGCTTTGGATTCATACTAGTATGGAAGGCAGCGGTGGAATACATACGCCCGTCCATGTATTGATTGTATTGCCAACTAAACCGATGTCTGATTTCCGGTTCCATAATGCAAAGAATGCTTTGTGAGCGGCCTTTTCAAATCTTTCATCCCCGGTAAGGCGACTGAGGGTTGCGAATTCGAGTATGAGAGTGCCTCCTCCAGCCGTGCCTGTGGGAAGGAAGATCAGATCGAACAGCCACGAATCAATGGCTAGTATTGCTGACATGTTTCAACGCTTTCGCCCCTCATGACGCCCTTGCGTAGATTCACCCTAGATATTGGAATCCCAGTTGGTGTAGAGAAGGCGGGGAGTAATCTCTTGCCCAAGTCGTAAGCCATATCAAGGAGCTCTCCATGGTACCACGGTAAATGGAAAGCGCCCGTTTGGTTTGCATATATGTGTCCCGACAAGAGCCCTCCCAACACCCGAATAGTTGTCTCGAAGACTTGCGGTCTCGTATTAACGTCGAAGGAAACCCACTCTATCACATTCTTGACTGCATTCTCAAAACCCCGGGGATCGTTGAGAACAACGAACGTGTCCAACACATCTATTAGTGTCAAGGAGAAGTTGCCGGCAACGTCGTTAGATGCAATATTCGCGCTTAGGTTGAGTTGGTAAATATGGCACATAACGAGTGCACCAGACTCACTCACGCATTCTCCCAATCAGGCCCTTGCCCAGAGCAGCTCAGCGGCGTCAACTTTCAACGAAATTCAGTAAAATTGTCTTCCGTTTGGTTATAACTTGACTACCTCGTCCAACGGGAAGGCTAATGAAAGAAACCACTTGTGAGTTAGTAGTCAAACGACGAGGAACCAGTTGTACGCACCAAAGGACATGTAATTATCAAAACCATGATACCACAGTTGACGAGTTTTCTCCCTGCAAGCCACTTCAAGACCTCTTCATTTATGAGACGTGTGCAGAACGACGGACCGAGCCAGTAATTTGCGCTGAGGGGTCCAACTGGACGGGGACACGGAAGGGGCCGCCCGAGTACTCTGAGCCCAGTCAAATGCCTCGAGTACCACTAGAAGAAGGCCAGCGAGAGACTCGGGCAGAAATCGCATAGAGGAGCTGAACCAAGAAGAGAGGGCGGGTGTCGTGGCAGCATTCACGGCCGGAAATATAGAGGATAATCTCACGCACGCGGGGCGCGTCGAACTCATACTCGCTTTACCTCTATCATCCATGTCGCTCACTCTCACCGATGTATCCAGCCGTTTGGGGGAGTACATGCTCAAAGGATGGGTAAACTTGGGACAGTTTCTTCTCACATAGAGATCTCTAACAAAAATCTACTAGGTCCTAACTGATGTGGCTTGCACTACAAAAAGCTGCAGTGTCCCACTAATGCGTTCACCCAACGGTGTAACACCCGTAGTTCATTTCTGCGCAAACTGCGACGAGAACCCCGACTGTAAACGTAGTTTTCATATTGGCATGCAAATTTCTCATCTCTGCCAGCTTCACGATCTCGATCGGAGACGACGTCGAGTAAAAGCACCTCGTCAAGTTCAAGATTATCGATAACTCGACTGGACACTCCCCCTACGGAACTCTCGAGCGAACTGAGCTCACCGACCTTTGCCTTACCCCCCGAAACACCTGAAAGCACACGCAGACGCGAACAATCTGACCGAGCATCCACGGAAATCGGGAATCGTTTACTCAAGGGATGGGCTATGTTGGCTGAGGAGTGTCCAAACGACGAGTGTTTCGGTGTTCCGCTCGTGAGACCTCCCAAGCCAGGAGGCGAGAAGGACCCTCGAAAAGTATGTCTGTATTATCCGAAGGTTTTCGCGTTAATTCATACGTCCTCCCAGGAATGTGTGATATGCGGTGGGGTGTATACAACTGAGCGGGACTGGGCTGGAAGAGAAACCCTCGTTGCCGTTTCTACCGAGGCGCCTTCTGTGAAGACCGAGTCAGGCACTACAAGCCTGAATGCAGACACAAAGACTTTGGTGAGTGCTGAACTGTCCGAGGCGAAGGCATATGAATTGATTCGCGCCCAGGTATCTACGCACAGAAACGCAGAGAAGGCTCCCGCTTCCTTGCCTCCGTCACCTTCAACAAACTTCGCAGGATCGCGGCCTATCACTAGGCTGCCAACGGCAAACTCGGCCCTCGAGTCGTCTGCAAGCTCACTCGAAAATGCGATAGTCGCGATGTCTCAAAGATTGAATGCCCTCGCAAGTCCTTCTCTGGGTATCATGGATCCCAACTCCATATCGTTACTCGCGGAGAGCATATCGAAAACTACCCAAGCGCTATCGCAAGTCAGGGAGCTTCAATGGAGAGAAAGGCAGAGTGCAGCGAGTCGCGAGTACTCATAGTTGAGTTCATAGACAAGTTGGGCTCCAGTGAAGGGTGTCATGTACTATTTTCGTCCGCGAGCTCGACCACGACTTGATTGACCCTGTACGCGGCTTATTTCTTCCCGGCTGAGCTTCAAAGTGCCGCCACTGAACTTCCCTACGCCCATCTGGAGACCCCTCTGTCGTTTTTTGGGCTTGTTTTCTGTGAGTGTGTCTTCAAATAACCTCTTCAGCTTCGGGTGGTAGGTTCCCAGGTTCTTGGCCTGCAGAAATGAGTGAGACTCGGACTATAAGAGTATAATTCAAAGACACACCTCTTCAAGTTGAGCTTTCTGACGTTCCTTTTCTTTTCTGACTAATCCCTCACGCACACTCTTCGAAGCTTTGTTGCGTTCGTCCCTTTTCACCAATTTCTCGCCTCGACCGAGTTTGGCACCACCGGACAGTTCTAGAACGCGTCCTGAAAGAGCTTTTTGACGTTGTGCATGAGACAGGTCAAGTTCTGAGTTTAGTGACCCAGAGAGCAGTTTTGTATGAACTAGGCGATGCAGTAAGGCGTCGTTTTCCATGTTGGTGCTATCGAATTCGTCAGAATTTATCCAGGAGTGTAGCGATATTGACTACCTTACCGCTCATCAGCCTCGTCCTCAGCTGTAGACGGTTTTTCAGATTTTTGGGAACCCTGGTCCCTGAGTTTCGATATTCGGGAAGACTGCGAGAAGGTTCTCAGCGAAACGACACTACATTCGATCGATCTAGCATACCGACCATAAACTGTTTGCCATTTGTACGATTTGCGGGCTTCTCTGTTTTCGTCTCCGAGTAAAACACGACATTTGGGGCAGTGGAACTTCCTTGGACGAATTCATCATCGTTGTAGTCCGAGCCAACTGCGAGGTGGAATCAGACAGGGTGACATACGCTGGAGACATTCGATAACGAACCATCTTCTAAAGTGTCCTCCCCCTCCCCCTCTTCATCTGAGCTTTGCTCGATACCTCCCCATTCGGATCCTTCGTCGGACGAGTGTGAAGTTTCTGTCTCCTCGGAGGCCTTATTTTTGGTATTGGGTTTCGTTGCTTGTCCGCCAAACGATGCCATAAACTGTTCTCCGTGTGATTGCAGTAGCTTCAGAAGTTCTTTCTCATCTGCCATCTTGAAATGAGGGGGCGGGACTGGTAAACAGGGTTCACGAGATGGAGGTGAAGAGCAAAAATTCTGGATTATGTCACAAGGATGACCACTGGTCGCGTCGCGTGCCCTCATCGTCAGCCGTCGGCGTAACGTTCTCTCTCTCCGAATATCATCATGGCTCGCAAACGACGGGAAAACGACCAGAAACCAGAGCCCTCTGAACCCACCTCGTCTCAGACTGAGATACCTGAGGAAGAACAATGGCGTCTCATCAACGACTCCGGCATCCTCAACAAAATTCCTCGAGAATCCAAACCGAAAACATTGCTAGAGGAGGAAGCACCGCTCGCCAATGAGATCCTGGACGCCATGATGTACATCATACCTCTGTCCTCTCTCCTCTTGATTCTAGACATGTCAGTTATCCGCTTATCTACGTACTCCATGCTCACCAGTCCTTCCAAACAGTCTCGTACACAACCAGTACGGTAACTATCCTCCACTCATGGAATTTGTTGAGAGAATGGCGACCGGAGTACCGAGTAGGTGACATGTGATCACCATTTGCAATCTAGCTTAAGCCAATTCATTCGTAGTTCTGTCTCTGTTTGTGTTCTACAGTGCGTGCGGATCTCTGCTTGGATTTCGTTCTTGGTGCTAATGGTTTGACATCCAGCGAAACGTTACCAGGACGATATAAGAACGAGATTGTTTATGCTCCTGCTCTCTGTATTGGTCGGGCCCCGAACCCTGTACCTTCTCGCTCGAGGCTCGTGGACAGTAAACATCCGGCAGGTCGGTAACTCGTTTCTCAGCTTTCAAGCAAGGACTCAGTGAAAATTATCTAGTGCCCGCCTCTCATCACACTATGGGTCTATACTATCGTTCAGCTTGACTTGGGTCTTGCTGTACTGAGTTTAATCTTCTGCGGACTTTTCATATGGTGGAAGGGACTGAAAAGGTATCTATTCAGGTAGAGCACACCTAAAGGACGCTCGACGTTGCTACACTACTGGATAGGAATGTTTGCTCAATCATACACCGAAAAGCAGTTTATGATCTGGAACATGTTCGGCACCTTGATGGGCAAGCGTGGAAGTTCATGACTACACTCGCAATGAGATCAATATGTGCTCGATGATACGCCAACTGCTGGATGTGGTCTTGAACTAGCAGGGCACCTTGTACGAGCGATTGAGTGTATGGTAAGCAGAGTTTTCCGCCGGACAACCAGGGTATTCATGAATCAATATCCTGTGCATCAGTACAGCACGCCAAGGTGAAAGACACAGAGAGAAATATGCGACTTGTCGACATATACCGTACACTCATACCCCATCACCAGTATCCAATTCCCCGGTCAAAAGTTCAACGCGTCGCTATAATGGGCGGTCAGTGATGAACCGAGAAACGACTGCGGAATGAACAGGTGACAAACCCTGTATGTGATAGTACGACTCTCGAGAACTGCGCGAAGGACGCGAAATTGCCAACGGAGCCGCCTTGAGCATGAGTTACGTATCTCGTTTTCATGTCTGTCCAGTCTCTCCACAAAAGCCTTATACACACGGTCGTCCCGAGCGAAGTAAGCCAGCTAAGAATACACAACATCAACAGTTAATATCAGGTGTAAAATGATGACCTACAGGTAACAGCTCGGCGTTCTTAACTGTCTCCGAAGCAATTGACCACCCTGCCATCATCAGAAGGTCAACTGTAGCATTTGCGACGCTGGAAAGAAATGAGCAGGTGTCAGTAGGCTGGCTAGTGCACTTACTAGTCCTCCAGGGTGGCTATTAATTCAGCTTTGCCCAATTCGCGTGTGGCAAACTTCCGCACCGCTGTTTCGGCGAGTCGCACTGGTTCTCCAGACGTTCCAGCCTTCAAGGCGAGTGACACGTCCGATATTCGGCTGTTGACCCACCTGTCACCCTCCGACATGATTAGGGTCTGCATGAAGGAAGCCGTGAGGTCGCTTTGGGATTTCGAAAGTCCAAAGTCTATCGCGAGCTTGAGGTTCGCTCCTGAGTAAGGTTAGCGGTTTGGTCAAGAAAACTGCTGAAGGGGAAAGTTGGTCTCACTGAGAGCTTTGAGCAAGGTCTTTGTCTTCGGTTTCTGTAGATCCGACTCGTCGAGGTAGTTAATGTAACGGCTGAAAGCGCCCAATAGAACAATTGCGACCTCCTTGTGAGAGTTTCCTATACGCATCGCGTGTAATAACGGTGTAACATCGCCCCACTTGCGCAATAGTAGCTGAGGCAAAGATTAGACATGGTGGCGGCATGATAATGGGTGGCATACATGGAACGCCCGATCCCTAATCTCCATCAGATATACGATATCCTTCTGTTCAACGGCTCTCAGAACTTCGAAGGGCTGGAGAGGCACGAGACGGATTAGATTACAGCGACACATAGAATGGATGGGCCACCACACTCACTTGAGGTTCTTTCCACGAGACGTGTGTCTTTGCAGTGTCTTTTTGTTTGAGAAGCTGCTTTAAGGATCGTATAGAGCTTGAAGATGTCACTGATGCATTGCTGGGCCGTCGCTCGCGCTCTGCTGTGTCTTCCTCTTTGGCCGTCTCTTCGGAGTCGATGTCGTCTTGAGGTGTAGGGGGAGTAGGTGATCTTCTTAATTGCCTTAAAGTGGCTTTGGAGATAGCCTCCTCAACATCTCGCTGGATAAAGGCTTCAGGTAACGATTGTAGCTTTAGCAAAGGGATCAAGAACAGAAGCGTACCAGTGGACGGTAGGCGAGCCAAAAGACATGGATCGTGTGGTTGGGATTCTCGTTTATGGGATGGTTCGGAGAGCTGGGGATCGTTGTCAAGCCTATGAATCAATTCTTCGACAGTTGGACCGTGATTGTATTTCGACATGACTGTACGTTCGCAAGGAGTATCCGAAACTGTTTGTGGCCCGCCATGACGGTAGAGAGGACCCTGGGAAATGTGGCGGTGCGATCACGGTACGCTTCAAAGAAAACGCGACCTCGGGTTGTGCTCGAACTTCGAGGAACCTCGTGTTCCCAGCCTCCCTTTTCTGTGTCGTTCTTCCAGAGTACTACTTCTCAGACGCAGAAACATGCTGAACATTTGGAAAAAAAGATGGAAGACTGATGACTTCGACCAGCTTGATGGTGCCAACAACAACTCACACGGTGGACCTGAAAACGATGCCTTCAATGTTGAAAGTATTGGAACAGTTCCTCCTGCCGGGGAAGCTTCCACAAGCTGGTCTGAAGAGGACACATCGAGCCCTTCGATGAAACGAAAATCCAGTCGCGAGCATTCGAGATCGGATCACGTCGCGAAAAGGTCACGGTCGATGCCGATCAACGCTCACGGAGAAAATCCCTCAGACGCCCCCACGAAACCCGGAGACTACCTTGGCGCGATAGAGAGGGCGCAGCAGGAAAATAGCGAGTGCCACAAGCCTTCTTTAGCTCGTTACCCTTTCTGACATTATGATAGTCATCATTTCCCGCCCAAGTTTAGAAGGTTTTCGGTTCAGTGAAGTGTGTTTGATCTATCGCTAAGAGATCCTTTCAGATGCCATCGAATCTGTGTGCCAATACACTACTCTGGCTCGGCAAGGAGGAACTCGTGGAACGTTACTAATCGCATCCGAGTCAGTCGTTTTAGTTTGTTACTACACCGGATCCTGACGTCTGTCGCAATGGCTTAGTGAGGCAGACTTGCCCCGTGTATATTCTGGGGTTCGGTCACAAGCACCAGATCTGGAACTCTTCCTCTGTGGTTCTCTAGACGAAACCATGGCCAAGCAAATGGCAGATCACCTCAAGATTGTCTTCGTTTCGCTACGTGTAAGGGGACCCCATCTTGTCATGTTGCATACACTTATTTTGGTCGCATTGCAAGGAACTGTTCAGATCACTCGAAACAAAGACAATCACCCTCGAAGGAGTACGTCGACTGGCGCTCATCTGTCAAACTATCTCGGGGACTGTTACTAGGTTGTTGCGGGACCACTACAGATATTTGCTCCGTGATACCAGACCTCACCTTTTCATGGTCTTGATCTGCTCCGTTGATATCAGTTTCAGACCACCTTTTGATCTACTGAAGCTAGAATGGACGTTACAGTCCGTGGTCTACGGCCTTGACGACTCGGACCGCCGAAAATCTCTTCCTTTCACATCTGCAGCAACATTGATTGTTGCTTATGATGCATCAGCTCCGCGGCGGGATACACCTTTAACAGCTTGCCTTCGCTCTCACCAGGCCGCCCAAGTCAGCATCCAGCGTCAATATACAATCTCTGATTATGCTCTCGCAGAAGTGGGTTCGTGGGCTGCCAATTGGGTCTGGAAGTATGCTTGTCGGGAAATCAAGTCCTCCGGCATTGAGAGGGAAACTCTGAACATGCAGGTGCTTTGGGACCTTGTTGAGAGCTGGCCAGCGGAGCCTCCGGATCTTGACATGACCACGGCGACGTTTAACTTGACCCCAAAGGCGGTCAAACTGGTTCAGTTGCTGGCCACTTGCGAATCGTACGGGAAGGACTTTCGCGGGATTGTTTTCGGTAAAATATCAAAAATACACGCTACGCAATCCAACTAATGTTTACCGGAGCAGTTCGTAGACGAGTTGTCGCCCTGGCACTGGCAGCCCTAATCGAGACGCTCAATCAAAAAAACAATTCGACCTTTCTGCGACCGGTCGCTATGACCCATCGTCAGTCCCCCGTGGCAATCTCCGAGGTACGCTCGCTGCCGGTATCTCGCAGTCCCCAGAAAGTACTAACCTCAGATCAGTTAATTGAGAAACTGGGACACGGTACCTACAACCTCGCATTTGCCACGAGATCCTTCGAAGATTTAGAACTGCCTCAGGTAAACGTGATAATTCAGTAAGTCGTCCTCTCGAAGTGACGGGCACGGCATTGACCGAATTTTTCCGTAGCTACGACTTGTTTGACAGCCTGATTACTCGAGCGTACACGTACACTCTCCTACGTGAGAAGGGCCACTTGGTGTATATGGTCCAAAAAGGAAACGTCACACATCGCAGAATCGTTTCTCGTGTTATGCGCCCCAATTCCCAACTCCAGAGATGGGCCACCGTGTTGTCACATACGCCTGGAAGTTCCATTCCACCGGAAACAGAAGACCCGATCGATTCGTATCACTCGGACAGCGAGGCTGAGGACGACGAGGACGATGCGATAATGGACCCTCTTACGAACGGACGTTTGACACAAAGAACCGCGGCCATTGCTATCTACCGTTTTTCATCCAAGTGCTTCGAAGACACTCTCAATTATGTCCCCCTGTTTGAATTTGACGAGGTCGCTCTGCCTGACCGCACTGGGCCTCCCTCGTACCGATGTCGCGTGCTCCTGTCTGGGCACCCCGAGATTGCTTGGTCTTCACCGTGTAGCTCAAAGGCCTTTGCCAAACGCGAAGCTAGCTACAGTGCATGCGAAACCCTGTTCAACGCCGGAGTTCTAGATTATCGTTTCTTCCCTCCTGCCAGGGGGCTCGAAGACGCCCAGGTCAATCTTAGCGACCTTCCGCCGTTGGGCAAGGTCTTCCCTGGCACAAGAACATATCCAAAAAGGTCCCCGAAGTTCTGGACGATCCAGGACGTTCGTGTGGAGCGACTGTTCCCCATCCTGATACACGTTGCAGCGAGTGACTCGCTCCCGAGTCATGCTCCCATGCTGCTGCTCTGTCGCCAACCGACTCCTGACCTTTCGGCATTTAACATCTTCTTCAGTGGCATGCCGGCCTCCGTTCAGCTTGTCAGAGCTCAGCCACTCTGTCTCAATGGTCAACAAGTCAAGACACTTCTCGCCTACTCTATTCGGGTGTGGAGGCTCATCCGTAACAGACCATATACCTGTTCAGCTGACAAGATACCGTATTTTTTTGCGCCTGTGGTTTGGGACGCGATCGTGTTCCGACCCAGCGAACTATACAACCTTCCCGACGTTTCCAACGCCATACCGTGGAGCGTCGCCTCCTTCGCAGCGAGTCACTACGCAGTCCCAATGAAATTCGGTACTTCTGATGAGGTCGCTGCAGATGTGGTGGATGCCCTGATACAAGATCGCTGGGTAGAGTTCACGAGGCGTTTCGAAATCGTCAAGGTTCGATCCGACTTGACCCCTTTGAGTCGTCCACAGGATGAAGCATCAGTGAGTTCTACCGGTAATGCACAGGGGTTAGGACCGTCGTCTCATACTAGGCCGTGGTCAGAACAAGCAATACGCTACCATTCTCGAGATATGCAAGACGTTTCGCAAGGAGTTTAATGGACTGAGAGACGAGAATCAATGTTTAGTCCAAGCGGAAGCCTTCCCTGCGTTTGTGGACCGTATGAATCCCGTCGCTCCGGAGCTCCGTTATCCTTGGCCGCAGCGATGTATGTTTTCTTGTTCAATCAATTTCCCACCCATCCTCATTTGACCAGATTTCATTCCAGAACTATGCGCCAAGTGCACAATTCCTGCAAGGTAAAAAAAGTTATATTTTTACTGAACGAGTCCTCTCGTCTCATCAACTTTATAGTACGATGCGTACTGCTCTCCTTCTTCCATGTGTTCTCCAGAGGATTGAGGATTTCCTCCTCGTCAAAGAGCTCAACTCTAGACTTCTGAGCAATGCTATCTCCGACGGCCTTCTTCATATGGCTTTGACGACTCGCGCCGTGGAAATTGAATATGATTACGAGCGTCTTGAAATCTTGGGTGAGCGTTCGCGGTCCGATATCCTCCTATTCTTACTAACGTTCTCGTCAGGCGATTCGATTCTCAAGTATATGGCCTCTCTCTACGTTTTCGTGACAAACCCTGAACGAGAGGAAGGACACCTGCACTCGGTTCGGCAGAATATCATCAGCAACAAGTCTCTGTTTGAATGTTCACTAGCCGTAGGGCTTCCCGCCTACATTCATTCCAGGATGCTCAATGTGAAGAATTGGCCTCCATCGAATTTCGAACTCGATACAGCATCGGGCTCAAACGGTACCGCCGAACGCGGTCAGGCCCTAGGCACTAAGTCCCCAGGCTTGCGGGACGCTGATCAACACGATTCGATGCCCACAAGACCAACTTCAGGAGGAGATAGACCCGAAACTGATGTCACGGCGAAAAGGCCGCCCAAGAAGGAAAAACGGAAGATGTTGCATGATCAAGTTCACTGGTTGAGTGACAAGGTTCGTGATCTCGTCTCCCTATCACGTTTGTTTGGTTCTGAACTACCACGCAGGCCATCGCCGACGTTTCCGAGGCTATTATAGGAGCAGGATACCTCACGGGCGGCCTGGAGACAGCTTTGCGGACAGCAAAGGCCCTGAAGTTGCGAATGCCAGACGTTGAACAGTGGACGGACTTCGCGCGCATAGCGGATATGAAAACACTTGACGGTAACATGAAGGGAGCTAGAGAGCCATACGTCTCCGAAGTAGAAGCCATCATCGGTCACCATTTTGAACGCCCACACTTTCTTATAAGTGCTCTGGTTCGTGTGTCCCTCATGCATTTTCTACATCTATTGATCGCGAGCGCAGACACACACGTCAAAAGCCAGCCGGGAAGTGGGTTCTTACAATAGACTTGAATTTATTGGGGATGCCATCTTGGAATTCAGTAAGGCAATCTATTTCTCACTCCCACAGTACGGTGAACTAGACTTCCGCGTTTCAGTGGTGGTGCGAAACCTTTTTGATCGCAATCAACGATCGACCCCCGGCGCGTTGACGATGCTGAAGGTACCGAACCCGAAATATATGTTCTGCAAAACCAACTGAGGCACACGACTTAGGGGGCGATGGTCAGCAACTCTGCTCTTGCAGCTGTCAGTGTACGGTCCGGATTGTATCGCCACTTGCAATTCCAAGCATCCCACCTCAGCAACTCTATTCAAACATACGTGACGACCTTAAAACAGAAGGAGACGGAGGAGTACTCCGCCGCGCTCAGGGAAGGCAGGTCCCCAGGTCAATATTGGCATGATCTCGAGCCCCCCAAGGTGAATAAAGATACTTCATTCATTTCTTGCCCTCAAACACCGAAGTACCCTAAATGATTTCACTCACCGTGCCCCCAGCCCCTAGCAGATATCGTGGAGTCAGTTCTTGGCGCTCTTTACCTGTCCGATGACTTCTCCCATGTGGGCGTAGACAGGTTTTTTGACAGGGTGTTGAGGCCTTTCTATGACAAGCACATTTCTCTGGAGACTCTCTCACACCATCCAACCAAGGTTCTTTTCGAATTGATCCAGAGTAAAGGATGCCAGGAGTTCAAGATCTTGAGAGATGGAGACGATTGTCTAGGCAAGCAGTCACCTATCCGCTCGGAGATGCATTAACTCAACACCCTGAAATAGTACTTGTTCACGATGTCGTCCTTGCGAGTGCGCAAGAAACTAACGTGAACATGGCAGCAAGACTGGCGTCGACTTTTGCATTAGACGCGTTGGAAGGAGATCCGGGATTCCTCTTGCGAAATTGCTATTGTTGTTCTTCGCTGAAATGGAGGGATCCGAAAGCACCGGGGAAGGCTTTCAAGGAGGTCTTTGCAGGCTTTGCGGACGGCGACCTTGCGGTGTAGTTCTGCTGCGGCCCAAGCCGCCGGGTTCGTACAATCCAAAACCACATCTATTCTCTATGTAAGAGCATTAAAGGGTTTATACGTGTATCTCTAAGATGACGCGCGACATCTACAATCTATCAGTTGAATCCTAAAAGTCTAGGCGGCTGCCGACTTGTTACTGCAGAGAAAGTCAGAGAATGCCCCCGACAAATAAAGAGCGGAACCCACAGCTGATACGCGGCTGCTACAAAGGGCAGAGCGAATCCAATGCCAAGGTATGTGACGACGCTTGCTCCAAAGATCTTGCGGGAAGAAGAACTGTGTGGCCAAGGGAAGGGAAGGTGCTAATTCATTGGTTCAGCAACTCGAGCTGTGTGCGTATAAAATCGGACCGCATTTGACATACGTGATATTCGTCGTGAGCAGAACGTGATACAGTACTGTAGAAACAATACAAATTGAGTATATGGTGTTCTGGACGAGGAATTAGGGTTCTGGACCTTACCTGGTTCTGAAGGAACGGGTCAAGGGAGTCCTGATGACGGAGCGTGTAACGGTGGAAAGCATGGTGACCTTGAATACAGCTGTGAGTGAAAGGAGTTGAGGTATAGCCGTTATAGAAAATTACCTGGAGGTGAGTGGGCGTTGCAGAGAAGGAGTGTTATCGCTAGCCGGGGCCCTGACACCGAAATTTTTCTTGCGGGGTGAATCGGAACGGCTAATGCGGTGACTGTAATATCCGTGACATCCCCGGACCGTTCCGGACCCCTCCGAGAGGTAAACTCAAACGGTAAAGCTTTCCAGGCTGAGTGCACGTCTCCTGCTCTAACTCCTTTCTCTTCAGCTCTTCAATTCCATCGATACTTTCTTCACGGATTCCTCTGCCACACGAGCCTCATGTGGGCTGCTTCGGAGCCGAGATATTTCTCAAGCCGTGCCAGGTCACGCTGCCAAGTGCCTTGCCGCACAGTGTGGCGTCGGTAACGCGGAATCAAATTTATGCAGAGGGTCCACCCGACTCACTGGGTCTTATCCAAATTTTATCCGATTCTTCCACGCGGAATACAACAGGCAGGACGATGAGAGCTGACGAGAGCGACCACCGTTCTGAAACGCTGTACAGAGAGGCGCGGATTGGCGCGGAGAAGATATAGGTTTGACAATCACAGTATGCGTGACTTCCATATCTTATCAAAGCTCATCGACTTATCGACTTGGCCTGAGTTTCTCATGACGCACAGTCCCATGAGCTCTCTGTGGCTTTAAGGTGCTTCCTCATCCCATAAATCGCTTCCCTTTCTTCCTCTCTCCTACACATCATGGCTCCCATCGCAGACATTAAGATCCCAACTCTCAACAAAACAATTTCAGTGCCTACCGGTCTCTTCATCAACAACGAGTTCGTTTCATCGGTCGACTCCAAAGAAACTATCCCGTCAGTACGATAAAAACAGACGTCATTAACAATCACCAAGCGATCATTGTTGCACTAGGTGTTACAACCCCGCGACCGAGGAACTTATCTGTGAAGTCGTAGCCGGTAATTCGTTTCCCGTTTGGAATGGCTTGTCTGACCTGAATGTTGATTCAATCGTTCATGGGAAGCTTCTTGCAAGGACATCGACAAAGCAGTAGAAGCTGCCCGTACTGCTTTCAATACGACGTGGGGAAAGAATGTAAATGGTTTCGAACGATCCAAGCTGATCAATAAGCTGGCCGACCTCATCGAAAGAGACGCTCAAGATCTTGCAGAGCTTGAGACTCTCAATAACGGAAAACCTGTTAAGGTTGCCAGGTAACCAACCCCCATCAATGCCTGCTCAGGGTCACCGAATGGCCGTCTTTACAGAGATTTCGACATTGGAGACACCATACAATGTCTTCGGTACTACGCTGGGTGGGCAGACAAGGTCAGATCGCGAGCCTTTTCCGGAAGTGATCATTCTTTGGACTCACACTCCGAACACCCTAAAGATAACTGGCCAGGTACAGTACTTTTCCCACCCGTTCCCGAGAGAGATCTAAGCATCCAAAATGGAGGCCATCGAAGTCGACAACCAAACCAAGTTCGCCTTTACTCGTCATGAACCCATCGGTGTCTGTGGACAAATGTTTGTCTTCTTGAGTTGGCATTATTGACGGATTCAACTGACTTCGAAGAATCGTAGCATTCCTTGGAATTATCCTATCAACATGTGGTATGTTGATTGCAAAGCCCTTGAGCGCCTGCTACCCTCATTTGCCATGTCCATTTAGGGCCTGGAAGGTCGCACCGGCTCTCGCTGTTGGTTGCACCATTGTTATGAAGCCATCCGAAAATACACCTCTCAGCGCCTTAGTGAGTCTTCCCCGGTACTGTCGGCTTTTTTTATTCTCCGGTTGAGCATGATGCACGCAGAAATTGAGCGAGTTGGTCAAGGAGGCCGGTTTTCCCGCTGGTGTTTTGAACACCGTCCCATCTCTAGGAAATGTTGGCGGCGCTGCAATCGCATCTCATCTTGATGTGGACAAGGTTGCATTCACAGGCTCCACCCTCACCGGTCGGAAGATTATGGAGGCCGCTGCAAAATCTAATCTCAAGAAGGTAAAATTCACACCTGTTGCCTCAGTCCAGTCAGCATTTTTGACCAAGTCCTTTACAGGTTTCTCTGGAACTCGGAGGAAAGTCTCCTCAACTCATTTTTGAATCTGCAGAATTGGACCAAGGTTCGTAACCACTTCTTTTTTTGTCCGTCTTCATTTTTGGAACTTGAACGTAAATGCTAAACGTATTGATACCGACTCGGATTCTCGCTATAGCTGCCAGTTGGGCGGCCTTGGGCATATGCTACAACACCGGGCAAGATTGCACGGCCGGGTCTCGGTTGTACGTTCAAGAATCAATCTACGACAAGTTCCTTCAGATCTTGGTCGACAAGGTCAAGGCGACTGTCATCGGTGACGGGTTCGACGAGAAGTCGACCGGTGGTCCGGTGGTAAGAAATCTCATGATTCTCGACCGATCGAAATGACTGTGTTCATCATCTCACTGCGGATATTTCATAAGGTCTCCAAGGTCCAATACGACCGGGTCTGGGGATACATCGAGTCTGGTAAATCTGAGGGCGCCAAAATCATCTTGGGCGGCGAAAAACGCAAGACGAAGGGCTTCTATGTCGATCCTACAAGTTCGTCGGGATCATTCTCAAAGTCAGCACCATGAACTTACTCGTTGTCTAGTTTTTGCGGACGTCCGACCAGAGATGAAGATTGTAAGTGAATTCACAACTGCCAACCCTATATAAGCGCTTGACGTTTGCCGTTGCTGTTGTTATCAATTGTAGGTCAAGGAAGAGGTAGATAGGTCCACAATCAGGAAGAAATGGGTCCTGATGCGGGAACGTTGTGACTTGCAGATTTTCGGACCCGTGCTTTGCGTCGCGTCATTCAAAACAGAAGAAGAGGGGTGGTGAGTTCGGTCTTTCGTTATAACCTTATTTGTTCACCTCTCCTGAACCATTTCAAAAGTTCCTTGGCCAATGCTACCACATACGGTCTGGGCGCGGGGTTGCATTCTAGTAAGTCAACAATGCTAGACTTCCTTGGGCAAGTCACTGATTTGGGGCCTGCACTATACAGCTGATGCAAGCCAGTGCATGAGAGTGTCGTCGAAACTCGAGGCAGGAACGGTAAGGCCTTTTTCACCGAGTCAACAACAACGCGTCCTTGACTCGTTTTGTTTGACTACGGCAGGTATGGGTAAATCAATATAACATTCTTGCGAACAATGTTCCATTTGGGGGCAAGAAGCAGTCAGGCATCGGTAGGCGCAGAGATCATCCGCATTAAACAATCGCGACAAGACCTTCTCACCGTCCCGGCCTTGTTTCCCTTTTGTATAGGTCGTGAACTTGGCAGCTACGCACTTGAGGAGTACACATCCGTTAAAGCCGTGCACTGGAACTTCGGTGAGAAATTGGAGTGGCCCTTTTAATTCAGGTGCCGAATTGCTGAAGGCGGTAAAATGCGCTGATGTCGGGGTGAACCAGGAAGGTATATTTGTATGTATGATATTGTGCGTGATTTTGTATCGAAATGTATACGGTTCTGCACGGAACGGAGAGGAGGATCGAGTGGTGTACATGATGCGTAACCATCAAGCAGCCTGCTAAACCTGTAACCGAGTTTCGACGAAAGTTGATAGGACAGAGTGCATAGCGAGAGCGTGAGCGGTTCAGCCTTGTGTTTAGCCAGAGTCGGAGCGCCGCGGGGAGATAGGTTAGATGCGTAGTGGACCATCATTATCTGTCAACTCCATTTCTCCTTGCTGTAACAATAATACATCAGGATACGCCGTCGATACTCTATTATACGGGGATTGTAAGGATACAGTGCGCCTGGCCGTTAATCGCCCAAACATGAGGTACGAGTCAAGAAACGGATGTGGATGAATTACATAAATTGTATATGTCGTCTATGAGACGTCGCGAATAGAAAAATGTGGTAGGGTAGAGGTAGATTGGAACCATTGGAACGTGGGTAGTCACATCCACCTAAGGAATCATCCATGAACCCGGAGACCGCATACACACGGTCCGTTGCACATACAGCTGAACGATCTGTGGTAGAGATTCTTATGAGACAAGGGAGAGGAGCGAATAGATTTTGCATACCGCTGATCGTGCCCGTACATAACGGGCTGGTAGTTTTGGCCAGCCAAGGACCCTTGTGGGTGTTGAGACGAGGCAGAGTACCCAGTGTACGGCGACTGCAAATGTAAAGACGCGCCGTACTGCTGGGACCAGCTCTGATTCTGGTTCTGAGATTGTATCATGCCATATGGATATTGTCCTGAGCTATTGGAATATGGCGGGGATCCTCCATATCCTGTATTACTTGGGTTCAGCGACCGCGGTACTCCTGGAACACCATTGCCCTGCAATGTGGAATTTAATGAGGTGGCCTGAGGATGCTGTAGTGGGTAGTAAGTATAATCGCGCTGTATGAACGTGAAACACTCAGAGGTGAGCGGATGACAGCGATGCGACAGGCAACTCACAGGTATTGAGTGTGGCGAAGAGTGTGATGGGGCGTTCGGACTTGAAGGGGGAGTCTCATCGCCGACCGCGACGTATTCGCAATGGAGGCCCTTTCTCGTGCAACGCTCGCATGGGTTGTGTGGAGGGTCCTCATTCGTGACGCACTTATAAACTTGAGTCGGCGGGGAGGAGTCGATGTAGATATTGGTAGCGTACCTTGATTTTCCGCTTCCTACAATTTCTACAGGCCATCGGCGCTCTTCTACGCCTCGTTGCCAGAGCGGTTGAGTCTAGGGAGATAGTGTTGGACATGAAGGGTGGAGGAGTAATAGGTTACGGAGGGAGAGTAAGCGCGCTTTATATGGGAGACACGGACTCAGATATAGGTGTTTAAAATATCGACTGCATCTGGGACGAGGAAATTACGCACCACGAATCGAGATCTAGTATTGCACGTGTAAGAAGAACAGCCTTCAGTGAGATGGCTAATGACTGGCGACTACATTCAGGTGGTTTCAGGGCGAGGGGACAATACATCTTTGGTCAGCGTTTGATGATATCTTACAGATTGCAACCGTTGATTACTCTTCCACACTTACACAGAGATCACCTTAAAATCCGACACGCGATCAGGAGGACGAGGTGGGAATCCGCCGGCTTGGACCGTAGGATTGTATTACCGATTCCCAGGCATTCACCAGATTCCGGTTCATATCTGGCTGAGCTGATTACTACCAGAGACCCAATCCGTCAGAATGAACCAATTAGAAAACCTAGTGCACTTACATAAAAGACTCTTGGCCAACACAGGAGGCCTCAATCAATGTCCGTATGCTGTGAGCCATGATTGATGGAATAGAGCGCGTCCAAAGTCCAGCGAGACTGGCCCCGCTGTACGTCTGTGAAAAGAGGTCGTAACGACATCATGAATCAGTTCAACTTGAGTCGGACAGCTTGATGAACTTTTGATGCAAGGAGCAGCCGATGTAGTACCTCAGCGCGCGGAAGGAACCAGTCGCCAGCAAGTGAGTACACCGAGCTCCGAAGATAAGTTTAGCCAGTTGAAACGAATCGTGGGAGTTGAGAGAGGAACGGACGCAGGCCACCCATATGGCTGTTGCAGCCATCCTCGGTCCATGCATTGGATGTGTAGCAGCGAAAGCCGGGTTACGAGCTTGGTACGAGCATCGGAACCTCGCTTGAACCTCGCGAAGGAGGTAAGCAGGAAGGGGTAAACGAGAAACATGAACCGTGAGAATCTCGTTATTTCAGGAGTCAGACCGTCGTCGCTTTGTCCTCAATGTCGTGACTCGTGACTGGCTACAATTATAGTGATATTCGTCCATTTTCTCTTCAGGAAACTATAGCGTTTGATGGTGAAGGTATATTATGAACCCCGAGCATTCTTGGTTAACTGTGCCCTACTGCATCATATTAATATCAACTCACTAGACCCAGACTGAACCTGACTTCCTGTGTAGAACCCAAGCGAGCCAAGATGCCGGAGCTCGGGCGGAGATACCGACCGCATGTCGCAGTGTCACGGAGTTACCTGGGTTTCATTGGCAAAACTCCCCGTATTTTACCAGGCTCACTTAGGAAGGCATTAGGATCGCAGGAAATGACTTGAAGTTCGGAGGGCGCGTTCCGCTCAAAAGCTATGTCACCCCCGGTGTCTAGACGGTCGAGAACGATGTCCAAGGGTACAACGCGGCCGCTGGGCCTGGCGTGTGCGATATGAACACGTCCCCCCGGTGCTTGCAAGTTGCCACCCACTTTACCCACCGCAGTATGGCCCATGAGCGAGAATGGGCGCCGATACAGCAGCATATATTGATTAAAGCCATCAATCAATAATCTTACGTGGGGGTAGGTCGTACGCTTTCTTCGCAATGTGACAGAATGATATTTCGGACAACGTTTAGGGAACTCACTAGCGCCACCATAAAACAAGTCCTTTGACTATTTACCCACCCCTACAGAGCTAGGTAGTCTCGTATCTCTTCCTCCGTCAACTTTCGGAAGGTCGGTTTGGGTCGTCCTATCGCCGCTGACATTGGTGCCTCTTCCAGCTCTGCAGCGGTCGGAACGCTTATAACACCGATTTCGATGGTCTTCTCTGTCATTTGACCCTCGAACCCCTCTTTCAATGTGAGCAAAGCCGTATGTATCGCGTCTTCCAAGCTAATGTCATCGTTATATCTGTGGAGGGTGTGAGTTATGAACGATCGAAATGTGTGGCTTCCTCACCTCTTCTCCAAAAATGTCTTCGCATTGACCATGTTCTTTCCGATAGCGCTCGCTTTCCAGGCCCAGAAAGATCCAGATGGATCGACCTGGAATAGCTGCTGTCCACGAGTGATGTCCCAGCCAGCCACCAACAGCGAAACGCCATACGGGCGCACGCCACTACAAAATTAGTGAGCATAGATACCGCAGCTGCTGATGGATAGCCTACCCAGATTGAGTAGCTTGTTGCATGACGTTTGCAATCTCTTGAGTGAGGACTCGTGTCGGAGGATATTCACCGTACATCTTCCAGTACGCCTGTGCACTCTTGCGTGCCCTCGTAATCAGTACACGAAAGTCGGGTCCCATGCCAGAGTAGACGATCCCGATATTCGGGCAGACGACGGCCACTTTCTCCAGCATCGAATCATCGATCAATATCGACGAGGATTTCTTCTCAGTTGCAATGACAATTCCGTTTGATGCTGAATAGATCAGTGAGCATCGAATGTCGTTTCTGACGGCGTATGGGGCACCTTTTATCCCGAGACTTGTTGTTCCTTGCGATACAGCTGCAAGAGCATGTTCGATTTGCACAAGCTTTCCGCTTGGAGAGAAGACAGTAAGAGAGTAACTAGATGCCTTGTGAGATACAGAGTTGCCCAAGTAAACAAAGCACGCACCTGTAGGCACCACCTCCTGTATTAGCCATTATTTCAGCAGCTTGAGTCTAACAGAGACACTCTTGAGATGTATTTCGATAGAACGTGAGGGAGGTTGAAGGCACTGTGAAAGTGGGGCTGCAGCCTGACGAGGCGCGACGCGCGTCGATTGTTTGAATTTGTTGTTATCGAAGCGCCAGCGCCATTTCGAGCGCTTGGTCTCTGTACACTCAATATTCAGCATTGGTCCCAATAACACAAGTTACTACGCTACAGATACAAAATAATACACATAATACGTTGGGACGGTCCCGTAACTTGACACAACGTCAATAAAATCCCACAGCGTGTAAAAGGCTATGAGGGTGTTTTTGCTGTTGAGCCTCCAGGATTCCCGCGATGTCTTCGTCAATGTCCTGTGATGCTTCAATCTATTGACGTATAAGTAACCTAAACGGATGGACGTCCAGCGCATGATGGCCTTACCGCAATGGCAAGGTCAAGAATGGCCCTCCCAGCAATCAAAGCCTCTTCATGATTGTCCTTGATTTCTACGTTTATTATGTGGACTGGGCGATTAAACTCCCCTCCTCTGTTCAGTAGATCTAGATTGTTGGAGGTCGAAATGAGCACGGGCAGAACGGGTATACGGAAAAACTTACCATCGCATACGATGTCAAAGCATCTCTCTTCACACGTTATGACTACATCTGCAACTGTTTTGCTGTCCTGCCATCGCTCTGGAGCGGTTTTCAGTCTTCTGTTCCGATCAAGCATCTGAAGGAGTCCGTTTGCCGTATATCTATTCCAGATCAGCTCGCTGCCCGAGGAAAAAAGCAAGGGAACATACTCACAATCGTTGATCCTTGGACAGCAGCTCCTCGTATATGGTATTGTATGGCGTCCCGAACGTATAGATATTTGGTTTGTCTATTGAGGGTCCTGGTAATCGTACAGCCGTCCCTGTCCCGGAGGAAACCACACGAAATCCAGCTTTCCTTCACAAGTAGTTGAGGCTGGGGTCTGAATCGCGATAGAAACAAAGTCCCTTACGACAGGACATTATGACCCTCCATAGATCTGTTCTGGGGAGCCATTAGATACATATCAAGGGTTTCACGGTGTCTTCACTTACCTGATTACTTGCACATACGACACAAAATAGCGGGCGAAGTTTGAAAGGCTCAGCCTCGCCTCCCGGCAAATCTTTCTCATCTAACCGAGTGGTAGCCAAAGGAGATTGCGGCGGGCCTAACGGGTGGGTGAGATCATCTTGACCTGCTGGCTGTATTTGCGAAGATCCTTGGGGAGGCGGTGTGGGCGTTGCTTCAGATTGAAGACGTTGTAAACGGGGGTCTGCACGGCTCAGACGGGGGTCACGAGCTTTTCTGGGATCCATGGTAGGACTGTGATACAAACAAATCAAGTTAGAACGCGTTCAAAACAGTATGAATTGAGAAGGAATCTTCAGCAGTATCTCGAACATTCGGGTCATCGTCACAACCCAGAACTCGTGGAGGACAGGTTGGTCGTGCTTCCACTCTGAGTCATCACTAGAAATGATACGTAGTACCACGCACCTGCTATGATGTCCTACCGAATTTATGTTCGACCTCGTTGTAAGAGTGAAGGGAGTAAGACGACGCGGACCAGTGCAGGGAAAATCACAACCCCCGGCGGCGGGCCGGGGGCCGGCAGCGGGAAGCCCCTTGACCTCAACCACCATCTACTGTTACAATCCCTAGACCGTTAGACGTGTCCCAGACTCCCACCTCCTTTGTCGGTATCGGTGTGTATGATGAACATTGACACTTGTGCTTATTGGAACCTCACAGCATGACTATGGACATCATCCAGGCGTTTTCCGCACACTATCCCAATGAAGAACTTGCCCGTGTCAATCGTGTCAATGAAGCAATCCAGCAGGAGGAAGGGGCAATTGCGGCGATAGACGTTGAAATTGAAGGTTTGATGCAAGAAATACGACGTCTGCGCTTCAAACAAACAAATCACCAGGACAAGATCAGGATATACCGCAGCACTATCACACTGGCACGGAGATTACCCCAAGAGATCCTCGCATCGATTTTCGAGTGTTGTGTACAGGATGGTTGGACTCGTTTCCCATTGACAGCCTCCCACGTCTGTACGCAATGGAGGTCAGCTGCCAGAACGCCCTCGGTGTGGTCGCATATATATGTCGAAGTCAACAGAAGGGACCCTTGTGGTCGTACACTGTTTTGGCTTCGGCGATCGGAGAATGTCCCTTTGCACGTAACCCTCGACTTCGAGAGGGACGCATCCTCACCTCATGTCATTCCAGCTGTTCTCGACCTTCTGCTTCAGCATTCGAAACGATGGAAGACTCTGAAAGTAGTCTCTCACTGGCTTCACGATGCCAACACGATCCTCAACTACTGCAGTACCGCTCTCTTCCCTCAGCTTCGTGTGGCGGGCGTAGCGATTCTCGAGGACTTTGACACGCTCGAGGACGGAAGACGAGTTGACCAGTCCGCTCAACTGGTTAGTCTATCGGCGAGTCTTCAGGGGGCATCACAGCTCCAAACTATCAATATCACCAGAAATGTTCTGTCATCTCCAACCCCTCTCCCCTCTTCATTGACCAATCTATCCTTAAACCTACCATCCCATACTATCTCCGCAACTCTGTCAATCAATGTCTTGCTAGACATTCTCGAACAAGCACCCCTTCTTCGTACTCTGGTCATTATGATTCCGAGGGGCTCTCAACCAAGGTTTATGTTAGACGTTGACGTTCAGAGGACCGTCATTCTTCCTGACCTGAACGTTCTCACTATTGTTGGAAAGGCGGACCTTTTCGGGGTCCTCCCTTACCTTCGGACCCCCTCGCTCCTTAGATTGCACCTGAGGTCCTCCTTAGAATCCTCGGGGTTTGCAGTGGAGTCCTTTGGAAGGGATATTTTTGAATTCATCTCCTCTACGTCTCCGCCACTGGAACTCTTAGAACTACGTGACCTCGACCTCTCGAGGGATCGGTTCATATCGTGCTTCTCTTTGCTACCCACATTGGAAGTCATCCGGCTTCACGAGAGTGATATCCCGGACGCGGTCCTAAATTCTTTGCACGGGCCCGAGGCACTCTGTCCCCGTCTGAGGACGTTAGATCTCCGGTGGTGTGGGCAGATTACAGGTTCTGCTTTGGTTCGTTTGGTACGTGGACGTATGATAGAAGGGCTCGGTGCCCGACTCGAAGCAATTAATACCATCACGTTGATCAACTGTGCCTTCGTTGGAGAGCGTCATGTCTTGGAGCTGTCGCGACTCGTGGTCTGTCGTATCATGATGAACGACGTAGACGATTACTGCAGTGAGTGCAAAATCTCAAGTAACAGCCTAGTGAATCTGACCACTGAATCTGAATGCTACCTTTGGATTCAGAAACTGTGGGGTGCTGCAATAATGAACGATATCGCCGAAGGATTTATTTGCGAAACATGGAAACCATTCAACAACAACGAGGTCTGATTCTTTAGGTTAGCTGCTACGTCCATTCATCGCATATCAACTCGGTGCTTGTATTCGGGTTATATCTGATACGTGGATAGACATGGTCGATACACGAAAATGCTGTAGAGATTAAAAAAAGTGTTGGACTCAAACTATGACAGAAAGCGACCAATTGAGCAGTCTGCCTCAAACAAGGCCCAAAAGTTCCATCTGTCCACGAGCTGACTGGGTCGTGAGGATCTTTGTACAGCGTACACTAGCACCCAACCCAACCTTGAATGTCGTGGAAGATAACAAAAAAAGAAGAAACGTGGCGGCATGCGCGCTTTTAAATGCCTCCAGAAGGCCACGTGGCCGAAGCGCACGTCCATCACGTCTGCCAGGCCAACCGCAGAACTTCGAGCCCAAGTACGACTCTCGTCACCCCTCCTTCCTCGCTCTCTATGGCCATCAGCGACCGCACAAAAGACTTTACCGAGGCAGTCAAAGAGAAGAGGGGTGATAGACCCCGTGTCAATTCACGACGCCAGCGAGCAACTTCCTCCGGACATGACGATGACGTTCAGTTTGGAAAGAACTATATTTCAGAGGCCTACAAGATCGTAAGTTAACCTAGAGTTCTTGAAGCTCGTCGCTTGAATCCTGCGTTGACACGGAACTAGCTCAACCATATCACAGATTTAACCAGGATGCTTTCGGCCATTCGTAAACCATACCTGAATGTCGATTCACGGCCCACTCCTTTTGGTTCCACGTCCCGGACTTTGGATTTGAGTAGTGGGTCGAAGTCTTGGGCAGAAATCAAGCAATTGTCAAATCAGGAGCGAGACGAGATTGATCTACAAGCGCGGGTCATTTTGAGTCGGTGTGCGGACAGAGTGAAAGAGATGGAGGCACTGGAGAAACGTATGTTCTGCTCTCGCCCATCGGAGGGACATTCTTATGTCTGACTTGGCCGCTCCTGGACTCAGGACGCGTCGAAATCCTGGCTAGTAAAACCAACCCCCTAGCACGTCTGCTGCCGGCGCGACTGCGACAGGACGATGCTTCCTTGACAAGCAAATCCGTAGCGGCCCATCACGCCAGCGTAACGTGGTATCTGAGCCGTAGGCTTGCTGAAGCGAGTCAAAGCCAGAAGGAGATGCAGGAAGAACGCGTCAAAAGGCAGCTTGAACGTTCGAAAACACTGGGTTCTGGGGCTACCTTCGAAGCCCAGAACTTCAATCCCAGTGACAAGCACTTGCAACCTGGCAGCGGGACTGGAAGCGGGAGTTGGCTAGGAGACGCTTCGACTAGCATCATCGCGGCCACTATTGGAGCCCCGGTTCCAATGTCTGGCCACACGAGTCAACCTTCGTTTTCAGATCTTGATGTTCTATCAGACGAGGATGACGATGACCTCGAGTTGTCGTCTTCACAGATCCAACAATTCGAGATGGAGAACGAGAACCTCTTACGAAACGTGCAGGACAAGCTGGAAGCTGTCCAGCAGGCTGAATCGCGGCTACTGGAAATCAGTGCATTGCAGGCCGAGTTGATCACACATCTGACGGCCCAAACAGAATTGAGCGAGCAGTTGTACGAGGATGCCATCGCGACCACGTCCACTGTTGAGAAGGGTAACGAACAGCTCAGGGAGGCCAAGAGGAGGACGAAGGACAGTAGGCTTTTTATACTAGTTTTTCTCATTGGTGCGAGTATGAGTCTATTGTTCCTCCATTACTACTAGTATAACATATCAGATACAGTACCACGAGATAAATATTCCAGATCTAAGACAACCCGTCTGTCGTGTATTAATGAACTGGAAGCGTTGAACACATCTATGTGTCATCCTCCTCCGCAAGAGGCTGGGGTCCCAACAACGGCGCGACCTCGTCGTAGTGCTCGATGGCATCTGCAGCCATCTCGTCAACATCTCGAGGCATTCCGGACAGCCTCCTGATATGGCGCTGGACCTGGGTGTAGACGACGCTGTGATTGAAGTAATGTGATTGAACTAAGTTTCGGTCAAGTAGGGCCATCCCGAATATACCACTTACCCGCTTGCGGCGATGGCGAAGACGATACCACCGCCAATGAGGAGACCATTGATCACCTTCGCTCCTAAACAGACTAAGCCAAGTATCTGGGAGAGTCATGGCCGCCTACTTACGAGTGTCCATATGGCTCCTTGTATCGCCATCTGAAAGAGCTGCTATACGGGAGCCCACAAAGACTTGTAGCGCAAGTTTTGGAAAGATGAACATCGTTGCCACGACGAACTGCCAAAGCGAAACGGATTCTATCGACTACAATGGGGTGAGACACTCTCAAAAAGTGAGATGATGTTGGGCGACATACTGCAAATAGCGAGTTGGAATATACCCATGGCGGGAAGGGACTGACTCGAATGAGGATGATAAGAGGAAGGCTGGGTCGATGGTAAGAACCAAGTGGAGTTTGCAGATGGGAGATAGTCTTACCCTTTCGCTCTCTGGAATGCGATCTTAGCTCAAGAAATATGGTCACGGAGGATGTAGACTTACCACAACAGACTCTAACGCTTGCCACTTCTCATTCTTTGACGACCACGAACGAAGCCTCGCGCTGAAGAGGGCCCTCAGGATCAAGAAGACAATCGCAGAGCCAACGACGGAGCCAATGGCGGTGATAAAGAAACCCTTCATGCCATAGGCAAAGCCGCAAAGGGTGCTGAGAGTTGAGTGACCAGTTAATGGCGGGAATGAAATGACAACTGGAGAGCACGTCAGAAGATCCATTAGCATGAGGTGACGGCGTGCATACCTATCGCGGCACCGAGAACAAGCCAGCCGAATCGAGTTTCTGAGAGCTTCGTAGCTTGATCATACAAGAACTGTGCAATCCGACTTGGAGAGACGACAATGACGAAGACTCCTGGTAGATTATGAGCAAAGTATTCCGAGCTTCTGGCTGAGAGTGTTCTCTCACCTAGGCATAGGTAGAATAGCCCCAATAGCCATATGAAAAGCTGGATAAGATAGCGGTGAGATGGTGCCAGAATTGGAGTATGCTGAACTTCATACCTTTCCGTACAGTGGTAGCCTTTGATATCGACGAAAAACGAGGAGAAAATAGTACTTAATACCAGGCCAGAATCCGGTATAGTTAGGATCTGGACTACTCGAACGAGTGGCCATAGTCGAGGAAGAAATATTGAACAAGTTGGCTGACAGTGAGAGCGAGAAGCGGGGACGCAGTAGGCCGTTTACAAATTGCCTTACGTCATCTACTGGACCGGGTAACCGTGCCGGCTCGCACACGTCGTCGCGTCTGTAAGCGCCGGCGCAGAGACCACCGACCACGATGGAGAAGTACAGTGCTTACAGGGTATGACCCTCCATTTCTTCTGGAAGAATCTTGCTAACTAGCTTCAGGACCCGGGAACTGGCATTCAAGTAAATTTTCTCTCTTTCTCTCCACCGCCAACCTTGCAACTGAAAAGTTACCTTAGCCGTTCCTGACACCAATACCCCCACCTCAACCGGGAACGAAATATCTTTTGGCTGCTCTATATCCTATTGGGATTGCTCTTGCCACTGTTCGAACCACTTTTGTACTCGTTCTTACTCTCGCATATGTCTTGATTGTGCAGGGCGTGTTCTCAATCTTTGTCGGTCTATTTTTTACTTATTCAAGTTGTCTACCTCTGACTTTCCTAGCTATTTGCACCGCCAGTGCATCGACTAATTACCAGAGTTCTCACTTCCTTTATCTCGCGACTGGTATTGCTGATTGTCGGATACTATTGGATACCAGTCGAAGTTGTTGCAAGGAAGAGAGGGTATGGACTCGTGTCTTCTCGTTCTAGTCCTCATTGACCGATGCATACGTATTCCAGACGCGCCGGAAATGTCCAAACGTCGTGGAAACCTCGTGCAGGGGATATCATTGTCTGTAATTGGGCCTCTTGGGTGGAAATTCTTTGGTTCGCATTCCGGTGAGTGGATTTTTCCTTCGTTAGTTCATCACTCATTCATTCTCGTTTCAGTTTCAATCCCATCTTTGTTCTCCCTGTAACGGAAGCTCCCGCTCCTAGCGCTAACAATACTCCGACAACCCCAATCGCTCACACACCAGGAAGAAGAACGGGAACAGGATCCGCCAACATCACATCCCCGAACAGAGTTGCGACTACCCAGATACCCATCGTCGGGTTCCAGGCCGTGTCGTTACTGACTATAATCAAGCAAACTGGTTTGGTACCTCCTTTCCCATGCCTCGAAGGCTGTAAGCCTCGCCCCTTGGAACAAATTCGGAAAGACGCCGATCGCCCACTTGTCGTCTTCCCCGAATGTACTTCCAGTAATGGTAGAGGTCTCCTGCGTTTTGCCGATATCTTCAAACGCTCAGCTCCAGTTCCTGAGTACGGTGTCTTTATCGCTTGCGTTAGGTGAGTTTATAAGCAGTCACGGGGAACAATGACTCTGAATTGGTCTAGATACGACCCACCTACGACATTGTCGCCAACGCCAACAATCTCTATCCCGTCGTTGAACCTGAACCCGTTGTCGCACATCTTCACTCTCGCGGCCGCCATCACTGCTCCCAAGATTTCCATAAGGCTACTCTCACCGGCTGAGTCACCCAGTTCCCCCTTATTCTTGACCAGCGAAGTAGTGGGCGACATCGCATCTAATAAAGCGGACTTGTTGACAGAGTCTTGTGCTACCCTGATTGCTCAACTTGGTAAACTCAAACGGATGACCATGGGGTGGGAAGACAAAGCTCGTTTTTTGGACTTTTATAGAGGGAAACGGTCATCCTGATTAGTAGCTAATAAAACACGGTTGATTGTATGTAGATCCAGTCGCTGCCGACGTCCACACGGAAGAAATGCTCTATGTAGGTTGTCGCGAGATTTATAATTTTGCTTTGATCTGGGTAAGTTTCTGGAACGCTCGTCGTAAATCATCTTTGAGCTCCTGGTGAGATCAAGACGTATGAGTGAAACAAACCCTGTAAGACTGTTTTTGTCCGTACCTCCAGATCCTCGACACCGATGCTGATTCTGACAAGGACCGGGCTTTCATTGGGGTCTGCACGAGCCCGATACTCAATGAGGGATTCTACTCCTCCCAAGCTGGTCGCGGGCTAGACGTAATGGCTAAGAGATCAACTGATTGTTCGGTGACTGTTGTTCACTCACAACAAATATTTTGGTCTGACCGGGAAGGTGCTTAGCGTAAAACACGCTCGATAACTGCATGGTCGAAAACATAAGTGTGATCATCTCGATTTCAGAGCTGCGGTAGCTACTCACATCAATGGAAAAGGTGGCATTAAAGCCTCCTTCCATTTGCGTCCTACGCAATCAGCTTGAATACAAAACCGAAAGGGCAACAAGGGCTTCATTGAACCTACCTCGGATCGAATCCGCGAGCGTCCGGTTCTTGCAGAGATGTGTGATAAACCTTGCTCAAAACGCCCGCCGGGACTCCATCAAAGTCTTTGCCCGAAGATGTTTCTTTTGCAACGGTATGTAGCCATTCGACGAGGGCTGTGGCAGTTTCCGACTGTTTCGGGATTCTAAGGTGAAGAGTACGCAGAGAACGTAACAGGAGCCACCCTTCGAGAGACCCCATCACCATACCCATGTAAGTGCGGTCGTGCATCAACTACCCATAGTGTGAGTCAAAAGACCTGGAGTAAGACGATGATGCAGACTAACCGATGACCATTCCTCTTCGGTTTTTACTACCAATACACCAGCGAGGAGATCGGAGTGTCCACCGAAATACTTAGTGGCTAGGCATGACGGTATGAGCTTTAGACGCGGACATCGTAGTGGATAAGGCATACCGGAATGGAGGATGCTGTGAAGAGATCAGATGAAGGCCAAATAGACCGAGAGATTCCTAAGGACTCACCAGTCCGCACCAAATTTGAACGGGTACTGTAGCGGAGGGGGTGCAAAGGTAGAATCAACCACCAACTTGCCACCGACTTTGTGAATCTACGGGTTCCCTCGTTGAGCGACCAAAATCATACGAGTACTTGCAAGTGAGTTGATGCATACCTTATCCGCATAGTACTTGATATCCCTTTGGGTGCAAATGATGAGAATACCTAAACAGGCCCAATGGCAAAGGGGGAAACCTGCCTGGATTCTCCGGTTGGATTAACAGGTGTCTCGAGCCAGCATAGATCTCCTGGTTCATAATCGTCGTCTAAATCCACGAGCTCAATATCCCTGCTCTTCCCGTAGATCTGTATCGATTGGTGGCACCCAAAGTACCCTCCGCGGATAGCAATTCGTTTAGGCTTGAAATGAACTAATGCCTGGAAGGATGCAGTCTGGTTTTAGCAGTACTTTCGTGAAAATTTAGATCTCCTTCACTCACAGCATAGCATGCGGATAATCCGGACGAATAAGTTAGTGCGTAACCATCCTTGGTATATGAGTATGAGTCATGACCCAATCCCTTCCGACTTGGCGGACTTACACTGATTTTACTAAGGATATGCTCAGCCCGAGTGGACACGTCCTGCGTGTATCTGGAGTAAACATGCCTAGCAGGATCGCGTATGTCAATATCGGATAAGAGCGCATCGGGATTCGGGTCTGCACGAAAAGCTGGAGAGAGGACGCGTTCTAATTAGAGAACGGCCGACAAAGGCCCACTGGCTCGGGAACTTACTGGTCGACACGGATATGGACGGTGCTACTTCTGCACGATCTTTGACGGATTTGAGGTGTAGATCCCCGTGAATTAGGTCCACAGGCTTGAGTTTGGCGGACATGGGTATGATGGGAGTAAGAAGCAGAAGGAACTTCACGGATTTAAGCTATTTTATGAGTCATCCATCTCGGTCCGTTCAGGGAAGATTCAGAAGCCACCGTAAACGTCGGGTATCGCGTTCAACATGCAACGTCCAGACCATAAAGAACCTGAACCGCAGCCTCTACCGTCTGACGAACCTATTCTTTTATCATCACCGCAGCTCTGTGAGGAGTTTCAGCCTTCCAGAATTTATCTCGACCCTGTACAATTCAAACTCACAAGTCCTCACGTCCGCTGCGCCGGCCCGCAAGTTCAGCCACTCAACTGAGCACTTATCCGCCGACAGAAATCAAAGACACACAACCTGAGATCACTCGGGGACTGACAGAAACCTCGCCTTTCGATGGACTTCCTCATCTCACCCTGAGTCGCGGGTTCAGGAGCGAACATCCAACACTGACAGCCGCCGGACGTGAACGATTGGCACATCATCTCGGGCAAACGTTTCGCCATCCATTAATATCCACCTAGTATTACACTCTACGCAGTCTCCCCTTGACACACACGCAGCAATACTTCAATCTATTCAACAGTTGTACACTTCTTTTGATTTTATGCTACTAGTGGTGGGTAGCCGATGTCCTAGTTCGTTTGTCAGATTGAAGAAACGTTCCTTCTGGATTGTTGAGAAATCTATCAATTTGCCTTCATCTGGGCGAGTTTTTGAAATGCTTGTCTTAGATCGTCTTTGAGTTCCTGGTGAGATCGAGAGATGTGAGTTTGAAAAATCCTGTAGGACTGTTTTTGTCCGTACCTCCAGATCCTCAACACCGACGCTGATTCTGACAAGGACTGGGCTCTCGTTAGGATCCGCACGAGCCCGATACTCAATGAGGGATTCTACTCCTCCCAGGCTGGTCGCAGGCTGGATGTGATGACCAGCCGACAGATCAATTGATTCGTTCTATGAACTTCCAAGTCCACTCACGACAAATAATTTGGCCTGGCCAGGAAGGTGCTTGGCGTATAACACGCTCGATAACTGTGTTGGGATATATGAGTGATCATCTCGATTTCAGAGCTGCGTCAGCTACTCACGTCAATGGAAAAAGTGGCATTAAAGCCTCCTTCCATTTGCGTCCTACGCAATCAGCTTGAATACAAAACCGAAAGGGCAACAAGGGCTTCATTGAACCTACCTCGGATCGAATCCGCGAGCGTCCGGTTCTTGCAGAGATGTATGATAAACTTTACTCAAAACACCTGCCGGGACGCCGTCGAATTCTTCGCCCGAAGCAGTTTCTTTCACTACTGTTTGTAGCCATTTGACGAGAGCTGTCGCTGTTTCCGACTGTCTCGGAATTCGAAGATGAAGAGTACGCAGAGAACGTAACAGGAGCCACCCTTCGAGAGACCCCATCACCATACCCATGTAAGTACGGTCGTGCATCAACTGCCCATGATACAGTGAGTCAAAGGGGCTTGGGGTAAGATAACATGGACTAACCGATGACCATTCCTCTTCGGTTTTCACAACCAGTACACCAGCGAGGAGATCGGAGTGTCCACCGAAATACTTAGTGGCTAGGTACGGCTGGCATAAGCTTCAGACGCGAACATCGTGGTGAATAAGGCATACCGGAATGGAGGATGCTGTGAAGGAATCAGATGAAGGCCAAATAAGACCGAGAGATTCCTAAGGACTCACCAATCGGCACCAAATTTGAATGGGTACTGTAGAGGAGGGGGTGCAAAGGTAGAATCGATCACCAGCTTGCCACCGACCTTGTGAATCTACAGGTTCTCTCTCTCATCAACTGACCAGAACCATACGAGTACTTCCAAGGCAAGTCGACACGTACCTTGTCCGCATAGTACTTGATGTCTCTATGGATGCAACTAATAAGGATACCTAAACACGTGCAATGGCGAAGGGGGAAACCTACCTGGATTCTCCAGTCGGATTCACAGGCGTTTCGAGCCAGCATAGGTCTCCCGGTTTGTAATCGTCGTCTAGATCCACAAGCTCAATATCCCTGCTTTTCCCGTAGACCTGCATCGATTGGTGGCACCCAAAATAGCCTCCGCGAATCGCAATTCGTTTAGGCTTGAAATGAACTAATGCCTGTCAAAGGATGCAGTCTAGTTTTAGCATTACGCTCACGAAAACGAGAAACTCCTTCACCCACAGCATAGCATGCAGAAAGTCCGGATGAATAAGTTAGCGCGTGCCCATCCTTTGGTACATGAGTGTTAACCACGACCCATTCCTTCCATCTTGGCGGACCTACATTAATTTTACTCAGGATATGCTCAGCCCGAGTGGACGAGTCTTGCGTATATCTGGAGTAAACATGCCGTTCAGGATCGCGCATGTCAACAAATTCGGGCACATCGGGATCTGGGTCTGCACGAAACGCTGTAGAGAGAACGCATTCGATTCCGAATCAGAGGTCAGTTGGCAAGGCCCACTGGTTCAAGATCTTACTGGACGACACGGATATGGACGGTGCTACTTCGGCACGGTCTTTGATGGATTTGAGGTGCAGATCACCGTGAAGTAAGTCTGCAGGCTTGAGTTTGCTCGACATTGGTATGATGGGAGTAAGAAGCAGAGTCTGAGGGATTTTAGAAATTTCGGCTATATTATAGGGGTCGTTCTAGGCGCTCGCTGAGTCAGGGCTCTAGGGCGCTTGATGGAGAATCGGATAATCCACACCCGAAGAGCGAGCGAGCGCCTAACAGAATAGCCACTGGGTACATTCTTCTCCTGCGCCCTTTTACTCTACCGTCATCTTAATGGCTCTACGGTTGAGAGTCTGTCTTTTACTTACCATCTGAGCCCTCAGGCAGCACTTATCATCATGTACTCACTTGCTACTGGTGCTTACTAGTTCCGTCAAGGAGCGCCCTCGGAAGCTGAAAATACTCTACTTCCGAACCTGCCGTGAAAATTATGACTCGACGCCCTCCTGACATCGCACCCTGGACCAAGTACCCCAGATTCCAGGTTTAGGCCCGCCTCAGGAGCTCCGTGCGGATGCCCGACATCCTCAGAACTTGACGATTCGCATGGAAGCTCGGGCAATCGTTTTGCCTTCCGCCACTCGGTACTTTTCTCTAGTGGTATCAGACTCTATGTAGCTCGCTATTGGTTCCCGCGCTAGGCTACACAGCCGGACGGTTTGTACAGGGAAAATCTGAAAGGACCAGTGTCGGACAGAAAGCTGATCCAACTCGTGTAAAAGACGTAAAACCGAAATTCAAATTCCGTCCCCGTTGGGGGGGAACACCAATTCTCGATTCGGGTTTCATCCCAGATGCGATAGGCGACGACCGGGTAAATTGTCAGGACTTCCTTTTAGAACAATTGCCAATTATGGGAAAGCATATTTTATATCATTCGAACAGTACACTGACACTGGACAGTACAGGATTTGTACATGCAAAAGTACACTACGAAAATGGCCAGTGAATGTTGGCGACCTGTACAAAAAATATCAGTAATGAGACTTGAAAGATGAGCTTGGACAACGTTACGAAGTTAGTTCGAAGTTCTGCAAAATTTAGTGTCAGTGGTGTCTGCGACTGTGATGGAATGTGTAGGGCGACGTACTTCGACAATTGACTTGACTTCCTTCCATAGACCTTCACGCCTTGATGGGTGTTTGGTTCAACTTGAGCTGAGCCGTACGGACTTGAGGGTTTGGCTTGAGTTCTCGACTCGACTTGAGGGCTCGATTTGACTTCTCGGCACTGCGTTTGCGACTTGAGATGATAGAACCAAGAGCTTGAGGCATGTCCGACTTGCAACTTTGAAAAGTAACTTCCAGTTGTAACTAACTTGAGGCATTCATGAAACATTCGTTCTTGAGGCACGAGGAATTCATCCTTCAGAGTTGAGACTTGGGGCGTTTGAGTCGTCGATGAAAGGATGATTAGCGATGGTCTCCAAGAAGGCAACAAGTGAAAATTGTTCAAGATGACATAAGCTTCCATCACGTGCCAAACGCGTTTGCTCATGACACCAACAAACAAAGACGCGTCTGTTCCGAATAAATTCATTACAACTCGAGAAATTTTTGTCTGATCAATTCATATTCTAGAGTATGTATCAAGAAAGTACTATGCCCAAGAATCCGCCAGTACGTTCGCTGTGGTCTTGCCTGTTTGGCTCTCCTTGCCTATTCAAATCCACACCTGACATCATGGCACTCGAGGACGTCACTTTTCTCTTTTTCGCGTCCTTTGCCTGTGCCGCAGTCAGTCTGCCAGGAGCTGTGTCCTGTCAGCCTCGCAATGACGGAGCTGACTATTGGCTTTCAAGCGCGAATGGAGGCGTGTTGTATAGTCCTCATAGCGGGGAGATCCAACCTTGGAATGCACCAGCACTCATATCACCCCCAACGACCAAGCGGCCTTCGTAACCCATATTGACTCACACTCTCGTCTTTGTCATCTGTATTGAATCATAGCGACTTCGTTATGTCACATTTTTGCGAGTTTTGAGATTCTATGCGAAATCGTAGCAAATTGCAAATGGATTCCGGCGAAAACCTGACATGAGAGTTGGTGTTATGCATATGTGCAGATTTGAGATATATTACAGTTATTCCTGTATATAATGAGACTCGCAAAAAAAAGTTTCAAAAAAAAACCGCGAAAGACGAAGTCCCAAAAAGGAGAACCAACCTCAACCCCTGTCCCGATGTCGGAGGCGGCCTCCCGGATCTCGGGTCGCTGCTAGCACTACCGTGAGCCCCCAAAGCCTCACGTACATTGTAGACCGTGTACACTCATTACAATGGCATATTGTTGGCACGATAGCCATATATCGAGCAAAACAAGGAGGAGAGAATCCAGATGAAGGGAGGAGGAGGAAGGACAGGGATGGAGCTGTATGTACTGGCAATGGCGTCACCGATCGGTGTGGAGGAAGCAGTGAGCCCCTGTTGACTACCCGTTTGGGATATGACTTCCGGCTCTTTTTTTCTTCGAAATTGTTTTCGTGAGTCTCATTATTTACAGGAATTACTGTAATAACACGAACGAAGGTCTGGCCGTGTACGTGTGGTCTCCCAAAACTCTTGGACTCTAGGTTCTCCGGCCTTGTGCTGCTAGTGGTATACATATAGCTAATGTCAGGCTAGTTTGTCGAATTCTCAAGTTTCCCTTTCAAGTTGCAGATCATTGATGCCTCCCCATTAACGCCACGCACACTACCACCCACCTGATCTAACCCTCTTCACAAGAATGATGACGCCTCAATGGGGGTGTTCAATACAGACAGCTATACAATACAGCACTTTATAATACGGTCTATTCACGTAAAAGTAGATGTTACGCATGTTACTGAGGTGGGTACCCCATGATCCCTGCGTCTCTCATGAACACATTCCACTGCTCATCTATCCCTGCATTCCCAGACAGCATCCCCAAGTCCATAAAGCTCTCGGGGAAGATCTCAGTGTTCATGTCCATCGATGGAGACCCAATCGTAGCCAGACCACTTTGCTCATCGTATCCTTCGGGCGTCGTGGCTTGCATGTTGCCCATGTAGTTCATCTGTTGGATGAGATCCGGCTCGATTGCAGAGCTTGACGCCTCCGCAAGTTGTCCGTTCTGGTAGGCTGGTGGCTTTTGGGACGCAGGAAGTGTCGATAGATATTCCAGTAGCGACGGATGGACTTCTCGCAGGGCGTCCGGGAGCCCCGGAGAGCTGGAGTTGGCGTCGCTCGTGGGAGACGAGGCCGCACTAGTTGTATGGTTCTTTGTGCTCGAAGAGGATCTCCAGCGTACTTTTGAGGCCAGCAACTTACTGAAAAATACATTTGTTTGCCCTCCAAACAGCGCAAGCTCGTCGTCGCCGTAGTCGTGGCCGACTGTATGTAGGTTCGGCGGAAGAGGGCTCCCATCTCTGAAGTTGGTATAGACTTGTGTGGCTTTCTCTCTCAACCGAGTCAAGATTTTCTGCGCCCGGGTTGGTGTGAGGAAGGCACAGATGATATCATTGTTTACGTACCAAACCACTCCTGGCCCGACGAGATTTATGGGCAGTCTTCTCAAATAAGTTGTACGCAAAACCGAGTTCCGTGAACGCGTTCGGAGCCATGGTTGACGAGGGAGAATGTGTCACAATTGTGCCTACGATAACCTAGTGGAAGTACGTTAGGTCTGTGGGAGTCTGATAGGTCATCGGTGAACTCACCGCTGCTGTAAAGACTTGAAATTCAAGAATCAGAATCAATCCCATGCTTTTTAGGCCAGACAACTTACGATGCGTCCAAATTCCCCACCATCGAACACAAAGCGCTGGAAACCTTTCATAGTGTTGAGATGTGGCTCTGATCACACCGGAGGCACACCGATATGCGGCCAGGAAGGATGGAGCATATGGACTACGAAGGGGGTTGATAGGGTGGTCCAACATAGCCTGAGCAAAAAAGCTGCGATGGAGGTACAGCAAGGCTAACATCAGGGAAGATTTAGTCGAGCAATCAGACATTCAATGGACGCGGGAGAACGCACTAACTGCTCGATACAGCCCAAGGAGGCAACCACGCATATAAGTTGACGGAGTACAATGCTCATCTCCGGGGTTCATGAACATGTTGAGGTGGGAAGGAAGAGGTTTCTCTCTAACCTTACGATCCAGGTCAAGAATGGTCTCGTAATTGGGAGGTTCGGCGGTAAGCGTGAGTTCGATGACCTGCGAGAAGATATCCCGGCTAAACTCATACTTCCACTGATAGACTTTTACAGTGGCGTTAGTGAAGGCTTGTGGCGAGTCAAGGAGGGAGAATCACAGCTAACTAAAGGTTTACCATCCTTATCCAGGGGTACATCTTCGTCCGTAGGGAATTGACAATCGACATACGACATACGTATGGACGGCGGGCGACCAAGAGCAAGACACTATAAGCGAGGTTTGAGCGATCGGGAGCAACAGGAAATCGACAGAATCACGAACGTGATGCATTTCGAAGGCAAGTAATTCATGGAAAAGAGACCGGCGCCTCTGCACTATTTTGTTCTCAAAATTCCACCGCGCACTGTCCCGATCTAGAAAACAAAAACAGGCTGAGAAATCTCCCACTAGACAAACTTTCACTCACGGAGTCCGATCTGTTACAAAAAACAAATGAATCCTGGTGTAGGGTACAGCACGGAGTGAAAAACAACGCACACTTTGTCCCAACTTCGTCGCCAAAGAGACGATACACCACTAGAGGAAAGATGAGAAAGAGTGTATTATACTTGTTGAAATTCTGTACCGCGCTGTCCATGGTGTAACGTCGTCCGGCCATGTTGTGGTAGGTAGCTGTCAAAGCAACAGCTTGGATGGTCGCTAATTCCTGAGAGTCATAAAAGGCGCGGAGGCCCAGGGCAGCCCGCCCCAGCTGAAAGTAGTTTTCAGCCTCTAGGTTGACTGGGAGTAATCAGGTATTGATGGACCCTTCTTATGTAAAATCACACTCACAAGGTTCGAGAGTCAGGTCAGTGAGTGCACCGAGGGAGAATATTATGAACAGGACGGCAAGCTTGTGCGGTGATACAGCGGAGTAATGTTCATCAGTGTCTGAGTTTTTAATTTGCTCCAAATTTCGATAGGTGGGGGTGAGAATGTCGTGGACGATTTCCTCTCGGCGAACTGGAGAGAAGGCCCAAGAGGCGTGCTCCAGGTATGTTTCGCACAAAGCCCAAGCACGAGGTCGTTCGGGGAGATGTTTGTAAAGTGTCTTTAACGTCTGTTCGGCAGCGTCTTCGCGGGTCAGAGGGAAAAGGGAGGATATCTGTATTATCTCTTGAGGTAAATGGTCTTCTTCCATGGGAGGCTCATCATAATCCGCCCCGTTCTAAAATGTATTAGCAATTCCGAATTCAGCGATCGATAGGGGTAGGCTTACCAGGAACAAAGCCTAGGTGTTCAATCCATTAGCTCATTTCCAACAACGAGACAACACACAGACTTGCCTCAGTGCCCGCAGAAGGCCCAAAGTACTTCCCAACACCTGGCTCCCCCATGCTGAGTGTTCCGGGCGCGTTAAGGGATTCCGAGCCAGATGGGGAATGGGGACAGCGCTCAACCACCAGGGATGTGTTTCGCTCTGGTCCGAATTTTATCGACAACAGCTCCTCACGTAGAAGTGGGTGTTGTTCGGTGGATGAACTCGAGTGTGCTATAGCCAGCGCATCCTCCAACTGTCGGATCCTCTGTCCCATATCGTTAATCTTGAGGTGAAGCTGAGAGGTGTCGGCAAGAACGTAACTATACCGGGTCTTGAGGTTAGTCAGAGTTCGTCAAGGACGGTACAGAGACGCACCGAGTACCCTGACCAGACGACAAGGCACCATTCGGACAAATCGAGGGGCATCCCCGCCGAACTACAGACGAACGTTAGTGGTGCTGGGGACAAGAAGCTTATGACCACTGACCGCATGAGCTACACGGAATTTTCCTATCGCACTTGAGTTTGAGTCTGTGAGCCAGAATGAGGATGACCACCGCCGAGCATATGAACGGAGAAATTCAAACTCACCGCCGACATTCTGCACAAGAAATCTGGTGTAATCGGTGAGAAGAGCCAATAATATGATAAATTTGAGGCGGCAAACCTCTCCTCGGGCACGCCTGCCTTCCAGTCCATCCAAGCTCTTCTTCGTCACTCGCCTCTGATTAGATTGCGCATCTCGTGAGTCAGATATCATCGTAGATGATGGTGGTTATTCGAGAACATTGAAATGAAGGAGTTGAAGGGGCCTCAGTCAGCGTCGACTTAATGGAGGTTAATGTCAACCGAAGGACTGATGTCACGTCAAAAATGCCGAAGATGCCGGAATGCCACAGAGAGCTTCGCGAGCTCGCCAGGCTTTCCTCTCGTCCACCAAGACTGCAAGATTTCTCTCTCAAGCACCTCATATCTCAAAGCTCGCCTTGAACATGTACTTCAGAAAGCCCGTTTTCTTTGCTCTTGCAGCTCTAATTACGTTTCTTGTTGACTGCCCTGCGGTATCTGCCTCTACACTGCCTTCCACATCTCAAGTTCGGTCACTCTACGCAAGAGCCCACTCGCTCGGAAACTCCTATGTATTTCAATCTCGCGATGGGTGGACCTCTGTGAATGCTACAGACTTACCCTACAAGTATCGCCACGATCACCATCAAGTCGTTGAAGCTAGATCCAGAGAACACGAGGACAAGAAAGTCAGGGCGAGCGTCAAAGTCGCGCAGGACGCGCAAAACGCGAGGAAAGGGAGAAAGAAAGAGAAGTCAAACGAAGGAGCGAATACGGCCAGTCCTAAAAAGCCCGCCAAACCCAAGACGATCCCGAAACTCAAGGCTGAATCCATCCTCGAACCTGTTGCTGGTTCCTCGGGCAAGAAATTCCGCACATCTGGCGAGGCTGAGCCCGTTACCATCACTTGGTACGTGTTGTATGATAGCACATCCATATCTCGGTACTCAATCGCCGTTTACCAGGTACACCGGGAACGACCTTTTGCGGCCAAGCTGTTGGGCGAATGAAATTTGGACCCCCACGGCGAGTCACTTATTACATACGCATATAAGATATATATCTGATAGGCGAACCTCAGGACTCATCGTTTGTATGTGCTGTGACGCTGGAAGGTTGGAAAGAGAAGCCACAATGTTTCAAATTTCTCGAACGTGAGCACTACCCCATCTGATTCACTGGGCTTTGCTAACATTATCTAGTTTGCAATGGGCCGGAGAAATGTATCTTTGTGAGGGTAGTCGACACTTGTGCCGGATGTACAAAAGGATCGAAACATGTCGACTTGACCAAAGCGGCGTTCAGTGCACTTGCTAGCTTGGACGAGGGTCGGCTGGACAACATTCAGATGAGGCCCGCACTCGAACTTCCTCTCGTGAACCGTTTGTGGTAAGCGCCCGCGTCTAGTCAACAATCCCGACTTCACCTGACTTCCTTCGCCTGTAGGTCGAATGATCTTTGGGGACCGAAATGAACAAGCCTTACTATTGGACACTTACTAAAGTCATATTCATTGTCAACGTAGATTTGTAGCATATAGCGCTGTATCTTGAACCAACACCACTTTTGTATCAATCACATCCTATTACTAGACTTGTCATGTCTTTATAGAAACCCTCTTTCGCTTCTTGCCCTCCGAAATCTTCGTGCGCACTGTTTCTTCATCTTGCTCTTCTTCGAAAAATTGAGCCGTCCGATCATGACCATTTCGTTGACGCAAATATTGGAGAGCAGCCAAATTATACCCTATCATCTCCTTTTGTCGGTGCAATGCCGCTCGTAAATGTTTTCGCAAAGGTATGAGCGATGTCCGCATTATACGATTTGCCACGATCTGGTGATGGTGTGTTTTCAATAGGAAGAAGATAATACGTGACACCAAGGGTATGCTCCATTCCTAAGGAGACTTAAGCGCGACAAAAATATGCAAGAAACGGAGAAACATACCCTCAAAGCCCAGATGTTGAGATAGTTCATCAGTGAAACAACTTTTCCGAAAGGCAATACGAGGAGCGCGTCCTGCAACGCCGTATTCGGGATTTTCTCCACCACACGGAGAACATAGGCTTCAGGTTCAAGATCGTAGCCGGCTAAAACGGGATTCCTCGGAGGAGGCTGAAGTTTCATGGCGTCGTTTTCGGACATTCTTGAGATTGAATCTTCATATTGCCTGAAGGCCTCGCGCTCGGCGTCCGCGAGATCCAAGGCCTCGATGATCCGTTCTCCAGCCATCAAGGTTTCTGTTGTTTGCTTGCTAACCCCAGTCGCCTCTGCCGTGTTGTCATTGGAACCCGGTGCAGTCGTGGTATTTTGCTGATTGAGCGTATCTGCGACACCACGTTCATACAATTCCTCGAGCTCTTTCTCTCGTTCCTCCTCCAGGAATAGCTGAAAGATCGGTGTGTCACTAAATCCGAATCTAAATGCTGTTTCCTGGGACTTACGGGCTCGTCTAATTTCTCCCAAACACGGATAGATTTGTCGTGTGACCCGGAAATCACGAAGTTTCCATGGTGGCTCAATACAAGAGCCCAGACTTCACCGTGATGTCCCTCAAGGCGCTGTATGTTTTCGAACTAGCGGATGTTGATCAGTAACGTATGATGGTTACTATTAAACTCAAACGGCGCGTACCTTATCCCCGTCCCAGTATTTCACCATTTTATCTTTTCCGACCGTCCAAAAGTAATGAGAATCCCTCTCAAAAGCAACTTGCATCACACTCTCATCATGAGCAAATATAGATTTGTGACAGTCCCCAAAGTCGAGACCCCATATCTTGACGTTCTTGTCGGCCGAGCAGGTGACTATGAGTTTTGAATCGGAGGAAATGTCCATCGACAGGACGGGGAGCTGTTTGTGGGGAGCATTAATGAGTGGCGCAAGCGAGAACGAATACGTTCCGTCGTACCTTGTGGCCATAGAGCGACAAGAAAAACTTGAGGGTGTCTTGATAGAACACCTTGACCGTCGAGTCGAGGAGAGCGACCGCAAGAAACTTGCTATTTGGGCTGTATCTCACGGACAAAACATCGTCTGTCATCTTTAGTGTCCGGTAGTGGACAAGCGACAGCAATCGGCCACTCTGAGTCTGTGGAAAAGGTGATTAGCGACAGCAGAGAGTCGGTTTTTGTACAGATTCACGTTCTGGTCACTCGCTTCCTTATGTTTAAACTCCCAGAACTTGACATCCTTATCGGCGCCCCCACTGACCATTGCCAGCCCATCTTCTCGAACATGCAGCGACCAAACTGTTCCAGAATGTGCTGCCACCGTCTCGATCAAGGAGGAAGACGAGACGTCAAAGATGAGGATTTCTCCTGATTTTGTCCCCACGGCGACCTACAAAGCAAGAGTCAGCTACAGAAGAACTAGCAACTCGGCAAGGAGAGACACGAACATGTCTATCGCCTGGAAGGAAAGTACTACACACAGCAGCCCCACAGTCCATGGTGCGAATGCATGCAGTCGTCTTCATGTTCCAGATCTTGAGGGATCCTTATAATGTGCACTTTTCAGTATTGAGGACGCGGCTGAGACTGACAACTTACCATTAGAGGCGGACGCAAGTAGTTGGTCGTCGGAGCTGAGACACAATGTACGAACATCTGCTCTGTGTCCCGGTAGATCCACTGAGTAAATCCGACTAGGTTCTGGCAGTTCTTTTGATTTCGAAGGAAGTGGAATAGAGTACACCTCAAGGGCGTTGGAAGACAAGGCCGTCAGGATCTAGAGGAACATGAGAAACCAGAGACACCAGAGATTCCTTGTAAGCGTTAGACACGAACCTGTATTCCGGATTTTGCGTTGGTATCTCCAGGACCAAAGTCAAACGACCTTATTTTCCCGCTCCCTCGAACGATAGCGTAAGGTGTAAAGAGGTCTACGATACCAATCTCGGCATCTTCGGGATCTTCGTTGCTTCGCTCAGTCGCACCCTCATCTTTCCCTTTCTTCTCTTGCTTTTCTTTTGCCCTTTTCTTCCTCCGAGCCTGCTTTTTCCGGATTTCTTCCTCTGTTCGTATCCTAAATATCTCAACGGATCGATCGTGAGACTGCACTGCGAGGAATGGGTGCGTCGGGTGGAAGGAAATCTGGGAAATACGATGCTTTGATGAGAGTGGTAGGGAGGAGATAGCTTTAATGGCCTTCGCAACCTGCGAGACTGTCTTAGACGATAAAGAAGGTATGGATTATCGTGACGTACTTCTCCAGTATCTGTCTCCCTCAATCCTCCCGAAATGATATCTCGGTCAATTTTCCAAGCCTTCACCTCCCCATCGCCGCTTCCAGTGAATATCAGGTTCTGGTCAATGTCAATATCTAGCGACCATATGTCGGAGCGGTGTGCGACAACTGTCTGCATGCAGTGTTGGGTGGATAGATCCCAAAGTTTGATGAAAGTATCCTTGGAAGTTGTGAGTAGTGCACCGAATGCCGACGCGGTGGATGTGGAAGGAATGTCGCTGAATGCTGGTAAAAACTTAATACAGGTGATTTGGTCTCGGTGACCTCGCAGCCTAAGTAAATGTCAAGGAAGATTCAGAATCAAAGCACGTAAGCTTACCGGTATAACCCAGCTTCTCCGACAACATCCCATATAATAAGGTCGGTATCCTGCGAGCCAGACGCCAGGTGGGTGCCCTGCTCATCGAAAGCCAATGCGGTCACCGCTTTTTTATGACCGTTGAAGGTCGTTATGACAGATGCCGATGCTGAGTCCCATAGACGAATAGAGCCATCGGCATAGCCCACTGCGAAAGTATTTGGTTTGGGAGAACGATGGATGCAAGTCACTTCGGCCCGATGTCCAGTTTCGTGCCACATCGAGAGCTAAGCAGAGAAACAAGTCAGCTTAAAGAAAGTGTGGCCAAGTCTAGAGAGACGCACCATTTCACCCTTCTTGACATCCCAAACCAAAACATCCTCGAGGGCGGGAGCATAAGCCAATTTACCATCGTATAACGAGTTGGACGATGAGCTGCATACTAGACCAAATGCCTGCAAAGGTAGAGTAAATCAATCCTGTGGTGTTCGATAACCTGCATTGAAACTGAGTACCTGAGTAGGACCGTGCCTCAAATAACTTTGCACCATGATGGAGGGAGAGCAGTCGCGAAAGAAAAAATCTGACCAAAGTGCCGTGATGTGCCTGCCACCGGCATTGTACTTGGCACGGGATTCGCGAGCTTACTTCCGTCCTCTCATCCTTACCATGATGCGTTATTCCTCCGCGCCCGAAGCTGCGACGCGCCTGCTGGGCTTTGTCAATGCATCACCCACACCGTTTCACGCTACCTTCAATGCATCTCAGCGTCTTGAAAAGGCTGGTTTCAGGAAGGTAGGTTCATCTCACTAGAACATCCGACCAGGAAATTGATCCCTACAAGCTGAGGGAATCCGACACTTGGGATAAAGAAATGAAGGCTGGCGGGAAATACTACTTTACCCGGTGTGCTCTCGAGTCAAAACTACCTTCTATATCCTTCTGATCTTTCCTCGAAGCAACCAATCTTGCGTTGTTGCATTCACCTTGCCTCAAAAGTGGCAACACGGTGCTGGGCTGAGTATTGTAGCCACTCATATCGATAGTCCAAACCTCAGAGTGCGCGTTTGAACATACTAACTGTTGTCGAAACTCATCTCGTTTCTAAGGTTCGCCCCATCTCCAAACGAGAGAACTCGGGTTATCTTCAAGTCGGCGTCGAAACGTACGGTGGAGGGATCTGGCATTCATGGCTCGATAGAGATCTTTCGCTCGCCGGAAGAGTGGTCACATCCGACAAATCAGGGCAGTTCTCATCTCGTCTCGTCAGAATCGACCGGCCGATCTTGCGGATTCCCACTCTGGCTATCCATCGTGAGCGACTGCGCTGCCTTCTTTTTCCCAGATAAATAAAACTAGAAGATTTCAGTGGACAGGGATGTGAACAGCAACTTCAAGTTCAATCAAGAAACGGAATTTGTTCCCGTTCTCGGCCTGGTAGCCTCACAACTGAACGCCCCCAGTTCCACCGAAGAAAAGAAGACCGAGGCACCTGCACCTGCACCTGCCACGAGTGTGCGCGACAATCACCACTCTGCCCTTCTCTCACTGTTAGCCGGCGAGCTGTCGGTCGCACCAGAGGGGATTCACGACTTTGAGCTGTAGGCTGACACCTCCTGCTCTGTAGCGAAGTTTACCTCATAACAAAGCCAACAGTCATCTCTACGACACTCAGCCAGCGGTCATCGGAGGATTGAACAACGAGTTCATCTTCAGTCCGCGAATGGACAACCAATTTTCGTCGTAAGTGTACTGATTCTTTCGGTTGATTGAACTTTTACGTATACCACCACTCCAGCTACTGCGCACTTGAAGCTCTCATCAACACCGGTTCCTCAAATCTCTTCCCAACACTCGAGGGCAATGTCAATGTCATCGCGCTCTTCAACCACGAAGAAGTTGGAAGTGTCTCCACCACGGGTGCCGAATCCAATCTCATTCCTTCTCTGTTGAACCGTTTGTCACCCACTCAAGAGACACTAGCACAGAGCATTGCTCAGTCATTCCTTCTTTCGTGCGACATGGGACACGCTATCCATCCCAACTATAACTCAAAGCATGAGGTCAACCACAAACCTCACATCAACGGTGGCATGGTTATCAAGACCAATGCGAAGCAAAGGTACACTAGCGATGCTATCGGATCCTTCATCGTAAAGAAGTTGGTTGAGAAGAAGGGTGGTAAAGTACAAGAATTTGAGGTTCGCAACGACATGTAAGTGTGTTGTGTTCTCGCAAGTGCATGTCGTTGAGTTCTCTCTGCCAGGGCTTGCGGTTCTACTGTCGGGCCACACCTCTCCACGATTGGTATGAGAGTTGTCGACGTCGGGTCTGCAATGCTGTCTATGCACTCCATTAGGGAAACCGCAGGATCAGGGTAGGTTTCGTCTTCCCGAACGTCCAAAGCGCCCTTGACTGATTACGGCTTTCAGCGACGTGCAAAGTTGTATCGATCTCTTCGAGGCCTTGTTTGAAGGCTTTGCCGAGCTAGACAAAAAACTCACTGTCGATTGAACGGATGAAAAGCACTTGGTGGGGAGTACGTTGTAAAATAAGGCGGGTGAAATCGAGGAGACTACAAGTAGTATGATATAAGTACACTGGAACAACAAAGAACACTGGTCATCGTTTGGCCTTCTTTGACGGAGGACGATTTGCGTGTCGAGGGCCGGAATACGAGCCCGAACCTGTCAACACATTGCGCTTCTTCGCTGTCCGTGAGTAATGAGACAGCACCCATTCCCGTTCTGCTTCTGTCTGTTCTATCGTTCCCTGTCTTATCTCGTAGGCTACAGTAATGGCAATGGTCAGTCAATGTTGCGCTGAGTGGAATATGAACTCACGCTTCATTTCGAACCGCGGTCCTACTTCGGCCAGCTGAACCTGTTGTGGTAGCTTCACAAACACATGATGCCTTGGGTTCGCGTTTGTTAGCACAAGCACGTCGAGAGAATAAATGAGACTGACCGGAACGATATGAAATCGTCCTCATTCGCGAATGTCATTACTCTTTTGCTATCCTCTTTGGGAACGGGGAAAAGGTATTTCAGGACGTCCTGTATTCTTTCTCCAAGTTTGGACGAAAAGTTTTCGAAGATTAGATGTGGGTATTGTTCCGAGACGGTCGATTCTTTGTACGTCGCGATATCGTGCCGTAGCTGAACGTTATTGAGGGTGAAGTACACTGTCGGTCCATGGGGGAAGTGAGAGACAATCATAGCATCTAGGCCACAAGGACCGTCAGCCGAGACTGGAAGTCTAGAGGAAACTGTTGCGCACCAGGAACACCACGATGTTCATGTAGAACTATCAAGTCTGTTACGTCGTTTGCTCTGCACGCGTCTGCCAGTTCCTTTATCACATAGTTTCCTCGGTTCACTCGATGAGAATTTGGGAAGACTAGTCTCATTTCCTTGAAACCACATTGATTACAAAAGCCGGGCTCGATTGAGTATGTCGATACTTACCTTGGAGAACTGAAGGAGCTTTGACGATGGATCTCTCGACGTCGTGATTACAATTTTGGGGTCTTGAATACCGGCTCTAGAGTATTCATTGTCGATATGAGTTGTAGGGTCTGAGATGCTAAAATAAGCGAGGGACTGTAGGATACTTCTGAATAGAATTAACCTGCTTGAGCCTCGTCAAATTCGAGCTCTTTTCCTAATTTCCTCGAGTCCTTCTTTAACTCTGTCGGCATCGGCTTGCCAGTTGCAAGCGCGTCTTTCAATTGTTGCTTGCGCTCATAGGTCTGGCGTTCTTGCGCTTCTAGCGATTTCGCATAAACATATTGCCTCCTTTCACGTATTTGACGTCGAAGCTAAGAACGTTGTAGATGAGAGGCTTTGAATCAAGAACGATACAGGCGTACCATAGTGAGGACAACCCGCTCAAAACCAGAACAACTATACCAGTACTCCTGAGCAAGATTCCTTTGAGCGGAACAGAGATAGAGTCTTGGAGTCGATTTTATGGACGATAACTCGGGAGGCCAAAACGACTTGGTGGTGAGGAGGAGGAAAGTTTTTTTTAGCCGCCCGCGTTGCTCACAGGCGTTTCAGGGTTTGAGCGCCAAGCACAATCGGCAACGGTTGCATAAGCGCCCGCTGTAGATGAAGCGCTTCCATCCACTACCTTCAACCAACCCGGAATTCTCTGTTCTTCGTTCCTCAGCGTTTACCGAGTTTAGGGTCGAGAACTGGAGGTTGAAGCGAGATGGGAGCGGTAAGGTAGTTCGAGGCTCGTCGAGCTGGTCCTGGCGAGATTGCATCCCACCGGTAATAATTTCCTACCTCTGGCCGAAGGTGAGTTTGTTGTGTGCGCTGTACTGGAATTCTCAAGTAAAGCAGCTCCTTTGAATCAGGTTAGCTTTTGGCCACGGGCTATCATTATTTCAATCGCTATTCTTTTACTATGGATGAGGTGCACTCAGGTTCTTTTCGGTGCGTCTTCAAGTATTCGCAAAGTCTCCTACTTCTAAAGGCATCCTAGAATCTGTCATAGTCCTTCCTCGCCACGGTATTCAACTAGAGACACATCGAGGTATACCCCCATGGACCTTATCTGCTACAAGACGCTTCATACCCAAAGCCAATTTGCGCGACGTGGTCATAAACGAAGCCATCAAAACATGGAACATCCGATACTACTTACTTGCCATCAATGAGCGTGCCCCCGACACCATAGATCTCGAAGTTTTGTTCCCCGTAAGCTGTCCTTACCGTGAAACCTATGACAGAATCTCACTGAAGCAAGCAGAACATCCTTCCTCACTTCCCAATCCTTCAAGAGGTCTACCTCGGAGCTCACGACATTCTCCTCAGAGCGGAACGGAGTCCAAATGGATGATTCCACTCCCAAACGTTCCATTCTAGCTATGTGTACCATTATACCTGTCTACAGAGCTTTATAGTCTACTGTATTACACTAAGCTGTCCTTGATAGGTTGTCTCGTCGTTCACATAGACGTATATTAGCCTGATATACGCCCACACGATACCAATCGCACAGTACACACTCGTCACCATGAGTGGTAAAAACTCCATATCCGAAGAGGCAGTTCCGCCCCTCCACCAAGAGACTGCGTGGGGGAACAAGGCGACAAACACCTTTAGGGGGATAAAGCCGAACAGGTAGATCTTCTCCACGATATCTAAGACGACATAGGAGAGAGACTTAGGAAATCTGAAGTTGTAGTTGGAGATTCGGAGCCTTTAGTCTTACGGCCGAGCAAACGATGTTACATGACTTACTCATAGACGCGTTTTGAGAGCGGCAAGTAAGTAAATATGAGCCACCCGACCGAATATAGCACCTCAACTATCGATTCTGTGTGTGGGGTTAGAAGAAGCTAAAAGGAGCAACGCGTCGAAAACATACCTGTGGGAGTGAAGAGCAAGGGGAATAAAGAGAAGATGCCGGCTACCGATGCCAGTATGAACGTGCGGAAATAAGCTTGCCGTTCCGCAGCAAGCAAACTAAGGATACCGGTCAACCCACGCGAAATACGAGGGAGAAAAGAAATAATGTTAGCAAAAATACACACCTCAGCGGGACGAGGACCATCAATATCGCTTTCTCGTGCACATGCCATCCAAACAAGAAAGACGTATAACCGCACAGTGTGAGAGCCGTTAAGAAGGACTTGTACGTTGGTTTCATCCATAATCTGAGAAGAATAACCTAGCCGCCAGAGTACGATGAGCGCTCATCTATCAAAGCCACCAAAATAGACTGACGGATTGGAAGACTATCGTGATAGTAAACGTGTGAATAGGCTTCACGTTAGGTAAAACTGCAAACACTGTGTCTCCAACGAGCCCGCGAGAAGAAGACACAACTCCTTCTGGGTTGATTGGGACTTCAAGGCCCATCTTTTGAACATCTAGGAGCAAGAGGTCAACGAACATGGACACTAAAAGTAGACCGGTTAGGCCAGGTACTTACATCTCAGAAGCACTCTGTCCACAGTAGTGACGAGTGCCCAGGCGTTCGGTGCCCAGTACGCGTGGTTCAGACCACGCGTGAATGGAAACAAGCGGGACAATAACTGAGGGATTTGCCCCATAACGATAAATGGCCCGAGGGACGCGATGAAAACTCCAATAACGGCATTGGCGAGAGCGAGAAAGTTCTTGATCTGTAATCGACCAGCAGGCGACAGACAGAACGATCTGAGCAGGTAGATAAAATAGGCGGGCTTGGAGAGGAATGAGCGTGGTTCTGGCACCTGGCGCGGTCAACTTACTGCGAGATACATGTACAGATGCTTGAAGTTAAGCAGCACAGCGAATAAAATCCCGCTGGCTAGCTTTTGGCCCTGTAAACGATCGTGAAGACGCGCTCTGTCAGGACTGAGGAACAACCCACGTTACGGGCCATAAGAATAGACCATAGTAGGATGCCAAACATGAATCCATTATACTGGAAGTGGATATGATCAACAATAAGGAACCCGGGGTGTAAAAATATCGAAGCTGAAATCCAGCGTTGGGTGTCGGGGTCGGCAGAACCTCGTATAAATCTGTGACAATAGTACCAATGATCAATTATCGAAGACTCTGGGCGTACAGGAAAGACTCACTTGAGAACGGCAGCTCCAAGGACAAATTCAGTCAAGATGACCGTGGTACGCTGATATGCTATAACAGACCACGAGTCATAATTCAAGTTGTCAAGATTCACGATCCTGGGGTCAATAAACGAGACGGGTATGGATAGTATCTTCTCGAAATAGGCAAAGAACGGAGGGTAATCGAGAGCTGGTGGTCGATTTGATCCAGTCAATGACATTCTTGTTCGAGTTGAAAGAGGACATACTCCACTCGGACGTCGTCTATGAAGAACGCAGAGTGAGTATGTCGCGCAACGCGGAGAAAGCACCCGGAGACACACGTCAAAGTACCATTTGGACAAGGGAAGGGAATGTGTGATTGCGAGCCAGTTTCTGTGAACTTCAAAGTCTGTTGAACGACTAGATGGGCTGTGAGTCATTCAGAGCCTACGTTCCAGCTGCTCGGTAACTCACTACGCGGGGAACAGAAGAATCTTGAGAGCGGTTGAAAACAAGAGAATGTCCCATTCCGAAGCTTGTAGTATGTTCCACCGTGAAGGCTGCTGTGATTTCTCAGAGTCCTTCGCCGTTATGGAAGAACTACTGAGTTCAGCTTTGTGTTCTGTAGCTGCAGGAGCCGGGGAGGTCGTGGTCATTAACGAAGAAGTAATATTCCCACACGTGGACGTGTTCGGTCAACAACGCTCATCATGATGATGATCACTACTACGGTCGTGTCTTGTCTCCTAACCGTGACCACAGCCATCTCTCGCGAGGCATTCTCCGGCCCAAAATGAGTGAACAAGTCGCTGTAGCAAACGCGGTTGCTGATGCAGCTCCTGGGTGCGTCACTTCCAGTTCCTCCGAGTTTCCATTCCATTGATGAACAATCCACATCTAGCGGAACGCTCGTAAAACTCATCATATTCAGCATTTGCCTCGGCATTGCGCCCCTTGGAAGCTATTACGCGTCTCTCAACTACATCTGGAACGGTACGGTGCTCAAGAACTGAAACATCTACCGAAAACTCAAGATTCCCTTTACAGGAAACGCAACGTTCGCAGCAATCACCGCCGTGGTGGCAGCAAACGTTGTTCTCATAACATACATAATCCTCTCCCTTCTAGAGGACAAGTCGGCACCGGTGCAAAGAAAGACTGAGACGAAGAAACAACGATGATCTCGCATTACTCCTTTCGATGCGAGCCCGGTTTACGAAAAAAGTTCAGCTTCTTGTTTAGCGACGGATGCCGCGGTATCCTTTGCTCTCCCTCATCCTCAAGATTCCGATTGACGTTCAACGTTCGGTATTTTGCTTGTACGGTTACATATACATCGAGCGGTGCTAATATATACATAGATACTGGTGGAGCGAATGTTCCGGGAGTAATATTCTAGGGCAATTCGATTCGCGCTTTCATTGGGAGATTATGTCGGACACGGGATGGACGATGATCTTGAATCCAACGCCCGTCTCCCGCCTCTTGATAACGATATAACAAATATAACAGGTGGAATGTTGGTTAAACAGCAATTCCATACTGGACAGGTGTGTAGGTGGGTGAGGGCGCCTTTCGTCCACTCGATTCCTACAGATGAACAATCAGTTGAACCGGACACCAACCGAGCATTCCGAGAAGATGTGACTCACCAGATACTTCGGAGTAGAGGTAGGGAACTGCCATACCCGCTCTCGGAACTCATCGTCGGTGCTACTGCACGACGAAATCGATTCACTCGAAGTCGTCCGGTGGCTCGCGGCTAGCGGTTGTGTTCTGTTGCGGGGAGGTTGGTAAAAAGAGCGTGTCGTGTGTAATCTTTGCACGGCAGAATCACTGGCAAACGAGCGGGGCGGAGGTCTGGTAGGGGATGCGGTGGGCGACACGTAGTCGGGACTTAGACAATCCTGACTCTTAAGCGGCCTCCGCGGACTCAGAATGGATGACCGGGTAGGGGTGCTGGGTGTCGCTAAAGGGGTAGAGTCTGAGGAGCTACTGCTCGGGGACGGTGGTAGTGTGGAAACCGGTGAAGCACGTATTTCGAGGGGCTTCGGAATCGGTTTCCTCCGAATGGTCAGAGGGGGTGGTTGAGGGAACAAGGACAAGGAGGCTGAGAAATCAGGAGTCAAGGGGCTCTCTGGTCCCAAGTCCTCGTCGTCGCCTGTCTCTGACTCGTGTACATTGTCCAGCGGTGGCATAGCCTTGCTCTCGAACAGGGTTTTATCAAACGAAGGACTGGGGGGAAGATCCTGAAAACGCTTCGCCCGAGAAGAAGATCGCGAAGAGGATCGCGAAGTGGCGACTGATCGGGGGCGCTGGCTGGGAAGTACTAATCCGCGAAGGCCACCACTGGCACCGAGTGTGTGTGGGTCTTCCTCTACCTCTTCAAGGAAGCCTTTCCAAACACCGTCTAACTCCGGTAGACTTGCCTTTGTGCGAAGACACGGGACGTGTATATGAGGCGGAGGCGAAGGGGACGTGCAGGAGCGTGTTAATGGTACACGAGGCCGCTTCACTTCGGATAATCTTGGTGGCGTTCGTTCCGCCCCAGGAGAATCGAGGTTAAGACTAGGTGGACGAGAAGGTCGCCGAGGAGTTTCCTCACTGCGCCGGTATCCATCAAGTGGTCTGGGGCTGGGGGAGTAAAGAGTAGGTTTCGATGAGGTTCGAGAAGGAGGGCAGGAGTGTGGAAGATCGGGAAGCTCCCCATAAATCTTGGGTGAGCCCAGATTGACTACACTCTGAGCGTGGGATAGAGAGTATCCCGGGAGCGTAGCAGGAGACTTGTGGGGGCTCTCGGTCTGAGGAGCCAAACCGAGGTTACTCCAGTTATCTTGTTGGTCGGAGGTCGAGGTCGAGGGTTCGGACATGTCCCTCTGCAGCCGTTTCTTCCTCCATGTCCTGGGCGAGAATATTGAAGCTCCTTTCATCGCGACGGTCTACTCAGTCAAGGGATGGGCGAAGGTGGGAAGGGGTGTCGCTAGAAGAAGAAAGTATGGTAGGTAAAGGGATTTATAGGCGGAGGAATTAGAAAAATTGATAGGACTTACGGAAGTATCGGCCAGGCAATACCCTCAATCTTGATGAAGAATGGGTGGGAAATCAAACCTGTGAGGCATGCGGAGCGTGTAGAATATAAAGGCCTTGATTGATTGACACGGTGGAAAACAAGCAGCCTGTCTCCTGAATCGAGTGTCATACATATCTCGAGACCTTGCGTAAATTCGCTCCTAAATGAATAAAAATGTAGGGAGCGGTTTCGGATCGTAATACCTCCTGTATACGGAGTGGTCCTCCTGCGTGTTTCGCAGGATGGAAGTGGACCGTCTGGGAGAGAAAGCAAGTGGGTTAGTCCAATCGATTGCGAGCTTGTGACAGACCACACGGCCGTGCCTTTGACACTCTACTGGAAGGTACCATCCATCCAGCGTTGAATGACTGCACGAACCTGGTCCTGGACTCTGATCGAGGTCGATAAAGCTGTGTCCTATCTAGCCCTCCTGAAAGTGTTACATCCCCGGTGAAAATGACGACACGCGGAGGATAGGGAACTCCCTCCCCCTCTGGTCCGAGTCGGGAACAGTAACCTTTTAGACAGAAATCTCTTGCAGCCGATCTTCAATTGGTTCATTGCTGACTTTCAGTAGACGGAGTATCAACAAATCTGACTGAGGCTGACTGAGAGTCTTCATCCTCCCTCGGCATAGCCTGGGCAGTCGTCCAGAGAAGCCAGGTCCCTTGTGAGTTACAGGTACGGTTCCCCTGACTCTGAAGGGTAAGCTCGAGCGTTGATCCGCTCCTTTAATTATGCGTAGGCCCGGTGGCGGAACGCTATCAGGAAACGTCAGCAAGTGCACTTCAGCGCTGGTACCGGGAACCAAATCGTACCGATACACTAGCAAAAATATTTTTCTCATTACTGAACTAAGCACCTCTCAACTTCTCTGACTGAACACTGATCTCAGGTCAACATTCCTCCCGCCGGGGGCTTTGGGAGCCCGAGAAATAAAATATCGGGAGAAAAGGTGGTTCCGATGGTCTGTTTTAATCGCACGAAAGACGGGCTGACCTTGAGCGCCACTTGTCCTACAAGGAAACAGTGGTGAAGACCGCCGAGAGAACCAATGCGAGTGTCATGGTATAATAAGTAGTATTAAATACCTTCATTACAGTGTTGATACAGGAGAACATATCTAATGGCACAACGATAACAGACAGATCATGAGTAGTAGCGATGCATGAGGGAGAGATCCTGACAGACAGACGAAACCGGAAAAAACCGAGTACTTAGAAGTCCTCGTCGATCACGCTACGAGGTCATAATCAATCAGTATACACATCCCGCAATGCGAGGGGGAGAAACTTACAAGGCTTTCGACGCGGGTTGCGCGGTGGTTTCGGTGGCATGGTTGATGCCAGCTTTCGAGTAATCCGACACACGCTTCTCGAAGAAGTTGGTCTTGCCTTGCAAAGAAATCATATCCATGAAGTCGAAGGGATTCGTGCTGTTATAGATCTTGTCGTTGCCGAGGGCGACGAGCAGACGGTCCGCAACGAATTCGATGTATTGGCACATGAGTTTGGCATTCATGCCGATGAGACCGACGGGCAAAGCATCTGGGGATAGTTCAGCGAATGATTCGCAAAGATAAACAAAGGAACAAGTTACCTGTAAGGAATTCTTGCTCGATCTTGACTGCTTGAGTGATGATTCGCTTGACGGTATCGGGGTGAGGTCGGCGCTTGAGATGGCTGAAAAGAAGGCAAGCAAAGTCGGTGTGCATACCCTCATCACGGCTAATGAGTTCGTTCGAGAAGGTGAGGCCAGGCATCAAGCCACGCTTCTTCATCCAGAAGATGGATGCGAAGGATCCGGAGAAGAAGATACCCTCGACAGCAGCAAAGGCAACAAGTCGCTCTCCAAAGGTCGACTTCTGGTCGGCGATCCAGGTAAGAGCCCAGTCTGCCTTGCGCTTGACACAAGGAATTGTCTCTACCGCGTCGAAGAGGTATTCGCGTTGGCGTGGGTCCTTGATGTAGGTGTCAATGAGGAGGGAATACGTTTCGGAATGAATGTTCTCCATCATGATCTGGAAGCCGTAGAAGCATCGAGCCTCGGCAGCCTGAACTTCGTTAGAGAAACGCTCAACCAAATTTTCGTTGACGATTCCATCCGAAGCGGCAAAGAACGCGAGGACGTGCGAGATGAAGTGACGTTCGTTGTCGTTCATGCGGTTGTTCCAGTCGTGCAAATCCTTGGACAGGTCCATCTCTTCAGCAGTCCAGAAGGAGGCTTCAGCTTTCTTGTACATTTGCCATATCTGTGGGGCGAGGTAATTAAAGACGTGTCAAGGAGAGGTATGAGACGCGACGCGTACTTCAGGATACTGAATAGGGAACAGGACGAAACGGCGCTTGGTCTCTTGAAGGAGGGGTTCTTCGCCTGCGTGGGATGTCAGAAGGAGAATGTGTTTGCGTCGACCGACGTACTCTCTGGCAGCTCAACATCACCAACGAATCGCTTTCTCAACTCTTCGAGATCCTCCTCCTCTTCTTCCGAGTCCTCTCCAGTTAGCGGCGACGTTGAACGACGCTTGTCGTCGATGAGCGACGCGACTTTTTTGGCGGACTTCTTCGTTGGCGACTCCAGAGAACAGGCTTGCATACGCATTGCAGCCTGATATAACAAATACAAATACAGATGAGTATTTGTTGATATTGAAGTGCACGCGACGCGACGCGAGCAGACGAACCTTTTTGGAGGGGGTAGGGCCAGGCGAGGGGGTACGAGGAGCAAGGGTCGGAGACATTGTGCAAAGAGAAGATAGATTGGGCGTCGCTTGGAGGGAAAGTAGAGGAAGTCCTAGTGGTAGGAGGTGAAGAAACAAGTGAGACGAGTCGCGTGCTTTTATGGCTGGTCACAAGTTGCACATATTTGGCGTGTTCAACATACACGAGCTGCTTCAACGATGAACGTGAGCGCGTTGTTTGATTTCGCTTGCGTGTCACGTGCTACGCGAATAGCACAAATCAACGTCCGATTTGGTCCGAACCCGAGTTGCCAAGGTGCAAATTGCAGCCGAAGCCGGGGCGGCCGTTGCAGCAATTATCAAGCTACTCAGGGTCGATGACTCTGAGGTGGCCTTCCAGGGCCTTCCCGAGGCAGATACAACAGTGCTACGACCTTGTCAGGGGCCCAACAATTTTTCTGTATGTTTCAGAGTGCCACATAAGAGTCAAAAAGTTCGTACTTACAACTTCAAGTAAAGGCGTGAATGTTTCATGTGCAGAAAGCCGAGCGCCGGCCAACTGCGTACGTGGGAAGATCATGATAAGATGTGATAAGATCTGAATCACTCAGCGGTACCGACGTTACTCATGATCAGGAGCCGGTGACGTCGGCGATCTGAAAACTTGTCATCTCAACTCAGTCAGCTCCATGCCGCCACCAATTATCTGAGTCTAGCACCATTGAAAAACACTAAAAAACTCCTTTCCTCTTCCCAACATGGCCCCTCAGCTATATCTTCATTCAATGAAAGAGCAGATCTATGAGAATGAATGCGACGAACAAATGGACTTGGACTTGGAAGAAGGCATGCATCTCATGTGGCATTACCACTCGCTTCAGCCACTTACTTACCATCTAAACATCATCAGAGCCTTTATTGAAGGAAAGCAAGCGTCGCTTTGTCTTGTTCCCCATACAATACGAGGATGTGTGTGCTCAAGTCTGTCTGCTGAGGTCACCACCGTCACTAACATTCTCATTGGCAGATATGGCGAATGTACAAGAGGGCCGAAGCATCATTCTGGACAGCAGAGGAAATCGACCTGTCGCACGACCTAATGGACTGGCATCAGCGCCTGAACGACAATGAACGGTTTTTCATTTCGCGGGTCCTTGCATTTTTTGCGGCATCGGATGGAATAGTGAACGAAAACCTGGTCGAGCGGTTCTCGAATGAAGTCCAGGCTGCAGAGGCACGATGTTTCTACGGATTCCAAATCATGATCGAGAACGTACATTCGGAAACTTACTCCCTTCTCCTCGACACATACATCAAGGACCCATCCGAGCGACGGTTTCTCTTTGACGCGATAGACACAGTACCATGCATCAAGCGCAAGGCTGAGTGGGCCCTCAAGTGGATATCCGATAAACGAACATCATTCGCAGAGAGATTGGTCGCGTTTGCCGCAGTGGAGGGCATATTCTTCTCCGGATCATTCGCGTCTATATTCTGGGTTAAGAAGCGGGGACTCATGCCTGGTTTGACTTACTCGAACGAACTCATCAGCCGCGACGAAGGACTGCATACGGACTTTGCCTGTCTCCTTTTCACTCACATTCGACGACGACCTCACCCCGACGTGGTTCGTAAGATCATCGAGGAGGCAGTGTCAATAGAACAAGAGTTCTTGACAGGTGCGAAGTTCTGCCCGCCGATCCTCGTCTGTATTCTAAATTTCTCGCCGTCCCAGACGCGCTACCAGTTGGTCTTATAGGAATGAACGCGAAATTAATGTGTCAATATATCGAATTCGTCGCAGACCGCCTTCTCGTTTCACTCGGCAACGAAAAGATCTACAATTCTCACAACCCCTTTGATTTCATGGACATGATATCCCTGCAAGGAAAGGCCAACTTTTTTGAAAAGCGGGTCGCAGAATACACCAAGGCCAATGTCAACCATTCAAAGCCATCAACGCCCCAACTTGACGATAGAAGATTGTGAGTTATTCGAACACAAACCTGGTGCACTCCGGCCACAACCCCTCTCGAAATACGACCTGCGCAGGTCGTGTCTCCAGAAGGTATTGTGTTCGAACTGCAGGTAGGTACAATCGATCGTTGAACATGGGCTGACTATTCGTCAGCACGATGGATGCAGATTTCTAGCTGCTTTCTTTGTTCGTTCTGCCGATACCCTGTATAATCATTGCTCCCAACCTATCTTCTTGAAACCCCACTCGCTGTATCTTAGACGATATTGTAGAACCCCCCTCATTCCTACTTGTACATACCTAATAGCTAGTTCGGACTTCTTGGAACCCTGTAATGACACCGCAATGCACAGTGTTGATATTGGCACACAAGTACATACACATACATTGAGATGTTACTTCTTCGAGATATGCACCACTGGCAGACAATCAGCCCATCTAGCTCATATAGTTCCAAGTCGACAAACCTACCATCTTCGTCTTCCAGAACATGATCCAGTCCCACTTTCTGCCCTCGTGTATGTTTCGCACTCGCACCCCAGACGACAGCGCTGCGGCCGAATTTAGGAGCTATAAAACAGCACAAAGAAACGCGCGACTTACTACTTCATCTGCTTGGCGATCTCCTTGTGTATTGACATACAAAAGTCCTCGATGGTACATTTACCTCGCCTCAGTACCACCGGTGATGAGTAGTCCGGTGCCAGTCCGCGAGGTTTTGTGTAGACTCGAACGAGGTCGAGTGTTTTCCACATCACGTCGATGAGTTCGTCGACATTGAGCCACTCCTTTGATGATATAGGAACAGACATTGGGATTTTGTACCTATCATAAAGATGAGGGGTTGTTGATCAGTGTAGACAACAGTGGTACGTACAGTAGATCCAGCTCCTCGATTGAGATTGCGTCGATCTACTGGACGATCAGGAAAGGTAGATTTGGCGAAAGGCACAAACACACCTTGTTGAGTACCTTGGTCGAGTCGTCAGCGTCATTGTACACAACCTTCAAGAGTATAGTTACTCACATATAGGGCGGGAATATATACTCTGTTACCCTCTATCACATCCACCAGGTCGTCCGCATTAGCATTAGGCTCACGAATGGCGACATCGGCGTTGTTTATCCTGTACTCGCTAAGAATGGCCTTGATCTCATCATGGTCGATATTTGTTAGAGGGACGGTATTTGTGATAGCGATACCACCACGTTCTTTCTTACGAACGATAATTGCAGGCGGTTTCTTGTTTAGTCTGATGCCGAACCCTTCCAGTTCGCCCTCGATGATCTTCTTGTCACCCAGCGGTTTTAGCACGTCCAGCACGATGAAGATGAGGTTGCAAGTGCGGGCCACTGGATTAGTTGGGTCAATTATGTTGGTAATCTCGGGACTAACGTTTGATCTCCGTACCGGCGATGACTATGGGGATGGTTAGGATCAGATCACAGATATACCACAGTGGTACGCACCTTGTCGACCTCGACCTCGACCATCGTTTGCACCCTCGATGATACCCGCTGCAAGTTTGATTACATCATGACTGAAAACCCGAAAAAATCTCAACAGCGAACATACGCAGATCTAAGATTTGTATCGGTGCGCCGTGTACCTTTACTGTTCCAGGGACGGTAGTGAGAGTAGTGAAGTCGATGGCGGAGACCTCGGAATGTGTGCCCGTGAGTTTTGACATGAGGGTGGACTGATTTTCGATGGGGACTAAGCCGATGAAGATAGTTTGAACAATGGAATACCGACTTTTCCGACTGAGGGAAACCCAACGAATCCAACTGATGCTATACCAGTCCTGATAGGATCGTGAGTACGATGCACTATGAAAACAGACAATATCTCACCTGGCGACGTCGAACCCGAGCCCACCGCCTCCCCCTCCACTGCCGCTGCTCGGTGCTATAAGTTCACGGCGAAGTTTGGCTAGTTTCGCCTTCAATTGACCAAGATGGTAGGCTGTGGCCTTATTCTTTTGGGCTAGAGAAACGAAGTGTCGACACGAGATGGAAGATGTCAAAGCTCGGTCCACATACTTTTGGCCTAAAGATACTCATTCAGAGAACTGCTTCACCAGCCAAAAAGCGTAATACTGACCATTTCATCTTCGATTTCCTGACATGATAAAGCGATGAAAATAATAATGCTCAGAACATTTTGGAATGCAAACACCGTCAATCGGACGCACCTTTATTTTCTGTACGGTCGTCATTGTTCTGGTTCGGGGTGCTCGGCAAACTCCGAACCTGTGCGCGGCAGTTGTGATGGATTTGGTATCGAACATCTTTTGACCTGTGACACTCACACTCTTTCAACTCTGCTGAATGCGACGGGCTCGCAGTCTCAATTTCTGTCCTTAATCCCTCTACAACAACCTCACTCTCGCTATGTGTTGCAGTGGTCCCAAATGGAAGCGAGAAATCGTTCCCGACCACAAGGTATCGTCCCTAACAGCACCCCAACCTTGTCCTCTTGAGCTCACCTCCTTATCCCCAGTTCGACTTCGTCGACACCACAGAATTCACAGATAATGGCTTCTTCATGCGGCTCAAGTACGTACACAAATTTTCATCCTTGTATGGCGTCTCATCCCTGCTGCCAGATATCTGTTCCTCTACCTTATTGTCCTCAAGTCATTCCTGGTCTACATGTCTGATATCTTCACCGCCATTACCATGATATCGTCCGACGGCTGGTCTAATGAAATCTTCGAAAAATGCTCCAAGCAGAATGAGGGGGACTCGGACTGCGTTGCCATACCTTTCGAAGTTGGGAAATGGCTGTTCGTGGGATGCATTATTTTCTCTTTCCTTCTGGTGCGGATACTTTTGCCGTCGATTTCACGCTTCTGAAGCCATTTTAGCTCGGATACGAGTCATGGAAAGCCCGAAGAATCATCGCCAGTAGAGATATATCGTACGCCTTCACCAACGTCCTCGCCAACAATTACTACTCGCTTCGTGAGTAGTTTTGGTCTTCCCGCACTCGCAAGTTTTCATGGGTACCCCAGGATCATACAATCACTTTTGTTTCTTCGATCACATCAGTAATTCGACCAAAACGAGCGACGATTTTGCTTTCTTTGTGTTCTTCGTCTTCAAGAGTAAGCCTCGCCCTCCTCCCTTTCCATCAGTGCCTGACGCCGTCCCACGGATAGGTTGGAAACGTTTGTTGTTAGCCGACGGACCTCGTCAGACCATCAATGCCCTCACCCTTTACGCCGTCTACCTTTCTCGTAAGAATGAGAAGGGTGAATGGTACGAAATTGGCAAGTACTTCGACAACAAGAACTTCACCACGTCTGCTTTGACGGTCACTACCTTTTTCACCGTGACAATCTTCGCTGGTTCCTTACTCCTTCTCATCGTCGCCGGTGTATGCTACGTACCCCTCCTGATCCATATTCGAGGAAACCTGAAGGTAAGCGGTCTTCCCTTTCCACCAGGCAGCAGCTGCTAACGTGAGCTCTCTTGCAATCTAGGAATACTGCTGTCACAAGGTTGACAAGGTATGTCTTGACATCTTTCAGCATGGTCATTGCGGTGTTAAGTGATTTATTTCTATAACAGCGTATCAGCGCTGTCATCAAACGTCGACAGAAGCAACGTCTTGCTGACGCTGCTAAGCTGGCACAGAAGGAGGCTATGGGTGACTACTCTCATCTGAAGAACAAGAAAGGAGAGCTTGTTGGCAAACCTCTCCCGCAACCTACACTTCCCAACCTCTCCGTTGATGATGACTTCGACGACGCCTCCTCGCTGCGCACCCGTGGCCCTCCTGGTAGCACATATACCGCGGACCAGTACTACTACCAAGCCGACAAAGCCGGTTATCCACCACCCATGCCAGCCTACAACCCATACTCTACACATCAACCACCAGGCTCAGTTGCGCATTTTAACCCTTCACAACCGTCGTTCGGTCGCGAGGAATCATTATACAATTACCCCTACGAGAACGAAAATGAAAGCTCTGCTCACCTTACGAGCTCGGGCGCTCCGTTCGCACAGATGGACCGTCCTGGATCGGTTCCACCTCCAATGAACAACCCGTACAGTCCTGGTGGAAATAGGCTTGACCCTCGCGACGTCTATCAAGGGTACGCGACTGGGACACCTGATCCTGTCATGCGGCGGCCCTCTCCTCAACCTTCGCACCTTGGCTATGACGATGGCTATTCACACCACCAGACCTCTAGCCCCTCATATACGCAATATTCCAATCATCCTCCGGACAACCAGTATCATCAAGGGTATGGACATCCCTCTGATCCCTCTGGATATCCACAAGAGCGCTATGGCGGGTACCATGGCTATGGAGGAGATCAGCATTCCGTTCATGATGTTCGGAGAGGACATGATGGAAACTATGGAGGAGGAGGTGGTGGCGGCGGCGGCAATGGCGGGTTTGCCATGTAGGCTTCATTTTTATCGATATCTCCAGCAGCTTCTTGTCTTTCTCTCACTTTTGGACACTCCATACACAACCGCTTTGCACTTTTTTTTTCTTCTTCTGAGGGGGCGATTCCGGTGTATGTGTATAACATCGAATACAGTATAATCATCGCAATCGATAGAATTAAAACGATCCAACGTCTTCAGTTACCATAAGTAAATCAAGAATACAAGAATAATATTAGGTGTGAATATCCAGCACGCTCTGACTGCGGCCACCTAAGATCTAACTCAGCCTTCCCCAAACTACGATGATGATGAGAAGAATCAAGATGCCAATGATTGCACCAGTGACGACGCGTTGCTGGTACATCCTGCGAACGATTACCAGAATCTGTTATTAGAATGGGCTCCTATGAATAGCACTTTGAAGAGCGGTTCGTACCGTCTGATCATGCCTTTCAACGTGTTCGATGCACGGTCAACGGAAGTATTGGCAATTTCGAGCTACATGAGAAGGGTTAGCACTGTGATGACAAGCAGTCTGATGGACGCACCGTATTCCGCGAGTTCTCAATTTGCTCTCTCTGCATCCTGAGATTCATGAGAATGTCGGCACCCTGCTCCTCCGTTTCCAACGCTACTCGCTGGGACTCTTGTAATCTCTTGGAGCCATCCTCAAGCATAGCCGTGCCAGCCAGTAGTCGTGTCCGGTCGCTCGTCGGACCGTAAGGCTCGTCAGAACTCGTATAACCTGGCCGCGACGAAGAGGAAAGCAAAGAGGATCGTGCCAGTTTGGCGTTTACTTCCTTGGATTGAGCTTTGTACCGCGATAGTTCCTGTTTGGCTTCCCGCAGTCTGGCCTGATACTTTGGACGAAGAGACTGTGGAATGCCTTGGATTTCAATGTCCATTTGCGAGACCTGAACGGTACACGCTACTGTGAGTTCGCCCTGTCCGGATTCTAAGGCAGAGCGGATGACATGCCATTTCGTCTGCTTCATCTAGTTCCATCTCGACTCGTCGCAAAGCAGCTTTGCTCTGTTCTGCATTAGGGGAGAAAGGCTGAGGTTGAGATGCGCAGCTGGGCTCGTTCAGCGAAGGCGACTCACCAGGGTCATTGTCATGATCTGCTTCTAGTTTCTCTCGTATCGTGCCAATGAATTGCTTGAAGTCCTGCTCGTAAGAGTCAAACAATGAGGTCGGAGAGTTGTCCATGGTGCCGGCCAAGGTGGGGGTATGCCTTCAAGGTGGTGATGAGGACCGGCATCCGGCGCCAGGCACAAATTACTGGAAGCGGGAAGGTGGGAACCTGTGGGAATAGTGCTCAGAGGCAGTCTGCAGCACTGCGGCAAGTTCGCTTTGACTCTGACTCTATTCTCTACAGCGAACTACATACGAGTACTGCTTGAGATACACAAGATTGCTGTGAGTATCATTATCGTGTGTAGAATACAACCTTCTTTGCCAGGGGAATACCAAGGCCCTCAATACAACAGAGTAAATTTTCCCTCTCTTGTCCGCGCGGCATCGATTCCTTTTAACAGGTGTCAGATTGATTCTCACCACCTTGGTGAAATGGAAGCTCATCACTCACATCGAGAGACTTGACGGAGAGTTGGGTGCCCGCTATCTGATCAACGGCAAAGAGCTCGCCCTTAACATCGGCATCTAGTTCTGAGGGGCTGTAGCTATCGAATTCCTCCTCTGGGACCACGGCGAATTTAGATTGATGATTTAGATCATCCAGGGGAATCGGTACTCACCCACATCATCATCCGGAGGAACAGCCCTCGAATGATCTGGGGTTGAGAAACATGCATAGATGTTATCATCCAGTAGAATTCTGCATTGCTCCAGGGGATACCATGAATAGGATTCCTTCAAGGGGGGTCAGATGGGAGCCAGAGATTTGAACGAAGGCTGTTCTGCAATTCTCCTTACAGGATCACATAAATAGGACGGTGAATAGTCCCCCTTATACCGCATTTTCTGACAGGTGTGAATGTAATACCCTGTGTCAGTCAAGTGTGAAATGGATGAGATGCGCACACACGATGATAGATGTCCGCCCCTACGTACCAAGGTATACAAAACTCAAACCAGGTGCTCCTGCTCTGTGTAGCTCGCTCGCCAAGGAGATTTCCCGCAGAGCGCTGAGCTGGAGAACGCGTGTAAAGATCGAGTTTCACGCCGCGTTTGGCCATACACACCTTGCCGAGTGAGAACGCATCCCATTCATCGTCGTACATGAAGTATACGCTTGACACGCAGGACGGGAGGATGTCGAGTACCGCCATGGCGATCAGCTTGCCATCTAGCCGATATAGCTGGTGATACGATCCATAATTCGTGGGTAGGCGACCCCCCGATTCATGATGCGAGGAGTACGGTATGGGTTCCGGCTGACGGGTAGTTCAAGACTAGGATTGGAGGAAACGAACAATCACTTACACGCAGCGGGGACTCAACCAGGAAACGCTTGAACCCCGAGCGGGTGCTGCTGTCATGATGGATATTTGTTTGGTACTTCTCAAAGAGTTCGTACTTTTCATTCGTGAATGAAGAAGGTTCTAGAATTATCTGGAACAAGGATGAGATCGGCGTTCTCAGCCTGCGCCAATACGTACTTCAAATCGGTGAGCCCATCCGTCCTTCTCTCCCGGTGAGTGTTCGGAAGCGTGAAGGTGCTCGATGAGATCAAAGTTCGTGGTATGCTTTCCTTTTGACTTCGCGTTTCTGAAGTGGGCATTTCCCGTCATTTCCGAGTGCCGAAAAAGATGAAAGATCTTGACTCACTTCTTCCCGTCCTCTTTACCGTGCTCTATGAACCGATTCCAACTGATGCATCCCCTTGAACGAGATGAATCCGCGAAGAGGTAATGGTACTAACCGATTGACCAGTTGTCTCTGACTACGTGAAGGTTTGAACTTGGTCACATCCAATCTGTAGTTCAATGAAGTGTGAGAGTCGACGAGATCGAGACAGAGACCGCCTCACCGTATTGGGTACTGAGGACAGCAGGACGCTTTCAAATCCGGTTTGTAGCACCACGTTCCTGTCCGATGACCAATATCAACATTCGAGTCCTTCGTGGAATCGATCGAAGAACTGTACCAGACCGACGCCATCCTCGGTCAATCATTGATTGGTAGACCTTTGAAACGCGATATCTGAATCGTAGTGTTTCGTACTGGTTTAGAAGGAAGATTGTACTTCGCAAGAGAGTTGCATTGCAGCCAAACCAGCTGTGTGTCTCGAGGAGTCTTGTAAACTTCGTTCTCCCGCTGGAGAACAGTATCCACATGTAGAGGAGCTGCGGCCGCATGGAATTCCAATAGATAGAACCATCGTGTCTGATTTTCCCTAGCTCAAGGTGGTTGGTAGATCCCGATGATGGTGGTAGTGGTGAAGAAGGTCGTTGGGAATTCACACGACGGGAAACAACGAGACGGTGAAGTACTTCAGGATCTCCATAGAGCCTATCGTACAGTATGTTACGGTAGCGTGGAGGTTATCTAGTCAATCTTTCAATCCCTTGGTAGCTTCGAGGTTGTACTGAACGTTCTTGCGATATTTGACCGAAAGGTCTGCTGCCGTCTTCACATAGGCGTTCGCTCGAAGGATTTCCTGGACGTGATTCAGCGCATTATTTCCTCTTGTATTTCTGAATGCCAACCTCCATGCAATGATTGAGCTCCAAAATAGCCTCTGTACATTTCTCCTGCAGTGGTACCAAATCAGTTTCAACTAAAGGACCAACGATCACGGAACGCACAGTATTTTTCACGATACGCTCCAAAAGAACCGCCTGGCGCTCTGCATGAGGATTCTCCATATACAAAAACGAGTGTGTTCGATCGATGGTATGAGATCCTGGTACTTCGTGGTGGTCAGAGAGAAAGAGAAGGCTCGTGGCGACGCGACAGAACGCGTGAGATAACAGTTCAGACTCCAATGGTAGGGTATCCCGCAAAACTGTTATTACACTGTCTACGATGGATTATACACTGAGTATGCACTGACTGGGTTAACTACAAAAAAAGTCCTAGATATGCGACTATGATCATAACATTGTGAGAATCCTGAAAAACAAAAACAAGAAATCATCAATACCCAACACCTCCAACCTTGACCAAACCTGCAGCTCCAAGCTTCAGCCCCATCCATCCCATCGACCAAACCTCCGGTACTCTTGTAGTGTGCATTGAATGGTCTTGCTGTCCTTCTCTCGCTCCTTCTCTTTGCCCTTGGTGGACTTGGGCTGCTTGCTGGAGGTGGCAACAGACGATCGACTCGATATCTGTTGGGGTAACGGGGATTTGGACCTCGCGCCACTGTCTGAAGGAGTTGTCGATGCAGACTTGGGCAGAGCAAGTCGGTACCAACCCCCAACATACGTGAGGGCAACGAGTTGATGCTCAACTGCACCATTTCGTTTATCGTCCAAGGGTATACTCACCCATCCAACAACGCATTTCTCTTCATCCGGAACGTCTTCAGTGGGTGAACGAGTGGTCGAATTGAGGGAAATATGGGCAGATTGCATCGGTATTCGGTATTGCGCGTACGACCACTCAGATTCGAAGTACTTTGGCAAGGGAAGGTAGGGCGCGAGGTGCGATATCGACGACTGCCGGTTCCTGAGAAGAGGTCGATGAGCGAAGATATGCTAATCCATTTAGCTCGATGACTCACGAAGTACTAGATCCCACAAGCGTGAAAACGTGGACGGTTCCCTTATCGCTCCAAACACACAGCTCTGCCTCATCTGGTCTGAACGCTACACCATAAATGACAGCTTTATCCGTTCCCCTCCTAAACTCGTGCACTCGATGACCAGAGAGCGTATCCCAAATCCGGACAAGCGTCCCTCTAGATGACGTAGTAGCGAGTAAACGTCCAGACGGCGGTAACGACAGTGTAGTCAGAGCACTGTTGTGAGCGATGATGATAGATACTGGATGTTTACTGGGAGGTGAAGGAGGTTTGGGTGGTGGTCCGGCGGGAGGTGGGCCCTTCTCGGTCGGCGGAGAACATGGTGGTAAATGTATGAGCTGAACATGACCCATCTGTCGTCCCGGTATCGCAAGGAGTGTAGCGTACGATGCCGTTGCAATACTCACTAAACCTAAAGAATAATAGTGAGATTGATATCATCAGATCCATGGACTCACACACCTCGAGGATTGTCGCAAGTATCCCATTCCGCAAACCGTGTAATCTGTTCACCGACTTCGAAAACGACAACTCTCCTCTTCAGAGCAACGGCAAGCCAGCCACGTCGACAAGTAATCCCCCTAACCCTCTCTCTGAACTCAAGCTCAGCTACCTCGCTCCCGATTGCATCGTCCCACAATATGACCTTGTTCGGAGGAAAGAGTGGGCTTCGACCGCCACCTACGAGGAACAGAAGAGAGGACGTGTGCATAGGGACAGCAGCTGCTAGAGTGCCTCCAGAAAGCTCTATCGAATGAATCAGATATGTTTGCCAGTTTGTGCAGGAACATACATACCACGTTTACGAAGGAGTGTCATGGGCCATGTTCGATAGACCGCAAAGCCAGCAGGGGTGCATGCCGTGAATATCTGGCAATCCGCATCGAAACGGGCATCATAAATATGAATGGGAGAAGTAGCAGTGATGGAATGTCGCGCCAAGTTCATGACGGTCTATAGGTCGAGAGGTTAATGTAGGAAGTTCATAGCAAGATCGGTTAACTCTCAAAGGAGTTGAGATAACCTTCACGTGCGGCTAAGTCAGCGCTCTTACTCTCACTGTCAAGTCACGCAAGTTTAACGCCAAGTTCTCATCGTCGTATCCCAAGCATTGTAACTGTTATTGTACAAATGATAGTGATAGCAAACGTGTACAGTTGTAACAATTATACATACGACAACCCATGCAGATTCAAGTCCTTAGATTCCCACAGAAAACTAAATTCAGGACACTCAGTCCGAGGGCCCTTCGCGAAGCCATTTCTACATCCCGCATTTCCACCCCCGTTCCTCAAACCTTACCAGCCTGCGCTAATCGCGGAGCAGTGGTGTTATTAGTGATGTTGGTGGGATTCCAAGACTTGGGTGGCCGTAAATCGACGTGTGTGAGCTGCTGCCGAGCAGCTTTGAATTCCAATTCTTCAGCCTGATTCTGTGCCAGCAAGGCCGCTTTGGCCTCGGCCTGTCTCTGTAGCTCTGCCTCGGATTCATCCGAAAGGTAGTCAGTAAATCCCCCATCAGAAGTGATTGTACTGTCAGACATGGAATCTGATGAGCGGTCGTCGCTCCCACCATTGCTTGCACCGCTCGACACGTTACCCGCCTCCTTCTGGGAAGACGACGAAGACCTCGGTAAATTGAAAGCGGCGGGGGTAATGGGATTACGGGCTGGAGGTATCGATTTAGGGGCACCGGCTGCAGAAATCGTAGCACGTCGTTTATCCGACGTCACGCTATTCGAAGTGCGTTCTCCCGCAGTTTTTCCAATCGTAGAGCTGCCCTGCGGAGAGTTGGCTGAAGTAGACGACCGGCCACCAGAGTTGCGACGGGAGGAACCCTGACTGTCGAGCTCAGACTGTTTACGACTGGGTGAGGGATGGGAAGAACGTGAACCGGATTTCTCAGGCGTGTCTATCACGCTGGGACGACGGGTGGATTGACCGAATGATGTCGATGCAGGGACACTTGAGCCTGTAGCTCGCGAAAGACTTCCTGATAGCGAAGCTGCTGGTTGCTTCGGACTGCCCCCAGACCGTGCTCGGGGCGATGTGGATGCTGCAGCGGACGATTTAGAAGCAGCAGCGGATCTAGTGGGCGGACTGCCGCTTCCCCTTCTATCTAATGGAGGCATTCCAGACTTGGATGAGGTGGGAGACTTCAAGGCAGGCGAAGACGATGAACTGGACGAGAGCTTCGGGGAGGAAAGAGCGTCCAGGGCCGACTTGATTTCTGGGGGGAGGGAAACGTTGTGAATTGTGCTAACCGATCTCCAGTCCGCAGCTGGAATCATGCGATACTCTTGAGGTGCTGGAGGGCGACAGCAGCCTGGCCAGCCAAGGTTGTTGAGGCCAGCCGCTTTCGCGGGGGGGTCGGTTCGAGCCCACTGAATGAACACGTCGGGACCGTCATTATACTGCTGATGGAGTCGAGAATGACAGCATACACACCTTGCAGAAACCACAGCCATTAAATGTCTCCACTGAGTATGACATGACGAAGTATGAGTCTACACGCGGAGAACATGAAAGAGCCTTAGGATGTGGTACCTTCCGCATTCTTGAGGAACAGGTAGTCTGCTCGAGGGTGATTCGAACGATTGCGACAGACTTCTCTTACATGAGGGCACCTATCGCGACGGCAACGACGAAGAAGTAAGTTGCAATAACACAAATAAGAACGCGAAATGAAAGAACCTATTGTTGGGAAAGACTTTGCACATCGGACAAACGCTGAGAGCATGCTGAACTGAGCCCTCTGGGATGCACATGAAGAGGAGATGAAAGTTAAGGGAAAGGAAGGACTGGACTAGAGAAGTATAAAAGTGATGATGAGAGTGAGAAAGAACTTTTGAGTGCGGAACGGGGCATGTGGCACGCTGATGAGCGATAAGCCGCCTCTTTCGCTCAGACCCCTCAGCGTAGACGAAATGAAATATCATACAGGTGACGCAACAAGCGCCCATTTCGGTCCGGCGACCACCAGCACCTACAGTCCGAAGCAAATTATAGTCATTCTACAGTTCATCGATTCTTCTCGAAATCTCAGCAAAATTTATGTCTCGATTGTTCTGATGCAAGGTCACTCATTCTGATTTACATCTATCCGCTACCCACGACATATTCTCCTCGAGAGAAGACCCAGGACAGTCATAATAGACTGGATTACTTACCATCCGCCTCGCCAAATATGTGAACGACAACGCATCGACCATATTCTGCTCCTCGGAAAATTCACTATGCTTTCCAAACCAATCCTTGAGCTCCTGTGAACCTATTAAAGTCGACTCAAGCGGCAACCCATCGTTCAGGAAATGAAGGTATGTGTCTTTCGCTTCCGCCTGGCAGAACAGATGGAAGTGACCAGTTCCAGAATGCCGCACTGCTCGACTCTGCATCCGTACAAGTTCAGGAAGGTCGTAATCCCTGAGTTGTTGCCCCTCGTTCGTATACTGCATGTATTGTGTTCCCGCAACAACCACGACCCCAGCTCTGACAGGTAAGGACCAGCAAGCTTCCCGTGGAACAAGCAACACGCGGATCAGGCCTTCCACATAGAGTTGCAGTATCAATCCGCGATCCCGTCTGGGTATGCCGTCGTGGAAGATTCCAACGCCCTTTGAGATAAAGTCTACCAAAGACCGGTCGCTCAATCTGGCCAGGTAATGCTCCAGATGCTCGTCCGGTATCTCTGAACCTCGGTATCCCCGATCCGTCTGGTTCTCCAATGCACATCGAGTAAGGAGGTCCAGTGCGGTGAACTGACACTGTCCACGGGACGGCACAAAGACGACCGCACTGTCGCCAAAGAGAACGCCCCGAATGGCGTCGTGCGCAGGCTTCGCCATAGCCTTGAATAGCGAGGCGGACTGCGGAATGGAGAAGGACTGGGTCTTAATGACCAGGGGATAGTTACGATCGCTGGGGCGGAAACTATGGAACGCGAATTCGTCAACGTCCAGCCAGCTTGCAAGGTCTGCAGAATCGTGTAGTGAATTTGACAGGCCTACAAATCGAGTGGGATGGAACTGCGTTGCATGTCGAAGCAAGGAAACACCGAGTTCGTATTTGGAGTCCATACTTTCCAGATCTTCGCAAACGACCAAATCAAGACCATTCAGAGGTGTTTGGGGATCTCTGGATATCATCGCTTGGCATAGGTCGTGCGAAGTGGTTATTAAGATTCTTCGTCCGCTCGTTCGTCGGAGAACATTCTGATAATCGGCCATGGCGACAGTCACATCGTCGATGATATGTGTAGCCATTCGGAGGTTGGATAGAACCTCAGACGCTCCATTCCGATGTGGGGTTATCACCAAGATCCAGGAGGTTGTAGTTTTCAATAATTGAGCCCTGAAGCGGGTAACCTGAGATTAGGGTTCAAGGCGAAAAGCAGAGCCACTCACCAGATCAAGACCAACGACATGGTGGATTTTCCGCAACCAACCGGTGCGCAAAACAAAGAATGAGACCTGGTATTGATCAGACTCCACATCGATTGTGTCTGGAGGGGGTTGAAGTTGTGCACTCGGCCCGCGAAGATGGCGTCCAGCACCATATTCCTCACGGATGTGAGCGGGAGGAGGGGCAAATCCAACAGTGGAGTGTGATTATCAGGACGTCGCGGCATGCGGAGAGCATCCAATGGTATAGAGAGTTCCTGCTCGGCACCTATCCACCTGTCAGAGACATATCTCACAGTCACCGATGGCGGCGGCTGGTTATGTGCGATGGGAATGATGAAGTCGACGTGGAGTGTATCTGCAGTAGGCTTGAAAAGGGTATGAGAGAACTGAAGTATGCCGAGCCCTTCGTGGTCCTCGATCCATAGCCAAAATGGCTCCGCCGTTCCGTGAACCTTGTTGCTCCAAGTGAAATCCTTCATGACATGGACTGCAATCTTTAGAATATCACAGCCTAGAGGTCGAAGGTCGTACTTCATTGTCACCGCCGGGACCTGTTTCGCAGCGTTGAGCAGGGCTTGTCCGTGGTGGACATTCAGGTGAATAAGGGCACCAAGCTCCTCTGCGCTCATAGAAGCGAGCTGCGACGGCGTCCAGTCATCGGCCCATGTTTCCAGACCATAGAAAACGTCAGGCTTCAGATCGAACTGCAACAGAGGCTGGGCAAATGGCCAAAGTCGCTTCTCCACGGCCTTACTGAGACCCATGAGGACAGAAGACACGGTCGCCCACTTCTTGCTGATTGCTATCTCTAGGAGCGCACGGACGATACGACCAGCATTTTGTGCGACATAGGCAGAATCCGAAACGAGAGCGAAATCATCTATCATTTTTCTTGAGATGTAGCTCTGCAAAAGAATGTTGACTTTTGCCTGGCTACTGATTTCAATTTTCTTCCCATGGATTTCGGTGCCCTGTACCAGTTCATGGTCAGGAGATGAGATTACGCGATGAGCCAAACACCCACCTTATCTGGTCCTGATATGGTTTCGCGGATTTCGCCACCCTTAACGACTCCCTAAAGAAAGTCATCAGACGAGGAAGACGACTTGGAGCGCGCCGAACTAACCTTTACATCGCATTCTTTCGCCTCTAGCAATCGCGAAAGTTCATCCAGCTCGGAATCCCGGGTTTGAATTTGGTCGAACTAATGTTTATCAGAATGCTGTATCTTACACAAAGGGAGCGCCGTCCTTACCTCGGTACTCATGCTGAGCATCGCAAGAACGTCGGCTTCGGTCATTCTTGGCTTGAACTCCTTGTTGAATATCTCGATGGACTGGAATCGTATATAATATCGAGCGGCAATTCTTCCTAAATCCAAGATCGTAAAGGTCCCATTCGGCTGATCGTACGTGATCATCTGCGCATCATGGAGCTTTTGTGCAGCCAGCGTCACAAGTTCATTCCGTTGTTGTCCGAGTTGTGGGTCATCTTCAAGGACGTCTCTTGCAATACCTGGTGGCGGCTGAGTCGAAGCATAAATCAGAGAAATCAATGAAACTCACCATATACAAAGGGATTCTTGCGCATTCGAACAAAGAGATACGTATAACCTAGCCATTGGACAGCATCATTGACATTGCTGACCGTTCCCAGTGAAATCTCGGCATTGAGAGCATCGATCATTCCACCTTTGAACCTGCGCTGTATTGAGCCCACGAGCTTGCGCAAGAGCAAGAAAAAGGGCTTACTGGGATTCAATGGGGTTCTGGTGAACACGAAGTCAGCATAGCTCCTTGTGACAGTAAGAAAAACGTGCCTGAGAGGTGACGGCTTGAAGGTAATGCTCAAGCTTCTCATCGGGGGTGCAGATGTAGCCCTCTCCACTGGTCTCCAGACCGGGACGTCCAGCTCGACCGAATACTTGCAGTACGTCGAGTACGGAGAGATCCACGAACGAACCTTTCGAGCTATCGTAGACTTGTGTACCCTTTATGACCACTATCCGGATAATTGATACACATGTCCGTTCGAAAAGTAAAACCCATACCAGCATGAGCGGGTAAGTTAACACCCCAAGCCAGCGTTGCAGTACAGCAAAGAACCTAAATAGGTTGTGAGCAATCTGATAGGTACAAGAGGCCCGAATGTTCTCACTTTGATTGCCTTCGAACGGAACATCTGCTCCATCATATTTCGGTCTGACCGAAGCATCCCTGCATGATGAATTCCGAATCCGTAATCGAAAAGTTGTTTCATCTCTCTGTTGCGCGATTGCCCAATCTGTTGCCGGAACTTTGGCCATTGTGGGTTGTCGTCGCATTTGAAGAACTCGCCAGCGTTTTCAATCTCGGCAGTGTCCTTTAGGGCCATCGCAGCCTTCACCGTCTCCTTCCGTGCGTGGACGAACACCATTACTTGATGCCCTTGCTCGACTAGGTTCCGCACCTTTTCGTAGGTGACATGATCCAAGTTCTTCTTCGACAAAGCAGTGCCTGCTTTTCCTTTGATCCCCAAGAAATGTTGTTCGAGCGGGACAGGTCTGAAAGATGAGTCAAAGTAAAAGAGGCCCTTTTGGCGGGAGACGCTACGGAAGTATTTTTTCAGCCGAGAATCCGAATCAGCACGTGTGGTCAACTTGCCTCAAGAAGTCCGAGACGTCGACGTAGTTGGGAAGAGTTGCACTCAGCCCCACAATCCGAATCACCGATTGCGTAGTTTCAGCCTGGGGCGAAGATGAACGATCCACGCGAGTTTCGCAAGTTATATGACCTAACCTGTCGTAGTGTCCGTGCTACTATAGTCTCAATCACCGCTCCACGCTCCTCATTCAGGAGATGCACTTCGTCGATGATCAAGAGCTTGAGTAGCTAACCAGGGGTAAGGCGTGCTGCCAGATTAGGTGGCGAGACCACACACCGAAGCGATTTCTCCTTCCCCTGTCGGTTTTCGAGTCACAACGTCCCACTTTTCGGGCGTGGTTACAATAATTTGAGTCTGAGCAATCTCTGCTTTCGTCATTTGCATATCACCTAGGGTTTATGATTTCATGGTGTTCGGAACAACCACAGGTCAGTGGTGTTGCGTACCAGTGAGTTCTCGTACTTCGATGGAGAGCCATCTCAGTCGTTTCGAAAACTTCTGAACTATTTCAGAAGCCAATGCTTTCATCGGTGCTCTACAATATGAGGATTCAGCGCTGAGCTGAGCAATGTTCCGGAGTAACGTACACATAGATGATCTTGAAAGAATCTCGGTTGATAGTGTCGCCAAGCTTTGAGGACGAAGATGTTGAGCTTGTACGGTGTTGATCAAGTACCCGCAAGATAGTTAGCATCGCTACGTCGGTTTTACCCTCCCGTAAAGTTAGCAAAAGAGGATGCGGAGAGGATGTAAGTATCTCACTGCACCGGTAGGAGCTATGCAGAGTGCATGAGAAAAAGAACGGATCGAGTGATTGACCACGTACCACACACAAGCATATTCTCATTCGAACGATAGGCTGTAGGATAAACAATCGATTGGATGCGGTTGAGCGTTGCGTATCCCTAGCCTTCGTTATGAGCCAACTATACCCTATATGTATGCGAGAATCTGTACCGGGAAACAGCCTCGTGCCAAAGGATCCAAGTCGGAGACTGGTACGAGGCGTTCGTGAGATCGAGGGGGTACCGGTTTCGCTGGCGGGACTACCACCTCTTCGTGGTCCTAGAACAACTTAGTACTAAGTCATTGTCAGAGCCGTCGTGCTCACCTCATAGGTTTCGCGTGTGGTTCCCAACGGTAGCAAGTAGTTGTTCCCATATTGCGAGAGCTTGTTGTTTTGTGACATAGATGACGATGTGTACACGTGGGGAAGGATCTCTGCTTCGGGGAGCTACACCAGCTCTCGACTTGATTCAGGTAACAGGAAGAAGAGTCACTCACTGTGATGCCCGTGAACAGAGGCTTTGAGGCATTTTCTCGAAGCTGCTGTTCAATTCGTTGACGGGCAGCTAGCGGATCCAGGCTGATAGCGCCCAAAGCTGGCCGAATGTTAATGCTGGCCTCGACACGAGAAGTAGTAGACTTACTATCGTGACCACTGCCATTAGATTGCTTAGCTAGGTATCGATCTATCTTCGCGCATCTTAGCTCCTCATCCAGCAAACGTACAATTGCGGCACACCTCTCCGAGTACATCAGCTCGGCTGCCCAAAATTTGCATAACCAGTTCGATATTTTCAAAGCCAATCGTCTCAGCTAATTCTGTAGACACATCGTCGTCGGAGTGATTTGAGGAAAGGATGGTGCGAAGTGTATAAAGCAGTGAATCGGCGTCGTGTCGTCTAGGTTATACGAATTGTTATCGTCCGAGAGTTGAGGATTATTAAAGAGAGGTTCCACATACAAATGCAGTATTTGGGAAAACAGGGAATTTGAGGAGGACGTGCTCTCGTACACATCTGTTACAGAAGTCCAGGGGATGTCATCTACAGTGGCTTCTTGCTCTACGTGACTGGGTCCTATCGTTGGTTCTCAAGTCAAGGGTGGTACTACTCATTTGTAGGGTATGCACAGTACCAATTCTTTGTTGTAATCTGACGTCGATATGAGATTTTCAAGACGCGACAACATTATTGCCATGCGACGCACCTAATCCATTCCTCTATGATGGAATTTTCGCCTCCATGTGCGTCTGCGGGTCCTCCGACAAGGAAATCTAGGTGATCGGAGAGTTGCTGGTGCATAGAATTTCCAACAGAATACTGGAGTGATGCCACTTGGGCTTTGAAAGAGAATCAAAGTCAAAGAAGGATGATCTGAAAGGGGATGGACGAAGATGACCAGAAGAACGAAAGCAGTGAAGGCGGCACCGAGCTCAGAATCAGATGCTCGGGCGCTTGAATAAAGTCGCGTGCACGATGCTCGCGTTTCAACGCGTCGAAGTGCACTGGGCAGCTCAGAGACGAGCTAACGAGTGTGGCTTGAAGAATTATTGGAGTCTATTGGACACCGCTATTATACAGTCATATATATTAGCGTGAATATATATACCACATCAAGTAGTAGGCTCCTCATCGAGGCCTGGAATAACCCTATCCTGTCTGCGACGAAGCCTTTCAAGCTCTGCTTTAGCTGCTCGTTGGGTCCTGAGGTCACCTCCGGCCTTTTCCAATAGTCGTACAGTGTCGGGATCGCGAGGAATACCGAATCGGTCGAGCGGCCAGACCACGCAAACCAACCGAGAGTCGATCAATGACATGGATACCTGGGGAGATCAAAGCAAGTACAGACCGGTGTTTGACGATTCAGAAGAGAGACTTACTGGTCCGAATCTATTACTGTCGTCGCTGTGGAAGGGTTCGTCCCCTAGGTCGAGACAGGCAAGCATGAAACAGGTGAACGTTAATACAGAGGGCTCGCTTACCCTCTATCCAGACATGTCCAGGCGGGACCACGACTTCAGCATCCTATTCAATGTTCAAACGTGCGATACGAGGATAGAGATAGCAAATATTGACTTTACAAGGCGGTAAGGTCTTAACGCGGTCTCCCGGCATTCCGACTATCCTTTTCACCAGAGTACGGCCAGGATCTTCTGGTGACCTACTCTGCATCAGAACAAAGTCTCGTTGAATCTGAATGAAGCGCACTTGAGGGCCACGATGTCTTCTCTTTGATACCGTTGAAGTGTATGGATCGCATATCGGTCGAATAACCCAACGTCTTTCCGCGGTGACGAGTCGGGATTAAGAGTGGGCTACAACTGGAGTAAGAGCAAATTGTAGACATGAGGATGGAGAACCAATTCCGCCTTACCTGCATACTTCGCCCGGATACCGTTTTTAGATTGTAGAAGAAATCTCCCAAAATGAAAACGGCGGGTGTCCAGTAAACATAACGCCACAACAAGCTTGGTTCCTTATTCTTTTCGGAAGGCGGTATACGTCTGAGGAGTTTCAAAACCCGATTTAACATGACATGAGACCTCTACTGCAGCTTCACGAGCTGAGTACTTGAGTATGTAGTCGCGGGTCAGGAAGAAGAGGGCGTGAGAATGTAGAGGACCATCGTGGCCGCTGGTGACGAACTCACGCCTGCCTTTGCCTTCCACCTCTCACGCTGCAGTCGCGCCGTCGCGCTCTAGCTGCTCATCACGCAACACGAGAGTTGAATAGGTGTAACAAGCTCTCAAGCAGCAATGTCGAGCACCGCGTAAGCACCAGCATCTCAGGATATGGGCTTCTACTCACCACTTTGGCACCAGAGTCTCGCTGTATCTCGACCCCCAAATTCGGGATTGGGTCTTATTCCCAATCACGCTTGTCATGGCATGTTCTGTTTGACGTTCTCTGCGACACTGGAGCTCAATTCTCGTACAGATTCTGGTCGGCATCCTTAGACACTACGTGGTTGTTCTGCTTCAGTCTGCTCCCAAAAAATCAACTAGGGCAGCCATTCGAGAACAGTGAGTGCAAGATCCCCACATCTATCTGTCCTAAAGCTCATGGCCCCTAGACGCGCCCTTACACGCTCACAAATCCTCCGTGCAACAGCCGCCAATTCTCCCGTTCCTCCTCCCCTTTACAAGTCCATTTCTGGTTATTTGGTCGAAGCATTCGAATCCGGAGCCTACCTCAAAGACGGGCCTCCCAAAGATGACTCACCCAGCACACCCCCGAATCCAATGTCAGATCCTGCGGCTATGGATGGAATGATGGCTGGAATGAAGACCCAGATGGTCATGATGGTTCCCCAGATGGTCATAATGGGATGGATTAATTTCTTCTTTCAAGGATTTGTCTTGAGTGCGTAGTCTCAACAGTTCGTGCGGTACTCCATACTGATAGATTCGGTCTTCTAGTCAAGCTTCCATTCCCCCTCACGCTCGGGTTCAAGTCAATGTTACAACGAGGTATCGAAACGCCTGACATGGATGTGAGATGGGTTTCGTCACTCTCATGGTACTTCCTCAACTTCTTTGGACTCAACGGCCTGTATCGTCTTATTTTGGGCAATGACAACTGTGAGTCACATCGCTCCTCCTCTGTCCTCATTCTCATTGGATACGCCTCAGCCGCCGATTCTTCGCAAGCAATGATAGCTTCTCCTTTCGCAGCAGCAGGTGCGGCACCGCAGGGCCAGCCACAAGACTACAACAAGTTATTCAAAACTGAAAAGGACAATCTCATGTTCTCAGAGGGACTCTATACTTGGATTGCAGATGACGTCGAGGAGAGGCTACTTAGAAAGTACGGAAAGTTGCCGAAGGTTTAGAGGGAATAAAACATGGTATAATTATTTGAATCTACTCATCTAATGTAATACCCATCGAAGGGACTATACACCGAGTTGAGTGGCTGGTAATACACTAAGCAGTCCTATATTCAGAGTGTACCACACCCCATCTCGACAACAACAAAGATAGAGACCCAGCAAAAACAGTAAACCAATACATAAAGCGACTAAACCTGGTTGGTGAGGTCAGTGTAGGTTCAGAGTAAAGTATTAGCCAACGTACATCCGTCGCGAGATTCAACTAGGGTACCAATTACATGAAGATTACACTAGGCCGTCGTATAAAGACAATGCCTGCAATATTTCAGTCCACAGCGAGAACCAGAACAGGACATAGTCTACCCACCTGTACTATCGTTGGATCCTGCTTACTTCCCTCTACAAACTCTTCAAATGTAAGTTTCGCATCCTTGTCCCGATCCATATTCTTGAAGATCTTGTCCACGCGCTGTTTTAACAGCTTTTAGTACCAAAACGGGATATGAATTGTGATCATGAAGATAGCGCGCCTTCTCCGGAGTGTCTTCGTCATTGGGAAGTTTGACCATCTCCCCAGTCATCTTGTATATGGACTGCACAATTTGAAGCATTTCATCGTAGGTAATGGTACCATCCTTGTCTATATCGTAGAGCTGGAACGCCCCTGTGTTTTCGATGATGCAATGAGATCAGCGGCAGTTGCGATCAAAGGGTTTGAAATGATGAACGACGCACACTTCAACTTCTCGTCCAATCTTCCTCGACTTGTTACGCTGAGCGCGCAAATGAACTCCTTGAAATCAATGGTTCCGTTCTTGTTCTCGTCGAAGACGTTGAAAACGTAGTCTGCGAACTCGGTGGGGTCGCCGAAGGGGAAGAACTGCTTATATATCCGACCGAACTCTGCCTTGTCGAGCTGACCAGATGGGCAGTCTTTCCTGAACCCTTTATACCTGACGATTGAGGGAAGAGGTCGATTGGTATTGCGATCTCGCACACGAGGGATACTCTGAGAATACTCACCATTGTTGGAGTTCCTTCTTGTCAACTGGGATAACGATGATGAATACTAGTTCGAGTTAGCACGGAGGAATGAATAGCTACAGTAGGTGTTCTTCTGTAGATCAGCGAGTTGCTCTGGTGAGAGTTTCGACTGTGATTTGCCCATAGTGACAGTGAATAGCGATGGTGGAGGAAAGGTGTTAAGGTTGGTCGGATGTCACTGTGGGGCCGGCTTAAGGCCCGAAAGGATCAACGAGCGTCTAAAATAGGCGCCCGTATGCAAAGCGTTTCTTGTGCATTCTAATTGGCTTTCGATGTTCGATCCAAGACTGCAACTACAAGCGGCAACTTGAACATTATGGGTACAAAACAACATGTTAATTACTTCTAGAATACATTGAGACAACAAGCACAATCTAATTCACAGATTAGTCTAAGACCAAGCCCAAGAACCTATGCATGAACAGCATCTCAGTATGGATGCAAGTCTCTAAACTATGTATTGCTTGATCTTTTCCAATCGTTCCGCAGCTCTCTTGAGGGTATCAACATCCTTGCAGAACGCGAATCGGAGGAAAGCTTCTCCGATGTTGGCGTGTTCTGCACAGTAAAACTAATAGACCTTATGAGATTTGGTAAAAGAAGAGATCAATGGACACAAACCTCGCTGACGGGGATCGTAGAAACGCCGACCTCTAGTGCGACGAACCAACCGACCCTGGAGAGGGATATCAAAAGTCAGAAATTTGACATCTCTCCAGCAAAACCTACTTGAAGTCACGTCCTCTTCCGTTAAGGGATGCAGGGAAAGGATAGTCATCAGGGATTTTCACCCTCGATACATCCTGTTATAGTCATGCGATGAACAAAGAGAAAAAACAAATGGGAGGCGACAACTCACGAGCAAGACGAAGTAACCACCTTCCGGATGCGTGTACGGGAGTCCCAGGCGATCGAAACAATCGGTCAGGACTTGCCGTCTCTCTGCATACTCGTCTCTCTGGATCTGGAAGAAGTTCCTTTGCACAACTTGTTCGAGACCGGCAGCAGCGGCTTCTTGGAGAGGAGAGTTCGAGCAGAAGACGATACGAGTGCTAGCAGCGAGAGTGGGCTGAATGAGTGACTGGGGGCCGATGAGCCAGCCGACACGCCAGCCCGTGGCAGCGAAGGACTCTGTCAACTACGTAAACAATCCGAATTGCGGGAGATGAACAACCCACTTACTCCCAGCGGAGCCTACGGTGACGGTACGGTCCCACATTCCAGGAAGAGTGGCAATGCTGACGTGTTCTTTGCCATCGAACACTAGACAGTCGTACTAAAGGAGCGTTAGCCCGCGTAGCCCGCATAGTTCGGAGGATCAAGGAACGTACCACTTCATCAGACATGACGATCAGATTGAACTCCTCGGCGACACTGGCAATATCCTCCAATTCCTTTCTTGTAAAGACTTTCCCAACGGGATTATGTGGTGTATTCACAACAATCATCTTAGTTCGGGAGGTGACAGCACGCCTGATAGATACTCAGACATGAGCGATAGTAGCACCGAGAACGGGCGCACCTGAGTTCTTCAACATCAATAGTCCAATCGTTACTCGTGGACCTGATGGCGTCTGCTTTGGGTGGGTGAAGAGGCACATACACGGTTTTTCCGCCGTTGAATACGATGGAAGGGAGGTATTGATCGAAGAACGGCTCGAATACAATAACCTCGTCGCCGTGTTCGAGGAAAGCGGTCCAAACGGCGTACTGACCTAGAGTTCCGTTTGTCAATATATCAACCCTTTCTCCACGGCCGTGATACGCACCTTCGTTGGCTCCAGAGGTGACGATAATCTCCGTTTCAGGATTCAGGTCCCTTTGCAGCTGGGGACTATAGTAGTTCTTGATAGCTTCACGGAGGCGAATGCGACCCTTCGGGTGAGAGTAGTGGTTCACCATGACATTGTTCAGAGCTTCTTCAGCGGCATCGGTGACCCATTGTGGGGGAGCAAAGTTCATGTATCCTTGACCGAGGTTGATACAATCGGCAGGAAGATTGGCGGCGCTGTGGTCACACTTGGTTGAACGATTTTTTGCGTCGTAGTCGCGGAGAAGACTTACTTGAAGACCGACCAGACATCCAAAACCATCGCCCGACCCTCTTCTAGTCGAGAGGACGGAGTGAAAAGTTTGGCACGATCTTGATGTTGGACAGCTGAGGCCATTCTGATGTGAATGGATCTGGAGGCTCTGATGAAAGTGGGGAAGATAGAGGTTCGAGTCAGGAAGGGTGCAAGCATTTTAAATAACATCGCAAGCGCCCAAAGGGGAATCTTAAATCCCTCCCGCGGAGAATGGCCCGCCATCAACTCCGTCCCGTTTCGTTCGTCCAGTCCCTCTCAGCTCCCTCAGCTGGATATTTGGGGTGTTCCACGTGATGGTAACTCATGTGTGCCAGTCAAGTGCTAGTAAACGCGTGAACTCCACCGGATGATGGTGTAAATGCAGTTCAACCCAAGTTCGGCGAATTTCGAGTGCTCTTCAGGCCCTGCGTTTGCCGGAAACGAGCATAGATAAGAACCCGTTCCAGCCTGTCAACTCCGACAAGTCTGCACTCCTCTGGCCCACGGTAATCGTGAATGGTGATGGCGGATATCGAGAGCGGTGAGGGGGAACACCAACTGAGTGCCAACTGAACTTCTCATATTGTGCCCGGAGTGGCGGACCGGGCCATCAAAGCAATTTGATAATAATTTTTACGCGCGATCATGTGGGAAACTTGCTGGCTTTGTAGCGAGCTGCACCAATTCTCGGGTCTTGACGCCGTTGAGCTCAACGTCTGCGATGAGTAACCTCGGAACAATCACAGAGTAATTCTCTAGCTCAATCACTTTCAAACGTCTTTCTCATACTCCATTCAGGTCAGGCCTTTCGAGTGCACGGTCTTCTCCGGAACACTTTTCCTATCCAGGAGCCCAAGCCGACAACGACTCGGACGACGAATTCGTATACCCCGGCACTGAGGAGGCACCCAGCACTTCCAGTAAAGAAGAGCAAGTTGAAGAGGTCGCTCAGCCCCCTCCCCAACCCCGCCCTTCGCCAGCACAGTTGGAGTCATTATGTGCAGCCGCCTCGTCTGGAGATCTACCACTACTAAAAAAGCTCTTTCGAAATGCCCTGGACGCTGGAGATGTAGAAGCTTTCAGCCTTGCCAATGACGCGTCTACCCGGACAGGCTATACTGCTTTGCACGCAGCTGCCAACAAGGGCCACCTCAACGTTATCAAGTGGCGTTCGTGCTCTCTCGTCTTGTATCATCTATTTGATGTTGGAACTCAGGATGATTTTTGCAGTGGTGGAGGAGTGCGGTGCAATGCCTGACTTAGAGGACAAAGAAGGAGAAGTTCGTATCGCCACGTTGTTGAAGGGGTCATTCGAGTTTTACTTATCTCCCCACCAATAGACGGCTGTTCACAAAGCTGCCCTCAACGGTTATCTTCACATCATCGAATATCTTCTTCCCGACAAGGCTGATGTTCACGCCCGCGATGCAGACGGATGGACCGCTCTCCATAACGCCTGTTCGAAGGTATGTCCGAGTCCGAATTACTTTAGTTATCGACTCACGTTTCCGCGTAGGGATATCTTGATATCGTCAGATGGCTTTGCGAGAAGGGAGGCGCTGCAAGTGATTCAAACGGTGTCCGTGGTGTTGATAAGCGGAGCAAAGGTGGATGGACACCCCTCAGTGAGTAGCCTGTTATCGCCCTCTGTCCATATTCACTCACTCCATCTCTTGCACTCCGGTCAAAGTGAATGCTGCCTCAAAGGGTCACCTTCCCGTCGTTCACTACCTTCTGAATAAGCAAGCTGCAGGCCCTTTGATACGGAATAATTGGGGAGAGACTGCTTTCGACGCAGCAGCCGGTGTCTTCGAAGTTTGGATTTGCGAAGTGTGTTGCAACACTTGTGTTCGCTTCATTTTCCGTTGACCTCCATCCAGATTCTACAAAGAGCTGAAGCTGAGCGATGGAGCGACTCACCCGTTCCTTACAATCCCCTCTCCGTTCACACGACTGTTCCCATTGTCTTGTACGAGAACCAAAAACTCGATACTCGCATCAAGACCCTCGCCGTCTCCGGTGGTAGACCAAAATTCTCTGCATCAGGTTTAGGCAAGCAGGGTCGTCGAGCGCCGTTCGAAGTACGGTTACCCAATGCGAACGGCGGGACCACCGATAAATTGGTTCCGGCCTGGAGGAGTGATGTCCAGCTTCCTCTTCGGGAGAGCCCTTGGACGTTACCTATCCCGGGCTCTACTCACCTTGAAGGTTGTGAACGAAGCCACTTCTGGTTGTAAGTAGTCTTTTCTTCCTCTTCTCCGTACCTGCTTCATCCTCCCTCATCAGATCTGATTGGACGTTGGACGTTACTCAACCCAATGTGGATGCCGAGGAAGGATGGCAATACGCCCATCGCTTTACTGATCAAGACGAATCCTGGACAGCCGAAATGCCCCCTCCATTGCAGCGAATAGTATCAGGAGGTGTAACGTTGTCACCGGGCTTAGGTGGAACCTCTTCCAGAAGATCTCCCCATCCTCAGCCAACGACATGGGTTCGGCGCCGTCGTTGGGTTCGTGTCATGCGCCGGAGACTCGACATCCCCCCCTTGCCTTTCCTTCTTCCTGATGGAGGCATGTACTCGATTAACGACGAAGGCAATTTGGTACCCTACACCGAGGAACCTCACTCCTCATCTGGAGACGAAGAAGGTCAAGAATTGGGTGCGATATCTTCGAACTTCCTCTCTTCCACTCAGGATTATGTCAGTCGGGCGCGATACCTGGTCGGAAAACAGTCGGACTGGCAGAACGCAGCATCCTCAGCTGTCGAAGCACGACGCGCCATTGCCAAGCTTGAACGCGCAACGATGGAATTGGGGCAAGGTATCCTAGGTTAGTGTCGATCCCATTCTAACTTTCACTTTTCTGATAATCATGCTACCAGGTGACGAAGATGTTGAGAGGAAAACCCAAGCAGAAGTGCTTTTGAACGCTTACGGGAGGGAACTCGAACGAAGGAGGCTTGCTGCCAGTGCTCAAGGCCTTCTTATCTCTGGTGACGGTACAGTGCAGTCCTTTCCCATTTACTTGAGGTTTATTCATTCGCGGTTTGCACAGATGACTACGTCGAGGACAATGGCGATGATTCAGACGACGAGTTCCATTACCCGGGATCATCACCTCGAGACAGTATGATCAGGTCCGCTTCTCGAGCGTCGAGTACTACCGATTACTTCAACCGTCCGAGCACGTCCCGCCAGCCCACTGATCTGACACCTCAGTTATCTCAAGCTCCGGATTTTCGGGTGCCAACCCACGAGGCACCGCAGAAAGTGACAAGATGGACACAACCCAGCCCCCACCAAATACACCAATGGGAACGAGATGAGGATGTTTCAAACTGCCGCGAGTGCCAACGCCGATTCAATTTTATCAATCGCCGAGTAAGTCGTTCGGTTTGTCATATAGAAATTCACTTCACTGATACTTGACTTTTTGAAGCACGTACGTAAAAAGACTGGATGCGAGATTAATGGTCATTAACATTCCATACCAGCATTGTCGCCGTTGCGGAAAAATATTTTGCGACCGTTGCTCGGCCTTCAGAGCCCTCCTGGACCCGTCTGATATTGTACACGAACCCGGGCATGCTGACACCTCAGCATCTTCCAGCAGCCAGCGTGTATGTCAGAAGTGCTTCTCAGAAGTCAACGGAACAATACCCAGTCCATTCCACGGGATGCGGAATGCTTCAATGGAGAGGGTTTTCATTGATCAGGAGCGGCTGACTGTTCCAAGTCATCCAAACAGAGGCCAATCCGGTTCGCAGCTTAGCGACCTCGCCGAGTAAGTGCAATGAGTCCCGACTCCCTACTACCATTGAGAAGCTTATCTCTGCTGCAGATGTCCTGTATGCAATCGGAACCTCGACCAGCTTGGAGGGGCAGCGGAACAGGAAGCGCACGTCAAGACCTGTTTGGAAGGCGGGTCCAGTACTACCCCGCAAACAGCCAAATACCTAGTCTATGTGCTTCCGTCCGAAAGCGCTCTAATTGGGTCTGAATGTGCGTCTGTCGAATTGTTCTAAAGTTGGCTTTCCATTAACTCACCACTCACACAGGTGTCATATGTCTGGAGGAATTCGCGAAAGGTAAAATCGAGTCATTTTCAGGCTGGGACATTTTAGTAACTGTTGCCTTCTCAGGTTCGACCGTAGCCCGCTTGAGTTGTTTATGTAGCTTCCATAATGGTGAGTTCTCTCATTCTGCCTGGTGAGTCCAAGTACATCGCATTGATTCACCTCGTGTTTCATGTAGCCTGCCTCTCGTCTTGGTTGCAACGCGGCAAAAGCTGCCCCGTCCACGCTCGTTAAAGCCCTGATCATCGCGCAATCGTCATCTGGATCCCAACTACATGTTATATACAACTACTATGCAGACCGATACATCAGGGAGACATTCTTACACTTGGAATAATTGCTACGGTACAAATAGTTATTTCACTGCTATGCGTAATTTCAATCGCCGTCGCCTCTCGGCTCATAGAACGTGCTGTAAGCCAGTTTATTGTGGTCGATTCGTATGATATTCGAGAGATCTTCCTCGTCAGGTTCGACTATATCTTGGCCCTTCCGGCCGTCATCCTGGTCATCGTCGAACCAGGTAGCGGGGTCGTCGTCGTCGTCGTCTTCATCGTCGTCATCTTCCATGTCAGAATCTGTCGGCTTGTAGGTCCTGGGATGTGATCCAATCAGTGGTGTTACATTGGGAATTCGGGGGATTGCTCTCACATGAAAGCCCACATTCGTGCTTCAAACTCAGCTCTGGATTCCTGATTCGACTCTCCCTTAATAGGTAAACCTTGGCGTCGCCGTTTCTCAATTAGCTTCTGTTGTCGTTCGCGATCCTGAGCGTGGGCTCGCTGTTCAATTTCGATGGCCTCCTGCATGCTAAGCGATCCGACAGTACCGTGAGTGTCGCCCTTCAAAGAAAGAGGAAGCAATAAGTCCACGAGTTGAGGCAAAAAGGGGAAGTAGACCGCACAAATCTCGCTAAAGCCCGTTGTTTGGCCCCAATGGGTCTGCTCATCGGAGGTTGAGATTCCCGTAATGTTGACTTGTCTTCGCCTATCCTCGTATTCATCATTCCGGTGTTGATAACATCCATTCCATGTATTTCGAGTTGACTTACGATCGCGGCCTGTTCAGCCGTGATCCTCTGCACATAGGTTGACGTCGAGGCCCCACTGCACAATACTGTTAGTCGGGATATTGCGTTGATGGATAGCAGACTTACGGCGATGAAAGGGTCCTGCAATTCTTCCTATAGCGTTCCTGTAGTTCAGGGATTGACATATCCGAAATTGGTTTCGGTCTCTCTCGCGGCGAGGCACGAAAACCTGGAGGTACAACATTCTTTCGACGCATAGCGGCATTACTCGATAGTCTGGGAGAAGTTGGCGAGCTGGGGGGTGAAGACATCATGGTGTGGATACGGAAAGGCAGAACTGCGTTGGGGGCTTTTTATATTATTCTCGTCGTCTCAGATTGCCTTTTTTGGAATTCGAAATGTTAGGCGATGGCTTTCAAAGGCTGAAGGCAGCCTCAAGGCGGTCCTCTCACAGCCAATACAAATACACTCCTTTTCGTTATACTACAAACGGGTGTGGGAGTTACAAAAGTTACATGTACATATCGTTCTGAGACCGAGTCAGTAACGGGTCAAATGGATCGTATGAACAACTCACAAAACCAGGGGGCATGAATTCGTCGTTGTCTGGACCATGCCTGTTTCCGCCACCTGGAACGTTTCCCCTTCCACGCCCTCCAGGGCCCAGGTTACCAGGGAAGGGTCCAATGTTTGGCCCAACTGGGTCAAACCTGGCGCCAGGGGGAGCACCCATGGGTGGTAGGAACCCATCCCCACCCCAAGGGCCACGAGTACCGGAGTGAGGATCCCTTCGACCGAAGATTGGATGGTTTGGACCCACAAACATACCGTCATCATTGTCAGGTGGGAACAGTGGCGGAGGTTGGAAAGAGCCGCCGGGTAGAGGGTCTAAATCACGTCGTCCAATCTGCAATGGGTTTTGAGGAGGTATGTGAGAGGGAATACGACCGGGAAATTCTTCGTGCGGATCATATCTGGGAATGCGAGGCTCTGCAGGTTGTGGGGCAGGGTTTGGGTTCCTACCCTGAGAGTTGTCTGCAGTCGAAACTGTGGTTTCGGTTTCCTCAACATAACCCTCCTTTTGCAGGCCTGGGGTGAGTTTTTGAATGATTTTCAACTTAAACTGAGAAACAAAGTCTGTGACGCGAGCAGAGGAAATGTAGCAATGGACCAGAGGTTGCGCGTCTGCGCGGATTTCATAGGGGAACGAAGACGGGGATATGAAATTATCCGTTGAAATGTCAAGGGAAGCGACTTTCTCGCTCTATCAGAGGGAAGATGAGACTCATTTTAACAAGGATCAAAATCACCCACTTGAGTCGCGATCGCATTGAAGAGCAGACGGGAGCCCAGGCTGGATATCTTGATCAGAAAATCGAGGCTGCTCTGGTCGTGCTTATAGCGAAACGTATAGTTCCCGGGACCGTTCTTTTTCCAACCACTAGGAAGTGTATTATTGGTGCCATGAGACGTTGTAGATGCGTCGTCAACTCCGGTCAGACGAAAAGCCAGAGCAGATAAGATCGTATGAGACAGTGCCGCAAGAGCATCTTGTGGTGAGTTTAGCTTCTTTTCTGACTCTGGAAGGAGTGAAGGAAGAAGGGAAAGCAAGGCAGAAGCATCTAGTATGTTGGCCATGGTGATAGTTCGAGTCAGATTCGAGTCCAAACAGCAATCCGAGTCTCAGACTCAGTGTTGACGCAATCTGGCGCTAGCGCTTAACCCTTCAGGTAATGAGCACAAACAAGCACAAACAACTTCTTTCTCTTGACTCTCACCTTCAACGCGGAATGGGGCGGAGAGACAGGTCATATTCCCCCGACGTCTCGAATAAAAGGGTAAGGCACTCTCATCGTTCATCACGGTCTCCGTCGCCCACTAGGCGTGCCCCAAGGCCGAGCAATAGATCACGATACGACGACGACCGGGACAGGGATTGGGACCGTGACCGGGAAAGACGTGATAGGGACAGGGACAAGGATAGAGACCGGGACAGATACCGCGACGAGAGAAGAAGGGAATACAGAGACGACAGGCGCGATGACAGAAGAGACGACAGAAGAGACGACCGAAGAGACGACAGGCGTCGGTCTCGTTCAAGAGAACGTCGTCCAACAAAACCTCCCTCTCCTGCACGTCCTCAACCTCCTACAGAACCGGTCGCAACGCCAACACCGCCCCCGGAAGATGAAGCAATGAAGGCAAAACGTGCGAGGCTCGAGGCATGGAAGAAGGATCGAGAGGCCAAAAAGGCGCTTGGGGAGGCAAAAGCTAAGGCAATGGCATTGGCTGGGAAGTCTACGCCAGGTATGTTTTTCATGTTTCTCTCTTTGCAATCCCAGATTTCACATCACTTGGTCGCTCCTAGCATCAGCTGAACTACCCGCAAAACCCACTGGCCAATTGAATCGCGCCGCTCTAGGAGGACTGGGTCTGAAGGGATTGCCCCTCAAACCAGAGTTCACAAAGTCGATGACTGCGTCCATGGACGACTCAGTCGAAACGAAGCGCAAGTTGGAGAAGCTGGAAGACATGCCTGCCGTAGATATGACGATGAATGAAGGTGAAGCTAGTGTTGGGGACCTTGAGGTTGATGATGATGACGAGGAAGCAAACAGAATGGACCAGGCGATGCAGAAAAAGAAGGCAGAGGAGACCATGGATGTGGTTGATGAAGACGACGTTGATCCTCTGGATGCATTCATGAGTGGAGTCAAAGAAGAGGTGAAGAAGGTCAATATGGAGGACATGAAGAAGATGGGCAATGCCAATGGGCGTCTCAATAAGAGACTGGACGAAGGCGCTGACGATGAGGATATTTCAGAAGAAGCTTTGCCCGATGAACTCGATACTACCGACCTCAATCCAGAAGATATCTTGGCATTGGCTGCTAAGAAGGCGAAGAAGAAGGAGCTGGCTATTGTTGATCATTCTCGCGTCAACTACGAGCCCTTCAGGAAAGAGTTCTACATCCCCCCACCCGACATAGCTGCGATGACTGATGAAGAGGCCGAGTTACTGCGACTTGAACTTGACAGTATCAAGATTCGCGGGGTCGACTGCCCCCGTCCCGTCACAAAGTGGAGCCATTTTGGTCTTCCTGCCAGCTGGTGTGTTCTTAAGTTGATTTTATCTTGGTTTGGACTTCTTGACTGACGCTCTTACAGCTTGGAAGTGATCAAAAAGCTCAATTACACTGCCCCCACCTCTATTCAGGCGCAAGCCGTTCCTGCTATCATGTCCGGACGCGATGTCATAGGTGTTGCGAAGACAGGCTCGGGGAAAACCATCGCCTTCTTGCTTCCCCTCTTCCGCCACATCAAGGACCAGCGTCCCTTGGAACAAATGGAAGGTCCGATTGCTATCGTTATGACACCCACTCGTGAACTAGCAGTTCAAATACATAGGGAATGCAAACCGTTTTTGAAAGTATTGAATCTCAGGGTGAGTCACTTCCGTTGTGTGCAACCATGCAGCTCCTCATCACTTCTTGCAGGCCGTGTGTGCTTATGGTGGCTCCCCGATCAAGGACCAAATAGCAGAGTTGAAGAAGGGCGCCGAGATCATTGTCTGTACTCCTGGTCGTATGATTGACCTACTTACGGCAAACTCTGGTCGTGTCACCAACTTGAAGCGGGTCACGTACGTTGTCCTCGACGAAGCCGACCGAATGTTTGATATGGGATTCGAACCGCAGGTTATGAAAATCGTGAACAACATTCGTCCGGACCGCCAAACCGTGCTCTTCTCTGCGACATTCCCAAAACAAATGGATTCTCTGGCTCGGAAGATTCTTCGGAAACCTCTTGAAATTACTGTTGGAGGACGCTCGGTCGTAGCTGCAGAAATTGAGCAGATAGTCGAGGTTCGGCAGGAGGAGAGTAAATTCACTCGACTACTGGAAATTCTTGGGCAGATTTACAATGAAGACCCCGAGGCCCGGACACTCATCTTTGTCGACCGACAGGAGGCGGCCGACAACCTCCTCCGGGAACTTATGCGCAAGGGCTATCTCTGTATGTCTCTCCATGGTGGGAAGGATCAGGTTGACCGTGACTCCACTATCGCCGATTTCAAGTCGGGCGTGGTTCCGATCGTGATTGCAACTTCTGTCGCCGCGAGAGGATTGGATGTAAAGCAGCTGAAGCTTGTCATCAACTACGATGCACCTAACCATATGGAGGACTATGTTCACCGAGCAGGACGAACTGGTCGTGCTGGGAACAAGGGAACATGTGTAACGTTTATAACACCGGAACAGGAGAGATACTCTGTCGATATTTATCGGGCTGTGAAAGCGAGCAATGCAGCCATCCCCAAGGAACTCGAGGAGTTGGCAAATGGTAAGTCATCCGCTTGTTTCATGTTTCACAAGTAGGGCGGGGCTCAACATTACAACTTCAGGTTTCATCGAGAAAATCAAGTTGGGCAAAGCTCAAGCGGCGGGATCCGGATTTGGTGGGAAGGGCCTTGACCGGCTCGATAAGGAGCGCGATGCCAAAGAGAAAGCAGAGCGGAAAGCCTATGGAGAACCGGAAGAGGAGAAAGCTCCAGCTGCTGCGACGGAGGAGACCAAGACAGACAAAGCTACGACCGGCGATGACATGACGTTCGGCAACTTCAAGGTCGAAATCAAACGTGGACCGGCTCCCGATTCTTCGAAGGGTGTCCTTAGTGGTAGTGCTGCTGTTGCTGCCCGACGTGTCGCCCAGGCCAAAGAGGAGGAGAGGTTGCAGGCACAGGTTCGGGCCGCTGAGGAAGCTGCTGCACGGGCAGGTTCAGACACTGCTGCCCAAAAGCAGGCTACGAGTGTTGTCGCGAAGTTGAATGCTCAGATAAGAGCGTCTAAGCTGGTGCTGCAGTCACAGATTCAGTTTGAGAGCAATCCAGATAGGAAGGTTAGCTCAAGCACTGACACGAACGACTTCCATGCTGTCATTCCGATCAACGACTATCCTCAAAAAGCAAGATGGCGTGTTACGAACAAGGAGACCATGGTTCAGGTGTGTTTCATTACGAGTGTACCCTTCTGATCACAATCTGACAATACGATTCAATAGCTCATCGATATGACTGGTGCCTCCGTAACCAACAAGGGCATTTACTATGAATCAGGCAAGGAGCCACCGCTCGAAGGGCCTCCCAAGCTCCACCTCCTTGTCGAGTCCAACGAAGAATTCCGGGTACGTCCTCTGTTTGTTTGTTAACTTATACGTGACTCACACTCTTCCCAGGTCGAACAAGCAGTGCGCGAGATCAAGCGGCTTCTTGTTGAGGCATCGACAGCTGCGTTGCAAGCGGAGATGCGTAATCCTACTGCTACAGGCAGATACAGCGTGGTTTAGATACCTAGACGGCATCCATTCCAATTATACCGTATTTTACTAGTTCACAGATGCTGAATATACATAATCAACTGTACTGCTGTTCATCAACGAACACCGAATCCCCTGGGTTTTGCGTTGGTGCCGTTCAGATTAACAGCATGTCCAGAATCTTTGACCCTCTTTTCGACCTCGGTCACTTTGCCCTCTATCTCTCGCACCGCACCATCGATCCACTGCAAGCTCTCGAGATGTGTACTGAGGATCTGGGATATCTGAGTCATAGGGTCCTCGGAAGGCGTGTCGGACCCGGCAGGTATCGATAGGCTGTTCACCGAGTCGATCATCTGTGTGAGAGAATTCGAGAGGTCGTCCAGATGTGTGTGGAGATCAGTAGCCAACATGTAGCTGTTCAATTCGCGTTGCATATGAGTTATATGCTCGAATACACGTGTGACACACTCACTTCTTGTCCCTCTCAGTGTCGGCTGGACCAGTGTCAAGAGCTCTCAAACTTCCTCCACCGCCACCAAAGATTTCCTCGGTGACTTTTTCGTACGAGTCGAGGGTCGCAGCGAGATCCTTCTGCTGTTGTTCGATGTGATCCAACGATTGGTCAACTTCGTTCTGCTCGCGTTCCGCAGCAAGGACATGACTATAAAGTGTCGCGAGCTGTTGATGTTCCTGTTAGCGAGTGGTGTAGACTGCAGAGGATATCAAGGCTCACGTTGTTCCCGTTTTCGATGAGGGCTCGGTCCCACATTGACACCTCCGCGGCGAATTTGTTGAACTCTTTGACGTGTGTTTCGAGTTCTGTTGACCATTTATTGACGATTTCTTCAATAGTCTTCCCCCGAAGCATTGATGGAGGAGGAACAGCGACAACAGGTGCTGACGATGGTGCAGTCGTGCCTAGTGGAGACAAATCAGATGGGATCTCAGGCGCCAGGTGCCGACTCACTGGTGGTCTTTTCGCCCTCAGGCTTGCCCAGCGATACACCACCGGAAAGTCCTAAAGTTGGCTTAAGTTTAAAGGGCTACCTGCTAGTGTCTGCACTCACCGGTCGTCGCGTCCTTTTTCTCTTCGGGTTTTGGAGCACCGAACAATCCACCGGCAGGTGCGGGGGCCGCTGAGAGAGCTTATTAGCACTTCTTTGTAGCTAGATGGGCTTGAGATGTACCGGGTGGTTTCTCGTCTTTCTTTTCTGCGGGTTTGGGCGCCCCAAACAGTCCACCCCCGGCTGGGGCTGCGATACAGTTCAACATTCATCAAAGACCAAAGAATGTTCGGAGATTGTAAGCGTACCTGTTGTGCTAGTACTCCCACCTAGTGAGAAATTTAGTCCACCAGTGGTACTGGGCGCACTGGTCGCGCTTGTAGTGGCAGCTCCTGCTGCAGGCGTCGTGGTGGAGGTCGCAGGTGCTGGAGGCTTCCCAAATAGACCTCCAGAGAAAGGATTGGGAGCTGTGGGATTCGTGGCCGTAGTAGAAGTAGGTGTTGTTCCCGAGCCAGAGGCAGGATTAGCGGTGGTCGAACTCTCTGCTGGTTTCGCGCCGAAAAGACCACTACAGAAAGTGGGTGCCGGAGATGCAGCTAAGGAGACAATGAGCTGTCGATTCAACAACAGAGAGCTGATTTCGTACAGGAGGTGGGCGTGGCAGCGTTCGGTTGACCGAAAACTGAAGAAAAACAGGTGAACTGCAAGTAATGACCACAAAATTGGCAGACGCACGGCTGGTGGCTGGTTTCGGTGCATTATTTGAACCTTGATCCGGTTTAGGGAGTGAAAATGCACCTCCTCCTCCAAAGAGAGGGTTTGTTGAGGGTTGGGCTGGGGCGAAGGTCCCACCTGTGCCAGGTTGGCTTGGTGTTGTAGCCGAGCCACCGAAGAGCCCGGTGCCTGCTGCAGGCGTCGTCGTACTGGAACCTCCGAAGAGGCTTCCTCCAGTGTTAGTCGCCCCGAATAGGCTTCCTCCCTGTGCTGGTTTTGCTGTTTCTTTGTGAGCGCGGTTGTAGATGCAAGATGTTGTTGAAACGCACCACCAAAGAGGCCTCCTGTTGCTCCTGTAGTACTGCCTGTAGAACCTGATCCAAACAGCCCACCCCCTGCCGAGCCTGATGTATTTGAAGCACCAGTGTTCCCAAAGATGTTGCTCATTGCTTTGGTTGATGATGGGAGAGCGAAAGAAAGACCAGTTGAATAAGAGACGCGCGCCAAATCAACAACGCGTGCATCTCTTGCCATTAGCCCACAATGCCGGGATCCTCAGACCCACACCCCGATGTCGTACTTCTCAAGGGCGACCAGCATGAAATCCCTGAAGGCTGGGATGTCTTCGTTCATCCCAGGGGATGGCTCTATTTCTTTAATTCTTCGCTGAAATTAGTTACTGACCAGGATATTCGCGATCCCCGGTTGTACGAGCTATTCTCGTCACAAGCTTCCAAACTAACTCCTTCAGAATGGCCAGAGGGAATGGAGGTTCTCTTCCAAGTGAATAAATCGGGAAACATAGATTATCTGCTCGCCGTCAATCACAAGCATTGTACAGCTGTTTCCCAGTCCATTGAGGATTGTTTTGACGAAGCGATAGAGTCACTCGACATTCATGCGCGTAAGTGCCCAAGTTCATGCTTGGTCTTAAGCTCACACAACACTTGCTCAGTGAATCGTCGACGACGCTTGTACTGGAATTACCTGTGGGGCCACCCATCCCATGCTCCTTGTCCATCAAGAGCGCTCCCCGATGCATCAGACGCACTGAATTGGTACTATGTAAGTGAATATGTGCCCCTGGCCTATGGTCCAGCAATGCGACTAACACTTAGGCTGAACGTAGACCGATAATCTAGTCTCTGGCTCTCGTTGCAACGCTCCTTTCTCCAAGGTCGAGTGCGAAGAGCTCATGGGAGTTCTCAGAGACATGCAACGTTAGTTTTGATAGATATCACGCATCATGTCCATCTGTCTAACACCCGTTTCCGGCACAGTCCCTTGCAATGCGCACTCCACAGCGAAAGTTGTCTTCTTGTCCTGGCTCCTTCGTGAAGTCTGCAGCTACCGAAACGCGGAGAACTATGGTTTGCATACTCGGAGTTCAAATGCCCTGCGGAGAACTCGCCTTGACATAGATTCGGACTCTACAAGTCTCTCTCCTTATATGTCGCCTGTAATCTACATCATCACCAACATCCTCTTCTTCGGTATACCCTGGAGTTATCTTGCGCATGTCAAATCCTCCTTCAAGTATCATGGCCGCTTCATCAGTCTTCAAGCCAGCTGGTCAGAATATGTCAGCCGCTTGGTGCGGGAATACTCGCACTTCCTCCTCGTCGTGAGTAACTTACCCTCCCCCTCGTTGCTACAATGTACTGAGACATTCTAGTCTACTGTGCTCCTCTCGTTAGTATCACCCTGCGGGTCAACTTTTGTTCCTTTCTTACTAGATCTGGACTATAGCGCCACTGTCGGAGTCCTTGCAATACCAGAAATCTCCCCTGGGGCACGAGCGGCTGCCATCATCTCCGCATTTTTCGCTCTAGGAAGCGTAATTGTCAGTGTTTTCTCGATATGGCGACATCAAGCAAATATGTTACCGTCCGATCTAGTGAGTCACTGTACATGAATCGAATCATTCGTTCGAAGCATAGGTTTACGACCGTTGTCTCTAGTTTACTTACATGCGCAACGCTAATCGGCACGTACTGGGATTACAAGGCCATGCCATGTTACTGAGCGTCCCTCCCGTTCTGCTGGTATGGGCCATCATTACCTTTACCCTTTCCATTGCGGCGTATACGACCCAAGATGTCGGAGACCATGATAGCTCAAATCGTGGCATAACATGGGTCGCCCTGGTACTCTTCGTGGTGATCCTCGGCACGGTGATGATTTCCCTACATAACACGTTCTCCTTGGTATGGCATATCAAGTTATCAGTAGGGCGGGTGCTATGGACGTTTTTCGCAAGATGCATCAGACGTTGGAGGACCCGTCATGCTTCTGCGGTATGATAGACGCGGTTACTTTTGGATCATTGTAATGCTTAATTGTAGAACTACGGACAGCTCGGGAAAAGTACGGATCTGTGCCAAGTTGAAATCATTCTTTGGATGTCAAAGACTGTCTTAAAAACCCCATGCAATCCTTAAGGGCCGATACTTATTGCTTGAATATTGCTGTCTCGTCGTGGTTCGCTTGTCGAATCGTACGCGGTTTAGACGCCCGTTCTTGTCCTTTCACCTTCATCAGCAAAATTGGACATCAGTCTCACACTATCTACTGAAGCCGGGTCCAAGAAGGTCCAAGAGCATCTCAGCAGGAACTATTGACACTCGAAGCTTCGAAGCTGTCCCAACAAGATGGTAATAAACTCTTCTCGAAGATACAGTTGGAGGTACAAGGCCCAAGGGTATACCAATACCCGGCCTTCAGTCCGGCAAAGCTCATTCACTTTAGTCGCCTGAAAGGAGTTCCGTATCCGACGTGTAGCAACCCAAAGTCTTGGAATCACGAGATCTATATCAAAACCCATTACCACCGTTTCGTTTTCTGAGCCCGCTGTACTGGGTTCTTCGTTGGCCACGAAGTACTTATATTAGTCCATGATGGGTAGCATATCCCTCACTCTTTCCTCATTATGGCTGTCATCAGTCACGACGATATGGCGGAAACGGATACTCGAGCCGGACTCAGTGGTCGAACTGGATCGGGATTTGCGGGGAATGAAGGGAGGTCCAGGGGCACACCAGAAGGCAATGGAATAAAGCAGGAAACTTGGAGGAGAAGGTCGATGGCGAACTTGAGCAAGGTTGCGTACACGGTCTTCAACCATTTCAAGACGCATATGGGCGTCGGGATGGTCTGTGCTGTCGCGTATTTCGATCCGTGCGTCCTACTATTCTTCTATTTCGAGTCCTATCGCTAATTCCATCACAGCGGAAATTGGGGAGTCGACCTCAAGGCAGGTTCGGAATACGGCTACAGGCTGCTCTTCGTAGTGCTCGTGGCTGGGCTGTTTGCGGTGTATTTCCAGGTCCTGGCCAGTAGACTGGGTTGTGTTACTGGTTTAGGTGAGCCCTTTTTCCAGGATCTTCATTCGTGCGCCCTCTATCAGCTTTCGAATCATGTTTCATGCTTCCTTAACCAGACGGCTTTTCTCTCTTAATAATCCCCGCACTCAACAGCTTTCGTTTGAATTCATTTTCTCATGCTTACGTCCAATATTCGACTCAACAACTTGTTCACTCCACCCTTTTGCCTCACACTCCAGATCTTGCCTCCCACTGCCGTCTTCTCCTAAACCACAGTCGGAAATCCCGATGGCTGGCCCTTTATCCTCTCTACGTTCTCTCGGAAGTTGCCATCATTGCCACGGATCTTGCCGAACTCCTGGGAAGTGCGATCGCCCTGGTTCTACTATTCCCTAAGCTGCAACTGTGGCACGGAGTCTTGATCACCACCTTCGATGTGCTCGTGTTATTGGCATTCGGGGATCCTTTGGGAGGACAACCCGTCAGATGGTTTGAATGGATCATCTCCGGGCTGGTTTTGGCGGTCCTGGTGTGCATATGTGTTATCCTAGGGAAGGTGAATGTCGATTGGGGTGATGCATTCGAAGGGTATCTGCCCTCGAAGTATATCTTTCCCAGCGGGGCCCTGTATACATGTAAGTGTCGATCACGTCTTTTCTCTTACCCTACTGATCTGTGTCGATATATCCACAGCCGTTGGAATTCTAGGCGCCACCGTTATGCCACACAGTCTCTTCCTTGGGTCGGCTCTTTCAACTCAAGACCGTGTCCAAACAGTCCAACCGACGCCTGAGAAGCATACCATTTCAATTTTTTCTCTGAAACGGTTCTCACTTCCACGGGCGCGCGCGTATCTGATCCACGCGTTCCAAAAGCCCCCGCCTAACTCGTTCGCAACGTCTGCCAAACGACATGCAGAAAGAGAGAACAAGTCGCTGGAGTTTGTGAAGCAACATCTGTATCATGGCATTGTGGATGTAGCGATCAGTTTATTGGGGTTCGCAGTGCTGATTAACAGTTCGTGAGTCTATGTCTTCCACCTCTATTCGCGTCTCTTTCGCCCCTTTCCGCTGGAGCAAGTTTCGATGTGCAGATTGCTCACTCTTTACACTCGTACAGGATTCTTATCATCTCAAGTGCAGTCTTCTTTCCGCACGACTCAGACACCTCCGACCCTGCTGGGCTCTTTGATGCTTATGAGCTCATCAAGGATACCGTTGGGAAAGGTGCCGCTACGCTGTTCGCAGTGGCGTTGCTAGCCGCCGGGCAGGTTTGTCCTATTCCCTTCTCCCCGGGAGTTGAGTGTAACCAATTTCTTCACGTAGAGCGCGTCTATAGTCGCCACCGTAGCGGGACAGGCCGTTTCAGAAGGCTTTCTAGAATGGAGAACTTCGGTATGTGGATATCTTCCTATAACGAAAGTGTCATAGGTACTAACTCTTTTTCTTTCCTTAGCCCATTCTTCGTCGCCTCATTACTCGATTGTTGTCCCTTGTTCCCTCGATGACTGTCGCTGTTGTGATGGGTAGATCTGGCATCGACGTATTGCTCATCGCATCTCAAGTAGTGCTGGCAGTCGTGCTACCCTTCGTGACCTTACCTCTGCTGTGGTTGACGTCGAGGAAGGAAGTGATGCGTGCACGGTCAGCGGTTGCCAGGCCCGATGGGCCTGGAAGTGTAGAGGGGGTAGAGGCACTGGAGAAGGATGCAGAAGGGGTTACGATGGGAAGGGTGGATACTTTGGAGGAAGGCGTGTCAACCGCCTGCGAGTCCTCGGTGACTATAGAGGAGAAATATCGGGTCAAGAAGGATAACGAGGAGCCGGTTACCGAAATACCGGAAAGCACAAATCCCACCCCTCAAGACGAACTTCATCATGAAGGTGGCGGAGACTTCCCACAAGGGAAGGTGGACAACCAAATTCAAGCCACGCATGTGGTTTGTGAAGACCAAGTGGAATCCCAACCCCCGGATCGTAGTCCATATGTCTACTTCAACAACGGACCCGTAGGAGCCTTTATTGGCGGTGTCATATGGCTCGTCGTGGTTGCAGCAAATGCTTTCCTGATTGTTACACTGGCCATGGGAAAAGGTGAAGGCTAAGTCAGCAATATGGAGGTTTTGCGCCTTTTTATGGCAGTAGGTACTTCTAGACGACTGCGGTCCTTTGTGTTGGGTGGGAGACCTTGGGACAATGAACCCGGTTAGTGGGACCGATAGGCATGGGGGAAGGCTATTGGGACTAGTAGCGGACGGGCGGACTTTCTTATACTATACACCTTGCTATCTTGACCTTCGTGGTACGGTGGAATCTTCCGACCTAAGTAAATAACAGCGATGTATCCATCAATAACGGTAGCCACTGATAGGGTTAGAGGTCAATGCTGATGATAAGTTTACACAATGAACGATAGTCAGAAGAGATTCAAGGACTACGAGCTAGTTGACAAAAAGGGAAGTTTTATGGCTTCAAGCTGGGGTACAGTGCAAGATGATGTGTGATAGCCGTACAGCTATTCTGAATTCATTTTATCACAAAACCAATACCGACGCGCCGCCGTCAAACGTCACGCGTTTTCGCGTCTTGATGATGAGATATTTTCGACCGAGGCGTTCAAGTGCAGGTGGCGTCTTGAGTTCGGCAGTTCCAAACGTGCCGAGTCCCGATGGAACTAAGATCATTGCCTGTCCAGTCTTTCAAGCAAGAAATAGCAGGATGCTCAGAGACTCAGACCACTTCTTAAGCCCTAGCGAGACGCTTACCTGTAGCTTCACAACCTCGTCGAAGGCATTGGTACCATCCGCAAAGTCCGCTGAAACATGCTTCACAAGATGCTCCCACCAGGAAGGGGACGAGAAACGGTGAAGAACCGCGACGCTGCATAAGTCCAAGATAACAGAGGGTATAACCGTTGGTTCTACGGAGCCAGTCAGTAGGTCGGTGTTGTGAAGCGCTGAACAACTGCTCTTACCCTGCGTACTAATGATAATCCTCATAGCAAGGTGGCGTTGGAGGCGCATGAGGGACAGTAGTGACTGCGTGAGAGGGGAGGAGCCCCTGGCGGAGAGATACTGGATATCAAGTCCCTGTGAGTGACGTTCGCAAGCGGCTGAAATCCGACTTACCTTGTGGGCCTCGTCCAATAGCAGAAATTTTCCGGTATCGACTTTAGCCCGCACAAATAACCGTGTAATGACTTCAAAGATGCCGCAAGCGGATCCGGGATCGATAAAAGGATCCGACAAGTCGACGATAGTTAGTTCCCCAGGCACAAACCGCGGTGAGCTGGCAGGAGCTTTCTTGGACCGAAGGAACGACTTGAGCAGGGAGAGCCGCTGCTCGAGGCCACTCAACTGAGCAGGATTGAAGTTCTTCTTGCTCTTCTCCAATTCTGTCAAGAACCTCGAATAGCTGAAGGTCTCCCCCATGTCCCGCAGAATAGACTGGTAAAAACAATGAGCCGTGGCATTCCTCGACGAGAGGAAAGAGCTCTGACCAGAAGAATTTGGATATACAACGGGGCAGACTCGGATGTCCCTACGGCCATCATGGACAAGAACGTCTGAGCATCAAGATCCCCCTCTTCGAACAGCAGGGGTTCGACAGATACTCTTCCTTTACGCGCAACCGACGAATAGACGCTCTTCATCGTGTTGAGTGATGACTTGGACACGAATACACGTACTCGTGGTGCCTGGATCCCTACCCTGTCAGATGCTGCAAGCCAGGCAGCTTCACAAGGACTGGACCCAGCTCCACCTTCCCCGAAGTGGAGTACTAGACCACATAATGGTTTCCTCAAGGACCCGATCATATTACAGTCCTGTATAAGGAGATTCTCCAACATCACGGAGACGGTGTGCGATTTTCCAGAGCCTAATGTCAGATGAAGAAGGTGAGTAAGCCAATGAGATAGGTAGAGAGCATTAGAGAGATCACCTTGAACTCCGCACACGACAGCAGAAAACGGCGCGTTCTACTAAAATTCGGTTTTTGAAATGTAACGTTCACAATTCATGACATACCGCATTCATGTAAAGCCGCGGGTCGTTGAAAGAGAAGCTTTTGTCTCTCAATCTAGATGATTCGCTTTGTGAGCGCGCTCATAACCGAGGGCGTTGAAGAACACGAACCGACACGCAAGAATTTTTCCAAACACACCGTACTGGGTGGCGTAGCTCGAAGGAAATAACAGGTGGGCACCGCGTGTCAAGAGTGGGGCGTCCTTGTAGTCGTGTTCCTCAGTCAGCTGAGAAACAGACAAGTCGACAAACGAATTCTCTCTTAGCAAGCCCCATTCGTGCTGCTCAGGAATCGTTGTGAGGACAAATCGATCGTTCGTTGAAAGAGATCTTACATGTCCTTCCTCTATCACGTCGGCAGGCGACACGTCGATATAGGTTTCTGCGGGAACATGATCATTAGCCTGAGAACATTGACATATCGGTTTGTGGAATATACCATGAGAGGCGTCCCAAGTCGGTGTATCAGAGAACATTGGAGTCTGGAAGCGCAGGATAGAGCTGGTTCTGAGGATCTGTGGATAGGTGTAGGAAGTGCTCCACGGGCCAGTGGTTTTATACGTCTCGCAAGAGAGGCACCATTCGTGGGATACATAATATTCATCGCGACTGGTCGCGAGGCACTCGAATACCTGCCGCAGTTTTACTTCCTTCTTCCTTCCTTCTTCCACAAAGGGCTACAAAGGGCAAAGACTGAAATTAAGCTTCCCGAGTTGCAATTTACAAAGGGAGAGCAAGGGTTTTAGCAATACATTCATAACCCGGCGTCTTTTGAAACTGTCGCCTTTTGGACTCCCGCTATGCTGTCTATGATACTTGAGCCACTCACGATCCCGGTGGTGGCAATGAGAAACTTTCGGCCTGAATGGAACGTCAGAAACAGAAAGTCCAGTCGATAAAGTGGTTTCTCACCCTTGTGCTGCCGAGCCACCCATCTCAGGGCGGCAATTTCGGTGTATGTGCATCCTCCAAGGAAGAATACTACAGTGGTCGTCATTCTGTCCGCAGGTCGTGCTGTAAGTTCATCAGTTCTCCGTGTAGTCAATCAGAAAAGGAGAGCTACATAATATGGGTCCAGCTGCGGGGTCTTTCATATTCACATCCACCGTCTCCCCAGGTATAAGCGCCATTACGTCCTCGAACCCTTTCCAGCCTATAATCGGATGTGCTTGAACCTTCTCGCTTCCACGTTCTTCGTTGGCGCCCGTCTGGGTTCCAGATCTCTCCTTCTCTTTTTCTGCGGGATTACTCAATACGCCGCCTTTCTGGGCCACGCACTGAACCAGGCGTATGCTTATAGGCGCCCAGCCTGAGTATACGAAACTAATGTCGTTCTCCACTCCACTCAGCGACTCTGCATCATCATCGATAAGGAGTCGCAAAGACTTCCGCAGCGCTGAAAAAGGATACTTTGCCGCCACCGCGAGTTCCGGAGGATTTGCCGGAGGAGGGTTGGAGAGCAAAATCGGTAGGGATGGGGTCGAGAGAGACAGTAGTAGGGGTAAGAAATTGTAACCATAGGCCTACTCGCGCAGTTGAATAGAATTTCCACGAAAGGGAAGCCGGGCGCACCTGCAGTATCTCCCGTTTGATATTTTCGAGTACTTTATTCTTGATGCCCCCCGCGGTGATACTCGCAAGGCATGCAAGCCTTACCACGATTTCCATTTCAGCTCCTTGTGCGATCAGATCTTCGATTGCAGTCAATTGCTCAGAAACGTTGTAGGAGGCCAAAAGATCTATTGTTGAGCTCAGTAGGATTACAGTCACTTAGAGATCCGGGCTTACTTTGCTGAATCTCAAGCGATTTGTTGAATTGGTCTGTGCGTGTCATAGGCACCAACAGTTCAGACAGCCCGGTGTCTGCAAGGGTGTATGAGAACGACGCTGTGAAGTATGTAGATCGTCCTCACGTATCCGCAGTGATTGATGCTCGCTCTGCAGTCCACCTAGCTTTCCGACAACGTCGCGCAGTTGCGGTATTGTCTTCGCTTGCCGGCTGGCCTATAATCACGATAAGAGATGAATTGTTAATGGTCTGGAGACTACTAACCTTGTAATCTTCGTCAAGGCGACGAGCGACTTGATTGAGCTTCTTTCCAACGTGAGAGAAGTTTAAATCACGAATTTCCGTGAATAGGGTATCGGTCGAGGTTAGGTGAAATTTCTTCTTGTTTTCTTTGCGTAGAGGGTTTGGCGTCGATGGAGCAGGTGCCGCAGCAGTACTGGAGGTAGAGGGCGCTCCCGCATTGGGCTGGGGTGGTGTTATCAGGGAGGCTGGGAGTTCAACGTGCGCTATTGAAGATATGTCAAGATTTGGCAAGCAAGGAACAGGATATATCGTACAATTCTTGATTCCAAGGAGTTCGTCTATTAGGCCTTCGTAGGTGAGTTGTGTGAGGAGAGGTGTGATCATATCGACGCGCCGATCCAGAACAATGAGAGAGTCCATTTTGTCTGACAACTCGGACAATGCATCCGACGTAGAAGCGTTTCGAGACTGAGGCAGATAAGTTTGCACGAGTTTAATCAGTCGCTGGGGAGGAAGGTTGAGCTCATCTCGTATTTCCAGCCCACGAAATAGTACCTACTGCGGCGTGATCTCCCTTCCCCAGCATCCTAGGGAATGTCCCATACATCTTTTGAAGAGTAATGAGAGCTTGTGCGGAGTCGTATATCGCGGTTTCATCCCCGTCCTAGCGAGTTGGTGGGTGATTAATACCCCAATCACTGAAGCATGTCACTCACGACCCAAAGATCTTTAAACGCAGATTCGTGCTCCAAGGAAACTACATCTTCAGCCAATGGTATGAGTTGAAGGTTGTAAGAAGATATAGTGACGTCGCCCAATACACCCTCCTCCTCGAGTAGGCGTGTAACGAGTGTGGAGGTCCGAGGAACGAGCAAGATGGTATAGTTGTATCGCAGAGATTCCTTCGCGTGTCGCTTGATATGATCTGAGAGAGATGTGAGTTCACTCGCATAAAGAACAGGGATCACCGTACGCACCAGCTATTATCTTCACGTATCTTATTGCCGGACGACATAAATACACCACGTTCGGTGTAGACAACGTCAGGGGACCTGCTTCAAGCCAAAACATCTTGTCCACTCCATGGTGCTAAATGGCCATGAGCATCGCAAGATAAAGCGCATTCTGAGTATGTATGACCTTGAGCAGAGCTACTTCTGTGACCAAACCGAGAGGACCGGCCAGATTAGGATCGAGAACAAGAGTCTTCGCGCCATTGACCTATTCCACGACGTGAGGATGATTTATGAGGGAGACTTCGACCAAACTGACCGCGTTTAGAGCATCCACAAGGCCCCTCTTGTTGATTTCGCGGAGAATACTGGTGTCGAGAGTCTGGTCATTGTCGGGCGTCGAGCTCTGACCTTCAGTTGAAGACATGATGAGCTCAATATTTGATTACGTTACCGGGCCCTCTAAACTTGACCACAAACCATGGCCCTCTTCGACGTGCCCGGCTGGTCATTGCCTCAAGCTCCCGTTGCCGAATCCTCCACGAATGCCAGCAACTCTCGGAAACGGAAACGACCGGACACCGATTCGATTTCCGAGAAAAAGACGCGTTCAGCAGAAGTCAATCTCGAGAGAATTGTCAAAACATTGACTGGCAAATCCTCATCATCTTCCATCTCGAAGAAGGAGAAGAAGAAAAAGAAGGATAAGGAGAAGAAGAAAACTACGGCGGAAGACAGGAAAAAGCTGATATCCCATCCTATGCCTTTGCAGACGGGGATCGAGAGACGTAGCGAATCTAGCTCTTCTCTACCCCCTGCGAAGAAGGTCAAAACCAAACACGAGAAAACTGCTTCTCAAGAAAGCCTTGTCAAACCTGACAAGGGCAAAGGAAAGGAGGATACTCAGTCACAAGAGGGCCTCACTTCGCTGCAAAAGCGCATGAAAGAGAGTTTGGAAGGGGCTCGTTTCAGGTATGGCTCCCTTTCGCAATAGTTGCGCATGACACTCATATCGACACAGATTAATCAATGAGCTTCTGTACAAGAACGATAGTGTAGAAGCACTGCGTATGATGGACGAGGATCCTGCTATGTACGGCGACGTAAGTGACCTGTACTAGTTCTCGAGCTACTCACTCACTCGCGGCTATAGTACCACGCTGGTTTTCGTCACCAAGTCCAATCGTGGCCGACAAACCCTGTGGACCACTTCGTTTCCGTGCTCGCAAAGTACCCCAAGAAGACAGTTATTGCTGACCTGGGATGCGGAGACGCCGCGATAGCTCGCAACCTCATTCCGGAAGGCATGAGCGTTCTTTCCTACGACCTGAAATCCGACAATCCATTTGTCGTCGAAATTGATATATGCGGCAAGCTTCCCCTTCCTGGCTCCGAAGGAGTTGAGGGTCGGCTGTCCAACGGCGAAGGGCATATCGTCGATGTCGTCGTATTCTCTTTGAGCCTTATGGGCACAAATTGGCCCGGCTCTATCCGTGAGGCGTGGAGAATACTCAAAACCGAGTGAGTGATCCAAATAGTTAGCACCTCACCGAAATTGTAACCTGACTTCCCCAAAGTGGCGAGCTTAAGATTGCTGAGGTTGCCAGTCGTTTTACCGACATAAACAAGTTCACCGCGTTCATCAATTCGATTGGCTTCCGTTTGATATCCAAGGTGCGACGAGGATGCAACTACCCTTATAGCAAAAAGGGCTAATGAATCAACCAAAGGACGATCGTAACACACATTTTACATTATTCGAGTTCAAGAAAATTGCGAGGAAACACAAGAGTGAAGATGAATGGAAGAAAATCTCGGCCCAAGGGCATTTGCTCAAGCCATGCGAATACAAACGACGATAGCTTCTCCATCGCCTCATTGTCGGACGGTTCTGAAGAGTCGGTCGCCCTGCAGGAAACATTAATCACGATTGGTTGCTTCTGACGGCCAGTGACTTACAGCGTCTCCTAAACCGGGATGGATGATGCCTCGGTCTGTCAGCTCCTCATCGACAGCTCCCACCCAGACCTAGTCGTCATATCAATCGGGAAAATCAAAGAAGGTTTCGTTTTGTGCTCCCACCTCGACATTAGGGTATTCGTCTTTGATCTCCTTCAAACCTTGCTGGGATGCCAACACGCAGAGGAGCTTGATGTTAGTGGCTGGGGTTTCCATGTAAATATCAGCACATCTATTGACTATATGATATATCATGTTATCGGAACTTGCCTTTGATTCCCCAGTCCAGGAGCATCGCCAATGCGGCGCGCGCGGTGCCTCCGGTTGCAATTAACGGGTCCAACAGGTAAACTATCTCGACAGTGGGATTGGCTGGTAGCTTGGAGTAATCTATTGATATTCATCATTGATATTGACTCCTCAGTCCTCATGCTTGAATCCGAGTTCGAAGACGACCCACATTCGACCGGCTGGAGGGACACTTTCTCCCTGAATAACCCTTTGGAGAACCGACATTAGCATTTTTCGAGAGCAGGGGATGCCGACACACCAATGTGATAGACTGGTGCATCGGGGAGCAAAGAGAGCTAGGACGGAGGACGGTGTGAGTGGGGATATGCTGCGAATAGAGTAGCCGCATGCTCAACTAAGGCATCCGACATCCCCAGCCCTGCACGGAGAATTGGGGTCAACCCTTAACAGAATCCATAAGTATCTGACAATGACAACGGGAGCCATCCTTCTACCGATGTGAGGCTTAATGGCAGTCCCTTTGAACTTCCCGACCGGAGATTGCTGGGGGCCAATCAACTTTCACACCATAATGAGTATCAGAAAGATGACGCACTCCTTCGAAAGACTCCTCCTCCAGACTTCGAGTGGCCTCTATTCCGAGAAATAAGCTGATTTGATGAACGCCCTACGGAACATGCCACGATTGAGTACGATCAAGGAGTGAACTACGTCGGCGAAAGTACCTCTCGGAAGTCCTTCGCGCTGGTCGAAGCCTCTCGCAGCTTGCTGAGTTGTGCTTTAGCAATAGGATGTGAGAGGACGTGGATGGTCATGATGAAAGATAGGGAGCAAGAGGGACGATAGACGCGATACGGACCATGAAGCAAACCTGGGGCATGTTCGCCGGCAATTGCCTACAGTACGGCGGTCTGCGGCCTCGCGTCTCGATAAGATAAGATATTAACGCCGTCACGTGATCTATAGATAGCGTGATTGCTTGCTCAAAATTCGCCATCGTAGTCCAATTGTAACGTTTTTCCGTCTTACATTCGGAATTGAAAAATGCATAAAACGACTGGCCCAGCAAATTCTCAAGCTATTGCTTTCTCCTCGCCATCATGGTTCAGGACGTCTACGGAAGATCGTCTCCATCGTCCCCTCTCATCTCTTCCGAGTCTATAGTGAAAGATGCCAACACCCTCGAAAAGCTCCTAAACGACCCCAGAATATCTGCCTCGTCCATCGTCGAATTCATTTCCTCTCGCAGGAGAACCTCTTCAGCAGTTTACATCTACGACCTCGCGGAGCAGGTTGGCTTCGGGCCGCTGACAAAGGCATGGGCCAAGTCCAATAGCGAAACTGCTCATACCATCGACCTGCAGACTAGAGCAGGAGCAGGACTCAGTCTTGTAGGGAGATTGTCGGAAGGAACGAGTTCGGACACTGTGAACGGTGCGGTTCTGACTGCTTACACGTCCCCACACGGTCTGGGGTTGATGGGCCCCGCACTGGCACATTTACCTCCTGCTACACCTTCAAGTCGTTTGGTATTACAGGTCCCCACTGTGACCCCGGTCGGAGAGACCTTCACCCTATCTCCTTCACTGGCCTCATTGGCATCCACATATTCGACTCTCCCGAACGATATCACTGTTCTTCTCTCAGCCACCTCACACCAAGCAGTACATTTCACCCAGATAGCATACAAACTATCGACATCACATACGATTCATCTCTTCGACCATTCCAGCACTACTCGTGAAATCGGTCACGAGGTGACTCCCCTCGCTGAGAAGCAGCTTGAAAGCGGGGACTTGGGGAACGTATTGAAGTCAGCAGGTTACTCATACTTCGACTATTCTGGGGATTCAAACGCCCACACCGTCATTGTTCTCCTGAACGGGCCCCTCGCACTCGCATCCAAGGCCATCGCATCCCATACCTCCGGCCTTGGTGTCGTTTCGGTCAACGTTCTGCGACCATGGAACGAAGAAGCTCTTCGTGCCGTGATACCAGCCTCCGCCCGAACTATTCATGTTTTGGATGATGTGCCCAACGTATCAACCCAGGGCCCCCTCTACGCCGACGTGTTCAGCACACTCCTCGACTCTTTGGCCACGCTCTCCGTCAAATCCCATCGCGTTGTCCCCTCACAAACCCAAGATTTCTTGTCACAGGAGAATGCATTCCACCAATTCCTTGCCAAACACGTCCCTCACCTCACGGAGCATCCCGCTATCCTTCCCCGAAGCGCTCGAAAGCTCGTGTTCTTCAGCTCACCGGCCTCCACTCTCACTCCAGTATCCTCCCTGGTACAAAACACATTGCTTTCCAGCCACGGTATCTCTGCACGTCTTTTGACTGACCACGATATCTTCTCCAAGCGCGGCGGTATCACAGCTAACCGTATTCTCCTCTCTCCCAAAAAGGGCGGTTCCGAGGCACCAGTTCCATTCACTCTTCCGTTGGATTCTCGTGGAGAGGGTGTCGCAGATTTCCTTGCTGTTTTAGATCCCAGCCTCTTGAAGACACACTTGTTGGTCAACTACGCCCGTCCTGGCGCACTCGTTCTCGTCGCCACATCCTGGACAGCCGAGGAGCTCCTCGCTTCCCTTCCGGCATCGACCGCTCAACTCCTCACCGAGCGAAGGCTGTTCGTTGTAGATCCCAAGGCTATCGCTAACCATTTCCGCGGCACTGACCACAAGGACGATTTGGTAGAGAACATTGCCGTTTACTTCGCCTTCTTGCGGCTCTACCTCGGCGTCGCAGCCACCGAAGAGTCTGTATTTGCCGTCGCCAAAATCACCATTGGCGATAATCTCGATGGGATCGACTTGGGTAAGGTCCATGCCTATGTTTGGGACGCGTTGGAGGAACTCGACGTACCAATTCTACCCGTTGACGAGAATCCCTCAAAGTTGAAGGAGTTCCAATTCAATGCGATCTCCGTCGACACAGAGGAAGGAGACGATGTCATCAACGGGGCCCGACTCAGCTCATGGCATGACGCCGCGAAGCACATCATCTTCCCCTCCGCCTATGTACCCCCGGCCCCAGAGACTGATGAAGAGTTCCCTCAGATTCCTGCTCTCCGACCCGAAGTTCCCGATCGCACTTATCTCGTCACTTGTACCGTGAACAGGCGGTTGACACCCCTGGAGTACGACCGAAACGTTTTCCATCTCGAGTTCGACACGAGCGGCACAGGTTTGAAGTACGCCATTGGAGAGGCCCTTGGTGTTCACGGGTGGAACGATGGGCAGGACGTCCTCGAGTTCTGCTCTTGGTACGGTGTGGATCCCAACCGACTCATCACTATCCCTGTCCCCAATGGCGAAGGACGTGTGCATACCCGCACTGTGCTCCAGGCCCTTCAACAACAGATTGACCTCTTCGGACACCCACCCAAGTCCTTCTACACCGAGCTTGCCGTCCATGCTGCTTCGTCTCCAGACAAGCACGCTTTACTCTTCATCGGTGCTGCCGAAGGATCTGCTACCTATAAGAAGCTTTCCGAGAAGGACACAGTGACCTTTGCGGACGTGCTTCGTATGTATCCCAGCGCCAAGCCTGGCATCGAGACCCTTTGCGAACTTGTTGGGGACATCAAGCCAAGGCATTACAGTATCGCGAGCGCGCAGAGCGTTGTCGGTGATCGCGTAGATCTTCTCGTTGTCACCGTCGAGTGGGCAAACCCTAGCGGTAAGCCCCTCCTTCATTTTCGTCGTGCTTTTTTTCTCACTGATTGTCTCTCAGGCTCTCCCCGCTACGGTCAGTGCACTAGATACCTTGCAGGTCTGAAGATCGGACAGAAGGTCACTGTCTCCATCAAGCCCAGCGTCATGAAGGTCAGTCTCAATCGGTCTGCCAGTTACACTGCCCATCTCATCTAATTCGCCTTAGCTCCCTCCTGATGACAAACAACCCTTGATCATGGCCGGGCTAGGAACAGGCGCAGCACCTTTCCGCGCGTTTTTGCAACACAAAGCATGGCTCGCACAGCAAGGAAAGGAGATCGGGCCTGTCTACTACTACTTCGGTTCCCGTCATCAGTCTCAGGAGTATCTGTACGGAGAAGAGATTGAGGCGTTCATTCTCGACGGGATCATCAGTCGCGCAGGTCTGGCCTTCTCCCGTGATGGAGCTAGAAAGGTTTACATCCAACACAAGATGCACGAGGATTCAAAGGAACTGGCGGAGATGCTCCATCAACAGAACGGAGTGTTCTACCTATGCGGACCTACGTGGCCCGTACCCGATGTCTTTGAGGCACTCTGCAGGGCGATGGAGAAGTACGTCGGTCTCGACATGAAGGAGGCAGGTGACTATCTAGAGAGTTTGAAGGAAGAAGAGCGTTACGTCCTAGAGGTATGTGGCATTTCTCAATCTCTCAACTCACTTGATTCCAACTAAAGCGGCATCGCACAGGTGTATTAATAGGATTCCATCTCCTTTTTTTACCTACACTTATGTATTTTGCCAATCTACACAATTTTCCAAATCCTACGTGTGCTTTGTTTAGAGAGCGGATATAGTAAGTAAATGAATGTCCCAAAAAGATAAACACGAGGGTAACATATCGTCAAGATATACACAGTAGAGAAGCAATCCGACCCCTTGGAGAAAGTCCATTCCTTATTAGTACACAAGTCCGTTAACCAGTCTTTTGTAGCCTCTTGCGAACCACCAAAAAGTACCATACCAAAAGCCCGATAATGACAAGTCCGACAACCGTGAAAACAACAGCCATCGCAACCTTAGCTCCTGTACTGAGGGAGTGGTCGCTACATCCATCTTGAATCGCATCATCGCAAGGTCTTCCCTCTGGTTTGGCCTTCGCATAAGCATCGTCTTCAAGGGACGTGTAAAAGGGATCAGTCGTGTCGTTCATAGTCCGCATCGCCGCTAGGGTCAGCATAGGGGCATTATAGTCAAGCGCGACCTGATTTTTGAAGGTGAGCATGGTCGTGTCAGATTGAGATACAAACGGTGGCTGTCTCCGTACCTCGGTTTCAGGCCAATCGCTGCGGATATCAAAGTACCTGTCAGTCTTGTCTGGTCCACCTATAACGGCACCAAATAAAGTGCGCAGCATCGTCGGCGGGGACGTATCGATGTTGCTGGGATCGTTGCCACCGCTGGCACTGGCTGAATGGGGGTTGGACGGCGAGTTGGGGTTGACCCCTACAACATATGGAGCTGAAAAAAAAAATTAGGTCAGACGATGATCGGAAGCGAACACAACCCAGTGCCCGTAACTCACCCGACATGGGATTCTTGCCCAGCGCGTAATCTAGTTGATTTCGTGCAAATGCCTGTCGGAAGAATAATGAGACTTGAACGGGGGGAGGTAAGATTGAGTATGACTCTTACCACATACGAGTCCCTCTTGTCGTTTGAGGTGGCAATGGGAGCGTATCGGGTCATCAGCATGGCTGCGTTGAGAGCAGGGTTCAAGCTAGCTAGCGGCGAGTCTTCTGGGTACCAAAGAAGCCCTCCTACGATAAACAGTCAGCGGTATCACCACCACCAAGCGCGAAAGGACTCACCAGGTGTGAAGTATGAATCGCCGTTCCCACTGAGGAGTTTGTCCAAGTATCCTTCCGCTTCACCTTGCCATTGCGACAGACTACCTCCGAGGCCAGAGTTTGCTTTGAGGGCTTGGGGGAACAAGATGTACAGTCCAGAGACTTTCGAGTTCCAATTGAAAGCAATGTTTTGTCCCCCGAGCTTGTACTTGCTAAAATGGTCTTCGGCTTCCTTGTACAAAGACGAAGAATTGGACGCGACAGCGAGGAAAAGGGCAGCTATTGACAAGTCATCTCCAAACGAAGTGGAAGCGTAAGCGTCTCCAGCAGCAGGAACCGACTTCTGGTAGAAGAGCTGTCCTCCTTGAGCGGAGTTTGCAAAGCTATACAATTGTTGCGCGTGTTGCAACAACGTCTGGGCGTAAGATGTGTTGGTGAGCGATGCAGGGGAATCGTATCCGCCGCTGAAACCGCGTCCATTGTACAGGTTCGAACAAGCTGCAAATGCAGCGGCAGCTCCCGCCGCGGCGTCTGTGCCAGGATGCGTGCTGTTGATTTGATAGGACGGTCTAGGTTTGGGAATGTTCTGGTCGCCGCCCCAATAATCATTGTCCAAATTCGCTGAAAGCCAGGGTCAATTCGAGGACTTTGCCATCTAGCCTTCTTCGGAACTCACGGTCGGCTACCGCGACATATAACGTGTTATCAGAGGGGTGAGCCTGGCACGAGGACATTAAAAAATGACATCGGCCGCGCCTATTCGTTTGGAACGGGTACTTACTTTAATGAGCCAGTCCAAGCCCCACCGTAACATGTCATCGAGGTAGGCTGTCTGGTTTGCCAAGTCGTACCCTATGCCACAGTCAAGACCCACGGGCGTCGAGTGGACCTAAACACTCACCTTTCCCAAAATCTGTGGCTCCCCAACATATCGACATCAACGAGAACGACTGGACCAATGGTTAAAGCGTGAGGCATTGATGATCAAGTTGAACGTACGAGCGGATAAGTAGCCTTGATGTAATCTATGGGAACTGTCAGAACATTTCCCAAGGTAATAACGGGTTGCCTTCGTACCTCCTGCGTCGTAGTACCCGCCTAGGCAGCCACACGTTAGCCCCGCCGAGGTATGTGGCAAGAAAACGCCGCGAACGTACCGCTTAGATCTATCCCAACATCCTTTCCGTCGTCCGTGCAACTCGAGTTCCTCCACGGCACTCGATTGTTTGAGGGGAGATTTCCACTTCTTTGAGCTTCATAGAAGTACAGCAGGTTCCCGACAAGCTTGGACCATTGTGGATTGGGTATGGAGTTTCCAGACGAAGGATCAGAGCCAGCTGAAGGATTTGGTGGTAGAAACGGTGGGTTTGGGAGAGCTAACTGAGATAGAACCTGGGCGTAGAGAATATTAAAGACCACAAAGAGAAGGGGGAACATGAGGGAAGAGATGAGAGAATGGAGAGAGGGGCCTGTTGGTCCGCACGAAACAAGGCAGAGCCATAATAAGGTCCAAAAATAAATTAATAATATTGGATTGTCCTGTGTGACGTCACGTCGATTGACCTTGTTCTGCTCGACGCGTACGTAAATAGATGTCAACAAGGAAGACGCGTATGGTGCAAACGGTCTAGTCACCGCCACTTTGGACACGCGCCAAATTGGCCCGACAACAACTGGTCTGCGCGCCTACTTTTAGCGCCCATCTCAGTGGCCTTGCCAGGACTCAAAAAAAAACAACAACAGGCGTCCCCCCTCCGCCCACTGGGTTTCTTTGAGGCTCTGGACTCCTTTTTACCCTCCTTATAGACTTCGAGGACTCTCAGAACAACAGTTGGACTGGCGCTAACCGGCGCTTGACGGGCGCTTAGAAGGGCGCTTAGGGTCGCGCCAAAATTGGCCAAACTTCGAAAGAATAACTCGGTCAATTTTGGTCTTATAGACTATCGGTCTGAGGATTCTAATCTATGTATATGTATGTGTTTTTCTGTTAGATACTTAAGCATTATGATCGAAGCCGCATGTGCTATTTATTTTGTACAAAAGTAGCGGTGTTTAGGCCGTTTGCACCATAAACGACGTCGTGCTTTCTTTCTCTTCCCTCCGTTTCTACCTTTGGCACCCTGCCGTGGATTCCTCAATGACATCATTTGGCTCCGGTGATACCACAATCGCAACCCACAAGGGGTCCTCAGTCAAGTTGCAACGACAAGTGGCCAAGAACCTGTGGAGAAGTTGGGCATATTCGGCATTCACAATGATCTTATTCACCATCCGAAAGTTGTGGATATGTAGCCAAAAATCGGGAGCTAGGTCACTCGTCAAAATACTCGGTTCCATCTGAAGCGATGTGGTATCTATGCCACTATGGAGGCCTTGGGCCTATACCGTCTCAGACTCTCAGTAATTCAAATACTTTATTCCGTCTTGAATCACCTACTTCCCATAGTAAGGGACAATCACCATCCTATGCCTGTATAACGACTACTTCTGCGAATCACGATTCCTTGAAAATGAAAATTGAATACCAAGAAACATACTTACTTTGTGTGACTCAGTGTGACTTGACCATGCCTGCTTCTTCCCCGATCAAGACTTGCCTACTGGGCGTCGGTCTGGCCGGATTGACGTTTCATGCACCGTTCATCCTCGCTTTGTCTGAACAGTTCACGCTTCACTCTGTGCTCGAACGAAACCCCAAAACTCAGGGTGGAAAGCTCCATGAAAAATTCGGTGTAGAGGCGAAAATTCATCGATCCTTAGAGGACGTTCTTGCCGACCCTGAGGTCGAGCTGATCATCGTTGGTACGCCAAATGACACTCATTACAAGTTCGCCAAAGCGGCTCTGGAGGCTGGAAAGCACGGTACGTCGCTCGCTATGTTTTTCAAGCATCTCTTCACCTTTTTTCTCTCTCTCCCAGTTCTTGTGGACAAACCTGTCACTTCGACATTTGCAGAGGCGAAGGAACTCGGAGAACTTGCAAAGTCTAAAAACCTCGTGCTGTACGGTTTCCAAAACCGTCGATGGGACTCTGATTTTTTGGCCCTTCGTCGTCTGCTTGATCTGCCTGAATCAGATCCTCATTCTCTCGGGACAGTTCACGAATTTGAATCACGGTAAGGAACCTGTTCGTGGCTTTCAATTCAGACTGATCGACAATTGATATCCATAGCTTTGACCGATATCGAACCAAAGCCAAAGGCACTTGGAAGGACGAACCGTTGCCAGCTGCCGGTCAGCTGTTTGATCTGGGCTCTCACCTTATCGATCAGACTCTTACTTTGTTCGGACGTCCAACCAAGCTTACCGCGTTCACACAAAACACGCGCGGAGTTGGCAGTCCTGAAGTCGAGGACACTGTGAGTCTTGGTCGAATTCCTCTGGAAGCACCGCCTAAACCTTTTCAACTCCGTAGTTTACCGTCTTCATGCAATACCCTGCTGGATCGGCTGTTCCTTACCCTCTCACTGCCATTCTTCGCGGTCACATTCTCTCTGTCAAATCACCTCAACTTCGTTATGTCGTAAGGGGCTCCAAAGGAACTTACACCAAGTATGGCGTAGACGTTCAGGAGGATCAATTGAAGGTGATTACTTCACCGAAGGACGTGTTTTCCAACACGTATGGCCTGGAGACGGAGTCCATGTGGGGCGAACTCGAAACCATTGAATCTGACGAAGTCACAGTCAAGAAGTCAAAGTACGTTGCTTTGTGATGGAATGAGGATATACGACTGATCGACGTTATTGGCAGATGGCCCTCAGCTGAGGCTGGGCAGTACATTGAGCTCTTCAAGAACCTTGCAGATGCGATCCGTACGGGGGCAGAGCAAGCGGTGAAGTGGTCCGAGGCCACTGCTGTCATTGAAATGATCGAGCTGGCCCACAAGAGCGCGAAAGAAGGAGCGACTCTCGAAGTCCCAAAATAGAAAACAGTTCGAAGTTTCGCCCGTGAACACATGTATTTGTACAATGGATGTAGGAAACACAATGATCCAGTCTCCGACAACAATCGGTCGACTAGTCTCTCGGATTCGAATTGGTTGCACTGGTGACCCTGTAGAAATGTGCCTTTCATTACTGAAGTCTGGAATTTCTCTCGCCAAGTTCAAATGGGATGGGAAGGCCACAACGACTATCATCTCTCACTATCCGTGATGTACCCCGCACCTCTATAAGTGGCGGACGTCCTAGCTTGTAATAGATGTAGGAATCAATGTGGGGTCCGTTCCTTTGTCGGAATAGCACCCCGCCCGGATGATGGCTCCTGTCACATGTGAATCGGGCTCGCAGGATAAACGCATCTTCAACGCTCCTAGAATACAGAATATGTACATCCTAAATAATCGACCGTCACTGGTGGCGTACCTCCGGGAAAATGTCGCGCAACCGTGACCGGCCCGGGCCTGATTTATGCTTAACTAATCAGCGCTTCTGGGTTACACGTTGTCACTACGACATCATAACCAATACCATCGCGGGTTCTGGTCTGCCCTCGAGAACACATTACATTCCTTCCCCAGATTCCCTATCCATCTACATTTCTCATTCCCAGACTACTTATATCATCTAGCCCTCATCTACATCCGTCTCAGCTGGACTCTTTTCTCCCACCCGTATCCATTTTACGAACCTCATGTCACTAGTTCAACTTCGTGTGGAACTACCCACCTACGCTCACTCATTCACTATACAAGTCCCGGACGTATGCACGATTCGCGATGTTAAGCAGGAGATATTCAATGTCTGTCCTGGTTCACCGCAGGTGAATGGCCAGAGAATCATATGGAGAGGACGTTATCTCGCAGACGATGAGAAACTAGAGGACATCTGGAAGGTAAGCAGCACTCTTCTCTGCTTTGACATTTCAATCGTGTAATTTTAACGTATTCAATTTTTCTCCAGTCGGCCGATGAGCCACGTATCATTCACCTATCCGTCCTACCATCTGCTTGGACCTCCAAACCTCCTAGTGCTACCACTACGACCGGGGTTGACCAGCAACCTTCTCAATACCAGCGTCAGCCTCCTACACCTCCTACTTTACCGCGGAAGACACCTTCTGTCTCTCAGGGCACCGGCATGCAATCATCATCATCACCATCTTCCACGTCAAAGCATCCGCTAGTATACGTGTTACACAAGCACAAGCGTGCACTCAGCTTGTTGATGCGGGACAAGTCCAAAGAAGAGGAGCTTCCTTCTGATGCAGCAGTCCTGCGTTCGAGTGCTGTGCTATTCATTGCAGGTCATGGACTCCAGTGGCCACCCATGTTGGACGAACCTTTCCCAGAGGAATCGGAGACGGGAGGTCTGGCTTACGAGCGTACCGTGCTTGAGTGAGTTGTTCCAATATGCCTCATGTGTTTTGCTTGCTCAGCAGTACACCTACAGAGGCAGGACGTACTTACGCCTTGTCAATCCCCAGGAGAAACCAACAGCAGCCCAGATCCACGCTCTCAAGGTCTTACAATACACATTCCAGATTCTCAATCTCCCTCTAGAACATCCTACTCCAACAACCGTAGTCAACACGCAACCCGTAGCCATTCCTCCAAACCTTCACGCACTTCTTCAACAAATCGGTCTACCTGCCCTTGAAACTGAGTACCATCGTCAGTTACTCCGGCATTTCGAGGGCCAGGGAGAACACCCGGGCCAACTCCCTGCTGTCAGGGTGGAAAGGCCGTTGCCATTGCCGAACCCCAATGAACGTGTCATCGAGATCAATCTGAATCTTCGACCTTTCCTCCTTCCCCTATTAATGCTGGCTTTTCGTACGATGCTGCTGCTGTATTTCGTTGCGCCAGCGAGGAAGCCCGTGTTTGGCATCTTGATTGTCGCGTGGGTGTTGTATGAGATTTGGCAGCCTATACGGAATGGTCTCGCGAGGATGGGACGGAATGGGGGACAAGCCGGTCAACAGCAACAAGCCCAAGGAGCTGCTGGGGGTGCTAATCAGAACCGGGACCAAGCTGCGGGAAATGGAGGAGGTGCAGCAGCAGGGGTTGGTGCCGGCGGAGCACGTCCCCAGGGACAAGGACAGCCGCAGCCTGCGGGTGTTCGTAGGAACGGGCAAGGAGGTGCTGCGGGTCCATTGATCGACACTTTGGCGAATTATGATATTCAACAAGAGGAAGCCGAGTTTGAGAGAGGTGATGCAGAGGAACCGGGATTCGGACGGAAGGCAGGAGCATTCTTCACCTTGTTTTTGGCGACGGTTCACCCGGCTGTTTGGAATCGGAGGAGGGTTGCTTTGAGACAGCGCGAGGGGCGGATTAGGACGGAAGAGAGAGCTAGGAATGCCCCAGCACCTGATGAAGAGGCGAATCCCGAAGAACAGCAATCCGAAACTGCCACTGCACGCCGGAACGCCGAAGAGGAAAGTCGAGAGCGACTACGGATTCGGCACGAGCGTCGTCGACCTTGGCTTCGGAATTACGTGCAGCGTGTTGTGCGGGGTGAATGGGTCGATGATTCTGATTAATGAGTATTAATCAAACCGCTGGAGAGCTGTCATATTTATTATTGTATCATAACTTCATGACTCTTTCTCCATCGCGCGAGATCCCGCACCGCCGCCACTGGCGAACTGACTTTGTGCTCTTCTTTCTTTGTTCTCTGGCGTTCAATGAGTTGTCTGACTTGCTTCAAAGTCGATCCAAAAAAGGCAAATATTGTATTTCCTTGCGCGCTAATTGCACGTGCCATAAATCATACCCTTCAACCCAGAACTGTCATCGAGTTGCTTTCCCTCCCATCCCCCATTTCTCATAAATACGACAACAAAAAGCAGGAAAAAAGCTTCATTTCTAAAGCTGTCACCCTCTTGCCTTCGCCCTGTACATGTCGACATCTACATTCGAATCTCTCGTATCGGACTTGACTCGCGACGTACAGCGCGCTCAACCCAAAGACGCTCTGCAGTTTTGTGCAAACTGGTTCCAATCTCGATTGGAGGAACAGAGGACGCTGTCTAGAGATACTCTTCATCGACACGCGAGGGATATTCACGCATCGAGTGACTTGTACGTCGATGTACCGATGACAGGATCAGGTTACAGTCCTGGTATTGGAGGTCCAAGCGTCCCAAACGGTCCATCACGTTCGTCGCCAGCACCAGCAACAATCTCGCCTTTCAGCACACCTGGCCCAGGACCGTCACTAGGGCTTGGACAGCACGCACCGCCCATCTCCCCTTTCGCACAACCGCCCCCACAAAACCAGCCACCACCATCATCTTCACAACGATCCTCGTTACGAAACAGTGCCTCTTACAGCCCTTTTGGTACTTTGAACGTTGCAGGGAACGCTCTGCTCTCAGAGGATCACGGCATGCAGACGCCTCCTGTCTTCAGGATCGACGGGAAAGATCTCCCACCTACCTCGCCACTCACCACTTCGCCACCCGTGAATCCTTTTGGGTATGAACAGCAACAGCTCTCGCCTCCTGCACCAGGAGACTACCTCCACCCACCAACTTCTGCTATATTCGCTCGTAGGACCTCCGTCTCGGCTGAATCGATACTGGTCGATGGGCTAGACGCAAAACCCCTTCCGGTGTACCAGAAGAGCCCAGATCAGTTGCGAAGGATCAAGGCTAGCATCCAAAACAATTTTATCTTCCGCGACCTGGATGAGGAGCAGGAAACTGGCGTTCTCAACGCGATGCAGGAGAAGACGACGGTGAAAGATGAAGTAGTTATCAGACAGGGTGATGTCGGTGATTATTTCTACGTCGTCGAAAGCGGCCTGTTGGAGTGTTACATCCGGAGCAACCCCCTCCCACCGACCTGGTCGAGTGCTTCACCTTCAGCGTCACCCAAGTTGGCTGAGAACAAGTTTTTGGCCCCTGGGCATCACCCTGAGTTTGGGAAGAAGGTTGCGGAGTGTAGGGAGGGAAACTCGTTTGGAGAGTTGGCATTGATGTATGGACATCCCCGGGCTGCGACGGTGCTGTCCATTGAGCCTTCGACTCTGTGGGCACTGGACAGGACCACGTTCAGGACCATCATTTTACAGGCTGCATATCGGAAGAGGACGATGTACGAGCACTTTTTGTCGACAGTTCCGCTGTTGGGGAGCTTGGAGGCCGCGGAGAAGAGCAAGATTGCAGATGCGCTGGTGAGCAGAATCTACGTGGATGGAGAAGCTGTGGTGAAGCAAGGAGAGATGGGCGATAATTTCTTCTTTGTGGAAGAGGGCGAGGCTGTGTGTACGAAGAGGGATGGACAGGGACAGGAAATTACAGTCGGCAGGCTGAAGAAGGGTGACTACTTTGGAGGTCTGTATCCGCATTTGTTTGTTCGTGCTCTATTGCTCATCATTCCCTTTCACTCTGCAGAACTCTCCCTCTTGCGAATGGAGCCACGGGCGGCAACCGTCAGTGCCGTCAATCGAGCTGATCCATCTCAACCAAAGCTTAAAGTGGCTGCACTGGATGCACCCGCGTTCACCAGGCTGTTGGGGCCTTTAAGAGAAATCATGGAACGAAAGGCTGGCGAACGTTACGGACGATGATGCGCAGGAACGTTTTCTCGGTGTGTATCTTAGAACTCACTGTTGTGTATATCATAATACCCTGTCTTGTTCTTGTTTTGGAGCTTGGATGGACTTGCAATGGGATACTTCGATTCTTGATGGTATCGTGACTTCGAGCGGACCGCATTTCAACGTCTTATACTTAGCAAACTGTGGCTCGTTATTTTCAGATCATGGCGACGAGTATTTTGTGCTCGGTTGATGCTGTTCGATAGCGATAGCAATGTTGATGTTCCGCGCTGTTCCGTTCTCGGCTGAATGGATGAAGAGGAGCTCGGATAATTCGGCGAATTACACCATGCATGGCCTTCGCGTTCACGGAGCTCTTGCAGGCGGCTTGCCTCGGTTTGCCCTCCTGAATGTCTCTCTGGAACAAAACGAGCGATCCATATGGCTCACCTGCCACCCAGCCATTCAAGGCTCCTCAGCGCTCAGCCTCCTGATTGCTCTGACCGGAAGATCAGTCGCAGCTTTTAGGCGTGTGTTGCCATCCCGACGCGGAATTATCTGCAAATCTGTCAACATGCCAGTTTCGGTCTCGGGTATCCCCTCTGTGGCCCTGTGTGCGCGGAGAATCAGGTGATTTGTTTGGCAGAGTGGATAATGGCGACCAAGTGGCGAACTCCACAACAAAGGGATCATGGAGTGAGAAAACATGGCGCTCCACGATGCCAGCAGCGGAGAAAAAGTAACATTTATGGTCCGGCTGTTTCGTTCAACAACCGTTCCGTCCCCCCTCCTTCTCCGCTCTCTGCAAGGACTCACGACGAAACTCCCAACTTTTTTATTTTAACAAACTTCAGACTTCTGCCTAGCAGGCAGCCTTACGCTCTTTAACTTTCGACCTCCGTACTATCGACAATGAACGGAAATGGAGTCGCCGCCTATCCTCTTGAGCAGAGGCAGGTCCTCGGTGGCAGTGAGTGTTCTTTCCTAGTCGTCCACTGTCCTGGCTGACATCCTGTTGTAGTTTTGTCTGGCGTCCTGTAAGTTCTCTCCTTCGATACCCTCCCATCTGCCCTGTGCTTCATGTATATAACATTTGGGCATTCCCAGAGATGGCGCTGGAACCTTGGTCAGCCAAGTAGGAGATGGCGTAACTTCCGTTGTCGGAGGCGTTACAAGTGTCGTTGGTGGTGTTGTCACTCCCATTATCCCCCCTCCGCCATCGACTTCCTCGACCATCGCGACCACGACGTGTGTCTTTCTATCAGTTGTGCTCCCTAGGGGCACCGGTGAAAGCATATTTATTGACCCGATCTCTTCCATAGACCAACCACGACAAGCGCTACCTCATCATCGACTCCGTATGTCGTAATTCCCTTCATCCTGCGTCTCTCTTTATGAATTTCTGACGTTCTCAAGGACGGTTTCGACAACCTCTTCGACTTCTGAAACTTCTACTTTCGAATCTTCTTCAACCTCTGGCAGGATTTCAAGTTCAAGCTCCTCAACCCGACCCTCATCCGCATCCGCATCAACGACCCCAGTCTCGACCTCTGAATCCGTGTTCGAAACCACCACGAATGGCGAAGGACGTACTGTGACGTCCTTTGTCAATGCACCGGCTTCCCCCACCTCAACCCCTGCGCCGCCGCCTAAATCGTTTCTGCAGAACAAACCCCTTTCTGGTTTCGTCTTTGCCCTGTGTGGCGTGGTAGGATTGGTATTGATCATCCTCATCACAACGTTTGCTCTCAGACGATCAAGGCGGAAGAAACTTGAGAGAGAGGCTGTTTCGTATGATCCGGGGCGTGGTTCTTACAACGATGATATGGAAACACGCCTCGTCGACGAGAAGGGCGGCGGTGGAGGTGACCTTTTGTCCCCCCTCGCTCGGCACGGCTCTCAGAACAGCGCTCGCACGTACGGCGGTCCTTACGTTCCTAACGCGCAGCAGGGATATTACGATCAGCGTATCCCAGCTTATGGACAGTACCCGAACTACGCTCCTCGTTCGCCGTTCGAACAGCAACAACAGCAGATGTATCCCAACTATTCGGCAACAGCAAACTACCCAGGCGCCCCCCTCCCTCCGCGGTCCCCAAATCCGGCGTATGATCCAAACGCTGGACGGGTCAGTCCGACTGAGTTGTATAGGTCCAACACCCGGTCTTCGAACAATTCTGATTCAGCTGCTCATGTTCCGAGCCCGCCCCTCCCACCGCTACCTACTTCGCTACTGAACGGAGCTGCCGCGAAGAGTCCACCACCTGTGACTACCAATCGTGTTCCGGCGCCCACTCAGTTGCCTGCGACGTTCGGTGGAAACGGGAGCATTGATGAGAGGCAGGGTATCCCTCCCATTGATCTTAGGGTGAGTGGCAATAAACCAACTCGGGTACGGGTGGAGTGTACAAGCGAGACTCCACTCCCATCTATCTTATTCTGTTCTCCCACTCCGTTCGGATACTTGAAAAAGTGGAGCCGTAGCTAACGCATTCATTCATCCAGGTTGCCAACCAGTGATAGACACCGAATCAAGCCTTGTCTACATGGCACCACGATTCACGGTACTACGGATACAGTCTGGTCTCTTCTCCACGAGAAGTTGATACCCCACCCCACCCGAATCATGCAACATACTCTTTTGGTTCCACACATTCCCTTCTCACCGACCACCTCGCTTGTTACTTGCTGGTCATTTTCTCTCCATTCTTCCTTTCCGAAACCTTTACCCCACCATGTTTTGTTCTGTTACCTCCCCCCAACTTGAATTCAAGCAATCCGATACCACAGCAAACACCGGATCTAGTATTTACATTAAATTGATATCCCTTTGTAAAGTTTACTTGCAACTCACCGTGACTTGGAAGACTCACAACGAATGAAAGTCCTTCCAACTTGTTTTACTAAGCATTCGCACTGCAGCGTTAACATTTTTTTACCATGTTCCATATATCATTATTCTTTGTGATATAATTCGAGCTTTTCTGAACCGCTTCTGTCGTCTTCATATGTATCCATACCTCTGTCGAATGATTCCTTCGACACTTCCGAGCCCTAGGTATCGCGCAGACGAAATTGCAGTCTAACATGCTCGAACTCTGAGCTGGGCTGACCTACCTGTCAACGTCGTGCGTTGTTGTTGCCTTACGGCCCAAAAGTCCTATGTGCCGTTCTCCCTATCACTCGACGTATTTCGAAATCCTGTATGTGTATTCCAATCAAGGTGGAGGTCTGATATTCATGTACGTAATGCTGCTATTCAGCCACAACTTCTTTTGTTCGGGTTTCCAGTACGCCTGTCCACCTTTGTTTATCTCGCGCATGCAGTCACGCTGATGTCGAGGCCCTAGCCCTCTGCTCCCCTTTGCCGTGATTGTCTTCGCTCGTCTCCCTGAGACTCGCCTCTCTTTCCGAGTTTTCGATGCTATCTCTGGCCACCGCGTGCCGCTTCCTATTTTCCTTTCTCTCCATCCACCAAACTCCCCAGGTGATGGCCAATGTTGCGACGCTAACACAGATTAGTGCGATCATTCCTTTCGCGAACCTAGGGGCATCGGATGCACGGTAAAAGACGAGCGGCCACCAGGCGTTCACCACGTTGTTCCACATACTACGTGGAAGAGGAACGAGCATTAGCCCTTTAAGAGCCCGACAGTAGAGAAGAGGCGTACTTCATGCTTGCCAGGACGATCGCCCTCTCCTGGTCATCATCGGCGCATATCTCATTCGCCCACCTAGACACCGATACATATATGTAAGCGCCGGTACTAAAGAGACATGTAAAAGACACGCACGCAAAGGTCGTGGCCTGCCCTGCAAACGATGCACCAGCTAGATCTGAAAGTTAAGGTGTAAATAATCGATTCAATTCGTTCTCAGAACGCCAACAATAGCACCTACAATATCCGAAGAACACCGCACCCCTGATGGAACTACTCCTCCCTCCTTCTCTATCACTGCTAGTTCCGCCTAACCCTAACAGCACGCCCCCTGCAATAATGCAGGAGATGGACATGTAGACCAACACAGCCCACCTCTTCCGGTTATAATCTGTCCATGTTGCACACACTAGTGTACTTGCAATGGCAACAGCAGTAGCCCCAGAAGGATAAAAGTCGATCTGCTCGACGTTATATCCGCCTATTCCCTTGAGGTACTGCCCCATGATGTTGTTTGAGCCGAGAGATTCTGTTTCTCCAGATATTGCAAACTATCGCGCGTAGTGCGCACAAAACGTAGCCCGCGCACAGTCAGCCAAAGGCTCGCCCAAGAGGAACAAGCGGAGTTAAGACTCACCAACAGACTACACCACCACCACCTCCATCGTCCCAGAATCCGCTTTACCAAAGCCATCGAGAACGACGGTAACCGCAACACCTGAATATCATCTTCCAACCTCTTTACTGCCAGCTGCCGCTCCTCCTCGTTCAGGTAGAACGCTTTAGTCACGGCAGGGACATCAGGGAATACCCAAAACCCGTAAAAAGCGACAGGGAGCGTGATTATTCCGTCGATTATGAATCTAGTTTTATGTTTCCAGAGAGGTTTGTAAGGAATGGCGAAGGTCGAATTCAGTCGGGCTTTCTTTACGCAATAATAAGAGCGCGCGCGGCACGCTACTAGTGTACTTACAGCCATCTCCAGCCGCTTCGCCCGGCATGTCCATTCAGATGTCTGCGGAAGGCCAAGGAGAAAGAGTGCCCTGAGTTCAATGTCGTTCTGCGCAAATCTAGATCACACTGACTTGTAAATTGCAGCTTGCAGGACCCCGGAGAACCTATACGGGGTTATTAAAGTTTCAACAAAGATAGAAGACATGACTGAGTAAGCGGGCGCGGGGCCGAGAGGAAGACTCTGGGAATGAATGGTAACGAGACATCAGACTCACAGGGTTCCGACCAACCCAGAGCTCGTAAAGATTCCAGAACGTTTGCCTAGCTCGCCTGGTTTGTACCATCTATGGGTTCACCGCAGTCAACCAACACATGTTAGGCAAGCCAGGTCCGAAGTCCGAGAGCCAACAAAAGCACAGTAATTCCATTCCAGGAGACGACATCAGGTAGACCGGATTGATTGGTGCGAAGAGATCGTGGTGCGAGAAAATGTCAGTTAGTACGGAAATGGATGATGGATGAAGATGGTGGCTGAAAGGGAAGATGGACCAGAAATGTGCTTACGAGCCCAGAATATAATGAGTACCGACGAATGTGGAAGATTCGGCTATTCCTTGAAAGAATCTTATTGCATGGATCTGTGAGAAAGATGCGGGTCAGCTAATTCGTTCATTGGGACGTTCTCGGGGCGTAAAGTATAGTTAGGAGCACAAGAAATCAACGAGGCTGCGGACAAGATCGAGAACTGATCAGTACATACTTGTTGGACGTTGTCTACAGCGCTGGTACTGGTTTATACAACGGAGATCAGTCAAAATGCTATAGCCATGGGCGTAGGGTTGCGGCCAGGAAAGGGCCAAGGACGATGCCTACCAGAATGTTAAGACGCCCCAGACAATCTGCATCGCGGGGAACCAGATTCTTGGAGGGACTACTTGTAGCATCATGTTATCTTTCGCGGGGGCGAGAATCAATCTCTAAAACGATGAGGCGCCGCTGACGTCTTACTTGGGATCATCCCAACGATGTAGCCCACTGTGAAGATCGAGTTGATGTTCTGAAGAGATGGACAGTGTCAGGAAGACTCGGCGGAGATTTGGGACTATACGAGTCGCTTACATTGATATCCGTGCCACCCATACTGAGCTCTTCCTTCATTCCCGATACGTAGGCATTGTTAATGTTCGACCGGTCCAGATCTAGTGGGAATGATAATAGATGGGAAATTTGGTGAAATAGAGGATAATTTAGACCCACAGTTGGTAAAATACTGTGACAAATGTCAACTGTGATGCTGAGAAAGCTCATGGCCCGAACACGCACCATAAGGCAGCAATAGGATAGGATGAACCAATCTATTTTGACAAGAAGTCTGGCTTCTTGCGGAGATTTGGGAACTTCCCCCCAGAGAAACGTACGAGCACGTCCAGCTAGACGACTCATCCTGTATTTTGCTGAACTAAGGCCGTCTTGACTTTTGAGTGGGCCTCTGGAATACTGGGTGAGGTAGTAGTGGACGTCAAAGCAGCGGTAACGTCCAAAATGAACTCGAACTTTGGATCAAGCAGAACCAAGCGAACCTATGACGTGAGAAAGTAACATGCTCCCGGCTGCGGTACTGGCTCGAAATGGGCTCCTTCTTTGACCGAATCGGAGTAAGGTGCACGCTGAATAAATTCCGATTAAGACTGAATACGGGCGCATGTGTATACTGAGTAATCTGCCAGGCCAGAGGAGGAGGTGAGCTTGAAAATGCCGGACCCGCGTTTCGTGCGAGGGTGGCCCCACGTAATCTCGATTCCGTCACAATCCGGCTCCTTCGGCAGCGTTCCTTGTCCGGCAACCTCCGTTCGTTCTTCCTCCTCATCCACTACCACTGCTCCCGCCTTTCTCAGATCTCCTGCCACACATCCTTTCTGAGGCTCACTCAGACTTGAACTGACTAGCGGAGATTTTAACAGGATGGCATTCATAAATGATGAACCAAGGGCCAATTTGAAGTCGATCTCAAGTAGATCAGAGTTTTTTGCCGCCGGATTGAGTCATCAGGCGTTGACTACACATAACATCATCATTTTTTGCAACTCATTATCCGTGTAGTTGCCTTTTATAATGGAACCTTCGAGACAAGACAAGAGTCCCGTCCCCGTTATCTTCGCCAGTCGTTGACCCCCCGTACTAGGGCTCTTCTGCCACCATGCACTGGTGTACCTTCCTCGTCCCCGCCCTCCTAGCATTTCCTACGATCTCCCGAGGAGCTCATGGCCAACTTTCGGACGTTCAGCGTCGGTCTTACGATGACGTTGCTCTGGCAGCCCGCGATGACCACCACCATCACCAAGGCACCCCCTTGCTAGAGCTCAACGAGACTGAGGTTGCGATCGGACATGAGCCCACGCCACCTTCCTACTACACGATAGATTGGGAAGAGCCCGAACACGCTTCAGAGCGTCACCCAGGGCTCATGATAATACACGGCCTCTTCATGTCCCTCGCTTTCTTCGTAGCATTGCCTATCGGTAAGTGTCCTAGCTCAGTGTCCATCTCCCACGAGTACTTTGAATTGACCCATCAATTTGACCAACCAGGTATTGCGATGAGGAGTGTCAATCACGCTTGGCACGGGGCTGTGATGGTCGCGTTCTATGTTTTCTCTGTCTTGGGTTGTGCGACTAGCGGAGTATATCGCAAGCTCACACCGGATATGTGCGCCACATTCTTCTTGTCCTGATTGGGAAGACTTTACTAACGTCTTCGACTATCTAGGTACGAAGGTTGGCGATGCTGTCGTTCAACATCCACGAAAAGTAACTGAAGTCTCTCGCATAGGCAACGTCCACGGCAAGCAAGGCTATTTGCTTCTTCTCCTGGCGGCTTCCTTGACTACCGTTGATCTATTCAACATCTTCCGCCGGGTCTGCAACTTCTTCCGAAGTGGAGAGAAATTCCGACTGCGCTCGTACTGGAAACAGGTTATACTGGGGAAGGAAGACGCTGACCTTGGAGGTGGAATCGAGCTTGAATACGCCCACCTCGTAACCGAGGAGCCTGAAGAGATAGTCACAACCCCACTTTTCCCTCACAAACAGGTCCACTACGACTCTCCCACGTACGAGCACGATGGTACGGCTCGATGGGCAAATGAAGTTGGCCGACACCGTCGCGAATTCTCCCATTCTGCCGTTTCAGAGGCTACCCTCTACCCCACCCGTTCTTCTTCCCAATCTGACGACACCCTTCGCGACACCGAACGTTCGCGTTATCACAAGTCCAAACCGGCCTTGATTCGTCGTGTCGGAAGTAAAGTTTTCGCCGTTTTGGAGCGCGTTATGGTATTCTGGGCTTATGCCCAGGTCTTATCTGGCATAACGGTGTACACTGGTATGTTTCACGCCGTATTTGACGCGATCTCTATTGACTGTCGGGTCGTTCAGGCGGATGTAGAGGCAGTTATGTCAACGGTTGCCTCGCTCACCTCATCAAGGGTGGGATATTCTGGTGCTACGGCCTAGTTTCCTTCGCTCGCTATCTGGGATCCTTTTCTGAAATGGGATGGGCCTGGAATAGAGCTCCTGCGGGAAATTATCCGAGTGCCGAGTTCGTTGAGTCCCTAGTCATCTTCCTTTACGGTGTCACGAACACTTGGATGGAGCGCTTCGGCGCACATCCGGGTGATCCATATACCACCAAGCAAATTCAACACATCTCAATCGCTGTACGCACGAATATGTTCCGTCCATGTTCTTCCGAGAGTGACTCATCGTTACTTTGTAGGTCATGTTTTGGTATGCCGGTCTGCTCGGAATGGCAATCGAGTCCAAAGTCGTTCGCAAATGGCTGGCATCATCCACGATATCGGCCTTGAAGACCTCACAACGCTCTCAAGAAGCTATCGCAGAGCCCCCGAGCTACAGCGCAAGCTTCAATCCATTCCCGGCACTCGTGATTGGGGTTACAGGAGCAGCAATGGCGGCCCATGCTCAGACCTACCTGTTCCAGGTATGCACGCCCTTTGAAATTTTCTATTTGCCCACTCTGAAGTAGCGTGTCATTGCCAGATTCAAATTCATCAGCTATGGGGAAACCTCCTCGTCGCCTGGTCGGTACTGCGGTGCCTCAGTTACTTCTTCCTCTGGCTGTCTCCGCCCCGCTCCATGCTTCCCTCTCGGCCACCAACTGAGGCCCTAGGAAGCTTTTTCCTTGCCTGCGGTGGCCTCTGCTTTATGTTCTCTACTGAAGAGGTTACTCTCGCAGCCATGAGGAGGGGAAGAGACGGTAAGTCCCGCCGATCTACGATCCGGTCGTTTGCTGATGTACCTATTTACCTTAGATGTCATGATGTTCCTCAATGTCGCAGTTGCCATCACCTGCTTTGCAATGGTATGGACCGTTTGCGTTGTCACATTTAAGGGTTATCTTAGGACGAAGACCAACCCGCGCGTTTCTTACCACAGCTCCGCTTGATGCTCGAACTTCCGGAAAATCCAAGTACACTAACCCCATGCGGCGACACACCGTTCTTTCTCCTTTGCTAGTCCTTCGGTTATGACTGCTCACGCTCCCCTTTCAACCTACCATGTGAGATCTATTCTAACTTATCTCCCCTTACGACGCATTTTTCTTGAAATATCCTTGTCTGCCAATGCTCTTAATGTTTTACCTCGTTAGTATCACCCCACTGTAGTCAATATCTTTTCCAGTTTCACTGTTGTTAGACAGTGCTCCCTAGTTGCTGCACTTTTTGTATCAAGTTAACCCCTTTCCAATCATCCTGTTCATCATTGCCATTCGTAGCTTCGGTAGCACATTCACCAAATGCATTTTCTGTTCTAATACGTGGGAGCAAGGAGCTACCCTTGCTCACCAAAGCGACATCGAGGCGAAGTCTGCCAAGGCACCCATCCATACCCAAAACCCTGACCACCCACACCCCACAAATCCTTTCCAACAGCTATCTCGAATATCGAAGTCCGTTCGATACAGGACGCGTGCTAGTTGAGCAGCCGCCAGTCCAACACCGGCGTAGAAGAGCGGGCCTTGGGCGTTCAGATATCCGGCGAGGGTGATGAAGGACATGGAGGAAACTGAGAGCGCGGAGAGTATCTTTCGGGAGTGTTCGCCGAAGAGGAGAGCTGTTGAACGTATGCCGACGGTCACGTCGTCTTTCTTGTCCTGAGATGAGTGTTGTTAGTGAGAGATAGCTTCGCATAAGGATAGATGAAAAAGTGATCGAGGGGCAGCGTTGCTGTATTCATTTACCTGGTGGGCATAGATACTGTCGTATACAAGAGTCCAGCAGATCCCGCCTGCGTAGAGGGGAAGGCAAACAGACCAGTTGGTTGCACCGGCGACGGCAGACCACCCAAGAAGAGCACCCCAGTTAAACGCGAGACCTGCGGGGAAGTAAAGCTTTAGCGACGCGCCGCGGGTAGTAGATCATTGTTTCCCAAACCTAGGACTGCTTGGGGCCAATGGGTGATTCGTTTCATGAACGGGTATATCGTGACAACTGACAGTGAGGATGCACCCAGTAAAATGCTGTTCGGAATGTATGATGGTGAACATATGATCCTAGTCGAAACGAATACACCGCGCACCTGTACCAGTTTAACTGCAACAGCACGCTGAGACCAGCCGTCAACTGCCCTCCAAGAAAGATAAGCGCTTGAGATTGGGTTAAGTCTCCTCTTGCTAGCGGTCTTTGTTTTGTCCTTTCTTGTACAGCGATGAGAACAAGAATGATACATGTGAAGCTGAAACTTAGACGATGCTCACCGACAGCCTTGTCCAACGATTTATCCCACATGTCGTTAATCGTACATCCAGCGCCCCGCATTACGACCGCGCCCAGTCCAAACAAACTTATATAGGTCAACGGAGTCGTGAAGGGAGTTTCGAGGGCATAGGATGCCATAGTTATTGACCATGCTGACCCGCACTAGTTAAACATCATTTCCGAGTTTGAAAAATGGACTCTTACCGCAAGGATAAAAGAGTAGCAGCGTTCCAATAGGTTTGTCAATTCGAGTAAGATAGAGGTATGGTTGGATTGAAGGAGGTAATCGTTCCACCCATGACGATACGGGGGGTGACGGCGCAGGAGGTCGCGACGACGACGCGTATTTTGGGACGCAAGGAGAGAAATATCGTGTACGCAGCAAATTACAGGGTGCCAACCAAGCTTTACTTGTGAGGACTGTGTAATTTTGGCATGGAAAGCGACGGAACAGGATGGGAGTCCCTCGGGAAGGTAGCCGTACCATTGTGAAAATTATCGGCGCTTACCAAACTTCCTTCTGGGACGTGATACATGAAGAAGCGCCCAAGCGCAAATGAGAATGAGTACTTCAAATGGAATTAACCAGTCCACATATACACAAAATTCCGACTTCTGGATACGGCAAACATCCACTATCAAAACACGGTAGGCAAATGGGGCCACCAAGATGCAGAGAGAGACAGAGAAAACGAAACGGGAGATGTAGCATATGGATGCCAGTAAGACACTGCAATTTTCGTTTACCATTCCTTCGCAAGCTTGAAATGCCACTCGAAATCTAGAGAGTCGTTGCGTCACTAAATGCAAACATGAACGAAAGAGGAAGAGACTTACCAGCGTAGACTTCACCGTCATCATCTACAACGCGGCTCTTAACATCGTATGTTCCCGATCTGGCGAGCATGCCAGATGGGGACTCTTCTGACTCAAAATCCTTCGTGTAGAATTTACCATCGGGAGAAGGACCGTAAGAACCCAGCATCTGCTCGAGCTTATCGACTGGTCGTTGAAACATAGTCAAATTTCGTGGGATGGGGTGAATATATGAGAACAAACCTTTGATCCCTGCGCGCTTTACGACTTGAATGAACCGGATTCCCTAATTCAGTTTCAGCGTTTTGATCAGCACGAAATCGTGAACGAGAGGTACCGAGACGACAGAGTGGTTGACTTGGAAAGTTATCCGGACACTGTTGACTCGTTCAGCCATGGTGCATTTGAAAGAAAGAGCTCAGTCCTTACTTATATTCGACACCTTCTTTGATAACAACGGGGTTCTTCTTCGTATTCTCGTAGCTCGATTTGTTGTCCAATCTGAAAACGATGCTCTTGCCAGCAGGTAGCGTACTGGAGAGGAGTTCTAGTGTCAAAATCGTGACCTAAAGTCCTTTCAGTATAATGGACATGGGTATAGAAAGAAGATATGGACGGACCTTTGGGCCACTGGCAGCACCGGCACCACTTCCCGTGATACCAAGAGACGCCTTCCATCGCGCCAAGCTCTCATCCTCAGCATCTAGCTTAGCGTATTCGTCGACAGACTTGGCCGCCGTTGGTTTGTAGCCTAGGAAGCAATGGGCTGAGAAACGATTCTCCCATCGAAGTACAGTAACCAACGCTAACCTGGGGTGGTGGTGGGCTTGAGATCATCGTGATCATCTTGCTGCTGCAGCAAGACTCAGTTTTTGAGCAGATTGATGGAGAGAAATAATACCTACGCCGGACATTGTTCTGTAGATCTGGGTAGATGAGGGTAAAGGTCGTCAACGAGTCCTGCTATGTGTGACACAGTCGATCCTGAAGCCATATCGATGGACACTGCCAGACCCGGGAATTTACTTCCTTATTTAGCATCTTAACATTTCGACAACACACCTGGCCACTCTTCGAGGAATCGACATCAACCTCAGTCTCTCTGCCATTGGCATTTGGACCTCCAAGTACACATACGAGTACACCAGGGCTAAGATTGCGATATCATAAAGAATATGTAGATTATGGATACAAAAAATCACCAACTAGATTAGGTGGTAAACCGCACGTACAACTGTTTAAGCTTATTAAACCCGTCTGAGGATCGATGCGAGTGAGGCGTTCAACAACGAGTATGGACAAGATATGGGCAAAAAGATAAGGGTAGATTATCCGTCAAATCATTACCAGTTTCGGGCTCCAGAGCATCCTGTTCAATAAAGTTCCGCAGTTGAGGACCTGGAAGGCGACGCCGGAGGCTGGTGCATGCCCTCTAATGGAGAGTCAATATCAAAGCTCAGAGTCGGACCACGAAGGAGATTCGACCCACCACTCTTGAACCAGCACTTCCCCTTGCTAAGATGAAAACAGTTCGGGCCGTTAGGACAGACGTGGCCCCAGCAACATCTCTCGCCATACGGGCAAGGCAAACCTGTGTGGACAGGTTGAATGATTGCGGACAAGCCGAGCTACATCAACGCACGCACCATTCTTTAGCCAGTTGCACGGTGCTTTTTTGGCATTACCTGCCAGGGCAGATAGTTGCTCCGGCGTCAGAACATAATCATGAGAGTACTTGCAGGTCCCAGCCTGCTATAGAATCAGCGCACATTGCAACTGTGCTAGAAACAGGCGCACTTACTCCCTTTGAGCATGTCATTAAATAATGTTCGTTACAAGGTGGCGGAGATTCTGATGTGATCATGTTCAGGTCCAGAGATCGGGAAACACAGCGATGGAGACACACGTTTATGTAAAGGCTGGTCAAGACGAATCTCTCATAAGCCAAAGGAATGACAAACTGAGAGTGGAGTACTCACCAGCGATGGATCAACGAAACGTTTGTTGATGCGAACAGGAGACTGCGGACTGGCGAGACCACCATTGGAGGGTATGCCATTATACTGGGCTAGCTGTAATGGTGACGGTCGTGGAAGGGGTCCAAGGACTCCTCGCGTATCGAGGAACAGGTCGTTAATCTCCAAAGTGGGTATTTTGAATCCTTGAAGTTCATTTACAGTCTCAACGACACCGGGGTGCAGTACCACTGTTTTGCCGAGGAGACCGTCGTCGTCTAGGACACCGAACACGCTGGAGAAGTTGCGGGTGTAGCATCCTGTGATGAGTTCAGTGATTTCGAAGAGATGACTCCCGCAGAAAGAACGCACCACCGGTAAACATCCTCAAGGTCTGCGGGAGCTGGGTGTACGTCGTGAGATATTCTGTAAAAGATTGAGCTTCTGGACCTCAACTACCACGGCTAAGATAACCTTTTATTTTAGCATCAGCGCCACCCTCGCTATTGCAGACGTCAACGACTTGAAAGCGGAGCGAAGCTTGAGAAAAACCCTGCGGCGCATGCTGAGGACGATGACTGGATAACACTTAAACGTTCTCACCGAAAGAAAGCCATCGTACTGCTCTTCAGAGCAGATGTTTCGGGTAAACAGAATATTACCTAGCTGGGTTTTGTTGAGGAAAAGAGTGACCCAGAAGGTAAGCCCCGGAAAGAGATGCACTTCCTCGTTCGAGAGGCAATCCGCGATAGCTTTCGTTAGAAGATGAGCCGCCGTCTGCCCTCCCTGGAAACCTTGAACCAGCAAGAGATTCGAAAAGAAGATCTCATCGCCGTTCAGTACGCAGTGGATCAGCGAGGGGTTGATTCCCTGAAAAAGGTCGGCATCAGCTCGGTCCACAGCAACAATAAACAATCACGCACGGTGTTGCTCGACAGTTGCTTGTTCAACGTGGCTATCTGTAGCTTATGCGCTTCGGCAGCTTCCAAGACAACGCTATGGGCCTTTTGGTATCGGTCCAGTTGCAATTCGAGGTCTCGCACGCGAGTTTCAAGGTCAGTATTACGCTTGACTGTAGCATCAGCGACATCTAGAAGACGAGAGGTCAGTCAAGGTGGTGCCAGAAGAAATGGGTACTCGCTTATGAGGTTGCTGATCAAGTCTCCCCTGGTAGATTCAACATATGTAAGTATGCAACGTGTCTTCGGGTCGGTCGCGAACATACCACACTTGGTTAACTGTGCTTCCTGCGGACATGGGGTTTGCCATTAAGAGTGGCACACAAAGGGAGAAAGGAAGTGATTTGAGATACCGACCAACTGTCTGCCTTAAAATACGGAAGACAGATAGACTACTTCCTTGAATATATTGCTGACAAGCAATCAGAAATGGAAGTTCGGCGAGCAACAACGTTAGTGTCTTCCAGATCTGACTGGAAATGAAACCCGCTGTACGTCAGAGGACTATCCATCACGATCACAAAAATCCCTGTTGGCGATTTTACGAACGCGATTCGAGAGATGGGATCCCCAGCTTCCTCGTCTTGTTGATCAATTTCTAGGTAGACGGCGGTTGAGCTGAGGTGCCAACTTCTCGGCTTGCGTCCTGCGCGGTGGTGAAACAGTGAGATGGTGAGTGCCGCGCTGTGAATCAACCGAAAATTAGGCGGTCACATCTGTGATCCACAGTATCACACGCGCATTTCAGCAGGCCAAAAGAATCCGAGGGAGCCTACAAGGAAATCTGAGCACAATATCCTCATCAGTATGGTTTCACATATAGAGAAAGCAGTCCTGTTATTACCGTAAATACTTGTCGCCAGGTCTGTGAGTGCAGTTTGACATGAACACTACCTAAAGTGGCCATTAAGGTTAAATCTGTCAAATAAACTTGATACTGTGGTACTGTAGCAAGCCGAGATAGACAAGCGCCTCAACGGCTAATTGGGAGGGACTCGCAAGAATGATGGTCTCTCACGAGGGTGTTACAGGCTGGCTGAGTGCTGTTTTGAGGTACGGCTATTGGCGATAACTCGAGCAGAAGGCTGTAATACCGTTGTTTACGATGATGCCCGCAGAGGCCCGCAGTTGCGATGCCTACAGCAAAAGAGTTTAGAGCTTGCTTCTATTCCGAGACTCCTGGTAATTGCCCGAGATATCGTGAATATGCCGGCTCTAATTGAGCTCCAAAGCGGGTAGCTAGTCAGGATTTCACTGTTTCCTTGGTTTACGGCCTTCCAAACTCAACTTGAAATGCTGTCGAGGCATGGGGTGTGCTTCGAATTAGATAAAAGTCGCCATTCCCTGCCTCGCCTCGGGTGTTTCAATGGTGCATGTGGCTTGATTGACGGCGTTCTAAAGATGTTCAGGACTTGCGATCTGGACCATTGGGTGCTCTAGTAGTGGACAACAGTTGGCTGAGTAGTGCGATCCCGTCGTCGAATCAGAAGAGGCCTGAACTCAAGACGGCCCGTGCGTGGGAATATCACGTCGCGTTCTGTTCGCGCAACTCTTGGCAAGGTTCACCTTTCACCATTCTCATTTTCCTCTTTTTGCTGCGACACCTGTTTATTTGCTCTCATTGCTCGACTTTCTTACTTGCTCTACTTATGTCCATCTACTCTGAGCTTCCGCTTTCACCCAAGAAGAAAAGATGTCGTCCGGATTCCGACCTCGATACACTCAGCCCAAAGAAAATGAGGATTGCGTGCGTGTCATTTTTACTGTTCCAACGTTCTCCTTGCTGATTTTGAGCTCAAGTCCACCTACTCCTCCCACTTCACCGAAAAAGGGCGCCTCAGATGACGATATCTCCTTACCTTCACATCTTACGCGGTTACAAACGATACAAACCGCACTCCAACACGCCCTTTCTCATGCACTTGCTACTTGTGCTGTCTCTCCTTCATCGGAAACAGGCATTGTGCGGAATGTTTTGAATCATATCTCGTTAGGGACGTACACCGGACTGCCGACGCAGTTCACGACAGAAGATCTTCGGCGCCTTTGCTGGATATGGGAGTGGGATGGCAAAACAGACCCAGACGCGCTGAAAGGTGATGATGACGACGAAAACCCGTTCGCCGATAATCCGTCCACGCCATTGAAGGATTGGACGAGAGGCTCGATGGGCTTCATCGTGAGTGCCGCGACGCACTTCTCAAAGGCCGAAGGAAAGCGCATCCCCGCCTATGGCCTTGGGATTGAAGTTGAAATGGATATCGGCCAAGACATGGGTGGAGGGATGGCGGCCGTGGCCCGCTGGACAGCCGATGCGGAAGCGCGCCGTCGTCGCTTCCATGACAAGTTGGTTGCCTGGAATAAGGTGAGATAATAATGTAGGAAGTCGAACTGGTCATTAACCTCAACTTTCCTATCCAGCTTTATATTGACCAAAATAATGCTCCCTCCATTCCTTTGGCCAATCTTCCGCAGCTGAGCACTCCGGCCAAAACCTCGTCATTGACTCGCATGTTCGCTTCTGTATCACCAAAGGCAGTCTCATCAAGAACTATGTCGGAAGTCTTGGTTCCCCCTTCATCTCCTTCCCGTTCCTCACGGCGAGCCAAAGCTGACGATGATTTTGCTCTCCCTGCTCCGATCACACCTTCTTCCCGCGCGTCTTCTCCCAGCAAACGCACGGTAATCATGTCACCCCAGAAACCTTCCATTCTATCCTCACCCTCGAAACGCTCCATTATCTCTAATAACAAGAACACAGTGCTTTTCCCTTCTACTCCGTCATCGCATTTGAAAAAAGACGATTCTGATGAGCCCCTGCTATCACGAGCTCCCACCACATCTACTATGACTCTAGATGGGGTCCCGCCTACTCCTTCAGAATCTGGGTCTGTCCTAGCAACACCAACAACATCTCGACGCCAGGCTCTTTATGACCGGATTCGGCAAAGATCCCTGTCGGCCTCTCCGTCAAAACAACGTGATGGACTCACCGCTAAGTTATCGAAAGATCAAATGCTGAAAGCCAGCCAAGAAGAAATGCGACAACGGTGTCTGCTAGGTCGTCTTGGTGGCGTTGCCGAAAGCGTCTGGATGTGAGTCCAATGTCAATCATCGCACGCGTCGCGTCAGAGCTAACCTTTCATTCACTTCAGGCTTTTTTCCGCTCCTGCGGGTGGTGGAGCAAGTACGCCGAGCTCGCGGAAACGTCGTGCACTACCCAAAGCTGAGATAGCTACTGCCGTAGTGAAGTCGTCGCCTGTACCGATCTCAGCAGCGGAAGCCAATGAGTCTCTGGACATGCTGGCCAAGTTGTGTCCGTTTTTCTTGAAGCCGTTGAACATCACTGGCGAGAGTTGGCTCGAGATGCCCGCTGCGAAGCCGGGCGATCCAGCGAGTCCTTCTAAGTCTTCTGCTACCGGAAACAAAGACAGCGTTGAGGATCTAGTGACACGTAGTCCCAAGCGCGTTAAAAAAGAGGCTGGTGGACTCAGGGAGGTTCGAGAAATCATCCGTCGCGAGCTCGAACTCCGAGACTGAAAGACTCATTTGCTTATATCCAACCCATCACCCTATCATCACCCTACCGACAGCGCTACCTATTCTCCTCCTCGATCTGTACGGGTACAGTATACACTTGCTTTGTTTCATCACGTCTGCATCATGATACAGTTGTTCAGTTGTTTGTAACGACATCAATGCCATTCCCTTGATTTGCACACGAAGAGGTCCTAGAGCTTTCAGCGCAGTTCGAGGACGTGAGTCTCCGCCTCCCTCACATGGTCTCTTGCTTGCTGTTCAAAAAGCACACAGTCCACTATCCTTCCCTCTCTTCGACTCGTCTCGGCTGCGAAAACGGTCAGGTGGCTCTTGAGAACCTCGCCCACATCCGTCCCGAGCACGCGTTGATTCCCGGTTCGAACTGCCTCTACGAATGTCCTGATGAGCCCGGTATCACCTCCCCCGTGCCCACCGCCTTCGCTCCTTGGAATGTGCGTCGAAGTCTTGGGTTTCCTGAAATCTGTCACAGTATACTTGGTCATGTCACCCACAATCTCCCCGTGTGTAAAGTGCATTCGTAATTGCCGGTCGCAAATCGCAGACGTAAACGCCACCATCGTGAACGAGGCCGTCTCGCCGTTCTCAAACTCGAGGTTCACGACTTGGTTGTCACAAACATCGTTATCGCTCTCATAGACGCATTTCCCGTATGGGCCAGTTTTCAGAGCAGTGGTAACGTTTTCGATGTCTGGAATGCCGTCGACGAGAGGGGAGACTGGCCATCCAACTCCGCCGCGAGATACACGGTCCAGGTATACTGAGGAATGGGGCGTGAGCGGACAGGGGGTTGTTAGTTGGTTGAATTCGGACTTACTTCGTTTCGCGCTATATGAGCAGTCTGATTCTGCTGGGCAATCCAGGCAGCGGTCCGCGTCTCCTGCTTCAATCGGCTTGCCGGAGGGTCGAAAGTGTTGCAGGGAACCAAAGGATGACACCTTTTTGGGTGCGGTGGTGCCAAACCAGTGACATATGATGTCAATGTCGCTTGAGGTTGATCAGAAAAATGAGGGGACACAGAGACGTATTACTATTAACTCACTGGCAACATTTGGTCATCAAGGAAAACGAGCTCGTCTTTTCCTTGGCCCAGTTTCCTCGGACGTACGAATGCGCAAAGTGATAGTGTCCGACAGGTTCGACTTGTACGATGTTGACCAACTTGCCCAATACGCCAGATCGTACTATCTTTGTGATTTCTTGACTGTAAGGGGAATACCGCATGACTATCTCAGAACAGGTATCAGCATAGAGCACAGGTTACAGGGAATTTGGATGGCACTTGCCGTGACCCATGCCGAATATGATTCCTGCTTTGTTGACCGCTTCTTCGATCCGGATGCAGTCGTCCAGATCTGTTGCCATTGGCTTCTCGCAAAGGATGTGATAACCTTGTTCTGCGAAGGCCAGCGCTGCTTCAACATGTAGATGATCCTGAAGCGTGATGACGACTGCGTCTGCAAGTCGTTTTCCGATGGTAGCGATAGTCTCTGTAGATGCAGCGTGAAGTTCCTTCCACGTTTCGAACACTAACGTGCTGTCAACATTGTATTGCTCCGCGAACAGTCTTCGAGTTTTCGGACGGGGCTCGGCGATTGCTACAATTTTGCATGCCTCTGGGCTTCGCAGCGCATACTCAGAATAGGCCTAAGAAATTGATAACCATAAGGAGAGATCGACCAGTAATTGAATCCGTTCGCACCTTTCCTCGCTGTCCGCAACCAAGAATAGCTAATGTGACTGGCTCGAACGGGTATTTCGTGCCGATATTATCAGCTAGTGTTGGAGAGGAAACAGGTGATTCCTTAGCACGAAGAGATTTACGCCAGAGATTCTTGGTCCCAGACATGAAGGAGGAAGACATGTAGATAGCAGGAAGGAGAAAGGTGTTGAGTCCTTTTAAAGAGCTGCATGGCTGTTGCGGTTGTAGTGAGGACCCAAAGCGCCCATCTGACCGTCACGTCAAAAGGCAGTACTGAGTACTAGTGAAGACATTGGACGCTCAATTAACCGCTCGTAATGCCTCGCATTCTTCCACGTCTTGTCAAAAAAATTGCTGCAAATCCTCCACATTCCTTCGAGTCATTCAAGCTATTCAATACAAGAAAGGCCGCACTGCGGAAACCTGTGCCCTCTGCCCCTTCATTTCATCCTGCGGAATACCAACAATCGATCCTATTATCCCCAAATAATCCTGTCACCAGTTCAAATGAATATGTACAACACAAATCCTTGCCACCAAGAATACGCGTCGGAAACCGTGTCAAGTCAAGGAAGCATGGGGATGATAGTCCAAGAGAGATGACTGAGGAAGAGCGACGCTGGTGGTCCAGCCCATACCGTGTGTAACCCTCCACATTGTTCGACGGCCTTGATGAAATGAATCTCTCTCTCCAGTTAGGATGATTGGTTCTCCTTTGCGACGCTGTGTTGCTACAGGACAGTACCTTCCTTCAGGTACGTACAAAGTCTTCCTTCTGTGGGTCAGCTTTCCAACCGGAGACTCTAGATTTTCTCATCCGTCTGGGCATCATGCGATTACCATCCACTCGACCACTTAGGTTTGTCCGCCACGGCCTCCACGTCCCTGCAGTACTAGTTCCAGATGGTCTCCAGCACTCTAAATTTACAACAAGACGAGCGGGAACGGCAGTGTACATACTCTGTAGGAAGGAGGCTATAGAACACATGAATGAAAAAGGTGAGTACAGTTACTTTGTCTCTTCGAGCACCTGTTTAACGACCTGCACAGGAGCTCAAAGGCGTTTCTCTGCCGATCTGCATGACCTCCTTGGAAAACAGATACACCATCTCTTACGACTAAGGGTCCTCCAGGAAATTCAATTACTTCTTGAACAAGTCGGGTTCAGACGTAAAGGACTAGCTCACCAGACCCTCATACGGAGGCTCACCCGGAGAGAATGGGACCAGTTCAGATCCACTGGGATTCTTCCAATCGAAAACGCTGCAGCAGTTCTCATCGTCCCACCCGTGGGCCGCGACCCCGTAACGAAAGAAAGACCGACGCCTTCAATGTCGTCTTCGCCGCCGTCACACGAACCAGAAGAGCGAGAAAACCCAAACGATGCTGCGACTCGCCCTCTCTCAGAGCTGCTCCCTGTCTCCCCGCAGTCCTCCTCGTCGACTTCTGACCCACCAGAGAAGCTGGCGACACACCAGGTACCCGTATATCACGGTGTATCCATGTTTCCTGACCGGACACAACGTGCTGCTCTCCATAAGCTGCTGTCGCAAGTCCTTAATGTCGAGCGGAAAGCAAGATTCGGTCGAACAAGAGGCAGCAGCCCAGAAGAGAAACCCAGCCATGCATTCGTCTTGCTTGCGGACGAGAACACCATACAGCATGGCGATGTTGCTGCCCTTGCTATCGCTTTGTGGAGGATTCGTATGTTCGAAGGCTCCGGTTGGGATGAGCGGTCTGGGTGGCTCCAGAGAAGTAAGTACCGTTCCGTATTCGAGTTTGAATAGTAGTGGCACGGTGTTCAACTTGCGCAAATGCTTGTGTTTTACAATGATACCGAACGAATACAACGATCTATGCCTCAACTGCCATAGGAACTACATCCCTGTTTATCTGGGGTTTCTTCGCCTCACCAAGGACTTCCCTTCCTTCCCAGAATCTGGGCAGTTGGTCTCCAGGGACGAAGAGACGTTCGACATTGTCTTCGGTGATCACGCACATCCGAATGCATCCTCCTGATGATCCATCGCGGGACATGGCTAATGCGAGAGCTACAGAAGTGGAGTCAGGACGAGGGCTCTGGTTAGCGTATTGAAGACTTACTGTTCTTCACAAATTCGACCGTTTGGTCTCTGCCCCATCCTTCCTGATAAGTAGCATCGCAGTAACCGTACACATATGTCGAACCAGAACCTACAAAAGTGGATCTGAGTTATCGAAGATATCACGACATTTGTTACGCACCTCCAATGGCCCATGGCTGACGGAAGAGACCACCGCCCAGTGGGATGTTGTACACACTTGGACCGAATGACTTGTCCCAGCCTGCGACAATGATACCAGCACTAAGTTGATCTTTGTTGGTGTAGCACATCTTCTCCATCAGTGCAGCAGCGGTGAGAATGGTTGGTGCCGTTCCCAAAGTTTGACTGTATCCTAGTGTCAGTGTCGTGACGATTCTTGAGATATCGTGAAGACATACGCTTGCATTTGGAGGTAATAATGCCCCATATCTGCGATAGCTTGGGTGTCCGCTGCTGAACCCGATCGACAGCAATAGATTCGGTCATGGAGGTAGGTAAGCTTGTCCGTCACTCTGTTAGCCTACAAACGATGTTCAGATGCGCCAAAATCGACGGAGATTTGGAAGAAAATTACAATGTAGCTTCCTGTGGTGGTTCTACTGTCGGCCCCAATAACGACGCCTCCCTCGAATTGAACAGCCATGATAGAGGTCTAGGAAACGAAATCAGGCCTTCAGAGCATCTTTCACAGGTAGTTCACGCACACCGAGGTTGATCTCGCCACTTTTGAGCTGCTGCATGTCGATATGGTCCATGGTGTAATGAGATGAGAAGCGAGTGTGCGAAATTTCGGGCTGACGCGTCGAGAGAAGGACGCGCGTCGCCCTTACCAACAGCTCGTCTTCCTCATCATCATCAATGGCTCACAGTCAACTTCGAACTCTCTACGCAGACTTACAAAAGTCCTTCAACTCAAACGATCTCAAGAAATGCGGCACACTTCTCTCGCAGCTCAAGGCAGGCTCCTACGAAATCCTCGATTGAAATGGCCATTCACCCTCGACTAATTTAGATCGGATTGATTGAAGCTGGACTACTAATACCGCAAGGAGAGCCCAATCTTGAAGATCTCGTTGTTGCTCGTCAGTCACAAGTTCCGTTTCTCGAAGACTGAAAAGTGACGCCGTTGTACCCAGGGGATATCCTTGAAATTGGGGCAATCTGGAGTATTCGAACAAGAGATGTACCTTCCTTCGACCGATATTTCTCCCAGCTACAATCATTCTATACCGACTACAGGTAGGCCCAGTACCTAGCCATTAGCGTTAATCTGATCTCACTGGTCAATAGTTCAACCCTACCCCCCTCGAAACGCGAATACCCCATCAGAGGCTTGAACCTCATACGCCTGCTCACACAGAACCGTATAGCCGACTTCCACACGACTCTGGAAAGCTTGCCCTTGTCCGCAGACGCTATTGGAGAGAATCCTTACATCCGCCACCCCGTCAATCTCGAGCAATGGTTAATGGAGGGAAGCTACAGTAAAGTTTGGAACGCGAGGGAGGAGGCGCCGGCCGAAGAGTACAAGTTCTTTGTTGACAGTCTGATGGGCACCATCCGGTACATACGCGTTCAGATCTCGCGCTCCTTGGGCTAACCCACTTTTTCTCCAGGAATGAAATCGCCAGCTGCGAAGAGGTAGCATACGAGACCCTACCCTTGAAGGATGCCGCGACACTGTTGTTCTTCACTAACCAGTCTGAGTTCTTGTCGTTCGCAAAGCAGGTGCGAGACACTGCGCCTTTCCTGATGCAAATATACTGATAGCTTTGGGTAGCGAGGATGGCAGGTCGATCTCGGGTCATCGACGATAACGTTCATGCGCAAGGGAGAGGAGCAGACGGAGATACAAAAGGAAAAGCTCATTCGAGCTTCCCTAGGATACGCCAGAGAGCTAGAGCAGATTGTATAGAATTACTTCATTCGACTTTATTTCCACTGCTGTCGGTCCCATGAAATGCAATGTTGAATTAGATGTACAATCAAATACATGAGAACTACTCGAAGTCTTCCAGAGCTGCCCTGGCTTTAGCATCTGCCTCGGCGAACAAGTCCTTCGGCACAGGGAGATGGAGGCCCTTAGTCTCATCGCCGATCCACGACATTTCGAGTTCAAAGTCCTTTTCTTTGGAATCATCGTGAACAAGGTGTATACTGAAACTAGTCAGATCAATGCTGAAGAATTCGGTGGATGTTCTTACATTCTTGCGGCCTCCATCACGGCTTCCCGGATTGAGAGCTCAGCGAGGTTCAGCTTCTCGAGCTCAGTCTTCGCGAGTTGGCGACCTTTGCCCACTGCAGCACCATGATATCCCTGGAGGCAGTCCTTGAGATGATTGTCAACAGAAGAGGAATACGACCCACGTAGAATACACCGCTAGGTTCAATGACATATAGCGATGGTCCATCATCATCCACACCACCGACTACGGTGCTTATGCCAAAGGGTCGTACAGATGAATACAAGGTATAGACTTGCATGTACGAGCCCAGCCTGTCTGCAAGGTACTAATTCCTAAAGTCAGCGGGGCGAATCGAAACCAGATCATCGACACCGTACTTTGATTGGCACTTGTGCTCGGAAGTTATCACGATAGCTTGCAGATTCATCTTTCGCCCTGTTTGCTAGTTGCCTTCCATCTGCCAAAAGCCCCGCGGTGGCCTTGAAATGACTGTGATGTAGCACATGTCAGACCACAGAGGAACAAATTACTCACAATACCGATGTGTTTCTCTACTGTTTGTATTCTGCGATTTGCCTCTGGAATCAAAAGCTTCGAGTGAACCAATTTCTCAACGGCCAAAACAATTCCGTCCTTGACTCTCAGTCCTATTGCGGTTCTAAATATCGGTGTGTCTTGAGAAACGGTCGAGTAATGCAAGAGATTCGTCGTACCCTGAATTCTCTACTGCTTTATTGGCATATTCGACCTAGTCGTTCGATTTAGACAGATCCAAAGCTAAATAGACGAACCACATACCTGAAATATCCGACCATCTGGGGAGTATGTGCTTGCAGAGAGATCGTAGCCAGTGCCGATGGAGGTCATGGTTGTGAGTGAATGTGAGAGTGATCAGAAGGACGCGCAAGCGACGCGTCCTCACCCAAGGAGTGTGGGAAAGTCGCGTCCTTGGAAATGGACAACGAACAACTCTCTCAACATCCGATATTTTCCCTCCCTAAATCATCGAATTATTCCGCTCAAGATGAAAATTTCCTTGAGCTATCAACTAGCTCCCTTTCCAAGTTTCTCCAGAGCAATAATGACTCAGAAAAGGACACACATCCCTCAGGCAGACGGCGGGTCATGGTGTTGAGGGATACCGACCTCATTGTTGCGACAGGGACAGAGCTTCGAATGGCCTCCCTGGGAGATGTTAAAGCCAGCAAGGGCTCCAATAAATCCTACAAAGTAATACTCCTTGCAACGAATGGGCGAAAGGGGACCGCTGACGTTCTTTCTAGATTCTACACACTCCAAACATACAGTTCGAGATACGTCAAATCTGCCTAAACTCGAGTGGAAAACTTCTTGTAGTTGCTGGTGCCTATCAAGTTGCGATTGTTGTACTTCCACGGCCAGGATATTCTCGATTGGTGCCTTCATCTATCGACTGCAAGTAAGTGCCTCGTGTCATTCAAAATGCTGGTCCTAAACCCCATCCTAGATCTGTCCAGATAGGCCAGTTCTATCATGCAAGTGAGGATGCAGCACCCATAGTCAAAGTCGAATGGCACCCTTGGGGAGACGCAGGCTCTACGTTGATGGTCATGACTGTGGACGGAAAGCTTCGGTGAGCTGGAACACTAAGTCTTCTGTGCAACCGAAACTTGACATGAACCAGGGAATACGACATCTCACAGGACACCGACGAGCCGCAACAAGTTCTCTCATTCGTACCCGATAGAAAACCCGGAAGATCGTTCCTTGCTGAAGATTCGTCGGAGCGGGAAGTAGCCTCTTTCGCCCTCGGCAAGGGACGCGCAGACTGGGGCCCATTGACTGTATACGGCGTCATGAAGTCTGGTGATGTATACGCTATATGCCCGTATATGCCCAAAAACGCGTACGTGGCTTATCACTTTCTGAGATACTTCTCGTTAATGGAAGTTTTCCAGAACGGTTCCTTCTGCATACGTCCATTCTCTGGAATGTTTCATATCTGCAAAACAGGAATTCCTTGCTCAAACATCCTCCACCTCATCCAGTAATCTTTCGACCCTCTACGACTATCAACGAAAATACGTCACCGCTCTCATCAAACAGCTTCCTCCAGGAACAGTCTTCCCTGCCCCGTCACGCTCCGTTCTCATGCATCCGCCGAGCATAGTAAAATCAGTGCCTACACGGCAAGGCCCGTTTCTCCTACAGCCTTCCCCGCGAATGCTTGATGGAAGTGACGGCGGAGATGCCACAGATATAGCATATCTCTCATTGGGACGTGATTATGAGAAGGAGGCTGAAGATGACGAATCTTCCGCTGAAAGTCTCGGGTTTCTATTGGTCACGTACCAGGATGGAAAGGTCGATCTTTGCGTCGATGTTGAGAAAGTTGAGGCAAGGTGGGATAGTAAACAAGTAGGTCCTCCAGTCACAGTACTTGACGTTCACTGACATGGCTTTAGATCGCGTCCTCAGACTTGCCCATGCTCGCTGTCTATGAGAGTATCGATCTCGGTCTAGTTTCCTTACTAAATTCGTTATCGTCCTCGACACCGAATCGCCCGAATCTCGACCTTTTGCAAGGCAATCATCCTGTTCTCATACCAGACCCCGTTCACCTCGATACCTTATACGTATATCATGCGTTTGGCGTTCACGCATTGAATCTCCAGCCTATATTACGAAACCTTCTGCCTGTCGATGAAGAGTCGAGCCAGAACTTGCAACTCACTGCAGGAACGAGTGTCCTACCCGTTCTATCAACATTCTCTGTCGAACGGAGGTATGCTCGAGCCATTCTCTTTCAATGCCCTTATTGATGAAGCCTTTTCAGATCCTCAAATCCAGTGATTGCTATCGCTGTCCCGGACGACGTATACCTTTCCTATAGCCTTCTCATTCTAACCTCAGCCATGCGTATATCCACATTCTCTCTCAATCCCCGCCAGGACCCGTCACCGCCCAGCCCTAAACCCACGCCCAGCATAAAGAATGAGCCCAACCCCACAGGTCCCGGGCGTTTGGAAAAGCTGGAGGGCCCGTTGGCATACGTCTCCCTTCTCGGTACAGAACCCTGGAAACCACCGGCTGTCTTGTCAAGACCCTCTGGTCTTCCTTCGAACCCTCAGCTCTCGCTGCCAGGGTCCGCTAAACAAGTTGATTTCATGCTCACGCCAGATACGCTCCGATATCTTGCGTCGACTGTTGCCCACCTTAGCGGTCAAGTACACCAAATCCAACTCGCGCACAAGGGGGCAGAGGGCCGTGTCGCTTTACAATCCCAGGAGCTTCTTCGGATATGCAGTAAATGTCGGGAACTCCAGGCTTTCGTTGATAAGCTGAGGGGTCCGAGACACCAAGCTAGCGAAGGGCGTATCCAAAAAGCACAGGACGAGCAATCAGTTCTGATGCGGAGGTTGGACCGAATGCTGCAAAGCATGATGGAGAGGGCATCACCGGAGTTGAGCGAACACGAAACCAAGTGGTTCGAGGAATTGAAGAGAATGAAGAACGAGGTCATGGGCTTGGGGCGATATGATGAGGGCTCATTAGCCTCCAGGATTAACATGGTGAGGTACCCCTAATGTCGGAATGACTCGTCCTCTTACGTGCTTTATACAGCTACAACGGGAGTACGCTCGCTTGACGCCAAATCTCAAGGTCATTATAGAGAAAGATCGCGAACGACGGTCGAAAATGGCGGAGACGAACAAAAATCTAGGTTTCTCGCAGGCTTTCGAACTCGGGCAAAGATCTAGCCATGAGTAAGCCGAAATCACTCTCCTCATTTTGCACGCTTGTCACTGACTGAGTCTTCGTGTAGGCGTGAAAGAATATCCGACCTGGAACAACAAGTGTTGGACCTAGCAGCCAAATTCGACGTCGCTTTGGGACGCGGTGTATCATAGTCTTTCTTCATCACGTTTTTAAGTTGTCATACCAAATGAGCAGACTGGAATCGTAATAAGCATCTCAGAAAACTCAAGCGTAAAGATACTGATACAAGCATCGTTAATATACATAACGGACTGTGAATGGGCGAGTGAGATCAAAATCTATGGGGACCACGAGCGAAGGGACACCTACAATCAGGGTTTTGCTTGTCGGTAAGATCATCGAAGGCTTGTCTGTGGCCGAGATCTTCTTCCTGAAGACATACAGAGGTAAGGAGCGTAGAGATCTGAGTTCGACTTGAGACTTACAACGGCCTCCGCGCTAGCCCTTGTTTGCTCAAGAGACTGTGCGCGTCGCTTCAAGACGTTTCTGCGCATAAGATGCAAGCGCAGAAGGGCAATCACTACAAGTTGAACCGCGTAGACGACGATGTGGGCAACAAATGCCGTGATGTAGCGAGGTCCATCGTTATCCCGGAAGACTGAGTGAAATGAGCTTTGCGGTTCATGACAACTGGCTGTAAGCACCCATACCTTGTGGACCAACAGCGTTTCCGACAGCCCAGGAACTGTGTAATACGTCGGAACGAATCCTTTAAATCAATGTGTAGAGGAACGTACATGAAGACCATTGACGATGCCATCACTTGTTTGGTTCGCTGTTGAAAGACCTCATCAGAGCCAAACGGATCGCTCATCACTGCGAACGTACTCCAGCGACATTTCCGGACATCACAGCGAGGTTGAGTGTTGCTACCGCTCCGAAACCTTGAGTGCAACTAGATATAATCATCAGTCTCGGACTGGATAATATGTAGCATGGATTGGACTGACTAGAATGCGAGGAGAAGACCGACTTTGGTGCTTGGAGTAATCAGAACAGCTAGACATGTCCATTATGAGGCGGGCCAATGGATGTGGAAATGAGGACTCACTCAAGAAAACTATGGTCCCTGCTACATTGGGGAGGGTGTATATCTGGGAAAAGGCTGAATCAACGATGGCCGCGGTGGTAATAGAGGGACATACAAATGCAAGAATGAGACGTTGGTTGTAACGCTTGGATAGATATGCAGCGCTGAACAGGAAGGCCATGATAATGACACCTGAAGTGAGGATGTTGAGCATCTCAAAGGAAGATTTAAATACGACCACTTACCCTGAGCAATAGCGAGAAGGTATGTCTGGAGCTGGGTGAAGCCCTGTGAAAGACTATGAATACTGTTATTTCCGACGAGACCAGACATAGCGACGTACGAAGTCGCTCAAGATGATGTTGGAAAACGCGCCCAGTCCTCCGGTTGGTAAAGCATTGGTGAATGAGATAATGGTCACACCCCATACGACGGGGTCGAGAAGTGCCTCGTCTAGCCAAATAGTGAGCTTCCTATCCAGCGTCAGTATCAGCAGATATCACGCACAAACTTGATCCATCTGAATGTGTGTGTATTAGCCCCAAAAAATATCTGGCAGAAACGGATCGCACCTTAAAAGACCGGTTTTGTATACCCGTCTCGTTCTTTCTCACTCTTTCGAGCATGAGAGCACGATCCTGGGGAGACCAGCACTTCGCCCGGATTGGCGAGTCCGGTAGATACCAAGCAACGAACACCCCCCACACAAAGGTTACGGCACCCAGAAGCTGCGAATAGGTCAGTACTACTAACTAGATGATGACAAAAAAAGAATGATCACCAAAAATAAGATCTGCCAGTTTTTTAGCTTCGCATTGTCCACCTGTGCTATGCCATACGCGATGAGTCCTCCAACACACTGCTGGAAGCCGTTCATGGAGTAGAATGACCCGATGACTAGCGCCTGTTCCTCTCTGGTATACCACATAGTTGACCTATGGCCGTGGAATGATGAACTTGAGGAGCGCCTGGTGCCCAAACAAGGAAACGACTCACATGTAGACGAACGCAGGCTGACAAACACACTCGAAGATACCCAGCAGGGTTCTGACTATTATAAGACCCGTAAAGTTCTTACAGAGCGCTGTGAAAGCTAGAACGGCCCCCCAGGCCATGATGCTAGGTGCCGCAAAAGTCAGAACGGCGAACACCTTTAGACAGAACATTGACTCACTTGATGGCGAGGTATTTTCCAATAGGAAAACGCTGAATGAGTCGGTTTGTCGGGAACTCCCAAGCTAATCTGGAGCACAGGTCACGACGTTGTTTCTCAAATGTGGGCGTCAGTAACATACATTGCGATGTAAACTGAATACACATCAGCAGTGAAATCGGAAAGGTGAAGTGCAGCGACATACTACAAGTCGTCAACCAAGCGTACTGTTGCCCGTGCAGATTTGTATCTGTTCTTATACCCATAATGGAGGCGAAATTGATCGTTCTGAAACACGATGTTCAGTCTGATAGCCACATATGACAGTCCGATGAAATAGTACCCTTTGTCCAACGCCTGACAGACTAGTATTTTCCGTGAGTTGCTGCTTGAAACCGACGACACAGAACGTACAGTACGTGGCCACCATAACGACCTGCCCCGGCACTCAGCACAAAGAGTATGACATCGCACCGCGTTGAACTCACCAAGACGCGCTTATGGATCATCCATCGTAAGCGGCGGTTCGTCGCATCGTCTATGACTACACCTTTAGTCTGGACTCCGTGCTTGGCGAAGAATTCTGCCACTTCAGTATCGATACCGGCGCTACCACCTGCCAATAGCGGACGGAAGTTCTAGCTGCGAAATATTTGGGAATGATGCTGCTACTCACCTTGACCAAGAACCTCCCCGCTGGAGATGGAATGCTTTGAAAACTTCTCAACATCAGCAGGGTCGACGTGAGCTGAAGTGCCTTTTCCTGCCATGCTTGCGGTCGCACTGAAGGAGGTGAAAGTGCACCAAGTCGTAACCTCTAGCTTTAAATATTGGGCGTTCAAGGCACCAACACATGCAGGCGGGGCCTTGTGACCATGGCTAAAGCAGGATCAATTTCGGGAATTCAATAAAACCAGCCCCCATGGGACAAAATCGTGTAAGGATGGAGTCGTCTGAGAGGTGGGGGCGGGGAAGAAAATTTGAAATTTGAATACAGGGCGGCATCTTCTGATTTTTGCGGCCCGGAAGAACGCACCGGCTATTCCGGGAGTTACCCCAAGTGTATAAGAAACCACCATGATGTTGATTTGACCTTGCTTCATCTCGACTCTCTATCATGTCGGAAAGGAATATCAACCCTCTAAAGGTGAGCTTCAGCTCATGATACAGCGTCTGCACGCTCACCCTCAATTTTAGGTTTCCGCCGTTAGCAAAATCAAAAGCTTGATAAACTGTCTCGTGAATATCAAGGATGAGACTGGCGAGTTTCTGATGCCCTTAGCGGACGGGAGGGTAATTGATACTAAGGGTTGGAATGACTGGGAGGTATTCAAATCCCGCTCACTTGATTCTTACTCGTCATCTAATCAGCCACCAGTGGACTCATGGAATTGGTACGAACACCCTTACTCAGCTCGCGATCCAGTTTGCAGACTACGGGCTATACTGTAGGCCTTTACGGACTGCTCAAATTTCACCAAATCAGCAATGATCAGGATGCCCTTGACATCGCACTTTCTTGGTTCCGCGACCGATTTGAGATTGGAACCACCAAGGTACGTACGATACACCATTGATGGTCCCTCTTCCACGCGTAATCCCTCGCCTAATTATGTAGAACGTGAACACCATGTCTCCTCTTCTCACTGCCGCGTATCTTCACGAAAGCAAGCGCGCTGACTATCACGCCCACCTGGATTCTTGGGCCGAATGGGTCATGTTCGACATGCCTCGCACGGAGGAAGGCGGACTGCAACATATAACCTATCTCGCGGATCACTACCAACAGCTATGGGACGACACGCTCATGATGTCCGTTATGCCCCTTGCCAAGATCGGCCTTGTGCTTCAGCGTCCGCATTACGTCGAAGAGGCCAAGAGGCAATTTCTGCTTCAGTGAGTGCACCCCCATACCCCACACGAACACACCCGAATGTGATTCCCACAGTATTAAATATCTCCAGGATCTTGAGACTGGGCTTTGGTTCCATGGTGCGTGTTCTTTTGCTTACGGTTGATAGGCGGCAAGGTTTCTGATTACTTTGATAGCTTGGACTTTCGAAGGTCGGCACCATTTTGCACGAGCCAGGTGGGGACGCGGTAATTGTTGGGTGACGGTGGCAATCCCCGACTTTATCGAGATGCTTCAGCTGCCCGAAACCGACGGTCTTCGCCTGCATTTGGTGACATCTCTCATTGCACAGATCGACGCGCTGGTCAAGTACCAGGACGCAAAGACTGGGTTGTGGCATACCATAATCGACGACGATACATCCTATCTCGAGGCTTCTGCCACCGCTGGTTTTGCCTATGGGATCATGAAAGCCATCCGTCTACGGTTAATACCCAAGGAGGAACGCTACGTAAATGCTGCTAAACTGGCGATACAGGCGGTCATTGAAAACATCACTGACGCAGGAGAGCTGAAGTTGGTGTCCTTTGGCACACCCGTTTTCCCTGACATCGATGGCTACAAAAAGATTCCTCTCACTAGCATGCCGTACGGACAGAGTTTGGCACTTCTGGCCCTGACCGAGTATCTTAGAACATTCTTGTAACGTAAATCAATTTAAGTTGAATGTAGATACTTGTTATACAATAGATGTGGATGTAGTAGTTTCGAATTAACGAAGCTGCCCAAACAAATCGTCCTCGCAAGAATGTGTATATTGGCCTAGATTCATCGCCCCGAGTGACCGACGTTGGCCCTGCTCATGACACTACTATCTCTTGTCGATCTCCCACCTTCATCGCGTTCACGACCAATCACCGCTCGTCGTGAGGGTTGTTCACCGAACCAACTCAAAGCCCGCCGCCTACTGACCGAGTCAGGCGTCGCGAAGGTGCGATCGAAGCCCCTCTCTATATCTCGAAGCGGGACGTCCCTCGGTGGTGTATGAACAAGTAAGAGAGGCTAGAGATTACGGTCAGGATCACGTTCGGCTTCAAGCATACTCATGAACCGACCTGGGCAGGTGAAATTCCCATGACACTGGGCGAGCTACGTTTATGCCGCAAATCGTGATGGCTAATCCCAGAGGGAAGAACCAGCGTCGCCAGTCTCCTACGGCCCAATGAACCTGAACCTATCTGTGGTTCAGGTTGGCCCTCCCGCGGGGCGTTTTCCTCCTGTTCACGTTCTTCTTCTCCAGCACCTTCATCTCCATCTTTTGACTCTTGTGTCCACGATATGATAAAAACGCCGAGGAATGTCGCTCCGCAACCGTATAGGAATGTGACAACTTGGTGGAAATTGGCTTTCCTGAAATCGCCATAGAGGATTGCAGAGCCAATGATGGCGGAAAGATTGAAGAAGACGAATTGTATTGGAATGACGATCTAATTCGAGGTTATTTTTGTCAGATGTTCTCTTGGAATTGACCTACTTTGCTGTCAAACCGCATCAAAGCCCTATTTAAATATCGGATCTGACCAACCCCTGTCACCGCAAGGACCTAGGATAGCAATGTGATTGCGTCAATCATGAACGACTGCAAAGGGTTGGTTCTATCCTCACCAGGATAACAGGATAAGTGATGATTTTAGTGAAGACCTGGGACCATTGCATCGTCAACAGCGTTGAGACAGCTTTCGTTGATAGCACAGTGAACCCCCCTACAGAAAGATGAGAACTACTTGCCTGAAGGGGAGAGAGAGATATGCTTACCAAAAAGTGCGCACAACCCTACGTCAATCAAGACCCATTCCTGTCCCAACGGTCCTTCCGAAAGGGTCGCAAGCACCGCGATGCCAACAAGATACAAACATGAATATACAAGGAACGGTATCTGCGAGATGGCTTTGACCAACTCGTCCGGACTAAGGCGGCCGCTAGAGGCATTTGAGGCCAAAACGACAGTTACTGCGCCAATAATTGCGATCATGATGCCGAAAAGATCACGCTGCAAAGCTTCAGTTTTCCACTGACCCCTTTTGATCCGAAGGACGACACCCCACCTTTCGAAACCTTTCGCCAAGAATCAAGGGGGCGAAAAAACAATTGGCAATGAGGGCGAACTGGTGAAGAGAGGCGATCAACTTTGCTGTCAATTCATACGGGGAAGACATACCGTGCCCAGAGGCGCTACTATAGACGCAGGGGCCCAAGCGTATGATATGAAGTTGCCTGAAAAATCATGAGCGTTCGGAGCACATTATTATTGACACTGATCGAGACCCTGACCCATTTCGCCCACATTCATGAGTAAGAATCCTGTCCACCTACGGCAGTGAGCTTCATTAACGTTTCCTACGGTTTTGTGAATACGAGAAATCATACCATAGCTTGCTCTTGAGGTACTCGCTCTCGTTACTATTGCTGGGGTCGTTATTATTAGTTTCGTGCGGGTTCTTATCGTCCTTTTTGTGGCCATTGGGTGGACCATTCACGTTTCGTAGGGCCTCCTGCTCAGTCACGACCTCGACAGGTATCGTAGGTATAGCATCGGCCGATGCAACTGCTGCTTTCCGCGGGAGCAAGCGCGAAATTAATGATCTTCCAGATGGCTTCAAGTCGGGGTGGTGATCGATAGAGCCATAGCGGGAAGAACCTGCGTGAGGGAAAGGAACGAGAGCCTGTGTTTCGGAATGTGTCAGGTTTGTGTTCGGACGGGGTGTAGCAGCGGTGTCGTCTGAGTCTTCGTCCTCTTCGTACATTGTATCCACGCGGCGATGACCAGAACTGGGACTGGAATAGGCTTCATTGGGAGTGTTTGAGGTCGATTTATCTGCGTCTAGTCGCTTGTGCGCCAGCTTCTGGATATTGAGGGAAAGAGAAATCAGAATGTTCCCTGCTATTGCAACAGAAATTCCGATGACGGTTGCGGTGGTGAGTTCTGGCAGGATCACAGGTCGAACATTTGAGAATCTGAAGGAGTCAAAGTAAATTGAGAGTATTTTCTGAGTAAAGCTAAAGCAAACGTACCCATCACCAATCCCGAAAGCACGACGAATGCCCGTGGCATCCATGAAGGGAGAGGAGCGACTTCAGGAGTAGAATGAAGTCAGCGAAACGGGCGTGAACGCCGTTTCCTTATTAGTGCCGGAAAGCCGGGCCGCGGGTACGATCAATCCACGTGCAACAGCACCTAAGAACTGCTTTGCTCTGGCTTTACTCCCCCTCGACCACGTCATTCCATACGCGAGAATTTCCGTTCTGTCCTCAAAATGCGCGTCAAACACACACCACACTCTTTTGAAGGCTTCCCCGTATACTCTTCAACCTTCATCTCGGACAACCAGGTAGTTTTTGGAGGCGGAGGAGGTGCTTCGAAAAGTGGCATTAAGAACAAGCTGGCAAGTCATTCATCCAGTGTTGTACCCAGAATGAATTTTGCTAAAGACGGTCAACAGAGGTTGTACGCGGTTGGGGAAGATTTGTCGATTGACCTCCAAGATGAATTTGAATTAGCGAAAGGAGAAGACGCGCCTATGAGTATGGCAGCTCATCCGAAGGTCTGTGTTTCTGGTGTAATTTCGCGGTACTAAACTGAGCTAAGAGTGTTTGGAATGACAGGCTAGCGACCTTGCATGCGGTGTTAACAGTGCTCCTGAACAAGTGGAGAAAGGTCTCAATGAGAATTGTCGTGTTTTCAACGTCAAAGATAAGAAGTACGAAGAGTATTGCTAATTTGCACTTCCTTTGCTTACAAGTTTTCTCGACAGGATTTCACTTGTCCGGACACAAGGAACCCTAGAATTGAGGGCGGGGGAGGATGACTTCCAGGTCAGCAAGAAAGCATCCGACTGTACTTGCGACTCCAACTGAACCACCAACTAGAAAGTCACAGTCTTCTCACCGAATGGTACCATGTTGGCTGTAGCAGGTCCACAGACAGTGCGTATGAATGTTTTCATTCAAGTCTATCTGACCTGACGTTTACTCCAGCTTCATTTACTTGCCTACCCTTCCTTGGCCCCTGTTGCCACACCTGTCACCACCGAGCAAGAGATTTACGACGTTACATTCTCGAGAGACAACGTACATTCCAAATCTCGCCGTACATATCTGTTGCTCACTCCAACCCTTCCAGGTTATCGTTGCCACTACGGCCAATCTCCAGGTCTACTCGGTGCCCGAAGTTGCCGAAACGGTCGCAGGCTCGAGCCCCAATAAGAAGGGAAAACAAAAGGCCAAAAACACTACGGGCGTGGCCGCACTCAAATTGGAGAAAACCATCGACGTTCCCTCAAACTTGGCTGGCAACTCTGGCGGGACGTTCAGATCGGTTAGGTACCTGAACTCTAATTTCTCCTCCCGTGCTATCTGCTAATTGTATTGTCCTTACCTTACGCAGGCAACATCCCACCGACCCGGACGTCTTATATACCATCATTAACACTGCTCCTCCACGGACTCGATCGAAGTCAGCACCGCGGCAAGGTTATGTCTGCAAATGGGACACAAAGGCCTGGACCGTCGAGAAATTAAAGAAAGTAGGAGACGGAGGTTTGGTTTGTTTCTCATCAAGGTGCGGGAATGATGCCGAGTACAGGCACCAGTATTAATGGACGACTTACAGTCCCGACGGGAAGTTCCTCGGATATGGCTCTTCAGATTTGAGCGTTGGGTTACTCGACGCGAACACACTTGCGGTAACTTGTTCATGGTTGGTGTCTGGACACCTACTGATTCTCTGTGCAGTCGGTATCCACTATCCTTAAAGCCCACGACTTTCCGCCAACCACCGTCGTTTTCAACCCTACTTCAAAGTTCTTGGCATCGAGCAGTGCCGATAACTCGATACGGGTGGTCAGGCTACCAGAGCAGGTCGCGAGCTCAGGCAAGTCTTTGAAACACTGTATAGCGAGCCATGCTGATATGGATGTACAGGCTGGGGATTCATGGTAATCCTCTTTGCAATCCTCGTCTTGTTTGTTGCCTTTGCCATACAAAAGTCCTTGCTTCAGTAACTATTATTACACTATGAATATAGCATATGAATATGAGTAGAACACTAGGTGACTATCACTAAGTACATACCCGGATGTAGCCTTTTCCTAATCGTAATCGTCTTCTTCCACCAATTTCCGTTTCGTGCCATTTATTGTCTCGTCCCCTGCGCCTGTTTGTACTTCCTCCATACCATCACTATCGGCATCTCCACCAGCAAAGAGACCATCCTCATCGTCATCTATATCGCTACCATTGTCCTTGGGACCAGAGATGATCACGTCTTCGAACGGCGCCTGAGCGGTAATGGGGAAAGGTGCTTCCTGGAAAGGTTCCTGCGACATGGAAATATCCCGTGCAGAGCCCGAATGTTCTGGTATTGGTGCCTCCTCCATGTCTTCATCGTCGTCCTCTTCCTCAGATTCGGACTCTTCAATCTCCTCGATCTCCTCGTCGTATATTTTGATGCCAGGAGGCGGTTTGTTGGGTACTAGATCAAAGTTGATGGACGTCAAGCATTCAGACTGGGGTGGTAGTCGAACTCCGAAGACTTCTGGAACTGCTGGGAGTGCTACTGCGTTGGTTTGTGTAGCTAACGACATGGTATACTAGAATGCGTAGAACGCGTCAGTTCGAGGGGTATATCAACAGAACGCGGTACATGAACTAACCTCTGGGGGTACTCGTCCTCCAAACTCCCATCCTACGCGAGCTTGTACAGCGAGGACGACGTCCTCATTCTCTAGCTTTTCTTGTCTGCCAGCATGTTCAGCGTACACTCTTGCATCCGTAAGAACATGTTGGGTATATCTATTCGCGAATTCGAGAAGTTGATGCAGTACACCGGGTTGCGCGTCCTGAACTGACGGAGTCGATGATAGAATAAGAGCAATAGCTCTTGCAGTCGGCGGAAGATTGTCAGTTGGTTTGGAAGACAGAGTTGCCATTGCCGCAGTGTACTGGCTGACCTAATCTTGGTGACCCACTTGGAGCTGTTGGGTGACGTGCGGGAACGGCGTGCCGCTTTGCCGAGGATCAGAGCGGGTAAAAGTTGTTTCAGTCTTTATCAGATTACAGATACAGTCACGTGGTCTTGCCGGTCGGACTCGGATTCCGGGGGAGTTCCTTTCGTCACCGCACTCAGTTTAAAACTCTCCCACTGACTTGCATGTCCTTCACAATGTTCCGCTCAGTACTCGCAAAATCTGTTCTCAACGCTTCACGGCCCTCAGTGGCAGCAGTCTCAAGGACCGCAATGCGGCCTGTGATGGCCCGTGGGTACCATGAAAAAGTGATTTCACACTACGAAAGGCCTAGAAATGTACGTAGTTCCTTTTCGCTCAGTCTAGATCAGCCTAATCTGATAAATTTCCTCAGGTTGGTTCTCTTCCCAAAACTGATATCGACGTCGGTACTGGACTGGTTGGCGCCCCTGCGTGAGTGGCAAAGAGTTTTTTCTGCAAAGTTACCAGCTCATTGTACACATTTTTTCTTATAGCTGCGGGGACGTCATGAAACTCCAGATACGTGTGGACGAAAAGGGCATCATATCCGACGTCAAGTTCAAAACATTTGGCTGTGGTAGTGCTATTGCCTCCAGCTCGTATATGACCGAACGCGTCAAGGGCCTTTCGCTCGAGGAAGCTGGCAAGATAAAGAACACAGAGATTGCAAAGGAGCTTTGCTTACCCCCTGTCAAGCTCCACTGTTCAAGTAAGTCGCCTATCTAGTTTCCCTCTTCAGAAAAGTATTCTAATGACCCGTTTGCTCAGTGCTGGCTGAAGATGCAATTCGCTCCGCCATTAGAGATTACCAAACCAAACAGAAGACCACTGGCACCAAGAAGGGCTTCATCGATGTTACACAGAGCGCAGTAACGGGTAAAACCGTTGCCACCGCTCATCCTGGCCAAGCATAAGGCCTTCTCTTGGATTTCTTGCCTATCACTTATTCTTCTACCACGGCGGGTGGTGTACATGCATCTGTATCTTGTGTATTTCTAGCCTAATTCTTGAACAGCGGTGTGGAGTTTACCATATCGTACCGTACTCATCGCACAGACGGACATTCATTATATCTGAGAAGTAAAATACATGCTATCTTCAGCGCATCTGTTCTACGTGCCCTTCTGACCCACAAAGGAGAAACTACCCTGTGCAAACCAACGCTCGTTGGCTGCCTTGACGGCGGCTGCACGGCTCGCACTATTTGTGAGCTCGAACCCTGCAATATAACGGTCGGTATGAATGGGATTGAGTGAGATAAGATAGCATTACCTTGTGCAGGCGTGACACTCAATGAAGTTGCAGTTCCCGACGTCGATGATTGTGCGGCACGGGTAAGTGCGGCTGTCCGCAATTTGTTCGCCTTGGACATTTTCGCTACGAATTACAGAAGACATCAGAACGAGATCGCGAAAGTATGGCGAATGAATAGGAACTCACCCTTGGACTTGGATTCTCCGATACTGGCTCTCACTTTGCCAGTACCCGCACCTATCATACCCATGCCCTTCGTTTGATCGAAGGCACCAACTTCCTCCTCGGCCTCTCCAAATGCCATACGATTCTGTAACTTTCGGAGTTCCGTCTGAGCGTATGCTTCCTTGGCTTTCCGCGCTCTGTGCATAACAAACATTAGTCGTCAACTTGGAGAAACAGCACAACTAGTTTCCGTACCGTTTGCCACCACGCCTCTTCTTTGGGCCGTCATTTGGTATTGGTAAAGCCTTGATAACTTTCGACGGTGGCGGAGCGGCGAGTCGATCTATGTGCTTCTCAATCTTTTCTCTCAGACCTTCCCCATAGCTTCCTATGAACAGTTGTTAGGGCTCGGAACATGAAGAAACTGACTGAGCACATACCATCCCTCTGTTGTCGTTCCAGGTCCATTCGTGCAGCCAGCACGGCCTTTGCTCCAACCGTTCGTTGGATCTTCAACTGGTATTCAGGGGGCGTCTGGGTCACTAAATCTGACTGAAAGATAAACCCTGTGTGTCTGCGCTGTGTGGCGGTGGAAAATCCTGCGGTGATCTTCTTTTGTGCACCCAAGAGCTGCGAAATGGGATGATTTGTCAAAATCGGGCCCCACGAACATGACGCGCACGGTTCATGACTCACATGAACGTTACAGGAGGGCATCTTCGCGATACCGCTGAGACCACCAGCAACACCCAGAAGTTTGGCAGCAGTTGTAGTACCAACGATGGAGGAAAGATTCGGCGCCAAGACGTTCATCCGAGAACTGACGTACATGAATATCTGCAAGGAGGGGGTGACTCAATCAGACGGGTGGATGTTGCAGTTTGGAACTCGCGAGACCAACCTTCTTCCTTGCCTCTTCCAATCGATCCGCAAGTTCACAAGCTTTCTCAACTGCCGTCCACCCAACTTTGGAGAGCTGTTTTCCAGGTGTTGTGGTAGCCGTGACGACAACACTCATGATTATCGCTGGGGGGAGTACACCCGACAAATCCACTTTCGTGAGGTCCTTTGGGCCAGCAAGACCGTCAGCAGCTAGTCCAGCACAATAGTGGTGGTCACATACTTCATTGTTCCCGAGCGCAAGGACCGCCCGTATGTACATCGAGGGATCTGTAACCAGCTGTTCCAATTCGGGAAATCGAGTTGCGTAGTGGTCGCGTATGAACTGTATGAATCAGGGAAAAAAGGGAAGAACGATCAATAACACGAGACAAGAAAGCAACTGACGTTGTATTTGCCTTATGAACGACCAAAATCTCATTGTCGACATCCACCGAAAGATTGTTTGCCTGAACAATGAGGTTATATTCCGGATTCATATGTGCCGGGAGAGCCATGGCTTCGGCTGTGCTGGGGCTTTCCTGGTACTTCTCGATTTCCTGTAAACGTTCGAAAGGTGAATCTTGGATTGCAGAACGCTAACAGAAAGTATACGCGCACCTTCAAAATATCGTTCATTCTCTTACTACCCTCTAGTTTCGCAATCTTCCCAACATCCTCGATACCACCCAAATCCATCTGCTGCACGTCCTCCGCATCGAGCTCATCAGCGGGCTTTACACCTCCAGGAAGAACTAAGCCGCCAACTTCCTGCTTTTCATCCTCCTCGCCATTCTCGGCATCCTCCATGTCCTCCTCTTCCAAGTCATCAACTGCCTTTCTCTTCAAGGGTAGCGGTGGTGGTCCCATGGATCCGGTATCCTGTTTTTGTTCCTCCTCTTCTTCGTTGAATTCTTGGCCATCATCTCCGTCGAGGTCAGCGAGAAGTTCGTCAGCTAGGCCGCTCATGGTGGAACGCGTTGCAGTGATGACCGTGGGAATGTTCAAGGCACGATTTCGACTCACTATGAGCGCTTGGTTCGCCGCCTTGACTTGAGCTCGAAGTTCAGTATCCGGATCCCTGCCTCAGAGTTAGGGTCACGCAACATCGATGTTGGGGAATTAACAGTTTGAATAGACTCCTACATACACTAACGTACACATTCATCCTATAGAACAGAAGTAGACCCATCATGTATGTTGCAACGAACTGAAAGATCCCAAATGCTTAACGAAAAAGAGAGCAGTTTCAGGGCGAGTGAGACGGGACGACTGATAAACATAATAATATGTATGTGCTGCTGAGCGTGCGCATAAGGTCCGCCAACGGTAGTGTAAGGAAGTGGTATAAGTCCGAGAGAGCCAGCGTATAGGCGTAGCCAGTGTATATGCGGAGCGTCGAGTCTATCTGGACTCTAGGGGGAGGGGGGTGGTCAAGACGTCTATACAATTCTCATCGGACTCCCAGGGTTAATGGGATCCGCATCTTCGTGCATGGGGCTGCCAACGGGCTTGCCGGCGAGCGGACTGCTCATACCAATAGCACCCTTCCCAGCCCCGCCTCGTTTATGCCGTCGTCCCAAGAGAGTCGCACCGTCCATGTCCAACTCAAACCCTTTGTTCCCTGTCCTTCGCGATCTACTTCCACTGGAGGCGCTCTTGGCGCCGGATGAGTTTGATACCTTGTTTGTCGGGCCGTCGATGTCTTCTTCCTCGTCATCTTCATTGAGTCCCCCAAGGTATCCTCGCGCGCCAGCACCGCCAGGTCCGTTGTACTTCCGCCGCCTTGCGCCCTCCTCTTCCATTCGATGAACTGCGTAGGTGATATCAAACGCCTCTTTCAAGGAAGCAATACCGGGACTGCGACCCTCAGTTCTACCTCCACGTGCAGCGGAGAGCAGGGGTGAATCGGGCGGCAAGTTGGCGGTCGGGAGGTTGCTGTAGATGAATGGGGTGGGCGGAGGTGGTGGCGCTGGAGCAGCATTACACCATGGATGGGCAAGGAATTCGTCGATGGTGTACCGCTGGGCAGGATCCACACATAGTAAGTGCGTAATCAGGTCCTTTGCTATACATATCATGAAGGCACTAAGTAACAGCGGGAGGGAGGTAAGACGTCACATACCACTTGCGCTGATATCATCCCACCAGGGACTGAGGAAAGTGTAGTACCCCCTAGCCACTTTCTCAGTGAGCACATTGATGCTCTCGTCATAGAAAGGGGGGAATCCACACAACAACGTGTACAAAACACATCCCAGGGCCCACATATCCACACTCTTGCTGTAACGCTCATCCTTGACGATCTCGGGGGCGGTGTAACCAACGGTTCCACATGGCGTCATGGTCTCCTCATTCCAAACGACCTTACTCAGCCCAAAGTCTGCGATCTTGATTCGACCGATGCCACCCCCACCGACGCCAGGGATGAACTCTCCTTCATCCTCTTTCTCCTCGTCGTAGGGCCGTTGGATGGGGGTTTTGGAAGGGACGATTGGGATGCGCTCGAAAAGCAGGTTTTCGGGTTTGATATCACGATGAACCACACCGCGTTCCTCGTGGAGATACCGGATACCGTTCGCGACCTGCAAGATGACATGTCGGGAGAGGTTCTCCGAGAAATACGTCAACTTGACGATCTGGTGGAAGAGTTCACCTCCTTCCATTACTGCGAGAAAATGAGATTGGGATAGATCGGCGGATCAGATAAAAATAACGCACATTCCAGAACAAGGAAGTAGTGCTCAGGAGATTCGGAGAACGATATGAGCTTGACTATCGAGGGGTGATGTACGCCTCGCATGATTTGTACCTCTGATAAAGGAGCACGGTTAGAATTGCTTTTGAAAGCTCTCAAGTATCACTCGCACCTTTCAAGATGTTTGCACGCTAGCAGCATGATCTCAAGTCAGGACCACGAACTACTCAGTGTAAGAAAGTAAAAAAAAGAACCTCTGTTCCACGCGGCTTTTTCTTGAACTTCGGATTGAGGTGCTTTTCTCCCGCCTTTATGAGTCAACGTCCGATAGCCAGCGCAAAACAAGAGGTCCAAGAGAGAACGTAGAGGACAAAAGGAAGGGTGCATTGCCATCAGTGCTTTGAGAAGGCGAGAAGAGATGGCGAAACGTGAAAGGCAATCCAACTCACTTGAGACGCATTGAGTTCCAATTTCCGGACAACTTTGACTGTACGGATCAAGGGTCAATCCCTGAGACGCAATGCGAGTAAATGGAGACACACCTGCGACCTTGGCATTGGTTGTGAGATCAATAGCTTTGTAAACGTTCGAGAATGCACCGCTAGAATGAAAAGTGAGCGGACTGATGGGCCTGATTGAGCATCGAATACTCACTCTCCCATCTTCTCAAGCAGCTTAAAGTTCTCTAGACCTTTGTATGTAGGCATCTTTTCCTTGGCTTCCCGTTCCTCCTTAACGATCTGTTCTGCGACTTCGCGAGGAGCTGCCGCCTGCGGTTCAGGTTGAGCCTGCTTGTGGGAATGTTGAGCTTGTTGTTGCTGTTGTTGTTGCTGCTGTTGTTGTTGCTGCTGCTGCTGCTGCTGATATTGTTGCTGTTGCTGCGTTTGTTGATATTGCTGGTTCTGGTGGCGAGATGCAGGTTGGGGAGACACCTCGTCTTCACGATGGTGGTGATGCTTGCCATGTCGTATGAGATCTAGCGATGATGAGAATCAGAACAAAGAGAGACTTGAAGAGAATAAGTTGTACTTTTGAACGCGTCGACAACGCCAGCTGAAGGCATGGTGGTTGAGAATGAAGTGGTCGAATTTGCTTACCGACTCCGACTTGCGCTATAATGACGGGTATAGCATCCCGTGACGTCAGATGTGTATGGGGCAGTCAAGTATCCACTCCAACACAGGCACCACCGGGATCACAAATCATGGATCCCATTCGCTACGATTTGGGAGAGGAATAAGTATGGTGAAATGAATGCATAGAAACTAGAGTCACTAAGATACCACGCAACTTCAACAGCACTTACATAGCGCGAATATTGGAGTTGTATCACTGCCAGGGGCAAAAGTATTACACTCAATGTCGTCAACAAATTCATTTCACGGAGATCAAGGAGTCGAGCTACAAGAGCCAATCGAGTTGGGGAAGCCCCTGCTCCTTTCACCAAGGGCGCGATAGATTCGGTACCTCGCATGCTCTGACACCATGATGCACACGCCCCCTCAAGGCCTCAACGTCAACATTCACGCGGCCAGCGCCTTTTGACTCGTCAAAGCTGAGCATTGGAGCGGGGAAGTTTGCTGTGGCGATATCTTGATCCTTGCAGAGTTGTTTTCAAGATCAAATGGCGATATGCACTCGAAAAGCACGGAAGAGGGAGGGACGGAGTCCGGAAGGAATTGGAGGCGGCCTCCGTCAAAATACACAGCAGGCGAGATATCTCAAGGTTTTATAGCGCTCGGTATCGCATGTCTTAAAGCCCTGGATCGTTACGCGGGTGGTCGGAAATCAGACGAGTATGTATTCGTGATATCTACACGATTGAATGAGTCTGGACGCAACCAACATGCTCAAATGTCTGGGTACCGATGTAATGGTGTGTGAATTGCTCGACGTATCGAGGACCCGACGGAGAATGCACTGTGCGAAACGGGGAAGAAAAACGTACAGGCAAGCAAATTTTAGCTTGTGTCGAAAGCCTCTCCAGCAGGAGTCCCATAATCAGGTGCATACAATCCCTACGGCATCAGTCACCCCACCATCTGCCTCATCACGAACTTAGCAAAGTTCCAAATAGCGAAGACACGAACAATTGATACTTCCTGGAACGGCGATCTTAACACGACGACCGTGTGATCCAAGCGACAACTCTCATTGCGTCCGCATGCAATGGGAAGAGTACAGGCTAGCCACCCCATTTCCCAAATACTGGATTATGGAGTACCTCTCCTCGTCGAGGGCCTCGGAGAGCATGTGCATGACTGACCCTTCGGCACAGTAGTTGGACCCGGAACAAAAACAGAAGGTGCCCGCTAATCGACGTCAGACCTGTTCATCCTACGAACACGATCCCGGCGACCATAAAGTTCTTCCTCTTGGCTTCTCGCCGTCGGTAGCGTCCCACTGTCTTATGGGGATGTCGATCCGAGAAGGAGAAGTCCAGGTCTTCGGAAGGCATTCACTTCATTACCGGTGGCGATGCTGCGTGACCTCGTCTTCGAAAACCTCGAATCCCCTTCTTTCCCTAGCTCGGTAAGTATCTGCTAGGGGAATCGTTCTGTCACTCACGACACGAGCATCATTGGCACATACGACACTCAATTTCCAAACTCACCGCGCAATACGTGGCCGCGGGGACGGAGGACCATGCCATACATTATGACATTATCTGATGAAAGACCAAAGCAAGGAGAGATACCCCATAAACTCAGGCTGATCCACATGATACGAGTCGACGAGAATTAATACACGCACCCAATCCGCTTTCCGGATTTCTGTGTTGATGTATGGTCCAGCGAAAAGCTGCCGTGTTCGTGTGGTGTATGGAGGAGGCGCAGGGGAGTACTCCCTTGTGTCCGTTTCTTGCCCGATGAATGAACAACAAACAAAACATGGCTGAGAAATCAGAAATGAACAACAGAAACGAGGGACCTAACCTTACTCTATATGTTTCCTTCAAGGGGGTCTCCAAGTTTATGACACTAGTTTGGTTTTGTTGGCCACGGAACTTCTAGAGTTAAGTTCCTCTAAAAAGGTAAGATCATGGAAATCAGAATGAGTAGCGTAAGAGATGAATCCGTTGATGCCTTCTCACTACTCCTGGTGTCCAGTTCCCGTCTCCACTCGCTCGTATGGACGAGTGCGGGTGAATATTTCGTCGATGCGAAGTCATCACGGTCCGCGATCGGATGCGATCCTCCAAGGTGAGAAGTAGGAGCTCGAACGCATGCCTACCTATAGGCTCGGTAGGTCGCTGAAAAAGCGGGGAAACACCCGCAGAGAGAGTGGCCTTCTGCATCATCATCGGCGGGACCCAACACCCCGAGCAGGAGCACGGAACACTCATTATCGTGGCGTAAATAGCCTGCCTAGCTCTTTGATCATGAGAGACTATGCCTGAATGTTAATGCGAGCAAAAGTTAGTACACATATCAATGAGTCCGTCGAGTGATGCAGTATGTCCGCGGGAGTATCACGATAATCGTGTATGATCTCGAGGACAGCGAGAGCCCCGTGTCACTCCCCTCTTTCGTGACCGCGTGAAGCAGAGAGGCTTTGGCCACGCAAATAATATAGGCAATGAGCGAAAATGGATGGATGACGAAGAGGGAGAATTTAGATTTCGGTATCAGCTCTTCTTTGTTCATCTTGCTTCGTTTTCGTTGCTTCGATGTATTGAGGAGAGGAGAACGAGGAAAAAAAGATCGGCGGGCGTTCTCCATTGAAACGGGTATTTCCGAAATACACTGACAGCTCGTAGTCGATGAGGGTATGTGGCCGATAGGACGATAAATAACAACGCGTCACGATGGAATCAATGAGTCCGTATAGCGAACGCAATGCATATGCATATCAGGGAGTCCTGGTTATTCCCAGCGTCGTGTGAGCCATGTAACTCGGCGCAGAAAGGGTGGCAAAGTACGCACATTTACGAACACTTCCTGAGCCACAGTATCTGTATCTTCCCAATGACTAACCATGTCCGCTCTGTGCAATGTATCGGTTTAGCCCAAAAGACCGGATCACAGTTATATCGAGTGGTTCACCTTCCCCCTTGCCCCAGATTTTCGTTTATCTGTGTCAGGACAATATATTTGCTTTACCAGGGAGTACACTCCGTCAGAACCTTTCACTCATCGAATCAAGAGCCATGACTTACAATCCCTTTGGCTGGATTTCCAACATTCTTCCCTTCACCCTCTCCCCAATCTCCCTCATCCAGCTCTTCACCTGATCCCTATCCTTCGCCTCAGGCCATGTAGCAGATTGGAGTGTCAAGGGTAAAAGTCGCTTGATATATGTCTTGAGAAGCTCAGAATCAAATTTCGGTCGTGGTGATGAGGCTGCTGAGCGCGGCGTGGGTGATCCAAGTCCTGAGTTTGCCATCGCAAGATGAAAATTTCAAAGAAAGAAAGAGGAAGGTCGTTACTGGTCGTTTACTCGTGCAAGGCGGGTCGTCTAAGGGTTGTTGAAAAGAGCGTTGGGTGACGAGTCTGACTTTGACCGGCTCATCGGCGGCAGTTTAGAAACACGTGATACTCCCTTCGGCAGTGCTCCCTTGAAGTTGCTCGCGTCGGACACACGACTGAACCGTAGCACTACCTTCGTCGCTTGCTGTACACACCTTCCTCCCGGATTTCTAGACTCTCAAGCGGAATGTCTTCGATTACCTTCCCACACGGGGGTCATTCAGCCTCTGTGCACTCCTTAACGGATAGCCAGTTCTCCTTTGATACGGGTTCCTCATTCCAAATGAACCCACTTTCCTCGCATCCTCCAAGAACTCCCAAAAGCTCAACAGCAATGAACGGGACCACGCTATATGGTGCAAGTATATACGAGAGCAAAGGGCCACAACCAGAGGAAGAAGAGGATGATGAACATGATGAGGAAGTGGCGGAAGAGTTAACGGTGGTGTCAAGGATACGGAGAGAGGAAATCTGGAGAGAAATTGTGAAGACAAGTGATGGGAGGGACAAGGCATTTGTGAGCACCTTTCTATACTTATTTCAGGAAATAAACCCAGCGTCCATCATACAGAAATTAATACAATATTCTATTCGCGTGTATCTGCTTTTCCATACGACTGCAGCAGCGAGTCGGTTTCTACGAGGATACACAAATCGTCCCGCAGTGAAGGAGTTGGTGAAACGTCTGACGTCTACTATGTCTGGTTTATCCTTCACAAGGTAAGAGTTGACTCCAGAACCACGTTCGTTGAAATACCTCATGATTATTCCAATTCCAGAAAAAACCTCCTGCTTTTTAACTGGCTAGGCCCAGTAACAACCGTTATGTCTCAACAACATGCTGTGCCTTTCACTTCCGCAGACCCGCTCGCGACTCAGAAGAGGCAACAAAGTAACTCACTATTACAAGCAATGCTTGTCGCGCCACCGCCCGTGTTGCTCGAGCTGGTAAACGCTATTGCAGATGACTTGTATACCCTGTCTTTGCTGGGGGTACTAGGAAAGAAGACTGGCGACCGGGCATCGCGTTTCGCGGATTGGTGTTGGTGGCTCGCGACAGTGGTCGGGTTGGTGGAGAATGGGCTTGAGAGACAAACGATTGGTGCTTTACGACAGGAAGGTACGCCTCTAGCCTCTTTTATCTGTCTCGTTCTCGGACTCAATGGTTGTTTTCACGTACGCACTAGTCGAATCGCGATTATACAAGGAATCTATGTCAGGAGCGACAGAAAAGTCCAAGTCCTCAGCGTCGAAGCTAGATGAAAAGGAGCTTGCTCGGTTGCAAACTCGCGATTATTGGCTCCACATATCGAGGATGAAACTCTTCATGGATCTCATATTCTCCTGTGGGTGTTCTGGAATTGGTCGGAGGTGTATTTCGGGAGTACTCACCAGCAGAAATAGCCTACGACGTTTTCCGGATTCAAAAGTTTAAGGAACCGGTCAAGACATTTACCGGTTTGGCAGCCGCCATCCTCAGGTGCGTTGGATCGCTAGCGTGCCGCAGTCAATATTTCAATACTGAACGACCCTTTCAGTTCTGCCAAAATATATGAGCGGCATAGGGGAACATTGTTGAAAAAACTAGCGCAGTAACTTGCGCTCGGTCACGGAACTTGTCGTGCCATTGACTTATCTTACACTTACTACAGTACAATTCCTTGTTAGTGCTCGCTGTCCTCGTATAAGGATATATATACCATCTCGTCTATTCACAGGGTATTGAGCTGTATTGAGACTAAGAACGAAAAGACATCTGTGTCATCACCGCCACCAGGACGACGATCTGTTGGTCGCCTGGGTGGCCGACGTGGACACTGGGGCTTCACGATCAGATTGACGATCCCGTTGCAAGGTTTCTACCTCAGTTTCTAGCTGCTCAACGCGCTTTTTAGCTTCATGCATAGATTTTTCGTGTGATAGACGCGTTTGAGCGAGCTGTAGGCCCTGGAAACGAGGTGAGGAGAATGACGGGAATACACGAGATGAAGACCATACGAGATAAACAGCTGAGCCCAGGAGGAATATGGGGATCATGGCGGGAACTACATCACCGTACCATTGAGCATGTGGTGAGCGACGAGATTTCTCCGTGCTGTAGAATCTACGAGAGGAGAACCCTAGTTTTTGTCGGAGCATGGTGGTCACCTGGAGAAAAGTAAGGGTACATTGTCGGAGCAGAACATATGAAGAAATACCGTTTAGCCTGACGTAGCGAACAGTTATTGGACAAACCTACTATCAAAGGATATCAAGACTTAATGTTGGCTCCAAATCGCCCCAACACACAGAGCTGGACTGAGCTGGAGGTCCGTTCCAGGGCAGGGGAGACCCTGAGGCTGACCTGCACACGGGATGGAAAAGGGACAAAAACGGCTAGACCGGGCCCCAAATGCCACAAATTTGATGGAAAAATGATCACGGGACTTGTCATTTGGTGACAATCTAGGATCGGTGCAAATTAAAGATTTGCGCAAAATGTGCGGTATTTGATCAGTCTCCGTTTCTTGCCATTAGTCCTCGACGGACCGGGTTCTACTTAGGCTCTGAATCTTCCACATTGGTACTCCTTCGTTATTCCCCCCAGCGAGCCTGAGCTTGCTTTTCTTTTCTCTTTCTCATCTCTGCTGCTCTTATTACTGGCTCTTCCAGGACAGGTTTCCTTACCATCACAATGGACAGCGGTCGCCGTACTCCCTCTCTTCATCTTATATCGACCTCTCACCCAGCCCGACCTCTATCAACCTCCCCTTCCACTCCATATCAACAGTCACAATCTCCTTTTCGCTATGTTCACTTCGACGACCATGTCGACGAACAAAAAATAGATGAGAATGACGAGAAATCAACTCCTTTGTCCGAGTTGTCTTCCCCAAGGACTGCCCCTGCCTCGTCAAGTAACCATCTGCGCCGACAACAGTGCAGTTTTGGAGTACATTCATCTCGAACGTCAATATCCGCATCTTATCCTTCTCGTATGTTATCGCAGCCGTCACCGCTGCTAATACATCCTCCATCGCCGGCGCAGTCACGATCATATTCCCACCTTCGACAACATCGTCTATTCAACCTTATACGTCCATGGATACCAGTAATCATGTATGGTTTGACCAGTCTCGGCTTTCTGGTCGCGATAGCTTTCTTCAAGACAGAACTCTTCACCTGTACGCTTTTTTTTTTGCTGAAACTAAATTTGCCGCTCACACGTTCGAAAAAAAAGTCTTAGACGAACTCTCAACGTGGCTCCAAACAGAACAGGAATATGGATATGCACTTTTATTCTTACTGATCTTCATCACCACCTTTCGTGAGTCCATTTCTCTCTAACCATGACCCCCACTGCCCAGCCCCACCCTGGGTGCGGGCACTCGCCTCCACAGCTCTTCAATTTCAAATCTTATCAGACGTATTGATATCATTGCATAGCTCCCATGCCGCTATATTCCACCCTCATTGTCCTTTCCGGGTACACGTTTGGCCCGTGGATAGGCGCTACCATCTCCTACTTAGCCGCCCTCACCGGCGCTCTCACCGTCTTCATAATATCCAGGACTCTTCTCCACCGTCATATCTCTTGCTGGCTTGACGAGGCCACCTCCATGAAACGCGTCGTTTCTGCTATCGAAAAGCGACCCAAACTGCTTTTCCTCATCCGTCTGGCCCCATACCCCTACAATGTCATGAACTGTCTATTGGCGGCAGCCCCCTCCCTGACATTGCGAACATATACGGTCTGCACCGCCCTGTCACTGTTCAAAGTCATCATCCACACTAGTTTGGGCGCGTCAATACATTCCTTCAAGGATTACCACGTTTCAGGCGGTAATAGCAATTCCACAAGTTCCGCATTGCCAGGTTCCGACCCCGCTACCGATGAGAACCAGGACACCGGAGCAGGAAGCGTTGCACGCATATGGACTATCGCGGGGATAGTCTTGTGCCTCTCGATTCTGATCTACATTTCCTACGTTGCACGCAAGGCCATTAACGACGAACTCGAGGGACAACAAGGTCCTTGCAGCGACAGCGAAGAAACCGTGGCGTTCCTATCCCCCAGAGGGGTCGCTGACTTGGAAATGGGATTGAATGCTGAGCCTGAAGCGCCCAGGAGCCAGCATGGCATGGCCGAATCACCCTTCCGCTCTCAACAGCCGCTGTCAGTGTCGACAAACATCGCACCTGTTCGTGCATGACAACTCTAGACGTCTCCCTGTTTTATCCTCTTTCCCGCTCACGTCTACTCCCCTAATCCTATCCTACTCCGCATTTTCATTCGACTTTTTTTGCATGGACTCGACACTAGGCATTTCCAGCTTCTGCGCACTCTCCTTTCCCCCCGGTTTTCATGTGGACTTTCCTTGGTGCTTTTTCGACTTCTGTACTCTCGTTGATCTACCGTTCTATCTTAAGTTGTATTATTTTTAGGCGTCCTCCGTTTCTTCACGTCACTCACTCACTCGTTTATATTTTATATCTACCTAAGCCGATGCTTTCTCAAGGCATTTAGGCCTCGATCGCGAATTGGAATTCAAACAAACTGTAATCCTTTCTGTTACGCAACGCGGTTGTTTGAATCCGTGGGATGTTGGAGACGCACCGACAGGGGTTTGTTTGCTTTGGCGACGTTACCGTAGAGTAAAAAGAAAATTAACAAACTCGCCAAACCAAGCGGTGCTTAGCTTCTCCTGCCCAGATAGACTTGTCCCGGTATTGAGATCTCGTTCGCGAGGAGAAGACATTCGTCAGTTTGGGTTACTCACCGGGCTATGTGAGTATCACTTTGAGCCTAGGATGAACGCCGGTGTAGCCTCTTCTCGCCAAGTCTACGTGACACTGACTACTGACTTGAAGGTCTTCTTGAAGATGAAAGCCTCAGGTGGTCGCCCAGAGTTTCGGTGAATTGAGTTCGACCCTGAAGAAGTCCAATGGACTTGCAAAATTGAGCTTTGACAATCGCTACGTAGCCGGCGGTTACAAGGCTTTACGAGGTCGTTGAGTTGTGTCCCAGACAACGAAGACAGGACATTGACAACCACCGAGGACCCACATGAGTGCGGCGTTCCATTCATAGAGCTTGCAACTTGAGCAATGCTGAACACTGGGCTCCAATCTCTTGCTGGAACCGATAACAGCAGTTTTGGGGAGAGGCCCTGAGCAGAAGGCAAAGTCCACCGGTAAACCAAGTTGCGGCCGGCAAAGCATCTGGCTGACACTGACAGTCGATCATCAGAAGCTTCCTGCAGAAAGATGCCGACCAATCGCATTGCTGTGACAGAGACCCCCTTCTCCTGCCTTCCATATATGGAAGGTACCTCCCCGGACCCCACGTCCCTCCGCCCGGGGTCAGCTTTTCCTTTCGGAGTCCGGCAAGTTGAAGTTCCTCACGGAGACCCTTCGAATAATATAGAAGTTCTTCGACGAATAGGCACTCGTTTACCTGTTTCCTAGCCGATCTCAATATCCGCACGGCGCACGAGGACGAGGGCGAGGGACTGGAAGAGTGGCGCAGCTCAGGTTCTTCGGAAATGAATGGCAAGTACGCGTGCTAGGGGTGCTTTTTTTTCGAGTATACTTGAATCTGCCATGAAGTCCACTATAATGGTGCTCTGGAGTCACCATACGTGTGCAAATCGCACTTGTGGAGCTAGTACACTTATCTGGGGATATCCTGTTGTATATCTGTGGCATCTATGTCGTTGGACCCATGACCGGCCTGAAAAAAACCGCAGTGATCGTCTATCGACGAAGAAAGCAAGTCGCTTCTCTTCACAATTCACAAAGCGCTCTGGGCGGTTAACTTCTGTCAGGAGTGAGCGGGACGGTTAAAGGGCATCGATGTCAATATGTTCAATGAATACCTGCACAGTAAGAAAGGAAAGAACAAAAAAGAGGGTTCGTCAAGCTGGCAAATTTCGAGGGGTGTGATATCCAATGAGGCCCATTCAATATTCAGCCTAATGCATATGTGCACCCGTGTTACTACTCGTGCACCTCGAGCTACTCTGATCGACCGCAACTTTGACCCCGTGAACCGTCATGATGCGTTTGTTGTCATTACTTACATCGTTCGGGGAGCCAACGTGCTCGGGAAGAGCGTTCCGGAGGAAAAGCCTAGCAGCCGCCATGAAGGAATTGATTGTATACATGTAAAGCTGAGGTCTGAGCAATGCTTATGAACCATTTGCATACAGGCACGTACGTCCAAGATTACCACTTCATTTCGCCTTGTTAATTGATAGGGACCGTTACGAAGAACCATACCGTGCTTGCTTGCTTACCACAAATCTGGAGAACCACTCGAGTCCCGAGCTCGGAGATAAAGCCTGCGGAATCCGCGCGGGCCTACGATGCTCTCGAACGAATAGCAACCAGCTCCGGCGGTCTTCGACGGTCGTGCAACCTACGGGTGAATGAATAGACGTCGCAAAACGAACTCGATAGTTGATGGCTGGGTATCTCGGGTCTCAAGACAGGAATTCCTAAATCACCCTCCCCCGGTCGTCTGATCGATGCCCAAAGTACCTGATGCATTCCTGATAGGTAAGTCGAGTAGGGGCTGTTGAAGCGAGTCGGAGTCCCCCAAAGAGACGTGTAAAAGATTCGAGGGACACGATGTCCCCAGGGTTAGATTGGAAAATAGACATACAAAGCACGTTCGTCGACAAGTCGTAATGCCAGGATACTACAAATCCAGTCTGCTGGGCTCGTCCTCGTCGGAAATGAGGACAGCCTGGACTAGTTACAAGGAGCCAGGACCTGGCGAAACGGAATTCGGGACGTTGGTAGTCTATTGGAGACCAGAGAGAGAAAAATGATCCCGGGGTGGTGAATACCTCTTCGGCAGGTAAGCGCTCTGTGGAATTGAACAATCAGAAGCTTTCGCTATAAATGGATCTAGATCCAGCCTGTATTTGTTGCAACTGGTCGCTAAATCAGCACGGCGGTGTCATCTAAGGTTCATACAAACTCACGTATGGTCATAGTGCCTTGTGCGGGCTAAGTACATAAAACGACCTTTTTAGTTCGTTGCCCTCACGAGAAAAGCCGTACGAGTACGTCCGTATTCGCGTGAGGAGAGAACGCTTTGAATAGGAAAGGACTGGCGACTTGTAAGATTTGCCAGACCAAGCTGTCAGTTCGGGGTCGCCAAAGCAGCGGACATTGGACAGCGCCTTTCAACGGTACCTCGGAAGAGCGAAGTTAAGGTACAACACAGAGTTTCTTTATCTTGCTTGATATGCGAACAACAACGGAGTGTGCCACGGACATTGAACTCCTCTCCACCTCTCTTCAGACTTCACTGAGTGTAAAACCCAAAACTATAACCATGTCGGGCATTAAACCCAATGGTCCGGATGAAGTCCTAGGGAACAAAAGACGGGCTCTTGGGTAGCTTAACTCGACAGGTCGACGAGATATCGCGATCATTTCTAAGGACTTGACCTGTGAGAACCATCAAAGCAAGGGCGAGCGATAACCAGAAGTGATCGAGGGTGAGATACCTCGTCCTTTGATCTGATCACAGGACATACATTGACTTAAGGTGACTTGCAGGGAGAGAAGGGTCAGAAGGACCACGATGGAAGAAGTCGACGCTAGGAGAGGCGGGGGAAGATGTGAAGGAGATAGCGACCTGAAAGACCGAGCGAAGCCTCACAGCCTCAGCCTCCAGCCGAGCAAAAAAGAAGGCGAGGAAAAGAAGACAACCCGCATCACTGTTAGTCTTTGCCCTTCGACGAATACCAAAGTAAAGTTAGCTCCGAACCTGGAAGTGCATGATTGGAAGAAGCGCTGAACAGACATACGAGCCATCGCAAGGATCTCGAATCTGACAGAGGGAAGAGAGTCCCTAATAGACAACCCTGAAATGTGTCCCGCAAGAGGATGTCATGATCTTGCATGCACACTATCTCTCCTCCACCTTACAGACGACAGCTGAAACCTTCAGATCAGAAAATCTGGAGTCTGAGGCCGAGGTCCACTTTTGCCTTACAGTTCGATGACGTGAGTTCATTCCGTTCATTGTCCGTTACGAGACTGGTGTGGATGAGGAGCTCTCGGATTCAGTTCGGGGGAACGGATACAGACGAAAGTAGACGTACCGCTGGGGAAATGTACGTTGATGTCAGTGATGAATACGGATAAAGGGAGAGGGAGGATGAGGGGCTCCGTCCATCGCCATATGTTAGATCCCTTGACCTGCAAATGGTAAGTGTCATTGCTGATCATGGCGTCCAGTAAAATCATCCTTACTCAGACCATCTTTTGATGTTGTTGTAGATCAAAAACCGTGAGTGATAGCTCTCGAGAGCTCCATTGAATACTCTCTATGCCCATCACGCACGGGCGTACATTCCGGCAAACTATGCCGTTCAAATGGAGGACGCTCGTGCGCGTGAGTCGCCAATCCCTTCTACTTTCGTACAATAGTTCATCCCACAGTGGGAGCAGATCAGGACGAGTCGGAATGTCGGGCCATACCGCCTTTCAAAAAACCCAGGTGAATCGTGAAAGGAGGACGGGTGTCGTAAGGAGCTATGTATTAAACAAAACGATCAGCCCTGTCGAGTGGTACATGGAGAGAAAAACATAAAGAACAAACAGTCGGCACATACCTAACCAACTCAGGAGTGGACTCATTCTATTGAGATTGAATTGCTTCATTCACCTGTGTGAAGTCCATAAAAAGGGGGTGCTTGGTGCTGTTGCTGCACTGGCACAGTGGCCGTTCAATGGCACCGAACCCGAGCGGCAGCCCTATAGTCACTGAACAGGCTACCATGCTGTGACCTCGAGGCTTGACTCAACGAGTCCAGCTATGCCATGCACAGCGCAGTATGCAGGGAAACGTGAAGGACGAAAATAGACATAGCCAAAGGAAAATCTGATCGTTCTGTGAGTGATGTGATGATGTCGTTCTTGATCGCTGGATGAACCCCTCGTATGTAATGTCAAAGCTTGATCAAAAAGGTAGTACTCGGGGTTGAATGTCCTGTCGATTGAAAGTCATAATCAATCAGTCAGATATATTCCTTCATCACGCGATGTTAGGGTAGACTCAGCAGTACATACTGGGCGTTCATATCGATGATTGTTCGAATGGAAGTTGCAGGGTTGGGAGGGGATACCGCCGGCAAGGCTCGAGATGACACGAGGGTCCAAGTACGTCGACACATGTCTTTTATCATGAGTTTGATATATCATCCTGTCATTCAGTGAGCTGGACGAGTCACAGGCCTATGAAAACACATACAGGTTAATGAATGCGAAGGGAAGGATGAGGAAAGGAGGGTGAGGTGAGTTTGAAGGATCACGGTGTAACTGAACACGTACCTGGCACAACTCCATATAATTCATTACTTGAACTCGAATACAGAGATGGTGTGAATGAAAGTCGAGAAATGGACGAGCATAACCATCAGGCGTGGAAAGGAGGCGTTGGGGGTGCTCATGCTTCATGGATAATGAGGGAAATCTCGGAGGATCCGCGGAAACGGAGATAGATGCATGTAAACGACGCGATGTTTTCCTCGACAGTGTGCCAAACGGGATAGAAGCGGTTGAAGATTTGTACAGTCAACCTTTGATGGAGGGCGGGAACCGTGTTAATCCCTCAAGTCAACCGGGAAGTGCCAGTGACCATGCGCCTGTACTCTTGTTGTATGCGTGAGTACGGAAAACCTGGAATGCAAAGACCAGCAAACTTGATGGAATGAGCATCAGAATCCCTAACGGACACAAGTATGAGACACACCTCGCTCTCCTTCATTGAACGCGACGCGTCGTAACGGTTTCATGCGGACACGCAGACCAAGCACAGGGTGCAAAAAGCCGTATCGGAGCGGCCAATTTGAGTCTCGGTTTGTGCACAGCACGTATCAGGCTCAGAGTCCCGCTTGGGTATTGCCAAACGTTCCTCTCCGTACCGAGTCCTCCGACCAGGATTCACATTCAGTATGCCGCAAAATTTGTCGAGTCACTTGGAATGATCGGAACGACCTCCCTGCTGAAGTCCTCAGGGGATCCAAACCAGGGTTGCACCCCTCGCTTTCGCATCGCGTGAGGTGTCGAGGAGGTTTTGAACCAGGGGCAAATCTCTTGTCGACTTTCCGTAGGATACAATGGCACAGACAAGACGTTGACAAGGCATTATTGAAGACAGCTCATAGTACTCCAACCTCCTTCGTTCACCCCAAGACTGGTGGCTTGTAATAACGAGCGGTGATCGTGTAGAGTTTCACCAACGTCTAGCCTTTTTCCAGAGTGGAAAGTCTGGGGTACTCCTACTCCACCCGAGTCCTTGGGAGAAAAAATAAGCAGCCACAGACCACGAAAGCCGATAGCCTACCTATAGCCAATAGGTCTGCTTGGACGACCTTTGAATTCCTGTCAACAGCCTATGGTGATGGACAATGGTAAATCAACACAATTCGGTCCGGGAGTACTTGGACGGGCGACGCGTCGTTATGTAATCACCGCGCGACGCGTCCTAAAAACAAACGCCATCCCTCTTGGTATGGTCTAGGGGAAACCTTAGGAGATATGTTATTCAAGGAAATAACGGAAGATCAGCCCGCCCGTTTGGCGGTAAACGATCGAGTGGTCAGCGGGATCCGGTCACTGTCAGATCTTTCATATAGGTGGTAATCGTTCAAAAATCGGAGACACAGTAACTTAAGTTGCTACCGGGAATTCCGAGTCGGATGATGGGACCATAATAATGATATTTTTACGGAAAGCTCTACAAGACGGGTGTGTACGGAGAGGGATACATCGATCAACATCCGGAATTTTAGTACTGGTATCATGCATGGGTATGGCGAGAATAAAGAAAGCATTTTGACTACACGAGAGGCAGGGGATGGAGTCGGGGAAAGACAGTCCAAAAAAACACGCACAGAGATGACCAAGAAACAAGAATGAACAAAAAAGTTCACGGTGCGTAGATACAACGTACAAGGAATGAGAAGTACAAGGTTTTGCAAAGAGTTATACAGGTTCATGAGATGTCCAACACAAAAGCCAGAAAGACATTGACGATGAGAAGATAAGGATAATAACTAGTACGGAGAGGTCAAGAAAGAGAGAAAACAAAGGAACGCAGCTTCAGACCATCTCTGACTTGCCGTAGCCGTTCGTGAGATGTTCGTGATGATCCATGTTCACCGCAAATCCGAAGGTGTCGTCTCCCGGCACACCGTAGCCTCTAACATTGACGACACCGACTCCCATTCTGTCCTCTGGATAACCAGATCCATGTTCGGGGGCGAATTTTCCTTCTTCAGCAAAGCCCTCTAAAGGTGGGGTGTTTGCCTGACTTGAACTAGTTTGGGAGATAGAGGACGCACTTGTACCCGGTCGCGTAGTTTGTCTATACTCCAACGGAGAGTAGGCCGACGATACGGACGCCAATGAAGAAATCGACGACGATGACGGAATCGAAGGGATTGTTGATCCTCCCGAGGTTACGGGTGAATAGGCAAAGTCTCCGCCATGACTGGAGGGATGAGAAGAATAGCTGTAGTGGGAAGTTGTCTCGACCGACGGCAGTTGGATCATACTCCTCACACGGGGTAGGCTGTTCCCCATGGGGGTGTTATGGCTGCTATGAGGATGATGGGAGTGGTGTGGTTGAGGCGATGTGGATGGACGGGAGTGGTGATCCATTCCGGTCGAGAGTGAATCGTACGGAATGGGATACGGAGCCTGCGAGTGTCTTCTCGCTCTCCCACGGAAAGACGAGCTCGTGTGGCTCGATGGTCCGTGGTACGGAGAGCCGCGGCTCGAGGAGGGCGGACGGGGCGACGGAGAGTGCCGGTGGCTACTTCCGGGTCTAGATGAAGTTGAAGGAGGCGGATAGTCCTCGTATGACATGGAGTTCATTGAGTAGGCCGTATGAGGTCGGCTATGGCCATCGGGCGAAAGAGGGGACGCTCCGGAACTGCTATGATCGGAACCGGTTTGGTGATGGTGTCCATGAAGGGGCATAGAGGAGAAGGGCGAGCCATAGCCACTGCTACTACCGCTAGGATTCACAGAGGTGTTGATCGTGGGTGTCGGCCTGGTGCTTGGGTTGAGCAACGATGATAAACTATTCGACGAGGAAGTGCCGTTTGCCGTGCCGAACCACTGGTGGCTAGAAGAGACGTCGGGATACGGATTCGACGCGTAGCTGTTTTGGCTGTGATAATGTGATGAATAGGAAGGTGAAGTCGGAGAAGAAGGGTCGTCCTGGTACGAATGAGATGAAGGATCAGGCACAGTCAGAGGTTGGATCGAAGACCTCGGATATCCATTGCTTGACTGGGTAGCCCATGCTGGAGCGGTAAATGAACCGGGCGCAGAAAAGCCTCTTGCTCTCGTGACAATAGGCAATGAAGGAGGCATTGGATTCATTTTTGAAGGAGATGGAGGACCTCCGGACGAAATAGCGGACCTAGGAGGAGGAATGAGCTGCTGATCGTGCAAGTCGCGTTTGCGAGGTTTAGGTAACCTTGGGGGTACGCGACGCTTGAAGTTTGCAACAACGTCCGGTGGCGAATGGCGGTTCAGTGTTGGATGAGACCAAGTACTGGCGTCTGGATCGTCAATGGCGGGGTCAACATTTCGGAGGTTGACTTTGCGCATGAACCCGTATATCTAGCAGCACACAATAAGTAACAGGAGAGAAGACAAGACCAAGAAACTCACGTTCAACTGGCGCGAAAAACTAGCGAATCTAGACTGACGGTATATCGAAGGAAGAACATGGAGGGCCAGTTGCTCTGGACGTTCTACAATGATGTGTTCGCCCTGTGGGTCCCATCTAATCATATGGTGGTTCTCCGGGCGCTCGAGAAGGGCATAGAGCTTTGTGAGAAAGGTAGCCTGGGGCTTCGAGTCCGACTTGGAATGGCTCTGAGCATTGTCGAGGGATGGGTAAGGGGAGCTGGAGGACGGAGGGTAGAGATCAGCCATGTCGAGGAGGCACAGAGGACTCGGAGAATATAGATTATATAGATATAGAAATTATTATTATTTTGGATCTGGATATCCATGAATTTATTTATGGTCGTGAGTTCATTGAGCACTGGCAGCGGTGGAAATGCGACTGCCTTCCGCGCATACGTAATATCGAGAATTCTGCCAAAATTGTGTGGTCACCAATCTTATGTAACTTCCTCATCCAGATCTCAGATCAGCCAACCAATCCCCACCCTCGGCGCCGAGGTCCCCACTCCACAACGCCTCCCAGCCCACGCCTTTAACGTTCCATGATTTCAATCTGATCGTCAGTCAATAAAACTGATCTATCCAAAGATACTACTCCTACACAATCCACAATCCTAGCAAATGTCCCAAGCTGCCCTACGTCTCTCCGTCGTGATGCAAAGTAACGCTCGAGAATGCTCCGAAAAGGTCCCCGTTTCTCTCATCACTCTCCCCGGTCTCGCCTTCGCCCTCTAGGTGCAGAGAATGGCTCTCTTTCATTTGTCTAAAGTTCACCCCTTCTCGTGACGGTACGATCTGGGTAAAATATGAAAAAAATCAGTATCACCGATAATATCCGTTGCTTTGGTTTGCCTCTCGATTGACAGACCCCCTTCAAACCCTTTTCTCACGATCGTCTAGCCATCCAAGCATATGGACAAGTCGACGAAAAAAGCATCGCCAGGGTTGGCCAAGTGGTCAAAGAGGGGGAGGAGAAACACCAACAACAAAACTCGGAGAAACAAGGGTAGTTGTGCTTACCGGCGGCTTCCCATTCCTCAGCAACCCCCAGTTCACTTTCGCAAACCATTTGTGTTGCTTCACCTCGCTCGCACCGCTCCGGCTGCCCAGCCGTGTAACCTCGCTCTTGTCCAGTAATTTCGTAATGCAGTCCTTGCATGCTCTGGAGAGACAACACGACAATACCCCATCAGAATCATGAGGCACACGAACAAAATGGGGAACGAGGAAAAAGAAAGATCAACAGAGGGCGGATCACGTCAAACTGCAGAGGCAGGCATGCAAGCTATCTGCGGAGGCCCCATCCCACAGGCAGGCAAAACGTTAAATCGCTCTTCATGCGCTGGCACCATCCCAAGTAAAGAAGAGAAATCCCCCCCCTGTGATGATAGAAATCTCGCACGGGCTCGAAGGAACACACGGATGCCAATCCCCAAGCACCCAGCGTGAAGTCTCGGACGACAATTGCGTGCCACGGTTCAAGTGTATCCAACGGACAACCCGAACAGAAAGAGAGCAATCCGAATGAAAGCACTCACCCAGAGACCTTGGGACTTTCCTTGAAATGTACCGGCATCATACGTATATTATTGAATGTGTCGGTACGTTCCGCCCCTTTGAATGGTGTGGTCGCGTACTAGATGAGTATTGTGGCGTTTGCGATTGAATATGAGTGACCAAAGTCATGTTGGCGCCAAAGTTCGCGAAATCATGTTGGAAGGGGAAGAGATTGCCAAACAGTGATCACAATCACAAGACGGGGTAGAAGAATATGCGAGATGATGGATGAGCACCGGCACATGTAACACCAGCCAGGATCAACCACAGCACGTCCAGAAAGGATACGATTGGTGATGAAGATCAACACCGCCAAAGGGAAGAGGTCGACCAAAGGCGGAGAAACAGACGAGGCGGAATGAATCAGAGAATAGAAAGGCAAAACAACAAACAGTTAGTTCTACCCAAGAGGCTCTCCAGAGACACAGCACTTACGATCATTTCGTAAATCAGAATTCCCAGCGTCCACCAATCTACGGCGGCTGTGTGTCCTTGTGCTGCAATTACTTCTGGGGCGATGTACTCTGTGGGGAAAGTGGACGTCAGCACAGGTCATGCCAAGCCAGATCCGAGAACACCAGGATCACCGCAAGGGCGAAAACATGAGCTAGGAGGATCAACATTGCAAACTGGAGATCAACCCGTGCAGAGAGAGAGACAAACGGAGACATAAAGACTTTAGATCGGAACTTTCCGAGCTGATGAAAATCAAAGTCCACAATGCAATTGCGCACGAGATGCTAACCACCACGGGAAGCCAAGGAACGAGTCGGGCGAATAAAAAAAGATGGAATATGTACCTTCGGTTCCAACAAACGAATTGGTTCTGAAGTTGGCTGTACACGACATTGTGTTAATAAGCGGGACCTGATGTCAAGACCCTTTCAGTCAAACAGGGATATTGATGGGAGGAGTTATGAAGCTTACGCCGTTTTGCTCAGAATGTGAGATGGCCGGTAAGCCCGCAGGTTCTGTTGTTTGCTTTGCCAAATCAAAATCAGACAACATAATGTGTCCGCTTTCATGTAAGAGGATGTCTAGAAGTCCTTGAGAGTCAGATTTATGTCGAAAATGAAACAGGTATCACTCACTCTCGGGTTTCAAATCCCGATACACCCATCCCATCAGGTGCAGATACTCTAACGCAGCCACAACCTCTGCAGCGTAGAACCGACTTCCACCCTCGTCCAAACACTTTCCTGGCCTCATTTGCAGTGCACGAAAGAATTCGCCGCCTGGGAAGTGAAAGCGATGGGCACTCAAGAATATTGTGATGGCTCGAAAACTCACCCATGCAGTACTCCATGCAGAAGTACAGGTACGAATGTGACTGGAAGCTGTGGTAAAGAGTGACGATGAAAGGGTGATTTGCAGACGCGAGAATTTCTTGCTCAGTGAGGGCACGATGGATTTTCTTCCTTCGAATCATCTCCGTCTTGGACAGGACTGTACGGCAAGACAGAGAGGGAAGGGTGACAAATTGGTGAGTTGTTGGCGACAGGCATGATGAATTCTCACCTTTCATCGCGAAAAGCTTATCACTCTTCTTCTCCCTAACAAGGTAGACTTTACCGACGTCGCCCTTGCCAAGCATTTTAATTTTGAGGAACGACGAGGGGGCAACTTCGACCTAGGATATCCATAAGTGGATTAGTAGGCGTTGAGGAGAGGGGTTAGGCAATTCAAAAATTATTGTGCCCGGGTATAAGGGTAAAGATTTGGTGATAGAAGAAAGGGGACCCAGCACTCGGAGAATTCTCGAGGGTTAAGGCAGGTAGAGGTAAAGACAGAAGGATTGGAATGGCATAAAAGTGTCGAAAAGAGATTGCGAACGACCACCCACCTCTCGCACTTTGATTGAATTGCTTGAGTACGTCCGCCGAAATGCTACCTTGCCTGGACTCTGACCCTTAGTAACCGCCGTTCCCGCTTTCCGAGGGCTCAGCGTGGAACCATAGTCTCCTGAAGAATCAGTCTCCAACGAATCTGCACCTTCCATCGACGACGGCATGGGTGGTGGCATCCCCATACCATCCGGAGCTGCAAGTAGACCGTTTTTCGTGGTCGCCTGCGGTAGGGGTGAATTGGGTTGATGCGGTTGATTGTGATGGTGGTGATTCGAGGATTTGAAGAACAATCCCTTAGCATTCGGTGCTGAAGCTACGCGTCTTATGAAACGAGTGGCTGAAGCTCCGACAGATTTCGGTGAGAGGGGATTCTGCCGGGATGTGCTGGGTGGTGACTGAGGAAAGGAGGAGATGGAGGGGTCAGCCGTGAGGGCACCTGCGTTCGACAGCGGTGGAACTGGAGGATGATTGGCTTTAGAGATATTCGAGAAGACGCGCCGTGCACTAGGAGCACGGTGCTGTTTCTCAGACTTCGTCCGCTGTCGTTGGGTGGGTGGAGGGGGCATTTGAGAGAGCATGTCGACTGATCGTTGTGGGTGTAATATAGGTCCATTGGCTGGATTCAATCTGCTGCTGGAATTAGACCTCGCAGGGGTCGTCTGCGAAGGTGTCCCCACTCCCGACCCGACACCTGAGTCAGTGCTACTGGTCGTGGAATTGGAGTTTGAGTTTGAGTAATAAGATGACCCTTGTTCCCAAGAAGGCGTTGCTGGTGTCATTAATGTGGGTGTCGTACTATTGGAATGAGTAGCGGTGTCTAGAGTAAGTGTTGAATTTGAAGAAACCCCAGCACCGGTGGAGAATTTCTTGGAGGAATTAGCGAAACGGAACACGGATTTCCACGAAGGCGAATGGGTGGCCGTCCCTGCTGTGGATGTCGGCGACGACAATGGAGTGTCCATGGAGGGTGGTGGTGAGGAGAAAGATCAATTGAGGGATGTAGAGGACGACCCTCAGATGGAGTGTCCCAGACTGACCTCAATCAGGTACCTAGCGAACAGCGACCGTGGGATGTAAGATGCCAATCCTGGCTGACAAAGCTTTTTACACATTCATTCTGAGCCTGACTGTTGACATGGACAGTTTGACTCTTTGTTGGCTCTCTTCTTTTGTTCTTGTTTCTTTGATGTTCGTCACGCAGCGACGATAATCCGCTTCTGGCACAGCTTGCCTCAAGAATGTCTGTGTGAACTCTCTCCTTCTGTTGGACACCTAAACGTGAGTACGAACACCTTCTGGGCACATCAATTGAACCGCTTCATCTAGACAAGTGTATCGGCATCCGACTATCGTTTGCTCAGGGCCCACTTCTCATTATGGATGCACTCTGGAGGCGATCCGGACTAACAGTCTAGCCGCTCTACCCTCTCCCAGGCAGTGATTGCCACATATGGTACAGATCCTTACAGATCATGTCCATGACCAGACCGGATAATGAACTGGGATGAATTCGAACGAGGATGAAATCTAAAGTTTTCAACTTGGCGCGCATGCGCGCTCGGACGGAAGAATAGATGATCTCAGAATTGCTCATGAAGGTTTGATACCCCTGCATGAGTGATGTTATTAATACCAGTCCTTGGGTTTGCAGGGTTTGTAGATGTCGGATTCCGACGCTGCTGCCTTGTTCAAGGTCGCAAGGCCATGGCCCACGATTGGTAGGAGGGGATTCCGCTCGACCGGACATCCACGAACTCTGATTACGCCACTCCTCAGCTGCATCACCCGAAATTTCGGACACGACCGTCTAGAGAGTCATACTAGTACGAGCTTTTCATTATACCTAGCATCCCCTCAGTCTTTGACGCCAGCCACAGTGTACGAAGGACTCGCAAGAACATTTCTGGCGCAAGGCTACGTTGAAGACGAGTTACATCCCTTGTTGCGAGGACTTCTCTCTAGACTCGATTGCCTTGATCGTCGGAGGACGGAAACCCTTCGCGTACACCCGTTTCTTGATGAACGAGGGTCGCGAGATAGGCAAGCCGCAAGTTGCTACTTGCATTCGCTCCACGAGATACAGTGGACTGGCCCTGGTGTACGAGAAATGAATACAAATCGCAATCCATGGTTAGACCGGTTCCTCCAATCGCAGTGGTAGCTAAACCAGATCAACCTGTGCCCTGATTAGCAGCAAGCACATCGGATGCTAGCCGCATAAGTACTGGAATTACTGGCTTCGCAATGACCAGACTATTGGTCGACACCCGGTACATGGCAAGTGAGGACTAAGGACTAAGGACGTCGCTCCAGACAATCATCTTAGATTTACCCAACACTTCTCCGCACCGGATATTCCGTAGCCACATGCGCACAAGATTTTCATCTCTCTCTTAATCCCCACGAACGTCCAACCTTTCAATTGTTCCGCGTACGGGGTCCATCAGATCCGAAGTCACTCTCAAATGCCTCATGTAAAAAATAGACAAAAATCGTTATTCGTCGTCTTCGGATAGGGTAAAGGTACGTTCAGACAGCGCACAGCCGGACAGGATCTTCCAATGTTCAGTTTGATAATTATATGTCTCACCTACTGCGAACTTTGCGGACCGGTCCCGAAAGTAGAGAAGCAGATACGTTCCTCGAACAACCGCTCCCCGCAGTTGCGCAAGACGTTGGGGAAGAACTTCCTTGAACGGTATCAATGATTCACTTGCCAACAAGAGGGATGGAAACCGAACAGAGAGGGGGCCTATACTACTCGATGTAGGATAGGAAGGAGAGAAACTCTCGCATTCCAGTCCCTTTGGATTCAGTATGTGTTCACATGAGTATACCGGGAGTCCAGCTATAGGTGGGGTAGATACCTGGTCGAACAGTCGGTCCGACTTGTACATGAGGTGACACATCGCGAGAATCGATGGAATTGTCTAGCATTATCTTCGTTTGATTTGAAGAGGCAGAAGAAATGAAGGCACGGAGGAAGCGTCACCGTGACCCGGGTGTTGAAGCTAAGGGAACCGACTTTGTGGACGTATGCCTTGAACCTTAAGAAACTTAGGTTGAAATGTCTCCGGAGTACCAAGGCCAAGTGAGGGGACAACGAGGAATGCTCATCTCTGCCCTTGATTTTTATGGAAGACTACAGCCTGCTCGGCAACAACGTAACGTTTGCTGAATCCAGAATCCGGTGCTAATGGACTTCCGGACGACCACCAGGCAGATCATGAACAAGTTATGAAAGCACAGGTGCGACAAGCCGCATCGGGCGACCGGGAAAGTTTGAACGACGCCCGTAAGCAAGGGAAGAACACAGCAAACGAAGAAGTGCATGGGGAAACGATTGGCGCTCGCAAAAATGTCAGCCACAACTCAATTGATCATTCATCCCACTTGTTGCTCAATGCTCTTGCGAGTTCGCGTTCGATCGAAAAAGGACTGACTTAAGGTACAGATAACGCGTACGCACTGTAAGGATGCAAATGTGAGCTATGTTGATGGAGAATGGCTGAGTACCTGGAGCGCAAAACATTTCCTACGAGCTGAGCGGCAACGCCACAAACGGGCAGGACTCGTGAGTTGTATGAACAGGGGCTGTCTCGTCAACCTTTCCGTAACAATGTCAACTCGTCCGCCCTCCATAGCTACGTCCCTCCGATGAGAGCTGGAAAATCGGCGATGATGAGCATCCGAGCACGAACACCAGCCAAAACGTTTGACGTCGAGGTCGTCCGATCGACGACGGTGCCTTTCAAGAATTGAGTTTTGTCATCGACAGTGAGGGAGACGGCCGTCGATCTCATTCCTTTCAGGACGTCGTGAGCCACAAAGTCAGCAAACGCCGGCACTTTTATTGGCCAGACTCTTTTGAGGGCCCCCTCGATGTTGCCGGGGAGACCTGGAAGGTAGCGCTCCATAGCGAACCAGGTATCGCGTCAACCAGGGGCATTGCGCGTGACTGAGGTCATTCATTTTATTGTGCGATTTTAACGCGTTCCATGCCCCGTTCTACTTGAATGATGGTGACCGAACGCTGCAGTGTTCAAAAGAGGGACCGAGGAAAGAATTGCTGACGACGTCTCGGCGACGGGGGTGATCACATATGATTGGTATGGGTGTCAGATTGCTGAGCACCCCAAGGCCTCACTTTGCCTACAGAAAAGCAAACAAGTGTGATAGAGATTGAGGACGTTGATGTCGGATCATGATCTGTGTTCACAGTGAGCACTATCTTTTGGAGGAAGAGAATCAGGACATTTGGAAGGTCTTCGAACCCAGAGTATGAACGCGCGAGCCATTCAACGCAGCTGACGGGTCAAGGGATGCGTACGCCACAAAATTGGGGAGCATGGGGGAACGGGGGTGTGAATGTTGAAACCTTCCCAACGTCCCTGTAGTTAATGTTGAGCGGCCCACTTATCTATATCCCCATGGTCAATTCGGAGAACCCACCCCCGCGCTTGCCAAGATATGAATGTGTAAGCTACATCATAGAGTTCTGGAAAACGGAAGTGAGAGCGAGAGACACGGAGAAGAGACGCGGTCAACAAAACAAGTGCTCAAACCAGGCAGGCAAGATCAGTAAGCTGAATGCACCTATCCTTGAATTCCGACTGATTTCCAATAGATGTGTGGACCACAATCACCAACAAGCCCGACGTGGCCCATCTCTCCTTTCCCGTCGGTATATCCTCTTCCCTAGGCTTCAACAACAGGACCGCATTTGGGCTCTTTTCCCGAAGATTGTTGCCGTTCCGACGACCCTGAGTGAGGCAATTTCTTGTGCCGAACGAGATTCGACGGTAGCGGCGTCTTCAAGATTGACTTGTTAGAAATGAGTGAGAGTTTTACATGGGTCCTTGAAGAGAGTACCACCGAGTGACGAAGAATCGGGAGAACGAGGCAAAATGATTGTGGTGAACGTGGGCGATTGCGAAATGCCGCCGGGCCACTTACCGGCCGGATATAGATTGTTTATTTCACGCATCCGCCCCGACGAATACGGAAAATGACAGAGTTTTCAATCACTCCCTCAGTTCGACCACCTATCACAATCTTCTCAAGCCGCGGGGCGCGTTCCACGTCTACTACATATGGTCTCATATGGTCTAAATATTTCCCTGGATGCGTATCTAATCTCCTACTCAATTTGTCAGGAAGTCGTCAGTGCCTGTGCGGGTATTCACAAAAAAATATAAGTAGGCCAGTCCAAGCTTGCAATCACTGACCTCCGTACACACTGGCGACCCGTAGTGCATTTTCGACAATTCTCTCTTCATGACATCCGATGAGAGGAGACCATTGCTAGGAGCGTCTTCCGACCTCTCATCCTCATCTTCCCCTCGAAGCTATTCCTCCACTCTCGATCCAGAATGCGATAGTAGTTCCGAACGGTCGACGGTCGTAGGCGATGGTCTTCCTCAGCCTCTCAACGATTTCAGTAGGCTCGACACAGTTTGGATTCTAGCAGGCTTATGGAGTGCTGTCTTTCTGGGAGCTCTTGACGGTGCGTGGTCTGCCACTGTTCAACTCCTGCCCCCTCTGACGTCGTTTTCATCTATGTATAGGCACTGTAGTGGCCACCTTGCTCGCGCCGATTGGTAGCGACTTTAAAAAGTCTAATCAAGCGTCATACATCGGCACCTCCTACTTGTTGTCGGTCTGCTGCTTCACCCCCCTCTATGGTCGGTGCTACTTCGACTTTCGCGCGTACGATAGTCTTTACCGTGCTCCTCTAGGGCGTTTGTCGGATATTCTGGGCCGCAAAGGCGCGATGCTCCTCGCTCTCACGCTGTTCGGTGCGGGTTTCTCCATGAAGCGTCAATTGCAAGCCTATAATTATATTCTTCCTTCAAGGGTCTGGGACAATACTTTGTGGTCTAGCGACGTCCATGGAAATGCTCATCGCGGCACGCGCCGTTGCGGGGATGGGTGGTGGAGGGTCAGTCAAATCTTCTATGTGTGTTTCTGATCCTCTTCCCGTCCTTACTAGTGCCTTAGAGTAATGACAGGTGACCCTGGGTTTTTGGCTTTTGCACGTTCCTACTGAATCGGAGGGAACTAGTCTCTAGCATTGTCGTCACCGATTTCATTCCACTGTGAGTAGCTCAATCTTCTTCACACACCTGATTTTCACGGACACACGCCACCCTATTCCAACAGAAATCAACGGGGATTATACCAAGGGATGGCAAACATGTAAGTGGTCGACATATTGTATCTCGGAAGAAGTGTTTATCGCGCGTTATAGTTTATATGGACTGGGTGCAGGTCTAGGAGGACCGCTCGGTGGCTGGATAAACGACATTTTTGGATGGTAATTCCTCTCGCCGCATCCTCTTCTCTTGGTCACTGATAGCCCAAAGGAAATCTGCATTTTTCTTTCAGGTAGACGGCTTGGATTCCTCTCCCGACCTACGTCAAGCTAATTGCACGACAGGCGCCGGTGTTGGTATTCAGTTTCACTCTCGTCACCTGGAAGGTCAACATCAAGTTACCATCTGAGGTACAGAACCTATCGCTAGCCGACAAACTCCGGCGCATAGACTCTCTTGGATCACTAACACTTGTCGGGACTGTGGGAACCTTACTTCTGGGGTTCAGCCTCAAAACCACAGAGGAGCTCCCGTGGAGTCATCCACTCATCTATGGATTGTTCATCGCCAGTTTAGTCTGCGGAGCCCTCTTCGTTTTCGTGGAGACAAAGTTGGCTGCGTTCCCCGTTATGCCCCTCAGACTCGTTAAACAGAGGACCCCACTCGCCGTAGCCTTGTCGAATCTTTTCGGGAGTATGGCGGCATTCTCAGTGGTATGGTGCATCCCTTGTTTACACTAGGGCGCCGTCAAATGACCTCTGATTTTAGTTATACAATATTCCATTGGTGCGATCGCTTCAATACTTCTGACATAGATCTCCGAGACCTAAGGACATTACAGTATTTCTCTGCTGTATACCTCTATTCAGCTGCCGACTCAGGTTCGTTTCCTGCCCGAGAATACTCAGTAACTACGGATCTCGACTGATCATTCTATTTTTCTCTTCGATTCTGTCAGGACTTCACCTTCTTCCTCATTCAGTACGTGACCAAGATAGTCCTGATATTTTTCTGAGAACAGAAGTGACCTCCCATGGTACAGGTCGCAATATCTACAGGGAGCGTGTTTGCCGGATGGTACGGTGTCTCTTCTCGTTCTCGACTCTTCTTTCTTCCCTATTGACTCCGGATATTAGGGTCATGAGGCGCACCGGGAAGCTCTACAACCTCACTCTGCTCTCCGCGCTCTCTGCTTTATCTGCTACTATCCTTATCGTGTTCTGGGATCGGAACACACCTGCGTTTCATTTATGGTTCGACATTGTTCCGCAAGGGTTCGGCATGGCAAGCCTCATCACTTGCACTTTAATTGTATGACCTTGGTTCCTTACGCCACTCCCGTTCAGGTCGCTGACGATTTATTACCCCTGCGTAGGCAATGATTGCGGGCGTCGAGAAACACGAAATGGCTGTTGCCACTGGAAGTGGGTCCTGATCGTAGTGTGCCTGTTCAAAGACCTAATGAATCCTTCAAGTTACCTACCTTTTCAGAACTACGGGCCAAGTCCTAGGAGTTAGCCTAAGTGGCGCTACCCTGCAAGCAGTCCTCCTACGCAAACTACGAGAGAGGATTCAAGGTCCTGGCTCGGCGGAGGTCAGTATCAACTCGTGTCATAATTACCAATGCAATCTCGCTCACATGAAAATTCCGTCCTTTGTCACCTCGTTCTCTTCACGCATAGCTCATATACGAGATCCAGTAAGTCGTGTCGTGAACTTTATTTGCGTATGTCAACTTACATTCACACCTACTAGACACTCTACTCTGGTTATCAGGACGCTTTCCCCAGAATTAAGGAAAGCCGCGATTGACTCGTACGCAGATGCGCTCCGAGTAGTGTTCATCTGTCAGGCGGTCTGGAACTTCCTCGCTTTTCTATGCTGTATACCCATCCAAGAAAGCGCTCTCCCGTAAGACCTCTACCTCTAGTAAGACGGGAAATAGGTGTGCTGATGCAGGTCCCGTTTCCAGTGGCGCGCCCGTGTCCCAACCTGAGACTAGTCAAGACGATGACTGAAGCTTATTCGCAATCTTTATTTTCCATGCCGTTCTTCGCGTACACAAACTTCAGCACTTAGAAGCAGGACAATCATCATCATGACCCCACTCTATACATCTTATATCCAGTGTATTTGTACGATGACCTTGTTTTATAAACCAGTGATTTCGGCCAGCCATATATAGTTCTATGTTTTCAGAACGTAATGAACCGGTAGACACCGACGTGAATGAGTGTTGGTCGTCGTAAATATTAGAATCGGGTGGTAGGTTCTATAGGTTACTGGAGGATTTGGATTAACACAGGCCGCTCCTTCGCATGCATTGTGGTCGACTTCGTGCCGTAGGGTCCCTGCATGTGTTCCATCAACCCCCGGGATATTTCTCCTCAATCCATCTTCTAGTTCTTCTCTTGTGCGGGACAACAACGACCTCCCCACCCTTGAGTTGGTCGTCACCAATTTCGGTATCCATAAGTCGATTTTTCTGTGGTCTAGCAGGACACGGAAGAATATTGGATGCTGATACGGTGAGGACCGCCGCGAAGAAGGTTATCCCGAAAAGAGACGAAACGAAGGTACGGCCTTTGGCAACTCGTTGAGCTCTCGCGTATATGGCCATTCTAATGCTGGTCAAGTACAAATTCAGCAAAGTTCCACATCGACATGGTCATAAGGATACGCACTTGTTTTCAAACTCCCATATCCACTGCCCAAGGCACACTCCTTGAGCAAATGTTCAGTCTCGTAAAAACGATGGTGGTGGTAGCGGATTGAGGCTTTTTTTTCTTCGGCGCGGATTCTTCCGAGGACGAATCAACGCGCGCCTATTTACAATTTCCTCCTCTTTCCAACTTCCTCCCATTTCGCTTGCTCGTTGCCCATGCCTCCGCTAAAAATCCGTGTTCTACGAGACATCAAAGCACGAAACGGTGTACTGCAAAATGAGGTAGCCAGGAGAGCCTATCTCTTTGTCGCAAGAAACCAATCTCTCCCACCGCAAGTGCGGCACCAGGCCCAATTACAGCTCAATACGTTCGGACGTTATACGAGACCCACGACAGTGAAGAACCGTTGTGCTGAGAGTGGTAGGGGTCGGGGAATCATGAGTGAATTTGCCTTGTGTAGGGTGAGTAGCACCTCTTCCGATATTTTCGAGAATGCTGACGCGAACGGCCTCCATTTCGTTTAGCACCAATTCCGTTTGAAAGCGTTGGCGGGAGAGATTCCTGGTGTGAAGAAGGCTTCTTGGTGATATACCGAAGAGTGCGTATAGCGGCACTATCCCTTGCGACATTCCTAACGCTCTGGATTAGGGATACAGCACTTTCGACACATCGTGTGCCTCGGCTCCTTATGCAGTCTGTTCACTCGCCGTGGAATTTCTTTTCGTTGTAGTGTCAACGAGGTCTCGCGCCTCGCGTTGTTTTTGTCAGTGCTAGCACTATTCCTTTGACGAAGACACGCAACAAAGCCACTTCAATAAGATGACGATAGAATACATTTACATTATCGCTATGATAACTTATAAGTCGAGTCCATGTATCAAGTAGAGCCGGGCGTATGCTCGTTTCCAGTGAGCTCTGATAACCGGATTTCTGGTTCCCCTCTCTCTCTTCTCCACCGGTTCATGATGCTAAGAGTCGCCTGGTCTACAAGGAAGCTGAAGCAGGGAAAGATACGAGTTCAGATAATGCGAAACGTCGAAAAGCGAAATCCTTACCCGTATTTGCGGAGCCATTTCTCGCCAATTTCCCAATTGCTATGGGCGAGGACATCGTCACCATGGATCGTTACATTATTTCGGTAGTCGAGAAGGCAGTCAACGAGGTCAAAGCGGTCTGCAGTCGAGTGTTAGCATCCCTGCCACCCCGCGACGATGAAGAAAGAGTCGACATACTTCGCAGGAGTATCATTCGGTCCCTCAATTCCGGATGAAGAATACGGTCGATAACGCTTTCTGCTCGATGGTAAGTATAAGCCTGTAGATAATTGAAACCACGGACGAACCATGGGGGACAGTTCTGGGAAATCGGAAGCCTCAGCAAAATGGCCATGATTGAAGAAAGCAATGCAAACCTCTGAACAAGAGTCGGCCTCAAGGAAGAAGGCAAACAGTAAGCACTGTTTCTTTTGAAGTTGTCCAAGTGGTAGCTGGAAACACCGGTCAATTCGGGAATTCCGTCTAAGCAAAGGGGTCTCACTGAATAAGCTTGTAGGCTTCATTTTTGTTGGGATCTTCGTCGTCCTCGAATTGGTCGGGTGTTGCAGACTGTGCAGTGTTAGACCTGGGCGGGGCAGATGAAGAGGATGGGAACGAGATAGGTGGCAAAGAGGTATCGATGCCCATTGGACCGTTAGGAATGTACGTTGACTGATAAGACTGGTTTCCAGTAGTCTGATTCCCGAACTGAGGCGACGACGAAGCGGATGTTGGTTGCTGCATGAACATAGGGGATCCGCCAGGTCCCTGGTTCCTCAACATATCTGAGAACATCCCTGGGCCTTCATGGGGTCTCGAGGAATACATCGGGGCGCTCGGTGGCGTCGAGCTCATAGGCATCAACATTGGGTAGGCCGTCTCACTGGCGTCGCTAGTTCGAGGCTTTTTGGAACTCGAGGCATCATCCTCGGCTGGGCGCTTCTGACCAGGATTTAACAGCACCTCGGCGGATGCGGATGCCTTCTTGCGCTTCTGGTAACCTTCCCAGGCTGTGTCCGTTTCAGTCCTATTGATGAAATTGTTGAAATCGTTCAGCTCCCATCCGAGTTTTGGAAGAAGTCCCCCAGCGCCTTCGCCAATGAAGGAGCTGAGACTCTTTAAGAGATTTCGAAGGGTTTGGTTTTCTGTCATCAAGTCTATTTTAAATGAGCAATGGCCCTTCCACTGATCGACGACGGCGTACCTTTGAGGATGTTTCGCATTTCCGACATAGCTTCATCCTTTCCGCCCGAGAGGATCTCCACTCGGGCTTCGAGGTCACGAATCTACTCGGCTCGGGTGAGCAACACTGGGACGACTCGCACTGACATTGTACGTACTCGCTGTTGTTTTCTGAGCCGAAATTCTCGTTGAGCTATTCGATTTTGGTCTCGTCGAGCAGCTTGAGAGCTAGATTGCCAGACGTAAGCAGGGTGACGGACAAGGAGGATTGACAGTTTGTGGATTACACACTTTGGGTTCTTCTTTCTACCTGGCTTGCCAGTGGACTCCTGTGGAGATTCCACATCGGACTGTTGGGGAATGTGAGCCGAGTCTAAACGAAATTATGCGAAAAAGATTGTCTGACCTCTGCATCTCTCGAGTAACTGCGCTCAGAAGGTTCTTTTTCTGGCATCGAAGGCATTGATGATGAGTGAAAAGGATTACGAAGCGTTGAATTATTTGCCCACCAAGGATGAGTCAACGGATATGTCACATGACCTCATCACTCCCGGCGCTCTGCGTTAGCCTATGGAGTCGGCGCTTTTTTTCAACCATTTCCTGCAGCTGTGGCTCTGGATCTCACAGTGGCATTTCCGTGAAGTTTTTTTCTTTTCTTTCTGTCAGAATTCGATGGAACCTTGGTCTTATCAGCCACGCTGCTTGCTACCCCACAATAACCCCATGCACATACCTCCAAAACTGTTATGACCAGCTGACTACCGAACCTACGGGATTTCCTGGCTTTTCTGGGGTTTTTTGGCTTGGTTGGTAGTCGGGACTTTAGAATGCTCCATGCTTGTGACGGAGGGATTTCTTGATAAAATGCTGCAATAACGGTGGTCCAGGCGCTTTCCCCTCAAGATGGCTCCCAGTAAAATCACCCTCAAGTTGTCTTTTCCTGACATCTCGAATCAGGACACCGATATTCGAACTTTCAACGTTCTTAGAATCTCCGATGCAACGTCTGACGAAGCACTGGAATTATATCGCGTACGTTGCTTCGATTTTTTATCACAACCCTGGCAGATACGTTTGACGCCGATGTTAGTTCCATCATCCGGTCACTGGCTCACACACTGGGACGACGACTTTCCAGCGTCTGAATACCAACACAGGGATTTACGAAACGGCTGGACATATTGCATGGCTCTCCAACCATAACGCCACGATTGCATTCGGAGTCGACGAGGTAAGAGCCCTCCGAAATAACACCGGTGTCGTTACATTCTACGCTTGTTTCATTATGCTATTCAACGCTTATTTTGCCCCCACATTCAGGTTCATATTCGGGATTTAAGGAAACGCAAAAAATCCAGCAGCCAGTCAGTTGTCAAGAGCCACCTCTACAATAGAGCTCCTTTTTACTCTTCACAGGTCCCGCCGTTTCAAAGCCGGAAATTCTGAATACAAATGGAAGACAGCTGAGACTTCCAAAGACCTCTTTGTTAGTATCTACGCTTCGGTTATCGCGGGGTAGTGTGGGGTCGCTCACAACGACGATTTGTAGTGCGTTGATACGCGAGGAAGGGACGTTGCTAGATGGACCCATGATGATCTCACTCTGGTCGTCTCCAACAAGGCTGAATCCCACTTGGATCGGATAGTGGTAACCTGCTTTCTCAATATCTGGGTCATGCGTATGGGTGAATGGTGAGCACGGGAGCGCTCACAGCGGCGTTGCTCAACGACGACCGTCGAAGGCTCTGGTGGTGTCCGAACTTAGTAACCTGGATGTAGACGACCGCGAGTCACCAGAGCGATAGGCACTGTCGAAGTATGAAGAATGTATCAATTAGTTGTGAAATATGTCCTGTGATTCCCTTGTACCAATGATCCCCAGTCGAAGTTGAAACGAAGTGTCGTGCATGGACCTTGCCCAATTACCGGTTTTCTTATGCAGTCCCTGGCAACGGCCCATGGGTACCTGCAATAACCGTTGATTGTCGATGCGGCGGCAGTGCTCAGCCATTCGCCTCTTTTCACCACCTAGACAATCACACATGGACCCGTACAGCCCAGCTACTCCGAATCTGAGCGACGTTGACATCTGCTCACGATGGATATCGGTTCATGGTGACCAAGTGAACCCGTGGAATCACAAAACTTGCTTTCAACCTTAGTCAAGGCATACTAACTCTCCTTCTGATACAGCCATCTCAACTGCTGCCGTAGCGCTTGATTACCCACGATGCAATGAGGAGAGATGGATACATACTTAGAGATAACTCAAGCAGGTTCAGGCTTGGAACGGGCGTTGTCCGAAATGATCAGCAACAGGTTACAGATCACCTTGCCGACAACTGTTGATGCCTTTCGTATTTGGAGTTGTGACAAGAAATGTACCACTGGACGAATCATTCTGTTGCCGTGGGCTCGGTTTCTATGGCGGTTCAACTCGACATAAATACGTCCGGTTCCAGAGAAATGGCTTAAGGTCTCCCTCACGAGTCGCCTTTCTCAATTTTCAAGCCGTCCGGGTTCCTAGATCCCCTTCTTACTTCTTTCTTTCAAAATGACAACGCTCCCTTCTTTCGTTGAACTCGTTGCGACTCTGGGCTTAGATTCCGCAAAGGGGTCCTCCCAGGACGCTTCTTCTCTTGTTCGTCTGCTTCCCAATCATCACCCTCCTCCCCTCGGGCGGACAAACTGGGTATCCCTGCTACATCGCCAACGAGATCGCGGTCCAGCCCATCCCTGAGGGATTGTGCTGCGCGCAGTCGTACGGCCAGGTACAGCCCGTATTCGCCGACACTGGTGAGTCTTTTTCAACATGCCCATCATCTCTCTTAGCTGTTCTCACCCTGGGCTCGATGCAGACTTCAACTTCGCGTACTCCACGCCGAGGAAGCGTGTCTTCTGTGTCATCTATCTCTTCATCCTCGTCAGAAAGGTCCTACAGGGTGTGTGGCCACGGTTGCTGTGTGTCGAGCTTGACGCTAATCAATTCTAAATAAACTTTTGCAGTCCGCCTCGAGCTCTCCGCGCCCATCTCCATCCCCTCGAATGCGAAGAAAAGCCCAGAGCAACAAGTTGTCCATCAACATATTTGGGTCTTCTACCGACTTAGCCGCGAATACTCCTATCTCGAGCTATGTTCGTCGAAAAACGCCCATGACCTCACCGACATCCCCCACATTTTCCCGATCGCGCTCAAACCCACCCTCGTATCCAATGACTCTTCCGAAACTGCCTACGTTCCTTCCACGGTCTGCAAGCTCAGATTCGTTCCCATTAACACCCGAATCAGAGGTCGAGGGTTTCACGGTGGGACCGGCGATTTCGACCAAACCATCACTTTCCGAAGATGCAATCCGCTCATCTCGATATCAGACCGGTATTCGTATCTCGACATCCCCCCGGTCATCAAATGTGAATGTGAATGCGGAAAAGTATCCCAGACACCCCGTCGTGCAAGTTGTATGACTCTTTTCTTGTTACTCTAGTCATCCCACCGTCAGCGTGCAAGTACGGTATCCTGTCCTTTCTGCTGCGCTCCATGCATTCTAACCGCTATCATTTGCATTCGATACCATCCTCTATCCCATCTTGTACCATAGAAACACTATACCCACTACATACTTCATCTGATATCGCCCCGCTTACTACGGGCTCATTCATTCGAACGGACGCTTCCATCTATCTGCCCTGTACCATTCTTACTCACAACCTATTATCATACCAATGTCTCTTTTTCAGTCTGGTCTCCATGGTAAACCCATCTGTACTCGTTCTATCCTTTCCGCGTCGCAACCTCGCATCCCACCACCGAGCAATATAATCGTCCGGTTCTATCATTTCCCAGGAACAGAAGCAGGCACTCTGCAGCCTCAAGGCACCAAGACGACTGTTCCTAGCTGATCTCCATTCGCCAATCACTGGCCCAGGAAGGATGTGTTCTAGTCCGTACTTCAGACTGCAACGGGATGCGCAATTCATGGAATATCATTGTACTGTCACCACGTACGCACTCGAGGACCCATCCGCTTGGATCTTCTTCTGGCTCCGAGTTTATCTGCATGATATCAATCGTGTGATTCTTCGTCTTCCCCAGGACATTGATCCTCCATCTCCCGTTGGTCTTCGTATTGCGTCCCGCACCAAAAGCAGTAAGCATACTCGTCTCGCAGGTACGTAAGAACTAGGTTCAACCTGTCGCGAGCCTATGCGTAAGGCGGGAAGATCATTGGGGAAGAGGGCGCACAATTAGTTGCGTAGGCTGCACGGAGTGTATCTGCTACCGACCTGGAGACGAAGGAATTGAGCGACCTCGGCAAGCTCATTCTGCGAAAAGTCCGAGTCCATCGTGCCGTCACCTTTGCTGGTCTCGACGACAGTATCTGTATGAGATAGAGGTGAAAGAGAATCTGATTGCATTTCTTTTCGGAGGCGTGTCGCAAGGGAAAGAGTATCCTCGTCTCGTGAGCGCATAGATACGTGATCCAGGGTAGTGCGCGTGTCCAGAGCGTGAAGAAGTCCAGAAGGAAACGATTCAACGTCGCCAGGGTTCAACCAGAGTACATTAAACTTGAAAAAGAAACGACAAGTGGAGAATGAGTTGTAATCGCCATGCAGCACGGAAATGCAGAAAGCAGAAACATAGACCACGTAAGGCCATCCCGGTAATGAAGGAGGTTGAAACGAGCGCCGCAGAACTCACCTTCTTCCCGGCCTTTTCGTCGAGTGTCACGCATGTCCGTTGTGCAGGACCTACATAAATGATAAGAGAACTTGTCAGCGCCACACCAGTAATCTGGAGACGAGGAAGCGAATGATGTGAATGGGGTTGTTCGACACGCCACATTCCACACGGCAGTAGCCGCTGGAGACTTAAGTGTGGATTGCAACGACTGACCCAATCTTCCCTCAGCCCTTCTTTCCTCGTATTCAATTCGTGTCCTCTGGCGGAAGTCGTCCTGGGCCTTTGCTGAGTCTTCTGCCATTTTGGCCATCTTTGCAACCCGTTCTTCGGAGCTGGGCGAGGGGCCCCTCTTCAATCTCCTCGAAGTCCCGATGCCCTGCCTTCCTAAAAATAAATGGCAACGGAGAAGCGTCAGTTGGGGAAGCGTCTCATCCCAACAGATCCGATACCGGACAAAGTGAGACGGAAAACACACCAGCCCATTCGTTCAGAGGTATTGGCTCAGTCCGATGACCAGACGGTTGATGACTAGCGACCGTTGTTGTGGTTGAGGGTGATACCACATCACTGGTGCTGGCACAGTTTGGACGGGCGTCGTCAAGAGTTGGCTGAATTACCGATTTTCTAGATCCTCCAAGGTCTTCTGATTCTGTTCCGGAGGCCAATAAGTCAGTTTTCTCCGTACGACCTTCAAAGTCTTTCCGATAAGCGGCTGTATCCTCAGCGTCGTCGTCTTCATTGGCCCTTCCAAGAGCCTGGCCAGGCTTGAAGCCCATCTTCATCATCATCATCAAGGCCTTGTTTCCTCCGCTGGAGGGCTCCTCCTCTTTGGCTCGCTCAAAGAGACTCTTACTCAACCCCTCTTCCCGAATCTCTTTTTGAGTTTTCTTTCGATTCTGTTCATTTTTGTATGCAGCCCGGTTCTGAGCATCTTTTCGTATCTGGCTGTATGTTTTCGGAGCGGAGGTCTGTACTGGGGCAGATTCTAAGAGGAACTTGTCGGAGAGGTAGTCGTCTTCTTCGTCAGACATGTTGTGTACCTTGTCATGAACATGATGGCAGTCTCGTTCAGCTGTAGGTATGACATAATATCTCAAACTCAATCATCTACGTTCTTCGAACTTGGACGTTTCGACGTCCACTTGTTTCCTGTCATCAATCGTCAATGGATTTAATGGTTTACGGATTTACATAGCGGGTGTCAGCGTATTGTAAGTAGCCAACGCCAGAAGAAAACACGAGCTATGAATAAAAAAAGACATCAGAACGAGAAAACTCGACTCCTCGAGGACAGATGAACATAAGTAACGTTTATAACGCCAACCCCGCTATTAACAGCGCAGGGAAAAGCAGGACCACTGTTGTAGTAAAAAATGAGCAGTATGAGAACAGAGAAAACGTTTCGATCGAGGGTAATGGGGTACGAGAGGGGAAGCATTCGCCATTATCATAAAAAATCATTAAGCGGCAGCAGTGGCGGTAGCAGGGGCAGCGGCGGGAGGTGCAGCAGCAGTAGCAGGGTTGGTGGCGGCGGGAGCAGTGGCAGGGGCGGTTGCAGTGGCAGGGTCAGTTGCAGTAGTGGGTGATTCTCCCTCCTGACCTTCCTCCTGAGGGGTGTTGACAGCTATCTTGACAGCAATGGGTCTGCCACCAACATCCTTGCCCTCAAGAACCTCGATTGCCTTCTTCTGTTGCTCCTCGCTACCGACATCGACGAATCCGTATCCCTTGCTTCGTCGGGGGCGACCCCAGCTCCTGCGAACAACGCGAGCAGAGTTCACAGTGATGCCGGCATCGGTGAAGAGGGTGGCAAGACCCGCATCATCGATGTTGAAGCCAAGGTTAGCAACGAAGAGCATGGTCTTGGATGGCTCGCCTTCGGGGTCTTCACCAGCAGGGCGAGGAGGACGGGCAGCGCGAGCCTTACGAGGGCGAGGTTGTTTCTTCTCGCCCTCTCCCTCAGCCCCGGTGGTGGCTCCATCGGTCACTTCGCCTTCGGCGGCCTTGGCCTGCTTGGCTTTGCGCTGTAGAACAATCTCAGGACAATGATACACAATCGAATATCGAGCACGACTCACGCTGTTCTTCTTCTTCTTCTTCTTGGGCTTAGCCGCCTCGCCAGTGCCTGCAGCGGTATCTTCAGGCTTTGAGGCATCGCCATTCGCCTCTGCGTCTGTGACTTCCCCAGGGACAGCTTTGCTGCCACGCCTGCCGGGTCTCCTCTTGGGCTTCCTCTCCTTCTTCTCTTTGTCCTTCTGATCAGCCGGTTTGGCAATCTCTACGACTACCGGACGGCCATCGAGCTCCTTCTTGTCAAGGGCTTCGACAGCCTTTTGAGCAGCCTCTGCGCTGTTGAGAGCGACAAACCCATAACCCGCAGAGCGGGTGCCCCTTAAGATGACTTGGGCAGAGATACTGTGAGAAAACAACGGATTAATGATGAACATTGGAAGCTGTGTGGAAATTTGCCACGTACATGTCTTTCTCGACAGGCGCAAAGAAAGCCTTAAGCCCCTCATCCGTTGTACTGTACGCAAGATTGCCCGCGAAGACCTATCGATGGAGAGGTGAGAATGAGCCACCGGAAAAAACCGATTGCTGATGTGAAAGAGAACGAACCTTGAAACCAGGGGCTTCTTCGACTTGCGTAGTGGACGCGCCATTTTGGGTGACTTGAGTGGCAGGGGCTTCGGCCATTATGCTGGTAGATGAGGAACTGAGCTTTTTTTCGTTGGATGAACTGGGGATGAACTGGATGAACCGGTTTTGCGTGTCAAACTTGGAGGTTGAGGAAAAAGCAGCACACGGGACAGCTTCGTCTTTATTATTCCAGGGCAAATAAAGGCAAACACATCATATTGTGAGCTGGCGACAAGCTGACGACCTGATGATTCGACCCTGCCAAAACTCTGGAAAACACCTGTAAGAGTACGTAACGTTACAACATACAAGTGTCTGTAGTCTTGGGTTCCGCTTTGAACTTTTGAAAGGAAACGTGGTGCATTTAAGTGCATATGAGAGGAGAAATTCATCTAGCTGTTTCGATCGCGTATCACACCGCTCCGACTCCTCACGCGCACGGAGCGCTTGGTCTCGTTGCTCAGCGCTTAGCGCTTAGCTCCCACGGGTTTTACGTCCGATAGCTCGGAACTTCCCGAAAGGCGCCCAGCGCCACGTTCCCAAGGTAAGAAATTCTACTGGCTGATTAGTATCAACCACGACGATCATCCGAGCGCACTCGAGCTGAGATTCTGGCTCTTATGCCTGAATAGCTCGGGTGAGTTTAGTCTTTTACTTGGGAAAGCTCGTCGGTTGTCACCCCTTTACGTGTGGAAATTGTTCGCCTGGCAGATGGTCCGAGCGTGGAATTCTTGTGATCTCTTAAACACCACCCAAGCCTAAGAATAGTTTTTTCAAAGTTCAACCCACTCTCCCACCTTCTCTCTCTCCCCCTCAAGCTTGATACGCATCTTTCACTCCTTTATACAAGCACTCACTTCAATAACAACAGTCCTTTCTTGCCAATGGCACCCTCAAGACTTCTTAATCTTCTTGCTTTGACCGCCGTTGCCATCCTCGCTTCCACCTACGGTGCAGAACCCGTTAATGCCCTCTCCGGTCATGGTCCCCTGAACGGCAAGGCTCATGATGCTCTCATCTCCAGAGGCCATGGCTCCATGATGAAGAAGAAGAGGACTCAGCAGAAACGTTGCAAGGCCCGGGAACAGAATGGCGACAACGGCAGTACCTACAGCGGCAACGACAACAACAACAATACAACAACAGCGGAGGTGATAACAACGGAGGCAACACCAACGGAGGCGATAATAGCACTTCGAATGGAAATGCCAACGGAGGTAACAGCAATACCGATGGCAACAATGGTGGAAATCAGGGCGGAGCACAGGCCAGCGGAGGAAATGCCAATGGCAGCGGCAAGGTTTGCTTAGCATGGCCCAATGGTAACGATCCCGCTCTGGCCAACTTCCAGACAAGCAGCAGCGGGGTGTGAGTTGTCATCTCGCTCTCCGTCGCTTAGGTGTAGCTAACATCGCCGATCTAGAATCTATACGTGGGGCCCTTTCAAGCCCGAGAATACTTACGGCTACAATTTCGCTCCTATGTTGTGGGGTGAGAAGCAGATAGGCGACTTCACCGCGCAAGTCCATGCAGGAAACTTCGAATATGTTATGGGTTTTAACGAGTACGTCTTTCCGGTCTTGTCCTCGTATGAATGTCTCTCTGAACCTCCACGTCCAGACCAGAGATGGACGGGCAATCTGAATTGACTCCCCAACGGGGCGCGGAGCTTTGGAAACAGTACATTCAGCCATTGGCTGGCAGCGGTGCCAAACTCGTCACCCCGGGTGTCACCTCGGCACCCCAAAGCAAACCTTGGATGGTCGATTTCTTCAAGGCTTGTGACGGTTGTACTGTAAGTGTTCATCAACTCGCAAGTCTCTTCCCGCAACAACGATAACTGATATCTTGCTAAACATAGTTTGATGCCGTTTCTGTCCACTACTATGGTACCTCTGCCGACGACCTTATCACCTACATTACGGACTTCCACAACACCTTCCAGAAGCCCATTTGGTTGACCGAATACGCTTGTCAGGTACACGGTTCATGATCAATGATTCATCTACCGTACTAATCCTATGTTGGATCTTTAGAACTTCTCCGGTGGCGCTCAATGCAGTCCCGACGATATCAAGAACTTCATGGACAAGGTCAAGAACTTCGCCGAAGAGACCGAATGGGTCCACCAATATTGCTGGTTCGGTGAGTGGCATCAATGTCTACTACTTAGCTATGTCGTTGACATGGGGGCGTAGGTGCTATGCATGACATGGTCAACGTCAACCCAAACAACCAGTTGATGGATCCCGCCGGCAAGCCAACCGCTCTCGGGTTGGACTTCCTCGGCCTCAAGGCCTGATTGGAATGCTCACGCATCAACTTTTTGTATCACCTCCATTCCCTACAACTTGTACGGCATGATGCCTATCTCTTTCATGGTCGTTTTGTACGCGTGCTGGGCACGTTCTAATTGATACCCGCTAACGTGCTATTAGTTTAACGGAACGTGATAGACAGGAGAATGTTATTTTTACCGCTGCAGCGGAACTTGGATACAGGTTGATCGAAATCGACATCTCAGTGACAGGCCTACCTCAACGAAGCTCCTCACATCTCCCCCGTCTCGGACATTGGCGAGTATGACACCAGCTTGGCCCCTCGAACATGACTCCAGCACCCGGAGTTGGATGTCTAAAGGGAAGCCGGCATGAATTGAGCGGGGCCCTTCGTGTGATCTATGGCCTGCTGGTATTCAGAAACAGACTCACAACGAGGTGTATTTTTAACGTTTTGATGCAATAACCGCGCCGTGGGAGGAGCTTCGGATGTAAGATCCGATACGGGACCCCTCAGAGTCGTACCATGTTGCTACAAGGAAACGGGCATTAGGAGAACCCCGGGACAACAACCCTGAAGCTTGAGGCTGGAACGAGTATGCCTTGAATTCTTCTGATGAGAATCAGTTCCAATCGGCGAAGATAAGACTCCGCAGGGTCGTACTCACAGATTTTTGCTACGGCACTTTCTCAAACCGGGCTATTCATCGATCTTTCGAAAGCAGGCGGGACACGAGAGCACCGAGAGTGGGCGTGAGTGCGGGGTATTCATATGTTCGGCCTAACCCTTGCTACACGGACGTCATTGGATTCGAGAGTCGGCGGAGCATTCACATTGGCGATGAAGTAGCGAGAAAAAGGGAGCCAAAGGGGATGTAGCTGAGCGCCACTTAGACCACCATTTTCCACTCGTATACATGCACTCTGTTTCCTTCTGATGGCTGGTTCATCGATGATTGGGTCAGTCTTGGGTGGAACCTTGGGAGCCTGTGGAGGCCTGGTAAGTTCTACGCCTGGGTAAGAGAACATGTGAGATAACACGTACGGGGGTGGCGTTCGAGTGCCTGCAGGGCGGGATAACATCCATGAAATGAAGTCAGATAGCAGATCTAATGATATTCGCTCACCTCCAAGTCAGTGCCGAATGCCCCCGGCATAAAGTCTTGTAGCGATGAACGCATCGTACTCCGAATTCAAGACCGTCAGCTGCTCATTCTAAGCGCACTAATGCGTGCGCTAAGAACCTCATTGAAGACCTTTGGCCCATACTTAGGTATGTGTGGATGGGCACGATACTTCCCGACGGTAGATTGTGCGAGAGTTAAACTCGAACGTGAGAATAATGTCGTCGGCAAATATTCGCGGTACTCTCCGACAAACCCATCTGTCTTGCTTCTCGCGCGATATCAGCTTTGTTGCCTGTAAGTGGGTAAGCTGTAGGTACGCGACATATGGTGAATATCAGCAGCAGGCTCACGAGATCTCACAACCTGACCTTAGAGTTCTCATTCACACTTTGTTACTATCATCGTACGATGGTCAAGCACCTTCCCCAGTCAGTCAAGCAGCTTCTAACGCTCCGCAATCCCCATCCACTCCCGAGCCCACCTCTTCCCCATTTTCACCGTGTCCTGACGAGGACTTATTTGGATGCAAAGAGCAAGAAAGCCGAGACTGGATGGCTAGTACTGGCGGTATACAAGTTCCAAGACAATTATGTATTGTTTCTCTGACGGAAAGTTCAATCCAAGACAAGTGCTGTTTTGACAGCCAATCGCCCTCCTGCTTTTGGAGAGCTATACCGTTTTGCAACGCGCTCGGATATTCACAACACCAATTCTCCTCGTACGACACTTCCCGAGTCTGCGAACCGAGCCGCTATCATAAGAGAAGCCGCGTTGAAGAGTACAATCTTTGTGGGGGTTCCTCGCGTGCGTTTTCTTTTACCTCATACTGTCTGATGCCTTTCACATTTCGAAACTCCTCAGGTCATTCTTTCACTCACGGCATTGAGCGAGGCACTTGATGACGATGTGAAAAATGAGCTGAGGAAAGACTCCAAGAGGTATGTTGTGCTTCTTTCTCCAAACGGCTACTCAACCATCGGAACCTCTTCTAATATACCATCATTTTCATTCATTTATTGTCGGGGTGCTGGGAACACTGAACCCGAACTGAATACTATATTCTGCCAGAACACCTACCCCCGAGAACATCGAATCAACTCTCGCGCGAGGCCAAGCTCTCTGGGAATCGATTTACGCGCCTCATGCCCAAAAACTCCACGATAAACTTGGCTCTTATCATCCAGATTTCATCTGTAAGTCGACCGATGATCTTGTGTTTAGTGCCTAGTGGGGAGAAATATCTCAACTCCAGGCTCAAGTGGGTTTGATTGAATAATCGCTCATGCTCAATTCATTTTTAGCCTTCATCATACAGAGCTATGGCGCCGTCCTCTCGCCCTTGCCCGGAAAAGGCAAGGTGTTCACCGACGCCAGCTCGGCTGGTGACTCCGACCAGGGGAATCTCAGCAGGGCTCTAGGATCTGTTGTGGGTATCGCCTGTTTACGCGCAGAGGAACGTGTTGGTCCCCAGTTGACCAGTCATGTCTTTGGCCTTCTCAAGGCGCGATATACGGAGAACCAGAGTGAAGAGGACGCATGGCTGTCAAGCGATGAGGGGACAGAGTGGGTGGTAAAGACGGTCGATGAGATTTTGGATGGCGTCAGGTCCGATGGTCAGGCCAAACTATGAAAAACGAGGTAAGGTCTGGTGACAGAGGTGTCCCTGCGACCGTACCTACAAGTTCCGCATCGTGGCTCGAGCTACATATGTCTTTACCGAGATTAAATCTTGTATGAAATGCCGATGATATATGAGATCTCCACGGGGCGAGACGCCAAAGGACTCGTGTCAGTGAATGAATTAATTTTATATCAAACACCTAATTTTTTTTTTCCAGTCCCTGCAGTTATCGATGGTTCAGGTCCATCCAACACGCATCATATCTTTCATATTCCCGGGTGCGACAGTGTGCCGAGTGAAGAAAGCGATGAGTTAATGCGTGGATTAATGTACAAGATGTGGTGGTATAGATGATACATGGCGTACGAAGCTAGTAAGTTACGGCTATAACACAATGTGAGGAGTTTTCATAGGTTGTACATGGCGCAAAACCGATAGAGCATTGCGGTAACGGTGACCATATCCATGATCGGGGGGTGCATCTAATCGGGACGGGTGAGCTGGGGAACAGGATTATTGTCGATGAAGCTTACCACCGTTCCTGTGCCAGCGGAGCGTATGAAATGGAGTTCCCCAAACACATCACCGATCTGATAACGTGTTTGTCGTGTCGGCTTGTAGAATGCTAGAACATTGTTATTCTGATCTTGCAACTGGAGGGCAGGAGGGCGACCGTCATTGAACATCTCGGCGTAACTGGCCATACGAAAGGGGATCCCAACCACTCACAAGTATGTCGCTGCCATTGTTGGCCAGCCGCCACCGGTATTGCTGGCCATCCGGACCATTGAAGACGCGACAGCCCTGAGAGGACACGACGAGGTGTGAGGAAGGCACGGGATCGGGGAAGCGCGATTCACATACAAAGACTCGAGGGTCCGGCCGTACAAGATCAGCCATGGGGAGAGTACTCTGACAGCCGCAAAGATGAGTTAAGGGGGAGGGACGACGGATATGAGAATATACGGACTTTGCCCATTATAATGCGTCCGAGGCTGCCATTGGACGCCCACTCCAGTTTGGCGACGCGGTCTTCTTTGTTTGCGCGAATGGCACGCGTCAGAGTGGTTACACTAGTGCCGTTAGCGTTGACGACGGTCTGCACATTGAAGAAAAGAACACCGTCAGGGATTTAAGCACAGAATCACGACTAGTGACACAGACCTGAAAGCGGTAAAGGACACCCCATGAATTGAAGAGTTGGCTTTCACGAGGGTCCTGGTTGGTCCAGGACAAGATATCATCGGGAGCAGCAGCCATGTTTAGTAGAAGAAGTAGAAGAGAGAAGGAAGGGTCCGAGGATGGAAATTCCGGACTTCGTCTGGGGTTTTTATATGGAGGAACCTGGCGTAATTGGCAAAAATTTCTGTTTTCATCTGTATGATCGAAACGTGGTCCATTGCGCGACATGATAACGATGAACGCGACAGTATTCAACGTGTTTTCGAAGAACTTAAAACGCGGTCTTTGGAGCAAGTCTCCGTATAGGCCATATTCGAGACCAATGCGATCGACACGCGTTAACATTGACATTCGATTGAGCCATGCTTACGATCGGCAGGAGCCGAAATCTCGTTCATCCTTTCACAGGACAGCATTCGGGGAATGACATGGTATTGGTTGGTGCATGAGAAGTTGAGAGTAAAGGAAGTGCATTGTGCCACTCACTGGTCTTCGGGAGAAAGTAACGATCCCTTTGATAGACAAGCACGGGGCATCCTGGATTAGGCAACTGGGCCTCTCAACATTGGCTCTCATCAGCTCTCATCCCGAAGAGGCTCTCCCAACGTGTGTCCTGTAACCGGGGTCTGGGACACGAAGCGAGTGGGGAATCCGGCAGAAGTCACGGCGATAAAAGGTAGATTTACCATGGTTCAATTATCGTGGCCTCGAAAGACGCTGGTAGAGAGGTGACGTGACCAAACAGGAAGAAATTCGGTAGAGGGATGGACACAGTAACATTGAACCCACTAGCGAAGCAAAAGGTACCCGTTGTGACGACCATGGCATCCACCCCATCTGGTTTCAGCGAAGGTGTCCCTATCTAAATCTAGGTAGCAGCCCTGTTAAACGCGAGCCGCTGGGGTATCGTAGCTGGCACGTAAAGATTCAAGATGTTTTTTGTGGTTGGACGGTCAGCCTCCGGGGTAAACGTATCCTTCATCTCTTCTGACTGGCCCAACAACCCCCTTATTAGTGACATTCGAAGCATCAGATAAAACATGGTCGCTCACCGCCGAAGACCTAGATCAAGGAACCACCTGCAGGCCAAGTGACCGTGCACTCCCGACGACCATCCTTGCGATATTTTCGAGGGAAAGATGACTCATGTGTTCGTCCTTCGCCTTGATAGTTGCTATTTCATAGACGTGCTTGAGGCTTATAGTTCCAAGAATGTCGTGTCCGGGTTTGCCTGTGCCTTTCTCGATTCCCGCGGCCTTTTTGAGGAAGTAGGATGTCGGAGGCGTTTTCGTTATGAAGGAGAACGTGCGATCCGGGCGAACGGTGATGAGAGTGGGTGTTGGTACGCCTGGTTCAATCTGTGCTGTCCGAGCATTGAATTCCTTGCAAAAATCCATGGACTTGACTCCTCGAGCACCAAGAGCGGGACCAACGGGTGGTGTTGGCGCTGCCTTGCCTGCAGCTATTAGCAGCCTCTGCAAGGAATGAGTAAAGAGAAAACCAAAGAAATTGGGGCGACACATACCACAACCTGATTTCTGGCAGCCTGTTTGGACATTGTGTTCGCGGACAAAAATGGAAGAATCTGACAGTGAGGTAAGTAAGGGAACACGTGACTGTGCCAGTGGTTGTCGTGACACGTGCACCGTTTCCGGGGTACCTCAGCTCTCCTACTCGAACCACCACCATGAAGCTGCTCGTTCTCTTGCCTTTCCTCGGCCTCATCCAAGCGTCACCGTTTAACTATGAACAACAAGTCCCAATGGGAACTCAGGAAGGCTTCTCTCTTGACCTGGAAGCTCCGCGCCTCGTCCAGTTGGGCGAATCCCAACCCCCTGTTTGGATGTCGGAGAGGGAGAAGGTATGGGTCCGACTCAACTGGCTCGCTCTCTAGAGTATCTCACTGGTTCTATAGATTGACCTGAAGGCAAACGGAGTCAATTTCCTCGACATGTGAATCACTTCCTCCCTTTACAAGGCTCATATTTAACGTGACTCTTGCTTACCAGAACCGACACTCAGTCACTGGGATCAAGTTTGGGAGCACGTCTTAGTGGTACCAAGGGTGCGTTCTTGGATTTCCTCTCAACTCTTGCGTCCTTCTAATAAAGATGCCCACAGCTTCGTTTCCCTCTCCGCACGCTACAGAGAAGGTTAAACCTGTCCTGAAGACCTTGTCGACCAAAGGTCCAAAGGCACATCTCGAGAAGTTCACCAGTTTCCGTACAAGATGTGCGCAACACTATCTCTCTTTGATCTCCTTTCGAAGCTAATGTACCCTTTGTCCAGACTACCGAAGTGATGTACATGCCACCATCATCTCTTGAAGACGGCGAAGGTGCTGAATTTGACTGACAGACCGGAAGGCAAAGCCAGTTGTGGCTACTTTCACAGATCCAAGAGGTCCGTACGATTTCTAGGGTGACGAATATGATATCTAACGGCCCTCACGTAGATTACCTCGTCTACCGCGTCGGACTCCCTACAGAAGCGGATCAGAATTGACGAATTCAAACACTCTTGGGGACAGAATTCAATCGTAAGCTGAACTCCTCGTGGCTCTTCATTACCTTCACAATCCATCCACAACTAGATCACACGAATCAATGGAACTGTCAATCCTGATGAAATTATCATAATATCTGCCCACCAAGACAGGTTTGATTATTCACTGTTCTTCGTATCCTCCTCACTAACCTCAATCACGCTCTAGTACGAATATGTGGCCTTTCTTGCCTGCGCCAGGTAAGTAGCAGTTATTTTCAAACATTATCAGCCGATATTAACACCCGCTCAGGAGCCGATGGTTAGTATATGTTATATGTTACCTCAGAGAACGGAACACTTGCTCATTCAATTAGATGACGGTTCGGGGACCGTTACAATCCTGGAGTCGTACCGTGCCCTGCTGGCCGCTGATTTCCATCCCGAGAGGACGGTCGAGTTCCATTGGTACTCCGCCGAGGTATCAAGCAATTTCCGCTCCATGATTCAGCACGTCTGATATGTTGATCATAGGAGGGCGGCCTTCTTGGCTCACAAGCCGTCGCCTCAGACTACGAGGCTAAATCTCAGAAGGTCATTGCTATGAGTCAAGTGGGTCATTCTTGCCCTCCCTGAAAGAAACGCAACTAACGCCTGATTGTGAAGTTCGATATGACTGCGTGGGTGAAGGTATGCTCAACTGCTGTTGCATTACCTGTGATACTAATTTCCTCGAAGCGTGGAACAAGGGAAGAAGTCGGCATCATCACGGATTACACTGATGAGGGGTAATTATCGAGTGAATGCTCTTCGTCATTTCGAGATATTAATACCCTCATTTCAGCTTGACTGAATTCAACAAGAAGCTTGTGGATTTGTATCTCGATATTCCTTACGTGGAGGTCGGTGCCTTTGCAATGTTGATCCATCTAGAGAGAACCTGACGTGTCTATTGCAATTCGCGCTCAAAGACCGAATGCGGCTACGCCTGCAGTGATCAGTATGCATAGTTTCTCCTTTATTGCGTGCACGTGTTAACGATCGGTATTCAGTGCCTCGTGGAGGAAAGCAGGTTACCCCAGCGTTTTTACCATCGGTATGTAAGGTTTCCTTTTCCCGGACCTTTCTGATCATGATGTTCCGCCCGCCGCAGAGAGCTCATTCGAGAACTCCAACCATTACATCCATTCCACGAACGAGTAGGTGTTTCGTTCTATCAGATGGATAAACTTGCCTGACGGAAATCTAGCCGCATTGATATCTCGGATGAGTTCAGTTTTGACCATATGCTCGAATTCTCCAAGCTCGCTGTTGCGTTTGCTATAGAGCTTGGTGGCTGGGCTCAGTGATAGATAGCCCGTTGTATGCTTTCACCCGGACTGATCTTTAACTAGACCCCTATAATTGCTCTGATGGTTTCGTGGCATATACATTCACGCCCAATATTATGACAACTATAACACATCCAAGTTGAAATCCAGAAAGGTCACAGTATCTCCTCCGAAGGCGACAATACCAGCGTCCGTGAAAGCTGTATGAACCGCCTTTACTTCGCGCCGCTTTTTTGCGACGGGTGACTGTATTTGGAAAGAGTAAGATTAGATGTGACAAGCTCATCGGAGTAGAGCGTACCTTGGGATTCCGGAAATCCCATAGACATATGGTATGGTCGGAATACCCCCGCACAAAGTAAGAATGAAGAACGCTTCCTCGGTAATACCTGGACCACTTGCTAGAACGGTGGCCCAACGCACAATCCGCGGGTCGATTGTACTGTCGCTTCCTACAATCGAAGAGCAGAATTTGCTGATCGAGATGGTCAACCTGGAGAAAGCGTGTTGGGTAGGCGCATACCAGCAGTGCAGTGCAAGAGAACTCACTTCCACTACGGATATGCTTCTAGCGGAAGGATGTATGTGAATGTGGGAAATACCATTACTGAGCTTGTAGCGTTGCGGGTGGGCGTGTATATGCTCGATGTCATATACTTCTATCACTTTCCCCACACCTACTAGTAGCTCTTCTTGACGGCAGGCAATGGAGGAAGGGGCAGCATTCACAGTGGTTATCTTCCTCGGGCGTCCACCGTCCAAAGACCATCGATAGATGGTACGGTCATACCCCCCACTAACGAAGGAGCCACCAGACAGATCGGGTGCCAGGCAACTGATAGCCCTACCTGACGCGTTTATCTTGGAAGTTGAATCTGTGGCGTGCGGTTTGTGCGATAGTTCGGAGCGCTTGACATTAGCTTGGGCTCCGGAGCCTAGGTCGAGTAAGGTAACTTGATAAGGACCCTTGTCGTAGCCTACGACGACAGTGTCGTCGACGATGGTTGCGTCCTCGACGTGGAGCGTGTCCTCCAGCAGAGACGCTGGCATGGACTTCGAAGATAATCGAACCCTAAATTAAGATTAGGGTGAGTAAGAGCATTGTATTATTGCAAGGGCCACGGACCGACGTTGTATGTCAAAGAATTGAAAGTCTGCGCGCATTGAGACCGTCACCATCGGAAGACCAGGAGATGTAGGGGCAAGCACGCGTCGAGCCCGGCCATGCTGTACCTTGGGAACTCGAAGTGCTGTTTGTGCTAGACTAGGTTCAACGGGCTGATTATGACCCTCAGGAGCGCGGCTGGGTGGGACACGAACACGTTTATCATTATTCTGTTTCGCTCCGCCTTGATCGAGCTGTTGGGGTCTTTTCCGTGAGCGCAATGAAGCTGAGCTGGAAGGTGTGTTTTCAGATCCAGATTCCTCTGGATCGGACGCTATGTACGCGGTAACTGGTCGTCGAGGGGCTAAACTAGCGTCGGCACGCGGCACCGGAGTGGGTAAAGCAGGAGCCAGAGCATAATTGGCGTCTGACAGTGTGCTTTCAGCTTCGGAGGAGATTCCCCCATCGAGTGCTTCATAGATTTCATCTAATGGCCCGTATGGGTTAGCCTGGGCTGATACCACAGGTTGTTCCCAGTCTATAGTTGAAGGAACCAGTTGGACCGGTGGCGGCGAGTCCAGACTTCCGATATCGTGTTGAGGCTCAGCGTGAAGGGCAAGCCGGCGTGAATCTTCCACCGTAAGGAGACTTGTCATGGATCTCTCGGGAAATGGGTACCGGATGTCTTCCAACACTTGACGCGCATAGTCGACTGACTCCCTCTGATAGAGGCGGAGAACCGCGCAGCAGTCTGTTGGGTACAGGAACACGCTTTCAATACTTCCTCAAAAAGTTAGTGATGTGGAGTGAATGAGTGGCTTTTCAGGACGTACATACGGGAAAGCCCGTGTTTTGCGAACAATTCAGAGACTTCACGAGATGTAAGCCCGGCAGGTAGCCCTCTCAATAGGACCGAATTCGGATATTCTAGAGCTTTTCCTTCTTCGAGTCGCTCGAGCCTGATAGTGACGATAAGTTCATCCGAGCTCACTTGTGAGCCTTCTTCATGCGAGAATCGACGGTGCCAGCGGCGAGGTAATGATATTGACGTGGGTCGCGATATGTAGTCCTCAGACTCAGAGTCGATACAGATTGGGTCGGAACGAGAGCCTGCATTATGATTCATGACCGGTGTGACATCTGCCTTTACGAGGGAGCGAACGAGAATATGGGAAACTGCAGGACTAGCTTTGCCTGGATGTTGGAAAGGAAAATTGGCCGGCAAAAATAGCCTCGAGGCAAAGCCACTAGGCACTAGCGCTAGCAGCGAGTCAAATTAGCGCCCATACCTTCTAGACCACTAACATGTCGACCACGTCTACGCGCCTGCGACGAGAAGAAGACGCTAACAGGGCGTATGCAATCCAAGTGGAAGCTGGTTTGAAAGTTTGTTCTTGTCGTTTACAGTCGCTGGGCCTCACTCATCGTAGTCAAAGGGAGCAGCACGGGCATCTGCGGTCGGAATAGGTCTCTCTATCCTTCTCCACTATACATGGCCGACCTTTCGGTGAGTCAATAGAAATACTTGCATGCTGTAGGTCACTGAAGCGGACTCCAGCCGTCTGCGAGCGCCGTTCAAGGCCTTTGTGATCTCTGGGTGTTCGTACTCATTCCGTATACTATATCGTAACCTAAAGTGATATTTTCTAGTTGCTATGGCCGGCCTAACTTTCGGTGCTGAGCGCGCCCTAATAGCACACGAGACTCAGAGACGGCTGGAGGAAAATGATATTCGAAGACAAGCCCGATTGGAGTTGGCACAACGCGGGATCATTCCTACGGAGACTGAAATAACGAAGTGGAGAATTCAGCGAGAACAGAGAGAAGCCGAAGTTACAGAGTAAAAGACTATCGTCTGAGACGGCACGTCCCAACTACTCGCTCCTCTTACGATGCATCTCAAAATTTCTAGCCCAGGTTGAACTTGTGCACCCACCCGCGTAACGTCCGCTCAACTCACGCTTTTGGGGTTGGTTGGGAGGGCGGAAACTGGAGCAAACAATCATGATGAACAAGTTCTCAAACTCGACGCCCGATCCTCAGTTTCCCCAAAACACCTGCCCCGGGGCACAGTAACGTTCCCCAGCTTGTGGCAGGATAGTCACCCAACAATGTTCTACCCTACTTTACAACACTATAATTCACTCCATCTAATGGATTCATGAAGATTGGAGTCGAATATCTGACCCACCCGTCAATCAAACATCAAGTGTTGGTGTCCTGAGTGGATACACGAGGCCTCGAATTCCTTAGGTGCCTCTCCAAACACGTCTCCATTTTGCAATAAACAGCTTGCCTCAGCCATCACAGGGTCAAGTCGAATTTCCGCCAATCCGGATGTTGCGCCAGCATTCAGATATGAGAGGATCATCTCAATCGACTTCAGTTCGTCCCAGCCCAGCCTATCCCTGCAACTCAACCCCGAGTTCCATTCCTCATGTTTTCCAGCATATATAAGAATCACTTCGTGGCTATCGCCTTTTTCTCTCCATCCTCCGTGAACCGACTGGCATGTCTGAGCTGAAGGATTATATTTTCGCTCCATCTTCCGAAAATGGATCAGAATGGACACGCAAATGCTATGGGCTCGAGTCCTTCGCGTCCACGATGTCCGAGAACCTCGACGGGTTTCCCTTCCTCACAACGACTCTAAGCGTCAAGCCAGCCTACGATCGGGGCATTCTGGAACCCGCAGTCAAAGCGGCTTGGATCACTCTCCGTCACTCTCTTCCTGCGATTGCCGTCAAATCTTCAAGGCTGCCCGCGCCTGACAATCGCTTCCTCCTCATCTACCATGTACCCAAGAATCTAGAAGAGGTCCAATGCTGGGCCGATGAGACGCTCTTCTTCAGCGACGAGTCGCGGGATGTGTATGAAACGCACAAGAAGCTGAAGGATGAACGATGGTGGAGGCCAGCGAATGGCCATTGGGTAGGAGAGCTTTACGTATCTCCGGTCGAAAATGGCTGGCAGTTTAGGTATGGCGGAAGATTCGCTCTCGTGCGAAGCCGATACTTACTCTGCTCTCTAGTGTGGTCTTTAACCACAGCAGTAATGATGGGAGAAGCGGTTTCGTAAGTTTCTTTCCCCTAGATGCGTTCGTTGTGCTGAAAACTGTCGCAAGGGTGTATTAAACGAACTTATGGATAAGCTTGTTCCTATACTCGAGGGCTCCGCCAGACCCGTCCGCGAACTCTCATGGGGTGAAGAAGTCAAGCGACTTCCTCCGGCATCGAACGTCATCAATGCTCAGGCGCAAGCTTTACCTGAGAAGGACTTAACACCTCCCCTACTCTCAGACAAAGTGGGCGAAGTCTACATTTCGGACTGTGGAATCGAATACTAATCAGGTACAGTCTCCATGGATCTGGTCACCCCTCGAAACATCTCCCTCTACTTCACGCGATATATCTGCTCTCATCACACTCCCAGTCGAGACAACATCGATCCTTCACACAGTCAGCAAGGCTCACGGACGGACTGTCTCGCAAGTCGTCACCGCGCTCTCGATCCTCACACACGCCGAGGTCTCCTTGACAGCTGCCGCCAAAGCTGGACCTGAACGGTTCAATACCGTGTCACAGAGCTACAAGCAATCTGAAGTGTACAAAATCGCACTCACATTCACGAATTACGTTAGTATCCTCGTCCCCGCCATACTCGAGTCAGACTCAGTGATTGATTTGATGCGTTTTCACTACATATCTGATAGCGACACAAGTTTCCCGAAGCCTACCGGAGCCTGAAAAGCGAAACACCTGGACCGCTCTCAACTTTCGACGGAATGCCATTATTCCTTCCCATGGACCCCATCCGTAGGTTTTTCGCGATCGATGACGCGACTTCGACCGTCACGGTTGCTCAAGAATCTGCTCCCGATCTCGCGGATGCGTTTTGGAATGGTCTCGTGGCGGCCACTGCTGACAGCTGGAAAGATCATGACGTGAGTTTCTAGTGTTTTCTCATTTCACATATACCTACCGACAATCTGACGCCGGGGATAGATCACGCTACGAGGCTTCGCCACCCGGGAAGAGTCCTCTCAAGGAATTATCCACAATTTTGACAAGAACATCCTTCACTCTCCCTCGCTCATCACATCTTCCATCGGTGACTTGGGTCGCCTGGACGTCTTCAATGCTTACCTACCTTCCAAGAACAACAAAATGCTGACGGTTACCGACGCGATCTGTGGGCAGAGAATGCGCGTCCCAGCGATTATGAACTTGTTCTGGCAGTTCGACGGGAAGTTGAGTTGTCAATGGTTCACGGGAGGTGAGTGGACAACAGAGGAGGAGTTGAAGGAGGTTGTGGATGCGTTCAAGAGGTGGATTGGGGTTTTCGTTGACTAGGCCTGGGCATGGGCTTTCAACGGTTTGTAAGTGGTTGGTCATCGAGTTCAGGGCTTTAGAAGACCACAGTGTAAAACACAGGTACGGTTGGGATATTGCTATCAGGATGTCAAATGGTACATAAGTAATGTATTTGCTGGAACCGCCCAACGTACTCACACAATCACAAAGCACGCTGGAGAAACGAGGTCGATGATTCATTAGGATTATAATCAATACAGTCCAGTTTACAATAAGTATCAAAGGTGTTGTATGTGGATAAGTAAGGACTAAGAGCGATTCGTGACAGCGTATTGCACAAGAAGACAGAAGATGGATCGAGGATTGAGTTGATTCTGATTCGAGTCCAAGGGCGAATGTCGATATGCGTTACTGGATGTATGTAAACGTTGCAGATAATGATAGAACACAGAGATCAGTAGCGAGTTTTTCAAAAGTAACAGGGTCGACAAGTCCATGTGAGATGTTGTGTAGGTGTATGTAGTAAGAAACGTGAAGTTCGTGTCATGACATGAATTAATACCCGCCATATGAAACAGACGTGGGAGGTGGAGGGTGAGGTGGATAATTATCTAAAGGTGCTGGGGGCTTTGGGGGCGGCCCCGGATGATACATTTGACCTGAATGAGAATGCGAGGGCGGTAAGGGTGGTGGGGGTACATGCTGATAATCTTGGTATTCTCCAAACCGGGGAGGTGGGGGTGGGGGTACTGGAAGAGGTTGCTGGTAATTTCCCATGTTCGTCGGAGGAACTGGTAAACTGGCGCGACGATTAGGTGTGCGGGGGTTGAACTGGGAAGGAGGAGGAGGAGGAATTGGGGGCATGTTGAGCATTGAACCATTCAGTTGAGAGTCCGGTTGAGGTGAATGAGACTGAGGTGAATGGGAATGTGGACTGCCCGAATGCGACGGGGGTAGTGGCGGAGGTGGCGGGACTGAGGGAAAGGGGATAGGAGGAGCAAGTCCGTTCACCCTTGAAGGGCTGTAGTTACCGATAGGGTGACTAGTGGATGGAGGTAAGTTGTTGTAACTGAGGCCCTGCGGTAACGGTAACGGCCTGGAGCCTCCTGGCCCTGCACTTGAGGACAGCGAGCTAGTAGAATGAGCGGTCGGTATTTCAGAACCGGGAGGATAATTTCCGTAAGGCATTGGAGTAGATGATGGAGGGATTGACATTGTCGAGGGAGGAGGCAGGGGTAAGGATGACGGATTGTACTGAGGGTCGGTGGGTGGAATGGTACCAGGCCTGTTATCATAGTCATAGTAACTCGAAGAGGCGGGCATCGCGTAAGACGCGGGCATGGGTGTGTGAGAGACGGGCGGAGGGGGTGGTGCAGAGTTTATTTGGGAGGAGTAAGGCGCAGGGGTATGGGGAACTGGTGGTGCAAATCCAGAGGGCTCTACCGGATTCACGCTGAATGAGGAAGAGCTCGATATAGGCACGAAGCCAGAGGATGTTACCGGAATGCTATATCTAGGTGCCCGAGCTGGAGGAGGCGTAGGTCGATAAGTAGATTGAGTGGGCTCATATTCGGGCTGGTATGTTTGAGCCGAATATGGGGCCTGTTGATTGGACAGACTGGTCCTGGGTTGGAAACCTGAAGAGCCGTTCGGAGTTACGGGTCTGTCATAGGAGTATCCGGAAGGGCCGTTCGAAGCGCTGGGATCATATACCGGGTCATACACATGGGAAGGCTGGGAGCTGAACGCCGAATATCCTGGAGAAGGGGGCCGGTAGCCGTTCTGTGCGGGCTGTAACAAGGCAAGCTGTTAGCACAGACTACTTACAGAGAACGTTCGATGACGTACTGGATAAGTCTCGCTCCGTGAAGGTTCTCTGACCGAGAAGTCTCCGAAGCTGTGGCTGAGGGACTCAACAGCAGATGCGCGATTTCGTTCGTAGGCTGGTTGATACAAGTCCAGCATCGATGATGAAGGTCGTATGGATTCCGAGACTCGTCGATGGTGATCATGAATTGCACTTGACGATACTATCCTGCCTTGAGGTTGGGGCTCTCCGCCCGCAGGTACGAATGTACCGGGTCCCGCGTAATGATCCTTGTTAACCACGGGTGCGGGTACGACTTTCTTCTGGGGTGGTGGTTCCTGCAGAACGGGATGAACGTCGGGACAGGGGATCGTAGCGGTAGGCAAATGGCACTGACATTTGACCAGAAAGTCAACTCCAGATAGACTTTCCCAGCGAATCTTTCCTTGTTCATCAGATTAAACCATTCTGGGTCATGAGGGCTAAGCGTTAGTACAATCAACGAAATTCAGGAGATATTTGCGCACCGTCGGTCTCTCCTTTGGTCAAGACTTCAGTCAGGTCCACATCCGCATCGCCGATGAAATCAGGCTCTCTAATATCATCCGCAAAACATGCCACCTTCATAGCGGTGCCTCCTTGGATACGGGACAGCTTATTATCCTTCGGTGGTGGTAGCGGTGGGGTTCCGTCTGCTGCAGGTTCTTCAGGCTCTTCAAAGATCTTGAATCGCAATTCCTCGTCCCATTCTGGATGCTGACCACCCTTCTTGATCGCCTTCGTCCGTTGCTTCTTCCCATTTATGGAGACGACACAGTAAGGATCTTGTTTCCCTATATGCCTTTTGTTAGGTAGGTGATTCTGGTAAGGAAGGCCACTGGTGAGCGATCTGGAGGAGTTGAGTTGCACAGACAGGTCCTACAGCTTTCAGAACAACCACGATGAGCGTTCCTATCTCACGACCGGGAGTTGGAGTGGTCGGCATGGTGCTGGAACGAGTTGGGCCAGGTGACGGGGATCTTGAAGGAGAAGGAGTGCTTGACGACTTTGGACGAAGCTTTTTGAGACGACTCTGAACGGTGGGAAGAGCCATTACTCACCGTAAGGGTCGGAAGCGCCAGACGACCTCTTACATTCATGGAAGCAACAACTTTGCCATTGTTTTACTCAACCCGTCACTGATCGCGGGCTCGTGGCAGTCACCACAATAAATTTGCATTTGCATTGTTCTCAAAGTTATTTGGCCACCTTCATGAGTCCTCTACAAACGTGCATGATATATCCACAAAAATAAGAACAACGGATTCCGATATCATGATGCCCCAGAAAGTTCATATTGACGCAGTTCAAAGCGCTAAGAACTTGGGCTTGGCTCACCGCTATCCGCTTTGCGCAGTGGAATCCTATGCCGGGTATACCTTTCTCCATCATTCGTGAGGATTTACTATGGTTATTTCCTCCCAGAGAGACCTTGCGACATTCCGACAAACGTTCATCAGTTAATGCTCAAGGACAAAGGAGCTCGCGGCGTTGTACTGAGTCGCTGGCCCAATCGTGTCGAGAAGCTTGTTGATGCGCGAAGCCACATAAAGCTCGTGTCGGTAACAAAGGAAGGCTATCAGCCATACACAGAACTCCCAGAGGTTGGATCAAAACTACATACTGTGACCACAGGCTTTTTTCCCCGACCAGTAAGAGACAAGAAATCGAGGGCATCAGCATTTCACCAAGTAAGATAGTGGGCATCGGTTAAGGGGCTCACAACTCGTCGGAAAGCCCAACACTGCGAATGGGCGACATGGAAGGTTTGTTGTATGGCTACAGAGCGACTAGATCACTGTGGCTGGAGAGGTTGCGTAGTTCAGACTCCCAGGATGGAACGAGGGTCCACATTCCTTCATGGTGATGAAGTAAGAATTGAATAGTCTGGCAATGGGGGATGGCACCCGGGTGAGTAAACGAAGGAACGACCGAATATTAGAGGAGACTAAATCAACTAGTAGATATACGACATACAGATACAAGAAAAAGCGGTTCAAAAACTAGTTCGCTGGAGACTGAGTGACTGCAACCTCTTCGCCCTCTGACACAGCGGGACTCTCTGCAACCTTTGTCCCTTCAGGCTCGGCGGCACCCTCTGGAGTGCCATCGTGTGCCACCACCAACTTTGCCTGAGTAGCCTCCATATGTTCTGACACTTTGGGTGTTTCATCCGTTGCTTCCATTATCTGTATTTTCTCCGGTTCAGCGGGCTCCTTCTCTTCTGCAACATTAGGTTCGTGACGTTTTTGTGATTCATCCTTTCCTTCCCGCTCGTCCGCCGTCGCTCTTGTAGGGGAATTGACCGTGTCTGACGACACCTTGCGGTCGACAGCAGGCCGGTCATCGTCTTCCTTATCCTTAGCCTGAGTCAGCTCTTCTACCTGCTGCTGCTTGGACACATCGGTGTCTCCTTGGCCATCATTAGCGCCTACTTCCTCCTGACCGTCCACAGTTGCTTGAGAGGAAGCCTCCCTTTCAGTTTCTTTTTCTTCTTCCCTTCCCACATTCACTTCACCTGTCGCACCGTCAGCCTCGTCGTCCAAAAGCTCGTTGGTATCCACGTTCTCCGTGCTTAACGTACCCGTCCGAATACTGTTTGACGTCCAAAGGCTCCTCTCCCTCCCTCCTCCTAGCGAGGGAGGACCCGTGACTTGAATCCTCGCACTCCATCGACTGGCCTCACTCTCCCAACTGCCCCTTCGCGTACTTCGAGGCCGCAACGCTCTCACACTCGCATCCGCATCCCGATCATCCAACCTATCATCATCAATAGCAAGTTGACTAGTGCTCTCCGCGTCCGCATAAGTACCGCCAAAGTGCGATACCGAGTCACCACCACCCCCGATAGCAGACGGTGGCGAACTCCAATTATTCAGACCCGCCACGCGTAGCCCTGGTATAGCATACGCCGATGACGCTAGAGTCAGAACCGAAGCATCATCAGGAGGGGGCGATAGCGGTCGGGGGTTATTGCGGGGATGGTGAGTAGTATGCAACGGAGCCTGTACAACAAGTGAATTAGATCCAGACTGTTGTGTCGCTGCGTTGGGAGTAGTGATGATAGTCAGGGGGTCTTGGAATGATACAGGTCGAGAGGAGGTTTGGGGCGAAGGAGGTACCTGTCCCTGTCCACCGACATTCGGGTTAGTCGCATTTGATGAAGACCGTGCATGCGCGTAACGAGTAGGCGTAAGCGGTGCTTGTGCTATGTGTGCCATTCCATTCCCGTGCAAGTCAATGCTCAACAACGTAGTCGGCTTTGTACTCGCGGCTATGCTCTTGAATGTTCGAGGGTCGGATAGATACGACGACGAAGACCGTGACGGTGATGGCGACGGCGGTGAGCTAGGTGGAAGCGGACGAAGCGAAGCATCTTCGTCTGCTTCTTGTACGCTGTTCGGTGACCACACGGATTCTTGAGCAAAAGATTCGTTGAGCGAACGGTCGTCCTCCTCCTCGTCGGAATGACGATCATTGTACTGTGCAATATCATCATCCCCATTTAGCGACACCGTCTTCCGTCGTGCTGCTACTGCAGCCGCAGCTTCCAATTTCGACTGCTGTCTGCCTCCGGGACCGATGGTCGCAGGCTGACCAGGAGTCACTACACGACTTCCACTCCGTTGTGGGACTGGGACACGTCCGTTCCCTTTCGCAAGACTCTCGTCGACAACTCGTTTCCCTTTGGCGGTTCCTCCGAGTTTACGCTGGAACCAATCAATTATCGGTTTGCGGTGAGGTTTCTTCTGCTGGCTGGGTGAATTGAGAGGCTTTGGTGGTGCAGTTTGTACTTTCGGTTTCGATTGTTTGGGTGGATGGCTATTATTATGAGCGGTATTCGTAGAAGCCTTCTCGGTGGACGACTCGGTAGCTGAGTTTCGTGGAGGGGATGAGGTCGAGGGAGCCATTTACTGAGGACCGTCGGAGGCAAATTGAGACAAAATGAGCGGCTGCGAAATGGTGGTGGTTTGAAGTTGAGCGGCAAATAATGATTCAGGTTGTGTTTTGGATACAAAAAGGAGCCGTTACCACGCTCTGCGCCTCATCCCACGCGAACATTGAAGTCATTGTTTCGTCAAAGCTCTGACTCCTGATGGTGGCTTCCTTCACGAATGAATGAACGAACAATACAAGGAGAAATCAAAAGTAATACAAGTAGATACACAGGCTTCTTGAACAATTCTACCAATCCATCTTCTTCTTCGAGCTCTTCGTCGGTGCAACAGGAATCTTGCCACCCTGGTATCCGAACCCGTCCAACCACGGCCAAGTCTCACTCCGTCGGTGCTCAAACGTCTCAATACCCTTCACCTTCTGCATCGTCAGCGCAATGTCGTCCAAACCGTTCAACAGGCAATGCCTGCGGAACGGGTCCGCGGTGAAGGAGATGGGTGGTTTGCCATTGGCACGACGAACTTCCTGCTTCTCAAGATCGACCTCAAGCTCTTCACCAGCCTCGGCATCAGCAGCAAGCGCCTGACACTCCTCCTCACTCAACGCGACAGGAAGCATTCCATTCTGCATCGAATTGTTTCGGAAGATATCCGCAAAACTCGGAGCAATGATGCAACGAATTCCAAAGTCTTTCCTGCAACCCCCAAGACGTAAGTTGAGGAGTTTCAAAATCAAGATTGCAGCAACGGTACTCACAGACTCCACGGAGCGTGTTCACGAGAACTGCCACACCCAAAGTTCTTCCCAGTGCAAACAAGAATCTTCGCATGATCGTAAGGCGCACGGTTCAAGACAAAGTCGGTATCTGCACCCGTGCTGGGATCTTTTCGGAGGGTAAAGAACAGGGCATCCTTGAGACCTGTTCGCTTCAAAGTCTTCAAGAATTGTTTCGGGATGATCATGTCGGTATCGACATTCTCGATGTGGAGTGGGGCAGCAATGCCCTTGACGACGGTGAACTTCTCGACGGAAGAGGGAGCCTCGGAGGAAGGCAAAGTCGTGCCACTCGAAGGGGTTGTGGTTTGAGTAGGGGCAGGAGGGGCTTCAACTGGGTCATCCATGAAATCGAAAGCGCTGTGGAGCTTCAATTTCGGTCCTGCGGCCACAGCTGCGTCGGCAGCATCTCCCAAGAACTTGCGAACATCAGTCAATTTCCCGGTCATAGCAGCAGCTGCGGCCATCGCAGGGCTGAGCAAATGAGTGCGGCCACCAGATCCCTGTCGACCCTCAAAGTTGCGGTTACTGGTACTCGCGCACCTTTCGCCGGGAGACAGCTGATCGGGATTCATTCCCAAACACATCGAGCATCCAGCTTCACGCCAGTCGAATCCTGCTCGTTTGAAAACCGCATCCAAACCCTCCGCTTCAGCGTGTTTCTTGATCAACCCTGAACCTGGGACGATCATAGCGTAGACCCCAGCCGCGACTTTGGCATCAGGACCAGCAGCAATGACGATGCGGGCGGCGGAACGCAAATCTTCGATACGACTGTTGGTACATGATCCAATGAAGACCTTGTCGATCTTGATGTCCTCCATCGGGGTGTTCGGCGTGAGACCCATGTACTTCAACGCGCGCTCAGCGGAAGTCCTCTTGACGGAGTTCGAGAACGAGTTGGGATCTGGAACAGCACCGGTGATAGCCACGACATCCTCGGGTGATGTACCCCATGTAACGGTGGGCACGATGTCAGAAGCAGCTATTTTGACCTCGATATCAAATTTAGCACCCTCGTCGGACTTCAAACTTCGCCAATAGGCCTCTGCGCGGTCCCATGCCTCTCCTCTGGCTGGCGCAAGAGGTCGATCGCGGAGATACGCGAAGGTGACTTCGTCAGGAGCTACCATTCCAGCACGAGCACCTGCTTCGATACTCATATTGCACATGCTCATCCTAGCTTCCATACTGAAACCACGGATAACGGAGCCAGCGTACTCGATGACGGCGCCAGTCCCACCGGCAGTTCCAATGACTCCAATAATGTGAAGAATCACGTCTTTGGATGTCACCCCCTCGTGCAGGTCGCCATCGACGCTAATGCGCATGTTTTTCTGCTTCTTCTGGAGGAGCGTCTGGGTCGCGAGGACATGTTCCACTTCCGACGTTCCGATACCGAAAGCGAGAGAACCAAACGCTCCATGTGCTAAATAGTGTGAAATTAGCCATCCGAGCGATTGAACCTGTTTGGCCCAAATACTCACTAGATGTATGGGAATCACCGCAAACGCAAGTGATACCCGGAAGCTGGAGATTGATTAGGCATGAGAATTCATAGGAGTAGCCACCAACGATTTGATGCTCACAGTGAAACCTTGTTCAGGCCCAATGATGTGAACAATCCCTGTAATCTCATAGGTCAATGCCCTTCTAAAGCCACTATCCGATAATCGCTTACCTTGACGTTTATCCGTCATTCCAAAGTACGTGACACCAAACTCCTTCACATTATCTTCGAGAGCGACACATTGAGCACGAGAGTCTGGCTCTGCGATGAAGGTTTCGACATCCTTGAAGTTTTTGCGAGACGCAGTGCTATAGATAGATGACGTCAGGGCGTGTATTTGGAGGGAACAGAGCAGAGAGAGCGATAACGCACGGAACGTTGTGATCCACTGTCGCCAATGTACAATCTGGTCGACGAACAGGTCGTCCAGCACTGCGCCTGTGAAGCATATATCTGAGTTTCCCGATGATCACTCTGAATATCCTCCCAACTCACAGTCCTTCAAATGCTTGAGGACTCGTTACTTCGTGAACCAGATGACTAGAAGGCGTTGAGCATCTGAAGCTATCGCTGGCTGAGTGAGGCAGATACTCACCGGTCAATGTATATCAAGGCCAGACCATCCTCGTTGTATTCACTGAAAACGAGATCAGCAGTGAGATGTAGAGATCACAGAAGAACATACACGACGTGATCGTCCCAGATTTTGTCATAGAGAGTACGGGGACCAGCAGCGGGTGAAGACATGGTGGTTATGTTGAAAATTAGGCGGTGGAGGTCTTATATAGAGTCGAGATGGTCATGACTCCCCAAAGCCGAAAAATCTTTCGGGAGATCAATTCCATCGGCCGATAATCGTTCTCCCTATAAACCCGAAATCCAATCAGATCTTTGCAATTCGAAGAGCCCTGCCAGACTACGTCCCAGTCATCACGTGAGCTCTAGCTTTCCATTCTCGGACAACTGAGCAGTTTCCCAAGCCACAACTTTTGTGGCAGTGCCCAAGCTATCGACATGTTTCCATATCGGTAATTACGCCCTAGCAGCCCTCAAGACTACCGACGACGAAGCCATGGCCAAATCCAAGAAGTACGTCCTCCTGCAAAAGTCATTATCCCCTCAAAGCTGACTCTGATCTTTACTCTAGCCATACCAATCACAACCAAACCAAAAAGGCCCACAAGAATGGCATCAAGAAGCCCCAGTCCAACAGGACTGTTTCTTTGAAGGGTGTATGTACTCACTTTAGACCTACTCTGAGAATTCTAAGCTGATCTATCGGGGAATCACTAGGTTGACGCTAAGGTTCGTTGAAGATGTCAAGAAATAACGATGAAATCGGTCCTCACATCCACCTCTCTTCCAATTCCAGTTCCGTCGTAACGCTCGTTTTGCTTTGGTCGGATCCGTGCGTTCCATGTCCTGTCTCGTTCGTTTCCTATACTAATCACGCTTTCTTTCCAACAGCGTCGGGCGCGCGCCGAACAAAAAGCAGCAGCAGCGTCGTGATACAATACGCACCTCCACCCAGTGTAACAGTATCGTGTTTGGACATGACGCGCCCCAAACATTCGCGTACATTCCGGTCTGGGGCTACGCTATGATATGTATATGCAACCGCTATGCTGCTGTCTTTCGCAATAATAGAAAAAACCCGAAAAACACCAGTACCGCGAAAAGGAGGGATGATCGTCACCAGTGTTGCACTGACCCCGGGTCAGACCCCAAGGTCAAGGTCAAGAAATTTTCGAAGCTTACTTGACTTGACTTGACCCCCCTTCTCCCAGGGGTCAAGGTCGAAATACTACTGGCAGAAAGGGAAGGTCAACTTTACTCTATTTTGAAGGTTTCAGCAAATCCGTACGCTCAAGTGACCCAATTGCCACTCCTTCCGTGTACATCCCTACAAAACTCGAGATCCTGATTGACATTATATGCTTCAAATGAAGACTTCCATCCAAACTCTTCTGCTCCTCAACCTACGGGCTGTCTATGAAAGGCTGAAGTGAAGTTGGTAGCGATTGACAGAGTATTTCACGGAGGAATCGCACCTCCAGTAGCCGTGGGTCCTTGCCATTTTTGGTACTTGACCCCCGAAAACTACCCCGAAAGGTCAAGAGGGCTTGACCTTGACTTGACCCGACCCTTTGACCCCGGGGTCGGGTCAAGCTTCTGACCTGACCCGTGCAACACTGATCGTCACACATCAGAAAGAATTGCAGTCTACAGCCTTCTAGTAACATGGCAAGCTATCGTGAAATCTTCTTCTCTCGCTCCAAAGTTGCACGTAACCGGAAGGCCTTTCGAAACGGTGGATTGTGAGGTGAATGTATTAGGAACAAGAGAGAACGTACCGCTGCATCCTCAGGCCTTAACGCTCCTTTAGCCATATTATGTTTCCCCACACGATGTTTCCCAATGACCGCAGGTCCCGATTTGCCATTGTTGTTGTCAGCTGCTTCGAGGGCCGCTTGACACTCTTCATCCGACACTGTGCGTCCATCCAGAAGCGAGAAAAACTTGAGTCGTAACACGAGCTTGATGCGCTCAAAAGTGTATGCCGGATACCATCCATCCCTTTCCTGGAGGGATGGGTAAGTGAACCGTTCGGTAATCTCGACAACCGTGAAAAACCCACATCGCAAGTCTCCCGCAAGTCCTCCGAGGATTCTATCATCCCTCTCAACATAGGATCAGTTATATCACATAGCTGAAACGCAGCCGTGTCCTTCGTGAGTGTCTGGCCATCGAAAATATGTGACGTTCTCCAAAGAAGATGTCAACATCACAAATCGTCCAGTAAGGGCGTTTTGCTTTCACCTTCGTTCGTCTGAGTCTGTCAAGTCCAAAGTATTCCCTGCGGAACGTTCCTGACGACGAGTCATCACAGACGGTCGGTTGATAGGATGATTCGCGTTTCTGAAGTAAAGTCGTTGATAGCTACGAACCCTCCGAGGTGAGACCTCAACAATAATCTTGAAATGTAATTCGTGGCAACTCACAATCGGGCGTCAGAGTCCTTCCTCGGGTCGTAGGAGAATCTCACAAGAGTATCTCTCCAAGGTCCGTCTTGAAACACGTAACAGACGAGAGGTAGAATGATCTTCGAGCTGTATGTATGTACACCTGTCAGTCTAGCACACCTCATAAACGGGATGGCACATCCTTACTTGTGAATTTCCCTGGCCATTGCGGGGGTCAACTGATTGAAAAGCGACATACGCGTCCATATTGGACGGTCTTGGAACAGCTTACGGCAAGAAGCTTCGTGTTAGAAGACCGTCGACGACCGACCGAAGAACTAATCCGACTTACAGCTTCAATCTTTTTGACAATCTCACCATCGACTTGATTTCGAGCATCCTCCACGTTCTGTGGCGGTTTCTCCGGAACCTGGTCACAAAGATTGAGTGAGTGGGTGTTGCGCAGGAAGGTAATGCAGACAGACTGACTGTCGAGTCGTGAAAAGCGATAGCTGCTGGGCCGTAGCCTTTCCATCGCATTCTATTGATCAACCGCTTCTTTTCCTCTCCAGTTTCTTCGTCAAGGGCTGTCGAGACCATTGAAGCAGGATTGGCTTTGTAGCTTCACATTCGAGAAGCGTCAGCGCGAGGGAAGAGAACCTCTCGGCCATAATCAACTTACTTGTAACCTTGAGCAATTGTTTGACGACTGAAGAGCGGAGGAGGAAATAATCTCAGGTTGCTCTTGACGGTTGGCTGTGAGATAGTGTTACCGTTCGCCACCAATGTCTGTTCTTGCTCTGTCATTAGCTGAGGGTCGAGGTTCATAGCAAAGTCTTGGTCGATTGGTGTCGAGGAAGTCTGTGCTTCACTTTGTACAAGATAGTCCTCCTTTTCCGGAGGAATGGTATAAGAGCATATCTTTTCCACTGGTGTTCCGTGAACGTTATTGGTAGCCCTTTCGAAGCGTGTAAAAAACAGACGCACCGTCTACTTTCTCCATCGCTCGGCGTAGTTCTGACAATGGATCGTTCACCTCGGGCTGATACTGGTAGTCCACCATACCTGAGATTAACCCCGCCTGTAAGCAAAAAGACGGTTAATATAACGGGTCTGGGACGTACTCCGAAATCGAATGGTCTTCCCGAGCACCCCAATCGGTTCCACTTTGTACTCCCCAATCGGCTGGTCCTCGCTAATTTCATTGCCTTCACCGTTTCTCCTTTTCCTCTTCCTCTTTGTGACTTTCAATACGACAGAATTATTCTGGACAACTTCTCCGGGAACAGGATGCGCAAAGGGATTTTCGGGTCTCAGTTTCAGTTCGACGGAGGTTTCGGCTTTGGATGCGCCTCGTCTGAAGGCAGCTTCTAGAGTAGACGGGCCACCTAGGTTTTGGACAGCTATTGGTACTGAGGATGACTGCACGTATCCCGGATACTCGACTGAGTAAAACGCGGTCGAAGAAAGCGGAATTTGACGAGCTGAGCCTGGATCAGAAGCTGGGTCGGCTGGAGGGAAATGGAAGGTTGAATTTGAGGTTGACGCGACTGGTTGAAAATCCATCGAAAGCTCCCGTGGTGGTGGTGATGGTCAAAGCACGAGTCAAAGTGACCGCGTTCCCACACGTGCAACCTCAAGCACCTCGACTTCGCAGCAGAAATCGTATCCATATTCGAGTCATATTGCTAAGTACGTTACAGCACACCGGGAAAAGGCGTGAAGCTGTCTTCATGATTTCCTCATAGCTGACATGACTTCTTCCAGGACGCTCTGCAAATGAAGGTGTCACCAACTCATCATACCCGGGATTCAGACCCATTGGCCAGACACACCTTGTCTGAAAGATCTATCCCAGCTTTACCAAACTCTTCATTCATACGCATACCTGCCTCGCGAACCTCCTTATTCATCGAAAGCTTGAGCATTTGCACCGTCGAGGGAGGTTTTGTGGGGTCAAAGCCTAGAGTGCACCGAATGTGAGTTGACTGTTGAGAGGTTCCGGTTAAAGTTTAACGAGCAACACACACCTTGAGCCTGCATCGCCTCCCCAAACTTCTTGAGAGCTTCAATCGCTCCTGGTGATTCTTGGAGCTTCTTGAAAACGGTCGTCTGGCTCAGCTTGACGTATAACTCCTCTATGTCGGGATTCTCTGATGCCTGCCTTGGAGGAGATATTGAGAAGGAACGAGCATGTTGGCGGGACAGCAGACGCGGTGTATGTCGGCTGAAGAGCTGGAGGGATAGTCGTGGGGATAGTAATGATTGAGCAAGTCGTCTTGAGAATGACATGGTCGTTTGTGCAAGCAAGGAAATACGCGTCTTTCTCACGCGTCTGGGACGCGTCTCTGTTTCGTACCTCCATCTCCTTGGTCGACTTGATCTCCATGGACAACCATGACTACTTCTCCATTGATTCGATCCTAGCAGAAAATCAAGTACGAGATCATACATTGAATGAACACGGAAATCTCAAAACACAAGTCTAGAAATTGCAACTAACATTCACGGAGTCCATTCCTGATATGGGGCACCTCGGTGGGGGTTCAGAAAACGACGTGCGGTATTCTGACGCACCTCTATCGCGGTCTGAATTGACATCTGCCTTATAGATCACACCCAATGTGAAACGGCAAATTCCAATGTGGCTCGTCTACGCAATAGTTTATTCGTGTGTCTACTTTCACCATACAATCTCAGCTTAGATCTGAACAGTCTCGCAGCGGATACGCAGAATTCAACATACCCACACCGTTCAGTTCCAAAGTACGCAACGCACTCAAAGCAGAACCGCGCAGTGTCAGGCTGTCGAACTTGGTTGGAGCAGGAGGGTTGTGGTATGGATTCGGTAAGACGATAATGGAAATGTATGTGTTCCGCTCGAGCTACGTAGTTCGATTCTCACCCTTCCTCTGAAGGCTTAGCGATGAGCAAGGGAAAGAAATGTCCGACGTGCTGACAAGCGTAAGTCCAGGAAAATCATGTCACAGAAAGCTCCCTCTGACTACCACGAAGACGTTCAAGGGCCGACTTGTTGAAGTTATCGATCAAGCGCAACACTTTGCAGCGTTGGGACCAGTCGGTGGTGGCGGCGGCCCAACAGGAGATTCTGCGCAAGCATTTCGTGAAGGGTTGGATGTTACAGAACGTGAACGTGAGTGATTTTCTGCCACTTGGTCGTGTAGCGCGTCGGTTTGAAATTGGAAGATAGTATTCACACTCGCCCAAGAGAGTTCAAAGCGAATGAAGAAGTGGTATGAGGAGAGCGACAAGGGCAAACGATGATGTTATTATTTGTCCTTCTTCGAGTCTGCTTCCAGTTTTTTCTCCTCAGGCACTTTCTGTAGCTCGTAAACAAACCTGTAAATGTAACTTGACTCAGTATCTCAATAAGTTGACGTGTCAACGTATACACGTACCATTTCACGCTAGCCCACAAGCACAATTCGATGAATATTAGGCCCGCGAAGTGAAGACTACGCGTTGCGAAAAGGAGTCCGAGAAGGATGAGAAGCAGTGCTACGAACGCGACATCAAGAATGAGCAGGAAAGTAGGGTGTAATGAGGATCCAGGCGTCAGGATGTTGGAAAGGAAAGAACCGGAGCCGTCGCCGCTATTGGTCTGCTCTACAGACATTGTCGCCCACGAAGTCAAAGTCGAACTCTGTCACGGTGGTGGGAGTGAAGAGCAATGCTGATGAGCGCTTACGTAGTGCTGGAGAACAAGAAATCCTGCGCAGCTAGCATACAAAGGTCGTCGGTCTCGTAACATCAAGACCATACTATGATACAGTATCTACTTGGATTCCCTAAGTATTTGTGTTCGTACTAGAATATTAAAGCGTGCATGGCGAATCGATAACACATACAGAAGATATTAAATAGGCCAGCAGTCACGTCGTAGGCATAGAATGTAGAAGGGTCCTTTCGAAGCATAAATTATCGCAGTGTAGATATAAAGATGAAGAGCCTGTGATGCTCATCAATTAGGGTCGCCATACGCCCTGCCTACTACTGGGTGTAGACGGCATAGTCCGCAACCCGGCAGTCGGTGGCCTCGAGGGGGTTTCAGGACGGAGGAATGGTGCATCAGGATCTGCACGACGCATGAACTGCAAAGGCGTCAACGGAGAGCTTGTTGGTGTAGTAGTCATAAACGACCGAGGACTCTTCGACGAGGGCGTCTGTAAAGCAAATGACGGGATCATAGATGGCGAACCGAATGGTGAACTCCCGGGTTCTGGCGTACGTGGTGCCCTGGGGGGCGAGTTTTTGACTGCGTCCAGGAGACTTGCCGAACTTATCCATTTCTCCTCGCGCGAGGGAAGCTGATTCGGAGGTGTTGCACTCAAGAGCCTGAAGCTGTCTGCGAAATGATTCCGAATGAACCTGTACACAGGTTTAATGCAAGATAACTCGGTAAGCGTAGGGAGAACTCACTTGGATAGTTCACACCAGCCACCTCCTACCCTTACCATCACCGTTTGAGAACGAAGGATCCGGCAAAAGCACAGCTTAGGGTCTTGATCTCCAATCCAATACTTCCCGCTCTGGTCCTTCCAGCTTCCAGCGACTCCCTCGATGTTAATACCGACGGGAAGGTTGTTAACCACCTTTCCAACAGCGACATCGAGCTTGCTCTTGGGATTGGCAACGTACGTTTTCCGTGAGGCGGAGGCCTTTTTCGGGGTAGTTCGAGGTACATTTGGGAAAGACACCCTGGGTGCGCGAGACCATGTCGAGCCGGACAAAGACGAACGACTAGTACGAGTGACGGTAGATATATCAGATATTGCAGGTGATTCACTCCGCGTCTTTTGGGACGTTGACGTCTGGGAGCGAGTGTGCACCCGTGTGGGAGTTCCAGCGATTGGCGTTAGACTCGTGGTGCGTTGTCTAGAAGCAAAAGTCGTCCCGTACAATGAACTGCCCGACGCAGACCTATGTGTCGTAGAAGATGTGACCGACGCGCGGCTCAGAGAGCGATCCGAGGGCTCGTCAGAGCCGGAGAATGCGCGTCTAGAGCCAGAAGCCGGTACTTTCAATCGGCCTCGTGGTGGAGCACTCGGTTTGCTCGAAGACGCAGATAGAGTCGCATAGCCATTGGACTTTCGAAGGTTACTACGTCCACTGCCGAGGGAAGACCGACTATTACGTCCAGAACTGTTGTGTGTAGAGCTTGCAACACTGTTGGGTCGGGATCTCCTTCCGCATATGCGATCATTGCCCATATCCTCCAATTCACTCCATGTTTGGAGGATGCGCTCTTTCTCTGCAATTGTCCGCGGATCGCTCGAGACAGCTTCAAATGAAGCCGAGAGAGAATCGACCAGAGACTTGGTGAATTCCAAACGTCCAGAGAGCTGGGTTTCGGGGGACGAACCCTTAGGACACGAGTATGAGGAAGAGAGTGGACCAAGGGGCGCAACGGGGTAGCTATCGATATGCTCCAGTAGATCGCTCAGCGCAGCGTCGCAACTGGCCAACCTCTCCGCAAAAATGGTCAAGCGATCCAAGTGGCCCAACATGTCTCGTGATGCATCCAACTCGGCCCTGCAGGATTTGAGCTGTATGTTGACGGAGACTACTGTCACCGATTCCGGTAAAGATTTCATGTCGGTCTCGATGCGTGCGAGTTCTCTGCGGATTTTGGGAATTTGCTCTGGGTCCGGCAGGGATGCAGATCCGCTTGCAGGACGCACTAACTCCTGGATACCTATAGAACGAAGGCGTTTGCGGAGTTTTGCAACTTTAGCGAGGATTTCCTTCATCTCCTCCGTTATATTGGAGGGTCCACCAGGAGACGTTTGTAGACCAAAAACGTCTAAATAATGGGTCAGTATATATCGATGGGTCAGGTATCCGAGTTGTAAACAAACCTTCTTGGGGCACTTCACTCGCTAAACGACGACGCCGCTCTTCATCTGCAGCCTGCCTACGTTTCTCAGCCTCCTCTTTTGCCAACTGTTCTTTCTCCGCATGAATACGGCGCTCCTCCGCCAATTGTATCTCGGCAGCTTTCAACTTCTTCTCCATGTCGGAACGTTCCTGTTCCAACCTAGTACGTTCGGCTCCCTCAGCAGCCATACGCTCCTGCTCAGCTTGTAAACGACGTTCCTCAGCAAGCCTTTGTTCTTCTAGTCTCGCTTTCTCTGCAGCTTCACGTTCGCGGCGCTCCTTTTCTGCAGCTGCATCACGTTCAGCCTCCAAACGCAACTGCTCCTGCAACCGTTCCTCCTCCTCCCGGCGGCGTCTTTCTTCTTCCTCCTTCTCTTGTTCAATCCGTGCTTTCTCGGCCTCTTCTGCCGCAATACGTTCCTGCTCGAGTCTTAAGCGCTCGGCCTCTGCAAGTCGTTCAGCCTCCAGTCTCGCTATTTCCGCTCGTTCCTGTTCCAGTACCAAAGCTTTGAAAGCTTTGATATCGGACTCCCAGGCAGCGAACCTCTTCTCCACGTCGTCGACCCCTTTCTTACGAGAGCTTAATAGGGAATCCTGGAAGGCAGAGCCGTGGCTTCCAGCGGCGGCTTCCATGCGCTTGTACCCATTACGATAGGCTGTCAGCGAGCGCTCAATGTTGGCATGATGGGAGGTCGAGGACTCGATTCTTGTTAATAGATCTTGGAAAATCTGAAGCACGTTGCTCTGGTTTGTTGTGCCTTCGAGCGTTTCCTTCATCGAAGAGAGATGTTTGTTGGCGGTTTCAATAACCTCCAGCACCGACAAGCGTGCCTGATCCACCTCCATTGCAATTTGCGTAACGTGAAGATGAGACGCCGTCTGTTCAAGTTTCCGGACCTGGCCATTCAGCCTCATGGAGTAGGTGTTACAATCAGCGCGGACTGCATCATCGAGGGACTGAACTTCGAAGGGAAGTTCTATCGGTTCTGGATCCGAGGTGAAGTTCCTCAAATCGAGAGAGGATAGGGAACGCCTGGTGAAGGAGCGTTTGGGCGACTTTGAAACTATCAGCGGTACGCGGCGCCCCAGCCCCTCAGTGAATGAGTATGCTTCACTTCTGAGGGTGTTGCTTTCGACTTCCAGTTCCGAAGCGTCTCCCGTCGAGCTATCGTCACTACTGTGGTCCAAAAGCTCTTGGATCACAATTCCATAACGATTAATTAGGTCCTCGACCTTAAGTTGAAGAGCATTCGACTCGTCGCGTATCACAGTCATTGCGGATGACTGTTTTCGAACGGATTCCAGTAAGTCTATAGTCTGCTTGACACGGTCGACGTGAGACCGGAGACTATCAGACGCCTGGGTCAGCGACACCTTCAGAGGCTCTTCCAGCGTTTCCGAGAGGGTAGACAAGGGCTTGTACACCTTGCCAGATAACTGCATCTCCAGTGCCGTGACGCGTTCTCTGAGATGCGAAACATGCGTGTCGTGCGAAGAAGGTAAAGGAAGGGGTTGATTTGGCGGACTTTCGGGAGTAGGAGGTGCACCATGGGTGACTGTGGTTTCCTGACGCCAGCGTGCACCATCCATCACGTCGACAACCTCGCGACGAATGCTTTCCAGATCCTTGAGCCCAACATCCATTGCAGACCAGATCTTTCTTGCCTCTCGCAGCCTGCCAACTCGGGTCGTCACCTCCTCACGGATACGTAGCGCCTCTACGCGCAGATCGCTCAAGCGGCGCCCTTCTGCTGAAGCATTCGCCCGGAAGTCGGGGTCGAGACCTGGGAAATCTATCTTCAGGATCGCCGCCGGAAGTGTACGCAACAGGTTTTGGGCCAAGGTGTCTGCGTTGTCCAGTTCCTCCAGCATAGAGGGAAGTAGAGCGAGAAACACAGAGTGTGCGGTGGGGTCCAGACAGTCTGTAGACATTAGGGAAGGTGTGGTACCATCACCTTCGCCTCCTGGGACTCCATTCTGTAGCCGATCAATAATCCTGGTGAATGTGTCTGCGACCTCCCCAGCGGCTTCTTTAAGGGACTCGACTTGCTTAACGGCTTCATACTTGGCTTTGTATTCTTTGGCCGCCGCCTCCGCTTCTCTCGCCGCCGTCGTCGCAGACATTATGTCTGCTGAGAGTGACTCAGCAAGTTGCTCATTGTACGGTGGCTGGGACGGGAATAGATGATGAACAGGACGTGGGAAAGAGGAGTTGGTAGAGGAGGGGTTACCCCTGAGAAGGAGTCTCTTGATGAGAGCATCTGCGCGAGACGCAAAGTTGGAACTGGATCGTCCCGAAGGATGTTGAAGGTGCGCAACCTCAATTTCCTCCAGTAGGTTTTGAGCTGCGTTGAGATCTTTCATGGTCTCGATGTAAATTTCGTCAGCCCTGAGGAACGAAAAAATCAATATATGAAAGGTTATTTGCACGAGGACGTACTTTCTCCATTGCATGACCATATTCATGACAAACTTGCCTATATGTTCCATCTCGTTGATACACTTCTCCTCTAGGTGGTCTTGCTCGTCTAACAATACCTCTGGGACGGGTTTCCGGCTGTGATCTATAAGTTTATCCAGCGCTTTACCAGCGGCAGGAACACTCCCGAGCTTCAAGGAGGTCACTCTCGTGCCTATAGTCGCTCCATCTCGAGACAAGAGCTCCGCGAGCTTGTATCGCGTACTTCGAGATAGTCCGAAGTGACTGAAAGATGAGTCCGACGACGCGGAGGCAACGGATGCCAACGACGCAACTGAGCCCCGACGTTCAACGCCAGCGAAGTCAGATTGTGTTACGGTCTCGTAAACAGACGGCGAAAATCGTGCACGAGTCTCCAGAAATGTGTTGAGGTCTGCAATAATCTTTCTCCGATCTGCCCAACTGTTGGTACGGTGCTCCTCCCATGTCATTCGAATTCCAAGAAGGTCCAGATTGTCGGACCGATCTCGCAGGAGGTGGAGCAATTTGTCGAGTTCGTAAATGGTCGTCAGGGTTAGTTCAATCAAATCCGTATCTTCTGGAGACAAGTTGCGCTGCGTAGCGGCTTGGAAGAAGGTCAGCTTCGTGAGGCCTCATCCTATGTGCGTTTTTGAATGCTCACCTCTCGTGAAATTTCGTAACTTCTTCAGCTCTCCCTTGTCGAATATGTCCGTCTCCTTCTCGATCACATCATGTTCAGCTATCCACTTTTGTAGTTCCGCACGCGAAGGCAATTCAGGAACTTCTTCTGCGGATGACTTCACAGCGTCTAGTCCAACGAACACCTCGATTGGAGGCATTCGCTCAAGAAACTGTATTGCAATATTAGTGTGCGGCGGAACTTGTTCAGTATGCTGGCTTACGCGTATTTTCTCTTCTATCCACGCTTTCCGTTCAATGAAGGTCTGTAATTCGATGACTTCATGGGATTCAAGAGTTTCTTCCTGTGCCTTGGAACCATCTGAGCCAGCTTTAGACGGAGTTTCCTTGGACATTTCATCGATAGCTCGAGAGAGTGTTTCGAGAGAGCTGGTTGAATGAGGTACCTCGGGAGCAATGGAGGTGCTGTCAGACATTTGAGACGAACAACACGGAAGAGACGAGGATGCGAAGGATATAGCGAATGTGAGCAGATAAGATTAAGGATTAAGAAAATGGGATTAGGGCAGAGAACATGAGGAGGGAGGCTGGATTCAAGACATGCGACCGTCCGTCGTAAGCCCTGTTGCGACCTTGCAACGAGTTCGTGCGGGATGGAAAGTATGTAACGACCACGTGTCCCACGTGCTCAAGCAATTGAAGCGCCCAAGCGTCGCGTCCAAGCGCTGATCTGCGTTGTTTACTGCCCAAGGCACCGGCGCCTACCGCTCTTGCCTTCCGACCTCCATCGCTATGACCTCCTACTCGTCTTACGACTCTCCTCCTCCTTCATCACCTGCTTCATCTCCGAGCCCATACGTTGACTCTTCTCCTCCCTCATCACCCGGAACAACACCGCTCGATCTAGACAGTGACAGCTGGTCGCGCGACCCTTATGCTGCCTCAACGAAAGCGACGAAATCGCCCAAGATATACGAAAAGAAACGCGCAAGACCAGTATCACCGTCGCCCCCTCCATTTGAAAATAAGAAGTTTCGCATTACTGATGACGCGGACGAGGGAATAGATCGAGTGTCGGTTAACAGTCTGCGACCAGAGAGCGAAATCTGGGATGATGCTGTAGCAAACGCGATAGATACCTGTCATGGCCTTTTGAATCTCGAGTGAGTTATATACAAAGTTATCTTCCTCTGCTCAAGCTTACCGCTCCGTTCAGGAATCACAATCTTTCGACTATACCGTCCCAGGCCGTGGTTGAACTGGACATGCTTTACGTTCCCACCGCCAATCAAGAAGCGGAGCTGGAACATTCGTACAGCAGGTCTGATTCCTTCAATCGAACAAAGAGCACGCTCGCCGAAAGCTCTGGAATACCACGAGAAGAGGTCCAACTCATGCTTGGACACAACACTTTGACGTATTTACCCCAGCAACTATTCGCCATGAGGAGGCTGACTGTCCTATCGCTTCGTGAGCTCAATCGTTCACCTCATAGATGTTATGGACTCAGACCTATTTAGGTTTCAATAATCTATCTGTGTTACCTCCGGAGATAGGTCAGCTTTCTAGTCTGAAGACACTTAACGTCTCCAGCAATAAGTTGCTATTCCTTCCTTCCGAGATTCTCAGATTGAAACTCGACCAACTTCAAATCTTTCCGAATCCGTTCCTCCCTCCCCCTCGTGATACTTTCCATCGAACCCGGTCATTTGCTCGCAGCAAATCCCGTCCCAGGCTTCAGGAAGAACCTCGGCCATGTTCACCGACAATCACCATCTTCAACGACGGAATTGTTCCACTGTTCGAGCTATGTCTACGCAAACTTTGCTCTCCCCTTCCCCGACCACGAACCTCCCTATTGGAGGAGACCTACCAACTTCCTCTCAGCGGGAACACTTTTCCCCCGCTGGTACGCGACGTTCTCAACGCGATACATTATAATTCTGTCCACATAGATCCCACCGACACTACTCCTGCCAGCTCCCAGGGCTCTTCAATACTCCCAACGGCGTCTGGGCCCTTCTCAGACTTTGAGGATTACCTGACGGAACGATTAGCCTCCTTGGTGTCATACCATTCCGAGTACAGGCATGTTACGGGAAGGGGAACTTGCCCCTCTCCTATACATTCAGACAGCCCTTCGATTTTCGTTGTACCAGCAGAGGAACGCTTCACCTGGGAACATACAGTTGCCGGTGTTTCTCATCTGGGTCACGTTCCCATACGATGGCGAGGGTGTCAACGAGGGTGTCTGGACTTCCTTGATGAGAAGTCGCGGGAGCCGCCGGCAAATCTCCCTGAGCGTGAACCTCAATGTGCCGAGCAGGACATTGTGACACGGGAAGGTGAGGATGACCTGCAGCCCCTGCAGCTCACCTCGGGTTTCGAGTTCGATGGCTTCGGTGATTGAAGGCAGTTGGACGCAATAACTACGAAACCAATCGATTCTGTATCGATCTTGCACTTTGTAATATACATTTCTTGGAACCACTATACAATGCCCATGTCGACAATACAACCAGGTGGGATAAATTAAACATGTCTATTCGTCACTGTTTATGAACCCTTGTGCTTCGAATGGTGCTGATTGGTGGTATCCTAGCATCATGAACATGAGATGGGTCAGCCGGCACGTCCACCTGAACGGGTTAGAAACGCACCTCACAAGGCAGGTTCTGGAGCTTCAATGCTACCTGCCGCATCTGTTCCACTCGAGACCTATCACCTCGCTTCCCTAACAGCGGCATACGAAGTTCCATTTCATGTATGAAAGCAGCTATATCAGCTAGAGATGTCCCCAGAGTCCGTAAGCTTTCTCCGTGCGATCTGTCTTTAGATTCAGCAAACGTTATTGTCAGGGTAATCGAGTACCGGATACTGACCGGCTATTGCGTGCCTCTGCCACGAGATTTTGCAAGGTGCTTTGCGTTGTACCATCGATCGCCTTCTGCGATGCTTCTTTGGCCCTCGTCTCCATGCGTAGAGTCTCCGCCTCTTCCATCAATTCGTGGAGTAACGCTCTCATCCGGCGGATATCATCTCCAGTCTTCCCTATTTCTGACGCGGATGTAGTGAGATCCTTGCGTAACATCTTGTTACTCGTTTCCAGTTCTCGAACAGCCTGGCGCAGAAGTGTCAACTGGCGACGTGTGAACATGTACGGAATGAGGGCCAGGGGGAGGATAACGGCTGATAGCACGGCGAAATGAACGATAGCTGGGTAAGATCGGCGCGGAGTTGGAGGTGTTGCATGCTCTGCGATGGAGGGCTCTCGAGGTGGGGGAGGAGGGTTGGTAGAGGACGAGTCCATTAGTCAGAAGGGAAGTCTGTGAGAGCTGATATAGGGGCACGTGTGCCATCGGCTCCGTTTCGCGGCAAATTATGCGGTCCGCGGAGAGAAGGTGGGTCGTCGAGTGAATAGAGGGCGATGATGTTGATGGAAAGGGAAAGGGAAGGAAAGCAGTACATGAAGAAAGCAGGTATAGACAGCAAATAATGATATGAAAAGCACTATGAGCGAAAGGGAGGATTACCAGAAAATGATTCATAAGCCGAAGAGGGCTCGCCACCATCTCCGTTTTTTCTTCTTCTTCTGCTTGAGACCAGCGGAAGGTAACCCAGTAGGTAACGACGTGCTTCTGGTGATAGGCGGCATCGCGTTCGGTAGCCTGTTGAGTCATGAGATGGAAGAAACGGGAAGGAAGATGGGTTCTATGCACTCATCAATGTGCACAAGATAGTCACTATCACGTCGCAATCCAGCTAATGCCTGATTGATGTGTGCTTGCAGCGATAATCGGGTGTTATTTGGAACTGGTATTCTTCGTCGCCATATTGCAACACTATTCCCCGTGCTCGAGGGCAAGCACACGAAGAGAATGACCTGCTCAGCGGGGTCGTAGAAAACAACAGATTCCTGCAAGATCTTGTCCTTGCTCTGCTGAAGTTGGTCGAACGTTAGCCAGTCAAAGGCAGGTACGTTGTTTGGGAACCTAAAGTCGGCATTGGCAAACAACGCACCACGTTCACGAGTTTGTAAGAATTTGTGAACCTACGAGTACATGACATTAGTGGTTGAGGTTGAGGTTCATTGAGGATCGACCACCTACTCCGAATGTCCCAAGGCTATGCGACGCGTTCTGGATCCATGTTAACAAGTTGACCACACGTTCGTCCTTATCTGGAGGGAACATCCAATGAATGCGCTCTTTGGCCCGACGGTCTCTTCCAAATAGTGCCTTGTGGACGGGCTCCAGTGCCTCCATTCTAGACTCCTGTATCTGTACATCTGCGTAGTCGCTCAGTATGCTATTGGTCGTGAACCGGCTTGTGTCGAGAGGAATCGTCATTCCATGAGAGGCATGCGCAAATGTTTTCGAAGGCATGGAATAGCTCGATCCGCTTCGTCGATCGTGAGGCCGAGCACTATGCATGCTGGGGGTTTTCCGTTTAGGCCGTTCCAAGAGACCCCAGGCATTGCTCCCTTCGCTGCCTTCCCAGGGACTGTTCGGCTGACTGGCCTTTTCTTCGCCCAAAGCGCCCCAAGGGTTGTTCCCTTGAGTGTGCTTCGCACCCCATCCATCTCCCCAGCCACTACCTTTGCCATTATCCCAGTCCGCATTTTCCTTGCCAGAACCCCACCCGGCATGTCCCTTACTAGCACCCCAGCTCGTATCTGCATGATCAGCACCCCAACCCATATCTCCTTTGCCCGTATCCCAGCTCGTATCTCCCCCCTTACCAACCCCCCACCCATATCCATTGATCGATTCCGCTTTGCCAGCTTTTCCACCTCCCCATACCGGGGATTTATCCCCTTCACCCCACATATGAGCCGAGGGTTTAGGCGAAAAATGAACGCGCCGTGCATCTTCATAATCGTCCTCATCTTCCTCTGGAATGGGACCCCACCCATACGGCTCACGACCAGCTCCGCTCGTACCCCCCCAAGGGTCCGATTGCGCTTTATGATGATGTTGGTGCTGATGTTGGTGTTGTCCCTTCTGCTTCGTCTGTTGTGCGCCCGTAAACCAACTCGAATGCACGGGCTGATTCTTCGGGTTCGCCTGAGCCTGAGACTGACGATGCAAATGTGGGAAACTCTGCTGCTGCTGAGCAACATATTTCGCTTGCTGAGCCTGTTTCTCCTGAGCAACATAAATGTTCTGCGGGCTCATTATTGAGTTCACGATTTGTGAGCGCTGCTGAGTCGATAGGACGTTCTTGGATCCAGCATCGCTGGGGACGGGGATGGGGTTGTTCACCTTGGAATTCCTCTTGGCTTCCTCTCCCCAACTTCTCCAAGCAGACGCTCGAGCAGGAGCTGCTGCAGCCGATGTCGAAGCAACAGCAGCAGGTGGTTGTCCCCATGCCGGGGTCGTAACTGGAGCTCGTTGTCCCCATGTCGTTGCACCAGATCCCCATCCACCTTGACCGGCTTCCCAATCCGACTCTGACTCTGACTCTGTTTCCTCCTCTTCCTCCTCCTCAACGCCGGCACCCCAAGCAGCCCTCGTCGCCGTCGTCTGCCAACCACCACCACCAGTATCCCAAGCTGGGCGCGCCTTCGTCTGTGTCTGCTGTTGTTGATGCCACGCGCCTGTCTTCGCAGTAGTTTTCGAAGCTCCCGTAGCTGCCTTGGTGGTCGTAGTAGTAGCAGTAGTAGTCTTGACCGTAGACGAAGCTTTGGTAGCTTGTGCGCTTGGAATAGTAGTAGCAGCGCCCCACGAGCTAGCGGCTGGTTTCGCATTCGATGAGGGCTTCTTTATGGTCGGCACACCTGCTCCAAGGACGCCATCTGCTGCTGTTACTGTACGACCGCGATTGCGAGTACGGCGAAGGGCCATGGGAGAAGAAAAGTCAGCAAGCCATGAATAGAAATAATGATAGGCATAGAAACGGCCCAATGAATCCCAATATGGGCGAAATTTTCAACAGCCAATGGCCATCAAAGAAAGAGCAGCTGATGCGAACTAGATACTTACCTTGACCATCTTGAACCTCTGATACACCAGAGTCGAAGTTAGGTGATGACCAGCTTAGCGCGGGTGGGGGTAGCTGCGTGGGTGACGGTAGAGTTTGTGCCGGTAGACCTATGGGTGAAGGTCCTGCTGGTCCTGATGGTACTGGCAGAGGTATCGCGTTTGGTACAGTTTCTGGCTTTCTGATCTTTTTGGCCTTTGCCATAAGATATCATATACCAGGTTTTAAGAGGTTGTAGGAGGAAGCGAAGACATCGTTGAAACTTCAGCTGTGTTGGAATGCTGTACGTAAGGAGGATATATAGGTTCGTTTTGATTGCGGATATCTCGACAATTTTCAACAGGGTCCTAATCCTCCACTCAAGTTGCAGGATAAGATTATATTGATCCTTAAGAAAGATCGTGCATTATCAAGTGGTATATATCTACGATCTACGGAGATCCTCAAATCCTCTTAACGATAGCATCAACGACTTCGCTAGTCTTCGACTTCCCACCAAGATCGGGTGTCAAAAGAGTCCCCTCACGAACAACAGAATCCACAGCAGCGTCAATCCGGTCAGCACCCTTCGCGTAACCAAGGTGTCGAAGCATGAGGGCTGCCGAGCGTATAGAGGCAATGGGATTCGCAATGTTTTGTCCGACGATATCCGGAGCAGATCCATGCACACTACATATCAAAAGTCAGCTAGGCGCGAAGCGTGGAGACGAGTGATACGACGTACGGTTCACCCATGACAAAGTTGTCTCCTGAGTTGACGGAGGGTACAACCCCAAGAGAGCCAACAAGAGCAGCAGCAGCGTCACTATGTTGTGTGTCAAGGATCGCTCCGGAAACGTAGAAACGACGGGTCGAAACTCACGATAGAATGTCTCCATACAGGTTGGGTGCGACCATCACGTCGTAGATTCTGGGAAGCAGGTTGTTAAGGGTTCACACATAACCTTTGAGCCTGGAAGGTACGTACTCGGGTTCACGGAAGAGCCTATGGGATATCCTGATGAGCTCGATTCGACAAAACACGAAGGGGACCACTAACCTGTATACCGCACTGTCTACCAGCTGTTCCGCAACAGAGATATCCTGGTACTTGGGTTCTTTGGCGTGCACCGCGCGAACGCTTTCTCTGAAAAGACCATCTGTAACAGAGAGGACGTTGGACTTGTGGATGATGGTAAGATGCTACGGAGAGACGATTACAAGTTCAGTACGACAAACGTCTATTCAGCCATTAATAGACAAACCCACTTTGCGAGGACGTTGAAGGGCGAGTTCGAATGCCATGCGGCCGATTCGTGATGAAGCATATTCTGTAATGAGACGCGTTGCCCGAGCTTCTTTGCCCTTTTCTGTGATTTTTTGCTCTTCTTGCTTAATATACTAGAGGAAAGGAACCCTGTGTAAATTAGAGTTGCTGGATTTGGTATGGCGCGACTGACCAGGCACTCCGTATTTTCTCGAACGACGATCATGTTTACTTTTGCCGGTTCGTCCGGTGTTGGGGCAACCTGCTCTACAATGAGAATCAATGGTATGTCGACGTTCGATAGCAACTCACGGACAAAACGGGCCTGATGTTAGCGTATAGGTCCAGCTTCTTTCGCAACCCAACAATGGGCGAGGAATATCCCGCTACTTTTCTTGAAGGCGAACTGAATGAAAGAGGTTGAGTGCAACCCAATGAACCAACGAAGGACCCCCCAACCTGACAGAACCAAACAGAGCACAGTCGCATTCATTTTGCAAGGACCTGGAAACCGCGCAAATTAGCAGCGGGTCGAGAATTCTTTGGGACAAACGCACTCGACGGTCTCATCCGGGAGAGCAGTACCGGTACGAGTGAACAGCTCGAAACCTGCTAACAGGTCAACGAATTTTAGGGGAGGAATATCGCTTCCGACAGCTTCGAGGGCAGTTCTGGCTGCCTGAGAATGATTAGTTACAAGTAATTGCGGAGGTTAATCAGTACGCACTGGAAGGACCTCTCTCCCTATGCCGTCAGCTGGTATAAGACCAATCGTGAGCGACTTCCTGGCACTGGTGGCCATTGAGCGAATTTGTGTGCGTAGCATGTCGTGTCGAGTCTCTCAGAGACAGTAGTGGCAATCCAATGAGTTTTGGTGATGGGATGAAAAAACTTTCGGCAACAGAGGTGCGTGTCCGGACTTCGGACTTCTTCGGACTTCTTCGACATATTTTCGAGTTCTTCCCGAGATGAGATTGACGCCAAAGATATCGATTCGGATAAGCCTCTTCGCCTTTAGACGCCGAAAGTTATTCTCCAATCCTCATCTCGTCGTGTCCCGCCGCGGTTTCTCCGCAGCAACAGATCGAGGGTCTGAAGAGTTTTGTATTGCATCTTACATATGAGCCCCTCTCACACCACGGTTATTGCTATCACCCTACATGGATTGTTCAAGCAAATCTGCTGTTCAAAGTTTTTAATGTCAGGAATGATCAAGATGCGACAGATCCAAACACGGCGGTCCACTCGATTCATGCCAGACCCTTGCAGGGCACCACTCCGGGTGTTAGAGTCTTGCTCGACAGGAACAAGCTGATGCTATGCTCACCATATCGTCCGGGACAGAGGAGAAGTGGGGACCATCATCAAAGCGGCACATGAGCGAGGTCCAGTGCTGGGGGCCCTGGCTGAGCGTCAACTTTCGATCGAACCTGTCTCCCAGGTGGGGTTTGAATCTCAAAACGTCATTTTCCTATTTAATGCACACAACTATTTTTCTTTAGTAGGAAAGAGTTGGAACGTGTTCAGCGCGCAAATAAACGTTCATGAAAGAAGTCACTAGGTTCGGAACAGGGATAAGCCACATAACGTGTAGAAGTGGGAGTGGTATCAAAGGTCAATGTGTGAGTGTTGCGATCAGGCCTCCCGATCGAGGTAGTCCAACCCGAGCGCGTTTGGCTTGCCGTCGGGATCCATCAACTGATTGACGGAGTCGACATTGACCATGTCATGCATAGCACCTGTGGCGCCATGTTAAAGATGGTGCTATGTAGGTATGAGGCATTGGACCACTCACCGAACCAGCAATACTGTTGGACCCATTCAGTCTCCTCAGCAAACCTCTTGAACGTATCCATGAAGTTCTTGACGTCGTCAGGGCTGCATTGAGCGCCACCTGAGAAGTTCTATAAAAGTATAGTACGTAGCATGAGTACGGTGAACACATCATTGAGCATCGAACATGTACCTGACAAGCGAACTCGGTCAACCAGATGGGCTTCTGGAAGGTGTCGTGAAAGTCCGTAATGTAGGCTATGAGGTCGTCCACGGAGGTACCATAGTAGTGGACTGCGACGGCATCGAACTATGTTTAGCAAGACATCAGTTATCGTTATCTCGGGAAGGAGTTTAGAGTTTGTTGAGTACTTACAGTGCAACCGTCACAGGCCTTGAAGAAATCGACCATCCAAGGTTTGCTTTGGGGTGCCGAGGTGACACCCGGGGTGACGAGTTTGGCACCGCTACCAGCCAACGGCTGAATGTACTGTTTCCAAAGCTCCGCGCCCCGTTGGGGAGTCAATTCAGATTGCCCGTCCATCTCTGGTCTGGACGTGGAGGTTCAGAGAGATATTCATATGAAGACAAGACTGGAAGGACGTACTCGTTGAAACCCATCACATGTTCGAAGGCTCCCGCATGGACTTGCGCAACGAAATCACCGACCTGCATCTCATTCATTAACATGGGAACAAATTCGTAGCCGTAGGTATTCTCGGGCTTGAAAGGGCTCCATGTATAGATACTAATTTGATCATATCAGCTTTCCGAGCGATGGGGAGTCAGATGATAACTCACACGCCGCTGCTGCTCGTTTGGAAGTTAGCCAACGCGGGATTGTTACCGTTAGGCCATGCCAGGCAAACCTTACCCCCGTTGCTAGCATCTTCTCCAACGACGTTCTGTTCCCGGGCGTTGTACTGACGTCTCTGCTGAGTGTCGTTGTCGTTTAGAGGACCATTAACAGAGAGAGCATTGACGCCGGGCTCCACAACGTAGGTGGACGTGAAGGTGGCAACGGTGGCCAAAGCGATGAGATTGAGAAGCCTTGAGGATACCATTGGCGAGCCTGGTGTCTTGTTGAATATGCAGGGAGTGCTCTTTTGAAGGCACCGAAGATGAGTTGAGCTTGAGGAGAGAGAAGGTGGTGGTGGAAGACCAGGTTGAACTCTGAGAGGATTATTATTAGGCTAGGGCGGGTTTTAACAGAGCGCACAAATGCTCCACGCTCGGAAGTAGGCCCACCAAAAAGCAACGTGGACCCGACCAGTAAGGAAAGATGAAACGCCTTCGTGCCTCGTCTGGTGACAATCCAAAACCCACAAGGTGCGATCAGAGTGCTTGACTCGCAAGAGCTTCAACCACTACCCCCACAGTCCCCTCTCCAAACACAAGGACCAGGCGCCGGTCCACCAGTTGAAGTAGCGACAAACGGCTCGTGTACGCGGAACAATTACCAGAACTGGTACATACTTAGCACATGCTTTGAGAAAGGTGCAAGAAAAACAGCTCCCCACCTCCCGGATGACTTGCCCCAAATTGCGATCAAGACGGTGGCAGAGAACGAGTTATCCCCACACAGGGAGCTATGAGTGGAATCAGATTCCAGATACGCAATAGACTGCCTAAATAGAAACCGGGCATTATAAGTCAACCGAGGATACAAAAACATCAAACACGAAGAGATATTCAAAGACACACTCACGAGACTGAGGGACTGAGAGCGAGAACCGCGAGAAATCTGTTCGAGAGGGTCAAGGATAACGGAAATCTGGAGACAGGTCCATAGAAATACTGGTAGTAAAATTGGCCCGCCGCATTGACTCATTTGGAGATCAGGACGCGAGTGAATCCTTCCTAGACCCTTCCGCAGAGGGAGCCTCAAGACCGAGAATACATAAGGGAAAGATGAGTAGAGATGTAATCCTGTCCTGGACTAGCTACGCCGCGCTCGTTAATACTAACGACGAGCACAACAAGAAGCCGAATGCCAAAGTCTTTTGACCCCACGCCGTGCATAGAGGGATGTCGGTTGTAGAAAATAAAAAAGATGGTTCCGTGATAATGCTAGTGGTATCGGATTCTGTGGGCCTCTGTTGTGCTTTTGAGCGACTAGGGTGAATATTTGAGGGCTGGCCTGGGGATGACGCCGAGATGAGATGCACCTGCATCAGCTAGAATGACACCAATTGTAAGCAACTTGAGGTAACTTGCTGGCATTGATAAAATACTCGTAGGATGAAGTCTCTCAGAAATACTTACTCGGTGAGTACTTGAGTCTGGGGGTGGTAAGAAGAGGAGCATGCTTCGGAGTCTCGTCGGCTTTACCGGACGACATGATCACGTGTGGATATAAAGCCTGACGCGTGACGCGCTGTCGCGTTGATCGTCTTCTCCACCGACCATGCATCTTCCCAGTCCAAGTTCCTCCCCAGCACAACCTCAGAGAGACGTATTTGAAAATATCACCAACGAAAAATCACACACTAGGCCAGATGCGACTCCCCAGCCACACAATCCCTGGTCCTATCTTCCTACCCCAGCGAAAGAATCTGCAGATTTTGGAACGAAGCGTCAAGCTGTTGAAGATGGTTCTCCTCGTAAACGCGCGAAAATCGGGTCTTCAAAATCAAATCAGGAACGAGACGATGTAGTAGAAGAGATAGACATGGTGGCACGCGCAGCAGTACGAATGCGGAGAAATTGCTGGTTCAATACCCTTAGGAATCCCAATCCAAGGAGTGCAGGGCAATTCGGTGCGCAAATTAGAGGGCTCGTCTTTACAGTCTTTCTCACCTTTTGTTTTCTTTGCCAGCATCGACACGGATCTTGCAAAGTTACGTTTCCTCCAACAAGTCAGATCTCTTCAAGTGGGATGCGTTAGACGACGGCTTCATCAACCCTCCTTACGCCTGCTCCTATTCACACAGTACGTTCGCTTCAGTATCAGACGCGTTTGTTCACACTGAGAAATCAATCAATCGAAGGTGCAAAAGCTGGCAAGGCTCCTCATCTCGCACTCGCGACTGAACATGGTACCGTACACATCCTAGACACCCGCAAACGCTTAGATTGGGACGTAGGTACGTGACAGTAAAACAACCAATTGATTCCTTCACCTCAATTCCGTTTCGTTCCCAAACAGAGCCTCAAAGAACGACAATCCAACCCCACAACAACGGCATATTTGACGTTAAATGGAATTGTACCGACGAGTTACTCGCAACATGCTCCGCAGACTATTCAGTCCGGATTATCGATGTTGGAAGCGGAGATTCCATAGCTTCGTTACGAGGGCACAGTGGTTCGGTGAAATGTATAGCTTGGGACCCCGAGAACGACAAGCTCTTGAGTACTGGAGGGAGAGATGGCGATATACAGTTGTGGGACCTACGACTTCCGTACGGACAAGGTTCAATAGCTTCTCCTCTAGCTACGATATCGGGCGCACACGACGGGCTGGATCCAAAGTCGAGGAAACGGAAGACGGCCACCCAGACGTCGGTCACGAATCTCGTTAGGTGCGATGATATGACCTTGGTCAGCAGTGGGTCTTCAGATGGGTGAGTCTTATACTCAATGGTTGGATTCGTTATTGTGCACGGGTGTTGAATGCAATTACTAGAATTCTCCGTTGTTGGGACCTCCGTTTTACGACGAGTACGAAGAAGAGTAAAGCGGCAAAAACAAAACGTACACTCGCCCTCCTATCCTCCCCAACCGACCCCACCACACTCCACAACTCACGTCGTCCGCGAGGCATCCTCAGCCTAACAAACGGAACAGGTCCCACCTCAGGCCTAATATTCGCTCTCGGAGCAGACTCACGCATTCACACCTACAACGCCTCTTCATTCGAACCTCTTTCGATCAATTATACCCATCCAAACCTAAAGACCAACTCTTCGTTCTATCTCAGCATCTCCGCATCTCCCTGTGGTCGATTTCTTGCCAGCGGTAGTGCAGGTATGCAAGGAAGCGCGTTCCTCTTCGACATTTCCAACGCAGCTAGACCGTATTCCCAAGCCGAGCCGGGTATCGAGCTCCGAGCTCAGGTCGGGGAGATTGGACCTGTCGATTGGGCGGAAGGGATGTTGGCGACGTGTGCAGATGAGTCTACTGTGAGGATATGGAGACCTGATATTGAAGTGTACCGCACATGCATTGAAAACCCGGAGGAGAGGAGATGGGACTGGAGTTGGGCTTTATAAGAACCGTGAAACCGTAAACGGGGGATGTCGGGATTGAGAGAGGCTTGTATCATAGATTTTGGGAGGGAGATCTTCTTGAGAACATGCGACATGCAACGGAAGTTATAATATCAATCTAATTGGGCGTGGATTGTTACTCGTATCGGAGGAACAAAATGAGAAAGTCACTAGTATGAAAATGGATGGGTCCTATCGTATGTATCGTATGAATAAGTAAAGAAAGAAAGTGTCCCGCAAATGACGAAAGCAGATGGCAGAGCAACAGGATGAGAAAACAGCAAAACGGGCGTCAAGGTCATGTCTTCTGTATAGCGTTGACCAGCCTTTAGGAAGCGTGTCTTGTCAGCACAAAGGACAACCAGCAGGTAGCTACCGCACGCACCAATCGAGACCTTCCTCTAAACCTTCACCTTTAGTCGCACAACTTCCTCTAACACTCCACGGTCTTGACTTCTCCCCTCCAGCTAACCCAAGCTCTTCGCTAATAACCTCAGGCTTCAAGGCACCATCAACGTCTTGTTTATTGCAGAACACAAGTAACGGCACGCCCTTCAACTCCTCTTCTGAAAGCATAGTTAACAGTTCGGTCCGTGACGTGGTGAGCCTGTCTTTGTCAGATGAGTCAATCACGTAGATGATGGCGGAGGTGTTCGGGAAGTAGCATCTCCAGTAGGGTCTTTGATGAAGTTAGTTGACGATTACAGACATGAAGAATAATGTAGAATTTACGCACCGAATGCTGGATTGACCTCCGAGATCCCACACTTGGAATTTGATGTTCTTGTACTGCAAAGAGAAGGGTGTTGAGCAAGAAAGACGTCCTAGAGAAATCCGGACGATACAAACTTCGACAGTTTCGACATTGAACCCAATTGCTACGTATCATCAGCGGGGGAGTGGTCCAATAACGAGATATGCGGAAAGTAATGCTCACTTGGAATTGTCGATACTACCTCTCCGATCTACCCACACAGTCAGCACACCAGTCCAGCCATCAGAGATTGTATATACCTGTAACCGGTACAAAATCGTCGTCTACAGCACAAGGAAGTCAGAATCAGCATCTCTCTTTCTCTATGAATGATGGTCCGGCAAAAAGATGCGTACCTTTCCCGCGGAATCCAGTCCCAGCATGAGAATGCGAACATCCTGGTCTTTACTCCAGCGTACCAGGGAAGACAGAGAGTTGAACAAGGTTGATATTGAGAGGCCCATGGAGGTTCAATGACAAGGAACTGTCAGCAAAATTATGGGCCCACTTGGCACCAAGCAGGGGAGAGGGTGCTTACGAAGTGCCTATGACACGTGGAGAAAGAACGTCGATCGCAAGTTTTCTGCCGCCCCGGCGCTTTCAAATTCTCTCTCAAATTACCGACATGTCAGTGGACGAAACTGGGCCTCGTTCGACGGACGAAAATCACGAAACTTCCAAAGGCAAGGAAAAGAAGTCAAGAAAAGACAAGAAGAAAAGGGTTGAAATCGAACAGGAAGAAAGTGGCCCGTCGGCGAAGCGGAAACGTTCCCCGAAACCGGACAAGGCAGAGAAATCCAAGAAGAGGAAAGAATCGAAGGAGGGGCAAGTGGTTAAAGAAAGACTAACGGAGGATTCAGAGAAAAAGAGGAAGAAAAAGAAATCCAAGAAGGGCGAAGAGCAGGAGAAAGACGAAGAAGTAGCGGAGGGGGAGGTTGAGGAAATCACACAAAAATCCAAAAAGAAGAGAAAACGCGAAACAATCGAAGATACCTCCCCAGATACCACCGAACCTCCCAAAAAGAAGAAGTCTAAGAACAAAACAGGTTTCCCTGATCCTGAAGAGGATTCAACATTATCAGAACAAGCGCGAAAAGGTCTTCATCTGCTCTTTCAAATAACTCCCCGTTCATCGCCAATCGTGACCTTCTCACTCAGCTCTTGCCTACGCGTTCATTCAATTCCGTAAACCGAAGAAGTGGAAGTTTCACAAGGCGCGCCAAAATTGGTTGATACGGAATTTTTGGTCGGATGAAGCGGTAGGAGGCTTCTGCAGTCGTTTCATGTTCGTTGAGCTCACATCCGAGTAGATACCAGACACTCAACTTCCGCTTGTCCTCAAATATCTGTCTAACGTTCGGGGTGGCGTTCGAGAGGTCAGTCATGGACATGAAAACTCCTGTTTGACTGACGCGGGGTTCCAGAATCTCCTCAAAACATGCAATTCTATCATCGAAACTGAGCGACCCAAGAGCGACGCCTCTACACCTGAACAGCAATCAGATGAGAAGTCCAAGCAGGAGCTAGACGATTTTAAGAGAAAGAGAGCAGAAGAGCTTCTGGCCGCCCTTCAATCTCCCTCAGCGTGACGGCGAGCCCTATGCCGTGTGCCCACATTTGGTGGATCATTACTTCTTGATTCTTGATATTGTACTTATCTAGGGCCTAATGTACTTCAGTTATAAAGGGGGGCACTCAAACGCAACATAAGATTGGCGGTGAGAAGCCCGTAAACGAACGACAGCAACACCAACTAACTAACTATACAACAAATCCGATTCCACTCTAAACCCAAGCAATCGAGAACGAAGTCATCAACCTCACGCGACCGCTGCGATAGGACGCGAAACCGGGATCTCCTCCTGGGGTAAAGCCATCTTTGCACCGCCCGTCTTGAAACGAATGTTAGACTTGATCGATGCAGCATCGGCCGCATTGTTCTCCTGCAAAGAACCACTCATAGGACCCAACAAATAATCAAATCGTTGCCTAGCCTCCTGAACACCGAGAGCGTCAACAACCGGGGACTGTCCATCACGCAGAGTAACGGGGTTCGTTCCATTCGTCAACCCCAGTTGCTCTTCTGTCCACATGGGCTCGACAGGGACTTCACCGGGTAGACCAACACCAGCTCGCCCACCAGCGACTTTCCAATCTGCCAGACGGTTGATGTTGAGTTCCGTGAAGACCTGGTCGACAGCACCGATAAGCTTATCCATCTGGTCAAGGGTGTGGCGAGGGGTAACTGTGATTCGGAGACGTTCTTCACCGCGAGCGACCGTAGGGTAATTGATGGACTGGACGTAGATATTATGATCTGAAAGAAGTTTGTCCGACGCAGTCTTAGCGAGAGCAGCGTCGCCGACGAGGACGGGTAGAATGTGGGAAGGACCAGGGCTGTACAGTATGATAAGTTCCGTGTGACCCAAGGACGAATAGTAGAAAGGTACTTACACAACGGGGATATCCAACTCGGCGAAACGTCTCTTGGCCTCACGGACGTTGATCTGTTTGAGCTGTCTGTCACCCATGTACTTGCGCTGATAGGCGATAGAGGCCTGAGCACCCGCGACAGTGGCCGGAGGAAGTGAAGTAGTGAAGATGAAACCGGGAGCGTAGGACCTGATCATGTCAACGAAGTTGTCCGAACCAGCAATGTAGCCGCCAACAGCGCCGTAAGCCTTTCCAAGAGTACCTGAACAACAAAATTAATTCCTGGTACACATCTAATCTAGACCAGTGACTTACCAGTGATAATATCAATGCGGTCCATTACCGAGCCCTTGATGGTTTCCGGACTTAGACCCGCAGCCTGTTGTGCCTCGTAATCGAGATGTTCTGCTACACCAGCACCTTGGGGACCATAGAGACCAACAGCATGCACCTGGTACGACATATGAATACCACCGTGTGAGGAAAAAAGATAACGATCATCGGCTCACCTCATCGAGGAAAGTCAGCGCGCCGTACTGCTCAGCCAAGTCACATATCTCCTTGATGGGTCCAATGCTGCCACACATAGAGTAGACACTCTCAAATGCGATGATCTTGGGAGTCTCCTTGGGGTACATCTTGAGTTTGTTTTCCAGATCCTCTAAATCGTTGTGTTCGAAGATGACCTTCTTCGCTCCGGAGTGACGCATTCCCTGAATCATAGAGGCGTGGTTCATTCTGTCGGAGAAGATAATGCAGCCGGGAAGTTTGGAACCGAGGGTGGATAAAGTCGCATCGTTGGCAACATAGCAGGAGGAGAAAACGAGCGCAGCTTCTTTCCTGTGGAGATTGGCTAATTCCTGTTCCAAACCGAGATGAAGAGCACCATTTCCGGCGATGTTGCGGGTACCGCCCGCGCCGTGGCCGTACCTGTCCAAGGTGCGGCTAGAAATTCCAATCAGGACGGATGTAAAAAGGCACAAATTCGAAAGACGTACTGCATAGTCTCGAGAACTACGGGATTGTTACCCATGCCTAAGTAATCGTTCGAACACCAGACCTGAACTTCATCTTTCACATCTCCAGTATGTGCGACCGGGAACTTGGTAGCGAGGCGATTGATGTTGTTGAAGTAGCGGTAAGACTTGTCCTGGTGCTTCTTGTCCAACTCCGTCTGGTAGAACTGCTCGTACTGGAAGCCGGTATGGAGACTAGCGCTGCCTGGAACAGGAGGGTGGAAAGCAGGGAGCTTGGGAGCTGCACCTTGGACTGTAGCACCGCGACTGAAAGGGCACCCTCCGGCGACTGCTGGGGCGGGGGGCTCTGCAGGAGAGCGCTGTTTGCTAGCACGCTTCTTTGCTTCAGCAGCAGCAGCCAAGTCTGAAGCCATACGCGCTGCCGCCCGGGCAGCTGAAGCATGGGGACACATTTCGATGCTAGCACCAGCAGGAACCTCGACTCCCTGCTCACGATGAATCTTCTCAACGTCGGAGGTGGCAGCGACGCTTGCATATCCGGCGGCAATTTCCTTGGAACGAGTGTTCAAAGCTGGACCCATAACAGGGCACTTGGTCGCCCGCTCGGTTAAGAGAGAAATCGAGGGATAACGAGGAGAGGTGGAGGTGCACAGGTTACGAAGTGCAGAACTTTTGGTCCTGCCCAAGAACGGGCAGGAGTTCTTGAAAATCGACAATGAAGACAGTTTGTCCATTGGCGAAAGGGGAAGAGATGAATCGTGGCACTGTGAATTTTCGCGCTTATGTATCAACCCGGTATAGGCCACTTTCCGGTTTGGGAAAGCCCCGACGACCAATCAGGGCCAGTCCTTTTCTCAGCCCATACGGCCGCTATTTCCCGCGCCATCATAGTATCAATCACAGGTGGCAGTCCAATGTATTTCATTTTCGTCGAACCATCGCCATTTTGAGTAACACCTCAGGTCCAGGTAGACCTCTATTCACTACATACTTAACATCTCTACATATTTGGGTGCGAGCCCAGCGCAATCCGAGCCGGAGTATCAAAGTTTCTGTATTATTCTAAGATCACTAGGCTTTTTGCATCTCCCCCAAGCAACTTTCAATCACATCGACAGCAAGATCTACTTCCGTCTTTGTGATATTCAAGCTCGGGACAAGGCGGACTGCATCCTTCCCCGCGGTCAAGACAAAAACGCCCCTCTCTCTCGCCATACTCACAAGTCGGGCGGGGTCCTTCTCATCATGGAAACCGAGGCCCAGGATCAACCCTCTTCCACGTACACCCGGCTGTAGAGTCTCTGGGAACCACTTGGACAATTGATCGAGGCGTCCAATGAGGTATGCACTGGTCTCTGCTATGTGAGACACGAACGGACGTTCAGATAGACGCGACAGCACATGATAGCCTACTGCGCAGGCCAAGGGAGAACCGCCGAATGTGGTCCCATGGGTGCCTGTAGAGTTATGAGCATCATGCACTCGGTTACAGCTACGGTTGAGTAGACATACCCGCTGTCATGGTCTGAGCAATTTCGTCCCGCAGTAGGACTGCGCCAATGGGATAGCCATTGGCCAATGGTTTGGCCATGGTTACAATATCAGGATGACATTCCTTCGGTAGAGCGGAATGTGCCCAAAGTCCGCCCGTTCTATAAAGACCGCACTACCGTTGAATGTTAGCCAACCCAATCTATATCAAGTTCTAATTCACCAGTGATACCCACCTGAATTTCATCAAAGACCAGAACTGCGCCTACTTCTTCGCACCGCTTACGAAGAGCTATTAGCCATTCGGTAGAAGCGGCATTGATACCTCCCTCTCCTTGGATAGGTTCAACAAAAACGGCACAAGTATCTTCCCCAACGAGAGCATTGAGGTTGTCAAAGTCATTGATTTTCCCAATGTCGACACCGGGTAGCAGCGGCTTGAATGGAATCTGGTACTTGGGTGTATTGGTTAAACTCAAAGCACCGATACTCCTGCCATGGAATGACTGCTCGAATGACACGACGCGTATCTTCGAACATTCTGGAGAACCCCATGACCTCCCGGGCGTTGCAGCGGCCCAACGATCCTTGCCCACCTTCCGTGCAATCTTGATAGCACCCTCATTTGCCTCCGTTCCAGAGTTGGCGAAAAACACTTTTGCATTCGCGGCGCCCGAAGTGGACTCTCCGGAAGTGTAGCCAAGTCCACCTTCCCTTCGGGTAAGAGTGACCAGAAGCTCGGCGAGCTTCCCAGCCCATTCGTTGTGGTATACGTTGCTGCTATGAAGAAGTTTTTCCGATTGCTCGGCGAGAGTCTAGAGAACATATGGTGAGGAATATCCATGAAGTACTCCGAAGCCCTCGTGCACACCTTGGTTACACCCTCGTCTCCATGACCCAATGCGTTCACAGCGATACCTGCGGTGAAATCCAAGAACTTCCTTCCCTCCGTATCCCATACATACGATCCTTTGCCATGAGATAGAACGAAGTCAGGACGCGCATAGACACCCAGAATATAATCAGAAGCGCGTTTTAGTATTGCTTTGGTAGATTCCGATTGAGCATCGAAAGTGTGTGTAGGTTTCTGGTACTTGGTGGACGGAGAAGATGGAAAACTAGGTGTTGGACGGGGCGCTGACTGTAAGGCAATTATAAACAGACAAGTCACGAGCGGAAATTTTTTTTGTGCGCACTTCTGAGGCAATGTAACGCACTTGCGAGAACTTTCGTGCTTGTATGGACCTCGTGCGTAAGGAGGAGATACTGAGGGTCTTCATGGTGATGGGGAGAGGAAGAGCTCTGAGCCTGTCTTTATTACAAGCGAGTTTTCGAGTCATGTCATAGCGAAATTTGCAACACCTTTGCAGCATTCTGATGTCGATGTTTCCTGCTGTTCCCGATGCACAGTACTATACTAATAGCATAAACAGCTCTCACAGACATATTTCATACAGAAGCTATGCACAAGTCTTGATACTACCATCCAATGAGAAAACTCGGAGAAAAGCTAGGGACAGGAATCCAACGAAGTGGGAGAGCCAACAGCTGAAATTACTCAATCCGAGCGGCTTGACCGAGTACTGACAGACATAGCTGAATCGCTCGAGGCAGACCGGCCTCGCTTTGGAGAAGGTGAGCGACGACGTCCGCCTCGGTCGCTAGAGTCACGAGAAGGAGACCTGCGTCTGGGAGAAAGAGAACGAGACATAGAACGATCCCTTCGAGAAGGTGGTGTAGAGTCATGCTGCCTGCGTGGAGGACTTGGAGACGGGCGTCGCCGAGCGGGTGGAGATGCAGAACGTCGCCGCCTACGATCAGGAGGAGGCGAAATTGACGCAGAAGGCGATCGTGACCGCGAATCACGACGTCGAAAACGAGATGGAGGAGGGGACCGACGTGTGGGTGGGCTTCTGCGAGCACCTCGCCGGGGAGGGCTCCTGCTCCTGCTGGATGGTCGTCTTGACCGGAAGTCCATGTCACGACCACCCCTTGAGGAAGGAACGGGCGGAGGAGGCATATCTCTGTCCCCTCTGCCTTCTTCTCGTTCCCTGCGCACTCTGTCCTCTTCTCTCCTGCGCAGTCTCTCCCTTTCTTTTCGTTCGGCCTCCCACTTGACTTTTTGTTCCTGCATTTTGTTTCTCTCTTCTTCTCTCCTGCGGTCTTTCTCTTCTCGCTCTGCCATCCGCTTCACCCTGTTCTCCTCCTGTTTCTCTCTGTCGAATGCATCTCCTTCATTGTAGTCTCCTCTTGTTCCGAGTGCACGCGCCATTTTGTCGAGTTCAGTCTTTTTGGCAGCAGCTATGGCATGCGTGTCTGAAGATTTTAGACTCTTTGCAGAAGGCCTATACGCGGAGAGATTCGCGAGCAATTTCTGTCTAAGAGCATCCACTTGTTTCTCTATCTCCTCTTCATCAATCCTGAGAAACTCGTTACTCGTTTGGACGGTGCAATGACAACCAGGGATGCGCGAAGCTCACTCTTTTTCCTCCAATTCCAACTGGAGTTCCAAACATTTCACTTCCACCTGTCTTTTCCGCTCGTGTTCGAGAATGCCTTCATCGGGTTCACGATGTTTTGGTGGTTGTGCGTCCCATGCTTCGTTGCGATCCTTGGCCGGTTCATATGAACGAAGGGCTGACATGTTGCGAACGACATAACCATTGGTACCACTGCAAGAACATTAGAAAGGAAACACCGCATAGTCCAGGGCACAAGCCTACCTTCCACGGGGAGTCGTAAGACCTATGCCGTTGTACATAGCTGATTATTGGGACAGAATCGGAGGAGTTGAATCAGCGCGCGGGTCGTTTCCGAGTGGTAGTGTTTGAGCTACAATTGTCGCTGACTAAGACTGCGTGGCCATGCGCCGGTAAATGACGCACCGCCGGCAGCTCGAGTTCAAATATGGCATCTGGCTCCGGTGGCTCGACACACAATTCATCCCTTCAACCACTCTTATACTTCAACCACGACGTCCTCAAGAGCATTATTATTTCCTCTTCGCAGGATTATTACTAGAATGGAGTCCCCTTCCACCTCCCAGCTACCTCCTCTTCCTCCTGCATCCGAGATACCTAATGCGTTCATGGATAGCGTCAAGCAATGGTGAGTACCCCAATCGTTATATCGTTACATCATGTATCGACCAGATGATAGGTGGTCATCAGGCGAGAAGCAAATGGCTATCAGCGAAGAGAGACTTCTTAGGTGAGCTCAGAGCGTCAGTCCTACGACCAAGCATTACACTTACATCTCTACAGACGGTTCTCCTACTACCAACCGCACAAACCGGATTCTCTGAAGAACATCGATGGGCCTATCGTGGCGTATAGCTCAAAAGTGGAATTGAAATCGAATCCCAAGCATCACCTCAACACCCTCACGTTCACCTCCACTTCCGCACCCACCGTAAACTCACCCCCACCCGCTGTCCTGCTTCATGGCTACGGTGCCGGCCTTGGTTTCTTCTTCAAGAACTTCAACACACTCGCACAATGGGCAGGTCGGAGAAACACGAGCGTCTTCGCTGTCGATTGGCTCGGAATGGGACGTTCTTCCCGACCACCATTCTCTGTCTCTGCTTCTCGCAAGGACACCAAGGCCCGTGTGGAGGAAGCTGAATCTTTCTTCGTCGAGTCATTAGAAGAGTGGCGGCAGAAGATGGGTTTGGAGAAGATGACCTGGTTGGCCATTCGTTAGGAGCCTACTTCAGCACGGTTTATGCACTTCGATATCCCACACGGGTTGAGAAGCTGATACTGCTAAGTCCGGCTGGGGTTCCAAGAGGTCCTGATTACTCAGACCCGGCGAAGGAGGTAGATCCTAGTCCGTCCGGGAACTCGACCGACGATGTCCATGCTGCCACTCGGAAGAGGATCGAGGAGATTGAGGCGCAGCAAAAGCAGGCGAAGGCAAGAGAATCACGATCGAGGAAGCTGTTCATGTACTTGTGGGAGGAGGGGTGGAGTCCGTTCCAAGCAGTACGTAGCACGTTGTTCTGGGGACCGATGCTCGTTGGAAAGGTGTGTTCCTTCTCGCTTCGTCCTTAGCTGCCGGAAGCTAACCACAGGTTTCAGTACTCCTCCCGTCGGTTCACAGGTTTGTCGAAAGAGGATACCCGGGATATGCACAACTACATCCTCAACATCACACTCGCCAAGGGCTCGGGAGAATACTGCATTTCCCATATCCTGGCTCCCGGTGCCCATGCTAGGATGCCACTGGTAGATCGGATATCGGCGTTGAAGATTCCCGTCACATTTGTGTATGGTGATCAAGACTGGATGGACCCCGAGGGGGGCGCCGACTCTGTGGAGGCCTTGCGAAAAGCTGGGAATGGCCAAGGCAAGATGTACATCGTGAATAACGCGGGACATCACGGTAAGCCTTCTACCTCGTTTTTCCGATCTCACAGCTAATTATTTCTCCCCAGTCTACTTGGACAATCCCAAAGCCGTGAATGACCTGCTCGTGAAAGAGCTAGACCGCCGGATACCCATATGATGACTCGTCTACTGATGGACACCACCACGCCCGCCGCTCGCTGCTTTGTTTCGTTCTCTGGGGACTACGCTATTATCTGACAGCTCATTAATCTTTCCCGGCATCTAATCTAGACTGCATACATGTCTGTTATACAAGCTGTAGCAAAGTAGAAACATGTACATATACAAAATTCTTATACCCTACGAACGGCTGTAGAGAAACAGACCGGGCCCGACCCGGGTGGCAGGAGTATCGGAGACGAGGACATGACTTTTTCTTGCACAAGATTTGCAGTCGAGATGGAAACTGTGTCCAAGTTGGTCCCGAGTCGGGGCCTGACTACATATGCTACTCAGGCGCCCCGTCGAATCAACGGTAGAAAGTGAACCTCGTAGCAGATGCTGACAGTCGATTGAATTAGGATGGTAATAATATCGTGCCGATAAGGGCACTAATCGAGCTATGTGCCGCACCGAGAGAAACCACCAAAATGGGACGGGTGGCGTCGCGGGAATGCTAGAACGCGCTGCGTAACGCGTGATGCTGGCTTGCTCCCGTTTGCACACCCCACCCAGTGCCTCATTCCTCTGACACGCCAGCTCCGCCAATTCTCAAGCTCAAACTTCATCGGTCCTTGCTTCATCCAAGAAATTGCACAAAAAATATCCGAAATAATCGCTCAGTCAGCTGTGGTCGGATATACAACGCGTCACGGCTCCTTGAATTTGAATTCATGAAATTCATGAAACATCCACTGTCAAGTTTTTAACACAGCAAATTGAATCCATATTGGATTCCCGGCCATATTTACTTACGATATCTCTTTCCCTCTTACCCCCACGTTCCCCAATTGACTACAGTCTCCTGTCACTCTGACATTCGGTCCTATCCCAAATTCGCCCACCTGTCCAATTCGGATTAACCCATCTGTTCCTTATTGCTTGCATGACATCCAATCTACTCGTTAATGGCTGCTTTATATCTGCATGATGCATTATATATATCCGACCCATCTGCATCTTCTTCCCGCTCTCGCCTGCACTCAAGGACCCTCTCATCAGGCACTCTCCAGACCTACGAGACCCAAAACTCGCTTCCAACGGAGCCCCTACTTCCACCGGATATTGCCAGCCCTACGGGATCGACACCACCGAACCGAGATCCTCTCTCGACCCCCGATGGAACTGGCAGGGATTGGGATATGAGAAGTATTTCGTTGGATGGAGCTCCGACATTCACCAACAGAGAGAAGTCTAGTTATTGGGAGCAATATGTGCGGAGGAGGCTCGGGATCTGGAAAGTTACGAAAAGGCTCCTAGAGATTGTCCTTGGTACGTCTCTACACTCCATTTTGCTTGACGATTGAGTAATATACCCCCTCAATTTACCAGGAATATGGGCAATATACAACACTGTTCGGTATTTTATTGCATACACTACCTATTCAGCTATGGACGGGCAGACCTTTGCATTAGCTCTCGGTTGCACGACCGCCGTCTCATTCGCTTTCTTCGTCTGCGACGGGATCGTAGCAGCACTCCAAACCCGCCTAGTTGCAACACACATCGCCATTCGTTCTCTACTCAACCTACGTTTCGTTTTTCTTTATCTGGCTTCCTTCTTCATCCTCAGTCCATCTATCGTCAACCTGGTCGTAACCATAGTCTGGAGACACTCGCGTTCACCAGAGCTTAGCGCTGACCACAGGTGCCACCTTGACATTGATGTTGTCTGGTCAGTTTATCCGTCAAAAGTGAATTGCGAGTCCAGTAATCGGGCGGCCTGGATAGGTCTCGCCACCGTTCGCGTGGTGCTCACCCTGTTGCTTGTTGTAAGGCTTCTTCTCGGACTGCTGTTGATGTTCATTGACTCGACTTCCTGACAGGTCTCTTTGCTTTTTACAACCTCCCGGTACAATATCACACGTCGCCCGTCGCAATACACGTACCGTCCGCGCAGACGGCGGCGACGTGGAAAGGAGGAACACAATCTCGACAATGCAACTCTAGTTGGCAGCGCCCTAACCCCTTCCGAGCCTGCCACGTCGATAATGCACCAAGCATCAGGCTCGCTGAATGGCCAACTCCCTGCTTTCCCCCGACCTCCCTTACGACACACTTCCCGTTCTACCACCAACTCCCGCCCCGACCGCCGCTCATGGCGGCTATCGGCATCTTCCTCAGGTGATCTGCAATGTCCCTCACCCGATACTCTCCATGAACGTTGCGATACTTTACCGGACGATGAGGGGTGCCACGATCCGGACCTCTCCTTGTCGCGATTTGATTCTGCGCTAGTGCAACAACGAATAACCGATGCCATCTATCTTTCACCCTCAGCTGCATCGCAACTGCCGGACCCTCTCTCTATCCGTGACGACCGGGAGCTTCACAACTTCGTCGACCGGTTTCGCACACTTGTTTCCCAAATCACCCGAGAGACCGAAGACGCCCTCGAATACGCTCAATCGGAACCATATGTTACCGAGAGGGAAGTCGAATCCGACGACGACGAATCAGACGAGGGGTATCCTCAGTGGTATTACCCTCACACTCCGATGCCTTCTCCAGCTGCTATGGGATTTGACGAGTTTGGTCGCCCAACTCCTTATCCCCCAGACGACCATATCCGGATTTTGAACCAATTTGTCCGACGGATGCCTACTATAGAGTCCTTAGGCTCTCGAGAACTGGCCAGTATCACCTCCTCGATGGGCAGAACGGATGGTGAGAGGATGACGAGCATGAGCATGCACACGCTCAGTCGTCCCCCTACCAGGACCATGACGGACTTTACGGGAAGTGAGCCACCGAGTCGAGCGGCTACTCCTGCTGTTAGTCTCACTCTGAATATGGGTGTCCTACCAGGACCCGCGGGGGGAGGAAGCTCGTCCGTGTATGGCTCACCACAAACGCCAAAGACACCCAGTTTCCGGAGCGTATCGGACGTGGGAGAGATGCCTGCAGACAGAGACGAATCTCCCCTGGACTCGGAACTTGGTATGCGCTCGCCAAGTTTGAGAGGTGGGAATGGACAGCTATCTCATAGTCGCAGCACTTTTTCGTTCCATACTGCCAACAGCGGGGGAACGGGGACAGTGAGCTCACCCACCTCGGAAGCTTTCGCCTCCACAAAGTCCAGTCCCAGCGTAGATACTAAGCAGCTCAGCTGAGAACACATACGTCGCCTCATTCATCCTTTGCCGTTTCTATTCTCTTGGGTTCCTTCTTCCACGATGGACTGATTTGAACACATCAACCTGTACCATCATATACACACTGTCTCACTACTGTAGCCTGCTTTACCGCACGTTCTTTGTTTTTTCTTTCTTGGTTTGTGCTGTCCGAGTGTAGAACCCTCTAATCTATCCATCCCGCCGCTCGCTTGCTGGCTTTTCCATCCGATATGTACGTGTACTATCACTACCGCATATAGTGCTATAATATTATAGCTGTGATAATTGCCTTAATCACTTGGCTCCGCAGGTCAGCCAAAACAGCAATTCCACCCTAGTAACGGATGGTTCTTCTCGCTTTGCTCTCGCGGTTCTTTCGCCTCGCGCTGTTCACTGACTGATGTATCATTACGGTGAACTGTCGCACCACCGCGCATTGGCCTTCTGGCGTGATCGGACGCCACATTTATCATTCGTGTCGCCCCATTTAGACTGAGAAGAGGTGTCTCTGTATAGCAGGCCTCGCAGCGAATAGCAAAGAATGGATGCATGTCAATGTACAACAGTGATTACCTATTAATGAACATTTACAATCGACATCGTCCAGTGTTACCGACAAAGTCCCGTGTCTCCAAAGTCCAATGACGCCCAATCAAGTACAGAACCCAGAACCCAGAGTCAATCATGCAACCTGCACAGAAGGATTATTGATCATACGTTCCGGGTATCTGTGGAGCAGCTTAATGCAACGGAGTCCAGGACAGAAGGATATAACGGTTACTTGGCTCTAATTCTAGATAGAAGCTCCTCCTCGTATATCTGATCTGGTCCCAGCTGGTTCCCCAGTGTGAGCCACCTTTGATACGAGAGAGCGTCGAGGTTAGTAGTCGACCATATAAGAGCAAGAATGAGGCAAATGAATACCCACCCCGGTCGAGTGTTATGCTTTCTACCAAAAATTTCCACCTTCCTTCCCCCAGGGCACATTCTCTCAATCAACCCATACGCCTCATCTGGCTTCCTACTTGTCTCTCTCACCTCTGAGACGATGACGTCCGTATCCACCCCCCGGTTGACCCATGAAGGAAACTTCAATTCCCCATTTTCGCCGAGATTAGTCTTGACCCCAACCAACATGTGTTCCTTAGTGTGGTTCAACCAATGACCCGTTCGACCTGTCCTTATGACTCTCTGCAATTGGTTTGTCTTGACCCAGACGACCTCGTCGATGCGAGTGTAACCCCATACGCGTAGACATTCCCGGCCGACTTCCATAGCGCGTCCCGTTACCCAGAGAAAGAGAAGGCCTTCGTCTTGGAGTGCAGGAATGGGCATAGCTCGCATTTCATCATCGGTCATGGTACCGTACGGTAACTGGTTGGGACAAATGTGAGCGACCCAAGCACTCGGTAGTAAGGAAAAGCAACTCACGCTCATATGGATATCCCATGGAGGGTCAGCCATGATAACATGAAACTTTCCGAGGACGGAGTAGTCAAAGCGACGCACGTCACAATTGATCCACTGAGGAGGTAGCTTCAAAAGGACAGTTGAGTCAAGTCTTCGAGGATATACCGTCAATGAAGCATACCGGTTTCGTTAGCTTCCCAGTAGGACCCAGTCCAATGTTCAACTTATGAGATCTCTTCTTAGCTCCCTCTCCATTGCGCGTTCGTGGCCCTGGATCTCCGTCATTTCCATCCCAATCAACCTCGTAGTGCAGGTATCGACAGGGAGCTTTCTCCTTCCCTCGTCCACCCGCTCCCAGACCAGAAGGGAGCGAGGTCGGACCTCTAGCACCAGGTGCCAGGACATGATTTTGACCGGGAAAGGGAGGTATCGAAGGCGATTGAGCGTAAGTCGGTTCGGAATAACAGGTATTCAGATAGGAACAGTGCCCCAGACTGGGATCCGTGTGTGGTCTGATTAACGGTCGAAAGTGTACTCTGTCACAGATACTAATAGTCGACGAAGATGAAGAGGGCGCGAGTGAGGGATCCAATCTCCGTGCTTTGGCACATTCCTCTTTTGTAATGTGGGTGCAAATGGGTTCAAATGCGCCTTCTTGAGACCGGAACTTTGGATGTAATTAGGATGGCACACTCCATAGCTGTGCATCGATAACTCACTTGTTCAGCCAGAATCCTTCCTTTTCCTGTACTCCTCTGCAGTATGGTGTAAACCTCCCTCTGTTCCTTGTTCAGACGCGACAGTCCAGTAACAAGTGCGCCATCCTGCTCCCCGCCCAAATCCTCTGGTTCCTCTCCCGCAGCCGAGTCAGCTTCCTCGTCGATGACGTGTTTCCTCTTTCGCAAGTTTCCAAGTGAAGGAAAAAACGATTGCGTTGTCGTTGTCTGACCATTGGCGAGTGAGATATCCGTCACGGTGAATTCGCCCTGGTCTCGAGTGAAGCATAGTTCTCCTTGGTCCCAATCATGGGATATACCAGCAAGTATCTCTTCAAACCGAGAAAGATCTGTTAAACGAAACCGAGGAGGTACGGAGGAGTCTGGAAAGAGGTCGTGTGGTACTTTGAAGGCGATGATGCGACCCAGAAGCTCTCTGGAGGTGATTGGAGTCGAGAGCTTGCCATCGCTAACTAGAGTGTGTATAGCAGTAGTAGCCACAATCCTGAGCTTCTCATTCGTAGACATGAACCTGTTTGAAGCCTTGAGTTCTGGACGTGGTGGGGAAAGGAAAGGCGAAAGTCGTAGAAGCGCCCGTGAGGTATTCGCTTGCCTTCAAACAGGCGCTAGTGCCTTGACCAATGCTTCGACAATCCTGCCAGGCTGCCTCAAGAGCTACGAGAACATGTTCCTTCCAACGGTCTATACCGTCGTCAGTTCGCTATTATAGACGTGTTAAAGGTCTCACAGGCTCGACAAGTGATGCTCGAGACGAACGACTTCTCAAGGTTCGTGTATTTAAATTTGGTTCAGTACTTCCTCTACAAGAACTTCTCTTTGTCAGAAACTCGAGGCGCAACTGGCGGCGGTCAAGGAGCAGATGAAAGCTGAGGAAGACGATGCGATGGGCGTTCTTGAAAAGCATGCAAATAATTCCCAAGCTGAAGGTGTGTAGTTCCTGACCTCTCGCTCATCGTTCGGGCTAATAGCGAGCTCTCCAGGTCACAATGCATACTTCTGGGAACGAACATTGACCGAGGATGACCGCAAGCAGCTTGAAAAGCTCGAAATCAAATCGAGTAAGCAATGGGAGTTGCTTCAACATAACTAATACTATACTGACCTCACAATATTCTCGAATAGTGGAGGATCTTCAGAAAGCGTATCACGAAGCCGATATAGCGATGACTACTCCCCCATTCCCTTCGCTAGAGTCCCTCGAGCCCCGCCTGCAAGTTGCGCACGAGCTGCACAAACTCATTCCCGAACGAATAGCCGCTTCGCGTCGCGAAAGAAGCGCGGCAAGGCTGAAGAAGTTCTTCGGTGGTCTCATATAGCAGTCGTACGGGCAGAGCAAGCAAGCATGTTACACTATGTTTATCCTAATCCAGAGCAGTAGCAGAGCACGAATTCGTATCCTTTAGCATCGATCCACAAAAGTGCCTTCATTGTCGTCCCATCCGAGGATCGTGGAGTCAACACCGAGTTGCCTCAGCATCGTCCCAACCGTGGGCTCTGGTTTATCTTCGTCGTCGTCGCAGTCGTCTCTCGCAGGTGGCTGCTCGTCCACGTCCATCACTTCGACCTCTCCAGAACCTTCCATGGACGACTCTGAACTCGTGGCGGCCCACCCCCAACTTCCATCTCGATCTTCGATCTTCGCTCGCTTCGTACCTTCCTGGGTGTTCCAACCCCAACTTTCCTCAAACTTCCTCACACCCCCACCACCCCAAGAGCCTCCAGACTCTTCCCCCTCTCTCGCAAGCTCGAACAACTGGTAGGAAACCTCTCGACCGGCTTCCGTCCAAGTCTTGATAAGATCCTTCAACACGACCTCCTCTTGCTCCTTCTTTACCTTGACCGCACGTCTCAGCAGTTGCACCTTCCTCTCGAGCATTTGGATCGAAGGGGTGAGACGAATTGAAGACTTTCCAGCGGAAGCCGCCGCGGTAGCACTCAACGGTGACTTGAACTGTGCTCCAGCGCGAACGGTGCGATGCTTCTTGTCCACAGCAATCGGGTTTGGATTCACGTTTTCTCTTTCCTTGTTCTTCTCCTTTATCTCTTGCAGTTCGGCATGGGGGTTGACCAGAGGGGAAGCGGACCTCGACGGCAGTGACAGTGTTGCGGAAGAGGCCCCAGTCGATAGATCTGTTTCGGAATCTTCGTGTTTCGGACCCTGTATGAGTGGCGAGCGGAAGGGAGTAGACAGTTTTTTCAGTGCTTTGTTCTGGGAGGCAAACGTAGGTCGTTTTGGAGCGGGTGTTCGTATCATTTCAGGCTGAGGAGGGGGTCAGTAATGCGACTTCACGGCAAAAGGGGAGACAAATTACAGTGCATTGCGCCTTGCCTTCAAGAGCTGAATTGATTTTGACGTTCACGGACTATATTCTTTCAGTACATGGTAGGTGAGTGAAGAAATCGCAACGCACCTGGAGGTTACCTGTGGTGTCATTTGGACAATGCCCTCCTTGCTGTACCGAGTCTTCCCCGTCGCTGTCCTGGTGCACAGGTAGGTCATCGAACGTCTGAAGATGCGTTGTAGAAACGTATGCACGTTCTTGAGAAGAGGGGTCTAATCTTGAAACCTCAGATGTAGGCGATGAGTCGATCGAGTCAGAGCCAGGTAATTGAGTGTCATCAGAAGGTCCTTGAGAGGAACGTATAGCTTGAGCATCATCTGTGTCGTAAATTGGAGACAGGTCTGTAGGGACAGGAACAGCGAGAGAGGCAGGTGGCGAGCATGATAACGGGCGAGAGACGAAGACTTTGTCCAGTAAGCTGGGAGAGGCCGCAGTAAACGGATCCGCTGTCGAAGAGAGAGAGATTTGCTGCTCTTGTGGCTTCATGTCTGAGGCTTCTTCCTAAAGCCAAGGATGAGTTCTCATCTCGAGCAAGACTAGCAGAAGACGGACTTACAGGACTAGTGGCAGAATCAAGCTTCAATTCGGGGATGCTGGACACGGAAGAAGTCTGAGATGAAGCGCGAGGGGAGGAGGTAAAGATTTGAGGGCTGGAGGTGGGAGGTGGGGAGGACGCTACATCCAATGGGGGCGAGGAGCGGGGCAGGTCATAGCTTTCGTGTCCACACTCACGAATCGTTTCAGAGAGACAGGAAGTTTGAGGGTCAACATTGGAGTGTCCTGAGGCGACCACCTGAGATCCGTTGACATCGACATCGACAGCAAAAGAGGAATGATGTTGGACAGAAATGAAATCGCATCTTGGCCCGGTTTCTTGGTGCCCATCTATATGCTGAGTTTCACCATGTGATTGGCTATTGGCCATATTTTGAGGTTCCTCTTGCTCAAGTGCATACCCAACTAAATCACTGAAGGCTTCATCATTGGCCATAGAGAAGCTGTCTGGCGTAGCCTCATTCGTGTGGTCCGCGGCTGGCTGTGGGCTTTGATCGATAACAGAGGACGGGACGTGTTCAGGGTCAGGGCAAACGGGGGATCGTATAGAAGCGAGACAGGCATCGCGATCTGAGTTGATTCTGGGGGTAGAGGGAGCTCCCTGAACTTGTTCGTTGTCCGCAATGTGGTCAAGATCCATCTGCAAGCATTGGAGTTCTCAGTGAGACGTCAACATTCAGACTTATAGAATACTTGCGACAGCAAGGTCGGAACATCGAAGGATTGTATATTCGGGAAAAATGAACTCCGATCGAGCGTCTGGTGGCTTGCGAGAAATAGAGTTGGAGGATTGGTCTTCCGTGATAGATGCCTGGGTATATGCGAGTAAGTGGACATTAACATCAGGTCTTTACGAGACAGTCACTTGAGAGGGAGTCATATCCCCAAAACATGGGCCAGAGAGTATATTGGATTGTGTCTGTGGTGCACTCGTCGCGTCAAAACACTGACAATAGCAACATTCAAATCTAAACTTACGCCGGTGTCAGAGTCTGTAGCAGGAGGCGAATCCTAGAAAGAATTTCAATAAAATCTTGGAAACATGAAATGCGTATGCGCTCACATACATTGCGAGCAACGCTGTCGGGTGTCGACATGGAGGTTGTGGATGAGGCAGACTGATACAACCATTAGTTTCAACGCGAGTCATTCGGACTTTGCCGACTCAATGCACCTTGTCCTTCGCCACCACTGCTCTGTTCGCTTCTGGTCTCCTCGCCTCTTTTTTCATGACGCTCCACAGACCTTCTTCGCTGATGCTCTGGCAGGTGTGATTCATTTTCCACAATCGCTCCCATCCCCTACACATAATTCCGAGCCTATCGAACTTACTGGTAACCGAGCTCTATTTAACATGGAACGCGCCTCAACGATATTCTTGAGAACTTTGGCCTCTCATTCCCTCGCTCTACACCTCTCATGCGTTCTTCGTTCGTCATAGCCTTGGCGGTATTGCCAGGGGTGCTGAGTGCCACGTTACCCCTCGCGTTGGGACCGTTAAAATCCCTCTCGAGAAACGGTCCAAACTCGTAAACAGCGACGGTGTGGTGAACAAAGATGTCCTTACACGACAACTCGTTCGAACTGAGAAGTAACCTCACTTCTTTGGTTACCTTGTCCCGGTACTGACACCCAATCGCAGTAAAATCCAACGAGGATTCAAAGCATTCAAACAGAACAAGGGGTTCTCTCATCCATTGGACAGAAAGAAGATTGGTAAACGAGATGTCGGTAAAGGTGATCTGACGAATGCCGACGAAGCCTTGTGGTATGGGATAATCAGTGTCGGTACGCCTCCGACCGACTTTACCGGTAAGTATTGAGTTTTTCTTCGGTTCGAGGCTAATCTCAAGCTGTACCTTTTACACTCACCCGCAGTGGACTTTGATACTGGTACGTTGCTTATTGGACCTTACTGTAGCCACTATCTCACCTGGACATCATGGAGCATAGGGAGCAGCGACCTATTCTTACCGGGCGCGAACTGCAGAGTGAATTGCGACGGCCACAAGATATACGATACTAGTTTCAGCTCCACTGCTCAGGATAAGCGCGATACTTTTGCACTGGCATTCGGCGATGGCTCAGTAGTGGAGGGGGAGGTATTCAGCGACACTGTAGCCTTCGCAGATCTCATAGTAAGCAAACTGGACGTTCTGACGGCGACCCAGCCTTGAACTCTTGCTCGGAATTATAGGCTACAGATCAAGCCGTTGGCGCAGCCACCCAGTATTCGGACGGCTTTGCGATAGACCAATTCCCCCCAGACGGCTTGCTTGGAATGGGATTCCCCGAGATATCCGAATTCAAAGAGAATCCGTTCTTCCATTCATTGGTTGCTCAGGGCAAAACGACCGAACCTGTTTTTGCCTTTAGATTGGCGACATCTGGCTCGGAGCTTACCATGGGGGGGATCGATCGCTCAAAGTTCACCGGAGAGTTAACCCAAGTTCCAGTAACTCAAAAGGTATTTTCTATCTGTGTCTTGTCAATCACGTTCTCATAGTTGCGGCAGGGATTCTGGGAAATAGAGTTGACGGTGTAAATGTTTCTGGCAAAACCCCTGTAGGACCCGTTCATGCAATTGTCGACACTGGCACGGCTCTGCTCTTGGGGGATGAAAAGGGCGTCAAAGCCGTCTATGATGCCATTCCCGGATCTAAAGATGCTTCAGATACTGCTGGTCCCGGATTCTTTACTGGTATGTCGTCTTATCACCGTCGTATACAGGCGATGAAAGTTCATACATTCATAGTTCCTTGCAACTCCATCTCGAACGTCTCGCTCACCTTAGGCTCAGAGCCTTTCCCGATTTCCGCAGACACATTCAATCTTGGGCAAGTGGCTGAAGGCTCGAGTGACTGTGTTGGTGGGCTTGCAAGTGCAGATACTCCAGGTGCGTAATCCGACCCGCCTGGATCCTCCTCTGACAACTCTGTACCAGACGGTCTTTGGGTACTAGGTGACGTCTTCTTGCAGAACGTTTACACAGGTGAGCACGTCGATTTGCTCCTCGATCCAGCCAGTTGACATCGTCCGATGTCCAGTTTTCGATGTCGAGAAAGAACAAGTTGGTTTTGCAACACCTGCCTCGGATGCGGTCGATATCCAAATCTAATTGTAAGGATAACTTGAATGTAAAACCTCGAACTTCGAAACAAAGTATCTTTCCTCAACCCTGGACCCTCTCCCTGTTTGATCTCTTCGATGGGTCTTGCCATTGTGTCTGGCCAACTACTCGTCAAATTTTGCCGACGACAGAAGTGCCTGAGGACCGTGTGGAGTAAGACTTGATGGAGAGAGACTCGGAATGGCCACCCCGGTCAACGGTCGCTAAATGGTCAACCCAGTCCTCGTCTTCAGACTCCCCTTACATCTATGATCTCGCCACATCTCAACCATTCCAGCAACGTCTCACACCACTGCTTCTCCAGCGTCACATCTTGCTCTCTTCAAAATTCTGATTTCGATGTGCCTCTCAGCGATCTCAATTGGTAAGTTGATGCTGCAGTTGGCTGGAGTTCGTGTCGCCACAACCCCGATCCAAGTTAGCTTCGATTCAAGGCGGTTGTCAGACCTGCCTCTAAGGTACTGGTACAATCGACTTGATTCTGATACCGGTCCACTATTGCTTGATGTATATGGCCCTGCTAGTGCGCAGTCTAGTCATAGTACGGCTCGACAGTGGGTGGGGAGTTATTTCGTGAGCTATTGTCGCGGACCACGGTCGGAGGACGCCACGCGACAGTCGCTTGTAGATTATGCTTCTTTCTCGAGCTCAGATTCCACCTCGCGAGTTACCCTTCGTTGATAAAGATCAACGAAGGGACAGCAGAGTTTCTCAGTACGGTACTATTGAGGAAAAGAGTGTTCGAGGATTGGAGCGCGATGCATGCACCTGGTATATCATCTATGATAAAAGTGGCGCAGACTGTAGCGATTCCTCACGGAGTGGGTATCCTTATAATTATCACACAACATGATCTTTGAGGCATTCAGTGCTAAACTTAGTACTTGTATACATTGCGCAACGTAAAAGTCTGTATACTACATTATGGATGGGTGGCGTTATCAGGTGGAACTTGTGGTCGACCGTCGAGGCAGACTGATTGAAATTATGACGCTGGACATCGTCCGGACTTTGCCGAAATCCATGTTGTCAATCACTACCACCTGCACAATCGGCGGCCTCCTTTGCATTCCTCTGGTTGACCACGTCTAAATCTGCCTCATTTTATCTCACACTTCCTTCTCACGCTCCACCGGCTTTCTTTGCTAGTGCTATACTTCCATGGATCCAATATCGATTCAGTTCCTTTCTCACTGACCTCAAAGGTTAATGCTCAGACGCTCCCACCGTCTCCACTTACACATTCTGACGAACCTATCGACATGGGTCTTTTACTGATAACTGAGCTCTATTTAACATGGAACGCGACTCAACGATATCATTGACAACTTTGGCTCTCATCCCCCCACTCTATACCTCCCATGCGTTCCTCTCTTGTCATAGCCTTGGCAGTATTGCCAGGCGTACTGGGTGCTACGATACCCACACGTGTTGGTACCGTCAAAATCCCTCTCGAGAAGAGGTCCGGACTCGTAGACAAGAATGGTGTGGTGAATAAAGACGCCCTCACACGACAACTCGTCCGCACTGAGAAGTACCCCTATTTCCCTGGTTATTGTGTCTCAGTTCTGACGTTCAATTGCAGCAAGATCCAACGTGGATTCGAAGCGTTTAGGCAGAACACGGGGTCCTCTCATCCATTGGATAGGAAGAAGACGAATAGACGAGCTGTTGGTAGCGGTCCTCTGACGGATGTTGATGAGGTCCTTTGGTTCGGGTCAATCAGTGTCGGCACGCCTGCGTCTGAGTTCACAGGTAGGAATCATTATCCCCAGCCTGAATTCAATCTCAAACTTGCCTTTTGACGCTTGTCCACAGTCGACTTCGACACTGGTACGTTTTTCATTGGACCTTAGTCTAGCCACCGATCTCAGAAAAGATGACATGTATCGCAGGGAGCAGCGATCTGTTCCTACCGGGCGCGAATTGCAATGTGAATTGCGAAGGCCACAAGGTCTACAACACCGACTCCAGTTCCACTGCTCAAGATCAGGACGACACTTTTGCACTGGCATTCGGCGATGGCTCAACAGTGGAGGGGGAGGTGTTTCACGATACTGTAACCTTCGCAGATCTCACGGTAAGCAAACTGAATGTCCTGACGACGACCCAACCTCAAAATGTCGCTCGGAAAAATAGGCCACAAATCAAGCCGTGGGTTCATCCGATAGGTATTCGGATGGCTTTGCAGTGGAGAACTTCCCCCCAGACGGCTTGCTCGGAATGGCGTTCCCCCAGATATCCGTATTCGAGGAGAACCCGTTCTTCCAGTCACTGGTCGCTCAGGGACAGACGACCGAACCTGTTTTCGCCTTTAGATTAGCGACATCTGGCTCAGAACTCACTATGGGCGGAACCGATAGTTCGCAGTTTACCGGACAATTAACCCAAGTCCCAGTAACGACTCAAGTAAGGAGCCCGCTCCAGTGTCCTTTCGATCGCATTCTCACAGTCGCGGCAGGGATTCTGGCAGATAGATGTCGACGGTGCAAGTGTTTCCGGCCAAACTCCTGTGGGAACCTTCAGTGCAATAGTCGACACAGGCACGACTCTCCTCTTGGGAGATGACGACAGCGTCAACGATTTCTATGCTGCTATTCCCGGAGCTCAAGATGCTTCAGACACCATCGGCCCCGGATTCTTTACCAGTACGCTGTTTTCTCGTCCTCGTATATCGAAAGCTCATCCCGCGTTTGCAGTTCCTTGCGATTCCTTCCCAACTGACATCTCGATTAAACTCGGCTCACGGTCTTTCCCGATTTCCCCAGAGACGTTCAATCTTGGGCTCGTGGCCATAGGCTCAAGTGACTGCGTCGGCGGGCTTGCAACTGGGGGACCTCAAGGTGTGTTATCTGACCTCTGCCGCGGATCAGTTCTTTTCTGACAATCTCGTGTACCAGGTCTTTGGGTGTTGGGTGACGTCTTCCTGCAGAATGTTTACACGGGTAAGCACGCGAATTCTTTCTTCGATTCAGCTGATCAATATCGTCCGGTGGCCAGTTTTCGATGTCGGGAATACCCAAGTTGGTTTTGCAACACCCGCCTGAGAGGTATGGTCATTCCCATTCCCATTCTCAATGTAAGGGCGATCGTAATCTGTACATTAGTAAACGAAATCAAACAAACAAACAAATTCTCTTCTCGACTTGTGCGCAGTTCCAATCCATTTCGTTATTCTTCGTGACCTCCCCGTCTACGGTCTCTAGCTGACTATCCGAAGAGATATCCGAGGATGGCGAGAAGTCACGTATGGGAAAGGAGTCGCTGGAGCAGCATCTTTCGACCGACTTCGCAGTCCTGATCTCATTACCAGTTATCTTGAGTTAACCGCTTTCTTTACAACCGTTTGTCGAGCCAGTTTCGGGAAGGTTCACTGTTTTCATTGAAACCGACAGAGTTCTCATCTGGGTACGGAGACATTAGAGCTTTTCACGCTATCATTCCTGGTCCTCGAGATGCCTTGGAGACGGACTCTGAGCCAGTATGTCGTTCCCTCCTGGTATCCATCGCGTGATATTTGCCCCGTTTCAATAGTCCCTTGCGCCCCGCCCAAGGCATCTGATTGAAGATTGGCCTCAAGTCGAGGGGTGTCCCAATTTTATCCACCGCGTTCGATCTTGGGCCTGTGGCCGAAGGTTCGCGTGAGTGCATCGGTGGGATTGTAGTTCGAGGACCTCCTGGTGGGGAATCTGATATATCGTGAAATGGACATGTCCCTTCTAACAATTCTAATATTTAGGCCTCGGGGCGCTGGGTGGCGTTCCCCGGGGAAACGGGTCAGCCTCCATTCAGCCCTCACTTCAACTGACCACCTTCTCCCCACACAGTTTACGGTGTCGGCCAAAACGAGGTGTTCGTGCAGCACCCGTGTGAGTAGAAGGATCGAAGAATATCTGTGAAACTCCATTCCCATTGTAGGACTAGCTGTACAATCCCTCGTTCGAGACGTGTTTTCCCAAACGAATCCACAAAACGAAACGGATAATAATTACTTCTTCCTAACTTGGGCCTGAACTCGAGGGTCTCCTCGTTCATTCCTCTTGCGTAACTTTTCCTGTCTCTTGCTCGTCGCGGGCTCGGCATTATCGGTGTCAGCGCCCTGTGATCCAGGCGAGCGCGAGAAGAACATGGGAGATATAACCGAGGTCCAGAGTTTGAACACAGCGTAGAGCGGGATCTATTTGGCAACAATTCGATTTCCTCAGAGAAGTGCAACAAATGCCGAGTTCACAGCGGGACGCACCACCATATACAACCACCAGAACCATTCACCGAAGGCGCCGCTTCCAACTTGACAGGCCCCTGTGAGAAAAGAGGGTTTATTTTCAGATTCGAGAGTCCAATCTTGGAGAGTTTTGGTAGAGACTCACACGTCACGTAGAGCACGTCAAAGCACCACTCGGTCACACCAGGTTGGCTGAGGTCCTCTCCATAAGAGATAAGAGTGCCGGTCGTAGGGTCGCGTCGTGTGCTGCCAATCTTGATGAGATAGTTGGATAGATATAGCGCGGGTAAAAACGTCGCGATATAAAGCACCAATGAGGATTTGGAAGGAGGAAGAGAGTCACGTCTGAAGAGTAAGCGAAGGACGATGGAAATAATTGTCGGAATCATCATCCCGAGCTTAAGGTTTTTCACTGTAGCTTCATTCTGGCTGGCTGGATCAAAATATGAGCATAGTAAGTTCATGAGTTTCACGCGAGCTCGGAGTGACATACCTATGCGTTTAGCAGAGGCGTTGGCCATTTTTCTAAGCAGATGGATGACGCGGACGAAGGAGGTTGCAGGGTCAATTTGGCGCGACTCGTCGGCATCAACGACGCCTGTGAAATTTAGACTCGGCGCTAACCACATATGAATGCTACCGCTTCGTCTTCAGAGGACCCTTCTGCAAGAGGGCTCATAGCTCAAGCAATACACGCGAATCAAGCACACCAGTATGCTTTGACAAAGTATGCTGAGCGTCTTACGGAGGAACTGAAGGAGATTGATTCCCTTCTGGTGCGTCGTTTTACTATTGCTCTCTGCACAACGTGCTCATGATTACCTCAACAGAAAGCAGCGGATGCAGAACAACACGAAGATGACGCTGTGGAAGAAGATATTCAGATCGTGGGTGCCATAGCCGCGAAAAGTCCCATCAATGCGCACGACCTCTTGAAGAGTGTAAGTAGTCGATGATTTCTGTGCTACCGTACTCTTACCCAAGAACAGGAATCTCCGTTCTATGCAGAAGCAAAAGCCAGGAGTTTATATACGAGTTACACTCATTCACGTCCAAGTGCGTTCCACCATACTCAGTCTGTCTCTTCCCAGCACTGACTAGGGCCCAGTGAAGAACAGGGAGCTTGACACTTTGACTGATGCGGTCGCGGATGAGTTTCGACGATTGAGAGCCATTGACCATCGGAAGAGGTGCGTTATTGTCTGCTTGTACATATGCACATTCTCACTTGTCTGCATTGCAGGGGACTTGGCATACCGAACAGGTTCGAACCAGTCGATATGAATGGTGATACTAAAGACGTTGATTGGAAAATTGTAGCTGAGAAGGTGCGATTCACTACCCTTATCCACGTCTCATTACTCCTCATAAGTTTTCACTTGGTTCAGGTGTCGGACGTCGCGACCTTTCCACGATCGGCAGAGGAATGTAAAGTCAAGTGGTTAGGGTTCAAGCAGCCTCGACTGAATCACGAAGAATGGGGGGAGTCTGAAATCAAACGGCTCCATGAGATTGTCAAGGATCGACAGGAACAGGGGAAGGTTGATTGGGTTGAGGTCGCACAAGCTCTCGGAGTGAGTAGGTTCCTGTCATCTTCGAGGAGCAAATGCTTACGGTGCCCTTGACTCCCAGACGAACAGAGTTCCTATCGACTGCATGAGGAACGCCATCCCTCGTCCGCGCCATCTTTGGGACACAGAATCAGACAAGAGACTCGTTGAAGCTGTCAAACTTTACGGTCAGAATAACTGGAGTCTATGTGAGATAAATACTTGTTCATTCACACCTATGCGGAGAAAATCTGACGTCAATCCTTCGATAGGTGCACGCTACGTATCGGAAAATACCAACGCGTCTCAATGTCAAGGTCGCTACCAGCGCACCATCAACCCTCACATCAGAAGAGACGGTTGGACCATTGAAGAAGACGAGAAAATCATCGCTGCTGTCGCGACCTATGGTCCATCTTGGCAAGAGGTCGCCTCGTTCGTACCAGGTCGCACAAATGACCAATGCAGAGAGAGGTACCAGGCGGCGTTGGGCAGCGTACCGGGACGAAGGGAGGGTCTTTGGAAACCGGACGAAGATGAAAAACTCTTGGAGGCCGTTAAAATACATGGTCACAAGTGGAAGTTGGTCAGCGCTCACATGGACTACACGCGTTCTGTAGGACAGGTGGGGTTTGAGTCGTTCCTTGACGATTACCACTGAGTTTTATCTCCTAGTGCCGAACCCACTACGTCAAGTTACAGAAAGACTTGGCTGGCGGCTCTAGTTCCCGAGGAGCTTCAGCTGCGCCGAATGCGTCTACACCTCCAGCACCAGACGATGCAACACCACCTCCGCCGCCTTCAGCACCAGCACCCCCCCCCACCCCCACCCCCAGCGCCTTCAGCATCATCTGATTTCCTAATTCTCGTTCCACCGTCAGTTGTAACTGCGGGTTCTATGGGCCCGCCAGCCTCCTCTACAACGGCCACTATGTCCACTCCCCAAGAACCACCACCCAAGCCGAAACCTAAAAGAAAGCCTGCGAAAGCGAAAGGGAAAGCCAAGGAAATTGCTCTGCCGGCCGCCCCTGCGGAACCAACCACGGTTACAATGCCAATGGACATTGACCCTCCCACTACTAGTACAACCACAACATCTACCAGTACAGATTCAACGCCATCACGCCCCAGACCCAAACCCAAACCTGCGAAAAAGGCTGCAACGGAACGGAATACCCCGCCAAACACGAGTGGAGCAGAGGCGACACTCAATGCAGCGACCCCACAAGCGCCTTCTGAGTCTGCATGGACAGTGTTGATGCTGGATGGCAACACTCCAACAGTTACGGACACTCAGAAAGCCAGCCAGCTAGTGGAACAACCGGAACAGGAACAAGACGAGCTCATGGAGGACGAGGAACCAACGTCGTCAGCACCTGCACGGAAAAGAGGGCGCCCGCGAACATCTACGACCGATCCTCCCACCCGGCCTACAACCAAACCCAAACCTACTCCTCGGGCTGCCGTTGTAACAGGTTCTCGACAGTCTCGACGTTTAGCTGATAAAAAGGGTGGTGCTTCAGATACATGATTCCCGACTAGGTGGTAGTATGTACACATGAATGTACTAGGCATCAAGTCCTTCCAACTTTCCACTTCTTGCGAGGTCGTATGTTCACTTCCCAGTTGACTATATGACCCAATAACTCGGCGTCTTCCTGGTTAGAGTTGTCCTCTGTAGCCAATAGCAAGTTCTTCAAAGATTCTTGGACGAGGCCTGCGGTCTTGAGCTTCTTTTCGAGAGATGGTAAAGCTGCTTTCTTGGGTGGAGATATCTGAAAGAAGATCGTTGAGGGATCATGACCAGAAGATCGTATAGGCAGCATACCGGTGTTTGGAGATACGTGTGCTTTGGTGGAAGCTTGGGATATCCAGGGGGTAAATTACGAATCGTCGACGGTATATTCGGAGGCGTGTCTTCTTCGTCTGAGGGTAATAGCTCTGGGGTAGATGGACGCGATTCTTGCGAGAACAGTTCCGCATTATGGAACGTGTCTGGTGCCTCTGTAAAGCTCATTCAGCAAAACGCCGCTTTAGGAACGAACAGAGAAACTCACTTCTTTTCCTCTTGTTCGTCTTTGCTTTGACTTGACGCAGGTTTTCCGTCGGAAGCCCGTAATCATCACAAGTCCGTAACACATCCGTCGCGACTGGTCCCGAGCGATTCGACAGCTCTGCGTATTCGTGTGCATGGAGATAGAGCCGCTGGACAACTGCAAGGCAAAAGAACGGGCATGAGCTTCTGGAATTGCTTGATCCTTGGCATTTAGCATTGAAGAAAACATACAAGCAGCTACTTCCTGCTCTAATCGCTCCATAGCGGCAGCCTGGGCCCCGTCAAACCCAGCACCCTTCAACTCGGACGAGATCAACTTCCTAACGCATGTGGACGCAACTGAAGGTGTGACTGCGGGTTGAACGGGAGACGGCGGTCTAGGTGGTTCTTGCGAGGCTGAATTCGTGGAAACCGCGAATTGAAGGTGGGGAAAAGCAGGGTAAAAAGTTGGTTTCGGGACGTTCAAATTCGGGGCTGGATTGGGGGCAGGGATGGGTGTACTGGTGTTCATGTTGAGATTATTCGTGTTATTGACATTGGCGTTGTTGTTGTTGATGGTGGTTGTGGGAGCAGGAAGATTGGCAAAGGCACTGGCTGGGATCATTGGGTACGGGTTGATGGACATGAGAGAATTGAACCAACCCAAGCCCCGCGTAGTGCGCGCGTCAAGCTTGTGGCTCTGCGGCTTACACATGACTCGATAATAATAATGCACGATGTGATGCCCGTTTTGTTTCTCTTCCTCATTCCACATCGTTAGGTTTCCCTTCATACATTACTATGGGCGGAACTCTGCAGCCTCCAGCACCCTCTGCGCCGATACAGACTGAGGAAGAGCATCTCTCTCGTCCAGAGATCGTTGGGCCAGAATCACCTGAAGAACCATACCCAATTCGGCTCGGTGGTGCTGTTCAGAAGGGATTTGGTAGAGGTGGGAAGGACCTAGGATGCCCCACAGGTATGTTCGTATCCCTCGGTAGATGGACAGAATCTCACCTCCGCTCTAGCCAATCTACCTGATGAATCTATCTCGGCAATGAGCTCGACAGTCAAGACCGGCGTTTATTATGGTTATGCCCAGATCATTCCGACAGGGTCGTCAGATTTCACAGACGAAGACAAGCAAGTTCTGCCAATGGTCATGAGCCTAGGGTGGAACCCGTTCTACAAGAACAAGCGTCTGACGGCGGTACGTTCCCCACAGTCCAAACACTCCGCGCTTGACTCACGAGCTTTCAGGAAATACACATTATGCACGAGTTCAAGAACGATTTCTATGGCATTGAGGTCAAAGCTGTCGTTTTGGGATATATACGACCTGAACTTGACTTTACATCTCGAGGTGGGATACTCACTTCTTTCTACCTCACATCCTTGCTAATATCTGCACAGAGGCCCTCATAGAGGACATCGAGATGGACAAGCGGGTGGCTATCAAGTCACTTGAACGACCCGAATACAAGAAGTATGCCAACGATTCCTATTTCAGCCTCGAAGCATGAGTCGAGAAGGGTCGTATGTGTGCATTAGATGTAGATTATTAGAGCTGTATGTTACAACGCGCAACTGTAGTGCGTATTGGGATGTAACGAAAGTCGGATTTCCGGATGGACCACCGAAATAGAACACTAATGTCGTTCCTTGTAGTCTGAGAGACTCAGTCAACGATATCATAACAGCGAAGGGAACTAGCCCACATACCCAAGCTCTAAAGTCGTCTGGCCTTCTTTGCCCTTGTTCCTCCAATTTTCAACGGAGTCCTATCAGTGACACTTACAATCAACTGACGGACTCCGTCACCCTCTGCAGTCAACAGCGCCTTCTGCATGGCTTCCCTTCCCTGTCCGAACCCTTTGAAGAACAACTCGACATACATGGGCCCAACCTTCGCCTCCTGCTCCCTGATTCTGTCAAACACCCTGACAGAGCACTGGTACCCAGCTTCATAGCCAGACCGTGCACCCCGCTTGAATCCACACGAACCTCCAGAGAAATTCGCTATGGTAGACCCATCAGGCGCGGTGAAGCTAGCAATAGTATTGTGACGCGTAGAATGGCAGTGAAGACGGTATTTGGGTCGTGTATAGGTCATGGCGGATGTGGCTTGTCTACCTCGCGGTGGACGAGCTTTTGGGTAATTGCCCCCAACGGGTGGTGTTTCTGGAGTGGCCATTCTGGAGGCATTTTGTATGTCGTTGAGTAGAGCACTGGCGGGGTCGAGATGAGGAGGGGTTTCAACGTCCGGAGGCGAAGCATTCGGTGAAGCATTCGGTGAAGAGGCCTTGGGCGTAGAGTTATTCGAAGAACCTAATTCTCCTGAGGCGGGTGGTAATTGCTGAGAATATCTAGCAGCCAGAGACGTGCTCTTTGAGACTGAGCGCAGAGAATTGCGCCATGTTTGCAGTCCGAGCATGGAGGAGAGAATTGAAGTCAAGGTCAAGAGTTGTTTTTTTCCGAAATTGATTTGTTTGGCTGGCTGGACATCGTTTCGGACACGCGCGGAACGAACTCGGTCACCTCTAAGTCTTGTTCTCTCTCCTCCATCACTCCCGCCATGGCAGTGAGTCCTTTGTCCTTCTGAATGATATCTCATGCTGAATTTTGCTTCATAGCTCTCTGCAACCGTTTATAACACCATCTTCAAGCGCAACAGTACGACAGGAACTCTCTCATACAAACTAACCTCTCATTTTTCCTGAACAGGTGTCTACGTTGCATCCGTCTTCTCTGCCGCCTTTGCATTCGGAATTGGCTTCGATACTGCAGTTACATCCTTCTGGGATCGTTGGAACGCAGGGGTATGCTCAACTCAGTCTTGATACACAGGTCATGTTCGTTTACCCTTCTTTTCACTACAGAAACAGTGGAAGGACATCCGTCACAAATACATCGAAGAAGAGTAGATCATCAATAGCACTGTTTTCAAAATGAAGCATTAGACGAGACAATAACCTTAGTTCGAGCTTTATTAATGGGAAGTTGCTGATTGGATATCAAGTATCGGTCTTCTCCATACCACTACGTTGTCTAGTCCTAATATCTGCCTTCATTTCCTGCACTCCCTGTCTCAATTCACTCTCCTTGTCGTCCGAAGTCCAAGCGCCGTCAATGATACTCCAAGTTTCCCCGGGATTCCCTCCTTTCTTTGGCGTCCGAACCTTCCAGCCTTTCTCCCGTTTCAACTGACCGACGTAACCCACCTCGGCAATGCTCCTACGAACGGTCAACTCTTTCTCGACTTGCTCTTTGCTCAACCTTGACAGCAAGTGTGCTGGAAGTCCTTTTCGCTGACGGCGACGAGTGGATTTCAATACCTCACCACGACGTTCCCGTTCCTTTTCTCTCGTCTTATTCTCCCATTTGTTCCGTCGTGCAAGCGCGACCTGAGCGAGTAACCCTGGAGGGTAAGGACCCAGGAACCTTTCCAACTGTGCACGTTGGCCAGCACGTAGTGTCCGAGTTGTTTCGGCCATTGGCGCGACTGGAAAAGAAAAGCCAAGGTGAAAATCACTTCAGATCAGCCAGAAGACTGCACATTACCCCATTCTGTGTACGCTTCTCCGCTCCATACGTTTTCACGCTCGCGACTCTTTCCAAGTAGTCCATCCTCGAACTGTCGTTCGTGTCGAGCCATATCTCTGTACTCGTTCAGGGTGTTGATCCTTGTGGAAACCCTATCCTTGCTTTTCATGCGTTTTACGATGATCCTGCTGATTTCCATGGGTTGAGGTTTCATTCGCGGTAGTGGGGGGTTATAAGGCGACCCGTGAAGTATTCCCCCTGTTAGAATGGGTCGGTTTCTCAAGCGGTGTTGCCATGCCTGAGTTGGCGCGAACTGAGTGGGGAGATGACAAGAGTAGGGCCAGAACGCGTACCAGTTCCTTGTCAATGAGAGTTCTCCAATGTTCTTTGTCTACCTTCGCTTTTATCATTCTGTCGTATCGGTCCAAGACCGCTTGATATCGTGTATCGCCTGAATGAGCCGTGTTGAATATCTCCAACCACTAGGTACGTCGGAGTTGGTCAGTCAGACGCAAGAGACCGAGAACTCGATAATACACACTTTGTACCCCCGCTTCAACTCCCTCTGTGTAGGCGCTGTAGCTGTCAGGTGTTGGTTACGCTTGAATATCTTCTTGACTCTCCATTGTATCTGATCTACCGGGAAAAGGGAAGGGTAGCAGATCAGCGAACGAAGTCTAGCATTCTGTGAGCGTTGGGAACCCACGTGAGACGTCGGTGCTGCCTTGAGAAGGCTTCTATACAGATGCAATGTCGGTACTCTATGAGCTGCGAGACGCCAGAAAGGAACGGTCGGTCGGACGCGTTTAAGAGGTGATATGAGCTTGACCAAGTTATTCCTAAATGATATGGATTCTAAGCTTGTAGAGTAGGGTGTAGACGAATATGAAGTTGAAGGGGTAGAGCTAGGATGTTTGCTCATGACATGGCTCATGAAATAGCTATGTGAAAGTGAGCAGCGGATTCGGAAGATGGGAGTTGGCGGATAGAAATTCTGCCGTGGGAAAGGCATGAGGATGTAAGTATAAGAAATCGAAGCTCAAGTTGTGGCTCAAGTTTAAACTGTGTATTCATCGCAGTACAACAGGTTTACGGTAACGACAGGTAGTCTGGAAAGAGGAAGTAAAGACGTTTGAAAGGAAATAAAAGTAACGCAGTAAGCATGGAGGTGGTAAACAAGGGGAGTCAAGCAGGGACCAGAAACTTGAGGTAACAGATAACAGAGTTCGAAAGCGGGTTTTGAATCCGAGTTTTGGAGAGAAAGGAACCACCGGACATGTCGGTGTAATTTCTCTCAGTGACTAGTCTGCAGGGGACCTCGAACGGCTATCCCTGATGTCGTCGCGACTCATGCTCCTCCTTCCTCTGCTCAATGATCTCGACCTCGACCTACTCCTGGTCCGACTGCGGCTGCGACTTCGACTTCGACTATACCTCGAAAACGAAGAGTACGACAACGAGCGTGACCTCGACCTCGAACGGGAATACGACCTCGAGCGTGACCGCGTGCGCGACCTCGAACGACTGGATCGTACCGAGTAGCTCCTCGACCGTGTCCGACGCATCCTTCCATATCCACCCCGTGAGTAGCTCGGGGATCGTCTGCGAAGCCCCGGTCCTCGACGAATGGGTGAACGAGAACGAGAACGGCTGCCACCCCTTCCGCGTCGGAAATCTCTGTCCCGGCCTCCACGACCTCCTCCTCCACGGCCCCGACGAGCGTATCCAGTTCCACGAGCACTGCGGTATCTAGATGGTGGTGGTGTCCGCGAACGTGTTCGAGAGCGTGAACGCGAGATAGACCGGGAGTATGAACGTGCACGGTCCCTCCCGTTTCGTGGTCTTGGAGACCGAGAACGAGAGCGAGAACGAACAGGTAGATCAGAGAGCTCGACTTTGAGTATGGCACCGTCCACTTGACCGCCGTTCATGTGAGATGCAGCTTTGTGTGCTTCTGCAGGAGCTGCGAATTCCAGCGCGGCTTTTCCTCGATTTTGTCCAGCTGTAAAATGGAGATGAGGAATCATTTCACGGCGAAAGTTGAATGAATACGCACATTTTCCGTACACGGGCAGGTCAATCTTCATGATTTGCCCATAGAACCCGAAGATGGTCCTCAAATGTCCCTCCACCACATTCCGCGTAAGGTTCGTGATAATAACGACTTTTGCGTCGGGTTTGGCGTCGGTTTTCTCAGCGTCCATATCAACATCCCGATCGGCATCTTGCAGAGGCTTTGGCGAGTTTGACCTTCCGCGGTCCGACATCGTGGTGCTTTGACTGAAAGGTGAGTTTACTTTGACTTGTCGCCGGAGATGGAGTTTTAAAGAGGTTGAGTCACAATATGTGACAAACGTAACGCTTGTTGGACCTCCGTTGCATTGGGCGCTAAGTAGCAACTCAACGGCACGAGGGAATCCCTCGTACCGTTCCCTCGCAGGTAAGGGCGCTGGAATCGAAACTTGAATTATCTAGACCATGATTACAGTGAGAGTCCAGTAGATCATAGATAAAGAAGGCTAGTCTAGGAAAGATTCAAACTCCAGGGTACTACTGAGTCGTGTATAAAGAATAGAAGTGTACATATTGACCAGATGAGTTCTATCAGTCGCTCCTCACACTGCTATCGTCGTCTGCCATGAAAGGTCTAGCGCAAAAGGGTAAGGACTCGTTTAGCAATCGCTATATCTTGGAACTCACTGGTATTCGTATCCGCCTTCACCATGCATCACTCGTACCATCCACTCTTCGTCGGCTTCCTGTCCTTGAAGGATCCCCTTTCCGCCTGCCCAGCTAAGGACAACAGGAAGGAGAACCAGCCCGTGAAGCGCGCCGGAGATAATGAGGGTGAGCCAAGTACGGAAATAATAAATCTGGTCGAGATTGCGGGGTTTAGCTTCCTTCAACCACTTACTAACAAACGGGACATACCTCAAGCAACTTCGAGCGTGTAAGTCCAAGGACACACATTCCGATGAGCTTCGTGAATGTGATTCCAGATAGAACCTAAACAGCGACCAGTCAGAGACCTGAACCATCTTTCAGGTGCGCAAAGAAACCCACCGAAGGCCCGACATCAACCAATGCCATCCACATTCTCTCATCTCGCTCCTTCTGCGCATTCTTCTCCACTTCCTCACGGTCGACGGCTGTTCCATCGTATCCTACGTCGGTCTCTCCTCCCCATGCACCGTCTCCACCCACTCCGTATCCGCCACCTGGATTGACATATGCCCTGGCAACGTGTGCACAGAATTCTACACCGATACCCAAGCATATGCTCAGGTTGACGAGAGAAATAGCATTGAGCCTAACATCCCAGACTGACATTACCTTGAGTCGAACCACCGTCAGTATTGGGTTCCAGTTTAGAAGACACGATGATGAACTCACTCCAAGGACAACGCACACAACGCCACCGACAACACCACTCACAATGAGACCAACTCTCAAGCTCCCCAGCAACACAGACGTGACAATCAACACACTACCCAAGCCGAGACCCAAGACGGTTTGTGTCATGCTAATGATGTGGGTATACTGATCGAAGAAAACGTAGTGCAACGAGTAAGGGAAGACACTGATGTCTTCGCCTGGGGGGGGATATCAGTATCAATTCAAGCGAATCCCACGATACAAACGCACCTTTCTGTCTCGCAAATCGTTCGATTTCTTGAGCGACCCTGTGTGCGGCCTCGAACGAATCAATGAAGTCCTCCTGGGATCTCAAAGGTGTGTGGAAGGTGCGGAAGTGCGAAGCGACGACGGATCCTTGATCATTCGTCACGGAGCTGATGTCGCTTGGATCCGACAAGGCCAACGCCGTCCCAAAAGAAGCTTTTCCAGCCAAAGGACAATCCTCATTGGTAGGGCTTTGCAGCCATTGACGGAGATACCTTTGAGAAAATGTCAGCAAGGATATTGTCGTTGGGGTACCTCACTCGTACCTCATAAACTCATCGCCTTCCGGCATTCCTCTCATCGTAATATTCCACGCAGGTTCCCTCCCCTGGAAGCATGGCTGGCATCTTGAAGCACGGTCTCTTGGGGTACAAAAAACTGATTCAAACAGTGAGCGCGAGATAAGGAATCTTGACAGGAAGGAAACGAACCAGAGGGATTGCTCTTCAGCACCCTGCAGCAGCTTTCCTGATCAGGATTCAGCCAGTTGAGGAAGTCATCAATCCAGCTCGCGGTGGGTTCTGCAATGAACGACCGATCCCAAGAGTGACTGCGATTTTTCTCCCGGCGTCTTTCGACTTCGAGCACATTCGCAACAGAGAACTCGTCACAGGTTGTGAACCGACCGCAAAGAGCCTGTTGGCCTGGTCTCTTCGTCGCATCGATCGAGTGAGCAACGAAGTATACCGGTGGGCCTTGTGGACAATTCCCGCGTTCAGTCCGAGATGCGGTGTCTCTACGTCACCAAAGCCACTCACCGACTTCCAGTAGTTCATCGAGGGCATTGAAATAGTTTACGAGGTATGAGTCGCTCGGCAAGGCCAGTCTCTGATCAAGACCAAGCTTGAGAGACTGGATTGATATGATGCTGTAGAAATCATGGTGAGCAAGTGGAGAGAAGCGCCCGGTTTAAGGAGATTCACCTAATAACCCATATGCCCACAAATACTAACAGCACACCGCCTTTCACCCATGGTTTCAACAACCAGGGCGCATAGTACCTTCGAATGAATCGAGTCAGCATACTCTCGCCTCTCGCCGGGGGAGCATAACCGCTCGAAGTATTCTGTCCTGAGCCTGGTTCTTGTGCATCGTCATTATCAGGAGGCAACTGTATACGGCCTGCTAGTCGTAGACAAGGGAAGCAGTCAACACGGTTGGCTTCCGTGCGTCGCAGGTCGAGAACAAGCCCGCTGACGAAAATGGTAACTTGTAGCAAGCCTGGATACAAGAAAATGTAAGACGCTGAAAGGTGGTACAGCCAATAAACTGCTCACCGTTTATAAAGACACTACCACCAGCGTAGAGTGCAAAGTTCCTCACGGCTGGCATAGGAACCAGGGCTCCCAATAAAAATGCCGTTGTCTCCGTAATGGTCGAAAGAAGAATCGAAGGACCCATCTTTGCGAGAGTACGTGCCACCCGCTCTTCCGGCGATAGAAGGAGTGGCATAGATGCCGTATCCTCATGCTCCCCGTCAGTCGATGGATATCTGAACGATGAGATAATAATGTGAAACGAATCCCTCTCGGAACGTAAGGAAAACCTTACCTTCCTGTGCTACCAGTAGGACTCATGGGGCGGATAGAATACTGAGATGGATACCTGGAAGATGGATGGGAGCTACTGGCCACTTAGTACGAGCAACCGCACCATGATTTTCAAGACGCCCACCTTGAATGGTAGTTAACCAGCGCACCTGGTCCATGTAAACTGTTTTGCCGATCCAGTTCGTTCACGAGTATGAAAACGTTGTCTACTCCGACGGCCAGGACGAGGAAAGGGATAACCTCTGCACAAAGTGTCCTCCTTCAATATCAAACACCAGAGGCATACGCCATCGTACTCACCAGCAATGATCAAAGTAACCTTCACTCCGCACATGCTGAAGAATGCGACGCTCGTGCTCACACTGAGGATGACCAATGCGATGCCAAACAATCCCAACATCACTTTGGTGTTCACAACCAAAGTCCTGATAGTGGAGAGTGTAGGCAATGCGATAGTCGAGGCATTCGTACTCCGTGTCGGCCTGGCATCATTCGAACCAGCTGAGCCTCTACCGAAAATCCCTTTAATCCGACCAAAGATCGAGTTTGAACCTCGCCCTTTCTGAGTTGAGCTGGGAGTGGTGCTATTTCCCAAAGCGATGGCCACATAGAAGAACATGGCAAGGTAGCTGCCCACAACGATTCGAACATCCATGTTTGTTGATTTGTTGATCTCTTCCTCGAGAGAAACCCCTGTGGACCAAGCGATCTGGAGGCCGGGGTCCACGAGTTCGCCCTCGTCATTAACGCGACTGCAATGAGAGTGCAAGGTCAGTTAGCCCTCACCGAAAACGGGAGAATAGCGCTTACCGAGTGTCCTGGGTGATACGTCCTGATAGATCCTGCAAGTAGGTTCGCAACGTTCTCTCCCACTCTTCAGCCCGACCCTGGACTTCGGGATCGAGGGAATCATTCACCACGTAAGTGACCACTAACGCCTCAGAGCTGAGGGCCTAAAAGAGATCTCAGTCATACCTTCTCCTCAGAGAAGACGTCGCGCACATCTTTACGTCCATTCTCCTTCGTGGGTATACCACCAAACACGTTTACCGCCTTCAGGGGTTGCCCGAAATCTGGCAAACAGTTGGTAGGTGCAGCTACGCACTCAAGGATCCGTTTCTTCCAGTTGTTCTCTACATTATAAAATGTAAGTACGATCCCTAGGTCAGAAATAGATACGCACCTTCTACGTAACCACCGGGGAACCATGCACTAACGCTTTGCACGACACACGCTTCCTCTGTAGGTTTGAAACAAACGTCGTCCAGGGTATATCCATTTGGTGCGGACTTCAGGGAACGTATATCCTCTTCGATGTCAAACCAGTATTTGAGATGGGGATACGATAGAACCGGAGACGGAGTGGAAGGCGATGGTGATGTTACGAAGACTTGCTCAACACGGTAAAATGGACCGAACCACTCGTCGAACATTTCCTTCTGGATACGGCTCTCGCTTTGAGGCCCTACCCATAGCCGGACCGGAGAGGTTTCCACTTTGAAGAAGTTCCAACCCACTACGGTGTGTGAGCCTCTACGCGTCGGACTAGAGAGAGCTTATGATACTCACCGCCATTTAAGACGCCCATTACCAGGCACGCAACAGCGAACACTATGAGAGGATAAGACGCACACGCGAGCCCAAGCCTATGCAGAGAATTGAGTGCCTAATTTACTACGATGAGAACAGAACACTGACCTATAAAACATCCTCCTCAAAAAGCTGCTAAGTTTGTGGATCCGGGGTTGGGATGAAGTGAGTGGGTCAAGGAGATGAGGGGTGGGGGTGAGGGAGACATGCCCTCCCGAAAGGTTGTTCAACCGTGTGTTGGACGTCGCAGAAGACTCGTCAAGGTTTACACGACGACTGCTAGAATCTTCATGGGCGAGGGATGCAGCCCCTACCAATCCTGGTCCATGTCGAGCTGCTGTGGGTGATGTCGGGGTGGCATTGGAAAGGGAACGACGATCAAAGGAGAGGCCCAACGATAGATCTCGCTTTCTTCGTCGTCGTTGTAAGAGGAATCCAATGGCAAAGCCAGCAATGGCGAGGAGGATGTACGTTAGTAAAAGTGAGAATGACAGGCAGGATATGGGTAATGTCCGGCCGAATACGTTGGGATTGCCAATGTAACATTGTGAAGGGGGCGGAAGTTCTGGTAATGCGGGGCAGATGGATGCACAGTCGACGCATGAGCATCGACTTGAGAGGTCCGAAAGGTCTGAGCAAGATCGAGGTGTAATGTCCAGTGGTTGGATAACCGAGGTGTTGTCGGGGTGGTCCGGAAAGTTTATCTGGAATGGACTCCCCATATCACGCTCATCTCCCAAGTACCTCAGAAAGTCTCCAGCATTCTTCGCTCCTTCGAAAATCACCTCCATAACGAAATCGCCAGATGCACCGAGCTTGACGTCCTTGCAACTGTCCCAAAATCCTTCCTTGAACTTCTCTCCAACGTAGAAGTCCAGAGACCCTACACCTTGCTCCCCGGTAGACGTTTCCTGAGTCGAAGTGACTTTGACGAACTGGGACTGGTAAGGAGAGCATGTAAACTCGCAGAAGAATGCACGGAAATTGTTCCGACATGCTGGACATGGGCCAAGGATTGGATCAATCCGAGCGAAGTTGGTGGCTAATTCGGATATCTGGTCTTCGTTGCAGCACGTTCCGGGTGCTTGAGGATCCGCAAATGAGGGGCATATAGACTGCAAGAGACGCAGTTCACCAGCAGTGGGTTGAACAGGTTCTCCGTCATAAGGGCAGGGAAGATCTCGACCGAATATCCCGCCCTTCTTTCCGCAGGAATCCCGCATTGCGCATCGGGGCGCAGCGAATGCAATTTCGCTTGCACCTTGTGCGACCATGATAGTAGAAAATTGACCGTCCCTTTGGACGTTCTGAGCGAGGTTGTTGTTGACTGAGAACCGGGACGGGAAGTCATTCGACCTGGGACGCGAGTCCCATTACGTCATAGCTCAGCATAGCATGAGTCCAGCACACGCGACCGCGCGTCTGGGGAAGCCCTCTTCATAGAACTTAGAAGGCACAGCAGTACCTATTAAGGGTCAATTTGGAATTTTGAAGGAATCACCCTTTGCATATAGTAGAATTTTAAAGAAATTGGAATATAGGCCGTGTTAAGAAATTCCGGAGTAATACAACATAAGATACAACAAATGGAAACCAACGCCTTGTCTACTTACACCTTTGAGCGACAATAGGCTTTCCATGTTCCTTCGAAGCAAGTCAGCACGAGCTGAAGAGCAAGAGTTCCCAAGTACTCACCATCCACTCTTCCTTGCTGATCCATAGCTGATGGAAGGTTCCCAAACTGGCCAGGATACTCCCACCGAGCCAAGCCCCATAACGGCGCTCAGTCGGGTTTCCGGGAGCATGTATTTTGACCTGCAAAAGTCAATTAACTGCTCTCGTAGGAACGAAAAAGAGGATAAGGAAGACTTACATGCGGGAAGGACCGCACCAGTTCGTTGTGTAGTCTGTCTGCAAATCCACCGAAAAGACTGCCGCCACCCGTCAAGACGACGTTCCCCATAAGTACTTGTCGCAACTCGATATCACAAGCGCGCAAAGAGTCGCTGATCAAGGCCGGTATGTGTTTTGGCAGCGACGGGTTCGATGCCTAAGTGAATGGTGGATGAGAAGACCAAACGACAGGGTGAGAGATACGTACAACCAGGTTCGGCTTGTGATAGAAGTAGAGCTCCCCAACATGATATCTGTCCGCACCAAAGAATGTATTATAGCCAGTCGGGAACTCGTATTGCCTTGGGGGACGTTGCATAGCCAGTCTGGTCGAAACAACGGCGTCAGCTTGGATCGAATTGTCCGAACGACATCACATACTGGTCGTTCCATCCCTGTTCAAGGACTCCGCCAACACTCTGAACCCAATCCTCCACCGCACGATCCTCATACCAGCTCCTCCAGCTATCAGTCACCCCAGCTATTCTGTCTTCGCGAACGGTGAATTGAGGAAGGTTGTTTGGCTCGACGGGCTAGAGCAAGCATGGTTGAGCATACGCCGAAAGGTAGGTAAAAACGGAGACTGACAGTTTTACTGGCGATGAGCTGGTGCGGGGTGAGGTTAATGTTACTTCCGGTCAAGACATGTCGCGCGTGAGCGTGGACCAGTTTTGGGAGATTCGAGTAGGCAACACCTGTTCATGGCGAAAGTATCATTTGCCATCAAATCGGCGCCAGAAATAAGCCTAATGCGAACCTTTTCGTAAAACGAAGCCATCAACCACCGGTATAACACTTGAGACTGACTGCCCAACATCGATGACAAGAGCGGTGCCCTTTCCAGCGGCGAACCTAGTAAAAACGTTGGGAACTTCGAGTGCCGCTGCCAAATTCCAAACTCACGTATTCAACACTCCAGTGTTCGCGATATAAAATGCTGGTACCTGGAATTCCTCAAACATGATTTCCGCCATCCTCTCTCGGTTCTCAGTTGTATTCCATGCAGGCTCCGTCACGAGAATCGGATGTTCAGCGGGGTTCACTCGCATAGAATCCTCCAGCGCGTGGCGAACCAGAGCTGGTATCGGGCCAAAGTCCTCAACTAGTGATATTGATATCAGTGTGAGCGGAAGTTGACGGGCGCGAGACTGGAGTAAACTCACTGAGACTGTCGTTCATTGGGTTTCCTATCTGCATCCCTGGCCTGAATAGCGAAGGACCTGCTTCTCCAAGAAAGCTTCGTGTACTTTGATGTTTCTCCGTAGAGTCCGCATTCTCACCCATCTCCACATCTTGAGTGTTTTCCTGAGGTATGAATCCGTATTGCGTCGGAATTATAGCTTTTGGACTGTCATCGCCTGCGTAACCTGCACGAACTGAGGAAGTGCCAATATCGAGCACTAGTGCAGAGACCTCATCTAAGTTGGGCAATATTAGAGAGGGCAATCGTCCGAGGAGGTGAGTTCACGCACCTCCACCGTATGTAACCATAGCTGAGTGATGCTGGTTGAGAAAACAGTCGCGCGCGACAAGTTGAACGTGTTGTTGACGTTAGTTTGCATCCTCTCGATCAAAGAAAAAATGTAATTCAAATCTATACCAACTCTTCTCTCCTCTCTTATAAATCGTCTGCATTTCTATGGCTGCAGATGGTCGGTCCTCGAAAAAGCGAAAGCAAAGTCAAACCGAAGATGACACTGCTGGGACCTTCAAGAATGCTGTGGACATGGAAATGTTGAGTGAAGAGGAGGATGGCGCAAACGTCGAGTCCGATGATGGAGAGTACGAGGAATTTCCTGGGATCGACGGGGACACCGATGAAGATGACAGTGAAATTGAAGACATAGAAGGAGAGGAGGATGAAGAGGAAGTGGACGAGGATGAGGAAGAGTCTGAAGACACAGACCTTGAAGACCATCACGTATTTCCCCAGGCGAAGACCATCGTTTCTGACATTACTGGTCAACAAAAGCGTGTATTTCCAGAGATAGAACCCGACTATGACTCTGATTCTTCGACAGAAGATGTGAGTACTCGTAGATCCATCTGCGCTATGTTTAATTCAACCTTTTGTAGGGACCCAATCGAGTGGGCAATATTCCAATGCATTGGTATGACGATTTGCCGCACGTAGGCTACGATATGAACGGGAAAAAGGTTCTCAAACCGGCCCGAGGAGACGAGCTTGACAAGTTCCTAGAGACAGTTGAAGACCCTGCGGCATGGTGAGTGTTCGTAGCAGCTGAATAACTAAAATATCTTAGCAATAATTCATCAGGACATCCGCATTCGACAAAAATACACAGTCAGACAAGCCCCTCACAAACGAGGAACTGGAGCTTATAAAACGACTCTATGAAAATGAAGTACCCGATGCCGAGTACGACCCGTATGAACCGACGGTGGAATGGTTTACTGGTAAAGGGAAGGAAGAAGTGATGCCTCTATCAGCTGCTCCGGAACCCAAACGACGATGGATTCCTAGCAAATGGGAGAAGAAGAAGGTGAGCGTAGCCAGACTCATTCAGATTCAAAAGCTAATCGTTCTGTCAAGGTCATGAAAATTGTACGAGCGATTCGACAAGGGCGTATTGTCCCTCACAAACCCAAAACTGCCTCTACGCAACCACAATTCTATGCCATCTGGTCAGATACCCCCTCCGAACACGCGCCTCCCATTCCCGCGCCAAAACCTGCTCTCCCTACTAATGCCGAGTCTTATAATCCCCCTGAGGAATACCTTCCGACACCCGAAGAACGAAAGAAATGGGAAGAGACTGATCCTGAGGATAGGGACCGCGACTATCTTCCTCATAAATATTCATCGCTTCGGCTAGTACCAGGCTACGATCGTTTCATAAAGGACAGATTCAATCGTCAGCTGGACCTATATATGGCTCCGCGTGTTCAACGAGTGAAGCTCAACATCGACCCAGAATCTCTCATCCCGAAGCTCCCCAGTCCCAGCAGCCTCAAACCTTTCCCGACCTACAAGTCTCTGAGATTCAGCCACTCAGGACTTGCACGATGCGTCAGCATCAGCCCTGACGGAGCCTGGGTTGTCAGCGGAGATGAGAAGGGTATGGTGGCGTTGTGGGAGGTCAATGTTGGAAGGGAAGTGAAGCGGTGGAGATTCGGAGGCAAGATTGGGGTGCTTCAATGGTGCCCTAGGACAGACACGAGCTATTTTGTCGTCGGCGTGTGAGTTACAACTTTGACACTATTTATCCTTTGGCCCTGACCGTCCCCTCAGCGAAGAGACTATATATTGTCTGGTGCCGCCCCATCTTTCCCCGGCTGTATACCAGGCAACGCAGGAGACCCTGGCTCCAGCTCATTTACCTCCGTCCTCTGAATCGGCCTCCCCGGTCAAATGGACGACCCCTGCGTCGAATACTTGGACAGACGAAACACCCTTACTCACCATACGCTTACCACCAGGGTCTGGTTTGCCTAACCATATCGCATGGCATCGTAAGGGCGACTACATGGCCAGCGTCAGTAAGTTTAAGTTCGATGGCAGATGGTCAGAATTTCGTTCAATTAACACTCATTTGGAGGTTCGGGCGGAAATCAAGGAGGAGTCTGGATTCATCAGATCTCCAAGCGACACTCGCAGGCACCGTTCAAGAAAGTCAAGGGCAATGTGCAGCTCGTGCAATTCCATCCATTGAAGCCGCACTTTTTCGTGGCGGTAAGTGGTTATGAATGTTCACACGAAGTCATAAATCAATTAAACGGGATGATAGACACAACAATATGTCCGAATGTACAATCTGTCTGAACAGAAATTAATCAAGACCCTCATGCCAGGAATCAAATGGATCTCCTCGATGGATATACACCCGTCAGGAGACCATCTGATAGTTGGGGGCTACGACCGGAAACTGTGCTGGTTTGATCTCGAGCTGAGCGACAAACCATACAAAGTCCTTCGGTATGTTTAATTGTCTCCTGGATCTCGTACGACGGCTTATCTCTGGTCCATCGAAGATACCACTCAAGAGCTATCAGATCGCTCCAGTTCCACCCGACGTATCCACTGTTTGCTTCATCGTCCGACGACGGATCGATACAGATATTCCATGCAAGAGTCTATAGCGATTTGATGACAGACCCGCTGATAGTACCCTTAAAGATCCTTCGGGGACACGAATTAGCGAATGGTCTCGGAGTTCTCCAGGTAAAATGGTGTAGCAGACACCCGTGGCTGGTCAGCGCTGGTGCCGATGGGGCTGTTAATGTATGGTGTAGCTAACCCGCCATCTGAACAGAGACCGTCCTTCCCCATTCTCATTTTTTACTTATGGCCCGATTCATCGAGAAACGAGCACCGTCTTCATGTGAACATTCATCTGTCGAAGGACTTCGGCCAGGCTCACTAATTACCGCGGGTGTCCCGACTCCCATACCGCGCGCAAGAATCAATTCTTTTCTGTACAACATGACATGACTTCTCCAACATTAGCGTACTATCACTGATTGGCATACCTGAATAGTATTGCAGGTCTCGTCGCGACGTTGTTTCGCAAAATAACGCGGTACGTGGGTCCGAACGGTATCTCACCGACATGCTTGCTAAAATCCCGATTTGTAGATCATATGGCCAAAGCGAGGTGTCTTGAATGTTTGCGTCACTGGTGGCGTTTGGTAGTCGCTCTGTGGGAGCTATTGCTCTTGAAAATGGCGGCAAGTCCCCGAGCCCGTCGAATATTATCGATGTGCTGAATTGCCGCAATATGCCAAGTTGCCACCACCCCTACCGGTCAAGCTTTTAAGTGGAAAGTAGCCGCTTCCGAAGCTTTTCAATTAAAGATTGTTCCCTTAAAGGTACTTTCGCTAAGGTAGCCCATCAACAACGTTTCTTCTTCTACTCTCTCTTTCTCACACACACAAACCTCATTCGCAATGGTTGACTGGAACTCACCACAAGAGTTGGAGAAGGCTGCAGGTCCGTATCGTGACTCTGCACGTCCCGAGTCGCATTTTGAATCCACACCATCCTAGACGCTCTCTCCAAGATGATATTTTGTGCCCTCGGGGTAGTTGTCTGGGAGATCTTTTCGACATTCGGTTTCGAATGGTCGCTCATGACTAGAAGTCGCCCATTTCGCTGGCCATTGGTACACCTAGCTCTTACTTCTTGTTCTTATACCATCTAACCCGACACGACAGAGTGCGTTTCAAGCCATCGACGCTTTGGATAACCTTCTGAAACTCATACCCACCCACCCAGTCTTCTTTTTCCTCGCCCGTTACTGTATCGCTATGGCTTTGATTGCACTGTGAGTGTTCCGTCCTTTCGTACACCCTGAGTTTACTAAACGTTGTATTCAAGTACGGTGTCGGTCACTATCACTACGAAGGTAAATTCCTTCAGTACGGTCTCTTTCATTTGCCTCTCACTCGGTGATGGAACATCAACGCAGATCAACTGCCAGGTGAGTCACTTCGTCTTCTACAACACAAGGTCCTCATCGAACTTTCAGGGACTCTACACCTTCATTGCGGTAAGGACTTCGTCCCCCTTTCACGACGTGTTCGACTCAATAAAGCTACAATATCAGTGGGCCGGAAACTTGGCAATGTTGGCTTCATCAACATCTCTGATGTTGCGGACGTAAGTCCCTGAAGACCCCCTTTTTGTGTTCACGAATTGACTGTAATTACGCAGCATCGCACTTTGGGAGCGTAGACTGATAGTAGTCGTCCCACTCGGTATTCTCTGCCTCGGACACTGGGGAATTTTACATCGAACCATGTTCATGCTCCGCGTGCAGTGGGACGACAATGCAAGGGGCTGCGTCGTAACCTACACCAACCATACTTTGAATAACCTCACGTTCTGTTATAGTGAGTGGGCGTTCCACACGCGCTTTATAGACGTGAAGACTGATTACGCCTCAATAGCTATGGGCTTTGACTTCGTTATTCTTGTTTACACTACTATCGCACTCACCACTCGGCACAACGTTCGTACAGACCTATGGAAACTCCTTTTCCAAGACGGACTGGTGTATTTTTTGGTGACCTTTACTGCGAATTGCTTCCCTACGGTACGTCTTTGACCTGGTCCAACACCGTTTCAGTCTTAATCGTCGTCGCCGTCAGGTGTTCAACGTTCTCAATCTCAGCAGTGAGCCTTATTGTTTCTCTTTGCTGTTCTCATGGCTCATAGTCGGTTGGGGTCGTATCAGCAATCATCAATGTGTACGTCTCTCTCCTTGCACTAGCGACAGAATTCATATGCTCACACCAAGTCTCTCAGGATCACCACTGTGAGTATTTGTTCATCCATGTTCTCCATACAGACGCTAACGGTCCTCCAGATTCCCCCTGCTGTGGTTAGGTATGTGATGATCTTGGAGTTCGCATGGCGCTCGCCGTTGACATAGCTTCAGCTCGATTGCTTCATGTCGGGCTGTGATGCGCTTGATGCAGTACCGTCCGGGTGATAACACCGTCACAGGTATTCTAGGTCAGAATACCTCGTCGGTCCAGGCCGGACGGCGGGCGATTCTTCCGCTTGCTGTTTCTCCTCCCAAGCCGACGCTGGCCCGACCAGGAGGAGGGGTACACATAACAACAGTCACAGAGCGGATGACGATATCAGATATCGAGTAGGTGTCTACTCTGTCGACCTAAAAACTGAGGACTCACAATCGTACGCAGGGAACAACTTTCTAGCCGCAGTGACTTTGATAGAATAGACGCCGTGAAGAGTCGTGCGACGATAGCATTCGACGCGGACACACTCTGACCGCGTTCATCTCACGCGTATGACATTCGTTCGTTCTTACACTATCTTTTGTTATTTCTTTCTTTTCGTTCGTAACACGGATAATTCAAATATCAAAGAACACATCATAATGACTCCTTGACCCGTTATATACGCGTGGGGAACCACAACTACATACAAGTAAGTACTAGGTATAATCTCGTGGAATGGTATCTGTACAAACGTATTATCATCTTCTCCTCTTGGAGCGACCAGCCTTTCTCCGTGCAGCAACGCCTCCTTGCCTGTTCATCCCTTTTGACTTTGGACGTGCGGATAGCCCTTTTGATAACCGCCACTCTTCTCGACGCGAGCCACGAGGTCCGTGTGTTGATATCCGCTTCGTCGAGTTGTCCGAGGTGTCCATCTGCATGGGTTCTAATGGGAAATAAATATGGATGGGTGGGGAAGATGGGAGTCATTGAGGCTAACCTTCTCCTTCAGCGACAGTTTGGGGAGCATCATCGGCTGCGAGGAAAAAAGAAAGTCAATGATCGTTCACGAACATTGTAGGTTTGAAAGATCAGGGGTGAGGCCTTCATAGGGAATTTGCTGCTGCGAGTGGCACGACCAAGCCTCCTCGACCTCCTTGGAATGAGGGAGAGCTTAAAGTGTCCACGGATATGTCTTCGGGATCTAGAAGGCCAAAAGTGGCGAACCAAGACCAACCTGGCATATCTTCTTCTCCTTCTGCGTCTTTGACTGAGACATCTCCGTCGACATCTCGGGCTGCATTGGCAGCTAGTTTTGCATGAAGCCTCTCCAGGCGGGCGGCATGTGCTGCTGCGTAAACTCCAGCTTCACGTTTTTTAGAGCGGAAATCTCGTTTGACTTTGGATCGTAGTGATTTGGCCATGATAGATGGACTTTAGTGATGATGGTTTTATGTGATAGAAATAGGACGGGTGGTGATGGTGGTTGGATATAGAGTTGGGGTGGTCGAGAATGTAAAAGTGTTTGCTCGATCCAAGTCGACTCAAAAATTTTGGCACTGCAAGCCAGCTTAGTCATCGGTGGCTGTTCAAAACCGGTCCCGCTTTGGCGCCCGTACGATAGTCAGGGCCTGAAGACCATACTCTTGCTCACACGTACGGTAGTACTATACTGATAGATACAATATTTGATGAGACTGACGATCTGGTATATACGGAGTCCCATTCACCAGCGGGGTGAGTTTTCGTGCCTTTGGACGCGTGAAACGCACGTCGCGAGAGGGATTTTGAAGTTCACCGATACGATAAATGTTGTAGGTTACTCTGGAGGTGCCTCTCTGTGATCGATGAAAAGCAGGTAAGAGACCAGCCAGATGAAGGGGTAGAAATCAACTTATGATGTATAGGACATTGTTGCACCTGAAATTCATCTCTATTAGCATGGTGGAACGGCGGAAACAAGATCCCTGCGCACCGAATGAAGACCTCCCCCAGTGCTCCGTTCGATTTTCCATCCTGGTATTCCTCTGTATTGGCGAGCTGAATAACGTTCGTAAGTGACCAGGGTTATACCAGCGAGCAGCGAAACGAACTTGAAGGTTCATGTACCCATCAGTGCTGACCAAAAAACCCTTGTACTCGAGCCCCCATTTTAGTCGAACAAACACAGGCTTGCCGGTCAATTCTTGCATGAAAGGCTTGGGGTTCACCGGGTTGACCTAGATCGATTGAGTTTCATGGCTGATGAAGTAGAGCATGATACTGACCGACATGGTTGAAGGAGGAAGACACGCGGAGTTCAAAATGTCCAAATTTGGAACCTGCTTGTTCATAAATTCTGAACAAATTCAACTTGAATTCATACCACACAGTCCTCCCAGCTTCCAGTTCACACATACCAGGCCATGTCAGACAGGGAAGGTCCTTCTGGAACTTTACCACCCGATGAAGATCTCTCATTACCGAAAGCAACGGTTGCGAAAATGATCACAGGCGCGCTGCTGTATTTCTGCATAATGATGGTCGAAGCTCACACCTCAAAAACAGAGTTATTACCTAGCGACGTGGCCTGTGCAAAGGAGACGAGGGACCTAGTGATTGAATGTTGTGTAGGTGAACAAGGCCTTCTCGCTATACGGAGTGTAGCCGGCAACTCATTTGGCCTGTTACTTGTTCTTTTACTCGTTTCTAGAATTCATCCACTTGATATCTTCGGAAGCCAACGAAATATGCGAAAAAGATTCGAAGAAGACGATCGCGCCGGAGCACATCATTTCTGCATTGAAGGTCATACAGCTTCACTATCACTGTTTGCTGCGAAACTCAAAGAATAACCCAGCAACTCGGTTTTGATTCATTCACATCAGAGGTGGAGGACGTCCTGAAAGATCACAAGCAACAGCAGAAGGTGCGCCCTCGCGACTTTGTCCTCTTGACTGGCCCCTTATGGATTTATCAGGATCGGGAAAAGAAAACCTCGAAACTTGAACAATCCGGGATGACCGAAGAAGAGCTTATGGCGGCCCAGGCAGAACTTTTCGCTGCGAGTCGGAGAAAGTTTGAGTCAGGCTCAGGCCAATAGAGGCGACAACCTCGGACTTGTATCATCACCTCGATTTTGTACGATATTGCTCAGTCTATTCCATATCTCCGCGAGCCTAGGCAGTGTATCATCACCTCTGAAGGACCTCGTTTGCCTAGGAATCACTATACAACCGCGCGAAGCTTCTTCAGAACTTCCAGTCGTCGTGTGGGAGAGTCCTGGTTCCATAAGCCCTCTGAAAAGACCGGTAGACCTCCTTGCTGGATAGTAAATGATGCTGAGACGGCGGCATACAAGGATGCTAATACTTGTTGATCAATGAAAAGGTAGGAAATAGCCGATGAGACACGTTCACCTTCGTAGATGTCTCCCTCTGCGATGTCGAGGCCGGCTGCTAAACCGCCAAGGAAGCTATTACCCGCACCTGGGACTCGTATCATTAAATGAAAGGTTCGGAGGAACGGGAGTGGGCCGACCAGTCACATCAACCACCTCTTTCATATCTTCGGCGCCCCAGAACGCAGTTATCCATTCTCCGGGCCTCGCTCTCGTCAACACGTATGCACCCAAGCCTCCGCTCCGAATCACCACAGCTTCTTTGGCGCCGAGTTCCAAAAATTTATCAGCGGCCTTTTCGATTGCCGCCTTCGTGGGTGGGAGAGGAATGGAGAGGAGGGACAGCGCTTCCTCAGCATTTGGACTAAAGTGAGGGTCAGAACTGGACAATTATATACGCAGAAAACGCGCAACACGAGCCTGAGTATTGAGATCTCTGGTAAAATAGACGTCAAAGCGGGAAGTTCTCCAGGTATACAGCGATCCTTGTACTAAATGTGAGTGCGAGTTCTTTCCGTGGCAGTGAATGGCGGACGGGTATAGGCTCGTAAATTGCTATTGGCTTCCAATCTTGCACCTCCCGTACTTCTGTCAATATTGCGGATGCTCTGGCCGGTGAACATATGAAATGAATCGACTTCGGTCTCTCCAGCTTGGTCTGTTTCAGATCATGGGGAGTGATACGCATCCGTGGCGTAAGGTACCTGAAGCTGGTGGAAACGGTCAGAACAGTCAACAAACAAAATCTGGACAATATGCATATGATCTGAGGACGAGGTAAAGTGTCGACCTTCTATGTTCTCCCCTGTAGCTATTCAATGCCTTTGTTGTCTCCGAATCGGCGCGTTCGCGAAACAGCCACATGTCGTTTCCGTAACTTGCCAATGTTTTCTGCATGGAAGAAGGGAAATCCGGTCCTCGATCCACAATCATACCGACCTCTTCGGGGGGTAACCTGGGGTTCAAGAAGCCATTTGGTACGAACGAGGTAAATCAAGTGAGTGTAGCGAGCCTAACCAGATGCGAGCACCTATAGCAGCATAAGTCCCTCCACCGCCAATCTAACAAACGAGAACAAATGTTAATGAGCTGAGTCCGTAGAGCATGGGACAAGAGGAAAATTCGAACAAACGCACCTCACTCTTTGACGGTCGTCCGGTCTCGTTTCCGTTATCGTCCAGAAATTCGAACTGGTCAATGATGAACATGCCCAAAGTCACAAACTTTCGACTGCTTGCCATAGTGAGATGTAGGTGCTGGTGGTGGTAGGTGGCAAGATAGCGATGAGTGAATAGGACAATAAGTTGAATTGAGTAGGTGGGATTGGCAGCGATCCTCAGCGATCATCCTTATCTTATCGTAACCCCGTTAACCACAACCTTTCCTCTCCCCACCATCATCATCATGGAAGCCTGGGCCATCGTGTACGATCCTTCTGATTTCCCTGAAGACGTGGGTTTGTGACCTTCAAGACCGCTTTCACGAATTCATTTACTGCGACAGCCAGCTCTATCAAAAGGGCCTCCAACTGGTTGATCAAGAAAGCGCGACGAGAATCAAGAAATTCTATCGACGAGAAGATGCTTGCCGTGAGCTCTCCCAAAACGCGTCTTCAATCGTCTCATACGAACACGTTGTGCTAAAGGCGGCCTTATTTCACGTCTTCTCCCAAGAATGTTACTCAAAGAGAAAGGGATCGCGCCCAAAGACATGTCATTTTCTGCGACCTCGGCCGGAAAGCCGTACATCGTGAGGTCAATTTGTGTTTTGATGATGAGCGTACTCAACAGCAAGGTTTTAGACTTCGTTGGGGCTAGACACCCCGCTGGCATACAATGTATCTCACGACAACAATCTCGTGGTCATGGCGTTCTCTCCCGGGGGGCTGAACCCTCCGTCCTTCAGCATCGGGGTTGACGTGATGAAGGTCCAGATGTCGTCTCGGCGAGACACATACACGTCGTTCATAAATATCTTTGAAGACCAGGTGAGCAAAATCTTTCCAGTTATTCCGCACTTGCCTTCACGCTCAATGTATCTAGCTAACGCCACTGGAGATGCTATCGTTACACTCCCCATCAATCTCTCAAGAGGAAGGCCTCAAAAGGTTCTTCTGGATATGGACGCTCAAGGAAGCTTACACAAAAGCCCTTGGACTCGGCCTTGGCTTTGACTTCAGTCGAGTAGAGTTTGACGTTGGCTCTGGAGTGGTCAAAGTCGATGGAACAGTACCGCCCGGTTGGAGGTTCACCAAGTTTGAGATGAGGGAACTGAATGGACTCAACGTTGGTGTTGTGGCTGAGCATATCGGGGAAGCGGAGACTGTCGTCGTTTCCGAGAGTGAACCGAAGGACTGGCTGAAGGTTACCTCGGCTGTCGCGTTCGTAGAACGAGCCATTCACGCTTTGAGCTAACGTAGTTACGGATATAGACGAGATATGTATAGCAAAACTTTCCTGTAATCTACACGGCATCCTCTATGGCAGCAACCGTGCCACCCACGAGCCAGTCTGTATAGTAAACGCAATCCCTCGGGTTTACGGGCCCATCCTCTTTACAGAACTCGAATGACGGACAAACACTACATGGTGCTTGAGACCAACCAAGGTCAAGGCGTTCTTGTCGAATGGCCCTGTAAACCCCACCAGTACCCCTCTCCTCGTCATAGTCATCAAAAGAATATATGGGAGGAGACGGTGATCTTTTAGTGGATTTCGATTTGGATCTGTGCCTCCTTTCATCCTCAGACTCCGATGACGATGATTCCTCCGAGGAGTCCCTAGATTTTCGACCCTTTCTCTTGTTCCGCCGCCGTGAAGATTCTTCCTCGCTACTTTCTGAGTCTGAGTCGTCTCGTCTCTTTTTCGCCTTCTTCTTTGACTTTGGGATATCCGAATCTGAATCGTCTTTGTCCCTTGAACGTTTGGTTTTCGACTTTCTGACAGCATCCGAATTGGAAGAGTCGGAGTCAGAATCCTGTACGCTTTGCTTTTTCTTCTTCATCTTGCGCCGACTCTTGTCACGTTCGGAATCTGAGTCCGAGTACCGTCGTCTCCGCTTCTTTTTCTTGGAGTGGCGTTCATTAGATGAATCCTCATCATCTAATGTACTCGTATCCCATATCGCGCCACCAAATGCGGGAAGCTAAAGAGGTAATACATTTCGTGTTCATTAATATTCTTTCAAGGTTGTGGGGTGGAGGGAAATATGACATACCTTCTCGATTTCTCCATCAAGGACCAGTACGTTCAGGAGCATCTCGACATGTTCGACAGACAATTCCGTTGGAGTGATGCGCGCCTCACGTAGCTTCTTCTGGACATACTCCGCGGTGGGGTACTGAGAAGCCTTGGAGATCGGATAAAGCGCACGTTCACTCTGCGATCGGCGCTTTGGGCAGCTCTGGGGTGAAGCAGTGCAACTTAGATTGTGATAGAGGGGGTTTCTCGTGGTAGGCACACCTTTTCCTGCACGATCTTGAAGCATGCCTTGATCAGAGTCTCAATAAACTCCGTATCTAGCTCGTTGTCGGTGTACCACGGACCACCTGTCAGCGCTATCGATGGCTCCAATCCTTCAAGCATAAAAATCTTCCGAGTAGGATGCTAATAGAGGCTTAGCACAGTCAAAGGAAAGATAAAGGCTATTTGGGGACGCACCTGCACTGACTGCACTTTCTTGATCAACTTCTTCTGCTGCAAGGTCTTCAAGCATCGATCCAAGACTGTTTGATGAAGATTCGTTTTCGCTTTCAAGTGTTTCGTCCAGATGCCTGGTCAGTTACAGAAGTAGGAAGATATGTGATCCATGTCAAGGAGAGAGTGGGCTGGAGACCTCACCTTCATTATGAGAGGCACGTATGTGCCCCAAAACGATGTCCTCCTCGCCTGTGAGGTCTTTCGATCTGAGAATGCTGTAAGTGACGACCGTTTTCACTGCGAAACGACATGTAGGACGCACTGTCGAAGCTCCTCCTTGCTGACTGCTCGGAACACGAGAGATCCCTTCTTGTCCGTCAAGGACTTGAATAGACCGACACCGAGAAGGAAGTTGAGAGCATCTTGACGCGCTTTTGAATCGGAAACGATGCTTTCGCATTGTTTTGCGGTTATTTCCTGTAATCGATCCAAGCACGGTCAATGCGATATCACAACAAGACAGAAATGTAACTAGCCTTGCTTGAGGAGCTGAGAGCGGCTTGATGTAGCTTGGTCTCATTTTCGTTGGGGGCCCTTCTGCTCATCGTTGAGAGTGAGTGAATCTGACTCCTTCGGGCTCGTCCGGCGGTAACGTAATTTTCACTAGTGCGAGTTGGGCCGGCGGTACGCGTAAATTTCGACCCTCTTCAGGAGCTCAAATTACACGTCCCGAGCTCGGAGATGGGAACAAGATGAGAAGCAAGTTGAAGCACAGAGGCCGGCGGCATCTTAGCCAAGGCATCTGGAAAGATACTGTTTCCCCCACGCTGTCAAGGCAAATTCTTCCGAGTTTGAGTGGTAAATACAACAATTATACTACAGTAAGTTCTATGCGGCGTCCCTGGGGCTGTAAAGTACCCGGAATAAATAAATAATAATCAGTGAGCTCTGCTCGAAGCATGAGCATAACGGTATCTTAGTCTGATGGACTAGTATCCCAGAAAGAGATCTGAGTAATTTTCCGAATCAAAATTCTCCGAGACGACGGGAAAATCTGAGTTCAAGGGTTTGGATTGCCAGACCGTTCGTTCGTGGTTATCCAACTGTTGTGGTTGTTTGAGGGAGCCCCAATGCATTCCAGAAAGTTCAAAGGCCTGGAGGTCGGGGAGGCCGGCCAGCGCGCGAGCGACGGAACCGTAGTAATCCTGCCACGTCGAGTGAGAAAGAGATCGAAGGCTCGAATCGAAGAAGGCTACTCACAGCGTCTACTTCCGAAGGATCATTCAACTTGCAAGCAATCAAACGCAGGTACACAAGACCCTGCATGTGGAGGGAGAGCAGGTGGAGGAGTCTCGGTGCTGGCACCGAGCTCGTGGCCATCAAGATAGCTATTCCACTCGAGGAAAGTGCGAGTTGCTCCATCACATTCTCTGTGAGATCTCCTGTGCTAAGATGGAGACTGTGAACTGGCCGTCCAGGCACAATTGACTCGGCAGCCTGGCATGAACCACTGAATTGTTCTAGTCGCGGGATCAACTCCACTGGAACAGAAGGGGTCGATGTATTCGAGTCATGGGGAGCGTCCAATTCGAGTTCGACAAGTTTTGGGGTCGAATAAAGGAACCGGGTAACGCGGTGGTCAAGTGGGAATGAGGAGGAGAAACGCGTCAATGAGTGGGGGTGAACGCCCTTCAGCACCCAGCTCGAACCTGGGTCAATAGAAAGACGTAGCGACCTGAGCCCGGTCATGCCCTCCAATGCGAGGGCAAGTTTGTTGTAGTACGATTGCAGGATGGTGGCGCCAGAGTCTAGCTCGATAGAGAAAGACCTGACATGGGGAGCAATGTGGGGGTTATTGGCGACGGTGAGGAGGGCTGTTAGGTTGCGGCAGGCTGGGGATATCGAGAGTTCGCGGTATAGAAGACGCTGGGCGGGGAAGAGACAGCGGGAACATGTTCTGGCCAGACGGGCGAGGTCTGCAGGCGGGAGGAACTGGGAAATGTTGTCGAGGAGCTCTGTGGGAAGAGACTGGAAAGACATCGCGGAGGATAAGACGAGAACGGGTGGCGGGGCGAGGACGGTGACTGGAGGAGAAGAAGAGACATGGAGGTACAGCTTAAATATGCCCGGACTACGGGGAGCAGTAGTAACAACACAGTAACATTGACTGATTCAGTTATAGATACTGGATCTGGTTATCCACACTAAGGACCGATTCAGCAGTGTTGCATTTCCGACAGATTCACTTGATTCAGTAACAGCAACAGCGAGCTTTGTGTGGATCATTCATCAGGGCTGCCGTGATGCTTGGCTGCATGGATGCTCATATGCTCGCTTCCCGACCGCAGTCGTCCGAGCCTGCTTGGTCATCTCCAGTGCTTCTCTCCCTCACCCATGCGCCGCGCTTGTCTGTCTGCAGTACAGTTCCCTCGTGCACATTTATCGCGTCTGTATTCCCCGCGTCGTGTGTCCTCCCCGATATTATGCCATTCTAGTGCAAGCCTTCATTCCCAAGCCTCTTCGGATCCACCCAATCACCCGGCGCGTCTTCTTGCCCATTCAGGTCAGCAGCTAGTTATGTTTCCCCGTGTTTTCTACTTTCCGTGTCGGAGGTGTCTAAAATATCATACTTTCTTTTGTCTTGTTTTCTCTTAGCTCCCTTCCCAACAAGAACGCACACTTGCGGCGCACTCTCAGCCCGTGATGCTGGTTCCCGTGTCATTCTAGCTGGCTGGCTCCTTCCAGAGCGGTGATTATATCCCACCTGATCAGATAGAGCGTGGCAACTCAGTCCCGCTTAAAGCAAAGGGAGACTTGTGTCTTTCTTTCCCCTTAAGGACTCTACAGGCACAGTCCAGTTAATCCTGAACCGTTCGGAAGCGGATGTAAATCCAGCGCTGCTCGCTTTGAGGGATGTTACCGCCGAGTCCTCTGTGATAGTCGAGGGCGTTGTCCAACTACGACCTCAAGACGCCCGTCGGTCTGTGAGTACTTTCCCTGGCTACTGCGTTGGTTTCAATTGACCTCTATTTCCGAAGAGCCCAACGGGCGAAATCGATGTTCAGGTGGAAAGCTTCACATTATTGAATCCTGCCGATCCGGCGTTGCCGTTTTTACCTTCCAATCCACACAACCTGGTAAGTTATTTCTGAGCATTTGAGCGGCATGCTTACCTCCGAAGCCCAATGAAGAGCTGCGGCTAAAATATCGCTACCTGGACCTTCGTCGATCAGCGTTAACACAAAATCTCGCCAAAAGAAGCAAGGTTGCGCACTTGGTACGCAACTTACTACACGAGCAAGGTCTGTTTACTTTCTTCTGCGAAGCAAATCCCTTTCTCACATCCACCGTAGACTTTATCGAGGTGGAAACACCTGTCCTTCTTCGCTCCTCTGTAGAGGGAGCACGCGAATTCTTGGTCCCAGCTCGAACGAATGTTAACTCAACCTCGAGTTCTTCCTCTTTCTATGCTTTGCAACAATCTCCACAACAGCCAAAGCAACTACTGATAGCTTCTGGGGCGGTCGACCGGTATTTCCAGATTGCCAAGTGTTTTCGGGACGAGGACGGTAGGAAGGACCGACAACCAGAGTTCACTCAAATTGATCTCGAAATGGCCTATGTTTCCTGGGGTACTGAAGACTCAAAATTGGCACTGGATTCTCCCTGGTCTCACCAATGGCGGATTGGCGGGAGTCAAGTCCGTTGTGTTGTCGAGTCAATCATTAAAAGGGTATGGAAAGAAGTCGTTAACGTGGAGTTACCACACCAATTTCAGGTGATGACCTATCACGAAGCCATGTCGCGTGTGAGGCTCTTTACTCACTTCCGTGTATGTCGTGTCGCTGACAGTATACCTCTCTTATCTATCAGTTTGGCTCTGATAAACCGGATACGCGTTTCGGTCTCCAAGTCCGTGCCCTCGAGTATCCAACCAACCCGCCATGATCTGAGCACTTCCCTAGATGATTGACATAACACAATATTTGCCTGCCGAACTGCAAGACTCCTTCCTGCAAATTGAAGAGATACTAGAGTGTATCGTGGTCAACAGATCATCTTCCCCCGAGTTTTCAGCTTCCTCGCGCAAGTGTGAACGCGATCCTGCCGTGGTAAGTGCACGTGTGTGCCAAAGAATATGTGAAGGACTCACAGGACGAGTCTAGGAACGTTTTGCTATTACCGAGAACAATCTGCCACATTGGCTGCTGCGTAGCAAATTTCTCGGTCGGCCATCTCCAGACCACGGTACACCCGACACAGGTGTCGATATCAGCACAATCAACGAGAAACTCCACCTCCAGCCTGGTGATTCTGTGTGGTTGGCCAGACGATCGAAAACACCCAAGGTCGGCAAATTCTTCCCCATCCTCCGCCGTTCTTACTGATTCCGCACCACAGGGAGGGTCAACAGCTCTCGGGAGGCAACGACTCCATCTACTTGAACATGCTCTCGGCGCGGGTAGGATCTTTTTTCCCTTCTGCTACCCTATCTTCTATTCACATTGACGTGATCTTCATTTAATCTCAGGCAATCTCACCCTCCCTGAAGAGCCGCATTTCCTATGGATAACAGAGTTCCCACTTTTCACTCGCTCAGACGAGGATAAGGAGTTTTTAGCCAAGGGTCGCTGGACCAGTACCCACCATCCCTTCACCGCTCCCATGTGGCAAGATGTCGGGGCGCTCTTTGAAGGGCGGGTGGAAGCCGTAAGTTCTCACCGGCAACAAGCCCAAGCCCGACCTGCTGACCTGAAATACCATTGATTCTAGGTTCGAGGCCAGCACTACGATCTCGTCCTCAACGGCGTCGAAATCGGAGGGGGGTCTGTGCGGGTACACGACGCGAACATGCAAGACCATATCTTTACGAATGTTCTCCAGGTAGGGAAAAGCCATTAGCCTTCTAGGTAACAGCTACCTGGATGCCGACTTACCCAACCCGTAGTTAAAGGATCACGAAAAGGCGCCTTTTGAGCATCTACTGCATGCTCTCAAGTGCGGCGCTCCGCCCCATGGGGGTCTTGCCCTAGGTGCGTGTGAATTCCCTCTCTTTTCCCCATCAATCAAAGGGAGGCAAACTGCCCAGAGCTGCCCCCGGTACGATATACAGGTCTCTGATATTCCATAAATTCCTTCCACAGGCTTTGACAGGTTAATGTCAATACTCTGCAAAACTACCTCCATACGCGACGTCATTGCCTTCCCTAAAACCAGTGCTGGGACCGATTTGCTTTTCAAGAGTCCAGCGGCAATTCCCGCCGATGTATTAGAACAGTATGGCATCCAACCTCGCGTTTTCTAGACGATCAGGAGGCCTGCTTTATCGTTGTCAACTCGACCTGCGCGATTGGTCCCCTTAAGCTTGTCAAAAATCCACAAATCACACTGCTGCAAGACAGATGGCGATCAAAGTGCTGATTGGTCGTAGGTAGTATGTAGGGGCATATACAGTACATAAATCTGCAATAATATAGAAATGTCCATAGCATATGTCAAATGGAACTATCAACGATCGACTTCATAAAGCAGGAATAGGGGGTTCATGGTTGGTTTCACGTATAGTCTGGCCATCGTCTTTCACCTCGTCCTGGGGCAAAGATTCGTCTATAAATGTCGAGTTACGGGGAGTCGTATCCCCTTCATCAGCTGATTGCCCGTATGAAAAGGGCGAGGTCCAACTGAACGTAGGACGCATTTGAGGCTGCGGTTGTATCAACGCGCCATTATTATCATTGGTCTGTGCGTTTGTATCTGGCAGCTGGGCCGCATGGGAAGGACCCTCTTGAACCTCGGCACTGTTGTTGCCCTTTCGTCCGTGGGTTTCATCAATAACGGCAAGAACACTTCGCAGTTTAGATTCGGATTTGCGGTGCGAGTGGCCGGGTAAAGCGCCAGGAGTTGAATGCCGTCGAGACGCATTCCCGCTGCTCCGGCTTGGAGAGGTCGGCGAACTAGCTCGAGGAGAAGTTGAGGGTGAGGGAACATCGGCCCATTCAGCAGACTCAGCGGGAAAGATAAGGCTGTTTGGGTTATTGGGCATCCAGCTTCCACTACTAGAAGTCGTAGGTAATCCCTCTAAATCTTCCAGGTCTGGCGTTCGCGTCAAAGGAGTCGTGGTGGATGTAGAAGGAACGGAAGGCATAATTGACAATGGCGGAAGAATGCTGAATATCTGATCCTCTGACTGCGACATTCCGTACGAATCAAACGGATCCGGAACCGTTTGAAGCATAGGCTCAATGACTGGATCGGAACTACGGACAGAGTGGATATTAGGGTGCATCGTCATCTTTAGGTCATTAGGACGCACGCTTTAGAAGTAAATTTATCGAAGACGTCCAGCGTCGAACGAACGACCAGGCAGACCTAAAGACAGTCCGTTAGCAAGGTGATTGAGGGGCTATTCGACCCGGCAGACATACCTTTCCCTGAACAACGTCCCACACTTCCTCTTCATGCTCAACGATTTCCTGATAATGTGCCGCTTTCAACTCATCCAGCTCGTCGACCTGCCGTTGTAGTACGGCCAATGCTTCTCGAAAGCTTTGAAGATCTAGAGATAGAGAAATAGTTCGTCACTGAGTTATAAGGAGCGTGCTAGAACGTTTACGCACTTCTCGCTTTCTTATTCATATTTCCCTGCTCTGTTTGATGAATGATGTCGCTCTTTTCCTTCAACGCTCGTTCATAGGATGTAGACCGTTCCTGCAAAGTTCCGGTTCGCCTCAGACTTTCAAGGCAGCACGGAGGGGTATGAACGTACATTGGCGATGGACTTGTATGTGTCCAGATGTTGGCGAAGTGGTTTCTCAAAGTTTTTGTCGAGTGTTTCAGCCTAAGTTGAGTAGATAGAAGATAGGCTGAGTCAATTGGAACGAGTTATGATCAAAATGAGAACACACCAATACATGGTAATGATTTCCTATGAGATGGTGTAGCCCAGAAGCAGCTTGCAGACGGGTTCCACTCTCGTACGATGGCCCCTTCAGCCTGATTCATGAGGTCAATACCTTCATAGCTTCGGCAGAGACCCCGAAAGTTCTGAAAGCATACGCACCCACTACAGTACTCCATTGCATCTGCGAATGCAGCTGTTGCTGTCGATAATCCAACCAGTGCCTTGCGGTATTCGTTACACGTATTCATCAACTAGAGATGCGAAAGGGCCCATATATCCTCAGAAATGCTGCCATACGTTATAGGGGGAGACCTCACTTGCTCATAAGCCTGTATGCTAGCTTTCAAGTTTGCCCTTGTAATGATCTTCGTTGGACCGTTTACTCCGAAATTCATCCCGGAGATATTTGTGGTATCGGAAAACGTTGGTGATGGACTGCGTGTGTCTGGAGAAGTATTGCGCTTGGAGGAACTGAATGCAAAAGCACGAAGAGAGCGTGGTCGGCTTGGAGCCATGGTGGGTAGAAGTAAAGAACAAAGTGCGTACTTGCCGCGTTGAGATAAGTCCGCGACGTCAGCAACACCTCATACTTACTAGTTACTACTCAAAGCTATAGATATGCTCTATACTCATGGCAAAATTCATGTGCACCCCGGAAATCGTCTGGGAAGTAAACCCGAAGCAGGCACACGACTCCCATTTATCTAATAGTATAGGAGGAAGCGTGAAGTCCTCGACTCGGAAGTAATTCCTCTGCATTAGAATGATGTGCTATTATTGCCTGGGTAAAGTACTAAGCCTCCCTGTTCTATGATGATTCTTCTACCGATAACTGTACGTTCGTGTGCTCGGTTGAGTGAACTTCGCGAATGCAAGGAACCGCGTCTAAAACTAATTTGTATGGGTCAGTATATTGCAAATATTCGTCGCAGTTATATAGCAGACTACTCACCACGGAAGATATCTCCTTTATTTCTTTTTACCACTCGCCAGTTCGCTCATCTTCTCTGGTGAATCCCTCAAGTAGTACAGCTTTGCCCTCCTCATCCTTCCTTTCGGTGGTTTCTGGAGGAGCTTAATGCTCTTGACAAGCGGAGAGTTGGCAAATATCTGCATTTCTACTCCCGTACGCTGGATGACATTCCGCAGAACGAACGAAGTATCCGGTCCTCGTCGTCTTATTCCCAATATAACACCCGTGAATAGGAAAGGTGCATGTTCCAAAGTGACGCTGACTACGGAGCCAGCGTACAGACGGTTCGGTGAATGTCTCGAGAAAAGATCGTGTAGCATGGCTTGTTTTTCGGGTGACGGGAGATTTTTCGAGAGGTAGGGCATCAAACCTTTGCCCTTAAGAAGTGGTGTTGGAGGAGCGACACTAGGTTCTGGGTGAAGAATCGCGGTTTTTGAAAATGGATAAGGCTTTGGTGTTGCGGTTGCCGCTGTCGCCATTGACCGAGAGGCCCATCTGAAGACATTGGGCAGCATTGCGGTGGCGTACGAGGGGAACAGTTGAAAGGAGCGTGAAGGATTGTGAAGCGTTCAAATTCTCGAATTCACACGCTCGCGTCCGCGTCGTGGTGCAGTCTCAGACCTGTGCAGACTAAGAGATCGGGACTCTGAACAGGAAGCTCTCAAAATATCAAAATGCTATCATTACAACGTACGGGTAAATGTATATATCGGTAGGTGCTAGTTTATATCATACATAGCAAGAAGGATATTGAGGCAGCCGACAGACTTCGTTCTTCGTCGCGGAGTCATGCATTGACGTTCAGGTAACCAAAGTTCGAATCCTAAAACCCTCTTCCACGTCCCCTTCAGACAGAAAAATGAGAATGAGCAAGCACTGGTGAGGTCCTGGATGACATACCTGCCACGCGCTCGGTACGGGTTGTAACCCCCACCACCTCTGTACCCACCTCTATAGCCGCCTCTGTAACCGCCTCTGCCCCGACCACGGTTGAATCCAGGTACATTGGTCCTCTTCGCCGTCACCTTTCATCAACTCAGTAAAGACGAAGCCGACGTAAAGCGTGGTGTACACACCTTGATCAACCGTCCGTGAAATAGAGAGTTGTCCAACGTCAATGCGATATCAACGTGTTCTGGTTCCGCAAACTCCACGTATGCGTAACTAGAAGATACTTTGAATTTAGAGATGCTCGAGCACAGAGAGAATTCCAGCGACAAGTACCCTTTTGGATGGCCTGTAAATTTGTCACAAAGAATGGTCACTCGGTTAATAGTTCCACAAGACTGAAAATGTGCTTGAATGTCTTCAGGTGTTGCACTGTAGTCGACCTGTTGCGAAGTGAGAACAGTTCTGCCGGAAATTGTGTTCAATGGACTGACGTTTCCGACATACACACTGCGACTGTCCGCGGCGTTTTTGTCTTCATCTGTCTCCATTGCAGCCTCTTGCCCTTTCTGCTGGCTTGCCTCTGCCTCTGCTTGTAGCTCGCGAAGTTTTTTGGCCTCCATCTCCATCTCAGCAACTCGCTGCTTCATGAGCAAGATTTCCTGTGAGAGAAATAACCGGTGAGCTGAGATTCGTGTATCTTTGTTTAATGAGAACGCACTTGGCTCTCAGCTTCCTCCGCATCGTCAACGACATTCTCTGCTCCTCCGTTCGTAGGTTGGGTAGCGTCGGCTTCAGCCATAATGGTAGGAAGGATTTCGTCAGTTTGGTTACCACAGTGGGAATCAAAAACAACAATGGTACAGCCACACAGCGAGCGCTTGGCACCGGGCGCTAATTCTTGCCGCTCAAAGACTCCTCGAGTCTCCGACGAGAATGGGGTCCGTCGCCTTGATCAAAGCCATCCTGGCTATTGTTTGAGCCCGGTACACCAGGGAATAAAGTGGCCAAGGTGGTCCCACCGAAACCGACGCTAAATAGTTTGTACGTCAATTCTCTTGCGTTTCGGGCCAGCAATGGCCGTTAGCGGCCAGTTTAGTTATGCCAACTGACGGAAATGACTCCGGTGCTTACAGTACAGCGAAGCGGGAGAGGCGATGTCGGAGTGACAATAAGTCGGGAACGAGGTGTTGCCGTATTAGTTGTAATCATTCCCAACTCTGACACTCTCAGCGGGATACTCGGTTTGTCAGAAAGTCGGGTGCTGTGAACGAGAATCCAGATACATATGCTCAGGCATACCAAGAACCACTTCCTGCATGCTCGTTACCCTGGGAGTGGGGAACCTTCAGGGAACTTCATGGTGGAATATCGATGGCCGCCGGTCTTTTCGGGAGAGCGCGCATATTTATACCCCAATCTGCTGCGAAAAATAGCATGGAAGTGCCGAGATGTGTGCCGTGCTGTGCCTTCAATTTGCCACAATTTCCCGATATAGACGATCTCCTAACAAAAATTCCATCAAGCGGCAGGCCCTTGACCACACTTGTCTAAGACCTTCACATTACCGGCCACCATTATAAGCGCATTCTGATGACACAAGACGACCTTTCTTCCACCAAACCCACCATGGCACAGCAGAGCAAGAAGAAACGCGCTGACCCAGAACCTCCTCCAGCCGATGCTGGCCAGAAGCCAATACAGCTACAGAGACGAAGGGTATGGAGGGCTTGTGAGAGTTGCAGGCACGTCATTCACTCTCGATATAACTCTTTCCACTGTTCTTATTACAGAAAATCGAAAACTTAGGCGCAAAAAAATCAAATGCGATGGTTGCGAACCCACTTGCTCCCAGTGTCAGGCCTCGGGCTCCCAATGCACCTGGCTGCAGACCAAGGACAGAGGTGAGTTGCCTGCCCGCTGTTCTCGGGTTCTAAAATATCTGATGTCGTTTTAGCTGCGCTTAGTCGACAGTGAGTACATGACAAGAAATACGTGTGGCATCGCAAAACTCATCCGCTTTGAAGTTATGTACAGGAACTAGAGGCTCGCCTCATACATATGGAAAGTGTATTCACACAGTTGGCACCGGTAATCGAGCAGATAGGTACAGCACCGAATGGTGCCACTACTTCAAGGTCAACAACCAATGCCCCAGCGTTACCTCCTGAAGCCAGTGCTATGTTGCGTCAAATTGCCCCGAGAGACAACTCGAAATCACCTTCGTCGTCGCCCCAGCCCGTAAAGGTCGAAGACGAAGTAAGCGAATCGTTCGGGCAGTTGGCTTTGGACGAGTATGGTCACCCTCGATGGATAGGTGGATCGTCGACAATGTCCTTGATCCAATCTTTCCGTGCGATTACCTCCTCTCCATTGCATCGCATCTCACCCATGGAAGACGACCCAATGTCGCCACTCCCCGGCGTCAATAAGTTGTATTTCCCGGCTTCTGTGTTCTTTGGGAAAGTACGCGCACTCCCCGGTCCAGAAGAAGTGGAATATCCCCCACGGGATTTGGCTGACAAGCTGGTACGTGGTTACAATTACATCCCTGACCCCAACTCACAATACCACGATCGCAGGTCAACGCCTATTTCGCCCGATTCCACTTCCTGATGCCTATTCTGGACAAACCTCAGTTCTTACGCCAGTACGAACACGTTATGAACAACCGAGACGATCGAGAGCTTCATCGCGCCCAAACTGCCTTCGTATCCTTGATATTCGCCGTGTTTTCCTGCGCCGCCAACATAGTTCAAGACGACAGATTACAGGGTGGTGAACGCGCAGATGAAGGTGGAATGGGAATGGTTTATTACGAACGGTGAGTCGTCACCTCTTCGTCGTTTTGATTGACATCATGACCAATCCTTCATATGCCCGCAGCTCTCTCATCTTGCAGTACATCAGTCATGCAAAGACCCAAATTGCACATGTCCAGTGCTTTCTCCTCCTTTCGTCATTCTTGTGTTCCATAAATTGTTTACCACAAGCCTGGATACTCATAGGACAAGCCGTGCGCATCGGACAGGATCTTGGCCTCCATGTGAGTACTTGTGAAAATTTCCCTCACATACCCCGCATTAACCTAAGGAACAGCGATCGCCTCGCAGGCTTTCTGTCACCCCTATAGAGAAGGAGACTCGGCGTAAAATTTGGGCAGGGGTGTACACGTTGGATCGTATGCTTGCGATCGCCCTCGGTCGCCCCCTGGGTATCGAGGATTCAGACTGTGATGTCGAAGATCCGGTCGAGGTGGATGATGAGAACCTGCCAGAGTATTACAGCGGCGCGACCATGCCCACTGAGCGTGTTTCCCTGATGACGGGCTTCAATTCCCTCACGAAACTCTACCAGATTGGAGGTCGGGTGCTTCGCCAGGTTTACGCGTTGGAAAACTGCAAGGATCAGTTGGAACCCGAACAACAAGCAGAACTGGGACGAAACGTGGAAGCGTTGGATGCCGACCTCACGAAGTGGTGCGACGAACTACCAGCCATATTCAAGTCGCAGCCCGAGACGGACGAGCAAGTGTCTATGGGAGCTGTCCTTTGCAGTCATTACTACTCAGTCCTCACGACGCTGCACCGAAATTTCATCCCAGTGAAACGTGCTGATCAACTAGTCACTCCCAAGTCTACCGCGAAAGCCGTCTCCTCGGCGCGATCGTGCATCCGTCTCGCGCCGTCCATGAAGAATGTTGTTCCTCCGTCACATCACCTTGCGTTCTTCATCCAACACTTGTTCAGCTCTGCCGTCATTCTTCTGCTCTACGCTATGCATTCCACTGATCCACGCGCAGCTGCAGCGGCCATGGAGGAGGCTAAGAGCAGTCTCACTGCGTTAGAGTCTTGGGAGGGACAGTGGCCTGGGGCTCGGAAGTGCAAGGAGCTGCTTGTGGACTTGACCAGCACTGCCAACGAAGCTATCACCCGACATGCACTAGAAAGCCCACCAATGCCGCCATCTACAGCTGCGCCCGCTGACCTCGAGCATCGTGCTACCGGCAGCGCTGGTAGTGCCAGCGCTATGCATAACCTGGTGACCAAGAACAGATCTACACGAAGGACTCTATCCCGAGATCGCACCGCGCCATCTCGTCGCATGGCCGCTGTTTCGCCATATCGACACGACAGTGAGTATATTCTTAGTGCTTTATCGTTTTTGGGGATCTAACTCCTATTTGAATTGAAGACGCCACCCGTGCGAGATCATCATCACGAAGAAGAGGCCATGATCCACAGGACTCGATTGATGGGCCCTTCTTCCACAGCCTATCAAGTCCGACGACTTCCACGCTTCCGCAACTTCCCAATCCTGGTAGTGCCCACAGCTCGCCTGCATCTGCACATCTACCCTCGCCAATCACAACTGTCAACGAGCCCGCCCAGGAATCCAGTCCGACACTTCTACCGGCCCATTCGTTCACGGGCAATTTTGGTTCACCTGATTTGTCGTCCAACCAGGTGCCGTCTCCACCACGTTACGAGCAGGACTTCGGACTGCAAGGAAGCCCACTTCAGTTTTCGAATACCCAACAGTGGAATGGTCATCACGAGCTCTATTCTCCCACCTCTCCGGATACCTCAATGCCATTCAGCAACGGGAACGATAGTGGTTTCAGCGACACTTACGACTTTGGGATGTCAAGTGGTGACATGAACCAATTCCTGGGCTCACTGTCCTCTTCATCCTCAACGTCGTTTGCTGCGACTGGTCTACCATTCCGTGGGCTAGACTATCTACGGAACTACCCTGATGGGAATCCAGTAGGTGACCAATTCCTAGGAGAACAAGACCCACTTTGGCAGAGTTATGATCCAGTTTCGTTTGAGCTGAATCCTGACCTTCCTTTTACTCTAGGTGACTCAGAGCGCCACAATAGCAATGGACTTCGATGAGTGATGGCCTTCCTCGTCGTGTCGTTGCTATCTTTGTTTGGGCGGGTTCTTTTTTCCTTCTTTTTGTTGTTTTGGCAATCTCTCCCTTCCTGTCGTCGAATTTCTCAATCATCGTGCTAGGTGAAACCATTGTACCACTATTGTATTAATTTGTATCGTTATATTCAGCTCGATTCCACCACCACCTGACTGTTGTATATCCGCTGACTATGATCTTGGATTTCTTGATCCCAAGTTCCCTTACCTTATACCTCTGGACCATGCAGACATAGTATGTTGCGAGTGGAACGGACTGCTTGTGGGCTAATAAATATCCCTAGTAAGACAAGTATAACACCCCTTCAACCGCTTGCTCAATATTGTACGAAATGATATATACACGGCTTGTACTCTATCATTAGGGGACTCTGAATGGCACGGTGAGGTTGAGCCTGTTGGCGCCGCGTCGCGTCGAAAATTCTCGCCGCACCTGCTTACATAAGTACCAAATCTTTCCACTTCCCTCAGTCCTCCGACTCTCGAGCTTTGGGCTGGCTGCATAATGTCAGCTATCCAAGCCATCAAAAAATTCCGACTGCATGAATTAGCGGGTCTTGCTGGGCACATTTCCCGACATGGCGCTATCCCTGCGCTCCCCGAAGCAAGCGCCTCGAAGGGTATCCGACTCCCGAATCCTTTCCTCCCGCATCTCAATCCGAAGACTGGACGGTGGACACCGCCCAAGTACTCTATGAGGAGACAAGCAGAGCTTATAAAGAAGGCCAAAGAGACGAATAGTCTGCATTTATTGCCTCCGGGGTTGAAGTTGAGGGAGCCAGAAGCATTGCAGGCGAAGTCTGTGGTCAATGCTGAAGCTGGAACTGCAGGATCATCGACTGCTGGTGTAGAGAGACAACCAAACTCGGAACTAGCGGAGGAACTCAAGGAATTGGCGTTCGAAGTTGACTGGGTGGGCAAGTTGCCTCAGAAGAAGGAGATGTCGGAAAGTGCACGCCATGTCCCGTTGTACGCGGGCAAGAAGAGGATGTTCAAGGGACACAAATGGGAGAGAACGAAGGAACGGAAGGAGAACCACAAAGCCATGTTGTTGCGCGATATGGACAAGCGTGTCAGGAAGTTCAAAGCTGTGAGTTTTCGAAAGGCCTTTTCCCAAGAGTTTATGACGGTTCTGACGCGTCTCTTTCCAGTATCACAGGAAGAAGAAACCCAACCCTCTCAAACCTGCCAAACGTGTAACGTCCAAACTTCCGTTCTAGAGTACTATCATATATTCAGTTGCATGCTGCAATTACTATTTTTTCGCCTTCCCAAAATTGCTGCGTGAGTTGAAATAGCCTCTATGTGAGAAACCTGAAAGGATATAATGTGCATAGACCCGTAATTCGGGCCTAAGGCAAGGGCTGTGAGTAAAGGGCTGGAAGGACGGCCTCCCAGGGCCTCCCCCATGATACGCGCAGGTCAGGTCAGGCTGAGGCAAACACCCGGCAGTTTGTTGGCCGGTGATACCCCGGCTTTTGCAATAGCCGCGGTGCCCCAGAATTCGTTAAAGCAGACGAGGTTCTCTTGACCATCAACCATCACCAGTCCGTTTCCTAACCATGGCTACCCATCCTATCGTCGAATTGACATCTGAGGCCTCTTGGGCTATGGTACGGTTTCAAATGAACAGAGATAGTAGTCTTGTTTGCTCATCTTGTCGCAGGTGGAAGACAAGTTCTCCCCATTCGCCAAAGAAACGCTGGCTAAGCTCATCAAGTTTGTCGAAGTACGTCAACGTTATTCTTCTGCTACATTGTATAGTGCTGAGGCTTTGTGCTATCACCTTAGGATGAAGTGTTCCCAGCAACCCGCGTCGCTCACGCACAGCTCCCCGCGGACGAACGTCGCTGGAAGACAGTCATCCCCATCGTGGAGGAGCTGAAAGTCAAGGCGAAGAAACTCGGGCTTTGGAATCTCTTCCTCAGCAAAGCGCACTACCCAGAGTTCGGTGTACCTCTCACCAATCTGGAGGCATGTTTCCTCTCCTAACAAGGGGTTCTCGTTCACTGAACTGGAGCTCTACACATTCTAGTATGCAGTTATGGCAGAGGTACTAGGCCGTGGCGGTCAGGTGGCGTCAGAGGCAGTCAACTGCTCTGCTCCCGATACTGGGAATATGGGTGGGTCATACAAACGCGTTGTTTCCGGGCGATGTAGCTCAAACTCCCCACAGAGGTCCTCGCGAGATACGGTTCCCCCGAACAACAGAAGAAGTGGCTTGTTCCATTGCTGAACGGTGAAATCAGGTCGTCATTTTCCATGACTGAGAAACATGGTATGTTCGATATTCGACGACATACGACTTTACTAATAGTTGTACCCCCGGTGCGTAGTCGCATCGTCGGATGCAACCAACATCCGAACCTCTATCAAGCGGGAAGGAAATGAGATTGTCATCAATGGACACAAATGGTGCCTTTCTTTACCTCGCACAAATCAATTCTGGGATGGAAATTGATTCTTGCGTAGGTGGATCTCTGGCGCAGGCGACCCCCGCTGTGCTCTTCATCTCGTACTGGGGAAGAGCGACCCGAACAACGAAAGCACGTATAACCAACAGAGCATTGTCATTGTTCCCTCCAACACACCTGGAATCAAGATTGTGAGGCCCATGACAGTGTTTGGGTATGACGATGCACCGGAGGGGCACTGCGAGGTTATTTATGATAATGTGAGGGTACCATTGGAGAATTTGGTCCTTGGCTGGGGAAGAGGATTTGAGGTGAGGTTGAATACGTGTACGACACGAATGGAGGGCTAACTCGTTATCTCTTCCGTTGGTCTAGATCATCCAAGGACGATTGGGGTGAGTACAATGACAATGGAGACGCGTCAGCCGGAATGCAGAACCTAACCTTTGATCCTGTAGACCTGGTCGTATTCACCACTGCATGCGGTCCATTGGTGTCGCTCAGGGTGCGCTTGACACGATGCTTCGCCGTGTCACAGATCCCGCTCGCAAGCCTTTCGGAAAATACCTTCATGAACATGGTGGGTGGCACCTTGAAATCGATTGGATGGCGTTTCTCACACAGGTTCGCAGGGACTGTCGTCGCCGACATTGCCAAGTCCCGTGCAGATATCGAAGGCGCGAGGCTTCTGGTTCTGAGTGCTGCCTTGATGGTGTGTTCCCTTGCGTTCCTTGAGAGTACTGATGCTGACAGTGGATGTCATGTTAACAGATCGACAAGTACAAGGCTAAGGGCGCCTTGAAGGAGATTGGTATCGCTAAAGTCAGTTATCTTTTTTACAAAACAGGACCAGACCGCGAACTGACTACGGTGTTCGTTGTAGTTTGTCATTCCTTCTATGGCCCTTGAAGTGGTCGACCGTGCCATCCAAGTACATGGCGGAGAAGGTGTCTCGCAGGACCAGTCTCTTGCCAAAGCCTGGACCGGTCTGAGAACGCTCAGGCTTGCTGATGTACGTGCTCGGGTCTCGTTGGTTTTGGAGTTATTGGCGACTCATTTTGGCTTTCTTATTCTAGGGCCCCGATGCTGTTAGTCCAGTTTCCACTGTTATTTATATACGTAGAACCGAAGCTCAAGTTTCTCCCGGAACAGGTTCACATTCAACAAGTCGGCTTGCGGGAGCTCAGAAGAGCACCCGCGGTCGTGGCAAAGGAACAAGAACGCAAGAAGAAGGAAAAAATTTTGATGGAAAAAGCTGGATTGAAGAGCCATCTCTGATTCGTTCAAACATGTTCACGATGCTGTATCTTCACATATGTAAAAATTGTGTATCTGGAAAGGCAATAAAATTTATGGATTGGACATTGACAAGACCTCGGATGACCAGGAAGGGAGTTCGTTGTGGCTGTGCAACTCAATTTCTCTCTTCGACTTCGACAACCATGGCGTCTTGTTCCGCGCTCCGACGCGTCTCTACAACTGCACGTATAATGCGAAGGCATGCCTCAACTTCATCTGCAAAAACACCGTCAAACGCAGCCAGCACCTCCACCAAATCCTACTTCCTCACCCCCGAGAAGAAACGAGCTCTCATCTCCCTTTACCACCAATCCGACACTTTCATCACTCCCGAAAACCTGTCTGACAAGATTGACGAGGCGTTCATAAAAAGACGCAGAGGAGGGGATGCTCCGTCCATGTTCAACACGACGGTGACAAACGTCGAACTGCTAGGATTGGCAGGAGAGCAAAAGAGGGCACCCAAGTTCAGCGAATGGGATCGGGAGAGGAGAGGTACTGTGGGCGTTTCACAGTGGAGTGGGGGTGCGTCGCCGAGAGAGTGGAGGGTTATTGAAGCGTTATATGGCGTGGATGAGAGTGACGGTCAGAATGCTATGCCTGGATTGGAGGCATTGGAGGAATTTGTAAAGTCGGAGGAGGCTGAGAAGGTACGTTTTTACCTTGATTTTTGGTGGACATTGAGCTCAATACTTTCTGTTAGTCAAAATCTTCATGAAGCTTTCTCAGAACCTTTGCTCGTTCATTACACTACATTCGCCGGGAAGACCATTCGTCAATTTCATCCACGACGGTAGCTTCCGAGACTGAGTAATACTCCTTATGTCGCTCTACATACTGCTTATACATCTCGCCTCATTTCCGCAGCTGGGGGCTGATTGACACTTATTGAATCCCGTTAGCTGACTCGGCGCACCAGCGAGCGAACGGAAAAGCGGTATTGGCCGACGAAATATAAAGAGTTCATCCGCATCACATCTTATCAGATAACTTTTTCCCTTCTCATCCCACGAGCGACGCGCTATACGTCTCTTTCGCCAGGGATTTGTCAATATACGCACCTTCATCGCTAAGCTTTCACTCGACCGCTTTCTCTCACTCTTTCTCTTCACTTCTGTCGCTGGCTTTGCAGCTCCCCTTTCCCACGTAATATCTCGACAGGCTAAAAGCTGGATACTGGACAGCAAGCTATGCACACCCTTCGACGAATCAAAGCCACTATCCTGCATGACGACACAGACCCAGACAGTATCTCTACAAAGCTAGAGCTGGGAGGAGTACCGATTACGGATGCCGGCTGTAGGAGCTGTCCGGATCCTTGTGATGAAGGTGTGTATTTCGATTCGAGGATGAGTAAATAGGAGGACTTGACGAAAACTGACTGTTCCGATTCCTGGATACAGGACACGAGCCATATCCTAGCCGATTCGATGTGGACATGGAGACCCAGATGCTGGGAACGGTAAAGCCGTACCATAGACAGGTGCGTCATTTGCCTTGCTTTGGCCCAGTCAAGCGTAACTGATAGAGCCGGAAAATAATAGATCGTCATATCCACTGGGAAAATAGACTGGGATCGTGAGGTCACCGAAATGAAGGGCTCTCTGGCGTATCACATCGAAAATAACGTCGACCGCCATAAACCCTTGCCCGACTCTACATCCACAACCGATACAAATGTACCAAAAGAATCCTCTTCTAATCACAAACACAAAGTCTCGGGCGTATTTGATTCGTCCGACTCCAGCATCAGCCGCATCGGTATCTTGAACGGGAGCCACCGCACATTGAGCGACGAACACGAGGCAGACACTGTTCTCGTGTTTCCTGACTACCGAATCGTGTGTGGGGTGTCCAGGACTAAGGAGGGCGCGCAGAGCCTCTGGGATGGATGGTTAGACCCCAGGCTGGGCTCGACACCTGTCAAACAGGAAAACTTGAGTTCGTGGGTGATACCGTATTCATGTGTTGTTTTACTTTGTGGGTGCCCCTTTTTTTTCTTGAGCCTCTGACGCGTCGGACGTGTTAATGACTGTTACCGTTTCTGTAGGCTCTCACAAAAGAAGAGATAATCGTTGTTCGATTGCGGCAGCAAAACTACTCACTGGTCTGTCTTTTGATACCCTCGTCTTGCTCTCCTTCTGAGGGGTATTCTCGTTTTCTTTAGCGTTTACCCACTCTCTAGAGAGCCAGGGCTACCAAGTCGATACGGAGCTGGAACACCCCGATGACAAACCTTTAGAAGAATCGGAAAACCAAAAAGAAATCGTAGAGAAACATCTCCGAGAGTACGCTAGCTCCAAAAGGGCTCTTGTTCTGAGAAATTCACATACCGGCGGTCATAAATTTGCGGGGAATTGTATTGTGAGTTTCGCTTTAACCTTTCGGTGCTTTTGCTGCCTGATTCGCGTATGAGGCGCTCAGGCCCCGTCCTACTTTTTCGCTTCCTTCTCTATGAATACTCGACTTCTCGGGTTCTAGCTTCTCGCTTTCTCCACCGAGATCTAGGGGGTCCTATCTTTGCACTTTATCACACTCCATTTGTGATTGCCCTTTCATATCTTTTCGGGGCCCTTTCCCTCGTTATCTTGCTTTTCGTTCTCGCACGCCACTTGGTGCTCACACCCTCCACTAAATATAGATCTACACCCCGCACCAATATGGAGTCTGGTATGGACGTGTAACGACACACGAGGTGGATGCTATCGTGACGAATACGATAGAGAAAGGGCTTGTGTTGCCGACGTTGTTGAGGGGTGGGGTTAATATTGCTCGTGGAGGAGAGGGAGAGGGGAGAAATTGTAAGTCGTTGAATGATTGGTGATTAGCACGGTGGGATGTTCGAGGGAGAGGGGTTTGCTGGACGTTCTAGGTAGGATTATTGAGACTAGCTGCTAATGATCGTAGCTCGTGAATAATGTATTCATTGATATTAATCATAGAGTGTATGTTTAGATTCCTCTGGGACACCTGCCAGGCGGCCTCTGAGCCGTTTCCTCCTCCTATAAGTGTCCGAGACACAGTATCGCTCACCCCACAACGAGACCGGAAAGAAAATCATTCCCTCATATGTACCACGTATTGTTGCGACGTGGCCTGCTGCCGCCGTAACTGAAGGCAAACGCGTCAGCTCGACGGCCTGATCAGTGATGACAATTCGCGCCGGGATTGAATATGCTGCCTTGCAAATCCTTTGCCTGTCTACGAGGTAAATGAATTGAAACCACAGTAGCGTTCCAGACTGCGCTTGCTGCGCCTCATACGGCTGAATATGCCTATACTCTCGACTCTCGTCGTTATAAAAGATCTCATCTTATCAGATAACTCGCGATATGTACGCACTCCGACGTATCAAAGCGGTTCTCCTGGGCGAAGACGTTTCTCCGGAAAGTATAGCCAGGAAACTCGAGGATGGTGGGGTTCCGATCACCGACCTGGATGTGGATTGCCGGAGTTGTCCGGATCCTTGCGATGAAGGTGAGAATCTCAGTAACAGCCGACTCGGGATTGCAGTGGCTGACAATGCGATATACATACACTGAAGGGCACGAGCCCTATCCAGCCAAATTTAATGTGGATACGGAGAGCCAGATGTTGGGAATGTTGAAGCCGTATCATAAACAGGTGAGTTCTGATTTCGCCAAACCTATAACTGATCGACGGGACCGTTCCATTCAACTCGGTAAAATGCCACTACTAGATTGTCGTGTCTACCGGGAAAATCGACTGGGAACTCGAAGTAACACTTACAAGAGGCTCCCTCGCAGCTCTCGTCGAGTGGGGTGTCGATCGTCATCGACCATTCTCTCTCCCTTCCGAGCCCGAGCCTGAGTCCGAGCCCGGGTCTGGCAGCAGCAGCAGCAGCAGTAGTACCTCCGCCACAACACACGACACCGAAAGTCCCAGTCCCGCACACATCAAGATCGAGTCCGCCCCGCCGCCGCCGCCAGTTCCAGGTATCTTTGACTCCTCCGACACCAGTGTCACCCGCTTGAATGTCCTTAACGGGAGCCACCACACGTTGAGCGACGACAAGGAGTTGGAGACCGTCCTCGTGTTTCCTGATTATCTCGTTGTGTGTGAAATCCCGAGGACGAGGGAGGGTGCTCAGAGGCTTTGGGATGGGTGGTTGGATCCTCATTTGGGTCGGGGGCTGAGGTTGGACCGAGATGATGATGAGGGAGTGGAGGAAGAGGACGAGATGAATATGAGGTCGTGGGTCCTTCCTTATTCGTGTGTGATTCTACTTTGTGGGTTCTCGTTTCTTGTTTTTGGTAGGTGGTAGTTTTGTGGCTAAGATGTTTGACAGGTTCACATAAACGACGGGACAATAGGTGTTCGATTGCAGCTGGGAAGTTACTTGCAGGTTTGTGATTTCATCCTCCGCGTTGTGAAGTCCAGCTAATCTGTGGTGCTTTTGATATTGTCAGCATTCACAAACTCCCTGGAACGTAAAGGCCACCAAGTCGACACAGAACTCGAGCATCCGCACGATGAATCTTTGGAAGAATGCAGTGGAAACCAACACGAAGAGGTTGAGAGATACCTCCGAGAGTCCGCCCAGTCGAAGAGAGTGCTGATTCTGAGGACTTCACATGTGGGAGGGCATAAATTTGCGGGGCTTTGTACTGTGAGCGCGTCTTTCTCCCCACCCTACACTGTCTCTTTCTTAACCGGGGTTCGTTCGTCATGACGTAGATCTACACCCCTCAGAGAAGCGGAATTTGGTATGGACGAGTTACGACTCATGAAGTAGACGGGATTGTGGAGAATACAATCGAGAAGGGTTTGGTAGTGCCGAAGTTGCTGAGAGGGGGGATTAATCTTAGGCGGCTAGTAGGAGCAGAACCGGAGGAAGAAGGAGCTCGAAGAAAGTGTAGAACGTTGCATGATTGGTAAGGGGAAGTTATACGACACAACCACTGATAGTTTGAGAAATGAAAATTGAGTGCTGGATCGGATGGTATTCCGCAATATTGCAAGATGCATGACCCACCGTCGAAACACTCCATGCGTTAGGATGGCATACGCTCTGAGGAGTCAGACGGTCCGTTCTGTCAAAGAGCGCGACATTCGATTGCTTCGGTCCAGTGATGGTCCTCGATAAAATTGCTTTGTTCCCCGTTTCAAATCCACACTGCGTCTGGTGATCGTAAACGGAGGACCCACAGTGAAAACAGTAAAATTGGAGCTTGGCCGGAACTTGACTAGTGACTGATAAAATTTGAATACCTAGGTACGCTTGCGATTCGGAAATGACATGAGACTCCAATGAGCACCAAATTTCCGTGCCAGATGGCTGATGGCAGAAAGCATTTGGAGTGTTCTTGACAGGAAAGCGGGAAGGAAGCGCCAGTCTTGGCGCCAAATGACCGGTGCGGTCGCACGTGATTACGAGCACTCTTCCTTTCTCCCGCGAAGTTTTTCCCGAAGCGAGTCGCGGTTTTTGATGTTTTATGGAGCCTGAGTCTATCACGACAAAGCAAGATGCCATACGGCTAAGAATTCCTCCTCGACTCTACATTGTTCCTACCACAGCCTTCTTCGTGGGCCTTACCATTGGATTTGTTCGGGGAGCACGGCGGACGGGACTGCGGTTCCTGGCAGAGAATGCACATAGACCGCCGAGAACGGTGAAAGGATGGTACTTTTACAACAAAACGAAGAATTACCGAATGTTGTATGGAGGAGGAAAGGGTGCAATTAGAGAATCCAGTCGACTTGTCGGAATATCCGTGGGCTGGGTGGGAATTGAGGAAGGATTGCGCTGGATGGGTTATCCTTGGAACGAGGTCGCTGAGGTCGGAGCCGGGCTTGGAACTGCTGGGATTTTCTGTGCCGTCTGTGAGTGATTTGAGACTGTCTTGAGCGATCTGTAACTGATTCAGGGCTGCAGATGGCCTTGCCTGGAAGACTGCCCGGCAAACGATGCTCCTCGGAGTGCTCATAGGGGGCTGCATGAAGGGCCTGAGTGCTGGAAAGAAAATGATAGACCAGAGTTCTTCTGATCAGAGTACCGAATCCAATGGCGATAGTAATGAATCCAGTAATGAATCCGTAGCTGGTTCTAGTCCTACGTAGTTATCTCCAATCTCCACATGATTCACTGCCGCTCCACTCTTCTCTAATTGTCAGCTCAGTCAGATCCCTCTTGCGCACCCTATTTTATCCTTGTTCCTCTACCACCACCATCCACACCAACAATTTCCTCAATTTTTTCCTCATTTTCTTCATTTCATGATTAAGATTTCTCGAAATCAGCCTTCACCCATGTTCGATTCACTTGCAACACCCCGTCCCCTTGGCCATGCATCAGTCGAACGTAATCCTTTCGATATCGCACCCAGTAGCCCAGGACCAGCAATTCCAGGCAGTCCCGGTCCTTCCAGTCCTCATCCGCTTTTAACGCCGACGCGGATTCCTTCAAATTCACCTTTTATTCCGTCGGGCACTGCCGTTGCTTCCGCGGATCCCAGTTGGGCCACCCACCAAACACAGGCAACTACATCATTCGCAAACTCAATTCCTACCACGAGCCTTACACTTAATGCTCCTGACTTTTCAATGTCTTTGCCTCCTCCTCCAAAGTCCACAAACAAGTCATCAGCCTCACAGTCATCCCCTTCACAGTCTTTAAAATCACGTCTTTCCACCAGCCTCATGAACAAATTCGATTCACCTTCATCGTCCTCGTCCGGCACATCGACTCCTGTCGTAAAGGGTCAAATCCATGTCAAACTTATCCAAGCTCGTGGACTATCCGCCAAAGGGCCTACAGCTCGTCCATACGTCGTCGTTCAATTCGAACAGAACGAATTCATTAGCAGAGATCCTACAGACGAGGCCGATAGGGAAGTGAAAGGCACTGCAACCAGCCGACACAACCCTTCAAACTCGACCTCCAGTGCAATGAACGCGCTTGGTGCCATTCACGACGCCAATATCAAGGCGTCTGCCAAAGCCAACGGTGGCTCCAACAATACATCGCCTGCCTCTTCATATGGCTCCAACAAGGCCAACGGCTCGAGTAATGGGGGTGGTTTGTTCGGTCGGCTATCCGCACATAATCCTGTTTGGAAACACGAGGTCTCCTTGTGCGTCTTCAACGTTTCAACCCTTCTCCGCTTGGTTACCAACTCAACTTTTTCTTTCGATACTCGCCAGTGATGTCACGAACGAAAGCTCAGCGATCACTTTCAACGTCTACGACCGGTCAGCTTCAGACCCAGGCTTCCTGGGTACCCTGCAGATAAAACCCATCCTCGTCCACGATCACACTGTTGACCAATGGTACAAGTACGTCTAGATCCTTCCGTAGCCCGACGAGTGCGCAGGACTATGAACCTCATGCATACGTTTCCGCATTATCAGACTCCGTCCTTACGAAAACGAAGTGGTCACCGGGGAGATGCGGGTTCAAATTACTTACGAGCAGTTCAAGGTGCGTTTTTGCCTCGTTTTTTACAGCTAGGTGACCCTGTAGCTAACGGTTCATGTTTCAATTCATTTCATGCGCCCTTATACACCATCCCACCCCACCCCCATCAATGACCCGCTGTCTCCCACATTGACAAATACAATTTCATGACCACTATCCGACACTCCTCCGAAAACTCTCTTTCCCCTGGGCTCCACCAATACACGTTCCATCTTGATGCCCACACCCGCGCCACAACCGTCCCGCGATAATGTGATGCGATCTCTGGCCTTGGATGCACATACTCGCCAACGAATGATCTCGGGAATCCGAATCTTTTCTCAACACAACCTATTCGTGGAATCGAATTTCGGAATTGGCTCGGAATTGGCTTTTGCAATCCCGATCATCAACGCCCGTAATAGACCAAACGCGCTTTGACCCCTCGAGACTTTGAGTTCCTCAAACTCATCGGCCGAGGAACATTCGGCAAAGTCTTCCAAGTGCGGAAAAAGGACACTAAACGAATCTACGCCATGAAAGTGCTATCAAAGAAAGAGATTATCGCGAAGAAGGAGGTAGCACATACCATTGGGGAGCGAAAGATTCTTCAGCGTAGTTTGGAGAGTCCGTTTTTGGTCGGGTTGAAGTTCAGTTTCCAGACGGAGAAAGATTTGTACCTGGTTACAGATTTCAAGAGTGGTGGAGAGTTGTTTTGGCATTTGCAGAGGGAGACCAAGTTTTCGGAGGAGAGGGCGAGGTTCTACATTGCCGAGCTGGTGTTGGCGCTTGAGCATTTGCACAAGTATAATATCGTTTATCGGTGAGTGCTGCCTTTCCCTTACGGGTTATTGTGGTTGGTAAACGAAGTGTTGGACAGTGACCTCAAACCTGAGAACATCCTCCTCGATGCAACAGGACACGTCGCTCTTTGCGATTTCGGTCTCTCGAAAGCAGACCTCCGGGCAGACGAACTCACTACTACGTTCTGCGGCACGACGGAGTACCTCGCACCCGAGATACTCTTAGACGAACACGGATACTCCAAAATTGTCGATTTCTGGAGCTTAGGGGTACTGCTGTTCGAGATGTGCTGTGGTTGGAGTCCATTCTACGCCGAGGACACACAGCAGATGTACAGGAACATCTGTTTTGGGAAGATTAGGTTCCCGAAGGGAGTGATTAATGAGGACGGCAAACAGTTTGTCAAAGGGGTGAGTGCCTTTTTGCCCCTTCATTCCATTCCTTTACGTCCACGTCGACGCCTCCCGTCATCATTCCTTTTTGTGCGCGTACGGTCTTACTGACGTCTTGTATTATTTGCTATTGTATAGCTCCTCAATCGTAATCCCAAACACCGCTTGGGCGCACAACGCGATGCCGCTGAACTCAAGGAACATGCATTCTTCAAATCCATCGATTGGCACCTGCTTTCGCTCAAACAAGTAACTCCGCCCTTCAAACCCGCTGTCGAATCAGACGAGAGCACGGCCAATTTTGATCCCGAATTCACGACGGCTGATATTTCCGACATCGTGGACTTGAGTGATGACGAGGGTGAATGGGACGATGAAGATCCGTCGGAGGACTGGGTCAGCCAGAGTTTGAGTTCGTCGTTGCATTTGGGGAACGGACCGTTGGGGAGTGAGAAGTTTGGGAGCATGACGAGCTTGCATGGGAACGGGAGTGGGTCCAGTGTGAATCTCAACGGAGGAACTAGTGGCAAGTTGAGTCGGAATGCGTCGACTTCGTCTGATAAGCACGGGAAGGGGATTACGATCAAGGGCGCTGATAAGGACAAGGCGAATGGTGGTTCTGGTGGGAGGAAGAAGAAGAATCGTGAAAAGGATGGGGGCGCTGAGTCTCCGCTTACGGGTTCAGTGCAGGAGAACTTCAAAGGGTTCACGTATTCCGGGGAGTCGGTGACGAACCATGCGGATGCGTTCATGCACGTACGAAACCGACAACAGCAGAATGGTGGTGACGATTTGGACGAGAACGAGGGCGGGGCACGGTCGGATCCGAACACTGAGGACGAGTATGAGGATTTCGGGAAGGCTGCGGGGAGGTACGCGAATCAGAGGAGAAAAGGATTCGGGTTTACGGAGATGGATGATGATATGAACTGAGTAGAGAGGCCGGAGACGGCTAGATGTGGCAAGGACACAAGCTTTGTTCGTTTTTAATGGAAGTAAGTAATTAATTGTAATATGTTATTCCTGCCTTTCTTCTTCCTTTCACTTTTCCCTTTCGACCGTCGGGGCGGATTCCAATGCTGAATATGTGATTATGCGCGTCGTCATGCATACCTGTTGTTGTTCTTCTCACCTAGCAGACTTTGTCCACTTTCGTCGGATCACCATTGACATTTCTCGTTCTCGTTCCCTACAATTAATCTTCAAGTGACGCACCTGTGTCACGACAGGACTCGTCAAAATGCTGCCACGTACTCTACTCTATACTAATGACATGCAAGCACATTACCCTTCGTCCGGATTGCCAAGTGAGAAATCGAGAAGTGAATCAGGACAATTATCTGTAGCTCGCAGGACTGGGCTTCCACAGCATCTGCTTCATTCGTAGCAAATCTGGAAGATGGTCTATCATACATAGTAGTCAATAGTAGTCAAGAAAGCACCACAGTCGTGGCGGACCTGTCGTCGGTCTGCACCTGACGAGCTGAGTGGACTGGTGGGAGGCATGTGGCGATACAAAAATCAGCACTGAACAAGGCATTCCCTAGTCCCAGTCATCCTCCTCCTTCACTCTCGGGGAGCCATCGTGCTCTTGCCCTGGTGGTGGATAGGGTTCGAGCACGGCCTAAATAAAGTAGACAGATATGAGCTTCGATGGAAATTGGATCGTTCCAAACGACTCACTTTCAACGGCCAGTCCGAGACCTTCCTGAGATGAACCCCATTCGCATGCATGTGTTCTACATGGTGTGCCGAAATTTGCGCAAACGCTTCGTCCTCAATCTCTTCGCTAAACAGTGATAGAGGCTTGCGCCTGCCTGTTGTCTCGTATCTCTCGATTTTTCTGCGGGATAGGGAAGGAAACAATCTATGACTCAGATGAAACGTTTTATTCACCTGAAATCAATCTGCCATGGACACCTTGGATCTGGGCAGTCGTAAACCCAGTCCGTGATTTTTGGTTTTTCGCGGCAGAACCTGGGAACTTTGCGCCATAGGTCCTCGTTAACAGGAGGTTCGGTTTCATATTCAGACGACGAGGCCCCAAAGTCAGAATCATACTGGGCTTGGTACTGGTCCAACTCGTCGTCATAATCATCTTCTCCGCTTTGGACAGGATCCTGGACATTCTCGGTCATTCGGCGTTTTTTGTTTGGTTTCTAATAGTGTATTCAGCACATCAAGCAGTCAAAAAGGAACCAATTCTGAGCATAGACACACCGGAGTTTTGAATATTGTCTCGATCTGCTCCCTTGACCGCCCAAACCTCTCCAAATCTATTTTGTCAAAATTCTCCGTCTCCGTCCCTCCGCGAGCGACATACTCCCGTCCCCAACTTCTCTCACCAGTTCTGGCTCTTGCTTTCTTTCGTTTCTTTTTCTCTTTGGCCTCCTTGCAAAATTTCCATAGGTTCTGAAGGTCAACGAACCACCGAGCTCTCGTGGGTCTGGCGGAGTCGATCTGTTGCGAGATCAACCACTCCCCGTGTGTCGCTAGGATATCCGCGCATTCTGACCTCGACAGATGACACGGTTTCCTCGGTTTTTTCGTCTTTCCTGTCTCCGGCTCCTCGATATCCGAGTCTTCTGGCAGGAAAATGATTCGTGTATGCTGGGAATCGCGGTTATATCGTTTGCGCATTGCGTTGATCAGCCATTGGACATTTCTTCGTTCGATAGGAGGCACGTCTTTGCCTAATGATTTAACCGTTTGGGAGATGAATTCGTGTAGGCGCCATCGTTCGAGGAAGTTTCTGCTCCTTTCGTAAGTCTGTACGTCGAGGGATGTTATGACGCAGGGTGTTCGGCGTATCTGTCCATAGCGAGGGGTACCAGGGGCGCTGAGAGGCAGAATGTCAGATGTGTTGGATGAGGGAAATAGATCATCTACGCGAACGCACTTTTCCCAGATTGTAGTGTACAGGACAAGATTGCTTTTGTATTGGTCGGCTATGGTAAAGCACCCGTTACAGGGTCTCGCAAAGAAAGCTTGGAGGAAAAGCGACTCACCTGTGAGGAAGGCTGCTGGCTCCTTCTTCTCGCATTGAATGTACACGTTCAACTCCCTATCCTTCCCCGTAAAAATCCATTTCAACCCCAGTCTACGCCTCTGATGGTCGTACCCGAATTCTTCTTCGTCTCTATCTTTGAGATCTTGGGTCAAAATTTGCTTCCCAGCCTCAGTCAACCATTCCGGTTTCCGGATTGTGATCAAACCGTATATGTGGACTGGCGCCGAGTCTTTGTAGATATTCTGTTCTGTGATATCCAGACTTGTAGTGTTTAGAACAAAGGACCGTAGGAATGAATTGGAAGCCTTCGGGGATGGGAGGGTGCTTACCCAGTAGGCTGGTCGTCATCAGCGTTGACCAACCACACTGACCTCAACTCAATTGCTTTCTGGTTTTTGAGGCCGGCATCTGACAAGACAAGACTAGCTGGATAAGGGCCGAATGGCTCTTCGAGGACTACGTCGCGATCCTGTTCCATACAGACCGTAATGAACGATGTGGGTTTGGGTTCAGGAGGACAAGGCCATGGTAGTCTCCCCTGGGCATTTTCTCACGGCTGCGGGCGCTTGTGCAGCGTTGCCGGCACTTGTAATGCCTGCCGCTTCCTGTTCACCCACGAAATGAAAGCGGGTATTGTCAGCGTCAGCGTCACTTTGAATTGTAACCACCATCTTCTCTGGCTAACGACGTCCTGTGTGCGATCGAGTAGGTTGCAGGCTGACGAAGGTATAATTGGTGAGCTCATTAGCGCTCAATCGTCACCCCAAACACTCACACTGCCTTTGTTTGAAGAGAAAGTGTTGTACTTCTACACAAAGGACGAACTTGGAGAACATTCTAAACAGCCCTATCGGCGCATCATCACGAATGGCCAACGATAATGCGAGGAATACCCTTCACGAATATCCGGATGCTCCAGATACGTCCAATAACCTACACACAGCAGTGGAACCCAATCTCGGACCAGGTTCATGCGCAGTCTTCCTCGGTTTACCGAACGAGATCTGGCTGGCAGTCTTTCATCAGATTGGGCACCCAACGGACCTATACTCTTGCATGCTGGCTTGCAGAAGATTCAGTGGCCTCGCAATCAAAGCCCTCTACCGAATAATACACTACCACTCGTTGGCATCCTTCAACACTCTGCGGCTCTTTTCATTCACGAGTCGGGATCCTCCCGCTTTACAGCGGCTTGCAGGATCTGTTAGGACCGTCGTGCTTAGCACTGGAGGAGGATACGGTCCGTTTGGGATGAATCTTCGGGACTGGTTCAATAGTAACAAGCGGACCATTGGTGTAGGCGACGAGATCAATTCACCTGCCGACTTTGATCATCCAAATGCCTGGACTAACTTCTTTCACCCTTCCTTCGCGGCAAACGTTACCAAACTCGTATTCATCAGTACCAAAGTCTCATCTCAATTCGCCCACGCACTAGGCGCGTTGACGAGCCTCCGACAGCTCTACTTTCATGGCTCGAGAGTGGAGAGTCTAGATGTACGCGTAGGTTCAAACCTGACGACAGTTTCAACTCGAATGCAAAACCTGACCGATTTGCGGATATGGGATCATTCCTGGACGCGAAGCATCCTCATTCACGCACACGTTCCCGGTCGGTTGGACACTATAGACCTTCTCCTCGCAGCTAGAAACCTGGATATTCTTTTTATTGACTGGAACACGGCGGTTGCATGCAACCTGATAGAAAAAGTCACACCGGCGCAGACCGCGTTTCTGTCAGTTACTTCACCCCACCTTCGTACCCTTCACTTGCGGATCAGCATTCGTACGGTAGAACAAGGGGACAAGGAACGTCGCGATTTCAATCGCTTGGGAGCGTTCCTTCGGGCTTGTACAAATCTTGAGGAGCTACACCTTACTAGTGAAATCGAGCTTTCTCGCGTGGCTACAGATGCTATAGGGCACGTAGCCTTGTCAAAGCTGAAGGTTTATTCTGGCCCCGTAGAACTGCTACCATCGATTTTACCGCCCAGTGCAGATGCATTAGAATCGGTTTCCATACCCCACATTCCCGACACACTTTCACGGCAGGAACTCGCCGATCTTCCCAACCTCCGCGATCGCCAAGTGGTAGCGGAGATTGAGTATCGTAATCCCGCAGCCGACACCGTGGCCACCATCTTCTCCAGTATTCATGCTCCCAATCTGCGACACCTCTCGTTTTTCTGCAAGCAGTGGCATCATGAAGTGTTGTTGTGTATCGCCCAATGCTTCAAGCGCCTGAAGACCCTAAAGATTGGGTATTCATCAGGATTGGTTGAAGAGGTGAGGTTGAATTGTTGAGACTATGCCGAAGACTCACTTCTCCCCTTTTCTTCCTCCCTTCCATAGGTTGACTGGATATCCATGGGAGGCGTGCATCTGGAAAGACTGCCCTACCTTTCCACATTCTACTTGTTCAGGCAAGAGGATGACACCTTCCGCCAAAACCGGCCGAAGGTGCCAAAGCCCAAGGTTCCCGTGGCAGGCGACGAGTTGCTCTCCGACATCTTCGCTGGTTGGAAAAAGTACACCAAATCGCTGGACGAGGTTAGCTTTGAGCAGAGTATCGTCTGGACAAGGGGTAAAGTTACGGAAGGAAGAAAGTTCCCTGATGAGAATGCGGAAACCGATGGTTCAGATGTTCAGAAGCAGGGTTGGGCGTGGAGTACGTGGAGGATGTCGGAGAGGCACGATGAGGTGACGAGTGAGGATAATAGGGATGCAGAGAAGGACAGAGAGGTGGATTTGTGGCTTGCTTGATGTGCAAACATCTGGAGAGGTCTTGGATCAGGAAACGACGGTATGGAGTCAATTTACAGGTTCTTCTCTTCATCTTGATTTCGTGTGTGGAATATCACCGACATATACACTAAGTACTCTCGGAGTATGTTGTACGATACCTTCACTCATTGTAGTTCTTAGTTCTGGATACATGCTCGAGAGAAATTCAAATAAGGCCCGTGGCGGGAGCTTTCGTCTCCCAATGACAATATCCGTGGTCAACAACCTCACGGCGTCAAATCCGGTGTGTTATCCTTAGCGCTCATGAATCAAGATTCGATTGTGAAATCGAAACCAAGTTGGGTGGCATAGTCGCTGGCGCCGTTTATATCGAGGCGCCAGAGCATGAAACAGACTTTTATTAGAGTTGAAAAATGATCTGCAGTCAATCTTTGATGTAAAAAGACCAACTGATGGTCTGGACATTGCCGAATTTGGGGACAGTTGTTTGGTCGAGTGGACGCGTTTAAGCGTTACACCGCGACGTCGACCATGCCGCCAAATCCCCCGCCAAATACACAAAGACCTCAGCAACTCGTTCGTGGTCCTCCTCTGCCACAAACATACGACCCTAATCGTGTTCAGCCTCTTCCACCCGGTTATCCTCAAGTTGCTCGACCTCATGGCTTAGGGTACCCCCCACCTGGTCCTCACTCCTTTTCAGCACCAGGTCACTCTGCGCAAGCAAGAATGTACCATCATGGACAACCTCAGCCAATCTCAGCATACGCACACGAAGCTCCTCGCGCGACGCAACCCGTGACCATTGAAGCGTTAACACAACCAATAATGGCCGCAATCAGTGGCGTTCTTGAAAGACACCAGAACCGGCACGAATCCATGGAGAGCTCTATGCAAGATCAAATTAACATGCTCACCAAAAACGTTCAAGAACTCGGTTCGAGTCTCGCTGAAATCCGACAGCTCCTCACGAAATCCAACGATATGCAGCAACGTGCCACCCAGGTGGTCGCCAGCCGTATTATGGAACTGGAACGAGTCGTCAGGGGGAAAAGAACGCCAGATAGCTATGGTAATAATATGAGTATTATGGACAAGCTGGACTCTATCAGCTACACCATTGATGACCTTCTCGAAAGAGCGCAGGACCCCCAGGCGAACCTTGGTACCAGGCCTTTCATAGTTTTCACTCGTCGATAATGCTCATTCATTCATTTTCAGACTCGATTGTGCGACACGAAGCAGCGACCGACCCCATTCCAGAAATTTTACGTCAAGAGAGAGGAACGAGCCCAATGCCAGAGGTGGTGCAGGGTCCGTGGAGCTCGCTTAATCCATTAAAAGCATTTGGCTAAACTCCATCCACCCTGGTTTCAGAGCTACAGGTACAAGATGACCCTCCAGGGTCAAGATCAACACCGTCTTCCAGCACTCAGCATGCAGAGTCTTCTCGATCGGTCTCTTGTGCTTTGGAGGAGACTGATACATCAGGCCGGACACTATGTACCCTGTCGCCCGTTGACTGGACTAAGGATGGTGAGCCTAAGTTATCTATATTCACCACCCACTAACTCTAGTCATCTAGCCGCAGCTAAAGGCTACTCGTTTTCCATTTCCCCCCCTCCCTGTCTGGTGCCCGAAGAACCCAGCCGCGCCCGCTCGACATCGTCATCTCCCATCGACGAGACACATGGCACCAACGACACTGGTGCTCTTTCCAATGATCAGTATGCGACCCCCACCAACTACTCTCCGCGTGCTACACCTAATCCTGGACCACCTTCGCTGCCCAGTCGCATCGGCCCTGATGACGATTTCTTGAATTTTGAACCTGATGACGCTTCGACTCCTGCACCACCTCAGCAACTATCCAGACCGACTGTCACTACCGATGCCGTACCTCCAAGTCGTACTCAAACACCGGAAGCTGACGATCACGTCCCTTCCTCCCGTACTCCGTCCCCGCCCCGCCGCGTACCTCATCTTACCGTCCAAACTCCCTGCTCTGTCTTCGATACACAATCTCAAGTCACCGTTGACCATGACGACGAAGAGGTCGAAAGGATGATTACTGCTCCCACGCCGTCATTGATGAGTATTGGGAGTCCTGGAAGAACGCCTCAAAAGCTCCAATTGCCCATAGATCGTCATTTTCTGCTGGACGATGACGAGATGTCAGAACTCAGCACGTTAAGCTCTGAGGAATCGGAGGCCCCAGAATCCAGGTCGGAGACTCCCAACCCGGAAGTGAAACAGGAGCCTGGCTCGTCCACTCGACGCGGCAGTGCCCGCAAAGCGAAGGAATCTTCCACGTCTGCGCCTTCGAGTACAAAAAAGAGAAAGAAAAGGAGCTCAGCTGCTAACGACCAACCCAGGAAGAGGCGGAAACGTGCCGACGCAGGCAAGCCACGTAAGAAGATTGTCTGGCCCGAAAAGGTTGACTCTGATTGCAGAGTGAGTTGCCAGAATTCCCCGTGCATGAAATCACTCTTATGATCTTGCGATTGTAGAATATGATCGAGTGTGATGGGTCAGTCGTTCGTTACGATCTCCTTTCGAAGTCGTCAACTCATTTGGCTCCTAGATGCCAAAAATGGTTCCATTACGGCTGTGTAGGGATGAATTCTGATGAAATTGTCCTTCTCAACGACCAGAACGAATTCATATGCCCTGCTTGTGAGGCCGGAAAGTGAGTGCCCACCGCGTTGTACATATGCCTGGAATCTGATCACACTTCCTTTGTCTCTTCGGCGTCTGTTTTCGCACCGATTCACAGACAATGTATGTCGTCTTCATCTCTTCTTTTCAATCGACTCGATCCTAATTCTTACACGCTATCTTAACAGTGGATCAGGTTGGTACGCAGAGTGCGCCGCGTTGTGCGCGTCCCGACTGCGCCGATAGTCCTCCGGACGAATTCTTCGTCGACAAACTGATCGGGCGCAAAACCGCAAGCCTGAACGATAACTGCCCAACTTATCAATGGCTCATTCGCTGGATGGGGTATGTAGCAGAGATAGTTACCATCCTTATTAACCATATCTAACTGCGACCGCTTTGACAGGTACGCCGTCTGTCATGCGACTTGGGAGTTCAAAGAGTCATTCGGGGACGAGGCCTTGATTGAGCAGTTTCACCGTGATGTGGAGAATGAAGAATTAATTGACGATGGTGAGGTCTGTATTATGTTGGCGGAAGCGGTGAACGGTGGCTGGGATCCTGAGAAACCGGACATGAAGCCTCCTGATCTTGGGGAAGAGGAAAGACAAGCACAGGAACAAGAACACGAACGGTCGCCTGAGCTCTGAACGCTCTTCTCTCATCCCATTGCACTGAGATCAACCCATGATCTCTACATTTCTTGTAGCCCCATATGCTTTGCACATTGGCATATTTATTCCCTGCTTTACAGGTTTCTTGATAGTCGAACATCTTATATGCTCAGGCTGATTCACGATATGACTTCCTCACATGACTCCAGAGTATAAGGTTTACCTCTTAATTTTATCGTACCTCATGTCGTACATTATTATTCTGTCTGTAGACATACTTACATTTTCTTACTGTGCAGTGTTTGATTCCATGCAGTCTTGTAGCCATCTTTGTAGTAGCGGGTCACCTATAACCTGAGCTGTTGCCATCACGTTCCATACCTGCAGCAACAAGCCAACGGACCAAATGTTTGCTCAATCCGACATCCACAGTATTGCTAGGATTACACCTCATCAAAAACTGCCTTGGCCCTCGACACCGACCAGGGCGTTCCCGCTGCATAGAAATCCATCGGATACACCCCTCTCTCCTTTCCTTCACCGTTCTCGGCCTCGCGCATCCACTCGGGATTTCCGCCCTCATAATAGTCCTCCTTACTGGACCGCGTGAAAGCAGAAACGGCGAGATTAGCCTCGTACGGGCTGAGTAAAGGTCTCCCCGGAGTCTGTTGTACGCCGTTGGGCAACTCGAATGCATATCCCCAATCGATACTCAATCTCGGACAACTTGTCTGGACAAACACTTCGACCGTCGAAGGGAAAAGTGATAGTTTGGCGGGTGATAGTTCGGAGAGGAGGATGGGGATGGATGATATCTGACGTGGGGAGGGAGAGGACGTAGGCGGTACAGTGGAATCTGAATCCTTGTCCCGGCAGCAAGTCGAACCGTGGGTAGAACAACATCCGGACGGTGTCTTTGAAGCATCATCGCGGGACGAACGACAACAATCTTGGTTCTTCGAGCCACAGCATGTACTGAGTCCATCTTGAGACTGGGAGGTATCTCCAGTAGTAGATCCGGGCAGTGAGAGTTGGCGTGTTATGGCCTGACACGATATGTCTATCAGATACCCAGAAATGTTTCGACAGGTATGCGTGGCTCACCTGTAACTGCCTGAAGCTTCCCTGCCTCCCCAATGTTCCTAATATGACGCCCCACATCCTTTCCTCGCCTTCAAGTTCGTTGGACGCTGAGGTGTCCTTCAGAGACTTTTCTAAACTTGTCCTCGCCTTTTTTATAGCACTTGCTCTAGTCTGTCGCATCAGGGTGTGGTCGTATCTAGAGTAAAAAGCCATACTCAGCATGGGAAACAGTTACTGGAATCAAGATATCGGAAAAACTGGCCTCTCTCTCGTTAATTTCTTTGAATACGGATCGTATCTGAAGGCAGGTATACTCGGATTGGCGATCATAATAGACTCTAGATGGAAGCGACCATCACCCAAGTAAACGAGCGCATCCACATCGTCTAAGCGTGGTGCAGTACACCCCAAGATTTCACCGGGGGAGAGTGGCTTCGAACGAGGTATTGTCGCAGTGTAAGCACCTTTCCATAAAGGTACACCGGTCGTCGAAGCCTCGTCAGCGGAAGTTTCAGGTAGAGTTGCACTGAGGTCCTCTTTGAGTCGCTGTAGGGCAGCTACGAATTGGATAGTAGAGACGAGAGCAAGCCGAGTGGGGGTACTGGTACTATCTGCAGTGGGATCTGACTCGGGATTGACAGAATCGGGAGTAGAAGTGGGAGCTGGCCCTTCAATCCGCAAGTGAGGGGTTACTGTTGGAATCTGCGCTCCGGTTGGTATCTGACTTTGCCGTTCCTCTGCCTCAGACGAGATGAGCTCTTCATAAAAGGTCTGTACAAAGGCTTCGTCAATCTCCGTGTGATATGAATGATATGGATCATCCTACTTCTCGTTCACAAGGGAAATTGCGCCTGATGGTGCGGTGTAAATGGGTGGAATCGATCGTGATTTCTACGAAAACGTAGAGAGTTTTTATAGAGGTTTCGGTCGTGGGCACTGCACAAACGAGTTGAGTGGGAATCAAACGAAATATACGGCCCACATACCGAGGCAAGAATGTCCATAATGAACCAGCATATCACATCCTAAAGCCGTCGCCGTGTAGTCATCGACGCAACAAGCACCATAGGTTACGTCCCCAAGAATTGTACATATCGCGGGTGTGAATCTAGCAACAGCATCGTCAGCTTGATCGAGAAAATCGAGGTGGACTCTCTTAGCAGACGGCCTGGTATTACAGAGCTCGCTACTCACCTCTCTACGATGTCTGCAATCACACAAACATAGAGTTGCAGTCCCTCAGGCATTTGCAATGCAACATTTGTAGCACCATTCTTGAGAACATGATGTATCGTCTTGTGAATTTCGAGGTTATAGTTTGGTGGAAGCTACCGACAAGGTCAGCGGAGAATCTTTCGCAGTCGTTCCCTAAAATCCTACCGCTTTGATAGCTTCATTGAGGTCGGAGTTCTCAAGAATTTCCGGTGGGATTTGGTTTCGAATGAGAGGAGTACCGCTCGAGACTGCTTTTGGTGCACCCTTTGATTTTGTTCCGACAAAACGACGTTTCGGTTTGACTGCATCGCGATTCGTTTTGACAGCAGCCGAAGAAGAGGAGCTGTCGCGGCTATCCGTAGTCGAATTCTCCGTCTTCGACATGACTGAGAGAAAGGTAAAGATTAGATAATGTGCCATTCAAACGCCCACAAGGGTATACAACATGCTATGGAATAAATACGTTTTATTGAAGACGCCGTACGGGCCCTATGTAACGACAGAATGCTACATACAAGTACAACAGGTAGACAAAGGAGATTTTTGACAGTTTGTGTTGTGCAGACGGCGAATAACAGAACGCAACGGGTTGAACTGTTTCGGTAAAGTATAAGCAACGAACGGAAAGTACGAAACCGGAAACTGTACCGAAGAACAGGAACGCATAGCATATGTACATGCGCAAGCAGGTGCAGAAGAGACTTCAGTGCTCCAGGGGCAGGTTATCTGACCCAACACCTGACCGAAAGAACACTCCCAGTAGTGGGAAGAGAGTAAAACGTAGCGCGAATGAGTGTAACGGAAGAAAGGTAGAACGGCATCGAGAATCGCCGCCATCCCCCGCAAGCACCAATAAATATAGTCGTAATGAATGAAAATGAATGTGGGATTGGGATCATACAAAAACGTTCGAAAGCCAGGAAACAGAACCAAAGGGGTGAATGAAAATAAAAACTTGTCTGCAGTGACTTTTTTCTTCGTATATCACGACCGTGGACCGCTTCTCTTCTCTCCGACGCGACAAACTGCACCTAAATATGCTCTTGATTTGGTGTTTATAACTCTTCTTTGTATACCATGAATAGGGAAGGGAGGGGGGTAGTAGGGTGGACACAACAGCCCGCCAGACGAAAGATGGGTTTGGCATTCTTTTGTTTATATGGTCACGGAGAGACAATATACCAATTACGACGGGACTGCGGGCTTAGAAAGCCTCGACGACCTCCCTCCTCTCTCTGGCGTCCATGAGCATCCCCAAACCGCCGATAGCTTTCCTCCTGATCCTGGTCGCAAAGTTCTTGGGACCCAGCTCGTCCGCACCTGAAGGGGGCCCGCGGGGCTGTCTAGTGGGCTGGCTCGCCAACCTGTGGGAGACCAGAACCACATTACTGTCGTTAGGAAGGGAACCATACGGTTGCTGCGCAACAGCAGAGCCAGGTCTACCCATTCCGAGGCCTTCATACAACTTCTTGGATGCTTCCTCGCGCGGCGAAAGAGGCATTTCGTTGGAAGAAGACGACTGAGGTGTGGTGGGGGACGAGTTTGATGCTCCGGATTTGGAGGAGCTAGTCGAGGAAGTATCATCGTTATCGTTTCCGTCAGACGAATCGATGGTAACAATCGGAAGGGGCTGCTGGGCGACAGGGGTGAATCGCAGAGGCTGAGGGCGAGACTTTGTCGTCGGCGAGGTGATGGGAGGAGATGATCGCTCAGGCTCAGGAGGGGTCACCCTGACGCTAGGGGAGGTGACAGCTCGGTTAGCACCGTTGAGGACAGAGTTCCCCTTGCCGCCACGCCTCCAAGATGTAGCGGCGTCCGACTTAGAAGGGGCGGCCGCATTGTTAGAGTTGGGGTTTCCAAGCGAAGTACCTCCGCTGATGACGGTCGTAGATCCGTAGGAGGAGGGGATGTCGCTGTTGTCTTCGAACCGGTTAGGCAAGTTGTTGCGACTTCCAAACCTCCCGCCCAACGCAGCGGTCATCGGTACGTTGTCATCCTGAACCGTAAGTTGTTGCTGGAACAATTGCTGTTGTTGCTCGTTGACCCGGCGCATCTGGGCACTGATGGTAGCGGAGTGGAGATCAAAACCGGTAGCAAGTGGTCCAGCGGTAGCGGGGGGATTATACGAAGCCCGTCTGTTCTGTTGCTGTTGTTGACGCTGGGCTTGGGCCATCAATTCGGCCTGGTACTGTTGAGCGGCCTGATAATGGGGATTAGATAATGCAAATTTTGAACAATAAGATAAGGGTTACCTGCAGCTTCAAAAGTTCCAACTGCATAATCTGCATTTGGAACGCCTGCTGTTGGGCATTCTGGTTCACACCGGCATTGAATCCAGGACTGAAAGGAACACTGTTGGGGTTCATGCCACGCTGTTGCTGAGCAAAGCGATTGTTGGGACCATCGACTGCAGCAGTCATGGGCATGATGTGGGATGCGCCGTGATGATTGTTGGCATAGAGATTTCTGGTAGGCATCTCGAGGACTTGGTCCTCTTCCTCCTCCGGAAAAGAATGGGATACAGCTCGGGGTATGTTGAAAGTAGCGCCTGGAGCAGCAGTGTGAGGAATTGTGTTCGAGACAGAGCGGACTCCGCCTGTGCGGAGACCAGAGAGAAGAGAAGCTCGCGAGTTGGTGGATGGTGCAGTAGTCATGTTGTGCGGAAAGCGTATAGAGAGAGGGAGTGAGAGCGATTAAGTGGGAAAGTTGATATTACTGAAGGAGAAAAGAGATACAGCTATGTAGATCGAATTGAAAGTAATCAGTATTCAATTTAGAATGAAAGGAGCAAGCGAATTACCCACTTGAAAGAAGAAAGAAAATAAGAGAGAAAGAGAAGAGGGACGGTCGAGAGAGAAAGCACTCAGGCGATGCAAAGTAACCCTTGCCAGCGGCCTGAGCGGACTTTGAATTCAGATCATCGCCCCCAACGCCCTAACCCTATAAGTAGTCCTCGCTACCCTAACCCCAACTACTTTACAAGTGTTTCTTCGCGCTCGCCCGCACTCGTCCATCAAATGCTGGGCTCACTATTGTCCTCTGTGCACTCTGGAACGGATTCATCATCGTCTTCACATATACCTCCCAAACCTCCACGAAAAACGACCTGATTCCCTCGTCATTTTTGCCTTCGTGAAGCAGCAGGAACTTGCTATCTACAATGCGATTTCAAGTCAGCTGCCAGTTTCACACCCGTTGCCCTTGCGACCCACTTCCTGGTGTAATGAACGCTGAAACAGTCCATTCGTTGAATTTATCGACTGTCTTCAAATACCTGTATCCATGTCACTTCTCTCTTTCCAATCCGGATAATTGTTCTTTGTCTTACATCCCATTTTCCTTTCGCATAACATCTTCAATTGCATCCAGGCTCGCGTTTGCAATCATCTGGATGACATGTCGATCCTGGCCTCCTCCTACTCTGACCCCGCCACCAATGGTGTGCTGTGTTGCGCTGGAAGCTCCCGATAGCGCAGTTAGCGTGCCAGCGAACGCGGATGTTGACCAATTGGGCAAATTCGATGAGAGCGGCGAGCTGACAGTCGACACGGGCTTCGTCGAGTAATGGGTGAGACTGTATATGGGAGTATCTGAAGGCGACAAAATGAATAGATGATGGGACATCGTCAACGTTGTCCTGTGTGACCGTCGTATGTGTCTACTTACAGGCCCAGTCGCGTCGCTGCCCTTGTAAACAGTGACAAACTACGCCACAGCAAATCCGTAGTCGAGAAACCAGACGCTCTGCAATATGATGGGCTTGATTATCATCTCACTGAGTACGCTCAACTCATGGTAGACACCGATAGCCTCATCCTCCTGGGTTGGCGGAACAGACATGTAATTCCGTAGAGGGTGCGGAAAGGCCAGCAAAGAGGGATTTTGGCTCAAGCGATCACCCCGATCTATACAAAGAGGCAAGTTGGCAAGATGGTACATAGCGCTCACTGAGTAGGGCTACAGCTTTACATGAAACTAGTTGCCATGTAAATCGAGAATATTCATTTTTGAATGCGAGTAGTACATACTCATGAGTCTCTCACGGATTCAAAGGGTCCGACGCTTGACCCCCAACGTCTTGGGTGAGAAGCTCCGGTAACCCATCCTCGTCGATACAGAAGCAGTCCTCAAGCCTAACGCCGACCTGTTCAATTACATCAGCCCCGAATTACTTTATACTTCGAAAAGGAAAAACCCTACCTCTCCCTCAATATAAACCCCTGGCTCATCTGAGAAACAATGTCCAGGTTCCAGGATCACTTCGCTCCCGCCATTGAGATACGGCGACTCATGATTCTCCAGGCCAATACCTGTCACATCCGGCGGTAAGATAAAGCTTTACGACCCCACCAGGGTAGGTTTACAGACATACCATGACCAAGACGGTGGGTAAAGAACTGATCAAGTTGAGAGGACGCCAATGAATTTCGTGCGGCTTCATCAACGCTTTTGGCAACCACCCCTTGGCGAGCCTGAGCAAGGGCCGCATCCTGCGCAGATAGCACAGATTGCCAGATTGTCAAGTGATTGCTTGGAATATCAGAATCGGGAAGTGCGACCGTCTACATTTGCGAAGTCGTCGGTCATCCGAATCGGAAAACAACCAAAGGTTAGCACGTACTCGGGTAAGATCACTCTTGTACCCATGAAGGGAGGCCACGCAATCGAACAACGCATAATCGGATTTGTCCAAGACTCGGTCGCTTCCGCCCCCGTGGGGCAATGCGGCATCCTCTATAGAATCTCCCTGTCAGAGATTTCCACAAGACGATGGAAAGGGAACGGACTTACCTCCGAACAGTGTCAGACACGATCCCTCTTCCAGTCCAATGGCAGTCAATGCGGACGCAATCATGTCTCGGGCTTCGGATTCACGCATTCCGATCCGCATTTGTTTGTGGACCTCACGCAAGGCCAGAAGGGTAGCCTGAAGGTCCAAATATGTGAGCACGAGCGAATAGATGCGTCGATGGAGTGTCTGACCTCGTTTGCACATTTCATAAGGGCGACCTCGTTAGCAGACTTGCGCTCTCGTAGCCTGGTTACCTCAGAGGGTGCGATCAGCACCTCGCCCTCCTTGTAAGCCTTCTGCAACCCGTCCACGATGAAGAACCGTGTCGCCCCGTCTACAAAGATGTTTCCCGCTGGTAAGTTGAGGGAAGATAATAGAACCTCGTAAGGACTCTGCTCCTCCGGCCATACAATGAAATGGACGCCTTCGAAGGGTAGTGAGAGCTGTTTCGCACGCGTCTCTTCGAACTTCGGAGCGAGAATGGTTAGATTTGGTTGTACTGTTCCTCCTTCAACGTCAGGGGTGAACACAAACAAGAATGGTCGTTCCGAGAGGTGCCATTGAGTCGCCGAGACATTCGCAAAGTAGATTGCACTAGCGCTGGGCTCTGCAATGTATGCCGACGCGTTCAAATCACGGAGAGCTTGTACAAGTTTCTCCTGCCTCTGAGCGAACTCGGCCGCTTGGATTGGTGGTACATCGGCGCAGTGCTCATCGAGATGGGAGAAGATATGGATGTTATTGTGTTCCCTTGTTCCGAGAATAGGATCCCAGGCGTGCAAGGGGTCTGCGATGACGCGAAAACACCCAACGGTGAGTAAGAGTATTAGCAACAGGGACCTAAAGGTCTTTGAAGGATAAGTTTTGGATGATAAAAGAGATGAAGCAGGACGCAACTATAGCCGTTCGAGGCGCAGCCGCATGCTCTCGTATGTCCATGCTTCCAGGTAATTTCATCTCGCTGCTACAAAAGGAATCGCGTCAGTGTTTCCTGGGAACATTTCTTTGTTATACCTTACTTCTTATAAGTCGTTTGGAACTGCTCCATGGTGGGTATCGAAGTCGTGAATCGAGCGGCCATCACAGTCGACAGAACTCGAATCGGTACCGGATGACCATGGTGGTGTAGTACTGCCTGCCCATTAGCCGACCTGATGGCCAGGGTACCTGGGTAAATTGGGCACGAGGCAAGTCCTATTATATCTTCTTCACACTCACTCATCCACAAATTCCTGACCATTAGAGCTCGACGATGTACAGATCAACTTCTCCGTACAGAGCGCCTTCTCCATACGGGCCTCCTCCAGATGCTGGATACACATCTGCCTACTCACCCGGCCCTCAAGCTGCTCCCGGTTCGCCATATGCCGGTGCTGCTGCACCCACCTCACCCCAGGCGACACAGATCGCACCCGGATCGATAACTTATACGACCTCGACGAGTCCCGATGGCAAGATCATCTACCACCCCTTCAAGTGAGTGTTGATTTGGATTCAAAGTGGTTGGAATTCTCACCCGATCGCGTTCGAAGGGCTGTCCCAGCTAGGTGAGAACAAGGGCTTTGAGGTTTGAGCCAACGTTGATCTTGAACAATCCTCAAAGCTATCAAACGCCCACCGGTATGGTCTCTCATGATGGTCGCCAAACATCATGATCTGAAATCCCTCTGTCTCGTGATAGGCGTTGTTTCTGGTATTCAATGGGTCCCAGCTGAGGCTACTCAGATCCTGCCGCCAGGCGCTCAGCCTGCAAGCACGGTTAGCCCAAGATCTAACCTAAAAATCTTAATCATGACGATAATACAAAATCCAGGATTTTGCTGAAGCGTGGAATCGAGGAAACCTGAGCAAGGAAGACAAGCACGCTTTGAAGGATTGGTGAGTCGCATCACCATCGGTTGTCTTACGATTCATGAATATTGTCTCGTTCGCATCCTCTGCGATAGGCAACGCGCTGAAGACAAACGCAGGAGAAAGGAAGAAAAGGAATCAGCAAAGATCCTTCGAGAGAAGGAGCGGCTTAATCAAGCGCGATACGACGATGGCGCGCTCCGATATGCTCGTGAACAAGATGGGATGACACGGGAAAGGAGAAAGAGTTTCAATCAGGGCGTCAATTTCCCTGGAGCCCCTGCTTCTGCAGCAGGCAGCATCTACTCCCCTCCCAGTCCGTATCAAGGATACGCTGCTCCTCCTGCTGCAGCTAGCCATAGCCCCGGTCCAGGATATGCTAGGGAGAGAAAGTACAGCACCGGGGGTGGTGTTCTTTCCGATCTAGACAACCAGTTTGGGACGATGGGTATCTCTGACAGAGGCGCTGCTGAGAGGGCACGCAGACTAAGCGGCAACTTTGGAGCTGAACGACCGCCGAGTGTGTATGGCAACCAATCACCCAATGTCGGGAGTGTCTACGCGCCCCCGGCTCGGCCTCACTCCAGGAACAGTGCATACGGTGGCAGTCATTCTCCAAACCCGGGCTCTGCTCCCCTCCCGTACGGTCCTCCGAGACCTCACTCAAGGAATGCGAGTGTTAGTGGAGCTTATCCAGCGTACACCAATCCCACTCCGGGCATGAGATCTGCTGACCCGGTGGGAGGAGCAGGAGGTGGATATGCTCCCATGCCCTCTTCACCGTACGCTGGGGGGAATTATCCTCTATCTGCTGCGCCTCTTAATGATCCTTATGCGCGCAGCGGCTCGCCCTATGCTCCTCCTGCCGCACTTCCTCAATCTCAGGACATATACCCCCCAGGGCATGTCATGGAAGGACAACCCATCCCAAGATCCCGAGCAACGACGCCGATTCCTGGCGCTGGGCCTGGCGCCTACCCGCCTGGTGCAGGAGGCTATCCACCATCCGCAGGAGGCTATCCACAATCTGCAGGCGGTCAACCCATGCAGCCTTCTGCCGTTCCTGGTCAACAACTATCGGCCCCCGAGTGCTTTTCACGTCCTATCAATGGCGCACATCCCTATACGCCATTCGAAACCATGAAAATACAAGATATGAACGACTTCTTTGAGTCCGTTCCTCGTATGCCTGCCGTTCTTCAACCCCATGATGTTTATGCCGAAGATTGGGCGCGTTTAGTTGAGGTACGCATGATTTCTATTCTCCCGGCTACGTTTCTCAAACTCGATCCTAGGACCTTACACTTGCCTGGTCTGGGCGACTTCCGGTACCGGCTGGTCCAGATGGTCAATCGCCCAAACGTGCAACTGTGACAGCATCTTTGGTGGATCTGTGGAACCTCTCATTCCTCAACCGTAGGGGAGTCGAACTCGTTCTGTACAAAGGACGTGAACGCCGCTCTGGCCCACAAACGGGACAAATAGACTACAATCTCCCTATGGATGATCATGCCGACGTTTCCTCCACCGATTCTGAGGATGATGATGACGACGACGACGATGAAGACGAGGCTCGCTACAACGCGGCTTACGGGCGTACTGGGTATGCGCCTGACATGGCGGAGATACGACAGAGACGCATGGCCGAAAAGGTCGAGCGTAAGCGTCGCAGGAAAGAGAAGAAGAACAGGCAGAAGGCACGAGAAAGGGAGAAGAAGTATACGTTGTACTTGACTTATGTTCCTCAACATGGAGGGCCGACCGCTCATCCCACTGCGCATGTACAACATAGCAGTCACTACGGTGGTGTCCCCACTACACCTTCTTCGGGATATGGCGCTGCTCCGGCTGGTTATGGAGGAGCCCCGCCGCGTTCTACCTCTCCTTACATGCATGCAGGATCACTTGGCTATGGTGGCGGATACTAGTATGGTGGTGGAATTTGATCGGATTATACAAAGGATTCATCTAAGTCGCAATCTCATCTCTACATTTCTCCAGGACTATATACATACTTTTTTACAAACGTGTACACTACGACCTTTCTACAATACTAACATGTCCTCTTTGGCCTCGATCTCGTTGGAGGAGTTTTACTTGCCAATCAAGACGACCGACCGCGACCTTCTACTGTACGTCGCGAAGCTGCAACAAACTCAACACTGAGAGATGGATTCAATCCTTGTTGTGAAGGGACTTGGTTTCAAGGGCTCGTACAACCTTGTACTTCGACCAAGTTGAACGCGTCGCGACGCGCCGGCAGTGGCTGTGCAACCCATTGTATTTCTCACTCTTCTTCGACACTGTCGTTGATAGGGCTTTTGTTTTCTTCCTTTATTGTGGCTCTCGGCTCGTCCGCGATGCTCGTCCTTATAACAACGATGGTCGCTCGAGCAGCTTATAGAGTAGATGGCTACTTTCCGAGACCTTGCCTTCTTCCCGGACTTCGATCCGTACGCTTGGAGTAACCAAGGCATTGTCTCCCAGTACTACCAGCCTAGGGCGGTCCATGCTGTGTATGTTCTTTCCTAGTTGCTACGCCACATAACGGCTAATTATCCTTTCTCAGATCTCTTGACAAACTCGCTCCAGAATTGAGCAGCTCCGATTTCTCGTATGTGTTCAGTGTCGAAAGCAGCGATCCAAGGTCATCACCATTATATGCCAATCGTTATATGAGTTACTGGCTCGATGATCCTGTGCGTACCTCTGACTTTCGCTCGTATAGGGAAATTAAATGGTTTTTCTCGCTTCGATGATGTGCAGCGACGAGGTGTTCCACAAGATACTTTCACCTCCAGTCCTCGTTATGTCGTGCTTGACCGAAATCCCCCTGTTACTCCCAACTATGCACGGCTCCATCGAAGCCTATTATCGAATGCTCAGGGCTTCTGTGCCAAGTTCCAACGGGAGCAGGAGACATTGGCATGGCCCATATACATCATCGAGCGAGTCCTACAACAGCTCTTCAGTGACGAAAAAACTCTCGCAGATCGGAAAGTCTACCTGAAAACCTGTATTTCACGTAGGCCTATGCATCCGAGCTCACCGGCATCGGAATCAGCTTTTCGTGAGATCAAACGATTCCCATTCCTCTTGGACAACGACGGAATCTTCATCTCCAACCTCTTCTTTACAGTGGTGAGCAATCTCCTCAGAGACAGCTTATAGATCGTTGACCCCCTACCACAGAACGGTCATCAGCTCACGCTATCACTCCCATGCACCCCTTCCATCCCTTACAGTGACGTTCACCTGAGAAGGCTCGCATGTTCATCACCTCCCGATCTGGATCGCGGCACGATGCATTCCCTGTTGTCGGCAACGAGGGAGCAGCTGAGCTGTGTTCAGCACAACATGCGGGTCCTGCTTCAGCTGAGAGACAGGATCAGGGAACAAAGGGCGACGTTAAAACGTCTTGCTAATTGTTACCACAATCTCACGTACCCCTCTATCAATCGCATACTTCCAGAACATGTTCTTTCCGAAATTTTCATGCACTGTGCTTTGCCCTACGGAGGCGAGCCAGGTCGGGGGGACAACATGCCTCACACTCTCACTCGGGTATGCCGTTACTGGTACCATATCGCTTGGGACAACACTCCACGGCTATGGGCTTCAGCTGTCGTCAATATCGGACGCGGCCTCGTAAAGAGAGCCCGAGTTCTTGAACACATTTGGTGGAAGCGAGTCAATCCCAGATCGAGCGTCTCTTTGACCCTGATCATGCCATCGCAAATCTACCTCTTGAATTCGATTGAAGAGGAAGCCCTTATGCAGGCCATCCGATCGAACTCGTTCAAGCTGACGAGGTTGCATTTCTTTGGAACACTCAAGCAGGCTGTAGAGGTTGTTTTTGCTGCACTCGCTCAGGGAGATCGAGTAACACCCAGGAGGATTGAGCGTCACATACATTTGGACAATCTGATCGACTCACCCCGCGTTTTCTGTCGCCTTTTGAAGGATCAGAATCTGAACTTCACGTCGTTAGATTTGGCTGGAAGACGCTGGCATTGTCCTCCCCATGGACCACTTCGCGTCAGCCGGGTTCTCAAAATCTTGGCCGCGTGTGCCGTCCTTGAGCGATGCACGCTAAGGGATATCGAGGACGACGAACCCGAATACTACGAAACCCACTCGGACCTCACGAACCTGAAATATCTACGGCAGATGGAGATACACACGAGCCATCCTGGAATCCTGTTGGATCAACTGCAAGTTCGTAGGCTTCGATCTGTTCGCGTGGAATATCCACCCAGGTCGAGTATCCAAAGATTAAAGCAGAGCTTCCGACTCTTGTGTCAGAACTCGAATCTGAAAGTAGTATACCAGCTTCCAGGAGTTGTGAAGAATTCGAAAACGCTGAGAGGTGTGGTAGCAGAGACGGTTGCCTACGAGTTTCAGCCAATGAAATTTATATCCTATGACTCGGACTGCGATTAATTTTAGTAGCTACTGTACCTCATGTTTAGCGCATAAATCATGTTCTGGTCAGGCTATCTTCAAGTGGTGAACGCTTGAACTATGGGAAGAATCACGCGTCGGAATCCTATCGGTGATAAGCGCCGTAAGACCGTGCAAACCTGGACGCGTCACCTGTAGGCGCCTCTCACTCACTTACTCTCAACGATCATGGTAAGTTCCCCATTTCCCATCGTTTACAACGGCAAAGAACTGTGCTGAAACTACTAAACAAAAGTTTCGGAACACTTATGACTCGGATAACACCGTTTTCTCTCCTCAAGGCCGTCTACATCAAGTAGAATATGCGCTCGAAGCGGTCAAGCAGGGATCTGCCGCGGTGGGACTGAGATCCAAAACCCATTCCATTCTGCTGGCATTGAAGGTAACTGGTTGGATTATTTTGATGACTGTTATGTGGCTGCTGACACGGTTCCAAGCGATCTTCTGGAGAGCTCGCCTCGTATCAGCAGAAAATGTTTCGAATAGATGATCATGTTGGGATTGCCATCGCTGGGCTGACATCGGATGCGCGTGTGTTGAGGTGCGTCTTTCCTTCTTATCGACCATATAGCTTCTAACGATCGAGTCGCTCGTGTACAGCAACTTCATGAGGCAGCAGGCAATGTCATCAAAGATGGCCTTCAATAGGCCCATACCCGTCAACCGTCTGGTGTCTTCCATCGCCGACAGTGAGCTTCCCCTTCCTCGTATTCATTGATTTGGACGGACTATCTGACCCGATTTGCGTCTGCAGAGGCCCAAGTAAACACTCAGGAATACGGAAGGAGACCTTACGGTGTTGGATTCCTCGTCATTGGCCAAGATCAATCTGGACCCCACCTCTACGAGTTCTCTCCCTCAGGAAGTGCATACGAATACTACGCCATGTCGATTGGTGCAAGAAGTCAGAGCGCTAAAACGTACCTCGAAAAGCACTACGAGAGCTTCAGCGATTGTACGTCTCGAGCATCTTTCACCATTCCTTACTTGACTCGTGATTTTGCACAGGTACGTTAGAAGAACTCATCACGCACGGTCTCCACGCTCTTCGCGAGACGCTTCAACAAGACAAGGCACTCAACATCAACAACACATCCATCGGAATTTTGGGACCCGCGAGTCAGCATGAAACCGATGGAAACGTGAATGTGCCTTCCGGCGGAGGCTTCCGCATTCTGGAGGGCGAGGTTTTGCAACCTTTCTTGGATGCCATGGTACCAAAGGAGGCTCCTGCTGCACCTGCAGCCGCCTCGACAGATGATGATGTACAAATGCAAGAATAGATACAGAAATATCACCTCGTGTACTTTTCCCTTTTCATTACTCTTGGTCCCGAATCCATATCATTGTTTGCTGTATCATTATATTGTTGGACCTACGAAGGAACCTAGCAGAATTATGCGTTGAGTATTACAGGTGAGTGGTGGGAGGTGTAAATAAGGTGTGAAGTTAGTACTCTATGACAGTTTTGGGGGTTCAAAGTTGGGTAGTCGTTTTACCGGCACCCGTCTTCATATTCCTTAGTGTTCTCCATGCCTGCGCCGCTGCAGAGGGTCTGCGAAGGGATATGAGGACATGGATCATGGCAGTCAGGAGGGCAACGCTGCCCGCTTGGTGAGCAGCGGCCAACGGGACGGGAACGAGGTGTAAGAGGGTTGTGATCCCGAGGAGGAACTGTATGTTGACCATTGCAAGTGCGATGTTCATCGATTTCATCGTAGTTGGTGGCAAGACATGACGGAGCCCGCGTGCTCGGAGGAAGAGAAGGGATACACCGAGATACGAAGTCATAGCCTGACAAAAAAAAGGTAAGTTCTACCCGATCGTCTCGACCGAGAAAAGGAAACACGCACCAAAACTCGATGGTCGAATTGCACGGTAACAGGGTTTTCGAATAGATTTCGCCACCATTTATCCGAGCCGTCAGCGCTCTTTGCGTATGCAGCCGACATGAGTTCATCCTTTGGAGGTGCGAATCGGCCGCCCATCAGCGGGAATTCGTTGTACAGCAGTCCTGCATCAAGCCCGGCGACAAATGCACCTGCAAATCAAGTTCGTCAGCGGATACTTTTCTGCACTGCTACACGATGCATACTGACCGGACATCGCAGTGATAAACACCAATGCAGTTAATATCCCAGCGCGTGCTCTGAATGCCTGCACATTGAACTTCGACAAAGCGTTATTGAACCCGGACATAGTTGTCCCCATCCACTTCTCCGTGGCGCCATGGACGAACTTGTTCTCCTTCAGAACGTTCATACCCGTTGCGAACATTCCAGCGTAAAGGAGGAACGCAAGGCCGAGATGGGAAGCAAGACGGTACTGGGAAACGCGCGGAACTGCGCCAGGCGTTTCCATGAGAGTTTCTTCCAAACCGGACTTGACCATGTACCATCCAAGTGCTCCTTGAGCTCCGATTAATAGGCCCAGACCGCCGAGCCTCATCGCCAGTGGCTTGGATATCCGTTTCGTAATTGCAAAGTAAGCCAAAGGCGCAACGAACGCGACACCGATGACACGTCCCAGAACACGGTGGCCCCATTCCCAGAAGAAAATTCGCTTGAAGTCCTCCAGTTCAAACTGGTGGTTGAGCCTATGTGAGGCGCCTGTGAGTATATATAAGGGCAAGTTAATGCGAGCACATACAGCTTGAACTCCGGGGTTGCCTTGTATTTCGTGAACTCTTCCTCCCAATCCTGCTGTGTTAGAGGTGGCATAATGCCAGTGACGGGTTTCCATTCTGTTATGCTCAGACCAGACTCTGTTAGGCGCGTTACGCCCCCCACAACGATAATGGCATAGACTAATGTCGACGAAATCAAAAGCCATATACCGACAGATTTCGGAGCGAGGATTGGCTGTTCCTGAGGTTCTGGAGGTGGTGCGTTCTGCGAGGAGAAACGCGACCCAGACTGTCCGATGTTGTTCCTCGAGAAGTAGTTGGACGCCTTCCAACGTGCCGAGTATTGTGTGGTCAAAGCGGGCGACCTAGGTTTATTCGAAGCCGTCCATATAAACCTCGAGCTTTTGCTGCATTGTTTGAGGATGCCAAAGGAACGTGGGCATTGGAAGGAGTTCCTGAGGATGCTGGTCGTCCTCAGGGAGAATAAGGACGACATTGTGGTGAGGCCCTGAGCTCGGAGAGGACCTCTAAAGAGCTATTGGGATTGTTCTGGATGGCTGGTCGAGACTGAAGCGAAATTTCAATCGAATGCCTGCCGGGCGGGTAGAGTCCGAATACCCCGAGCCTTGCGCTGACCAATCACAGTCCCGGTATGACGCGACTTGTATAAGCGCGTAAGTAATCCACCGAAGTCCGAACCTCCTTCACACCGACGATGTTGTTCTCGACGGTACGACGGTCTCTTTCTTCTAGGATCCCACAAGCTAGGAGCTTTACCCGCTCAGCGATAGCATTCAATCAACCCCCGCCATCCGGCTTGTCCGAAGGAGAACAACATATCTATTCAAAGTTGACGGAGAAATTTTCGCCCTCTCAACTGCAGGTCCAGGATGTTTCTGGTAAGTTGGGCTATTCTCGACAAGCTTTCTTGGCTTCATTCTCCCTGTTTATAGGTGGCTGTGGCTCTTTCTACGCGATTACAATTGCAAGTGATGCATTCAAGGGACTTACTATGGTAAAACAACACCGACTAGTTACCGAAACGCTCAAAAAAGAGATAGACGGAATTCATGGGCTCCAAGTTCGTCTCAACACATTTTCTGTCACCTCGACATTCTGACAACATGAACCCTGTACAGATAAAGACGATTGTGCAATGATACATTCTTTTCTATCTGCCAATGACTTCTGCAATGAAGACGCCAGCCACCCGTAATCTACGAGCACCGTAATCTATCAATGAAGAAACATTCCAAGCCCATCAACAATTACCCCAAGCTCTACGTGTATACCACCTGTAATGGAACCATGATTGTACAACATCTGCATCACCGAGGCCCAAACTACATCTTCCTTCGGGTTATCCTGAGGAGTGCGATCGAGTCTCGTTCGTATATCGGTCTATTCGGATCGTCATCCACCTGATAATCACGATAGATGAAAGGTTAAAAGGACATCACAAGGATATTCGGCGCACATACCTGTGTCCAGACGAACTTCTTCTTGAGCATCGCGAAGAACCGCTTATCAGCCTGTTACATTCTGGATGTTGGTGCTGTGGGGATTCACATCATTGCTGATAATGACGCACCTTTCGTCTCTTCTTGTAGCAAAACAAAACCTCGGTCTTATCACCGACTAGATCGCATAGCGTCTGGACCAGAAGCGGGAAGGCCGGTTCGAAATAGACACAGTCGGCTGCTAGGATCATGTCGGGACGTGGGATGTTGGCTAGTATCGGCGTTCCCCTAGAAAAAAGATTGACGGAAGTAGTATCGGGAAACGAGTTCGTCATGAACAGAAATTGTGAGATGCGGACCAGTCCAATTCAGCGACAGTGCATTTGGATACGAGGTTGTTTTTCGACACGTTTTCCTTCATCATATCAAGTAGAAATCTGTTTGGGGTTCATTCCGTTGAGTCAACAATCTCGAAGAATCAAGCTCGATGTGCGGTACGGACGCCTGATCGGTAATCCATACGTGGGCGGGGTCGAGCATCGCAGCCACTAGGCCCACCAAACCTGTTCCGCTTCCAAGCTCCAAAACATTCTTGCCTTCAAGGTACGCCGAACCTTTTCTGAACAGATAGTTGGAGAGGATCTACGAAGTCGAGAATGGCAGGGAAAATCGAAGGTGAGCAAAGTAATCCCCGATGCAGTGAATGCAAGCAACCTGTCCAGCCGGCCAGACGACGCCGCCGCAGCCCGGAGATGCGTCGACACCTAAGGTGATTGAAAGATTCGGTGCACCGATAGCATGATCTGAGTCATTTCCTCCGTGTTTACTCGAGAAATTGAGTGTCAGAGTCTTGTTCTGGAGCGAATAGCATTGTCCTGGGAGCACCGAGACCAATTCCGATTGAAGGAGATTGCTGGTGCCTGCGTTCTCCACACCATTAGCCACACGCAGCCGTTTGAAAGGGTCCTCGTCCTCTGAGTCGATCAAACCATCTTGATCAACTATCAAAGAATCCAAGCAAGGGTTTAGCCCATCATGCTGCTGTGCCATAGAAGGTGGGAGGATGAGAAATGCAGTTTTGACGGCATTTGCCGTGCTCCCATGCAATGCTGTCGTGACTCAATTAAAATTACTCCCAGTTACGATCGCGAAGATCATCATCAACATCAAAGTATCATGGGTCCTTGAATACACACGGCCACTGGTTCACAGGCTGGGGCTGGTACAGCTTATCAACTACTTCTTGGGCACATATATAGTGACAGCAGATGTCCCAAGCCCCACAACTTTCCTCCCATCATCACCATCGTCCTCTACCTGATGTCGACCATCACTAAGGTCTCCGTACGAGTCAAAGGTCCTCGGGGAAGGAGGTCCTCGAGCGAAGAGAGTCGAGAGGAAAGTTTTGAGGGGGGACTTCAGCTCTCCCGGACACCGTCATCTGCGTCCACATCATCCACATCATCCACATCCACATCCTCATCAGAGACTTGCTATTCGTACGGTATTGATTGGTGCGAGTGGTTAGTATAAGACCCCCTATTTCTCGGGAAATAATTTGCTCAACCTTCCGGTTTGTCTTGACAGCTGTGAACATCAGTGCACCCTGATACGGAGACCTCACATACGCCGGCAATGTAGGCACCCAAAGCCCATAAAACCTCTTCCACGAGTACCTATCCGGATACGGAGGTTGCCTGCTCCTCCACGGAGGACGACAAGGTCTTCTTTGATGTTTCCGGCAGTTTCTCCAACGACATGCTCAACGCCGGAGCCACGCATCCACGATGTCCTCCTCGATTCGCCTTTATCTGGGAAGATATACTGGGACGACCTCTTGAACGAGATCATCAATCATGAACCTCCGAGTGTATCATGAAGCGATTGTTGCCTCGAGGCTCCAGGACGGTTTAATTTATTCGGGTACGATAGACACTGTATTCTTATCACTTGTACTTTCCTTCAGACCCCCCAGGGGGTTGTATTATTACCTGCATATTCTATTTAGCACCATTCGCCCTTGCAAACAATCCAAGAATGCTGCTTACTGGTTAGAGCGAGGATATGACAGTTCCTGAGGCCCTTCGGAAGCGGAGATTGCGAATCGGAAATGAGATAAGTGATGTCGGGAAAGGATAATCGACGCGTAGGTATGTTTTTCGCAGGGTTGGACAAGGGTTGTGGGACAAGTACAAAAGCTTTGACGGCCTGAGACAAACATGAGCACACGCCTCCTTCCCGTCCTCCCGCATCAATCCAATTTGACCCATGGCCGACTTCTACTCACACACTTTCGAATGGTACGAACTGCGCTGCTGCAGCACTATATCTTTTATTCAAGATTGCTCATGATCCGCTCCTATTTCGTTTAGGCCTCACACTGGTGCGAAGAATGTTGTGGTGACGGGAACTTTTGACCATGTTCGTTTCCTCGCCTCGTTTTATCGTCCTCGGGCACTATCTCATCATCCTTCCAGTGGTCGCGGTCAACCACGCTGTCCAAGCAAGATTCGTCGTTCAAGGGAACTGTCAAAGTCCCATGGAATGAGAAGATTGCGTACAAGTTCGTTGTGGATGGGCAGTGGGTCGTGAACGACAGAGAGCCGACAGAGCGGGACTCTGCCGGTAACCTCAACAACGTCTACGTAGCACCGGAGAGACCCGCGCAAGTCAAGGCGGAGGAGCAGGTCAAGGCCCCTACCGACGGAGAGAAAATCACAGGAGCCCCGACACAGGAATCAAAATCCGATTCTGCGACGTCGGCCGTCTCACAGGACCCTGCTCCTGTAGCATTCTCAGAATTGAAACAGACCGTGGTAGCCGCAGAGGGTACCTCGTCAACCTTGGAATATTTGGCCTCTGGCGTTGGTGCAGCGATAAGGGGTGTCTTCGGGGTCGACCCCATTAACGCTGATAAGGTGAGGGTTTTGGGTATTCACTATTCACAATGGCCCATGCCAACTCGTACGTGCTTTTCAGATCCCCGTCGAGACACCAAAGGCAGAGGTCCCCGATAACAGTGTTGAAGCCGCTGGGAAGGTGGACTCTGTTGCGGATGCCAAACAGGACAGCTTGAATGCAAGCCCCGCTGCCACGCAGGACATAGCCCCCATTGCAAACGACAAAACCGTTGACGATACGATTTCTGAGCCCTCTCAGCCTGTTGGCAGTGGAGTCCCAGCACCCCTGCCAGTTGCTTCAATCGAGGACAACACGTTGTCTACTCCGGTCAAGGCGGCTGCTGAGAATGGTCCCTCAACACATGTCCCTGCTTCAGAAGCTTCCGTATCGAATGGCTCGGCAGCCGTTACTCCTCCTGGGTTACCTGTTACGTCAGAGACTGAGTCCAGTGCTCCTCAGACCACTGTCGTATCAACACCAGCAGCCTTACCCCCCACGGATGTTGTGCCTCCAGCTTCTCCACCAGCCACACCAGCCAAGGAGACCACCGCCTCCACAGTGACACCCACGTCTTCTGCTCCAGCGAGTAGAGCTACGTCACCTGCGCCCTCTACACCCACCAAGGGAAAGCACCAAAGGTTCTCTTCGAGTAATTCTTCACAAGGGTCTCCTAAATCCGAGAAGTCACCGTCGAAATTCAAGACCGTCTCTCCCTCACGGTCTATCAGAAAATCGTTGGCTGGCTTGCGTAGAGTCAGCCTGAAAGGTATCTTTGGTGGAAAGGATAAGGAAGAAAAGGAGAAATAGTCCGCTTTTCTTTCCCTCGTATCTTTTCTTTACTTATTTTTTTGTTATGTTTCTTCACGCTAAGGTTACGCATAGCTACGACTCTTCACTCCATAGATTTACGACTGTGATTCCCCCCCTTGTTTGAGTTTTTGTATCATCTATTGGGCTCTTTGGTCTCCCCTGTTTTCTTTCTGCTTTAGACTTGTTTTTGCAGATCTGTACCACTCGTTTATACGTACATCTACCATGGATTATACCTTATGGTAGTCCAAAATCTACATCCTAGCTGGCTATCTTGGATTATCCGAACAACTCTAATACGATTCCTAGAGAAAAGTTGATGAGGGATCAATGTGATGGGAATGTTTTCGCGTGCTATTTACCTGCACCTATCGTCTCGCCTCCACGTCGCAAAAGGACTCTTCCCATGTCTTTGCTAACTGAAAAGGGCTCTAAAGGAATTGGGCGTGCAGTAGAGGGACCTGACAGCGTTGTCGTTCGCAACGCGATCTGAACTTCCGCCGACATGCCCTTGGTGAGGACACTAAATGAGTTGAATCAGAAAATGTTAGGATGGACCAGAATCAGGAGGCGAATAATCAAGTCGTACCGTGGCTTCTTCTTGATGATCTTACCTGTTCCGCGGTCGATGGTCGCAATCAATGTCGAGATGGTCGCGGGCACATCGCGCGAGTGGTGGAATAGCTCAATCTGGAAAATAAAATGATTGAGTTCTGGGGTGCAAACTTGGAAGACGAAGAACCCACCGATGCGCCCGACGTTATGGGTACCTGAGTGTCAAATACGATGACGCGAGCTGTGAAGATGGTCGCGAGCGGAACGAGATCGGTGGGAGGGCACAGGACACTTCCGATGTTAAGATGTACGGGGTCGATGGATGTGAGCTGGATGGTCGTCGAAGAGCCCGCTGCTGCCCATGGAACGCTCTCTTCTTCGACGGTGATTGCTATTAAATCGTAGTGGCTGAGTAAACGGGGGTAAGGCATAGGATGTTAGACTTGCCTCTGACAACTGCCGTCTCGTCCCCAGGAAGTACTCGTAACCGATCTCCGACCTGTACTACGCCAGCGCATAACCGACCAGCAACCCATGTTCCGGAACCCTGTCCTTTGAAGACGTTGGATAGGGGTATCCTTAGCGGACCGTGAATATCTCGAGTCGGTGGCTCAAGCTGGTCTATTATATTTCGGGATCAGGCGGGATCTTCGCGATCCGTAACATGGGCTTACCGAGGTAGTCAACCAAGGTAGGACCGTCATACCATTCTCTAAGCTTCGCCCCAGTCTCGCCGTCTCGCGAGGCCAAATTCACTCCCAACATAGCTCCAACGGGTACGAACTTGGCTTTCGAAGGCTGGAACCCAGACTGTATCAAGAACGGTTTCAAGTAGTCACAGATTTCATCATATCTTGACTTATCCCATTCGACCTATGGAAACAGTTGTATCTCGGGAAACCATCTCTCGTAACCAAAAAGACGTACCTGGTCGAGTTTGTTGACTGCAACAATCACTTGGGATACTCCAAGACTTCGAACAAGTAGGATATGCTCGCGTGTTTGTCCCCCTCGCTCAAAGCCGGCCTCAAATTCGCCTGTTGTTGCATCGACCACCAGAAGTGCACAATCTGCTTGCGAAGCCCCAGAGATCATATTGGGGATAAAGTCTTTGTGGCCGGGCGCATCCAAGATCGTGATTTGCCGATTGGGCGTGGCCAGCGACTGCAAGGCGATATCCATTGTGATACCTCTGCACAGAGAGTTGAAAACTTATTTGTCAAAACGTTGATGGAGATGAGACTCGCCTTTCCCGCTCCTCTGTGGTGCCATCTAAGCCCCAAGCCCAACTAAAGCTACTTTTACCTGCCTTGTTGCTCCCCCTCTCATTCGCCACTTTTGTTTTCTCATCTAATGCACCAAGCTCGTACAATAAGCGGCCCATGAGCGTCGATTTGCCAGCATCGACATGGCCTGTTGGAGACAACTCGTAAGAGACATAGAGTCCACCGTCGTCATAGAACATACCTATCACTACCAGACTAACCACCTTCTTGCCTTCGCCATCCAGAGCCTTCTTGGCCTCCTCTAACAGTTTCTCCCGCTCGTAAGTCACTTTGGGTGGCGGTTCATCAACAACCTTCTCCTCTTTCTGATTCAGATTCAACGCAGAAATATCCAAGGCCCTCTGATCGACAACTTTCAGCGGTGTCGAAACGCCAGATTTCGCAGGTGTAGATATCGTTGCTCCTTTTTTAACCTTTGGGGTAGGTGTGGCCGTTCGAGACGCAGCAGCGGATTCCAGACGTTTGGCCTTTTCACGTTCCTTGGCAGCTACATAAAAATACAACAGAAGATAGCATATCAGTATCATACATTCGAGCATAATGAAGGAGGTGGGTATCAAGTGGAGGGTGAAAATGGGGATGGAATCAGGATCTAGATGACGCTGTCGCCTTTCTCTCGAGCGTCGTTCCACGACGTGCGTTGAGGACGATGTCGTCCGGACTTGGAATGTCGAAAGTGAATGCTGAGGGCGAGACCATATCTGGAATGGTGCGGTCTTTCCTTCTGATAGAACGATGGTGCTTGGCGGTCGAAGTGGAGGTGGTTGACGTGGATGTGGATATAGACGTAGACGTGGACGTAGATTTCGATTTGGATGTGGATGATAGGGTGCTGAAGGACGAGGAAGAGGCAGTGGTGGTGGTGGTGCGGGCCTTTTCCTTGCCCTTGTCTTTTTTCTTCTTCTCTTCGGCCCCTTCATGATTCAAGTGATTGTTATCAACAAGGATGGAGGCGAAGGCGGAGGGAGACGCACTTCGGGTAGCATGTGGGAGGAACATAGACGGAACTTCATAACGGGAAGGAATTTCCTCAACTGTGGGCGGGGCATGCTTCTCGTGCGCCTTCCGTATTTTCATTGCGAGTTTCGATGGCTTTGTGGGTGCCTGTGTTGTCGTAGAGCTGTAGTTCACCGTTGGTAGCGGTACTACACGGAGAGAATCGTTTGCAGAATGTCGCAATGGATCCGTGAGACTGTAAAGGGTTTGGTAGGAAGTTGTGATCGCAGTGGTGGCCGTGGGTCCATTTGCCACGGGAACTAAGTATTCCGTGTGCTCTTCTGGCAGGTAATCGGGAGGAGGTCTTGTAACTGGAGCTCCCAGAACCTTCTTGACGTCTGAGGTTCCTGTTTTCTGCTGCGCGAGCAATGCTAACTTAGACAGAGGCCGAGGAGATACTGGACTGTCTGTTAAGGGCATTTGGGAGGCTTTCGAAGGGGTAGGGGCAGCTGGCCGAGAGGTTGTCACGGATTTGGCATTGCTTCCCGAGCTGCGCGCCTTCTCCGATAATTTAGAGCGTGCTGATGGAGCCTTGGGTAAGGGCTTGTTGGTCTTCGGGCTTTCGGTTTCAGTTTCGTCGGCTCGATCCAGGGCTTCCATGTCCATCGCGATCTGGATAGCCTTATCCACATGAAGGGATGTTGAGGAGGGGACAATGGAATGTGGTACAACGGAGGAAAGAGGACGTATCGATTGTTCAGCGGGTCGAAGGGCAGGATATGTGTTATTTGATTCTGACCCAGAGCGCTCTGTGCCCAAAGAAGCAGAACTTTTGGTGCGAGAGCTTGCGCGACTACTGGCCAGTTGAGCTAATTTAGATTGTTTTGCTGCTTTCTGTTGTGTCGGGCGACTGGAGAGAGACTTTTGGGCTGCAGGAAGGGTAGAGCGCGAAGGAGAGTCGGGTATATCTGGGATGGTGTCAATGGGCGGCACGGGTTCGCTGGGAGGGCGCGGGGATGAGGTGATGCTGCTACGACTGGCTGACGATGTTCGCGTCGGTGCTGGTTCGTATATTGAAAGCCTATGGAGAGCTGATTCTGAGGGGGAAAGTGGAATCGTGTTTGGGTCCAGCGGCGAGTCTGGTGGAGGCTCAAACTGCCCACTGCCTGACATGAAATGAGTGATAATACTGAATCAGACAATGGAGGAAGCATACTTATAATGTTGCCGTAAGAGGTCGAGGTCGCCTCGGTAGGAGAACGATATCGCCACAATGAAGAGAGTTCCGTCCGCTCCGTGATTGGCGTCAAGCTTCGCCTCGGTGGGTATGCCTCCGCAGTGCCCTCTACACCTTCCAACTCTCCTTCGTCCCCAAACTCAGCTTCAATCACATTTTGTTCCTCCCATTGGCGTTGTTGTTGTTGTGCGAGATGTATCAAAGGAATACGTGGCCGCTCGCTCGGTTCGTAGTGTGTATATTGGACAGGAGGGCTCCCTTGAAGATATCGATGAGCATACCGATCACGTTGTTGTCTCGCAAGTCGGGGTCATAGAGCATGCACCTTCTCGTTGTTTATCTGGATCGCGTCGACACGCTCACAAGAGATGATAACGCGGAGAAAGCGACCAAGCGAGGGGGCGGGTGGAAAGAAGTACTTGTCAAACGAATCGCTCACCTTGCCGCTCCTTTGCTGCCTGCCTTTTCTGTTGTTCCTCTAGCGAGGGATCAGTGTTACGACGATCAAAGCGCAAAAAAATGTTGACATACGCAGACACCAATCTATCGATTCTTGCACATCGAAGTGGTAATACCAAATTGTGTCCTTGACTTCACTGTCCGGTAATCCAGAGATGTCTTCTTCGCCAATTACTTCGCGCACTTGCTCGAGGGCATCATTCATTTGTACTGTATAGGATGATGTGAGCATGATGGACCTGGATGATTAGAATAATGCCATACACTGTTCCTCGGCAGTCATCTCTTCCTCTCCCCCATCGGAGAGTGCATCATCTTCGAGTTCATCTGAGAGAACATCAGACGTATTTCACGATGATATTATTGGGCCGTACCAGCAATATTAAGATTCTTGACATAGCGATGACGGGACATTGTGAAGATAGAAGGTGCGTCTGTGTATGTATTATGACAGTGACGATGGTTGAACGTTGAGGAAGAAGGTTCTATTGTCACGTTATCGGACCCTGGACAAACATGGATAATCACGCACTCAGGCGCGTCTCGATTTGTCACTGTGACTTCCTTGAAGTCATCTCATCTCCCGAATCCCGACACAAATTTCCTCTTCCTCAACATGTTCGCTGCTATTCGTTCGGCTGCATCTGCTCGTGGGGCTTCCCGTGTATGTACCCTGACTAGTATGGTGGGACTCTCAAGCTCACACAATCTCGAAGGCTTTTTCCACAACGACACGGACCTCCGACATGGCAAAACTGACTCTCATTGGCCGCTTGGGCAAGGAACCTGAAGTGAGGCGGACCAAGAACGATATCGAGTTTATCACGTAGGTCGACCGACGAATGACTTGTAAAACTGTCCTCAAATTCTCTCAGGTACGCTGTCGCAACAAACAGCTACCCACCCCCCACGGAAAGCGGAGGTGAGCTCCATGAATTTACGTGTTGGGCAATCCGCTAATAACACATACAGAACGCCCACCTCCACGAACGAACTGGCATCGCGTCTTGTCCTTCGGCGAAAACGCGAACAAATTTCTGCGAACACTCAAGAAAGGATCAATGGTCTATGTTGAAGCCAGCTATGAACTTCGAGACCCTGAACCAGAAGCAGACCCGTCCACTCCAGCGGGGCAGAGACAGATCCTCCTAAAACACGGTGTGTCCTCTGCTCATTCCCCTACCCCGACCTTCCTAATGCTTGCTCCAGAAACGATCCGAGTCCTGTCTACTCCCAAGGAGGAATCACACCAGTTCTGATACCCACTCATCAAGTATATTATTCCATCTATATCATTCAGTACCGTACTCGAGTTCGTCAATGTCGTATAATTTTCGGTTGCAACCCTACTCTTCATGATGCGTATAGGGCGAGTCGGGACGCCTGCTGCTCGTGAAATCGCTTGTGGCCACGTCTGGTATCCAATCCTATCGAAAATTGCCATAAGAGCCATGTCGGAGACATAGGATTATTGGCAAGACTCACCCCGCTTTCCGTTATAGGTGGGGGAGCTGAGGGGACAGGCATGGAGGGTCCAACACTTGGCGGCGCACCTACACTGTTCCTCAACAGCTTGTTCAGATAGTCTCGGACGGAGGTCACGACGAGCTATAAGACGCCTCTTGTCAGGACTGGCTCGTGCAGGAACGCGAAAGTTCACCTACGTGATGGTCGTCCTGAGAAGAGCCGGAGTAGCATGCGACTACCGCGATTGGACAACATGGGGCATTCTTGGACCAACTCAGTTTGACATACGGTTCATCCACCGAGAAAAGGAACGTACCTCCAGCCAGATAGGAAACGCTAACGCGTCGACAAGTTAATATCGATCCAAGAACCGTTGAAAGTCGCGTACATACCTCCACCTTGAACTCTTGCTGGTAAATCCCCTTGCCCATCAAATTGAAATGAACGCGACCCGCGTCCCATAGCACTCATTGCCTTTTCCACGTAAAAACTTGAATGTCCTGTTCGCCTCACGACATTGATCATGCCCTCCAGGAAAGACCAGCTGTCGAGACTGACATCGCCAATTCCGGAGAGGTGGCCTAGATCGCCGACAGTGCACGAGAAGAGCGTGTGTCCAGCTATTGTCTGGATAGATATGACCATCCCTTTCCCTTTGGAGTGGCGAGTTGAGGCTCGAAAGCGCTTTCGAAGTGATAAACCCTGCCAAACGACCAGATACGTGTCAGTAAGTCTCTTGTCGCAAAGGACTATCACTCACCAGTGTAACAGCGTCTGAAGCGGAGAATGAAGCAAATCTATAGCTTCCCTCGTCACTCAACGTTTGTGTAGCCAGTTCCCCATCGCTTGGAGCCATCCCCTGCAATCCACTGAACATGAAGAAGTGCTACTATGCAGAGAGAGAAGGTAAAGACCACTCAGATGTGTTGAGATGTGAGTATCAGAAGATTAAGGACAATGAGATGAACAAGGAGAAGGAAAGAGAAGGAGAAGGATAGAAAGAGATGAGTGACAAAGGATCCGTGGGTTGACGAATCCTGTTGAATCAGGTTCACGTAGGGCTCAGGGAGAACTCCGAAAGAGACCTGAACACGTACAACTGTTGGAAAGAAGCCCAAGATTTTCGAAGTTCCGTTGAATAAGAAGTTCGGGGATCGCAACGTGTTTGTAGAATGCCGCACTGACAATTGTCATGGTGGTCTCTGACATCGACCGGTTCCAAATTTCATGTGCCTTCCGAATCCGTGAGCTGGTCGGTCTTCTCATTGCCGCCGCCATGAACGCATTTTCACTCTTTCTTTCTCTCGACCAACTCCAGCTCGGAAAATGGAATTCTTCAATGATATAGGTTCAGATCCTCTCAAGCCTTCGTTATTCGAACTAGTGGCCCAAGAGCAGCTACGTGATTTACTGCAGCCAGCTCTCAAATATGTTCTTGCGGTAAGCGGTCAACGCGTCCTCCCTGTCGCCGTTTTCTAATACATTTTTGTAGGTGTTTGCGCAACGCTATCCTCGCTATCTACTTCGCATAGTCAACCGACATGAGGAATTCTACGCTCTTATTATGTTTTTTGTGGAGAAGCACTACCTCCGGAAACACGGTGAGTGAACTATTAGTTGGTGTCTATTCACGTTACTCATTCTGAGATAGGCGCTTCGTTTTCGGAAAACTTCTATGGGCTTAAAAGACGGAGAAGACCTTACATTGAGCCCACGAAGACTCAAGCCGCTGTTGGAGGCATACCCGACGGGGAACGGTTGGGAGACCGCGAGATACGGCGTTCCTTGCTATTCCTCGTACGTTCTATCGTGCCTGGCAATCGACATCCTATTGAATGAGCCCTTTCCAGATAGGAATACCTTACCTGAGAGCCAAAGCACAGGACTACTATGAGGAACTGGGTGGGGGTATTTCGTCGGATATATTAGAAGAGGGTCTTGATGCTCGACAAATACGCGCATTGACTGACGAGGTATGTGAGCGCCTTGGGCACATGATAATCTTGCTGAATCAGGTCCGCAGAGCTTCAAGGGAAAGATGCGCCGTGCTTATAAGGCCGTGTACCCATGGCTGAACACTACCTTCGAAGTGTCACTTCTCATATGGAATATCGCCTACTTGTTTGATCGCACACCGTTCCATCGACCTTGGTTATCCTGGATTGGGGTCGACATACGGCGTCTCGGGATAGACGATTTCGTGAGTACAGTTTCCTGTTGCGTGCTAGCTCCCCATTGACCCAGCGTTAGCGTGCTACCTATCTCGCTGCAAACGCAAAAGGCCCTCAGCCATCAGACTTGCTCGCGCGAATTCGCCGTCTTCTGTTAAAATCACCTCAACTGCTTCTTGATTCCTTACGATTGTTGTTACCCACGGCGATCTTCTTTGTCAAGTTTCTTGAATGGTGGTATTCTCCGAATTCACCAGCCCGCACACTATCTGCATCCCCTCGTGGCCCTGCAGTCCCACCCCCAAGCATGCTTCCTCCACATCCCCGCGGAATACCTTTTGACAGACAAGCCTACGGCAAATGTCCCATCTGCGGCGAGAGTATTAGCAATGCGACTGCCCTGCCGTCTGGTTATGTGTTCTGCTATCGCTGCGCATATGATCATGTAGAGAAGCATGGAAATTGCCCAGTGACGCTCATTCCTGCTCGAGTCTGGCAATTGAGAAAGGTCTTGGTGTGAGCTGGGCGACACCTGGGGACGCACGTTCGTCAATTTGCAGGCCACCGAGTGATCGATTGGTGAAGGAAAGGACGGTCTAGGTAGGAAGAGTAAAGTACGAGGCAAACGCTCTCCGTTTTTGTTGTATCGATGAATTTATTTGGCGGTATAGCCTGCGTTTTGTGAAACGAGATTTATATTTGGACCTGGCAAACTCAAACTGCCCAATGAGCAACGTGCGTCTATACCGATTTGGAAAGCTCGCGATCGACCTTGCCGCGGGGAAGACTGTCACTTCAGCCTGTATCAGAAAATTCCCCCATGTCCTCCACGACCTGACAGAACAGCAGGCAGCAGGCAGTCACATCTGTTCCCTTTTTATTCTACCACTTTGTCTGCACACGACACTTATTGATCTTCAATGAAGGTCCGCCTCGATAAGTCAAAAGACTCTTCTCATAGCTCTGCTAACGCGCCGTTCCAGTTTGGCAAATTTATCCAGTCTCATCAAGTACCGGGATGGTCGCCGTATTATCTCGACTACAAGTTCCTCAAAAAGATCATCTCGTCTCTCGAAGCTCATAGACCAGCATCAGAGTCTGCTGCCCTTGCGCTCGGACTTCGTCCTGGCGATATCCTCAACCAACCTCCAGCATCTCTCTCCTCTCCATCGGTGTCGATACAGGATCACGATCCCGATGAACCACCCATATATACTTCGCACGGACACGACGAAGACAGGGGACCCGAGTTCCAGGCTCACAAAGCAGCATTCTTTTTCAAATTAGAACGAGAGTTGGAAAAGGTGGTTATCATTTACACGGTTTATCACGCGTTATCTGACCAAAAACCAGATCAACACATTCTATCTTCAAAAAGAAGCCGAATCGAAGCTACGACTTGAAACTCTACTGTCGAAACGAAGAGCAGCCGCGACAAGAGGTTTACCAGACACCGTCGAGGGCACGACAGAAACACACGTAGAATGGAGCGCCGTAGAGGAAGGGTTCAAGCTCTTGGAACGCGATCTTGGGAAACTGCAGGTACACCCTCTGCAATGTCTCTACGAGACTTACGCAAATGGCATCTTTTCAGCAATTCGTCGAGCTCAACGCCACAGGCTTCAGGAAGATTCTAAAGAAGTTCGACAAGCGATCCAAGTCTACGACAAAGGAGCTTTATCTGGCGCGTCAAGTTGATGTCCAACCAGTTTTCAATCGCCAGGTGTGTGTCACTTTGCAATTCCATCGAAGGAGACTCAATAACGCCAAACTTCCAGCTCATTTCAGAGTTATCGGATACTGTGGCCAGCTGTCTGCTGAACCTTACAGACCTCTCATCCGGGCTCAAATTCGAAGGACCAGCAGCGAGCGATGTACTCACCAACCAATTTCTGGCCGAACGAATGTCATATGTCGGACCGTTCCATGATCTAGAAAAGAACCTGCGTAAAGCAGTTGCTAGTGGCGACAGGGGGGCCCTGGCAGATTGCGTTCGTTATCTAGAAATCCATGCCAACGAAACTGAAGGACAGAGAAACATGGCACGGATCTTATGGAGTGTCATAGTGGAGGCTCCCGCTGACCTCGCCGACCTCGTCATGTCTTCACTGTCGTCGCCTTTTGACTTCCATTTCACGGATGATATTAACGGGCGTACTTGCCTCCACGAAGCTTCTATTTCTGGCGCGCTCCGTCTTGTGAGACTCTGTCTCGAGAAGGGAGTTCAGGTCGACAAAGTCGATGCTTATGGAAGGACCGCCCTTCATTACGCAGCAATGAACGGTCATAGCGACATTTGTCGCTGCCTTTTGGAGAGCAACGCGTCTTGCAATCTGCTCGACGTCGACAACTACAATCCACTTGTATACGCGACATTACGAGGCTCAGTGGAATGTGTCAGAGTTATTCTAGACCATGGAGCAGTTTTGCCTCAGCCCACGACTCCCGGAGGTGATGTTATCCCTCTGTCCATCGCAAGTCAATCCGGTCACGTCAACGTCGTCTTGCTGCTCCTAGAGATGGGGGCACAGTGTATCTCGAATAGCAACGGGGAGTACCCTATGCACCTGGCCGCCCGTGCTGGCCATGCTCCCGTCTGCAAGGTGTTACTCAAGCATCAGGGCTGGGATACACCCGACAAATACCACGCGTGGACTCCGTTATTTCACGCGTCGCGTTATGGGCGAGAAGACTGCGTTCGAGTGCTCCTTGATGCAGAAGCGCGTGTCGGAGTCAGGGATGAACTAGGCCATCTAGCCGTTCATTATGCGGCGTGGTATGGCCACCACAAGTGCGTCGAGTACCTTTTGGAAGCTGCTCCCTATGCTCCCCCGACTTCGGAAAGCGGCCCAATGCTAGATATCTCCCCTTCATCGGACCAGCTAATGTCCACGGACTCTGATATCGACCTCATCCCTTCACTCTCGTTGCCTCCACCCATCATGCCACATCGGGTCTACGGTCATAATTATCTCGACCGAAACCTTCTCGTCCAAGTGACGATCGGAAGTTGTAGCAAGTCACAAGCTGAAGTCCCAAGCGTGCGACTGCGACACCGACTCATGAGCCCGGCACATCAGAATGAGACTTTCCCTTCCACTCCTTCATTGAAATTAGTCATGACAACGAGCGCAGAAGTTAACACGGCGCCCTACACGGTCTCCTTGCCACCAAGAGGCGAGGAAGGTGTCTTCACATTCCAAGTTCCATCACTCGACTCGCTAACGTTGGAGTTCTCCGTCTACCCCAATTTCGGCACCAAGACAATTGGTCGCGCCATTGCCCTCCCATCGTGTTTCTCAGGCATTGAAAACAACCAAGCCTTCACATTACCTATACTCGATCATCGGCTACATATTCTTGGAGAGGTAAGTCCTTTGTGTTCACAAATGATTCCCGTCATATACTAACCTAGATACAAAAGGTTACATTCGAAATGAGCATAATAACATCGTTTGATGGCGTTACGCTCGAGGTTGGAGGAGGTGTGGAAACCTATTGGAAGTCGACGGCATTGTCCGTCGTCCCTCAATCGCTTACGACGTGGCCTCATCGGTCGAACTTGATCACGTCTGCCCAGGCCTCTCCATCCACCGCTCACTCCACTTCCGGTGGACAGACGGCTACCGTGTCCTCGCTACGAGGCAGCTTTGTTTCCCTCACTGTGCAGGTTACCCGAGATTTCCAGCCAGTGGTATTCGCAGATTGGCTCCTTCCCCTCGAAGTCATCGATATCGGGGTATGCGACGTTACCCTATTGCAATTTACCACGCTCGCAAAACAGTTAGGGCGTGATGTCGACACAAGCCAATTGAATGGACTGTTCGCGTCGAGCGACTGGCCTGACTTGGTGTCATCGGCGATGGTTTCCTTGGAGCAGTTACTGAAGGTGACGCTAACCAATAAGCTGTGTACCGGACCTCTGCGCTGACCTCGAATTCAGCTTCTCCCACCATCGATTGGTGTTTGCCTAGAGGTTGTGTACCCGTCCCGATCGGTGATGAAGGAACACGCACTCTCTCGGAGATTAGACCTCAACCAAGTGGTGGACTCCGTCCTCAAGACGATATACCAAACATCTATCACCTCAAATGGGTCCAGCTCCGGTCGTCGGAGGATTATTTTTACGTCGTTCTGTCCCGATGTTTGCGCAGCGCTGAACTGGAAGCAACCCAATTGTATGTTCTTTGGAGCCACTGCCCCTTCATGATCGATCTGACTGGGATATAGATCCAGTTTTTCTCACCGCTCATTGCGGGAAGACCAAACTTTCCTCTAAGCGGATATCCTTCGACAGTGGTGACCCTGCTGACCGGCGTTTAGCCAGTTTAGGCGCCGCCGTGGAGTTTTCTCGAATGAATAACTTATTAGGTCTATTCGTGGACGCTAATCTCTTGGTACGAGTTCTCCTTATTGTTCCACCTTCGCAGCAATTAATATCGATTTAATATCTCAAGCTTCAGGTGCCATCAATGATTCTTGGTATACGGAATGCGGGGCTATTAGTCGGTGTGCATGGAACATCTGACAACACAGTGGGCCTCACGACAACCTCCGGGGTGGAAGGGTGTCCTGTGGACGCTTACCTCAGTGGTAGAACGGTTGCTTTCGTCGATCCTTCCGCTTTATGAGCGATCAGATCACCTTTTCGAGAGATTCAGATTAAGTGTTGTATTTATGTTTTCATTTGTATCGTTCGATCTATACAACAGTCCGGACTCGTAGTGTAGCCTATCTTCCTTCCTCACGGCATTATGGTATCAACTCTAGACCTATATTGATTGATTATAGAGAGAAGCGTATGCCCCTTTCCGCTGTAATAATTCTTCGTGCGTGCCAAACTCGGATATAGTCTGGAGAAAACCGTTAAATGTAAGTTTGGGTCCTGCGGTGGGATAAAAGAATCAGATACTACTTACCCCTTTCTCCATCATAGCGACTTTGTCCGCACGGCGGGCAGTCGATAGACGATGGGTAATAAATATAACGGTCTTCGATGGAGAACCGTCAGAAGATCGTGATATGCGGTGTATTGTATCGAAAATCTGGTTCTGTGCGTGAGGGTCAAGGGATGAAGTCTTCCGGAAATCAATGAGCGAAAATAGATTCGGAGCGGACAATACCGGAGGAAACAATACACACCGGTTCATCAAACACTAGTAAGTCCACCTCGGGATTCTCAGCTTTCATGAACGCTCGTGCCAAGGCTATGCGCTGCCACTATTGGAAAAATGAAAGAAAGAGACATTAGAACAGGGGAACAGGAGAGAAATAAATCACACGACTCACCTCTCCTCCTGAGAGTCCATGATGGCGACTTGATTGAGGTTGGGGCATGCCAGGGTAGGAGAGGTTCTCAAATCCGGGTGATTCAAGCATGGTCTGCAGACCATCGGGTAGTGCTTCGACTAGTGTATCCGCTTGAGCCAGTCGAACTGCGGCCTCCACAGCTGATCGCCGCGAAAGTGCATCAACACGGCCTAGGCCGACGTTTTCCCGCACAGTGGAGTTGTACTTCGAGAAGTTCTGGAAGACAGCGGTGGTGTGCTTGTGATAATCTGCTGGGTCGTACTGGCGTACGTCCACATCATTCACGAGCAGTTGACCTTCAAAATCAATTATCCGCAGAAGGACCTTGGCCAGTGTTGATTTCCCTTTGAGATGTCCTTCAGAACAAGATGAGAGATAGAGGGAATCGGCGTACCGGAGCCATTGTATCCGACGATCGCGAGTGTCTCTCCCGGTTCGAGAGAAAAGTTGACGTTACTCAACGCGGGCTCGTCGCACCCTGAATATGTGTATGAGAGGTTCCTGTAAATGCTTGTCAACATTGACAACGTCGCAATGGCTGGGTTTCTGACCTGGCCTGTATACGTGCACCGCCGGGTGTGCATTGATATTCAACCTGTTTCTCGGGAGAGGGCGACAACTTGGGCTTGATGTCCACACTGGCACAAAACGCCGACATCAGAAAGATAGATTGAAAGACCATTCGTGTTGTCCTGAGCAGGTTGCTTATCCCAAACACAACGGATTGAACTGAGCTCCGGTATAGAGTGAGCGAGCCAAAAGAGGCCGAGGACGATTGGACCAGTAGGAAGAACGGAATCTGAGGTCGGAAATGAGCCCGAGGCTGCCTAAAGGGAGGACAAAATACCGACGTACATTCTGTATGACTGAGAGTAGCTCAGAGAAATTTATTCCAGAGAGGACGGAAAATTGTAGCGGTGTTTGTGATTGCTCGGAGTCGTAGACGACCTTCCATGCACTGGCCCAGGACTTGATGATCCAATTTTCCATCCCGAACAGAAGCACTTCGGGATGGTGCATATCACTGTACGCCATATTGCGCATCCTTTCCCTCCTGTCGGCGGCGCGAGCCTCCCTTGGTGTATACAGGACGTCGGACTCGTCCTCGGAGAAGGGGCGGATGTAAGAAAAAAGTAGCGGGAGCACAACAGAGCAGAGCGAGAAGATAAGGATCCCAAAGTGAGTGAATGAGGTTGTCATTGAGGCGATGAGAAAGAGGTGGGAAACGATCTCAGTAAACTTGCAGAAGACTTGAAAGAAATCTAAGGGCGTCAATGCCCCGAAACCTCCCGTGTGGAACGAGCGGACAAATAGGTCGGACTCATGGAGGAGGTCGCGTATTTCTGAATCTGCTAGTGTGGGGACATCTAGACGGACGCGTTGCTTCATCTGCTCCCGCTCCACTATGAACCTGGCAGAACCCAAAACGACATTTTCGTTGTGGAAACTTGATGGATTGTTGTGTTAGTGAAAAACAATAAGGGTGAATATAAATTCGGACTGACGCAAGAGATTCCATAAACCCCTCCAAGTACCGCCGAACGAGCTCAGTTCCCAAGAGACTGAAGAGGCGAGACCAGGTACATGCTCCCGACGCAATCAACGTTTGGACCTGAAACAAGCACCGAGTTTGTTAGCCCCTCCTAGAGCCCGCAGGCAAAGAACTGCGCGTACTTCATCTATGATCAGGGCCTGAGATTCCGTGTCAAATAAAGCTTGACCCTGGCAACGGTCGTAATGAACGTACCTGCGAATAACCGCGAAAGGCAGGGAAAAGACTCCGGACAATATTGAAACTGACCATCATGGCCGTCCGGCACGGGTGGTAACTCCAAATTTTTCTGAGCTGGGGTCGGCGTCATAGGGAGAAAAAAAAAACCAGGAGGGGTCCGCACTCACAAAACAGAAAGTGCATCGGGTCAAAACCAGATAGGCCAAGTGAATGTTCTTCCCCGTTATATGTCGTTGCGCGCCAGAAACCAGTAGAGATCCCCTCCCGTCTCCCGAGAGTCGCCGGGACGCAAGCCAGATATCATAGGTGGACAAATCGTGCAGGTTTTGTGCCTCTACTACTTCGGATGGAGGAGGCTGCTTCGGAGAGGGGAAGAGAAAAGACTGGACAGGAAAACATGGTCTAGAGGGCATAGTCCGCGGAGAGAAACTAGAGTGAGGAGAGCATTGTTGGCGCATATGAAAGAGCCTTTATGAAATGGGAGCGTCAACGCGTCAACTCCCCCAAGTATTTCGGATTTGTCTCTGTGTGGCACTGAGATAGACGGGAAAGCCTTGAAAGTTGACGTGAGTGCGAGGTGGGGTGTATATATACCAGAGACACCCTGGGATATCGGAAAGGGAACCTCCCGTTGCAGTGCAACCCATGCTGAAGGTGGGGGACGACAATGCTATACCGAGGAGGATATATCTAGTAGGAGAGACCCAAATATTTCTGTCAACATCCGGTTGCGGTTAGCCGGGGTAGGTGGACCGCCACACTGTTCTAGGAAAGCTCAAGGGATTACGTGAAATAGCATCATAAGCCGAACTGTATACAGGTTATATTGCCGGTCCACATCATTTTCTTTGCTCCGATTTTTTTCAAATCGCTTCCAGCCTTCAGAACTTCAATTTGACATGGCTTCAGCTGAGCATTACCAAGCACACAGTCATCTTCTTACGAAGAGCCTAGAAAAGCTCGAACTTACAGAAGAGATGGAACCCCAGAACTCGGATGAAGCATCAGCATCAGCATCACAGACCACAGTACCAATACCACCTTCCCCGCCCGCTCGATCCACTCCCCGCATCCGTGAAGGATATGGTTTTCGTCCTCCCTCAGGTGTATCGACACCACTGATCAAAGCTGCAACCTCCACGACAGAGAATCTCGTTCCAGACTCTTACGGGTTAGGCTGGCCAGGTGAGCCTCATGCTACACTTTCTCATATAGACGGCATCTCAATCAACCCTTTTGCAGCGAAATCGACCTACTCACGCCTAACTGCTACGGCAGAGGAACGTGAAGCTCGCGAGAAAAGACTTGCCGAAGCCGTCAGAACAATCTTGGATTGTATCGGCGAGGATCCCGACAGAGAGGGTCTTTTGAGAACCCCAGAACGTTATGCCCAGGCCGTTATGTGGATGACCAAAGGTTATGAAGAACGGTTAGCAGGTGCCTCTTCAGTCTTGACATCTTGCGTTGGGTGGATTGACACAACTCTCTTCCCTCCCCAGACGTGATAAACGATGCCGTTTTTGCAGAAGATCACGACGAGATGGTTCTCGTCCGAGATATAGATATCTCAAGCCTTTGTGAACATCATCTCGTACCCTTTACGGGGAAGGTATGTGACGATCTCGCTGTCCTGTCAATTCACGCTGACTTGAAGATAATAGATTGCCATTGCTTATATTCCGAACAAGCTGGTCTTAGGGTTGTCGAAGCTTGCGCGTATCGCAGAAACTTTCAGTCGCCGGTTGCAGGTGCAAGAACGATTAACGAAACAGGTTGCGTTAGCTATCCAAGAGGCCATCAAGCCGCGTGGAGTCGCAGTAGTAATGGAGGCAACGTATGTTTGACACACCGATACCATGCTCTTACTCTGACGCGTCCAGCAGGCATCTCTGTATGACAATGCGGGGCGTGCAAAAGCCGGGAGCAATCACTACGACGTCTTGTATGTTGGGATGTTTCCGGACACAGCAAAAGACTAGGGAAGAATTCTTGACGTTGATGAAGCGGTAGAGCTATATCTGGAAGATAGACGCGATTCAACTCGTCCACTGTAGGAACTAGAAGTATTTACGACATTCGATATAATTTCAACATGTAGAGTATCTTGTAAATGGGTGTAGTATTCACACGAACTCCAGACAGCAGGATGAGGAGATTCTGGGAATCCGTTCGACAAGCGCCCATAACAACACGCGTTTGTTTGACACCTTCATGTCGATCGTCCTCCAAATCTGACATCCAACATGAACACACAACAAGAAACTAATGGCGCCAATGCAGGGCCGCCGACAGCCGCCATGGACTCCATTACTCTCGGCCAGTTGAGGACCATGATCTCCTCCCAACCCAAACCCAAGGTACATCCATGATGTTGTTCGCGACGAAAGTGTGTGACCGACAGGTTCCTACAGCAATGGTGGTACGACTTCAACTACGATGATGAAGATACAGTAATGAACGAGCTGGATGAACTTTACTCGTACGTCGAGATGCCTCAAGTCGCGGAGAACCTGAAGGCATGGCAGGGATGTTATGGGGAAGGTGCGTTGGGGTATTTTGCGAGTCATGCGCAGGGAATAATGACATCTTTTCACTTTTGGTATAGAATGGACCAAAAGTAGTCTTGCTAAACGAAGGTTACACGTCGAAATGTTGTTGGATGGTTTGGAGCAGAAGGATCCCGTTGTAAGATTCACGAACTCTCGCCGCCTGTTCTACATCGTACAAGGTGCGGGATTTTGCATGAGAGCGCATACAACTCGATTTACCAGGCCCTCAGGCACATTCGCCGAGACCGTCTCTCCGGAACACCAGCTACATTGGATCTTTGAAAACTGCAGGATTGTCCGAGCTGCCAATGGTGTCAGCTGTGTGATTGAGGCACTCAAGATTGCTAGCTCCAAGCAAGATCTCATAGCGCAAGTTCTCTCTCCTGGATATTAGACTGTTATAGACCATATCTGGTTCTACAGGAGCCTCACAGACGCCGATATTGCGCAACTTGGCATATCTCAACAAGACAAATCCGACTTACTGGAAGAAGTCCTCACGGAGATCTCTGTGTATATTGGAATTCTTTATCATTTGATTGAGATCTTCAAAGGGCATGATGACTTCGCGGACGAACTGAGTGGGTGACCTTGCACATCTTTTTGGCGTAACACTTCTCACAGAGACTGTATGGTAGTGAGCCTGGATCCCCCCCTACCTGTGTATCTCTTCAATCTCGTGGCAGGACTGAGAGATAAGAACGCAAAGGGGTATCCCATCAAGAAGGTACTCCCGAAATTTTGTTGTTCGTACACATGCTTAAATGTCTGCGCAGCTTCTCCTTCTCCTCTGGAAAACGTTACTTGCTTGTTTTGGCGGGATCCGGGATTATGCTAGGGTCAAGTTACTCGCTCGTGAGCTTGCAGGGCTACCTACGCAGTCGATTCCGAAGGGTATACTATATCTCCCTTCACATTAGCAGCTTCAACTGAACTTGACGCAGTGCCTTCGATCATCAAGTCCTCTCCTTTAGACATCGAAGCTTTTCGGCAAGAGACTTCGGTGAAGTACCCAACTTTCACCCCTCCACCACCTCCCACCGCAGCTCCGAACCAGGACACAGAGATCGGATTTATGTATAAACACCTTTCAGGTGCCCTTAGCTCAAAACTTTCTCAAGCATACTCTCCCATCCCTGTGCGACATCATTATCATCACGATGACCTCGAGGGACACAATGGACCGCCGCACAACGGACCGCATCCTTTTGGACAACCTCCGGGAGCGTTCAACAGGCCCACTATCCAGCCACCAACGCCGGCGCCTTCTCCCCCTCCCCCCAACGCAAAACCGAAGAAGCAACAATATCAGACGGATCAGACTCGACCGTTCCTCTTCCCTTTTTCGAAGGCGCAAGGCAGAGACGCGCGATTCGTACCGTTCGCCATCGACGAGGCGGACAAACTCTATAATCGACACATGTATGTCAGTCTCGCCCTAGCTCAGATGTGGAAGACAAGGGAGGATTGCATGACTGTCGAAAGCGGACTGGAACGTATGCCTGGGGCAGAAAGTGAGTTTGAATCGTCGACGTTCACGGCCAAGGTTAGTCTACTCTTTCGCAATCTTTCTGTGAGCAGATATTTACATGGAGAGTCAGGACCCAGAGACTGCCGAACCTCTCCCCGATTTGGCTCTTTTGGAAGCCAAAATTGCCGAGGCGGAGGCAGCGCTCGAAAAGGCGGAAGCATCGGGGGACAAAAGGAAAGCGAGAGAGAGAAAGGAGGACTTGATGCGACTGAAGAGGGTGGAGCAAATCTATGTTAGTATCTGAATGACTCTGCCACTTGCCAACTCATTCGAACCCCTTGTCTAGAGCTCGGTTTTACCGGTTCTCTCTGGTTGGGTGCTCGTTCTCCTGAAGCTGCTTCTAGCAACGGTATCTGCCGCGACCAATGTTGTACCTCAGTCTTCGACGTCCCCTTTCCCCCCAGGCGTAGCATCGCGTGAGTCTAAGGTTGCCACGATCATAGCGCTAACTTTGAACTGGTCTGAGAACAGCTCAGGAGCAACCTAACCTCCCTCCTCCGACACTCGAGGAGACTGATGTTACACGGCATCGTGAAATTACTTCGAAGGCGGTCTCGGCAATACTCCTACTAGTCCTGAAATGGTTCAAAGTTTCCCGTGAGTGGAGGTCGTCATGTATAGTTACTCCGACATTATTGTTCTCAACTTCCCATGTTCATAGATGTCATGAAATTTCACCATCTGGGACAACTACTCCTGGACACCAATTGCCTTTTGCTGTTACTGAAGTTGTTTGGCCTTCAGGAGGTGTCGACATCCCTGGTGTCAAAGGCAGATTCACCCGATAACAAGTATGATGTCTTTAATTCATTCACAAGAGTTGGCGCTCACGGACTGACAGCTTCTTCCGGTATTGTTTCCTGAACTTTTCCAAGAATCCACAACACATTCGTCCGGAGGATAACATGCTAAAGCCGCCTCGTCACACCATTACGAAGACTGTTACTCTACCAAATGGTGAAGTTCACGAGGAAGAGGTGGAGATGGTGACCGACTTTTCGTGGAGGAACTTTTACGCTACTATCAACTTTGCAAAGATCATGCAGAAGCTCTCGAAACATAGATCGCACCGAATTTGGATGTTGGTGCAATACAAGAGTTCGGTATGTCGAATCCATGGGAACGGACATCGTCATAGTTGACCCATTGAATGTAGGCTGTCTTGAAACGCATGTTGCGAGTTCAACATCCGATGCTACAACTGCATCTTCTCAAACTCATCAAGAGTCAGGTTCCTTTCTGCGGACGAAAGTGGAGGCAAAGTACGTACACTAATAGCAATGCGCGTTTCAGATAATCTAATGCCATTATTCAGGCAATATGAAGGTCATCACGGCCATTTACTTGAACTGCCGCCCAGATCTCAGAGATGAATGGTTGACTGGGGGTGAGGTAGATGATGTGACCGATGCATCCGTGAGTTTTTGTATTATTTTCCGAGAAGGCCTGATTGTCAAAACGACCATGTCCGTGCCCGTAGGCACAGGAGACCGCTCTGCGTCACTTGGTTAAGTTCTGTAAGTGAGATCCTTATCTCGCACAATTTTGGCGTTGTTCTGAACATTTTCGGTGACTAAAAAGACAACAACCAACGTTATGGAACCAGCGCCACTGCCAACCAACAAGGCCCGTTGCATAAGCGGTCTGGCAGCATGTCAAACCATCTGGAAGGATTGCATCCAGGACCTGAATTGTCGGGCATCATACGGCCAATGGGAACCCCCAACATAGTTGAAGCCGACGTCTTCCCTCCCGCCCGGTCTCAGGCCCCCGACCCGTCAATATTCTTACCGTACATCGGTGAAGATATCAGCTTTGAGGAGGAGTACGAAGAATATATCTCAGACTTGGGATTGTCCGAAGATCCGCATGCGGATCCCTCGCTCTTCTCCGCGTGGTCTCGTTTCCCTCAAGAATTTGCCCAGGACATTGCGGATGGGATCAGCGACAGCGAAAGTATCGTAACAATCGGAGATTTAGGAGACGATGCACGACTCGATCCCGGTCGAGACGATGGTGAGGTTGTTGATGAAAATCTAAATAACTGGGAGGTGGGTGACTGAATTCTGATTGAAAGCAATGTGGCTAACATATCGCGTATACTCCTATGTAGCATATGAGCCCCAAGACCATGGCCGCCCTCCCTAAATCTCCGGCGGGCCGAAGAGCAAGCTCTGGAGGAGGACTGCGGCCAGTTGTACCGTTTGGATTGGACGACGGCAGTGCTGTTGAATTAGATGATGATGAGGAAGAGCTTCCAGGACCAGCTCCTCGGGAACAGTCAGAGCCATATGCAGGTGGCGCAGGTGTTGATGAAGTTGAGTATGCTTATGGGTAAGTTGCTTTCCAGAAACTTGTTCCTTCGGCTCGAGAGCTGACCTCGGCTTTAACAGTGTTTGATTTCATCTTTGAAGGATACGTAGATCTGTTTGGATTGATGTTCGCCGAAATTTCGGATTGGCCAATGTATTGCAGGTAGTTCAACTCTCGGTCGCTCGCGAGTTGGAGAGAGCTTCTACTGGTTTGACGGGAATTGTCTAGTTAGAGACGTCATGAGCATCGTGAACCATTGCTCGTTAGAGAGCAGGAACCAGTTCATATCCAGCGGTTTCGTGAGAACTCGCGTAATGAGACCAAGAGGATTATTTCAGGTAAAGGCAAGTAGTAGTAAAGAAAGAAGAAAGCCCGGGTTCCTTGGACCCATGTCGGTCAACACGAACGAGGCTAAGCTAGAGATGTCAATGTGGACTGGACCTGGGCAATATAGATTGAACCGCACTTACGCTGTTGCCTGTATGTTCTCTGCGAAGCTCGTGTCTGGCGAAAATTACAGTATCTGATCAGGACCAATCTTTGTTGGAGCATTCAGGTAAGTAATAGTACTAGTGAGATCAGGAATATTGGTCTCGATGAATTTATTTATTTATTTTGCGGAGGAGTCCATGCCAGGCCACCCTGGCGCCAGATTGACAGTGCACTCACAGCATCTGAAGTATTCACTGGGGATCAAGTAACATTTTTTGCGAAAAGAAACGAAGTAGCTGAACGCAGTTGAAGGGGCTATGAATGGGGGATTATTTGTCCTTTTTGTGGTTGTTTTTGTGGTTGTTTGCTTGTTTGCGTTGCTTGGTATTGTGTCGAGGCGTTATGTTGGGCCCTCACTGCCAAAAAAACTACAAACAATCCTTCCACCCTCTCTGCTCATCGTCGTGCATATTCTCCAAGCATGCTCGTCGTCGTCGTCCACCCTCATAATTCCCTGCCCAGCGGCGACAGAAGGTCCGTGCGCACCCTGGGAATTATGTGGTGCGTGACATAACCATGGTTGGGTGTCGACAGGTCTGCTCTGAACCGCAACGTCCCCCCAACACCCCCTTTGCTCATCGCTTGAGCTCGCATTCTTCTCATGTCGCAGCCTCCAACAGCCCCAGGAATGAATCAGATGATGCCAGATCAACAAGCGGATATGAACAACCCCTCGTACTATCCCCCAGAGAACGATCTAACAGGCGGTCTCCCTATAAACCTCGACTCTCTCAGGGACGGGCCTCCCGGAAGTAAACCATTTTATCCTTATTCGACTCTCATTCGGTGAATTTTGACTGGATTTCTACTCCATGACCATCTTTGACTGATGCGCTTGGCCCACAGATACGCTATCAAAGGGTCTCCAAACCAGAAGCTCCTTCTTGAAGACATATATTATGCCATCGAGTCAAGAGTGCGTCCTACGGACTTGATGTTGAGAATCGGTTCTGATCCATTAATGTAGTTTCCTTACTTTCGCACTGCGCCCAATGGATGGAAAGTGAGTACCGAATCAATCCATTTTCCTTGCGAAGAAATAGTAGTAGTTTTCGTATATATCTCCTCTCTTTCCACGGAGGATTCACTCGAATGATAAATAAGCGAAACGCGTCCACTATAAACAAACAAATCATCGACGGACTCTTCGCGACGCGCTGTTTTTGTTTGACTGGTACTGTTTGTTGTGGGCGGTTTACTAACGTCGTTTGTTTTCTCTTTTCTTTGCTCCCCGCTTTCATAGAACTCTGTCCGCCATAATCTCTCCCTCAATCCCTGTTTCGAGAAAGTTCCTCGCCCTCTGACAGACCGTGGCAAAGGATCATACTGGACCGTCAATGACAACGTTGATCCACGGACAGGTGTCCACCGCGTGCGCAAGAAAAAGAGCAAGGGTTCGAAAGCAAGGAACTCGGAAGAGGGCGATGTAGATTACCACCCGCCAGAAACTCCCTTCCCAGACCCCAACGTGCAGCAATTTGCCCCGCCGCCTGCAATGCATGGAGAGAACTCGGATGCCAATAGGCAACCCGCCAACTTCACGTATGCCCCGTGCGTATGATTTGCTTTGTTGCTTTGCTATGTCGTTACTCACAAGCCCGCTCACAGGTTCGACCCCAACTTTACCATGATGGGCATGCGCTTTCCTGGTCCTATAGCGGGTATGCCGATGCCAATGGCACCCGATGAAGGTTTCCCTCAAGACGAGAACGGCAACATTGACTGGCGGCTCGCCTGGCACAAGGAGATTGGACATCTGACACATTTAACGCAGGAGCAGGAGAAACAAGGAGCGGATCCGGAGTGGTATCGGATGATGTTGTACCGGGTGAGAACAGCTTTGATGCCCCCTCCAGCGATGATTCCGGAAGCTGCACTACACATGCAGCCGCCCATGGTCCCTCAGGTGGATGGAACACAGCAGCAACACGAGCAGCCTCAGCAGCAGCCTCCTCAGCAACAATGATGTTCCACCCCCCATGTATCATGTACTGCTATTTCATCTCCATTTCTATCATATTCGACGACGTCTTCCGGATCACCTTTACCATCTAGGATCCCCTGGCAGTAGCATAGATTACTGTTTTGGCTTCTCCGGGGATTTTGTTGTACTTTTGCGATTGCGATTTTTATGATAATGATTTGCTTATCATTGGTTGATTTTTATCGGACTTCGGTCCTTCGGAGAATTCATCATTGCTGAGTCACGAAAAACGTCTGCTCCATATGTGAACTGTCAGCCAAATTACTGACAGCCTGAGTAATTATTATATCCTTGACTTCAGACCACCACCTTCGCTCCTTGTTTACCCCGTTACTTCCCAAAGCTCAAGCCAAAAATTAGTCGTCCCATTTTACAGGGTTAGAACATGTCTCCGACTGCCGTCGATATTGCTCCAGCGCCAACACTCCCAATCGATTCTCGATCCACATTGACGAGTTCGGTGAAGGGCCCTGCATTGGCTATAGGTTCGCTGTCGACAGCTCAGGATGGGGCCTATCAGGATCTAATAGGTGATTTGGAGAAAAGTCGTACGGTCGAGAGACAGATGCTGGACAGGCTTGTCGATGGAGGTGTGTATCCAGTATCCTTTTTCTAGGCGGGAACGCTGCAGCTACGTTCACAGCAACTAGCCTCTCTCCGTCGACGTACCAATCAGTCCACGTAACTCTGACAGAATCCGAGTACAAGTCTCTCCTGCCGAACCTACCCAACCTTCTTTCAGAGCTCTCAAAGGGCATGACACCCTTGGGTACTCTCCATCTGCTGCGGATAACGCCAGAGCTTACAAAATCCAGTCCGAGCCTTGTCAGTGAACTGAGACTGGCTGGGCTCACGATCCTCACAGAGGAAGGCTCAACTATCATTGCGCAAAAGCCCGCTCAAGCTTCAGCTCCGCTCAGTTTGAAGCGCAAGACCAAGCCCAAGTCTGACATGGCTGCGAAGAAAGCCTTGTGGTCCCTCTCGTCTTCCACGTCCTCGGCGCCGATAATAGACGCCGACGCTCTCCTCACCGCCTCGGACAAGAAGCGACCCGTTCCTGTCTGCGAGCCTTTCAATGCGAGTGCACCGAGACGGAAGAGAGCGTGCAAGGGATGTACGTGTGGGCTGGCGGAGTTGGAAGAGGAGGAAGCCATGCAAGGTCTGAGCAAGGTCGTCTTGTTGGACGGTTCTGAAGGTGGTGGTGCCATCGAAGTCAACCAGAGCGAGAAGGAGAAGCTTTTGGCCGCTGCCAAAGCTGCACCGAAAGCTACTAGCAGTTGTGGGAACTGCTTTTTGGGCGATGCGTTCAGATGCGCGAGCTGCCCGTATCTCGGTGAGTGGCTTCTATGTGTTGGGCTGGACTAGTCACTGACTATTGAGTACCTACCCAGGCCTGCCAGCTTTCAAGCCTGGAGAGAAGGTGGAGATTGACTTCGGGATGGATGACATCTGAGGCATACCCGGAGAAACTTTACATGCTCACGTCGCGGTACAGCGATTGTATTAGCCATACTACTTTGTATTCCTTCGTTTGTAACATACATAATGCATACTTATAATGCATACTAGATCTCTGGACCGTGCGGGTCAAAGAAACTCGAGGGCTTCGCAATTTTTAGAGCTTGCAATGAGTCGAACGATGGAACAATTCTACAAGACAGAATATATTCTAGCGCCATACAAGTACAGTGTGTTACTATTTTCGTCAAAGTCCGATACAGATATAAGCAGGATATGTAAACTAGGAAATGATATCAAAAGATGGGGGAGATGATGTATGCATGGACGACATTATATACGTGATCGTGCAGTGATATGCAAAGAGAACAACGTGAGTATAAGGATAGTATATGGTATCGTTCGCCATTCCAACGTGAAAGGCGAAGGAAAAGGCAAAAAAGGTAAAAGAGAAAGACGAAAGGGGTATATCTACAAAAGAGCGAAAAAAAAACTCGAAAACACAACAAACCATCCGAACGAAAAGCCCCTCCAGCTCCAAGAAAGAAACATGAAAGAAGATGGTCCGTTTCCTGCTTTAGTCCCTTCTCACACGACCGTTCTTTTCATCATCCAGGTATTGCCCAATCGCAAGGATATCCTGACCCGCTCGTCGCAAATACCCAGCCAACACATCCTTCTCCACATGTGGCAACAAATCCGCGAGCCTATTCACTTGCGACGAAAACATTGGATCATTCTCCTTCTCTCCATCCCGCCTCTGATCACTCCTCAACATACCCTGAGGTGATTCAATCGAAGGAGACGACCCAAGGTTATACATCGAGGGCCTCCTGCCAAGTGGCCCGCTGCCCGACTCGCTCCCACTATTGCTTCCACCATAGAATTGCTCCTTGTTCGGACTCGGGCTAGGACTTAACATCAACGTTTTAGCCCTTCCCGGTAACGCTCGAGGGCCTCCAGGCACGCTCTGCGATGAATTGACCAAGACCGGGCTCGAGATCGTATTCCCGTGGACCGTCGCAGCGGAACCAGCATTCGGTGGTGCCTTGGTGAGTCGTGCCTTGGTCGCAGTGCTATGTCCGCTATCGCTAGATCCTCCCCGATGTCGGTTCATACTAGCTTTCCTGCCTAGACTAGCGAAGAACCCTCCAGTTCCCCGACCTGACGATGTTGGCGTCGTCAGACTCCCGAGTAACCCTCCTCCACCTCTCTCCTTGTCCCCCGAGTTGTTCTTCGTCAATAACGAAGGGTACGGCAACCGAGGCGCAGAAGACACCGGAGAAAGTGGTCCTGAAGAAGACGCACTCGAAATCGTCGGTGGGATCATCAAATCCGTAGCAAGTGTGGCATCAGGTCGACGTGGAAAGGTCGCTTCCGACATCGTCGAACCATGAGAAGACTTGCGAGGCGTATCTGTGAACGATATCACAGCTACGCCGTTCGAGGGTCCTCGAGTCCCAGTTCCAGGACCGACGCCTACGATCCAGTCGCCGAGTCCACAGTCAAACATGTAGAGTTCGTTGAGCTTCCTCGCGTAGATGGCGCACCGTTCGGCGCTCGTACTGCTCTTCTTCGGAGCACTATAGAGTTCGGAGCAGAATAGAGCAGCAGGTTGCGTGTTTGTGATACGCTTGTGTGCATGAGGATGAGGACGAGTGTAGTACGAAGAGTAACTGGGATGAGGGGAATTTTGCAGAGAGCTGGGACCCAAAGGAAGAGGAACAGGAAGACTGGGATTCGGTGAATGCGAATTCGGATTCAACGGACTGAGAGGTCTCGGAGGGAACGCATTAGGTGAAGGCGAAGGCGACAAAGACGGTCTTCCAGTATACCCACCCTCAGCATCAGGAAGCGGTGGTAACGTCGAGCTACCCTGACTCGGCGTTCGCGAATGTGCAGACCGCGAAGACAACGAATCGCTCCTTCTCGGTGACCCCGCGTTCAGCGATAACCTCTTCAACCCTTGGTGAACGAATTCCTAAACGACTTGGGCGGTGGACTCGGACCTTCACTCTCATACGACGACGAGGGCGAATCCAACGAATGTCGTTCAGGGACCTTATCCCTATCGCGACTAGGCGTCTTCGGTATCCCATCCAACGATCGCTTCCCATACGAGACTGCACCCTCACCGACATTATCAGCCAGAACCCAACCCTCATCCTCCACCGGCAACCCACTGATACCCATCGCGTTCGTCGCAGCCAGACTCTGATTTCTCGGTGGCGGTTTAATGACCGGTTGTGAAGAAGTAATCGCGACCGCCACGTCGGCGGACGACTCGTGAACCTTCCTCCCACACGTATCATACTCGCTCTCCACACCGTCCTCCTCTTCCGGTGTTTCCTCCAAAGTATATTCCTCGTAGCTCGACGAAGAAGCCACTTTTCGTCTCCGTCTTCGCTTGGGAAAAGTTTGTGTCGTGTGCGTTGGCAATGAAGGTGAATTCGCATCAGGGTAGATAGACGGTGTCGTGCTCGAACTCGTCGAAGTGGACGGAGTGGTCGTCATGGGCGAAATGATAGTCGAAGGAGCAAACGCTCCCTCCCGCATATGAACAGATTTCGTTACTATCGCGGGACTCTGTGTTTCGGCGGCAATAGCACCACTACTGCTAGCTGTGCTGACCGCCGCCGCAGACGACGTTGGCATCACAGATCTATCATGTTCGTCCGTCCTTAACGAAAAAAAAGCAACCAAATGAAAAGATGGGTGGGTAACGAGTTGTCAGTCCATCAAAATTTGATCGTGGATTAACCTCCCTCAGAAGGTCTGAAACCAGCAAAAAACTCACCTAGCAGTAGCATTCGCACTCTTCCCATCCGCCTCCGGAGCACTCTTCACCTTCGTCACCGGCGCCAACCGACTCGTCAACACAGCCGTAACCTCGGGCGACAACTTCAAAGCTTCCCTCATATCCTTATCCTTATCGTCCTGCTCCTTACTGAAACTCTTTCTCCCTCTTTCCCTTTCCTGAACAGTCGTCGTTATCCCCTTCGTAGGAGAAACAGACCTCCCACCCGCTGTCTTCGTAGGCGAAGGCGATCGAACCTGTCTCGGAGGTCTCGGTGGAGGTGTTGACCCACCAGGACCGTTGTTGACGATGAACGAGGCCCTTGGGGGTGGTGGTAATGGTCCAGCTGTCGAGTGAACACCTAGAGAAAGAGAGAAAGATTGGCGGTGGGGAGTAGGGGTGTATAGAATAGTCGTCAGCATCGTTTCGGAGGAGGAGGAAGAGGAGAGGGGAAGAAATAAAAGTTTAAAAGATAGAAGGAGAGAAAGAGCGGGGAACGAAAACCAAAGAAACAAATCACATCAGAGGTTTTAAATATAAACCCCAGGAACCCAGAAAGAGACATCATCGTTCCCTCCAACTTGTAAGGGGAAAGGCCTCCCAATCGCATATGCTAGTACACATCCATCCGTAGCCCAAGCGCGCACTATCACTTTCTCGGGCGGGTTGCTAGGAATAAGAAAAAGCCAAACACGAAACACGAAACATGGGAAATGGCAAGGCGGTGGTATGTGGTATTGGGAAAATGAGGATTGCAGAGACGGATGACCAAAAGCAACAAAGAACGTGCGGTCAAAAACGATGCAAAAAAGGAATCCTTTTCACGTTCTCCGAGGACGTGAACTGGGGGTAGTAGCGATTTACGCGTTGTAGATCGAAGGAAGGGGGATGAGAGAGAAATGGGGAAACCGGAAAAACGCAATCAATCCAAATCGGGACCGAGGCTAAGCGGTGAGGGGGGAGCTAGGTAGACTTGGGTATGGAATGGGATGGCGGTGATGGAGACAACGGGGCTAGAGCTTACAAGTGAAAGCACGAGTAGGAATCTGGCTTTGGAGAGAAGAGAAGAGAGAAACGGAAGACGTGATCGACGGATTTCGGCAGAAAGACCAGCCCGGACGCAAAAGAACCGGGGAAGAGATGAGATGATTTTCAAAAACCTTCCAGAGACGACTGTTTTGAGCGAAATCCGCCGTCGCAGAAAGAACGGTAGAGGTACAAGGGCAAGGGCGAACGAACCGTGCTACGTGTCCCACGTCACGGTAGGAGGGAAGGGGGAGGGGGAGGGAGGAAGGAAGGTGATAGTAAAGATAGCCATCTGGCCTTGCCCTTGGACGACGCAGCTCCATGCCATACCCCGGCAGAACATGAACGTGACCGTCGCAATTGAATAAAAAGACAGCCATAACGTTTCTCCATACCACCAACGGAAAAATAAGGGAAGATTGAGGGCAAAGCATCAAGGGGAAAACCCGAATGCCGGGTAGGCATGAGAAGTTTGAACGATAGAAGGCATGAATGCAAATATGCCCGCGGAACGCGTGAAAAGGAACAGACAGATTGAAGTCAAAAACAAAAAAAAAAACAGACAAAATCAAAGTAAAATGGAAATAGAACAAACGCAAAAGAACTGGACTGGACAAGAATCTCACCTGGCATATAATGTCTATACGACGCCAAATCGCTTGGCGAAAACGAACTCGAAGAAGGCGTTAGCGACATCATCGTCTTTGCAGACTTGGGCGTAAAAGCTGTAGTAGTGGGGGATTTCGGTGTCGGTGTATTGGGAACAACCACAATAGAAGGTGTCGTCTTCTGCTTTTGAGGTGTCTGTTGTGCGGAAGGGGGTATAATAACGGGTGACGAAGATGCTGTCGTTGCAGTAGTGGTCGGGATATTTGTAGTCGAAGGTGTAGTTGTGGAGTGAATAGTTGTGGTGGTGGAGAACGAGGACGTATGTTGTCCTATCGAGTTCGTGGCATGTTTAAGGGTAGGCCGCGTCGAAGTAGACGCAGACGTTGACGCAGTTGACAAACGTAGATCAACATTAGTCATAATGACAATCGGACTAGCAACGGGGACATCTATTGCCTTTCCTTCACCAATGTCAGGCGTCGTCGGCAAGTCCGAAACGCTTGAAACTCCCGGCGATGGAGACCTCGACTGGGGACGCACGAAGAGGGGTGGAGGATGCAGTGCACGCTCTGACGTTTCTGTATTGCTGTTAGGCGCCGAGGACTCCAAAGTCAATGACCTGACTTTGGTTTTGCTATCGAATGATGGAGGGATGAAGGATGTGCTGGAGCGGGAATGTGAAGACGACGAGGTCGAGGACAGAGTACCAATGATGGCGATGTCTCTTTTCCCAGTAGTTATTTCTGACGCTGATCGTTGATGGCCCTGGGGATGTTGATACTTTGTTACCGGACTGGTCTCGTGTTTCCGTCGGGCGGTGAAAGAATGTGGAGAATCATGGACATGATGCAGTGCGTCGGGAGGGGCGGTGAACGGTGGAACTGGAGTGTCCTCGGACATGTAGACCGCCGGTGAAACGTCTGGGGGAGCGACGAGAGCGAGCCCGCCCTGGCCACCTCGTCGAGTGCGGAGATCACTCTGCGACGAGGATTCGGTGCTGTCCATGGGTTGTGATTTGGAATCGACGACCTGGACTATCGCGAGTCTTCTTCGATCCGCAGCACCCTTTGAAGATTTGCTCGTTCTCCTTGTCACAGATGCCGGTCCAGCACTCTCCTCCTGGTTCGAATAGTCACTAGCAGTGTCTGATTTGTAGGAGCAACTGGAATAGTCCGAGTTGGAATCACGGTCGGTCGAGGACTGGCGAGAGATGGGGATGGCAATGGGAGGAGAGAGAGGATTGTCTGCCAGGGGAGATGAATAGTACGAAAGCAAATTGTCAGAGGATATGTCCTGTCTAGCCAGAGTTGGCCGAGCTGGAGAGAGAGCAGAGTCAGAGTGATATAGGAAGAAGAATGCAAGAAGAACGGTACCTTTGCTTGTGGACATATTTTCACTCGACCTGGGTAGGCTATGACATGGGCAAACTAGGTCAACAATTCACCAAGCAGAGTATGTAACAGAGTTTATCTCCCACGTGGTCTGAAACTGTGTCAGAATCCCACACGCGTCTCACGCTCAACCACGCTTTCCGGGTTGCCTCTGTGGTTGCATGCGCAGTACCGAATCGTACTAGAACCTCTCAAAGCATATGAATCGCAAGAAACGGTTGTTTCGGGGCTCATACCGTCCATTCGGTCGTGCACATGCCCAGACAATACACATATGCCAAAGCCCCAAAGACACCCCGGTAACTGTCAAAGTTCACTCTGACCGAGTTGGTACCTCAAATCCCGTCAGAAGCTAGTCTACAAAAGCCTATCATTTGAACTTTCAGAGTGGAATTCAAAGGACATCGGAACCTGTTGAACTCGACTCGACCCGACGAGTAACCGAGTTCCCCCACCTCCGGCAAATCCGGGAACAATTTAGTCACCGGGTAGTCCGAAGGTTCAATCTCTTGGCGAGTTCCCCACTGTCGAAGAGAGCGCTACAGTATGCCTCATTTAAAATTTTGGCCAAAAATATACTTCGTCCTCCTTGGTTCTAACGACAATCGTACATAACTTGTGAGCGTATGACGCTGTGGCTGCTTAAGATTACATCCACACCAATAATCCGAAGCGCGCCGGCCAGACGAGAATTCTCCTCTCAAATTCCGAAGTATAGCTGCTCTCACGTACATACTCGCGTAACGTATTAACATCAAGGTCAGGTACCCAAAAAACACCGTCAGATCGGACCCGCGACCTCGCCCTGGCTCAACGGCACCATTCTTCTTTTTCATGCGCAGTTCAACTTCTTGTTGCTTGGAATGATGATCCCGCTTTGTGCAGTTCGACAACCCAGCCTTCATAAACTGTAACACAGCCAGAGTCCGGCGATCGAACTGGCGACACGGAAAGTACATCAAGTAATATCACGCAAACCTGAGGTTCTTTGTATTCGTGAGTGGACGAGACCCAAAGAATCAGAGTTAACAGGAGACACTTCGACACTTGACTATGGGTATAACAAGCTCCCTGCGAGTCGCGCAACGAGCTTCCGAATCCGGACAGCATAACAAGAGACTGTACGTATACGCTTGGGTTGCGGAAAGGGTAAGCTATTCTTGATGAAACACGACATTTAGCTATGCGTAAGCTTTGGATACGTCGCGCGAGCATTGTCCTCTCAAAGAAGATGCTTTCTCTTATGGACGTATAGAGAATGACGAACGAATCTGACATAGGAGACTAATTCTAGAGTCCCACACATGCCTTTGCGTGTATAGTTGCGCTACGTACAATGGTTCATCGTCTCATAGCCACTTCCGGGACCACAAGCACAAAAAGATCAAGCTGTTCCCGTTCCAGTGGCAAACATATACATAGCACGAAGAACCAGGAGAGGAGAGACAACGAACCGTGAACGTGCTGTACTTGGACCTCGCGAAGAATGTTGGGCAAGTATTCCGAATCCCGAGGTGATGGTAAGGCGTTCCACGGACCACGGTCGCCATCCTTGAGCTTGATATTCGGAAACCGACACGGAAGAGGGTTTGGATCAAGATGGGATACGACAATCGTACATACTTGTGAGCTAGCTGCTCAAGATTGCATCCAACCCTACGAGTAAACGCCGGGCCAGGAGAGAATTCTCCTTGGACCTTGCTTGCAGATCCCCGGATTGTAGCTACTCTCTCACGTACCAAAAAAAGCACACACTGGCGAATCGAATCCGCGACCTCGAAAGTCAAAAAGAAGAAAGGGCTCGCCAGTTCAAACTCACCCTAACCCACCGAGGTTTTCTTCAATCGCCATCCCTGCTGCTTGAGATAATCCTACCTGTACAGATCAACCGAGTCCATGTCCGAACTAATCTTCACAACACAAGTCTTCTTCTTCGCGGCCTGTATGATATCTCGGTATTTTATCAACGTCTCGTCTTCACCCGACCACGTATTCTTCAAGTTGAGTTCGGTCAGGTGTTTGAGACCCGCTAGAATGTTGATTTGTTCCTGCGGGCAACCAAAAAAAAACAAAAAACAAAAACAACTCGTAGTACTGGCGAGGCACGGAAAAAAATCGTGTTTCGATATATGTACTCACCTCTGTAGGTTTCATACAACTCAAAATCGATGTACTTGAGAGTGGACGCGTGTTTGACGAGGCCTGAGAACCGTATAAACAAGGGGAGGAGGAGGAAGAGACGTAGAACGGTCCACTAACGCTCAAGAAACACCACCGACACTTTCGACCAGTTCCCCCCAACCGTTCAATATTCAACCCTTGACTATATATCGGCGTAACAAGCCCCTGCATATCCTTTCTCACCACACGACGAACTTCCGGACGACACAAGAAATTATGCACTTGGGAGGGGGGTAAAATCACCGTCGAAAAAGTGAACCCGACATTTGGGTGTGTACGTATATTATGGAGATTGGGGAGGGGGGATACAACGAGCGAACGCTGGGGAGTCTGAGTGCAACGGTGAAAGGAGATGGGGGGGGTTTTTTATGGAGAGAAGCTTTTCGGATGATCAAAACGAACCCAGTTCTAGAGTGTTTGATATGCCTTTATTAACGCGTTCTCGAGATGCGCAGATACCACAGTGACATGTAGGTGTGTACGGTTGCGCTGGTCGATGTCTGAGTTCATACTTTCGGGGACGCAGTGGCAGTATGTAGGTATCCGCAAGGATAAGCGGCAAAAAGTTGAGCTATTCCCATTGCAACGGCAAACAAGTTCCTGAGGTCCGAGCGAGAGCACGAAGGACCTGAGGACAATATCCGGAAGCAAAGGGACCGTGAACGTTTTTGTACTTGGGAATGCCGATCGGAATGTTGGGCAAGTATTTGGGAATTTGAGTGGTGAGGATTTCGACGGGAAGTTTTTGAGGAAAGGTGTGTCGTTTAGGCCTGCGATATCGATCCTAGTCATACTGTTTCGAAGTTCGTATTTCAGTGACTGTGGTGGTGTAGTGAGGAAGTAGTAGCCTGGGATTTTTGAAGGTAGGGGTTCCGAATCCAAGTCAGGGTCGCGTGTTCAAAGACGCGCTTACTCCAGAAAATCGCTTTGGACTACCACTCCACTCTCAAGTATGTCTTCCCACCAATACGAAGTAGCGCTGTTTGGAGAATTCTTCTCTCGAGATCTCAAACCCATCTTGAACCGTATCACCTTCTACTCTGAATCGAGTCACCCCATGCACGCTAGGGAAGTCGTTTTTGAGCCTATGGATGCTCAGTATCAACGGACACACGAAGGATCGCAAGAATCTCACCTCCTCAGAGCACGAAAAGACCTCATCGGCACTTCCGGCGAAGAAGACACAGGCTGGATCCTCTACTCGTACCTCAAACCCGAATCCGTGCGTGCCCATCCAGAAGCGACGGTCCGTCCGTGGGCGACTTGTCATGTCGTCGGAGATGCGTTGAGTTTTGCGAATGCTTTGGGTTATGTGTGCGTCCTCACTCGTCCTCATCCTCGCGTCATCTAACGAGGGGAGCAGTCGGCGTTCACAGATTTACAAACGAGGATACCTATTCCGAAGGGGATCTCTTATTATACAGATGTTCCAGCAGGAACAGGTGGATCCGAAGACGCACAAGCCTATCCCTGCGCATAGCGATACGTTGTGGGAGGTGGAGGTTAAGACGGCTGCTCCTATACGGAATTCTCAGGTGCGAGTACTTGCTGTTCAGAGTCGACGTTCGGACGTTCTCATTCCCCCGACAGGAAACGCCTTTGAACGGGGCTATTGAACAGGTGCTGCACGTTCAGATGCTTATGAAGGGGCTATTGGATTTGAGGAGGAAGGATTGAACGTATGAATTCTCAGGGGGGAAAAAAGCAAAGAGTATTCTAATACTGTTACTCGATATCCGAATCATCCCAATCCACCTCATCCTCTTCGTCGTCACCTCCGGCCGCTCTGGCCAATTTTACAAGTTCCTCCAGAGCCGCAGGATTCAAGTCGACGTTCTCCTCCTCCTCTTCCTCCTCCTCTGAATCATACCCACCCAACCCCTCCAACGCCGACTTTTCCTTGCCTCTATCGTCTTCCCCATCACTCCCACTACTCTTGTACCCACCCAAAAGGCCTGACATGGCCGCCTTGTCGACGGTGATTTTGCGTCGTTTGGGAGAACGGTTCTGGTAATCAGTGGCCTGAGAATCGGATTGCAAGATGATCCCATCAAAGGTGCTACTGCTATCGGAATCGACGACCTCGATTGTGGGGAACTCGACGAAGGGGATGTCCCGGAGAGATGTGAGAAGTGGGTCGTTGGGTGGGAGTGGTCGGTAGAAGCGTTTGGATTGGGTGTGGGTGGTGGTCGTGGGCGGGGAGACTCGGATGAGGAAGAGAGGTGGAGTGGGTGGGTCGGGGTCGTCGGAATCTGGGGGAGGAAGGAGGTCGTGGATCCAATCGGGGAGTGGTTGTTTGGAGGTGGATTTTTGGATGTGGGATTCGATGAGTTTGAGGAGAGGCGTGGAGATGTTGTTACGGTGTGTGACGAGCGTGGTTGGGGGGAGCGGAGGTGTTATGTTTGGTGGATGGAAAATGAATTCGATAGTCAGCCATGCCATTTGCGATCTGTGCGAGAGTCCGTTTCAGGCAGAAGAAAACAAATTGAATATACATACTTGAAATCCCAGCTAGATTCGTTCATCTTTTTCCGTTCCATCCCCAATGGCAAGAGTTCCATGTAAATGTCTCGCGCTTCCAACTTGAGCTTCAACAATTCGCGTTTGCTCTTTCCAGGTCCTTTCCCCCGAGCGACACGTTGACCTTTCATCGTCGTCGTCATAAACTCCCTTCCCTTGCCCTTCCTATCCGTATTGTTCTGGTCAAATCCACCCTTGACAATCTCCCCACCCCAGTCTTTGACTCTTCGACCCACTTGCTCGAGATAGACGTAGTCGTTCATCATCTCCCGATACCCGTACTCGTTCATCTTGACGTACTTGGCTTTATCTCTCTCGCCTGAGCAGTTGTGTAAGGTCTTGTGTAGAGAGCTGCATGGTAAACTGCAAGTGCGGATTGAGCATCGAGGACATGTGTATTTCGTCGGTTGGGATATTTGGGGGACTGTGAGGGAAGGGCAGATCGGACAGAAACCAGGCGTTTGAGATTGCAGAGGAGGAGCGGAGATACTTGGGGACTCGGAATAACTTGTGGAAGGACGAGGTGGAAGTGGATGAACCATTGATGGGAATTTTTTTGTGCCGGTGAAACCTGCTAAAGCGGCCAACTAAGCGCGCGGCCACTACTCTTTGATCCAAACCACCTCCAAACCTCTTCCGCGTCGCTCCCACCAAGAGATGACCACGGCCGCACTTTTTCTCAAACTCAAGTCCCGTCGAAATCCTCACCACTCAAATTCTCGAATACCTGCCCAACATTCCTATCGGCAATCCCTCGTGAGATCCAAGTACAAAACGCTTGCTTCCGGATATTGTCCTCGAGAGATCTCGAGTCCTTCGCTCAGACATGTCGGAGACTCAGGAACATTTGCTTGCCCTTGCAACGGGAACAGGACAATTTTTGTGCCTATCCTTGCGGATGTGAGTACCTACTGCCACTGCGTCCCGGAATCCGGGGTATGAGACGATAACACATCGACCAGCGGAACCTTACACCCACATGTGGTATCCGTACATCTCGAGCATGACCGAAGGCATATCAAGCACTCTACAACTGGGTTCGTTTTGTCATCCGAAAAGCTTCTCTACATGAAAAAAAAAAAACCATCTTCCTTGACAGAACAATAACCGTCGCACTCATGCTGCATGCACGATGTTCAACCTCACACTGTTCTCCCCGCATTCGCTCGTATCTCCATAACATACGTACACACCCAAATGTCGGGTTTCATCAAGAACAGCTTTGAAGGGTTCACCTTCCCCGCAAATTCGGACGGTCATTTCACCCCTCCCAAGCGCATAATCTTCTGTTATGCTGTCCGGAAGTTCGTCGTGTGGTTCGTAATACCAGAAAGGACTCGCAGAGGCTTGTTACGCCGATTGAACGGTTGGAGGGACTGTCGAAAGGTGTCGGTGGTGTTAGTGGACCGCTCTTCCTCCCCTTCCCCTTCCCCTTCCCCTTCTTCATATGGTTCTCAGGTCTCGTCAAAACACGCGTTTACTCTCAAGTATCGATCTCGAGTTGCATGAAACAACAGAGGTGAGTAGTACATATTGAAACACGATTTTTGCGTGCCTCGCTACAAGGTTGATTGGGAACAAATCAATGTTTTAGCAGGTCTCATACACTTGACCAAAGAATACATAGGTGGACGAAGAAAAGATGTTGAGATATCACACAGGTCGCGAAGAAGAAGACTTGTGTTCTGAAGTTTAGTTCGGATATGAAGGTCGATCTGCACAAGTGGGAGTATCCCAAGCAGGGAGAGTGGCGACTCTTGAAGAAACCTCGGGTGGGTTAGGTAGTGAGCCCTTTTTATTTTATTTTCGGGGTCGCGGATTCGGATTGACAGTGTGTGTGTGTGTGTGTTTTTTTTCAAGTACAGTACGTGAGGGCAGCTACTCTGGGAATTCTGGAGCGGCCACAACGCCAAGTTGTCGTATCCAAACCATCCCACAAGTGTCGATTCCAAGAATCTCAAGCTAAACCGTGTGTCGTTGACCAAAACCTAGTTCCTCAGATCTAGACCTCTGAATCACCTCGGATACTTTGCCCAATATTCCTCGTGAGATCCAGATCCATGTTCACGGTTCCTTGCTTCCTCGGACACGGTTTTCCGTGCTCTCGTGAACATCTATTTTGCCACCAGAATAGGAACAGCTTGATCTTTGTGCTGCTGGTCCCCGAAGTTTGGGGGAGGATATATCATAGCGCAATCATACCGTAGTCGTACACGTACTATCATTGGGAACCCCAGAGCTAACCGGTTCGCGTTCGTCTCCCTAGCCCTGGATCCCATCCTCATAAGAAAAACAATAACCGTTGATGCTCTCCCGTGCCCCCCCCCCCCCCCCCCTCCCCAATCGCACACAGAGTTACATCAACAAAAGCGCGGATATTGCATTGAGTAGGGTCAAGAGGAACAGTGTGATAGGTATTTTAGGAGGAGGGGGGAGGATGCGAGGTCGAGGTCATTGCCAGCCTGAGCATCAAGCAGATCCAAGGAAGTTCAATTGGAAAGCTAGAGTATCGTAGGCTGGGACGGTTGTGGGCATTTTGGTAGGGCGGTACGAAGTTTGAAACGGAATTTTTGACAGTTTGCGCCCGAATGTGCTGGAGTGCGCTTGTTTTATTATTATTTTTTTTGCTCATATACTAGGTGCCCTGACTGTTGCTTGAGGGAGATTTTCGTACCATTTCTCTGAGAGGCTTCACTGTCAGATAAAGATTTCCCAGAGCAAGACTCGGGAGATGTATTCAAAAGCTACTACCAGTCTACCATATATAATCAAAAAGGTAGCCTGCTCGGTGCCGGTGAACCCTCCCCGGGAGCGCCAGAATTGAACGGATGGTGTCCTCAACCTGACTCTTGAGCTTCTTTCCAGAAGTAAGAGATTGACATTCTTCATGAGAAATTACAGTAAGCACGCTCGAACCACAAGCCCAACTCCTTAAGAAAACGCCGATGGCCGGCTCGGCGCCTACTGGGCGCTTCAGTAGCATTGACGCTATGCCGGACTCCCGGCTGCCCATTTTTCAGGCTCCGAACCATACCGTGTCTTAAGTTTTGGGACCGGTCAAAACTCCATATACTATAGGGAATACTTGGACTGGCCTTTGAAGTCTTGTTTCAAGACTAGAGTATGTATTGTTCCCATATGCATTGATTATACAAGTTGAAAAATCCCTTCAAAGGCGTGTACGTGAGAAAACTAAGCGCGTCCACGATGCGAGGTCACGCGACCCTCAGGCTGCAGGTTCCTCGTCATCTTGAACCACAACCTCCGTTGTTCACAGTTGCTGAATACGACAAAACAGCTATCCTACTTGTCCCATGGCTAGAATAGCAGGCGTAGGCGTTGCTCGCATACCTCGCAAAAACCAAAACAACTCACCTTTCCTCAAACTCCCTGTTGAAATCCTTACGATCCAAATTCTTGAAAACTATTTCTGCAATGTTCCTATCGGCATTCCTCGTAACGTCAGAGTGGGTACTGAGATGAGCCCGCTACTTCCGAAGGTTGTCCTGGAGCGGTCCACAGTCCTTCGCGCTCTCGCTCAGACATGTCGGAGGCTTAGGGATATTTGCTTGCCCTTACAATGGGAACAGCTTAATCTTGGTGCTTATCCTTACGGATGTAAGTCCGTACGGGATCGTGGGTACGAACGAGGAGGAAACGACTGACTTCAACCATCCGAGGCAGGTCTAAGATACACAAACAATTGGTATCTGATCATCTCGAAAATAACCGAGCGCGTCAGTGAAGGAATATCGAAGAACCCAGAACTCTCTTCCTATGTCAGGTTCGTATTGTTCAAAAAAAAATATCTCCTCTTCCTCTATCAGCCTGAGTTTTGGACGAACCTCTTTGCAGGTCAATCACCTTCGTAATCACCCGACGTTCTCCTCAAACCGTCCTCCCGGCGTTAGCTCGCTGTATCCAAGCTCTCCCCAATCTTCATACCATACAAGTTCTACACACACCCACTCAAATAACAGGCATGATAAAGGATAGCTTCGGAGGGCTCTCCTTCCCGCAAATCCGGACGGTCATTCTACCTTCCGACGCGCACAGTCTCCTACTGTGCTGCCCAGAAGTCCGCCACGAGGTTTGCAACCTCAACGATGGGTGTCAGCAGAAGTTCATTGCGCCGATAGTCAAGGTCTGCAAGAAGGTTGAACGTATCGAGGGATTAGCGGACGTGTCAAAGACGGTTCTCAAGCGTTAGCACGAACCCTCGTTTTCTCCGTCTCGTGAAACTGAGGAATGCGGTCTTTTCTCTCGACTCTTTAGGTCTCGTCAAGCATGCATCCAATCTCAAGTACTTGGATTTTTACATAGATAGTATCAACGAGGTGAGTCAGTTTGGTTGGAATTTTCGGGACACCCAAACTCCTGCTCGAGCGGCCTAAATAATCGTAATTATACATTACAGGAGCAAATCAAGGCTCTCGCTGGCTTCAACCAACTTAACGAGCTGAATCTAAAGAGTTATTGGGCATGGGAAGACGAGGCCAACACTCTGGACAAATACAAAGACGTTATTCAAGCCGCAACAGAGACGGTCGGTCAGCTGCCGAAGTGTGTCCTGAAGGTGAGCTCAGAAAAGTGTGGTATGACATACGATTGGGGTTACAATAAGGTTAAAATCATCGAAACCGGTGAGGGAACCAGTTTCGCATGCGGGCCGTCGTCTCGGACTCACAACATTGCTCCCAGGTGCCTAAGCTCAAGCTTCACAGCCTGATCTACTTATGCGTGATGTGGATGTAATTTCTTGAGCCAGTTAAAGCGGTAGCAATAATAAATACGTACGATGAACCTAGTCTACGGTTATTCGGGGGAGTGTATCGGTTTTGCATTTTGAAACCCCAAAACTACCATGGCAGAGACAAGTCAACAGGTTGATAGATGCCTCACGACCTCGGGCTGGATGATGAGTTGCATGTTCCCGAGGAGGCGGGGGGCTGCCTCGCTTCAATGGGGCAGCGGAGACCGTTTTGCCAATGCGATAATCGACTCCACCCGGGTATCATAGTAACTTCGAGGTTGTACCATCCGTCTTCCGATACTTCGCGAGTCGGGTCTGAGAGGTAAGTGACGAATAAGAGTACTGTAACCAAGCCACCCGGCCTGAGCTTGGCCTGAGGAAATGGTAATGGTAGGGGCTTCTCGAGAGCCTTCGATCTGAGAGCGCTTCCCGATATCTATTCATTCCCAGGTGCCTTGCACTCTGAACAGCGGGGCCTGGTACGTCTGGATGACGAGTTGTACACCACTCCCGAGGAGGCGCACTACCTCGTCTCATGGCCATGGAATAGTAGCGGAGACCGGCGTTTCGATCGATTTTTGACCTGGGTACCATAGTAACTTCGAGGCTGCTATTCGCTATTCGCTATTCGTGGCTCGTTCTTCGAGCTATAGGGTCAGAGTTATTCCTATGGTCGGGAAGGCCTTGAGTAAGGGCCCATGCATTTGAGTATATAGTACTCACCTATTCCCTACCGAGATCGGCATGTAATTGACTCGCTGCTGCGACGCGGGGTTCTCAGCCCTCTTGAGAAACTTCAAGCTTGATCCACGCAATTTCTCCTTTGACGTCAAGTGAGTGAGCCGTTTCTTGCAGAGGTGATCAGAACAGAGTGAGTTCTTCCACTGGAGGGAAGCCATGACCAAATGGAGTCGCCCTGAGAATCTGGAGAAGACGTCTGAATGTTTTGCATCAATAGATTTAAGTAGTCTTCAGCTATTCGTGGAACTCAAAGAAGAGCGGAATTCAGTACCAGTTACATCGTTGCTGTTGCGAATGATGATGATGGTGAAGGAAAGAGAGGCGATAGACGCGTCGTGGACGCGTTCCAGACTCTCCGCGAGCCGAGTCTGACTAACAAAGTTGACTCCCCACCAAACTCAACTTGAATTCCCCATGCCTCCCAAAAAGAAAAAGGCGAAAAACTCTGAAAAATCAACATCGCCGCCAGAAAAAACGAAAGATACGAAAACGCCAATTCAACAAAACGATTCACGATTCCTCAAACTCCCCGTCGAAATACTCACGACACAGATTCTTGGTTACTTCCCAAACGTGCCTGTCGGTATTCCCGAGGAAGTCAGACCGGACTCTTCCCATGACCCTGCGCCGTTGCTTCCTGAAATTGTCTTGGAGAGGTCCAAAGTTCTCCGTGCTCTCGCTCAGACGTGTAGGAGACTGAGAGAGGTTTACTTGCCATTGCAATGGGAACAACTGGACCTCTGTGCTTATCCTCATGAACGTGAGTTGAATTTTATCATTCTCCAGCGTGGATGTCCACTCACAATAGAATAGCGGGGACCTATGGAGGGTCTTGGTACTTGACCATCACCAAGAAGACCGAACGCGTCAGTGAAGGCTTACTGAATTCGCCAGACCTAGCTTCCTATGTTAGGTTCGTTATCACACGGCGAAAACTTCTCTGTCAATGTCTACCCCTTTACTGTAAACTGAAATCATCATCACCCCTTCACAGGATCATAAACATTGCACTCACGCGGTGTTCGCCTAAAACCGTTCTACCAGCGTTCGCCCGCTGTATTGAGGCCCTTCCCAATCTACATACCTTGCAAGTCGTCCATGCACACACTCAGATAACGTCTTTCATCAAGAATGGATTTGAAGGCTTCTCCTTCCCGCAGATTCGGACGGTTATTATACCTCCTCAAGCGCATAATCTCCTTCTGTGCTGCCCGGAGGTCCGACGCATCGTATGCGATTGCTGGGTCGACTCGCAGAAGCTCGTCGCACCGATAGTCAAGGTTTGCAAGAAAGTTGAGCGGCTCGAGGGGATGGAAATGACGATGACGACTCTAAAGCGTCAGTGAAGCACATCATTTTCATTATAATTATGTCGTTCAAGGAACTGACAACCACCCCTTGCTTTGATTTTCCCATCAGGCTTAGTCAAATCAGCGTCCAATCTCAAGTACCTGGATCTTCAGTTAGACGGGATAGATGAGGTGAGCAGAGCGGAGGCACTGGGCATTACGGGAAGTTTCACTTCTGCAACCCCGTTTGCCGAGTGGGATGTGCACGACTTTTTACTCATTTGTCTCTGCGTTTCCTTCTCACTGTCAGGAACGAATCAATGTTCTCGTCGGTTTCAAGCAGCTTACCGAGCTGAATATGAAATCACGCGAGGCAGACGTGAACAAGACTCTCACAAACCACAAGGATGTCATTCAGGCTGCGAAAAAGCTTCTTGCGAAGCAGCCGACGCATAAAGAGAGCGTTTTGAAGCTCAGTTCCGGAATGGAGGTTGAGCCGTACCGGTGGGATTACAAGCGAAAACCTAAATATGAAGGCCTGAAGAGGCAAGGCCCTCGTCCGCGTTGGGTCAAAGTAATCGACATTGGTGTGTGTGTTCAACGCATCCTTTAAGAGGCGATAGACTCATGATGATGTGTCGTTAGGTAACGATGTAAAGTAATCTATGCAAGGCAGAAGCACATTTACCTTGGAATCCATACTGGGACTCGGAAATCCGCCGCTGCACACCTTTGTCGGACTTTGTGAAATGTAGTCACCATACTAGCGTCAAACTGCCAGCTGGTCCATGCGAAATACCTCGACTCACCTCTTCGGCTGGTCAAAGCTGCATTGTATGCCCGCTGCTTACGCCACTGGCTGGTCCGATGGACCCCTTATGTTTAGCGCCAAGTCAATTGCTAAAGGGCAGGTAGCTGCATTTCCACGGCTAACCGAGTTGAGATAAGCATGGACAGCGTTCTGGGGCTCAATAGCCCAACGAGATTGAAGCCACCCCAATATTCCGACACAGGATAAGGGTCTGATGTTTTTAATGCACGGTGCCGATTTTATAGCATGTTTCACGTACATACTCACCGTCTCTCCCTCAGGTTCGGGTACATCTCGCAGAAATGGACCTAACTCTTGATTACTCGAGTGATCTCCCCCTCGAATCAAGGCTACGGGCCTCTTGCTAACCACCCCCATTCCGACCGACTTCCGACGTGCCGACTTGGAAGTTAGACCGGGATTAAGGCAGCTTAGGTCCATGTGCCACTGCGCTATGTGAGTTTATCATTCCGTACAGTTTTGACCCGTCCCTCAACCGAGTCACTTTTGCAAGGGTCAACGCGGTGCATTTTTGCGCCCATGGAGCCGTGCTTTCACTCCCCTGCAAGAGATCTCCTCTCCCTTGATATGCGCAACGGACTGGAAGATCTATCACCGACCGGCGATGGACAAAGAATCTCTTGACCACATTCCGACAATCCGACTGCGAAATTACATCGGTCACCTGGCCTGAGGTGAGTTAGTTGGGTTCTATTTTATTGTTCTGTGTTCCATATCAGGACTACGCTGATCGATACGGGTTCAATGCAGGAGCTATATTCAACATCTTTAATCCTGTAGGAGTATCTCGCGCCGCCTGATGAGCCGCGGTGAGCCATGCTATGGGGTCCAGCGACGTCACTTGGCTGGGATGGTGGCGTCATGGCGTTGAGTGTAGGTCAGCCAACTGGTTACTGAGTTCTAGAGTGGTGACGGATGCCCTGACCGACCGTGGTGTCGGTGCAAAGGAAGCTTCGCGGAAGAGCTATGGAGGAGGGTTTTGCGAGAAGAATCCCTGTGATATCGAGCATGGTCACCCATTCACGCCTCTTGGCGAAACAGGATTCCAATCTTGATGGATGCAACGGCCGGTGTATATTACTTTACCGCCCATCTCGACAGATAGCCCAATAAGTTGTACGTATTACGACGTAGTTACATATTCCAGTGTCTCGAATGTAGTCAGGATTTGGGCGGAAGCGGAAAACGACAATGATCGTAGCCGGTTCGCCCGCGAAGTCTCAGCTGTTAGAGGCTGTTGGCAATCGTTTTGACCGTCGAGATCCGAACGGGACCCCGCAATCGATACTGAGAAAGATAATGGAACCCTGGTGGAGGCTAAGTCAAATCTTGTGGTCCAGATGTCCCAAATGTATTCCATCGATGTGAGAGAAGGACAACCACAAGGACCACAAGGTACAAAGTATATGACAGATTTGTGGCCACGGGACGGGACCGAGCCGCGGGCTGGGAACGGCTGAGAAATTTACAGAAAAAAATGAAAAACGAAAACTGCCACGTTTGGACAATGGATTACATAATACCTATATGACTGTGAGGGCCAAGGGTCCCAACTTGAACGCAACGCTCGAACCCGGCGACGGCTTTCGACTCTCCCAGGTCGATAAATCTCGCTGTAAAGGTCTTGTCAGGCCTTTTCTCTTTCTCTCTCTCCTGGTTTCCTCTTTGCCTCTCCCAGGCCTGGCTCAAGAGATCGTTTTTCCCTGATCTTTTCTCGCAGATTTTTTTCTGCAGCCTGCGGATTCCCTGGTGACCTCTCAGCAGCGTCGTCACCACCTCTCTCTCCCCATTTCCCTCTGCAGATCCTAAAAGGCACGCCTTCGCTGTGCGTCTGCCAGTCCTTGTAGTCAACTCCCGGTCTACTTTGCAGTCTCTTTATCCATTTTCACGACTATTTTCACGACCTCTTCGAGTCCTCTTTTCTGCTCCGAGAAGCAGAAGACAGTCCTCGTCAATAGGCAAGAGTCTACAGCCTTCTTCTAGTTGGCTGTTTCTCTCGTCTGTTTCTCTCGCAGCAGATGCCAGTTCCAGTTCCTTGCGTTTCCAAACCACCTGCCCACCAAGTCATCAAGCCACGTCTCTTTGACAACGGCAAAACCGCCTCATTCAGGAATCTTACACGAACTCTCCCCGTGTCCCCGACCGGCCCCCCTCCGTCCTTTGGTACTCGAGAAGAGTGGATCAACTCGTTGCCGTCGTGGAGAAGGAGTAAGCCACGCAGGATTTGGGAGGAAGATTCTAGTTTAGATCACATCAGCCCTCACCAGCGCCGCGGCGTCCAGCAGGGTTTTCACCAGGGGTTGGCAGTTGCGGACAACGCTTCTGCTATTAAAGGATCTCGCGCTGAAGCGTGTCTTCCGCCCTTGTTGTCTTCGCCGCAGGACCTCACTGTCGTTCACCAGGAGGACGTCGAAATGTATTCTCATCATCTCATTACCCACCAGGGCTACCTCGACGAGCCTACTCACGAACCCCGCGCTCTAGCTGTTGGAAACGGTGCGATGGAGATGGAGGTGGATCGCCTTACTTCCGGAGTGGAAGCCGACGACATGTACGGAGGGGCTACTTTTACTCCCTTCTTTGAAGACGAGTCACCTACCGGGAGTACTGGCCACGATTTCGGCTCAAGTCCCATTGAGCCCGTCACCCCATTTGTTGATTACGTCGACCAGGCTGTTGCAGCCACTCATTATGCTGCTCAAGGATGGTGTCAAGAGGTCAAAACTACGGCGCAGTTCTACTCTTTGCCGCCCATAGCAGAGCTACCCCAAGAGCCTGTACCGGCTCCCGCAGCGGTCCCTGACCTTGTTGCCCCTACCGCCACCGCAGGATATCGGAAACTCTCCGAGCCTCTGTCGGACTGGATTGCCAACTTCGTTTGGAAAGCCTGCACTACCGGTAGCAACCTGCCTTCTTTTGTCTCTCGTTCACCGTGAGTTCTAGCATTATTGGTTTGACCGTGGGTTACTGACTTCTGGTCGAACATTAGAATCGCCCCCGTGAAGGTTTTCACAGCGCCTCCCCCGCCGTACCTAGCCACATCCGTCCATTCCTTGCTCCTGTCGACCCTTCTTCAACCCTCCGCGATTTTCTTGGCGTTGTGGTACATCGTAAAGCTTCCTGTTGCTTTCAGCGTTGCTCCGTCAAACATGGATGTTGGGGAGCTTCATTTTAGGTTGGCCCTGTTTGGTGACCGAAATAGCGACCGGGAAACCATGGAAGGTACGGCACCTTTCCGGTTGATTGTGCTAGGGTGCATGCTTGCAAACAAATGGTTGGACGACCATACGTTCTCCAACAAGACATGGTACGTTCCTCGCTTGGTTCCGTCCGCTAGATATTAAAAATTTCCCCTAGGCACACTATCTCCAACATCCCAGTTCAGAGTCTGAACAAGTTGGAGTCGTTGGCTCTCGACATATTCAGATACGACCTGTCCATTTCCCCGAAAGACTGGTCGCAATGGTTGTCCCACGTCATGTCGTATCATTTGGCGCTGTCGTCCCCTGCCCATCCTCAGCCTATCGGCCGTCCCTCCTCCAATCCCTCCTCCATCATTCGCATGGCACTCGAGGAGATCATACAAGCACCGGCTGCCTGCAACTTCGACCCGAAGAACCCGCAACCTGTATTCCTCGGGCTGGAGGAGCGCAAGAGGGAGCGGATGCAGAAAGAACAGGCGACGAGTCCCATCGAGTTCGATCTCGACGGGGATGGACCGCTAAGGAAGGAGTACGTACCAAAGAGGCGCATCGGCAACATCAGCACCAACCGTCACAGCTACCACATGGGCGAGAAACCGATGTCTTGGGAGATGAGCCAAAACGGAGGAAAAGGTCTTCCTCCCCCCGCGAGGTGGAGTCCAGCTGCCGATGAACCCATACTTCGAGACAGCAATCGTATGTATGGACGCTACGTTGCTGTGCAACCCACTCCCGCGAACAACTTCACTGCATACCCCCACCTCCATCATACCATCATGTCCGAGAGGCCTACCAGAGCCAGTGGATGTTTAATGCCTACTCGACTGCCGAAGTTCAGCCTGGCATCGGCTATTCGTATGAAATGCCTACTCTTCAGCACCCGCCGCCTCCTCCGGTCTATAATCACTGTGCTCCTTTACTTGTTCCCCCACCATTCCCGATGTCTCATTCTCGTTCGCAATCACTCTCTCATGACCAGGATACTTCACAGTCGCGTAATCATATGCGCTCGTTCTCTCAGTCGCGTAGTGACTTGAGGCACGCCGAACCGCATATGTCTGGCCTCGAACTTCCGCCGATTCGCCACCAGAGCGGTTGGGGCTCGACGTATGCATACCACCACACGCTCTTCGCACCTCTCCCACCCAACTATACGTGGCTTCAGACATGAGCCCAGTTGCCGTTTCCCCCGTTGTCCCTCTGCATCAAGGAGCACCTCGATTTTTTACAAGCTCCTCAATAGACTTGCATGTTTCCGCCTGTCGTTTGCCATTGCCACGCTACCATACCACCTCCGTCCGACATACCAAGGGCACTAATGCGTTTGGTGATCTACACAGTCACTTCCCCAAGCGATGGTTGTATTTGTGACTTCTTTTCCGACTCCACTGTCCATATTCGATTCTTTGGTCTTTCTCGTCGTCAGTTGTGTCATATTGTTTCCACGGGCCCCATATCCTCAACATACACTTCTGCCTCTACGCAATAACGGCCCTTCCTTTCTTCTCATTGTATTCAAACATAATTTCGATTTGGCTTATCAATGTCCGTGGGGTTTCGACTTCATGTACTGTCCACGTTTCCCCTGGAGGAAACTGGACATTGATAACAGCCCATCTTGGTTGACTCCATCATACGGACTACACTTTCTGCTGCTCAACTAGTTGCACGCTCTAAATATGCCGCCGTGCTTTTCTATATTATTCTTCATGATGTTTTGTGTCGCACTTCCTTCCTATCTCTTCCTTTCTTTTGACCCTCGATATCCTCGGTATTTATTCCGTCGACTTCTCCCCTCCCCGCCCTTCCTCCTCATAGCTTCACCCCGCCCACATCCCATCGTTCGCGATGTCTACGATTTTTCTGGATTTGGTCACCCCACCTTCACGTCACGGATACCGGCTGGAGACACCCTCCCGGATCGGTGTGCTAATAGATTCTGGAAACGAAAATCCAAAAACATCTTACTTGCGACGTCGTCGCCCTTCTCCTTACCTTTTTTCTCTTGATCGTTTCTCTCTTCAAACTCTCCCGACTAGTACTCACTTTCGGATCTGATATTTCTTGAAGCATCTCCCCATCTTCCTTTTTCCCCCCACTGTCCCTTCTTGTACCCCTCCCTCCCGAATCAACCCTCATTTCTTCTGCCCGCCATTCCTCCTTTCTCAAATCCCGTTTTTACCCCATTCAATTGCTCTGTACGTATCAGATCGTTCATACTTCATACGTATCTAAGTAGTTATGCATTGCGAAATGTTACCGGAGCTCGCGTGTCCCCTACGACATTCGAGTTTCCAATTTCATGACAATATGCCGAAGCCTGACCGACAAATACTGAGAGAAGCGAAGTTGGCACACAGTATATAGGTACATGTTTTCGGTGGAAGTACATATTTCACCGTCCTGTGGAGTAAACGAGGGTCCTGTCTTGAATGAGAACGAATTGGAACAAGGAAACCGATTGATAGCATGTTTGACCCCATCAACGACTGCCGGAGATTCTGGCGGGCCTGAAGGTACCAGAGGCAGAAGGCAGTTTGCTCGGGTTTACGGAAAAGACTACGGGAAGGTCAAAGCAGAACCATGTAACGCAATCTATTACTTACCTCGTTGAGGTTGAGCCCCGGCAGACGGCCGTGGACGTTGAATGGCATTCGGCGCAGCTTGCCATCCCGAGGCTGTAACGCGATTGGCGTAAGGAGGTCCGTGGTCACCAGTGATAAGTAGATTTTCGACTTCGTTCGCGCTGTCAGAGCGGTCAGAGATGTAACCCGCGCGTGTAGAATCGACTGCCAGTGATGTTCGTCTGTTGGGCTGTTGCTGCTGCCGGATCGTCCCTCTACCCCATCCACGCTGTTGAGGGTGTGCCGACTGCTGATGTGCAACCGCATTGACCGCGGGAGGTTGTGCCCACCCCTGCCCTTCGCCACTGCCATTGCTGCTGCTGCGACTTCCCCTCTGGAATCCGGGGAATGTCCCGGTGCGGTTGACGAGCGGCGTTCGTTGGATCTGGGTAGAATGAACGAATTGAGACGAAAATATCTGCGAAAGGACGCGTACCCCGTTGGCTTCCATTCCTCCAACCACAGCACCAATGTCAACTGCGTTGGCCGCACCCGGAGGGAACGTCTTCATCAGACGTGGCTCCTCGTTTGTGCCGTTGTTGACGTTCGTAGCCAGACTTGGAGCAAGCACTGTCTTCCGTTTGATCTTATCGTGTTGCAGCTGACGAAAACGAGGAAATGAGAAAGGAAAGAGTCAAAACGGTGACACACGAACCTTCAGTTTCTGGTACTCCTTCTCTGCCTCCCGATTTGCCTCTTGCAGATCCCTGACCTTCCGCTTCTCAACTTCGAGATCACGCTCTAGTTCTGTGAGGGGTTGATCAACACGAGGGAATGCTCCAGGTCACAAAATGCGGACATACCGGTTCTCTTGTTGTTCAGCAAAGCTATTTCGCTATTCGCTATCATAGAATAGAGGAAGTCATAGGTTGACAGTCGCGAAGATAGACATTACCTTCTCGAATGACATTATCAAGTTGCTTTTGTAGCTGCGAGTTCTTGTCGTTGAGATTTCGCAAGACGGCTTGCTGGAAAGTGCTTGGGAGTAATGTAAGTGCCGTCGTACTCCGTTTTGGGGATTGAATTCGGCGACTACTTCTCTTGGTGAATTTGGTACTGCCAGAAAGCGATCGCGCTGTTCGTCACGCATACTACCATTCAAAGATGTATTGACACGGTGGATGAAGGACGGACCGACTGCAAACTTCTAGGATGATGGAAGGCGCCAATCCTGATAGAACCGACTTTGCATTGGTTGAGCCGCTGGGAAGGGTCGACGTATGCACTTGGCTCACCGTCTTATAGTCGTTGGATGGGTGTAGAGAGCAGACCTGTCGCGCAGAATGGGAAACCGCGATAAATCGGTACGCTCGAAGCGCCTTACCACTACGTCGTCCCTAACCGATTCGCGAGGTCAGTTCTGGGCCATCAGTATGAGTCAAAGGACAACGCACGGTTCGGAGAGCTGAGATTCGCAAGCTGGTACACCGTTCTCATATCCATATGCGTCCAAACCCCTTCAGCGAACAAGACGAACCTGGACATAGACGAGACGCGTTGAAAAGTTCATTCGCGCAATCGACTGTAAAATATAGGGTTCAGTGTCATTCCTAAGGCTATACAACCTGACTTACCGCAGAATATATGAGAACCTGACGGTTATATTGTGAACTCCTGTCGCACAAGACACTTCCCAGATACTCACAAGTCGTCTAATGGATCGAATGTTGAATTAAGCACGAGATGTTGGGAGTTCCAGAAAGACACGTACCACAACTGCTTTATCGTTCAAGGATTTGCGGCACGTCAAGCGATTACATTTCAGTTCTGTGTCCATGGCGTCGGTTGGAGGTCAAGCTTTGGCAAGGCGCCAAACGCGTCGCGATTGCGTGACTACCCCTTAGACGTGACCCAGACTGGGTCACCATCACGGCGCATGTCACCGTAATGTGACATGTCACGTCCAGTGCCACAATGGTGGACATTGAGTGGACCACTCACCAGAATCTGTAAAATATGCTTTTGCGACCTTGTCAAGCCGTCATAGGTTCCCAAGCACATTATATTTTTTTGACACTGATGTGACCGGGGCCCGGTCACATCACACATCACATCCAGTTTCATTCACTTATAAACCTTTCCTTCCACAATTTGTGAGAGAAATACACTCTCAGAAGGTGGGCACCCAACTGGAACTGGAAATTGGCCTGGCTCATGCTGCTAGAAGTTTCCTTCACTGCCACACTCTTCCTCACTGCTTTCTTTCATCACAAATCACAGTGGCAATGCCACACAACTGCCACTTGTCAAACAAGTTGCTTCTGGCATGTGCTGCAGCATTGTAGCTATAAATATGAAATTTGAACAGAGGGTTATTTTTTTACATGTAGAGTGTTCCAAAAGGGTGATGTCCAATTTTGAACTTTCTGTCTCTCAGGTTCTAGAAAGATCTCTTGCACATGTGTTTGCTTCTTCAGCAACCAGACAAGAACACAAGATAGGGAGAAGTCTCATCCTGAGTCATATGTACAGATCTAGACAGATATAGAAGTGACAACAGGGCAAATCAACCAATCATATTGAAGCAAAAGCCTGGACCATCCTCATTAGGGGTTAACTTCACATGGTTCCACATGGTTCTGTGGCTTCTGTGGGAAATTTAGAGTGTAAATAAGACCACATACATGCCAAGCATTGGCCAAACATTCTGTGTATATAAGAAGCCAGAGGTGCAATATTGTATCCTTTCTTTCTTGAACCAATACCATCATCATCATCATCAAAATTACATCATCAAATTAACACCTCTCCAGATGTTAATCAAATCTAAAGGTCATACCAATGATCAAGGCTTAGGCCTAGAAAACCCCACAGCTTCAGAGGTTGTCTGTGCTCCAGCTCAGACAATTCCAATGAAGAATATGCCACAGAATAGCAACCCACAGACTGCTGTTCTTACAGACAATGCCTTTGAAGGCCCCCAGCACTCAGCACATCACCATCATTGCCGTTCATGCATCAAATCTGGTAGTGCTAGTAGATTGCATTCTCCAAACTCTGATGGTAAGTTACCAAACAAACCATGGGATGTACAGAAACTAACACCTTCCAAAGGAGTTCAATGGGCAGACCCCCTATTCTCCACCAAAATTTTTGATAGCCAATTACCTATTAGTACAGAAATGGATGCAGATCATCTTGGTGATAGTGGCAATGTTGAAAGGGGGAATGATGGCGGCGCGGTGACGCGAGTGATAACCTTCACACAGGACCCGCCCTCATCAACATCATCGGCGCCGAGCGCCCAACTGCCTTCCCAGGAAGCGCTGCGCGAGGCATCACGTCGGATCAATCTGATCCATCTGTTCAACAGCAAGAATCTCTTGCATCACAACCTTCATCAACAAACCGTCGAAACACCCACAGAATCTCAGGAAAATGCAGAGGAAACAATTGGCGATGAAAAAGAGGAAGAAAATATGCATGTTGAAGGTCGGTTCGCACCAATTCAACAGACAAAGTATCAATTTCATGGCGAATCTGCAGCGGATGATAGCGACCCCAACGCCATGGATTGGGAGTCAAATGATTTCAGTCCCGACCCGCAGGCGACATCACAGGCGGTAACTCAGGCCATCGAACAAAGTACAGGCACCCCAACTTGCTCTATCTCGCAAACACATCTTCCAACACCAGTATCAGAATACTCAACCCCCGAACCCTTCGCATACCCATTGCCGAGTAACCGTAATCTTCAGAGAGATGGGACGCCATTCTTAGCGAGCGACCCACCGGAATCTCCGTTGTTATCCCCTACGCGGCATGGTCTTCCATCACCTTCGCCAGAACCCGCGCTCTCATCTCACGAAAGCGATGACAAATGCAGTGCGGGAGCCACTGACAGCATCAACGATGGCATTGATGTGGACGGCGATGAAGAAGATCTTGGACACAACGAGCAGGCTGGAGATGGAGAGGAGGGCAGTAATGATGGTTCGGACGGCAATGTCGACGAGCTGGCGTACCCTTCCGATCCACCTTCATTCGATCACCAAAGTCTCTCAGCTGCACCTACCTTCGGGGTCGATGAAATCCCTCAGACTATCCACAACCATGTCTCGAGCGGCGTAGAGGAAGGAAATTCTTTCAGAAGCAACGACCCCAGTTCACCAGGAACTGAGCGGCAGACGCGCCACCCTGGCGGTTGCTCCAACAACGGGCAGGAGGAGGGACACATCGAGGAGGATGGATTGGTAGCGAATCCGGTGCCAATCAAATACCGAGATTTTGGTATGGAGTCGGTTGAAGGAGAGCTCGAGCTTTCTTGCGGTGCGTTGTGGATCGTTGGGAGTGATGAAGAAATCGTGTCTCCAGTTTCGCCTACCAATTCAACGCTCTCGACCGACTCTTCCTCATCCGTGCCTCAACCGCATACCGCCAGCTATTCTCCTGTTGCAGCCCGGGCGACCACGTCTCGGAATTACATTCAAATATATACGAGGGATCAGAAGACGAAGAGGAAACAGAGGCCCAAAGTGAACGACTTGACCGAACCCTTGGTGAAGCGTCCAAGGCTCCCTCCGTCCAACCAGGTCACTGCAGGTCCTTCCGCATCCTACTTCTCTACAGCTGTGCAACCACCCTCTTCAACCTCTATCGGTCTCAATCCTCTCTCCAACAACATTCATAAACCCACGAGGCCTAGACCTACGGCCAAAACCCGACTCGCTGCCAAAGAAGTCAAACCACGTCCTCGCTCCATAACTGTCTCCAATCCCAAACCCCTACAGACATCGTCAAATTCTGTGCCCGGGCCTGATACACATGCTATCACAGACATACAGCTCGCCCATTGGCACGGGGTGCTCGGTCGGATGTGCTACAAGCTCAAAGGGAACCAAGAGGAAATGGCCGATCGAGACGAGGTTGATGGAGTTTTTAGGGAGATGCTGATGATGAAGGATGCTTTCGTCAAGACTGCACGCAACCATGACTTGAAGAGGAGGGAGAACTGGAATATTCCGAAGCTGCGGGAACAGCTGGAATTTTTCACGAGTGAGGAGACGGAGGCGTACGGCGAGAGCGTCCAAAGGAAAGCGCAGAGGATTCTGGATGCGATAGGGAATGGTAAGGCAGCGTCACTGCCAATGATGGGTATGAGTGGTTGATTCCTTGTTACTTACTTACGATTTCTTGACTTCTTTCTTTGGTCTTCGTTTTCTTGGCCCACGATTCTCCATCACTCCATGCAATCACCTCGAGCTCATTTTCTTGAACCAAGTGTATTTCTAGTTCATTCATATATCCGACGATAACGTCTGCCTATACTATACCAGCTACGAATTTATGTCCGCCGCCATGACCAATAAGATTATGATGACCCCCACACGACGTGCCTCTCGCTGAGAACTGAAGTACTGAAGTTCCATCAGGAGCAAAACTCGTATGCTGCAATGCAGTCTCGTCAAAAGTACGACATGTACTAAGTGCGACATAATATAGCATGTACAAGATAACGCGAAAGCAACTCTAAATGCGACCGACTAATGTGGGGAGTAGTGTAAAGTATAAAGAAGCCATATGAAGGGTAACTCGTATGTGCAAGTGTAGGTTAAATACCATAGAATAGACAAACCAAGATCACGTCCAAATTACGATCCAGAGGTTTCTAAACCCAAAAAGAAAGTTATCAGCTTGATCTTGGGCTGTCGTGGTCGTAGTCGTCATCGCTGTTCGTGAAGGATCATGACATGGCAGACACTGTCTGCAACCCTGGGACAACAGGTAGACTGCTGCCCATCGTCGCCGGGTCGTTCGTGAGTTTGCGTCGCTTCGGGGCAGGCCCCTCGTCTTCATCGTCGTCGATAATAACGATAGGTGAATCCGCTCGCTCTGGAGGACCTTGTGTCGCGTCCGGCGCACCACTCGCTTGAACACTGGCACCCAAACCCACACCCGGACCGTCCACCTCCATCTTCACCTTATCCCTCTCCTTGTCTTTATCCTTATCCTTGTCCTTCTTCCGCGATTTATCCTTATCCCTCTTCTTCCCATCCTTATCTTTCTTCTTACTCTTTCCCTTCTTTTCTCGTTCCTTGAGTACCCGCGTCATATGTCCTGTCAGCACATGGATGGCTTGTCTAGCGCCGAGCTTTTCCAACGCGCTCAACATTTCGGGGGTCAGGTCGGAAAAGATTGATGGGTCTAATATGATTTTCGAGTCCTGAAGGAGCATCGGTGCTTTTGGAGGTGCGGCAGAAGGAGGCGAGATGACGATGGGAACGATAACGGTCTCAAGGGCAGGCGGTATCGAGGGAGGGAGGTCAGAAGATGGAGCGAGGGCAGGTGTGGTTGAGGACGAAGGTTGCGGTGTAAGCTGGGGTACAGGCGGTGATTGCGCGGTGGTTGTTGTGGGCTTTGGTGGTTGCGCCGTCTCGGAAGGTAGTCCCGAAGGAGCGCCAGCTGCAAACGTACTTGAACTGGGCGTCTGTTGCTGCTGCGGAGATATGGCTGCTGGTGGGGGTGATTTGACCATCTGCTGGGGTGCCGGTGGGTGCGGACCGTAAGGGTATTTACCGGGAATTCCCCAGTGCGATTGAGTTAGCGCCGCATATGGATTGCTTGAACTCAACGTCGAACTTGGATGGGTCGGGTAGCCCGTACCGGGATAGGCAAACACCCCCGTCTGCCCTACTGATGTCTTCTCTTGTTTGACTTTTCCGTTGGGCTTGACAACAGTGGCCGGTAAGGTCTTGGTCGCGGTAGGAAGTGGTAAGGGAGTATTCGTTAATGGTGGAGGAAGCGGCCCCTTCGAGTCACCCTTGACACTTCTCTTCAACGCAGGCTCGAGAGCTTTGTCCTTGTCCTTGCCGCCCTTTTTACCGCCCGAAGCTGCGTTCAAAAGAAGCCGAGCATCTTGCTCCTCTAACGTGTGCAAATGGGCTTCGTCGAGTGACCAAAAGAACCCCTTCCCCCGATCTCCTCCACATCGTTCCATCTTCTTAAAGGCGCGTCCAGAAGAAAGATTATGTCGTATGGAGCTCTATTCGAAAATAAGATGGTGTCACATTAATACACGTAAACGTAAACAGGAATGAGAAAGCGTACCGTCCAAGCGTTTCCCTCAACATAACGATAGTAATCGAACTCTTTGGCTATCCAAGCACAAATCTCCTGCAATGTAGCCTTTCCATTGAGTGCCTTGATAGCCCGGAAGATGAGCTGAGCATATGTCAATGAAGGCTTCGGGGGCATCTCCTCGCCTGGGGGTAGCTTCGGCTTCGGCTCTTCTACCTTGGGGTGTTTTCCCGACGGCCCTGCTGCAGGAGGTTGAGGTAGCGGTTGAGAGGGTTCGGGGGAGAGGATGTCGACGGTCGTAGACTCGGACTCTCGTTTCTTTCGCTTCTTCGAGGACTTCAGCTTTCCAGAGACTGCCGGCGTTACTAGTGCTGGAGGAGGAGTTGGTGGCTTGGACTCTACGGGAGGATCCTCTGGGGGATCTGGCTCTGGTAATGATTCTGGGGGTGTCATGGATGTGATGTCGAGCGAGGGAGATCTGGCGCGATGACTCGTTGCATTTGTGGCCGTCGTCGCCGTTGCAGGCGAGTCAGATGCGACCTCTTCGCTCGGGGGACTTGGTGAATCTTCGGGGGGAGGTGGTGGTGGAAGAACAAAGTGGAATATCCGTGAAGCAATCTGGATTTGAGAACGCTCTCCTAGAGGTGCTCGAGTACCGCTTCCCTGCCAAACTCCGTCTACCCATGCCCCGTTCCGACCTATAACCTGCAACACGAACCGGTCCTGCTCTTGATCATATTGAATCTTCGCATGTAGCCGCGACACACTCTTCAGTGCTCCCAAGTCAACGTCTACTTGCACAGGATCCGCCGGTGCTGTTGAGGAAGATGCTGACGGCTGAGCAGGGGGAGAACACCGTCGACCGATTGTTACTGACAGTGTCTGAATGTAAAAGGTGAAGTGGGGGAAGACAAGGGAGTAGTATGCAGAAATCTTGCTGGGCTGCTGAGCTTCCTCATCATTGTCGCGAGCAATGACGGGCAGCGGAACTGGTGAGCGAGATGCCGACCTGGTCTGCATAGATGCGATGAACGCTGAATAACGTGCGTCGTGGTAAGAGTGAAAGAAACAAGCGCCCAGTAATTCTATGTCTCCCACACAGTCACCATCCGAATCACCCTCACCCACTTCAACCGTGGTCGCCACTGTTGACGAGCTCGTTGACGAGAATGTTGACTCTGTCGACTCTGAGATCCGTTATGCAGCATATGGTGCTCGTCTCAGAACCGCTCTTCGTGCTTCTTCTCGATATATAGCCTACACCAGTGACGTTGGGGAAGCATTTCGACCTGTCGTGCCTCCATGGGCCGTCACAGCTGCATATGGCGTATCATGGTTATATCTCTCTGGAGACGTTGCCTACGAATCCTACAAGGCGCATAGGCGCGGACCTACAGCCCTCGAAGCCGCAAATTTTTCGGAACCCACAAGGATCAGTCTAATTGCGGTACAACGGGCAACATTCCAATCTATCGCTTCAATGTACGTCGTTTTTTTGACTCTTCAAAGGACATTTTTAAGCTCACTATGCTCCAGGGCACTACCCGCGCTCACTATACACACCGCCGTCAAGCAAGCGAAGAAGGCCTTTGTAAACGTGAAGAATCCCCGCGTAAAAGTGTGGGGTCCGACCATGACAGGTCTCGCCATCGTTCCGGCTCTTCCCTACATATTCGATCACCCCGTAGAGCACGTTACAGATAGAGTTTTCGACTGGATTAGAGAACGGTTAGCAAATACTAAGGTAGAGAAGGACAAGGAGGACCTATGACGCACTCAGCCACTGCAGAGTTAGTACCTATGACACCCGGCCGTTTGAACGTCTAGATACTTGATTAAGTATATACAGTAGCACTGCAGTGTACAATACATAGTAGAACTAATAAGCCAGATCAAGTCCTATCCTATGCTACAAGTTTGTCTTTCCGAGGGCGAGAGGAATTGAACTAATACTGGTGGGAGGTATCAACCCCACTTCTGTACAAACTGCAGTTATACATGACGGCGGTGTCGCGTCATACAAAGGATTCAGGACCTCTAGGTTCGGGTTCGAGTCCGGCCGAGGGGAGGATGGTGAGAACTTACTGGGGGCTACAAGCAGATGTTGTTAGAACTTCATAGACATTCAGACAGAAAGCCACTTACCCAGCTCGTTCTTCCCGAAACCATCTAGCACTACGCTTTCACTGAATTTATAGGTCTCGCAACATACCATGACGGGGACGCTGTGTTCCTTGGCCATCATTGCCACCATGGCGGTCCCCGCTCTTGAATACACGCTACCATTCGTGTGAAGGGAGTGTGCGCCGACCAGAACCATCGAAACGTCTTGGATCAGCGAAGGGAGAGAGGGAAGCAGGGCATAAGTGCATTGAATCCCAGATTGGGAGGAAGGCGAAGAGGGAGACTGAAGGGAAGACAGTGAACGTAAAAGTTCTTTGCCTTCGAGGAGGGGACGCGAGTCGATGACGATAACAGAGAATTGTTTCCCGCATCTATGTGCACGGAGGAGAATCTTCTCTACGATAGAAGACCTACAAATGCAAGCGTCAGAATATTGATCAGAAAGGTGAGTGATTACCAACCGAGCGTAGGTCAAGATGACATCTCCGTCCTTTATCTTCTCTACTGCCAAGTCCTCAATGACCTCGTCAGCGTAGATTATTCGATCACGAATATAGTCGTCTATCTTGCGGCAGAGAGCGTCCTTGGCCTGATTTTGACGCGTCAGAAACGTTCGCTATCGGGTGTTGATAGCCACTCACATCTTGCTCCGGCAAATCAATATCACTTCCACTGATCTCCAACTTCAGCTGTCTAATCGCGTTACCCATCGTGACGCTCATCGGCCGAGCCGCAACAAGGTGAGTAATCTGGGGCGAGAGATAGGACATTAAGTGTCGCGAAAGCGTGGTATTAGGGGGAGTTGTGTAGTCTTGAATCACCTGTAAGAGCAGAAAAATCCTCAGCGAAGGATAATTCCAGGCGTTCGGAACAGACTTACGGTCTTGAAGGCAGTCAATGTGGCAATACATCTTGCGTTCGCCCCACATATTTTGAATTCCCCGAACATGAGAGCGAGTCTTGTGATAGCAGGGTGAACCAAATCTCCGCCTGCGACCTTTACTTGTTTTGTGGGAAGTCCAGATAGTCCAAAGTGGGTAAATATCCGAAGACCAGTGCGAGAAGACGATGAGATATCTCCAGCTCCAGCATCAGCCGTCGTCCGGACAGCAGTACTCTCTGATCTAGGTCGATTGCTTTTGGGCGCAGTGGTTTTGGGCGGCGGTTTCGATGAGGATCCGGTTGGATCTTTGTGTTTTTGTCCGCCTCCCTGTTTCTGCTGCCCATCCTTCCCTCCGCCAGGTTGTTGTTTCGCGGCAGCTTTCGCAGCTCTTTGACGTTCCTGTAATTCTCGACGTTCGGCTTTTGTCATGGATTTCTGTGATGGCTGAGAGGACGGGAGCTGAGCGGGCTGAGATTGTGCATTTTGCGATGAAGATGGAGTAGTTTGTGCATCCGTAGAGGCAGCAACTGGATCTGTCGTCGACATTTTGGTTTGGAACTCTGGGCGCTGTTACCTACTTTGAACAACCAAGGCAATCGGGACGAGTGATCGAGTCAGAAATTATACTGGATCACGTGCAGGTGTAGATGGAATGTGCGCGGGTGAGCATCGAGCGCTTAGCTCAGGCTGACCAACTTCTTCCAAGAGCTTCACTCTCTGGTGCCCTTCCGAGACGTTCCTACCACCACTACATTCTCATTTTCTATTCGTGCTTTACTTATTTGTCGTTTTAATTTCATTTTCCTACTCTCACTTCATCTCTTATCACAATGGTGCGTTTTCATTTCAATGTGACGAATGGTAATGAAACTGAACGTTCACAGGGTGTACCAGCACTGTTCCGTTGGTTGAGCAGAAAATATCCCAAGATCAGTACGTTCAGTCTGATATATATGCTATTCTCGACACTGACTTTGCCCCAATGAAGTCTATCCAGTAGTCGAAGATGATGAAGTCCAAGTTACTAGCGACGACAACGAATCAGTCACTATCCCTTCTAACATGGCGGATCCTAACCCAAACGGAGCAGAATTTGACTGCTTGTATCTTGATATGAACGGTATCGTGCGTTTTGAATCTCTCATACGTCTCTATTATATTGCTAACCATTTGGCGCATAGGTCCACCCATGTACACATCCAGAGGGAAAGGAGGCACCTGCAACCGAAGAGGAGATGATGCTTGAGGTTTTCAAATATACTGAGCGGGTGGTGAATATGGTGCGCCCCAGGAAGTTGTTGTTCATGGCTATTGGTGCGTTTTCGTGGCTTCCCTTTTTTTCTACCCAGGCATTGACTCATTGTGAACTCCCCCAGACGGTGTCGCACCCCGTGCCAAAATGAATCAGCAACGGTCAAGGCGGTTCCGGACTGCCCAGGAAGCGAAAGAGAAGGAGGAGGCCAGAGAAGAGAATATTCGCTTGTGGACCTCGATGGGTAAAGAAATTAGTGAGGAGGAACAGAATAAGAAACCTTGGGATTCAAACGCAATCACACCGGGGACCCCATTCATGGACCTGCTGGCTGCGTCCTTGAGATATTGGGTTGTTACGAAGTTGAATTCGGACCCGGGCTGGAAGAATGTACGTGTTTTAT